>OZ026530.1:45817947-48305447 GCA_964019695.1 Loripinus fragilis
GAATAATGAGGGCCTAAAAATAATGAATAATCCTAGTATTTTTAATGAATAGAAGAAAAAATAAATGAATAGTGAATAATCAGATTTTAATGAATAACGAATAATGCAAAAAAAAAAATCAATGCATTTGTTAAAGCCTATACATGTACTTATAAAACATTGACTCAGTTTGTTCTTTAAAATTGCTCCCACCCTTTGTAATTAATTGATTCTACAATGTATAAAACCCAGTCAACTAAGACATATTTTAGCGAAAATACATACAAAATGGCATCTGAAATAGAGATCCCAAAAAAAATCAAGAAAAAGACACAGGAAGTAATCGTGTGGTTCCTGTTATGCTCACATTCTATGATTCTGATCTCAAAACTGTGAAAGAAAGAAGTAGGTCTAGACTCCAGAGTGTGCATAAATTCCAAAGAAAACGAAAATATAATGAGTTTTCACAGTAATATTATTATCTTTTTGGGAATAAAGGAGCAGGTCCATTCACTAGGGGTTCCAGGTTTTTAACTCAAGATATTCAGATTACAAATCTACAACGTAAAAGGCCAAAATTATATGATACAAAACTGGTTCAGTGAAACTTGGAAAGAGCTTCATTGATAGGAACTTGTTGGAAATCAAAGTGTGAGATACTGCGGAATGCGGTTCATTTTGGTCCTGGGTTGATTTGTCTTGGGTTGATTCATCCAAATTTAGGGGGTGGGTCGTTTCGGACTTGGTAGGTGGGTCATTTCGGCCAATTTTCAGAGTGAGTCATTTCGGTCTTTGGTTGTTTTGGCCAAAGTCTGAAAGTGACAATTATATGTGTATGCATTATTATATGTGTATGCATGGACAGATGGGCAGGTGTTAAGTTTTGTGAAAAAATCAGGCTGAAATGTAAAAAGGGCCCTTTCATGACTCGGGCTGAAACAACCCATGTCAAAATGCCCCGGGCGGGGCCAAACGACCTGTTACCATTACAGTGTGACTGGGGGAAATCAAGAGAATTTATAGCGAAAACAACTCAAAAACATAGATTTCAGAACAATTCAACAGCATCTTCTGAGACAATTCCCCAACAACAGTTTTAGATTTAGAATTAAAAATCATTAAAGTGTCTGAATTAAATTGTCTCATAAAAATGATGAGGTGTCTGTTAGTAGACTCAAAATTTATCAGTGAATTGTCTCATAAAGTGTTGGTGAGTTGCCTGATAATCTATTGATAAATTGTCTCAAAAATGTGTCTATCTTATCTATCATCTGTACTCAGTCCGTTTTTGTTCAGTTGCAAAAATGTCTTTTTTTCAGTAAGGGGGGGGGGGGGGGCAGGTTTACAACTGAGACCTACTTTTTTGATTTGCTCCTACTTTTTCTTAAAAATGCCCTACTATCCCTCCTTTTTCACTCTAAAATGTCATTTACTTGTAAAAATTCAGAATTTTATCCTCGCTCGCTCCACTCGCTCGGATTTGATAAATTAACTAATGATTTTTTTTCAGGGAGAACACTGCAAAACATCATTTTTTTAGTTTTAACCCCAAAGGGCTCTCTGTTTAGATTGTTCTATTGTCACAGCTATTATCATGCTTATTTAGTGTGGAATATATTTCTAACTACTCATTGTGATAAATTTTGTACTTGGAAAAGCCCTACTATCCCTACTTTTTTACACCAATAATCCCTACTTTTTCACTACTTTTCCCAAATTTTTTGATCACTACTTTTCCCTACTTTTTTGTTGAAAGGCACTTGAAAGCCTTAGGGGCTAAAAAGTAGGGGAGTCATATGCATTTCCATGTGGCTAGTAGGGGGGCCACCATTAACTTCGGCTTCCCAGCATGTGGGTCATGTTTTAATTGTCCCCATAAAATCATTAAAAATTTTCCTCGCTCACTCGGTTTTTATAAATTAAAATCTTATCAGGCCACTTAATTTCTCAGTTTTCAAAAGTTATTCTGTTTTGGTGGTTTTATTGTTACAACTTTTATCATGCTAATTTTGATAGAAAATTGATTAATCAGGCTTTCAGATAGGCCCTACTTTTCCTTGTGTTCCTACATTTCCCTACCTTTTCTTGAAAATGTCCTACTATCATTGCTTTATCACTCTTAAATGTCATTTACGCTATAAAAATACAGAACTTTTTCCTCGGTCCCTTCGCTCACTCAAATCTTAAAACATATAAACTATATTTTCAAGCATTATTTTGACCAATGCCGCGTCCGTAGAAATATTGGTAATTTTAGTTTATTTAATGAATGCTTTTAATGAATAATTGGTCTTATTTTAATGAATAACCCAAAATTTTAATGAGATGAATAATGGGCTAAATTTTTAATGAATAATGAATACCAGACCCCCCCCCATCCAGACCCTCATTTATCTTTCACTCGTCTTCAAAGGTCAAAATCGGACAATAAGGCATTCCTGTTGATACGGCTAAAGAAATATCTGAATCCACATGAAAATAGTTGATCAAAAGTCATAAGAAAATTGATCACTGGCAATAATTCACTTGAGTCCTCTTCTGCTCCACAGCAACACAAATCAGTACAATATAAATGGTTTGCTTGTACTTACACCGAGATGTTTCGCATACAGACATGCTGCAACAGCATTTTATCAGCTGCAGCGGGGTTTCGGGGGCAGGAGGCAACATGCGATGATCCAGGATTTTTTGTCAGTTTTATTCAGTCCTCAGCTTATTTTACAGTTTAAAGAGGGGTTCCAATGGTTTTATTGCTGAGAAAACTAAACTTATACTTTACCAAGGATACAGAGGCGGTCCATTATTTTCCGGGGGTGGGGGTCCTATTTTTTTCAGGGGGGGTCAAAATGCTAATTTCTGTAGAAACCCATATACGTACTTGTTATTTTCCAGGGGGGTGTCCTGACCCCCTATCCGCCTCTGGATCCGCGCATTGGCAATGTCATCATAACGGGACAATATTTATCACAGTCTGGCTTCTAACCATAATTGTCAGGCATTGATTTGTCACGATTTTTTCCAAATGATTCACTTATACTGCGCAAGTTTGACACCTTCGAGAAACACAGCTCTTGGAAGTGGTAGTTCTTGCAATTCAGCTTTTTTTTATTCATAATATCCACCACCTCAATGCAGTGAGTCAAACAATATCGGTGACTGGCTAATGCAAAGTAAGAAAGACGACAAAGATCAGGAATCGATACAATCAAGCACCACACCTGACCCAGGATACCAATGGGAAAGTAACAAACTCACAGCTAGACATCACAAACGAGATACAAGAGGTCAGGACAATTTACAAATATATTACTCTAGTCCATCCGTCACAGTGCTTTCTAAGGGCACTGAGCGGAGGTGAAAGAATGCTTCGTGGATAGAGTCTCCATCATAGCTAAATGCCTGCCAATATGATTTCTTGCTCTTTCCTGGCTTTGAACTAGTTAATACCAGCACCTGAAAGTGCATGGAATTCGATCAGAGCCCTGGTTGTGGCATCATGGCACATATACACCTTTAATAAGTGTCCTGGTCTTAGAAACTTGATGATATATGAGCAAGACTGTTTAAGAAAATGTAAAATATCTACACTCTGCAATTGATTTTATATGTGTTTTATTTAAGCGGCGAAAACAAAAGGACCTCGGACAGTCTTAATGAAGGATTGCCCATAAAAATGACCAGAGAAAAGTTTCAAAGAAAATGATATTTTTTTTTATGAAAAAGATAGTAGGTTCAACCCTCGACTTATCCACAAAAGCCGTTTTCTCATTGGACAAGTACCAATTGAAAAATATGGGTTGAAAACCCGGTTTTTGCTATTCAGCATATAGAAAATAGAAAAACCAATACCTCAGTGCCAAGCATGTTTCAAGGACTCCTGAATACTGAGGGTATATGGTTTGAACACAGAGTATCCCCAGAACCATTCAACATATAGCTGTGAAACTTTAACAGAATGTTGCTAATATATAAAACTTTCATTTGAAGCAATAATAATAAAATAGTCACGCGACCGTTGGCGGCAATTTTGGAAACCATATTGAAAATATGAGAATGCCTATGAACAACTATTTTTGCAAAAATAGATAAAACATCCATATACATGTACATCAAGTATCAAACAAAAGGATTTATTCTGATATTATATTATTAATGTTTCATCAGAAATAAATCAAAATATAGCAGTTGAAGGGCTTAATGCGTCCTGTATGTCATTCCGTTGGACATGTTTTCGTTGTTTTTGACGTCCGCGAAATCTAATGACATTACTAACATTTTTGTACAGAAAATTGTTTAGACATCCATACACGATACTATTATGTCCCCTGAACATTTTGAAATAAAGAACAAATATTTGCGTCCCTTATAACAGTTAAAAATAGAGAGCAAAAAACGGTGCCTTTTAATTTCGACTGTAGTCGCGTTTGGCAGTGAACGGTAAATTCGACTACAGTCGCGCGTTTGGCAGTGAAAGTCTTATATATATTGAGCGGTGCATATTATGTTCCATTGAAAGTACTTAATTGCAGTTGCAGATATACATGTATTCAAATGGCAAGAGTTAGTTCACGTCATTTGCTTTTCATCTTGACAAAGCGGACTCGCTTTGTAAGTATGCTAATTTATATTTTTTACCTTTCTTTGGTTCAATTTGATCGGTGATAGTATTAACACTATGCTGTTCTTGATTGGAATAGACGCCTGTCTTCGCACGTTGAAATACATCCAGTATCGCAAAAGTAGGTCACTGCCTGGATATGCGAACAAAGGGAGCAAGTTACGAAACATTGTGTTTGTTATTGTTTTTATTTTCGGGTTCATAAACTGTAACTTTGTTCTCCTAGACGCTCGTGCGGCAAATTTTGGCTCTAATTAACTGGCCCTCACTGCATCTTTCTCTTTCAGTTTACATGGGCATTGATTTCGTTTGCTCCGTACTTTGCAAAAATTCTTTAATGTTTACAATAACTTCTCTCGCTGCCTGAAAACTGAGAATCTATTGCCGGAAATGATGCTCGAAATGAAAACTATCCTGCAGTTGCGCAAACACAATGTTTCGTACTTTGCTCACTTCGTTCGCAAGAAACTGCCTTCTAGAGCATCAATAACATGTTTTTGGACATAACTTAAAACACTTGTGCTCCCCCAGATGGAATTTGTTGACCATTTTTTTCTTGAAGGTCAAAATGCTAGCCTTCTGAAACTGGCAGCGTTAAGCTGTAACAGCCTGATACGTACGTTACCCAACAAAATATTTGATAATTAACATTTTTAAGACTTCAGAAAAGAGCAAAAGATATGGCAAGATTTCCGAATTGTTTATATCTTCTAAGTAAGCTATTACTGGGCCCTATATATATATTGACATTTGAAAACAAATATAGTCACCCCCGAAGAAGTGTATGTAACATTTTTCATTGAACACCCTTTTAAAGTATAAATGAATCTTATTTAGTTTGTCTTAAATTTTATTGAAACCAGTTTATGTTCATTAATTTGGTATTCTATTAGCGACGTTTTATTTACCTTTTCAAAACTGCAAGCATTATGTTTCTATCTTATATACTTTTCGAGTTATTAGATGATTAACATGGTAGCATCAGATCACACAAAAATGTCAAATGTAATTCTCTATGCCTTGCGTTGGCTATAGACCACCTCCCCAGGGCGACTTTTGTGCACTATTATTTCCAAATACTACATTATACAAGCCACAAAATGAAATATGTAAGCCCTCTAAGAGTGGCAGCATTAGCGTGCAACATCATGCTACGTATGTTACACGCAAAATAACATTAAAATTTCCTGATAAGGTCTCAAACATGGCATATTCACACTTTTTTGAAGTCTGGTACAAGTTTAAGAACATCTTATAACACAGACACATAATTTTAGCATTTATTTTATAAATGCCTTGAGTTTTTGCCATTGTTTATGTTACTTAGTTTTTCATATGTTATTTCCAAGGATCAGTATGGCAGTTATTGACTGAACATGTATTACATCTATCAGTGAATATATTCAAATCTATGAGGCTGCTATTCAAATGAATTGACGTTCCATGTTATGGTGTCTTACACTATTTTACAGCCCAGGTTGCATACGTTACTCCCAGAATACCATTAAACTATCAAGTTTAGGTCTCCAACACGACCTGTTTGTACTTATTGCATGCTGGCACAGGTCTATGTACTTCTTTATACTGTGGCTTATTTGCTGAGGAAGTAACTCAAAATAAACTACCATAAACCCTCTTTTCTTTTATAGAGACAACAAATATAGTTAACATAATACTCATGTAAATTTTGTAACATACAGTTCAATATGTGAGCAAAAACTTAAAAGATCAAAGACAACCCACCTGGTAGAAGTTATAGAGCGTTTTTTTGCCAAGCTAGCAACTCTTATTCAAGGCTTTAAAATATTTTCCAATACAGCTTATTAATCCTCTATCAGATTCATCTTGCAAGGATTTTGCAATATGCTAGCACTCTGGTAATGGCACCATTACCTTGTAACAGCCAATTACATATATAACCCATCACTATCTTTGATAATTTTAGTAAATGACACGACTCCTAAAAAGTGCAAACCATACGGTAATATTTCCAAATTGGCTATATCATCCAAGTAATCTATTTTTGCATCGCAGGTATGGACCTTTAAAAACAAATATGCACCCCAAAGTGTTACCTATGTTACATTTTTTTCATTATTCCTATATAAATGATTTATGAAACTAATATAGTTTGATATTTTTTTAAAATGATTTATGCACCTTTTGGAAACGGCAAATAGTATGTTTCTATCTTTTATAAGGTTTGATTGAGTTTTGAACATGGTAACCCCATATAACGAAAAATGTGAAATATAATTTTATGGCTCTTTAATTAGGGTACAATCAAGTTTTCTTACACCAGAGGTACTCGATTTACTTCCCTTTTTTCCAACAATTTTGTCTATATCTAGAAAGCCTCACTTTTTTTCATGGGAAAGACTTGGTAGTTCAAGCTTTGTATTAACATCTTAATGACAGAAAAGCAGGATTAAAGTAAGCACATGTTCATGCCAATGGAAATAGTCAGTATTTGTGAATGGCTATGGTATTTTTTCAGAATCATGTCGCACTGCAGCTTATTCACATTTAGATAAATAGCACATGTTAGGGCTTCATGTCACTGATGAGCGCCTAGAGCATTTTTTGTTTGTTTTCCTACCCTGCTTAGGATCGCCTAGAGCATTTTTTGTTTATTTTCCTACCTTGCTTAGGATGTAGATAAACTAGTGGGGAGGGGTTCTCTATCAAATTGATAGGAACAACCTTTCCGTCTTACTAACGCATTGGCACATTGGTAATGTAACAATCTGTTAAACAGTGTATGACTGTAGACCTCTTTCCCCATATTCTGGCCAATGTTGTTGACAATCAGAAGGATCATCTATTGTTGCATACTCCAGTGTTGAACAAAGACTTTATAGACTGCTGCTTATATATAGTATATATGTATCAGTGACAAAAACCAACATGCCCTGCCTTTAGTGCCTGGTTGAATACTGGTTCCATCAGATCCTTGAATGTGTCAGAAAAAGTTATTATGCTCTGTAGTATGACATTACCATTAAAGTTATGATATTTTTATATTTTAGCCTAAAAGGGGGTGGGGGGGGGCAAAAAAGCTCCTTAATGCACGTTGCTCTTTTGATACGGCAGCCCTCCGTTTCTCGTGATTACACAACAGTTCAAGGTGCATCAAAGGACTAGTATGAATTGACATGTCAATTATAGTTTGTTTTGTGGGAACATACTAGACTGCCCAGTCCTTAAAACATTTTTTCATCACTGTGCCATATCATATACTTGTAGCTAGTCTTAATCTTGTCGGCTCTGTTTTGCACATTGGTGAACAATTGTTATAAGGACAGGAGCCAGTCTAGGAACATACTATTTCAATGCACGAAATTCACGCTTAGGGATGTCAGTTACAACGCTAGGTGGTTCTGGACGACAATTCTTTACGGGCCCATGACGACTGCTTACCTGTGCTGGACGACAGGTAACGGGTTTAAGATGACAGATTTAGGGTTTTGGACGACAGTGGAAAGGGGCAACACACACAGACGTCGCAGAAAATGATAATATAGTGTGTTTGGCTATTTTAAATAATTCCTGTCATATTAGTGTTTGTAAGTTTGACATTAGAAGTACAAACACCATAGATATTTGTAGTTAAATTGTAAAACTCTGGTCTGGAAAAGAAACTTCAGAAATGTGTAATTTGTGATTAATTACTTACGTTCTCGTCATGAAATAAGCATAAATGGTCAGTCAATAGATCTCACATGATTTTTCAGTCAATTTTAACCTGTCCTTCTGAAAAGAAAACTGAAAACCTCAAAATTTCATTTTTCTGATGTTACAGGTTAGAGACGACTGTGTAACAGGCATTAGACGACGTCAGTTTTTCTGTAACAGATGTGAGACGACATTTTTCTTTCTTTCATAAACACTTGAGTAGATGTAAAAACTGCTCTGAAGCCTATTCAGCGCCTGAAGAAGTAGTTCAGCATTGTGCGACCTCCCATCGAACGTGCATACCAAGTCTCAGGTAATCAGAAGAATTTAAAGGTTTATACCATATATGGGATTGGTGGCATTTAATTCTTCTGGTTCCAGAGAATATTTAAAAGGGATTTTACTTATTTGAGCATGGTGGGTTCTTGGTCACAAGACCAAGAAGTTAGTGAGTACGATCACGAAATACAACAAATATAAACTCCAGACCAACCTACAACATCATGAGGAAAAGCCACTGAACATTTACAGGAACAAGATATCCGTAAGGCAATAAGAGCAAAGCTTTAAGATGACTGCAAAGCTAGGAAGGGCGCAAAGTAATGCATACCAAAACAAAAACAAACACAGAACCCCCATAATGAGAAGTACATTAAACAATAGATCAACAACAAGAGAATCACCGCCTCAGAACGGACAGCAGCCTAAGCAACGGGGGTGGGGGCTTAAATGCATTTCAAGACCATTCGAATACCTTTTGTCCCTCCATCCTAAGGAGTCTCCATATGAAATTTGATTGACATTGTGGAGATGTTTGAAAATGTTGACGAAAAGACAGATGGATGGAGGATGGGGTCATTAAAAATTTTGTAAACTATTAGCTCACCTCGGATTCTTCAGCTTTGGTACGCTTAAAACGTTATTTTATTCGACCATGTATGATATGTGACTTGCACTTTGTCAGACCTGGAGCTTATTAAGGGCAATTGGGGTAATAATTCCCACATTAAAATCTTTTTAATTGTTTGCATACAGTTTGTTTTATGTATGAACTGTGAATTTATGAAATAAAAAGGATATGTCACCATACACAATTTTTCATAATCTCACATGGAAGTTTTCAGCATTTTACAAATTTTCTGAAAAAAAAATCCAAGTCCTTAATATTAAGCTAGAATATTTGTAATCGCCATCCAGCCTCTTTATTTTAATTTTAATTATTGCTCATGACCTCAAGCTTTCTAGAAAATGCGAAAATGTATTTGTTTTCCCAAGCCATGTCAAGATACTGCATGATATATTTTGTTTATTCCCCCATAAAATGATTTCGATTTTTGGAGTAAATTATATATAAAAAATCTGACATTAAAAATCTTATTTATTGTTATTTCATTGACTATCATTTGACATTTTAGAAAAAAATAATAAAAAAAAAATGGGGTCACCAGACTAATTATCTTGCAGGACGTATTCGTATTCTCATACAGGGTAAATAATATTTCACCATCGGTCAAAGCAGAAGATTCTTCGGTGTAAGATATATTTTATAAATCCATCACTGTCGTCTCCACCTGTTACGCTGTCGACAATAACCTGTAACAAAATATTTGCAGTCGTTACACATCTGTAACATGGAAAAATGACTGCAGTACATTCGTTTTGGTTTTAAAACGCGTTCGTCTTAAGTAAGTAGATTTATAAGAAAGTTCTTTCTAGGTCTATATGATGGACAATACAATGTCTAATCACTTCAGTCATAAATTGTTCAAAGAACACGAAAGTGAAAGTACTAAATAAGGATATGAGGACATGTGTAGTAATAAAATACAGTTTCAAGTATAATAATGTATCATATACGCGTTAACTGGACACAGTTGCCATGCTCTGCAGGATTGATTAAGTTTAGATAAGGGTCGTGGACAAATATACAAAGACAAAATAAGATGCTTGCGGTTTATTGTGTCGTAAGTCTCCCGAAAACGATACACATTCAATGGCACAAACCTATATGTAGAAATATTTCGTCTGGAACCCGTAACGTACTGTCGTCCAGAACCACCTTGCGTTGTAACAGACATCCCTAAGCGTGAAATTGGCCAGAATATGGGAGAAGAGATCGACAGCCATAAACTGTTTAACATCATTGAGAATAGGGCAAAACACAATATGACAAACTAGCCACATTCAGCCTAATGTATGCACAGACTAATCTGGATCTCTGTTGCTAGCATAATGTTTAACGTCATGACTTGAACCATTTTCAATATCCATACAATTAGCAGTTCAGTGGTATCACTGATACTTTAAGGGTGACTTGCTGACAAGCTGACTTATTTAGCATTAGCTATGATTGCAGACTTTCAACCCCCAAGCAAAATGAATATGACTGAGTAAACAGACCTAAATGAATATAACAATTCTACTGCAAACTGTATGTCATGTATTTGTATTAACATGTCCATTATGCACATTGCACATGTTTAACTTGTAACGTTTACCTTTTTAGATTTATGAAGAACATTGAGGCACAGCTTTGCCAATACGCTGCTAGAATTTGATAGTGCTGCAATTCGTATAGACTATAGATTTGAACACCCCCTTGGGATTGGCCATATCAAGAGATTGTTAAAGCTATACTCATGCAGCTTGGTTGAGCAGACCTGATTTTATTCAATTAAATACAAAAAAACTTGATCGAGAGCATCTATCTTGAGGACACATGGGCTGGTTCATGCAGCAGTAAACGAAGTACTTAATCATTTAATCCGACAAGTAATACTTTTTGTTTCCTCCAGGGTAGAACCTGAAGCTGTATGCTTGTTAATCTTGAAGTAAATGTATCACTCAACCAATTGATATGTCTAGCTATTTATCTGCTCATACATTGGAGAAGCCATATACGTGTGGCCATTGTGGTGACTGTTTCACTCTGTTAGCTCTTTTAAAGAAACATATGCTTGTTCATACAGAAGAGAAGACATATAACTTTCAATCTTGCTTTAAAGAGGATACGCCTGTCCATACAGAAGAGAAGACATATATCTATGACTCTTGCTTTAAAGAGGATACGCTTGTCCATACAGAAGAGAAGACATATAGCTATGGATCTTGCTTTAGAGAGGATACGCTTGTCCATACAGAAGAGAAGACATATATCTATGACTCTTGCTTTAAAGAGGATACGCTTGTCCATACAGAAGAGAATACATATAGCTATGGATCTTGCTTTAAAGAGGATACGCTTGTCCATACAGAAGAGAAGACATATAACTATGGATCCTGCTTTAAAGAGGATACGCCTGTCAATACAGGAGATAGGCGATACAAATGTGACACGTGTGGAAACTGTTTCAATAAATCGTCCCGTTTGGAGGCGCATACACGTGTTCATACAGGAGAAAGGCCATATAGCTGTGACATTTGTGGTAAATGTTTTACTCAGTTATCTAACTTGAAGGCACATGAACGGATTCACTCAGGAGAAAAGCCATATAGCTGTGACATTTGTGGTAAATATTATAGTCGTCCATTTTCATTAAAGAGACACAAGCGTATTCATTCAGGAGAAAAGCCATTTAGTTGTGACATTTGTGGCAAATGTTTTACTCAGCCGTCTATATTGAAGAGACACAATCATATTCACTCAGGAGAAATGCCATTCGGTTGTGACAGTTGTGGTAAATATTATAGTCATAAATCTACATTGAAGGAACACAAGCGTATTCATTCAGGAGAAAAGCCCTATAGTTGTGACATTTGTGGTAAATGTTTTACTCAGCCATCTACATTGAAGACACATATGGTTTTCCATACAGGAGAAAAACCTTATAGTTGTGACACTTGTGGTAAAGGTTTTACTAGACCATCTGTTTTGAAGACACACATGCTTATTCATACAGGTGAAGGCACATAAGCTTCTTCTTCACTGGTTAGAAAAGCCATAAAACTGTAACACTTCTGGTTAATAATTTACTTGATAAGTTGAATTGATGACTGCCTAATGGAAGGCATATATCTGCGCCACCTGTGGTTAATATTTAAAGACACTTTGGGATCGAAAATACTAGGTGAATAAACCATATAACAGTGAAAACTGAGTTAAATGTTTCAAATGCTTTTTGTTTTGCCTGGGAAGCAAGAATGACACATAGTGATCATGACTCTGGCAGCATCGTCTTTGTCCGCGGAGTCACACTTTTGGTTTCTGGTCGATTACTCATCAATTTCATTTAAACTTTACAGAAAGTTCAATCATCATTTAATACAGGTCAAGTTTGAAGAGGGGGAGGGGGGAGGTAATCCGCTGAATTTTGACTGAGAAATGGCAATTTTTACTTAAATTTTGGCTAAATTGTCAATTTGTGGTTTCCGATCACTTACTCTTGAAGGTATGCCACAATTTATTTCAAATTTTACAGAAGGGTAAAGCATCATAAAATACAAGATAAGATTGAATTTGGAAGTCATTTGCAATTTTTTGACTGAATTATGACCCTTTTTGACATAGGAATAGGCCAATGCAAAAGCTATATTGGCTTTTTTTGTGGAATAAACGTCACATTTCTCCAAAACTATATATCTGACAATTTCTCACTATAGGCGATAATTACCCAGTGCATGTAGATACGCATGACAGTGATTAAAATTTTACCCCCCACCCACTTACCCCTTAGGTGGGGTCAAAGGTCAAATATTTATTTTTCGCAATAACTCAGTAAGTTGTCAATATGCCTGCAGAGCCCAACCCAATCCCCACCTCCTAACCCTTGGGTTGAGGTCAAAATTCAACTTCTTCAGAACATGATCATGTTGCATATAAAATTAAAAAAATCACAAATGCAGCAACATGGTAGTAAATATTAGCCCGCAGACCCCCCCACCCCCCCCCCCCCCCTCTGGCCCTGGGGATTGGGTCAGTAGGTGTCAAGGATGGATTGTTCCTGATTGGAATGGACGCTTTTCTTTGCACGTTGAAATAAATCCAGTATTACAAAAAGTAAGTGAGTACTATATGATCAGGAAATATCCCAATCACATACTGCAGACCAGCCCTAGGCACTGTGAGGAAGAGCCACATACATTTATAGTATTATTATTTGTCTACATTGACCTGAGACATCTGAATATTCAATGACCTTTCTATCACTCTTCGGGATTCTTCATAAAATATGTACTTAAGATTGTGGTACAATAATGTTTATGAATGAAACAATAATCACACCTCCGCGATAGCGTAATGGATAAGAGGCTGTACTTTGTACTCAAAAGATGTAGGTTCGAGTGCAGTAGCATTTCATTTTTTCTTCTTTCTTTTTAATTTGCTTGTTTGTCCGTCTGTACTCTTGATTTTGTGTTCACGTGGATATATTTATTTGAACCTTGCATATGTTTATTCAACAAATACACTTGTAGAAATGTGAATAATTTCAATAAGCTGAAAGGTAATCAGTTTTTGCACGCTGGGTGATTTTAATACTTTTGTTGTCATCTGCTGACTTTTTTTCAAATTAACGTTTTCATCGCATCTTTCAGGAACACTATCAGAGTGTCAAATGGTCTGTATCCAGATCAGGAGTGACGTTCTGTAGGTACTGATCTGGGAACAAACTGTTTGCAAAGGGCTATCAGCAGACAACAAAAGTCGCCACTGACAAGAAAAGAGTGAGGAAACCTAGAAATAATTAATGTATAAGCAATTAAACACAAATGAAAGATGTGAAGTTCGCCACGAGATGACGTAAAATACAAAAACAATCTTAAATTTTTAAAAAAGGATGCAATTTGACAATTATAAGTAGTATGTGCAGCTCTTTAGCGCCGTTTTTTTAAAAAAAGGTCACTTATGACCATACAAAATCGTGTAAGAAGGTCCTTTTTTTACCACACAAACGAATGTTGTAGAATTATAGCATCAAGGTCAAGGTCACTCTTGTAATGACGTCATTTTCTATTTTTAGTAACTGACACGTTCAGACCTGTTTATCTATATTTAGACATTATGACCTCTTACACTCTGAGCCCTTTTCTTCTGAGACGTATTCAGACAGCTGTGCGGTTATGGATTTTCTTGTCCGTTTGCATACTGCTTACTTTTGTTTTTTTTCTCATCCTGTTTCTGTCTTTTCCTGAGATAAATCTTGGCAGTGCAGAGGCAGAGAAGGCTCTGTCAAAGACGAAGGTAGACCCTTCTTGCGAATCATATCTATGGTAATTCACCTCTCTCTCTTCACCTGCCCAATTACTCATATTAAAGTGAAACTTATTGACATGATAAAAGTTCACCTGAACTGACCGCCCCTAACAGGGAACTATGCAGCCAGACAGACAAACACACAGACAGGCACACACTCAAGCTAGGGTACGGTCGTAGTTGAAACCCTGATAACTCGAAACCCTTAACTCGAATCAAGATAGCTCTTAGTTCATTAACTCTTTGCTTCTGCTTTTTTGTCGTCTGCTGATTGTCTTTTTAAATGACAATTTGGATCAAGATCAGGTCATTACTCAGTACGTATTAGCAGCGACTTTTGTCGTCTGTTGATAACCTATGCAAACAGTATGGACCCAGATCAGGACCGACGGCAAGTCAGGATCGCATGCAAAAAGTAATTAATTCTCATGGGCAAGAAAATCAATTTTTAATGACCACCATAAAATAATATTATTGGCAATTATTTTATGGGAACTGTACTAGCGGATACCTGCTAGGAAAAATCAAAGGGATAGAACTCACGTTCAAAAATCTTGCCTGCATACATACAGTTGTTCCTCTTAGACCCTAACAATAATTGGGGTTTCACTCTTGTACAGCGCCCATAAAATATTTTACAACAGTATGTAAAATTCATCGTTGACGAGTTTTAAGACAATTTTAGGCGGGTTTATTTTTTCTACAATCACCAAGGTAGACTATATCCCCTCTATAGCTAAGGCTAGCTGTTATTTAACGTGAATAAAACATGCATTTAAGCACCCAAAAACAGGCACACACCTCTACAGAGAACTATGCAGACAGACAGACACACAGACAGACACACACACTTATGCAGAGAACCATGCAGACAGACACACATACACGTGCACATGCATGCACACACCTTTGCAGAGAACCGTACAGACAGACACACACGCACACAAACGCACATACACACTAATGCAGAGAACCATGCAGCCAGACAGACAAACATACACGCGCACAAGTGAGGGTACGGCTGTAGTTCGGTCAATATTTAGCTGGAAAGCATAGAAATAACACAACATTAGTATACTTTTCTATATTTATTTTACAAGGACCCAGTGCATTAACAAACAAACATACAAACGAACATTTTACAATAGAGTACGATATTGTTGAAAAAACGCAATAGCCATTCGTCATGCAGTCGATAATAAAGGGTATAATGATAGGGATACAGTGAGGATACAGTCAGGATACAGTGAGGATACAGTCAGGATCAGTGAGGATACAGCCAGGATACAGTCAGGATACAGTGAGGATACAGCAGGGATACAGTAAGGATACAGTGAGGATACAGCAGGGGTACAGTCAGGGTACAGCAGGGGTACAGTGGGGTATAGTGGTACCAGTAGGGGTACAGTGGTGGTGGAGGTGGGAGGATTTATCGAGAAAGCATAAAAATAATGCAAAAACTAGTATATGTCTTTTATATTTATTGTAATATAGAAACCAGAACAAGCACTACATAAATCGTACATTATGACATTATTTCCTCTGCACTGGACGCTTTGGAGTACACAATTTCATCATTTTAGTCACTATCAAGCGATCATTTCGCTTCTTCTGTTGTTCATTAAAGTCTTTTACAATGTCTTTCATTGTTTTTCCCCGATGTCTCTTCATAACATAGTATGCACAGTATAGACAGCGCACATTGGATGTAGATTGCTGTAGTTGACCAACGTTTTTGAGGTATTTCCTTTTTAGGATCTTTTCAAATCCAACTCCATAGTCTTTTGTCATGTGTCCCCAGGAGTCAAAAATTCGAAAGGACCACGTTTAGGAAAGTAAAATGCCACCCAGTGTTCACCTGGACCTTGGCTCATGTCTGAATTGGAAATGAAGAATCTTCCTCTTTGTATTTTAAGTTGATCTGCAGTGCATATTGTGACTTGATAGCCAAGCAGCATATAATACAAGCCCTTTTCTTCTGACGTGCGTTCAGTCAGGTGTTCAACCGTGTTGTCAGACGATTATGTTTACTTGTCCTCTTGCACTGTCCCAATCACTGACCAGAATAACGTGTGTTGCGCTTTTATAATGAGATGTTTTTGCAATGTAAGAATCTCTCAAAAAGACATTAGTATAAGACCATCAAGTCCAACCCAAATGATTGACGTACTATTTTGATCAGGAGGAGGTAAAGTGTCATATCAAGATCATGAAATGGACAGGTGTTATAGGCATCATATTAGTCTCTCTTAGCACACCACTCTATATTTTAGCAAGCATGGAATGGTCGAATAACTATCATTTTGATTATGTAATGGAAGTCAATCAGACTGCATGCTCATATCTGAAGCAATTTGATCTCAAAGATAATGTAATTTTATCGGTGTGCAACAGAGATGGAGAAATCATGTTAGATATACGCCTCTCCCTAAATCAAACGGCTACCATTCGTGGTATCCCATTGAACCTAAGACAATGGAAAGTTCTACAAGGAGTATCCAATAGTGTGAATAGAGCTATCGAAAAAGGAAAACACATGTAAGAACCAGTGATCAAGGAAATAGTTCAATTCATGATGGAGCTTTCGAGTGTCTTTAATCAAATTTTTTTTCTTATTAGAGTTGAAAAATGCATCAGGAGATGACAGAATCATCATGTTAGAATACATTACTCCAGGGCAAATGGCCTGTATAGGAGAGATAGCGCGCAGAATATACCACCATACATTTCCTTTGTTGATTCAAGACCTTGCTTATTTTGAGGACAGAAGCTTAGTGTTATGCATATTATTTTCATTAAGGGTATCTTTTCGTGGAGAAGTAGCCACACTAGTTCGTTACCGCAGAATCTTGTCAAGACTTCTTCGAACGTATTACCTCCAGGCCACAATCCAAGATCAAATACAATCTCAACAAGAATCTTAGTTTACCATAACATGAGGTCGAGATGGTGGTGGTGGTGGGTGGTGGTGGTGGTGGGTGGTGGTGGTGGTAGTAATAATAATGATCCAATGATTGTAAGAAGGCTGAAAAGCGTTAGAAGGTATAGACACATTATTGGTTGAGACAAAATGATCAGGTGTTTGATCTGCAACCAGTCCTATAGTAGGCGTGATGCATTGCGAAGACATGAAAGCAATGTCCATGGCAGTGGGAAAAATAACATTTCAACATCCCTTTTCTATGATGGTGACTGGGCCCAGTGGATCAGGGAAAACTGAATGGACTAGAAAGCTGTTACTCACCTCATTAATGCACCCACCTCCAGAACGTATCTTATGGTGTTTTGGGCAATGGCAACCCTTGTGCGAGGATCATTAGAAGAGAATTCCATGGATAGAATTTGTGCATGGCATCCCAGACTATCTCAATAGTCCTCAGTTTATCAATCTAGGTAAACGGAACCTAATCATCTTTGATGATCTGATGACTGAAGCGAAGTGTGACCAGAGAATAACGAATTTTTTTACCAAAGGCAGTCACCATAGAAGTATATCTATTGTGTACCTTACCCAAAATGTGTTTCCTCTAGGTAAAGCGTGCAGGGATATTGCTTTGAATACGCAATACTTGATCTTATTTAATAATCCAATTGACGGACAACAAGTGGCAACCTTGGCAAGAAGAATTTATCCATCAACCAGCGCTATGTTTATGAAGCGATTTGAAGAAGCCACTTCACGACCTTATGGTTATCTCGTCATAGATCTTAAATCGAGTACATCGGAACAAGACAGATTACAAACTGATATATTTGAGTCCACTGATCAACATGCTTTTGAACCTCCAGACGAGGAAACTCTGTCTGATGATGAAGATGCCAGCAGCGTAGAGTCTCTAGACTATATAAACGATCTTGGACCTCCTGGTAAATGAAGAAAATTAAGAGATGCCCACTCTAGACCTGACATATGTAATAGGCGATTTCAAAATCCGCTCAGGCAGGCCAACATAGAACAGTTTAGGGCTAAAGTAAATGCCTATGAAGAGCATGGTTTTACCTTGGAAAAAGCTATCCATTTTGCTGCCAATGATGAATTGCCTTATCTCCGTAAAAGACTCAGACAAGAGTACACCCAATTTCTAATTGATTTTTATGAGTTACAAGAGGACCCTATTCAACAGCAAGACTAGAATCAGCGAGAACGGTCAGAATTCAACATGATATGAATCAGACTGTGACTCTATCAGACAAGCCATCAAACTCAGAAAAGACATATTTATGGACATATGGCCAAATCATAATAAAGAAGAAAACCATGAAGAGGATAGAGCCTGAAGAGGAATGAACAACGTAAGAATGATGAGGTACCATACTAGAACAAGAACAATGGGGTCAATAGAAGTATACAATGCTAAACAAGAAAAAATGGGTTCCCTACGTGCCAGACTACAATGCATGGTATGAACATTTTAAAGACTTGAGAGATGGATACGTCCAGCCCCACCATATGGGACGTTATGTCGTGGGCAGTGGGAAGAAATACAGAAATCTAAAAGAAATAGAAACACGAGAAAAGGAAATGGAAGCGTGTGAAAAACGACTTGAAGCACGTGAAAAACAAATAAAAACAGGAGAACAGAAAAGTCCCACTTTGAAACAAATCACAACCGTAGCTCGAGCGATCGAAATAGGCAAATCAGAGATTGAGCTTAAACGAAAAGAGAATGATAGTCAGAGTATAACAGGTGGAAATCTGCAGCGTAAGAAATGCAAAGCAACTGTGGACTGGAATTCATTCAGATATTAAAAGATGAACAGAAAACAACTGTATAATATGCTGCTTGGCTATCCAGTCACAATATGCAATGCAGATCAACTTAAAATACAAAGAGGAAGATTCTTCATTTCCAATACAGACAGGAGCCAAGGTCCAGGTGAACACTGGGTGGCATTTTACTTTCCTAAACGTGGTCCTTTCAAATTTTTTGACTCCTTGGGACACATGGCAAAAGACTACAGAGTTGGATTTGAAAAGATCCTAAAAAGGAAATACCTCAAAAACGTTGGTCAACTACAGCAAACTACATCCAATGTGTGCGGTCTATACTGCGCATACTATGTTATGAAGAGACATCAGGGAAAAACGATGAAAGACATTGTAAAAGACTTTAATGTACAACAGAAGAAGCGAAATGATCGCTTGATAGTGACTAAAATGATGAAATTGTGTACTCGAAAGTGTCCAGTGCAGAGGAAATGATGTCATAATGTACGATTTATGAAATGCTTGTTCAGGGTTCTATATTACAATAAATATAAAACATATATACTAGTTTTTGCATCATTTTTATTCTTTCTCAATAAATCCTCCCACAACCACCACCCATAACCACTGTACCCCTACTGGTACCCACTATACCCCACTGTACCCCTGCTGTACCCTGACTGTACCCCTGTTGTACCCTGACTGTACCCCTGCTGTATCCTCACTGTATCCTTACTGTATCCTGGCTGTATCCTGACTGTATCCTCACTGTATCCTGGCTGTATCCTCACTGTATCCTCACTGTTAATCTATCATTATACCCTTTATTATCGAGTGCATGACGAATGGCTATTTGCGTTTTTTCAACAATATCGTACTCTATTGTAAAATGTTCCTTAGTATGTTTGTTTGTTAATGCACTGGGTCCTTGTAAAATAAATATAGAAAAGTAAACTAATGTTGTGTTATTTTTACGCTTTCCAGCTAAATATTGACCAAACTACAGCTGTACCCTCACTTGTGCGTGTGTATGTTTGGCTGTCTGGCTGCATGGTTCTCTGCATTAGTGTGTGTGTGTGTCGGTGTGCGTGTGTGTCTGTCTGTACGGTTGTCTGCAAAGGTGTGTAGCCTTAGCTGTAGAGGAGATATGGTCTACCTTGGTTATTGTAGAAAAAAACCCGCCTAAAATTGTCTTAAAACTCGTCAACGAAAAATCAATAAATACTTAGTGTCAAAAACTGTTACATTTTTCCTATGCCTACCTTTACATACTGTTGTAAAATATTTTATGGGCGCTGTACAAGAGTGAAACCCCAATTATTGTTAGGGTCTAAGAGAAACAACTGTATGTATGCAGGCAAGATTTTTGAACGTGAGTTCTGTCCCTTTGATTTTTCCTAGCAGGTGTTCGCTAGTACAGTTGCCGTCGGTCCTGATCTGGGTCCAAACTGTTTGCATAGGTTCTCAAGCTTACATTTAGCGTATGTGATAAAGATAATTTATATCTTGCAGCATTGGGGGGTGAACAGCCATTGTTTAGTTGTTCAAAATTGCTCTCAAAATATTGGCAATGAATGAGGATTCTTAAAGTAGCAAAGACAAAGATAAAGATCTGAAAATCCATTGGATGCCAGGAGAAACCAGCAAATTTTCCAAAAAAACTGAATAACTTACAGTTGATATAACAAGTGTAGATATCTGTAATTGCTGTTAATGGTCGTTAATCTAGGTGTAAATTAGAATGCTCCTCTGGCAAAAATGTGGTGGCAAATTTGCCAAAAATACCATACTTTCATACATATGGCGTTCATATATCACTATACCGAAGTTCACACCATTGTGCCAGTGTTTTCAATGGTGGAAGGTGAACATTCTTCTCTGTATATATTTCTATTGAACTTCACCCAACAGGCAAACGCGGAATACTGCTACTTACATTGACTATGTGTACAGTGTATTGTGCTTTTGGGGTCATTTCATTTCATGAATATCTTGTCATATATTATAAAGTGTAGAGTTAGAAATTTTTTGATTTGCATTTGTTTGTCAAATATATTATCCCATAGCCTTGTGTGAAGTAAGAATGATGACTGCTTAAAGAGATTAGATGAACGTTTCTGGGATTCAGAGAAAATTCAGCAACAAATTTCATATGCTTAGTTACCAAGTAAATACATACGAGTCAAAAATACAGTATATTCGGAAATTTTTGGGAGAATTTATTTTGCTAAACTTCGCTGATGCTAAATTTTGCAAATAAAACCTCATGTAATGGCCAAAACTCTTTTGCCTTTGCTATGTAGGTAAATCATGCCAAAGTATATGTCTGTTTACTATATTCGAGAAAATTTACTTTTGATCAGAATTTTATGAAACTTGGTCACATTGTTTAATACCATGATGCCTTCTTCAAGTTTGATAATGGTCCATATCACACCATGCTTTCAGTAGTTATAGCCCTTTGTTTATGAAAATTCACCTGCTTAAAATCGCACGACCAAATGATCGTACGATTGGTGTGAAACAGGTTTTCAATTTGCCTTTCTAGATAAGATATATCTTTAAATAACATTTTCTCCTGAACCACGGGTCCAAAATCACAATAATTTCACAGAAATGGCTCACATGTTGCCCTCTACTACAACTGATCAGATGGTTCTACTTTGCAGAACAACATGTCTACCAGAGCTAAAAATAGACATATTTTATATCCTATCTCCTTAGCTACATCATCTATGTATGTGCTAGGACCCACGTGAGCGACCCTGGGCCCTTTCAAATATGAATTAAACTCTTACGTATATTTATTTATGCAGGCCACTAAATATCTCAGTTTTTGTTTTTGCAAGTGAAAAAAGTTATTCTGTTTTGATGGTTTTATAGTAACAACATTTGATAAAAAAAAAATTGATTAACGAGGTTTTCAGATGGGCCCTAATTTTTCTTGAAAATGTCCTACTTTTCACTCTAATTTTAAATGTCATTTAAGCGATAAAATAGAGGATTTGTTTCTAGCTTGCACAAATTTGAAAAATTAACTTTTTTTTCAGGAAGCAGACAGCTAAAAAAAATAAATCATTCTTTCTAATTTTAAACCCAGAAATCACACTGTTTTGCTAGTATTTTTTGTCGAAGAGCACTTGAAAGCCTTATTCATGACCCTTTTTCTTATAAATTCTGTACAAAAGAAAAAGCTTTTCCATCACTACTTTTTTTACATTCGAAATCACTAGTTTTATTTTGAAAACTTTGATCTCTACTCTTTCCCTATTTTTTGTAAGTCTGTTTATTTGCAGGTCAGTTCTCAGGAAGATTGTTGACTGGAACGTAAAGAACCAACAAAAACAAAATAGTTTAATATATAAAAGATTCCTTATGTTTCAATGGTAGTCAAAACTTGTCAAGATTTAGAATTGAAACTCTGAGATACACAGTTCAATAAATGAGTAAAAGTACCATAGTACCATACTTATGACATACAGGATGATGAATATAAAATGTTACATTTTGACACTATGTTCAAAATGGGGGGGGGGGGTGGGTCAGGTCATATCTCTTGCTGTTTCCAGGGTGGAGGTCATTGTATTTAAATTTTGTTAGGAGGGAGGCAATTAAAATTTGGATATTGGATGGGCATCTTTGCCGCCCCCCACCCCTGACACTCAAATAATGAGCGGTTCCTTATTTACTACACTGCTCAAAATATTTAAAGGAACACTGCGTATTTTGCCATTGATCACAATGCAAATGCACGCATAGTTTGACTCATAGCGAGAGTTAGATTAATAAGGCAAAAACATTTTTGCCCCGTGATTAGTTTGGTTATAAATTTCTGGTAGAAAATATAAATTGTCAATTTTTGCCTATGAATTTTTCAAGGTCAAATTGAAAAATTGTAAATAATACCAGAAATTCATAATATTTGAGTCAAAATACTTCTAAATATTGTAGTCGAATAATTGTAGGTCATGTTCATGCAAATGTTTTTCTCTAAAGATCATCCAGCGTGCCACAGCATTGTTAACGAGATCAAACCAGGAAGTAACTTTAAAAAGACTGATAAGCAAGCTGCCAATTGCTAAAAAGCTGTATGTTGGGGCGTAGTGATCTATGTGAGATGTATAAGTTGTTCATACAAAAATGTGGCCAAAGGTATCCGTCTCCTTGACAAAAAAGCAATTCTTGTTTATACAGGAAAATTTTCATGCAAGTAAGAGCTTTTGAAAGATATACCCCCTTAAATATATTGAGCAGTGTATATTATGTTCCATTGAAAGTACTTAATTGCAGTTGCAGATATACATGGTATTTAACATGGATTCTCTGTAAGAATCAAAAAATTCCCATAAGGGTCCGGCACACTACGTCTGGGATTTTTCTCATTCTTTGTGTGTGAAGCAGGTATGACCCCCAAACAGCAAAACAAGCCTTAAAATTTCAAAATGACATCTGGTTACCATGGTAACCAGGGTTATTTATGTCAAGCTGAGCTTTGCAGAAAATGCAAAGAAAAAAGTAAAAAATAGGCATACTTGGCTGACCATTCCTTCAAAATGTGTTCATCAAATTTCTGAAACTAACATACTTGTATACTATACCGACTTTGCTCTATATGAGAGAATAAGAAAACATAAGGTATGTAACCCACGTGAGTAGCACGTGACTGTTAAAATATGCAGATTTTGACAATTTCCAAAATGTGGAAAAAATGGGAATTTGACATATTTTGAAGCAGTTTTTGATAACTTTTGCAACGGGGTACAAGAAAACTACTGATATGAATATAACAAGCAATATGTCTTCTAATGGAAACAATAAAAAACTGGATGGAGAAATTCTTTATTTAAGGTCAAGGTCAAGGTCATAAAAACTCCAGTTCATGATTTTTTAAAATTTGGTATTTTCACATGTTTTGGACCAATATCAGGATGGGTAAATAAAAGTAAATAAGAAAGCAAGTGTTACATTCACTAAGAACAACATATAAGTGACCAAACACAATAATAAAATGTATGTATTTATTTGAAGGTAAAAGTCAAGGTCAAGGTCACAAAATGTAGAATTTCAAAATACGGAAAAACTTGGTTTTTCTCATTTTTTTGCACAATATTAAGATGCGTAAATGAAAGAAAGGAAGAACGCAACTAGTCTATGCATTAAGAACAAAACATCAGTTATTAAAAGCAATTATCACATGGATTAAAATATTTTAATGTAAAGGTCAAGTTCAAGGTCATTAAATGTAGAAATTCAAAATGTAGAAAAACTGTGATTTTCACATGTTTTGGAATATTAAAAACATTCAGATGGGAATATGAAACCAATAAAAAAGCCACTAATGTCTACATTAAGAACAACACATCAGTTAACAAAAGCAATACTATAATGGATGAATATATTTACATTTCAAGGTCAAGGTCATTTAATGTAGAAATTTTAAATCTTGAAAAACTTAGTTTGCTGCAAGTTTTAGAACATATTTAGATGGGTAAATGAAGGAAAGCAAGAAAAAAGCTGGTATATGCATTACGAACAACACATCAGTTAAAAAAAATTACCAAATGAATGAAAATATTCGAATGTGAAGGTCAATGTCAAGGTCATCAAATATAGTACGTCTGAATTACAATTTTGAAATATTAGATTTTCGTATGTTTTGGAACAATATTAAGATGGGTACATGAAATTAGGTAAGAAAGATACCAGTCCTTCCATTAAGAACAATACATCAGTTAACAAAAGCAGTACTAAAAAATAATTTATTTGCATGTAAAGGTCAAGGTCATCCAATGTTAAAATTCAAAATATGTGTAAAAAACTGGGATTTTTCACATGTTTTGGAACAATATTTAGATTGGTAAATGAAAGAACGCAAGAAAGCAACTAGACTATGCATTAAGAACAATACATCAGTAACTAAAAGCAATAAAAATAATTGATGAATCTATTTGAATATGGAGGTCAATGTCAAGGATACCAAATGTAGTCCAAATTCAAAATGTGGAGAGACTGCAATTTTCACATGTTTCGATACCATATTTAAATGGGTATATAAAAGCTGTTACTTTGGGATTAGTCTTCACCTATTCTACATCCATTATTTGCAGTATTTGCCCTAGGGAAAGTTTGCATATGCGCAGGGTCACCTGAGCCTTGTCTGCTTATTGATGCTTTAACTGCTGATATCTCAAGTATTCTTCAGGCTATACAGAACAATTCAGCTTCTTCAATGTTTTCAATAGAGTCTATATCTGATTTTATACTCTTTTCAAAGGAGTTTGTATATGATATAGCACATTAGAAGTGATCTAAGTTATCTATTCTTTGAATCAAGTAAAAGTTTGCTATTTCCACACCCATTGAATTATGTCTTATAAAGAGGATCTTACAAGAGTGATAATTTCATTTGAAATTTATCAAACATGCCTTTGAACGAATCTTTTTATCATTTATAAGACATACTAAATGTAATTTATCACCTTCAAACTTTGTTTATTTCAATGAAACATTGCATTATGTGTCTGTCAACCAGCAGGAGAAAAGAAATTAAAAAAAAAAACAGAAAATCCCGACAATTTTATTTCCAAACTTTTCCTTGAGATATGATTAAGAAAATGAATACCCACACTTTATGTTTTGTTTAAGAAAGTGCTCGTAGTGATTTGTTGCTTAATATATCACTGGCTGGAGGTCAATCGTTAAAGTGAATAAATCACGAGCATAAAGCGCGAGTGATTTATCCACTAAAGACTGCGATATATTAACAGGCCCCCAGTTAAGGATTCGAAACGGAATTTTTCTTTCTCATTTCTCAATCAAAACATATGCTGTGGGTACTCAAAAGAACCATGTCACTGAGACGGTTCTTTTGAGCACCCAAACACATGTTTAAACTGATGGATAAGAAAATAATTACAATTTTATGCTGAAAATATTTGCTTAACTGGCCTAATGTATTAAGCAACAAATCACTGTGAGAATGAACCTATTTTGAATAGATTCACACACAAAATTAAAAAAAAAAAAAAGATTGAATCCTTCAGAGTCTAAAACGATTTTACCATCTCAAACAAAGTGTAAGAATTTTCCATAACTCTTGTTTGGACAGAAATGCGTATTTTTGCTGTTAAGAATGAATATTCCATTATTTTCATTGAGTGGAGTGAAAAATGAATATTTTATTAATCTTCATCTACGTCCATTATTGAAGTTCTATAATTGTAAAAACGATGTTTCGCGATTTTCTGTCACCGTTTCAAGGCCTTACATGATAGATGACGTCAAGAGAATCAAAATGGCTATCCAATGACGTCAGGCCAGTCTGTACCCAGTTCGTCCAGTGGTTTATCAACCAATTAATCACTGTATTAAACCATTGACTACATTGTGATTTGTTGCTTATATCGATGGCTTAGAGGTCAGCAGTGAAAATGAATAAATCACGAGCACAAAGCGTTACCGAATTACCTTGCATGAGCTTCTGAAACCATTAAAGTAACTCCAAAGGTAAAAATTTTGGGTCCGCCAGGATTCAAACCCAGAACTCCTGCGTGACAGTCGACCACTCTAACCATGTCGCTAAAGAGTTAACCCAACAGCGAGGCTGTTAGGAATGTCACTGTCACTACAATACGATACAGGTCTTTTTTCAAAGGGCTTACATAACAATAAGCATAAACCCACATTATCTTACAATTGGAAAAATGCTATATTTGACCTTGACTATCCATTCTTCTATCATATGCTTTTTTTTTGCTATTGCTTACATATATGATGGTGTCCTTTATGACCGTACAAGAAGATTTCATAGGGTTTTTTTTACCCACAAACAACCCGGGCAATCCGAGTTACAAAATGAGCAAAACCCGTTTTTTCAAGTTGAATTTTTATGTTCTGTGACCTTGAACTTGACCTTCACATTTAAATTTGTTATCCTTTTAACTTTGGCTTTTGTTTCTTGGTGTTTTGATCTACATATAGTAGCTGTGGCTTTTCAGAAACGCCTTTAAACCCAAAACTGTGAATAAATAGATGAAAATTGCCATAATTAAACATATGGATATAGAAGAATTTGTGACCTTGACCTTGAACTTTATATTTATATCGTTACACCAGTTTGATATAATTTAAATAGTTGCTGTTATTATTTGTATTACTATATCAAAGGATTTATAAATAAATATTCTGGACATATTACAAAAAAGTGTTACAAACTATGACTTAAAATTACTGTTTTTTCGCCTTTTTTTTAAAAATGTTCTATTTGTGACCTTGACACTGACCTTCATATTCATATTCTTCATCTGTTTAGGTTTTGATATCGATAAAATATAACCTTTTTCTTAATAACTATATTAGTTTTTTTTTATTGCTATCTTCAGCTATACGAAGTGTTTAAATCAGTGAAAATCCTTTTTTCTTCATTTCAAAGAAGATAATTTATGACCTTGACCTTGACCTTCATACATCAATTTCTCAAACCGGTTTGATATAATTTTCAATAGTTACTATTATTATCTTTGTTAATATATCAGTGGGTTAATAAGTATATTCTGGAAACATTACAAAATTTTGTTTCAAAATATTACTAAATTACAGTTTTTTTCGCTTTTTTTTTGAAAATGTACTATTTGTGACCTTGACATTGACCTTCACATTTATAATCATCATCTGTTTAGGTTTTGATATCGATAAAATATACCTTTTTCTTTATAACCATATAAGTTTTTTATTACTATCTTCAGCTACCCCTCTCAAAAAGGGTTTAAATTAGCAAAAAAATTCTTTTTTCTTCATTTTCAAAGTAGATATTTTATGACCTTGACCTTCAAACATCAATTTCTCCAACCGGTTTAATATAACTTTCAATAGTTACTATTATTATCTTCGTGAATATATCAAAGGGTTTATAAATTTATTCTGGAAACATTACAAAATTTTGTATCAAAATATTACTAAATTACTATTTTTTCGCCTTTTTTGAAAATGTATCATTTGTGACCTTGACATTGACCTTTACATTTACATTCATCATCTGTTTAGGTTTTGGTGTCAATAAAAGATACCTTTTTCTTCATTACCATATTAGTTTTTTTCTTACCATCTTCAGCTACCCTTCATAAAAAAGGGTTTAAATTATTGAAAAATCCCTTTTTTCTTCATTTTGAAATTAGACAATTTATGACCTTGACCTTCATACATCAATTTCTCCAACCGGTTTGATATAATTTTAGATAGTTGCTATTATTATCTTTGTGAATATATCAAAGGATTTATAAAGATATTCTGGAAACATTACAAAATTTTGTTCCAAAATATGACTAAATTACTGGGTTTTTTTTCGCCTTTTTTGAAAATGTACCATTTGTGACCTTGACATTGACCTTCATATTTATATTCATCATCTGTTTAGGTTTGGTGTCAATAAAAGATACTTTTTTCTTCATTACCATATTAGTTTTTTTCTTACCATCTTCAGCTACCCTTAAAAAAAGGGTTTAAATTAGTAATAAATCCCTTTTTTCTTCATTTTGAAATTAGACAATTTATGACCTTGACCTTGACCTTCATACATCAATTTCTCCAACCGGTTTGATATAATTTTAGATAGTTGCTATTTTTACCTTTGTGAATATATCAAAGGATTTATAAAGATATTCTGGAAACATTACAAAATTTTGTTCCAAAATATGACTAAATTACTATTTTTTCGCCTCTTTTGAAAATGTACCATTTGTGACCTTGACATTGGCCTTCACATTTATACTCATCATCTGGTTTTGGTGTCAATGAAAGATACTTTTTTCTTCATAACCATATTAGTTTTTTTTTTCTAACCATCTTCAGCTACTCTTCAAAAAAGGGGTTTAAATTAGTAACAAATCCCTTTTTTCTTCATTTTGAAATAAGACAATTTATGACCTTGACCTTCATACATCAATTTCTCTGACCGGTTTGATATAATTTTAGATAGTTGCTATTATTATCTTTGTAAATATATCAAAGGATTTATAAAGATATTCTGGAAACATTACAAAATTTTGTTCCAAAATATGACTAAATTACTGTTTTTTTTCGCCTTTTTTGAAAATGTACCATTTGTGACCTTGACATTGGCCTTCACATTTATACTCATCATCTGGTTTTGGTGTCAATGAAAGATACTTTTTCCTCATAACCATATTAGTTTTTTTTCTAACCATCTTCAGCTACTCTTCAAAAAAGGGGTTTAAATTAGTAACAAATCCCTTTTTTCTTCATTTTGAAATAAGACAACTTATGACCTTGACCTTCATACATCAATTTCTCTGACCGGTTTGATATAATTTTAGATAGTTGCTATTATTATCTTTGTAAATATATCAAAGGATTTATAAAGATATTCTGGAAACATTACAAAATTTTGTTCCAAAATATGACTAAATTACAGGGGTTTTTTTTCGCCTTTTTTGAAAATGTACCATTTGTGACCTTGACATTGACCTTCATATTTATATTCATCATCTGTTTAGGTTTGGTGTCAATGAAAGATACTTTTTTCTTCATTACCAGATTAGTTTTATTCTTACCATCTGCAGTTGCCCTTCATAAAAAGGGTTTAAATTAGTGAAAAATCCCTTTTTTCTTCTTTTTGAAATAGAACAATTTATGACCTTGACCTTCATATATCAATTTCTCCAGCCGGTTTGATATAATTTTAGACAGTTGCTATTATTATCTTTGTAAAAATATCGAAGGATTTATGTATTGATCTGGAAACATTACAAAATTTTGTTCCAAAATATGACTAATTTAAATTACTTTTTTTTCACTTTTTTGAAAATGTACTATTTGTGACTTTGACATTGACCTTCACATTTATATTCATCATCTGTTTAGGTTTTGGTGTCAATGAAAGATACTTTTTTCTTCATTACCATATTAGTTTTATTCTTACCATCTTCAGCTACCCTCTAAAAAAAGGGTTTAAATTAGTAATAAATCCCTTTTTTCTTCATTTTGAAATTAGACAATTTATGACCTTGACCTTGACCATGACTTTCATACATCAATTTTTCCAGCCGGTTTGATATAATATTAGATAGTTGCTATTATTATCTTTGTGAATATACCTAAGGATTTATAAATATACTCTGGAAACATTACAAAATTTTGTTCCAAAATATGACTAAATTACTATTTTTTCGCCTTTTTTGAAAATGTACCATTTGTGACCTTGACATTGACCTTCACATTTATATACATCATCTGTTTAGGTTTGGTGCCAATGAAAGAGACTTTTTTCTTCATTACCAGATTAGTTTTATTCTTACCATCTGCAGCTACCCTTCATTAAAAGGGTTTAAATTAGTGAAAAATCCCTTTTCTTTTTTCAATTAGATCATTTATGACCTTGACCTTGACCTTCATACTTCAATTTCTCCAACTGGTTTGATATACTTTTAGATAGTTGCTATTATTATCTTTGTGAATATATCAAAGGATCATAAATATATTCTGGAAACATTACAAAATTTTGTTCCAAAATATGACTAAATTACTGTTTTTTCGCCTTTTTTGAAAATGTACCATTTGTGACCTTGACGTTGACCTTCACATCTATATTTATCATCTGTTTAGGTTTTTGTGTCAATAAAAGATACTTTTTTATTCATTACCATATAAGTTTTTTTTCTTACCATCTTCTGCTACCCTTCATAAAAATGGTTTAAATTAGTGAAAAATCCCCTTTTTCTTCATTTTGAAATTAGACAACTTATGACCTTGACCTTGACCTTTATTCATCAATTTCTCCAACCAGTTTTTTTCTAAGTTCAATAGTTCAGATGTCGCTCTGTAAATACACGTGAGTGGTTTTCTTGAGAGCCGTTGCAAAAGTATTAATAATAATAGCTAAATATGTGTAATTTTTCGATTTTCACATATTTGGCATTTTGCCAAATTTCCCCATATTTGGGCCCCTTGTGTGAGGAATCTGTAGAAGATAATGGTTTTATTCTTGTATCATTCTGTCGTTCCAATTTAGTAGCCCCAATCTCACGTAAAAAACTTTTGTAAAGAATTATATAATGACAAGAAAACAACAACACAATTGGGCAGGGTCTGGAATTTTTCCTGTCAATTTCTGCTGCATTTTCACAGGATCAAATAATCTCCGTTTCCATGACAACGAACAATAAATTGAAAAGTTTGGCACCAGTTATGTAGGTTTTGGGTCACACCCAACATATATACAAAAAATTATGAAAATCCCAGACATAGCGTGGCCAACATTTTTTGATTCTTACAGAGAATCCATGTTAAATAGCAAGAGTTAGTACACGTCATTTGCTTTTCACCTTGACAAAGTTGACTCGCTTTGTAAGTAGGCTATTTTATATCGTTTACCTTTCTTATGTTCAATTTGATCGGTGATAGTAGTAACACTATGCTGTTTTTGATTGGAATAGACGCTTGTCTTCGCACGTTGAAATAATTCCAGTATTGAAAAAGTAGGTCACTGGCTGGATATGGTTTAGGTGTTTGTAGTTCCAAAAACATGTTATTGATGCTCTACAAGGCTTTTCCAAGTTTCTTGCGAACAAAGGGAGCAAGTAACGAAACATTGTGTTTGTTATTGTTTTTTTTTCGGGTTCATAAACTGTAACTTTGTTCCCCTAGACGCTCATGCGGCAAAGGATCATTGACGGTTTGGGCCTTATACGCCTATTTTTCTGATTCCCAGAACGCTGCCTCCGAGCTTTTGGTGTGATGCATGTAGTATCAGTGCAATAGGTGAATCTTATCACAAGAGCCAGATAGCAAAATATTTTCAAAATTCCTACGCACTCGAGAGATATTGCGAGTAGAAAGGGGAGGGGTCGGAAATTTCGGGACAATGAAAAGTGATTTAAAAAGTGATTTCTGCACTTTTTCTTGATTTATTTGGTAGGCATGGTGATATCTTTTTAACACATCATATGCAGAGTATTAATGAATCACGATAATTGATGAAATTGTTTTAAAAACAAAGTGCGTTTTTTTAATAAAAATGATTTTGGGGAGATAATTTAGAAAATACCTGTACATTTTTTACTACATGTACTGTAAATAATACAAAACTGAAAGCTCAACAAAAGAAATAAATACTTTTGAAGAAATGAAAGTGTCCAATATAGCATTGGAAAGTAAAACTGATTCTAACAAGATCATTTGAATATTACTTCTGCTTTGTTTAAAAGGACATAGCATGTGAAATGTATTCAAAGTGTCCGAATATTTATAGTATACTTATACATGTGTATCTAAGTTGAAAGCTACCTATATTGGATAATATATTGAACACTACTGTTATAACACTTTGCATACCAGCGGAGAATTTTGTCGTCTGCCAATAGCCGTTTGCAAATAGTGTGAACCCAGAACGTCGGTCTTGATCTGGATCCAAACTGTTTGACATTCTGATGTTGATTTGGGTGGTTTATTTGTAAAAACTTAATTTTGAAGAAAGTCAGCAGGCGAAAATATAAAACCTGAACAATTCCCTAGCATGCAAATAGATAAGTACAGGACGTTTGCAAAAGAATGTGTCATTCAATAACACTGAGTTTTTTCTTATGAAAAAATGCATACTACTTGCTAATTCTTCTTTTAATCTTTATATACGTTATATTTAACTAGCACAGAATACAAAGCAATTTCGGAAGTTTGTTCTAAAGAACATCATTACTGTCATTCATTTCTTATTTTGGTAGAAAAGGCATTTTATGGGCTTAGGTCCTGGGTTTTTGGGCTGCTGAACACCTTCCCCCCTTGTGTCAGCAAGCCACTTCCATACAATGTGTAAAATATGGTAACACATATACAGGCAAAAGCCTTTGCTTGCACACGGGGGGTGGGGGGGGATGATATTTGAAAAAATGTAATCTGATTTCTATATATTTTAATGTAAAACTGCTTGTTCTACCCAAAATATTACATCTTTGAAGCATTTAATATCGAAAATGGATTTCACTGTCATAAAGTACTCAGGTCAGGTAGCTTCACGCTGAAGAAGGGGGAGATTGACAAACTTTATTTTTACTGAAAACCATAGGCATTTACCCATAGCAAGTGTCAATGATCCCTTTGGCTCCAATTAACTGACCCTCACTGCATCTTTACTCTTTCATCTTACATGAGAATTGTTGTCGTTCTAGAGCATCAATAACATGTTTTTGGACATAACTGCAAACACCTGTGCTCCCCCAGGGGGAAGTTTGTAGACCATATTTTTCTTGAAGGGCAACATGTTAGCCTCCGAAAATGGCAGCGTTAAGCAGTAACAGCCTGTTACTTATGTTAGCCAGCAAAATATTTGATAATTAACATTTTTTGAGACTTCAGAAAAGTGTAAAGATAAGATTTCAAAATTGGTTATATCTTCTAAGTAAGCTACTACTGGGCCCTATATATTAACATTTGAAAAAATATAGTCACCCACAATGTAGTGTATGTTACATTTTTCATTGAACTCCCTTTTAAATGATAAATGAATCTAAATTTAGTTTGTCTGAAATTTTATTTAAACCAGTTTATGATCATTAATTTCGTATTTTATTAACGAAGTTTTATTTACCTTTTCAAAACTGTAAGCATTACGTTTCTATCCTATATACTTTTTTGAGTTATTAGATGTTTAACATGGTAGCCCCATATCACACAAAAATGTCAAATGTAAACCCCTATGGAAGGCAGTTGTGTGTAATAGTTGACTGAATTTGGGCAATTTCAGTTGGTTCATCGTACCATTTTGGCTTAAATATTAGATTTCGTTGCCATGGTTACCAAAATGATGATAATACAAAATAAAAAATATTTTTTCTTGTTCTTCCATCATAACCTTCCTGTGATATCAAAATCAACCAAATTTGTTGACCATCATGTGGAGTCACCTGCATGATTTTTATCTGAACCGGCACTTAATAACAAAAATCAAGCTTGTAGTTTGTTAATGTTGATTTCAACGTTAGAAATGGTATAATGCCAAAAATGCACTATATGTTTCAATGAAAATTGAATACTAAAAAAAGAAAAAAGATGATGAATGAGCAGAGCAGCCTTGCGTTCAGTGAATTTAACTTGAGGTATGCAATATTGTCAGCAATCTGCTGCATGCTTTAAATTGCACGACCAAACGATCGTACGATTGGTGTGAAACAGGTTTTGAATTTGCCTTTCTAGATTAGATATATCTTTAAATACCATTTTCTCCTGAACCACGGATCCAAAATCACAATAATTTCACAAAAATGGCTCACATGTTGCCCTCTACTATAACTGATCAGATGGTTCTCATTTGCTGAACAACATGGCTTACAGAGCTAAAAATAGACTTAAATTTTAAATCCTATCTCCTTAGCTTCAGGCCAATACACCGTCTATTTATGTGTTAGGACTCAGGTGAGCGACCCAGGGCCCTCTTGTTTATGAATTAAACTCTTATGTATATTTAATTAGGCAGGCCACTAAATGTCTCAGTTTTTATTTTTGCATGTGAAAAAAGGTATTCTGTTTCAGTGTTTTTATAGTTACAACATTTTGATAAAATAATGATTGATTAACCAGGTTTTCAGATGGGCCCTACTTTTTCTTGAAAATGCCCTACTTTTTCACTCTAAATTTAAATGTCATTTACGCGATAAAAATACAGGATTTTTTCTCCCTTGCTCAAAATTTTGAAATTAACTATTATTTTTTTCAGGGAGTAGACAGCTAATAACTAAATAATTCGTTCCAATTTTAAACCCAAAATCACTCTGTTTTGCTAGTATTATTATCACAATTACTATCTTGCTTAAATATTTAGTATGAACTATTTTATTTCATGTTTTCCAACTTAGTGTATATGATTTTATACTTGGAAAAGCCCTACCATTGCTACTTTTTTACAAAGATTTTTATCAGTGTTTTCTTTTTTTTTTTGTTGAAGGGCACTTGAAAGCCTTATTAATGACGTTTTTATGAATTCTGTACAAAAGAAGAAGCCCTTCTTCCATTACTGTTTTACATTCGAAATCGCTAGATTTATTTTGAAAACTTAGATCTCTACTCTTTCCCTATTATTTTAAGCCTGTTTATCTGTAGGTTAGTACTCAGGAAGGCACATTTCGCCATAGGTTAAAGATTGTTGACTGGAACGTAAAGAACCAACAGAAACAAAATAGTTTCATAAATAAAATATTCCTTATGTTTCAATGGTAGTCTCAACTTGTCAATATTTAGAATTGAAACTCTTGAGATACACAGGTCAATAAATTAATGAAAGTACCATAGTACCATACATATGACATACAGGATTATGCAGATAAAATGTTGCACTTTGACACTATGTTCAAAATAGGGGTGGGGGTGGTTATATTTCTTGCGATTCCAGGGGGGGGGGGGGGGGAGGTCATTGTATTTAAATTTTGTTAGGAGGGGCATCCAAAATTTGGTTAATGGATGGGCATCTTTGCCCCCCCCCCCCCCGATACTTAAATAATGAGCGGTTCCTTATTTACAATATTGTATTATATTAAAGTACTAAATTGCAGTTGCAGATATACATGTATTCAAAAAGCAAGAGTTAGTACACGTCATTTGCTTTCCACCTTGACAAAGTTTGACTCGCTTGTAAGTAGGCTATTTTAAATTGTTCACCTTTCTTTTGTTCAGAGTGATCGATGATAGTAGTAACACTATGCTGTTCTTGATATGAATGGACGCTTATCTTCGCACGTTGAAATAAATCCAGTATCGCAAAAAGTAGGGAACTGGCTGGATATGGTTAACCTCCCCCCCCCCCCCCCCCCCCCCACTGGCCCAAGGGGGATTTTGTAGATCATTTTTTTCTTAAAGCCCAATGTCTTGCAAGGATTTGGCAACATGTAAGCCCTCTGACAATGACAGCGTTAAGCTGTAACAGCCTGTTACATACGTTACCCAACAAAATTTTTGAACATTTTTAAGACTTCAGAAAAGTGCAAAAGATATGGTAAGATTTCCAAATTGTTATATCTACATTTTACATTTACATTTTTTATTTGAACAACCTTTTAAATGATAAATGAATCTAATATATTTTTTCTTAAATTTAGTTGAAACCATTTTCTGTTGATTAATTTGGTATTTCATTGACGAATTTGTATTACCATTTCAAAACTGCAAGCATTATGTTTCTATCTTATGTACTGTTTGAGTTATTAGATGTTTTACATGGTAGCCCCATATCGCACAAAAATATCAAATGCAATTCTCTATCCCTTGCGCTGGCTATAGACCCCCTCCCTCCAGGGGGAATTTTGTATACTATGATTTCCAGATACTATATTATATAAGCCAAAAAAAAGAAATATGTTAGCCCTCTGAGAGTGGCAGCATTAGCGTGTAACATCATGTTACGTATTTACCAACACAATAACATTAAATTTCCCTTATGATGTCTCTGTATTATGGTGTCTTACACTATTTTACAGCCCAGGTTACATACATTACCCTCCTAATACCATTGAACGTTCAAAATAAGGTCTCCAGCACGACCTGCTTGTACTTATTTGCATGCTAGCACAGGTCTATGTACTTCTTTTTACTCTGGCTTTTTTTGCTGAAGAAGAAACTCAAAACATAAACAAGCATTCACCCTCTTTTCATTTATAGAGATATCAAATAAAGTTATCTTAATACGCATGGAAAGTTTGTAACATGCAGTGCAATATGTGAGTAACAACTTAAAAGATAAACTAGAGCACGCAGTCGATGGGGCGCCTTGGCAAATCCCCACCCCGCAGTCCCACCCCAGGGCATGCCCTTAGCAACAGAATGAAAATTCAGTTCAATATGTTATCTATCTTTTATTTGTGAGAACACACACAAAATTTGGCATAAAAATCTTTGAAATTGACATATATAATGATATTTGACCTTTTGACCTCGCCCCAAGGTCACCAGTTTGACCCTAGGATGAAAATGATACTTGCATTTTGTTCTGCTCGTCATCCCCAACAATTTGATATGCTACATGACCATGTTTGAAAAAAAAAAGTTTTACCCCCTGGGTACCCCCAGTACCCCAAAGTCACAACCCCGGGGCATGACCCAGGGGACATAAAATCCCATCTGATATGTTTGTATCTTTCATTTGTGAGAACGCACATCAAATTTGGTATAAATATCTTTGAAGTCAACATAGTAACCAAAATTTAATGATATTTGACCTTTGACCTCACCCTAAGGTCACCAGTTTGACCCTAGGATGAAAATTTTACTTGCATTCTGTTCTGTTCATCAGCCCCGTCGATTTGATATACCACATGACCATGTTTGAAAAAAACATTGATCCCCTTGGCACCCCAAGGGTCCAAAAGTCCCACCCCTGGGGCATGACTCAGGGAACAGAATGAAAATCCCGTCAGATATGTTTTGTATCTTTCATTTTTGAGAACACACACAAGGTTTGGTATAAAAAATCTTTGAAATTGACTTTGTAATTGAAATTAAATGATATTTGACCTTTTGACCCCTCCCCAGGGCCCAGGGGGCGGGGCCAAAAAAAGGTTTGACTTTGCACGCCCCATTCGTGTCAGTAACTCACACACCAAATTTGGTTGAATTTCGTCCAACGGTTTAGGAGGAGATAGCATAACAGACTGACGGACAGACAGACGGACGGAGGCGATTACAATATCCCCTTTTCTTTTTTTAAAAGCAACTAGCAACTCTTATCCAAGGGTTTAAAGAATTTTCCAATACAGCTTATTAATCCTCTATCAGAATCACCTTGCAAGAATTTTGCAATATGCTAGCACTCTGGTAATGGAATCATTACCTTGTAACTAACAGCCAATTACATATATTACCCATCAACATCTTTGATAGTTTTAGTAAATGACATGACATCTGAAAAGTGCAAACCATAAGGTAAGATTTTCAAATTGGCTATATCATCCAAGTAAGCTATTTTTACCTCACAGGTATGGACCTTTGAAAACAAATATGCACCCCAAAGTGTTACCTGTATTACATTTTTTTATTATTCCTATATAAATGATTTATGAAACTAATAAAGTTTGATATTTTTTTTAAATGATTTATGTACCTTTTGGAAACTGCAAATATTATGTTTCTATCTTTTATAAGGTTTGAGTTATTGAGTTTTGAACATTGTAACCCCACATCACACAAAATGTGAAATATAATTCTATGGCTCTTTTGTTACGGTACAATAAAGTTTTCTTACACCCAGAGGTACTCTATTTTCTTCCCATTTATTTTCCACACATTTTGTCCATATATGGAAAGCCTCACTTGTTTTCATGGGAAAGACTTGATAGTTCAAGCTTTGTATGTATATCTTAATGACAGAAAGCAGGGTTGAAATAAGCTCATGTTCATGGCCTTTGTAATAGTCAGTACATGTGTATGGCTTTAGTACTTTTTCAGAAACATGTCGTACTGCAGCTTATTCACATTTACAAAAATAGCACATGTTAGGGCTTCATGTCACTGATGAGTGCCTAGAGCAATTCTTTTTTTGTTTTCTTACCCTGCTTTGCAGCAGCTTAGGATACAGATGAACTAGTGAGGGGGGGTTGATAGGAACAACCTTCCCGTGGTACTAACACATTGGCAATTTGGTAATGTCACAATCTGTTAAACATTGTATGACTGTAGATCTCTTCCCCCATATTCTGGCCAATGTTGTTGACATTCACAAGGAGCTCTTTTTGTTGCATACACCAGTGTTGAACAAATCACCCATGTCATCCTCTGCCAGAATGTCTGTAAGACTTTATAGACCGTTGCTTATACATTGTATATATGTATCAGTGACAAAAACCAACATGCCCTGCCTTTAGTGCCTGGTTGAATACTGGTTCCATCAGATCCTTGAAGGTGACAGGAAAGTTATTATGCTCTGTAATATGGCATTACCATCAAAGTTATGTGCAGCTCTACATGGCCAATCTAATGTAGGTTAAATGTGTGATTGCAATACTGCAGAAGTTTGGACTTGTCAGTTTTGGTGCAAATTCTATCAGGAGTTCACAGTGACCATACAATTGGTCCCAGAAGGAAAGGCAGTGTCAACTCAAGGTCAACATTATGTCCAATATAAAGAAGGCCATGCTGACCAAAGACGCCCCTTTGAGCTCTTATCTGCCTGATTACGTTTTGCTAATTGGACAATTCCCTCTTGACCTCACAAGCCTCAAAACTTTATAAGCTTGTAGCATTTTATGGGGATGTGAAAGACAGATTTTCAACTAAAAGTGAGTCAATTATGTCTGCAACAGCCTTCCTGTCAATGCCATCAGCCTCAATAAGATCCTTAGCTATGCCAGGCTTAGCAGGAACACCAAAAGACAAAAAGTACAGTTCATTGTCTTCAAAACTAGAACTAAGAGAATTGGTGAAGCAAGAAACTGCCTCTAGTACTCGTTCTACTTTGCATCTGAGCAGATTGAATATTTCATTTCAGTGCATTGAAGGGTTGTTTTAATATATGGAGCTCTGATGTGATGAGTAATACACCATTCCGTCGGGAGTATGAAGCATAGTTCTAGCTGCTGAAGCCTTTAATACCTACTTTGACTTGGCACGGGGTTTATTGTTTGCCTGATAGTTATGTCAAAAGCATTTCTCAAGCAAAGAACCATTGATTGTTACACACTGAACCCATTTTGTTGGAGAAGTTTTTTTTCATCTGCAACGTGTATCAGACAAATTTATGAGTGTTATAAGTTACACAGGTAAATATTGTGCGTAGCTGTTGTGATCGTGTGCAATGGACATTGGGAACAAGGCATACTGATAGGGCTGACATGTACTTCAAAGTTGTTTTCTTTGTAGCCCTAATCAGTGTCAACATCATCTGAATGCTTTCAGAACTTCCGATTTGAATACATGGAATGCATTGTTTCTATGAGCAAACAGCGAAGGTTGATAGATCACATAATAATAATAGTTTAAATCACCATAAATTAATAAGGAAATTCAATTTATTTCAGCCTTATAAATTTTCTAAATTCTCTTACAGACTTAATGCATGTATTGTCATCAACTGCTATATAGATACTCAGAATAACTTATGTAACATTTGGTAACACACATAACAGTTAAGCTCAAAGCATTTATTAATGAATACTTAAAATAGGTAAAACTTGTTAAAAGAAGTACATAAAATTGTGCCAGCATGCAAATAAGTATAAACAGGGCTTGTTAGAGACATCAACTTGAATGTTTAATGCTATTATAGGGGTAACATACGTAACATGGGCCTGAAAAAAAGTGTAAGTGAGCATAGTAAAGAACTTGAAATCATTTAATAAACAGCCTTATAAATTAACTATAGTCTGTGACAGATGTTTTACTCGTGTAGTCAATAAATACCATACTGATACTCGGAAATAACGCAGGAAACACTAAGTAACGTATACGACGGTGATAACTCAAGACATTTTGAAATTAAAGCTAAAATATGTAAATGTGTTATAAGAAGTTCATAAACCTGTGTCAGCATGCAAATATGTACGAACATGTCATGTATGAGACATTATCAGGGACGTTAAGTGCTATTTCGGGGGTAACGTATACAAAATGATGTTACACATTAGCGCTGCCAGTGTCAGAAGGCTAACATCTTTCATTTTGTGTCTTATACAGTGAGCCACTTGAGGTACGCAAAACTTTCATTTGAAGCAATAATAATAAAAATAGTCACGTGACCGTTAGTGGCAATTTTGGAAGCCATATTGAAAATATGAAAATGCCTATAAACAACTATTTTTGCAAAAATAGATAAAACATCTATCTACACCAAGTATCAGACAAAAGGATTTTTTCTAACATTATATTGTTAATGTTTCATCAGAAATAAATCAAAATATAGCAGTTGAAGGGCTTAATGCGTCCTGTACACCATTTTAGTGGCTACACAATGTTACAGGGCCACCTACATTCCTGCTAGTTTATTATCTTTTTAGGAAATTAGCCCTTTTTAAAGGAATTTTTTGACGAAACTTATCCGAAATATACTTACTTGATTTAACTGAAGTTAAACAAGCATATAGGCGCTAATATGCATTTGTAAAAAAGACTTTTTATAGTTAAATGCTTTCACTAAAGTGTCTAGAAAAATCTAGTTTAAGCTGTTTGTAAAAATCAGCCCCTGCCCCCCCCCCCCCATCCCCCCAAAAAAAGAAAAAAAACGAATGATATGTCTCTAAACCTCCAAGCCTACTCTACCAGGTACGGCAACAACATTTTTAGGATGGCCTCATACTTTGAGCCATATATAATTCATTTCATTGAAATTAATTATATGTCATGCATTCCATGGCTTTTATATGTCATGTATTCCATGGCAAAGACCTGTCTTTACATGTATAAAACAAAATATTAAGTGATCATTAAGTCATGCGGTTTTAATTTATCGTTTTTAAGTATGTGATTTTAATTCTACGGAAAGATAAATACATTTTAGAGAGAATTGGCTTATATTTTTTGGGATTTGGGGAGAAGCTGAACTATTTTTAGGGATTTGGGGAGCGAAGGCAAAGACTTTAAGGGAGACAAGGTCATTATTTGCAGAAAGGCGGGGATATCAATGCATTATTTCAGGGATCAAGGGAGCACAGACCCCCCTGGGGGGCCTCAGCAGTGTATATTTTGGACATAACTTAAAACACTTGTGCTCCCCCAGGTGGAATTTTGTTTACTATATTTTTTCTTGAAGGTCAAAATGCTAGCCTTCTGAAAATGGCAGCGTTAAGCTGTAACAGCCTGTTACATACGTTACCCAACAAAATATTTGATAATTAACATTTTAAGACTTCAGAAAAGAGCAAAAGATATGGCAAGATTTCCGAATTGTTTATATCTTCTAAGTATGCTATTACTGGGCCCTATATATATATATTGACATTTGAAAACAAATATAATCACCCCTGAAGAAGTGTATGTTACATGTTTCATTGAACACCCTTTTAAATGATAAATGAATCTAATTTAGTTTGTCTTAAATTTTATTGAAACCAGTTTATGTTCATTAGTTTGACGACGTTTTATTTACCTTTTCAAAACTGCAAGCATTATGTTTCTATCTTATATACTTTTCGAGTTATTAGATATTTAACATGGTAGCCCCAGATCACACAAAAATGTCAAATGTAATTCTCTATGCCGTGCGTTGGTTATAGACCACCTCCCCGGGGCGACTTTTGTGCACTATGATTTCCAAATACTACATTATATAAGCCACAAAATGAAATATGTTAGCCATCTGAGAGTGGCAGCTTTAGCGTGTAACATCATGTTACGTACGTTACACGCAAAATAACATTAAATTTCCTGAAAATCTCCAACATGACATATTCACACTTTTTTGAAGTCTGGTACAAGTTTAAGAACATCTTATAACACAGACACCTAATTTTAGCATTTATTTTATAAATGCCTTGAGTTTTTGCCGTTGTATATGTTACTTAGGGTTTCATATATTATTTCCAAGGATCAGTATGAGAGTTATTGACTGAACATGTATTACATCTCTCAGTGAATATAGCAAATCTATAAGGCTGCTATTCAAATGAATTGACGTTCCATGTTATGGTATCTTACACTATTTTACATCCCAGGTTACATACGTTACTCCCAGAATACCATTAAACTATGAAGTTTAGGTCTCCAACACGACCTGTTTGAACTTATTGCATGCTGGCGCAGGTCTATGTACTTCTTTATACTGTGGCTTATTTGCTGAGGAAGTAACTCAAAACAAACTACCATAAACCCTCTTTTTTATAGAGACAACAAATATAGTTAACATAATACTCATGTAAATTTTGTAACATACAGTTCAATATGTGAGTAACGACTTAAAAGATAAAAAAAAAAACACCTAGTAGAAGTTATAGAGCGCTTTTTTGCCAAGCTAGCAACTCTTATTCAAGGCTAGAATTTTTTCAATACAGCTTATTAATCCTCTATCAGATTCATCTTGCAAGGATTTTGCAATATGCTAGCACTCTGGTAATGGCACCATTACCTTGTAACAGCCAATTACATATATAACCCATCACTATCTTTGATAATTTTAGAAAATGACACGACTCTTAAAAAGTGCAAACCATACGGTAATATTTCCAAATTGGCTATATCATCCAAGTAAGCTATTCTTGCATCACAGGTATGGACCTTTAAAAACAAATATGCACCCCAAAGTGTTACCTATGTTACATTTTTTTCATTACTTCTATATAAATGATTTATGAAACTAATATAGTTTGATATTTTTAAAATGATTTATGCACCTTTTGGAAACGGAAAATAGTATGTTTCTATCTTTTATAAGGTTTGATTGAGTTTTGAACATGGTAACCCCATATAACGAAAAATTTAAAATATAATTATGTGGCTATTTTATTAGGGTACAATCAAGTTTTCTTACACCAGAGGTACTCGATTTACTTCTCATCGTTTCCACACATTTTATCTATATCTAGAAAGCCTCACTTGTTTTTATGGGAAAGACTTGATAGTTCTGACAGAAAAGCATGATTGAAGTAAGCTCATGTTCATGCCAATTGAAATAGTCAGTATTTGTGAATGGCTATGGTATTTTTTCAGAATCATGTCGTACTGCAGCTTATTCACATTTAGATAAATAGCACATGTTAGGGCTACATGTCACTGATGAGCGCCTAGAGCATTTTTTGTTAGTTTCCTACCCTGCTTAGGATCGCCTAGAGCATTTTTGTTTATTTTCCTACCCTGCTTAGGATGTAGATAAACTAGTGGGGAGGGGTTCTCTATCAAATTGATAGGAACAACCTTTCCGTCTTTCTAACGCATTGGCACATTGGTAATGTAACAATCTGTTAAACAGTGTATGACTGTAGATCTCTTTCCCCATATTCTGGCCAATGCTGTTGACAATCAGAAGGATCACCTTTTTTTGCATACTCTAGTGTTGAACAAAACACCCAGGTCATCCTCTGACAGAATGTTTGTAAGACTTTATAGACTGCTGCTTATATATAGTATATATGTATCAGTGACAAAAACCAACATGCCCTGCCTTTAGTGCCTGGTTGAATACTGGTTCCTTGAATGTGTCAGAAAAAGTTATTATGCTCTGTAGTATGACATTACCATTAAAGTTATGATATTTTTATATTTTAGCCTAAAAGGGGGGGGGGGCAAAAAAGCTCCTTAATGCACGTAGCTCTTTTGATGCGGCAGCCCTCCGTTTCTCGTGATTAAACAACAGTTTAAGGTGCATCAAAGGACTAGTACGAATTGACATGTCAATTATAGTTTGTTTTGTGGGAACATACTAGACTGACCAGTCCTTAAAACAATTTTTCATCAATGTGCCGTATCATATACTTGTAGCTAGTCTTAATCTTGTCGGCTCTGTTTTGCACATTGATGAACAATTGTTATAAGGATAGGAGCCCCTCTAGGAACATACTATTTCAATGCACGAAATTGGCCAGAATATGGGAGAAGAGATCTACAGTCATACACTGTTTAACATCATTGAGAATAGGACAAAAAATGTGACAAACTAGCCACATTCAGCCTAATGCATGCACAGACTAATCTGGATCTCTGTTGCTAGCATAATGTTTAAAGTCTTGACTTGAACCATTTTCAATATCCATACAATTAGCAGTTCAATGATATCACTGAGACTTTAAGGGTGACTTGCTGACAAGCTGACTTATTTAGCATTAGCTATGATTGCAGACTTTCAACCCCCAAGCAGAATGAATATGACTGAGTAAACAGACCTAAATGAATATAACAATTCTAATGCAAACTGTATGTTATGTATTTGTATTAACATGTCCATTATGCACATTGCACATGTTTAACTTGTAACGTTTACCTTTTTTAGATTCATGAAGAACATTGAGTCACAGGTTTGCCAATACGCTGCTAGAATTTGATAGTGCTGCAATTCGTATAGACTATAGATTTGAACACCCCCTTGGGATTGGCCATATCAAGAGATTGTTAAAGCTATACTCATGCAGCTTGGTTGAGCAGACCTGATTTTATTCAATTAAATACAAAAACTTGATCGAGAGCATCTATCTTGAGGAAACATGGGCTGGTTCATGCAGCAATAAACGATGTACTGAATCATTTAATCCGTCTAACAAGTACTACTTTCTGTTTCTTCCAGGGTAGAACCTGAAGCTGTATGCTTATTAATCTTGAAGTAAATGTATCACTCAACCAATTAATATGTCTAGCTATTTATCTGCTCAAACATTGGAGAAGCCATATACGTGTGGCCATTGTGGTGACTGTTTCACTCTGTTAGCTCTTTTGAAGAAACATATGCTTGTTCATACAGAAGAGAAGACATATAACTATGAATCTTGCTTTAAAGAGCATACGCTTGTTCATACAGAAGAGAAGACATATAACTATGTATCTTGCTTTAAAGAGGATACGCCTGTCCATACAGAAGAGAAGACATATAACTATGAAACTTGCTTTAAAGAGGATACGCTTGTCCATAGGGAAGAGAAGACATATAACTATGAATCTTGCTTTAAAGAGGATACGCCTGTCCATACAGAAGAGAAGACATACAACTATAAATCTTGCTTTAAAGAGGATACGCCTGTCCATACAGAAGAGAAGACATATAACTATGACTCTTGCTTTAAAAAGGATACGCCTGTCCATACAGAAGAGAAGACATATAACTGTGAATCTTGCTTTAAAGAGGATACGCTTGTCCATACAGAAGGGAAGACATATAACTATGGATCTTGTTTTAAAGAGGATACGCCTGTCCATACAGAAGAGAAGACATACAACTATGGATCTTGCTTTAAAGAGGATACGCTTGTCCATACAGGAGATAGGCGATACAAATGTGACACGTGTGGAAAGTGTTTCAATAAATCATCTCACTTGAAGGTGCATACACGTGTTCACACAGGAGAAAGGCCATATAGCTGTGACATTTGTGGTAAATGTTTTACTCAGTTATCTAACTTGAAGGCACATGAACGGATTCACTCAGGAGAAAAGCCATATAGCTGTGACATTTGTGGTATGTGTTCTATTACGTCATCAGACTTAAAGAGACATAAACGGATTCACTTGGAGACACATAAGCGTATTCATACAGGAAAAAACCGATATAGCTGTGACATTTGTGGTAAATGTTTTACTCAGTTATCTACCTTGAAGGCACATGAACGGATTCACTCAGGAGAAAAGCCATATAGCTGTGACATTTGTGGTAAATATTATAGTCATCAATCTACATTGATGATACACAAGCGTATTCATTCAGGAGAAAAGCCATTTAGTTGTGACATTTGTGGCAATTGTTTTAATCACCTAACTACATTGAAGACACACAAGCGTATTCATTCAGGGGATAGGCCACATAAATGTGACATTTGTGGTAAATGTTTTACTCAGCCATCTATATTGAGGCGACATACGGTTATCCATACAGGAGAAAAACCTTATAGTTGTGACACTTGTGGTAAAGGTTTTACTAGACCATTTACATTGAAGACACACATGCTTATTCATACATGTGAAGACACATAAGCTTTTTCTTCTCTGGTTAAAAAAGCCATAACACTGTAACATTTCTGGTTAATATTTTACTTGATAAATTGAATTTATGACTGCCACCACTACTTGAGGAAATGGAAGGCATATATCTGTGCCGCCTGTGGTAAAGATTTAAAGACCCTTTTGGATCGAAAATACTAAGTGAATAAACCATATAACAGTGAAAATTGAGTTAAATGTTTCAAATGTCTTTGTGTCGCCTAAGAAGCAATGATGACACATAGAGATCATGACCCTGGTGTCTTCGTCGGTAGCGTCGTCATCGTCGTCTGAGGCGTCTCACTTTCTGATTGATAACTCTTGAAAGGAAGCATCAATTTTATTTAAACTTTACAGATGAGACAAGCATCATTTAATACATGTCAAGTGCAACAAAGAGGTTAATTCGCTAAATTGTGACTCAGTTATGGCCCTTTTACTTAGATTCTAGCTAAGTTGTCAATTTGTGGTTTCCAATCAATAACTTTTGAAGGGATGCAACAATTTCATTAAATTTTTACAGAAAGGTAAAGCATCATAAAATACAGGATAAGTTTCAGTTTGGAGGTCATCTGCAAGTTTTTGACTGAGTTATGATCCTTTTTGATCCTTTTTTGACTTAGGTTTAGGCTGATGCAAAAGCTATATTGGCTTTTTTTGCGGAATAAACTTCACATTTCTCCTAAAATATATATCTGACACCTTCTCACTATAGGCCATGTTTGCCAGTGCCTGTAGGTAAGCATGACAGTGATTAAAATTTTACCCCCCCAACCCCTTAGGCGGAGGTCAAAGGTCAAATATTTAAATTCCGCAATAACTCAGTAAGTTGTCAGTATGCAGCAGCATGGAAGCAAATATTTGCCCACAAACCCCACCCCACCCCCTGACCCTGGGCTCAAAAGATCAAAATTCAACTTTTTCAGAACATGGTCATGTTGTATATCAAATTAAAGAAATTCACAAATGCAGCAGCATGTAAGCAAATATTTGCCCACAGACCCCCCCCCCCCCCCCCCGACCCTTGGGATGGAGTCAGTAGGCCAAAATTCAATTTGTTCAGATTATGGTCATGTTGCATATCAAATTAAAAAGAATCACGAATGCAGCGACATGGTAGCAAATATTTTCTGTCTTCCCACAAGCTCTGGAAATCATGTAAAACCTGGAAAATCATCAATAAAAGTTCCATGCAAGGAAAATAATGGAATTTGAAAAAAAAAAAAACGAATAATAATGGCAAAATCATTGATTTTTGCAAAATAATGTGACGAAACCACCAGTAGCCAGAAAACTAGCTGTCACACACACAAAACTTGTATGTCTGACAGCTAATTTTCTGGCTACTGGTGGTTACAAGTTTTAATGTTTTCAAAACGCATGCATGGTCTACAAGCGTGCTTATTCAAATACATTACTGTTGCTGCATTGCACATTTATACTCAGGGTGGTGAAGATGCCGCTTAAAGGGGAGGTTGAAGGCTATGCATTAAATAGTCATGAAAATTACATTGTTGATCATTGAAAAACATGGAAAAATCATGGAATTGTGTTTTTGAATTTCTGTAGGAACCCTGTATTTACCCGCAGAGCCTCCAACAAAAAGTAAAATTCCTTAAGCAACAGTTTCCAGGTATTAATGGGCTAAAGGAGACTATCATCGTCCCACATTATTCGGATTCACAGGATAAATGGATGATAAGGAAACAATTCAAGAAACAAGAAGTGCCATCTGCTCAAATTCATTTTAATGGGAACAACCACTGGGTTTTCACTTGTCAGGGGAGCTAAGAAAAAGAAATATTATATGCCGATATTTTGACGGCAGCCAACACACGAAATAGTAATGTTCAAATTCAAATTGCCAAAGTTTACGGTCATTTTTGTTCAGATTTGTCTGTTCACGTACCAAAAGTTCAATAACAACCAAACTCTTTTGACTGTGGCGTTTTTGCAATTGCACATGCTGTTGAAATCTGTTTTAATCCAACTTACTCGACTAAGCAAAACTTTGATGTGGCTTCACTCAGGACTCATTTGACTGCGTGCATTGAAAATGAGCACTTCACACCGTTCCCCAAGGAATCATTCAGCCTTAGAAATGTGAAAATAGACATCATGAAACATGTTAAGACTATTCAAATTTCATGTCGCTGTGGACTGCCAGATTTTGTAGATGATATGTTTGCGTGTGAAAACAGAAAGTGTCGTAAATGGTACCATTTGAGATGTGTAGGTGTTAGTAAGGGCCAGGAATGTTCTTGGGTTTGTGAGAAATGCCAGAAAGAACATTCCTTCAATGTGGATTGAAATAATACAATAAATACCAAGCTTTCCGATTTTCTCACTTCAGTGAAGGCTCAGGCGAGTCTGTGTATTGTCGTAAATTCGACTTAGCTTTAAAATTCGAGAAGTAGCAAATTTCCATATTATTTCTCATTTCAGCAATCAGCGAAGGCTAACGCGAGTCTTTGCATTGTGACAAACTCGACTAAGCTTCAAATTTTGATGATAGCGGATTTCCATATTATTTCTAATTTCAGCGATCAGCGAAGTCTCAGACGAGTCTGTGCTTTGGCAAAAACTCGACTGAGCTTTCGTTGCTTTAAATTGCGACAAATACCTACTTTCACGATTTTCTTTCTAGTTAAATGATGCAAGCAGCAAAAGCTCAGGCGAAGCTGTGCATTTGCATAAACTTGGCTGAGCCTTCTCTGCTTGAAGATGTGATAAGTACCAAATAAGATTGATATCTAAAACGTTTCTGTAGGCTTAATAGTTGAAATTCCCTCGACATGGTCAATACCAAAATAGAAAAAATAATGACGATTTTGGTCCCTGGCTGACTATCTCTTAGGATATTCGATCAAATCAAATATTTTTTTGATACTCTTTGGGATCTATGTAGATGACAATATAAGAAAAATGGGACCAAAAAAGTTTCTCTAGTAAACTTTTTAAATATACTTGACATTGTCAATACCTCAATAGAAAAACAAATGAGATTTTGGTCCCGGGTTGGTCCCAGGTGGATTATCTCTTAGAATACTCGACCAATTCAAATATTTTTTTGTTTTTTATACTCTTTGGGATCTTTGTAGATAACAAAATAAAAAAAAATTATCAAATAGGTTTCTCTAGTGATAATTTTGATTATGCTTGACATCGTCAATACCGCAATAGAAAAATTAATGGTAATTTTGGTCCCTGGCTGATTATCTCTTAGAATACTCGATCAATTCAATTTACATGATATCTAAAACGTTTCTGTAGGCTTAATAATTGAAATTCCCTCGACATCGTCAATACCAAAATAGAAAAATTAATGACGATTTTGGTCCCGGTGTAACGGTCAGTTTTTTCCCCAGTCAGTTTTTCCCCGGGGAAAGAATGGGCCAGCCCATTCTTTCCCGGGGAAAAAACTGACCGGTCATTTTCTTCCCCCGGGGAAAGATTTGACTAGTCAGTTTTTCCCCACCCAGTCAGTTTTTTCCCCCCATGTTATTTTTTCGGAAAAGGCTTGAAAATGATATATGTGTCATTGTCACACCGTATAACCGGCTGCTTAGATGACAGGTTACTAACAATGATGACAGATATGGGATTTTATGTCCCATGAAGGGTAGGTTATAATTTTCGGTTGGCAAAATTGTTAGAGAAGCCCTCTGGTACTCTGTGGTGGGTGAGTACACTTGTTAGTGTTGAGATATCCTACAGAAACAAGCTGACGTTATATCTCTCACAAATAAAGCCACACTTGATCATCATTTCAGAGGTTTCCCGAGAAAAGTCACAAAAACGGTTATCTGTTCAGGTTGTGCGTCTCTCCGTCAAAGTCTGCTATCTGTACTTATATACAATAAAACTACTATCATTCAGCTGCATTGCTGCCAAATTTGAAGCCGCAGTTTGATTTTATAAAGTGATTAGATCCCATCAAAGACGACAGGTAGAGGAAAAATGGCTGCCTTTGTCAACAGGTCAATTTTGAAGCGGCTGTCTTTGATGACAGGTCATGAATTTTAGTGGCTAACATTGATGACAGGTCATAATTATAGAGAGTTACTTTAAATTAACATATTTCTTCAGCTTTTGGTCTCAACTGAGAGCATAAGTCATCTTCCCTTTTGCATTCAGGTCAAAATAATCTTATCTGCCCTTTGGCTAACTGACATTGAGCATAGCTAAACAGTCTAGATACAGACTATACACTTTAGAAACAGGATCCATACTGTTTCTTAGTGGACATACATTCAAAAAATAAGCTCAAAATGTAATTCAAGATCAGATATCAGTTAGATGATAAATGGCTTTCTTGTGCTTCAACGGTGGCAGAATCTGGGGTGGAGATTTGGTGCCAGTAGAACGCATTTAAGCCCCTCAGTGGCTTGGGCTGCTGTCAGTTCTAGGGCGGTGGTTCTGTTGTTGTTGATGTGTTGTTTATTGTAACTCCCACTGTGGGGCTGTAATTGTTCTCTGTTTTGTTGTATGTTCCTCTATGTCTATTCTTGTTTTGCAATCATCTGGGTGGGGGAAGAGAGAGATGGTTGCTTTGCTTAGTTTGTCTTCCTGGTGTCTCGTGATTTATGTAGCTCTTCCTCGTGGTGCCATGGGTATGACTGCAGTTTGTGATTGTAGTATTTTCTGATCATACTCACTATTTATTATTGTAATATCAGTTTATTGCACGTTAACGCTTTAAGGACAGGGGTTTGGTTTGAGTTCTGCTACTTCCTGGTTACTGCACATGTTATTTTGTTCAAAAGTGTACCAGTACCAGGTTACACAATTTCTATTCTACTATATGAATCAACAGAAAGTTGTGAACTACTGTTACAGGTTGAATGGCAACCTGATCTTTCGACACAGCAAAATATTTTCAGCCTTGATTATGGTATGCAAGTTGACATCATGTGCTAAACGGCCATGGTGTCTTCTTGCGTCTTGGCTGGTATCTATTGTGCTGTGCCTCGGTGATCAAAGTATTTGTTTTACAGATTTTGACGATAGGGATCCATCAAAAGGGGTCAATCTAAGCGGTCCTCAAAACTCTAAATATTCCAAATTGTGATCCACCGCCAACATCTGTTTAACAAATACTTTGGTTACCAAAGCACAACACAATAGATATCAGTCAAAAAGCCAGTAGACACCATGCCTGTTTAGCTTTAAACATCACATGGTGTTAATTTACACCATATCAAGGCTGAATACATTTTGCTGTGTGGAGAGATAAGGATATTATCTGTTGCCATTCAGCATGTAACAGTGATGCACATTTTTCCGTTGATATGTATAGGGGAGGTGTAACATTGTCCCCAAGTACTGGTACTGCAAGAAAAAATAACATGAGCAATGACCAGGAAGTGGCACAACACAAACCAAACTCTGTCCTTAAAGCAAAATTATGAAATAACTGATAAAACAACTCAAGATTTTACTGAAAAGTAGATACGCCCATTTGTCATCTAAATGATATCTGATCTAGACGTACATTTTGAGTTATTTTTGTATCTATATCCTCTAAGAAACAGTATTTCTTTTGTTTTGTTGCTTTAAGTCCCAAGTCAACAGCTATGGTCATGGAAGCATGGTCAGTTCACCTAACCACACTTTTTCCTAGGCAAGCTTGAACAAGCAATTAACCAGTACTTTGTGCAAATACTTTCGCTTGTAACTGACAACAACCCATCTTGAATGATTCAGCAGAAGGGAGGAGAATGACCATAGAAATTATTTCATGATCAATCTCCTCCAAAGTATGGGACCCGGCCGGGATCGAACTGGGGACCCCTGGATCTACAGTCAGACTCGCATCTGTTGCCAGACACATTACCCACTGTGCTACACGGCCCGGTAATGAACAAGTATTGTCCCTGTTTCTACAGTGTCTAGTCTGGATCTAGACTTTTTGCCTTTGCTCAATACAGTTAACCAACTGGCAGATAAGATTATTTTGACCTGAATACAATATGGAAGATGATTTATGCTCTCAGTTGAGACCAAAAGCTGAAGAAATATGTTGATTTAAAGTAACTTTCTATAATTATGACCTGTCATCAATGTTAGCCACTAAAATTCATGACCTGTCATCAAAGACAGCCACTTCAAAATTGACCTATTGACAAAGGCAGCTATTTTATCTCTACCTCTCATCTTTGATGGGCTCCAGTAACTTTATAAAATCAAACTGTTGCTTCAAATTTGGCAGAAATGTAGCTGAATGATAGTAGTTTTATTGTATATAAGTGCAGACAGCAGACTTTGGTGGAGAGACACACAACCTGAACAGATAACCGTTTTTTGTGACTTTTCTCGGGAAACCTCTGAAATGATGATCAAGTGTGGCTTTATTTGTGAGAGATATAACGTCAGCTTGTTTCTGTAGAATCTCTCAACACTAACAAGTGTACTCCCTCACCACAGAGTACTAGAGGGCTTCTCTAACAATTTTGCCAACCGAAAATTATAACCTACCCTTCATGGGACATAAAATCCCGTATCTGTCATCATTGTTAGTAACCTGTCATCTAAGCAGCCGGTTGTACGGTGTGATTGTGTAGTTAAATCAAATTAAAAAACATTCTGAAATAGCTGTATTATAACTCTACCACCCTCAACACAGCACAAAAGTGCAGAGCGTGTAGAAGGATTTGATTATAAATGGTTAGCCTATTCAAAAAAAAAATGAGTATGTTCTTAATTCAAAATGGTTATTTGAATGGGTTAAAGGAAAATCGACCCAGTCTTTCCCCACCCCACTATTTGGAAAAATCAATTCACTAAGATAAAATACAAAGGTTGGAACACTTTGGAGAGAGATAACCAATAAACTTTTTGGTTTGAAAATTTGATTATCTCTTTGGGATGAGTCATTCATAAGTCTTCAGATACAGTAAAAGAATAACATAAACTGAAAGACTGAAAGATAAATAGAAAGATCAGAACATTTTGGAGGGGGGAAAGAATGGGCCGGCCCAGTCTTTCCCCACCCCACAATGTAGCAGACAAATAAAATGTTTGGTTTGAAAACTTGATTCTCTCTTTGGAATCGGTCATTCATAAGTGTTAAGATACAGTGAAAGAGTAACATAAACCGAAAGACTAACTGATCAATAGAAAGATCAAAAGATTTTGGAGGGGGGAAAGAATGGGCCGGCCCAGTCTTTCCTAACCCAACAATGTAGAAGTACCAATAATCTTGTTGGATTGAAAACCTGATTCTCACTTTGGTATAGGTCTTTCATAAATGTTAAAATAGAGTGAAAGAGTAACATAAACCGAAAGACGAAACGATCAATAGAAGACCGAAAGATTAAGGAGGGGGGAAAGAATGGGCCGGCCCAGTCTTTTTCCACCCTACAATTACGAATAAACTTATTGGTTTGAAAACTTGATTATATGCTTGGTATTAGTCAAGAGAGTTCTGATACAGCAAAAGAATAACATAATCCAAAAGTCTAGAGGATAAATAGAAAGATCCCAACATTTTGGAGGGGGGGAAGAATGGGCCGGCCCACTTTTTCCCCACCCCACAATGTAGAAGTACCAATTAACTTCTTGGTTTAAAAACTTGATCTCTCTATGGAATAGGTCATTCAAAATTGTTCAGATACAGTCAAAGAGTAACATAAACCGAAAGACTAAACAATAAAATGAAAGATCCAAGCATTATGGAGGGGGGGAAGAATGGGCCGGCCCAGTCTTTCCCAACCCAACAATGTAGCAGACAAATAAAATGTTTGGTTTGAAAACTTGATTCTCTCTTTGGAATCAGTCATTCATAAGTGTTCAGATACAGTGAAAGAGTAACATAAACCGAAAGACTAACTGATCAATAGAAAGAGCAAAAGATTTTGGAGGGGGGAATGAATGGGCCGGCCCAGTCTTTCCCCACCCAACAATGTAGAAGTACCAATAATCTTGTTGGATTGAAAACTTGATTCTCACTTTGGTATAGGTCTTTCATAAATGTTAAAATAGAGTGAAAGAGTAACATAAACCGAAAGACTAACTGATCAATAGAAAGATCAAAAGATTTTGGAGGGGGGAAAGAATGGGCCGGCCCAGTCTTTCCCCACCCAACAATGTAGAAGTACCAATAATCTTGTTGGATTGAAAACTTGATTCTCACTTTGGTATAGAGGTCTTTCATAATTGTTAAAATAGAGTGAAAGAGTAACATAAACCGAAAGACGAAACGATCAATAGAAGATCAAAAGATTAAGGAGGGGGGAAAGAATGGGCCGGCCCAGTCTTTCCCCACCCTACAATTACGAATAAACTTGTTGGTTTGAAAACTTGATTCTCTGCTTGGTATAAGTCAAGAGAGTTCAGATACAGCAAAAGAATAACATAATCCAAAAGTCTAGAGGATAAATAGAAAGATCCCAACATTTTGGAGGGGGGAAAGGATGGGCCTGCCCAGTTTTTCTCCACCACACAATGTAGAAGTACCAATTAACTTGTTGGTTTAAAAACTCGATCTCTCTTTGGAATAGGTCATTCAAAATTGTTCAGATCCAGTCAAAGAGTAACATAAACCGAAAGACTAAACAATAAATTGAAAGATCCAAGCATTATGGAGAGGGGGAGAATGGGCCAGCCCAGTCTTTCCCAACCCACAATGTAGCAGACAAATAAAATATTTTGTTTGAAAACTTGATTCTCTCTTTGGAAGGTTAGAACCCAATGGAGGGGGTGGGGAAAGAATGGGCCAGCCCATTCTTTCCCCGGGGAAAAAACTGACTGGGGGGAAATTCCGGCCTGTTACACCGGGCTGATTATCTCTTAGGATATTCGATCAAATCAAATATTTTTTTTATACTCTTTGGGATCTTTGTAGATGACAATATAAACGTAAATGTTTGAAAACTTGTATGTTTGAAAACTTGTTTGTTTGATTTGATTCTCTACGTCCCATCAACAATATTTCAGTTATATAGGGACAAGTTTTCCTGGGTTGAACCAGTACTAAGCTAGGATAAATGTTTCTTGCTCAAGGACCACAATGCAGTGACATCGGTAAGGCCCGAACCCCAGGCCCTTCTGCTGAAAACTTGATTCTCTCTTTGTATTAGGTCATTCAAAAGTGTTAAGTTAAAGAGAAAGAGAAGTATAATCCAAAAGACTGAAATATAAATAGAATGGTCAGAACATTTGGGGGTGGGGGGGAATCGGTTGACCCAGTCTTTCCCCACCCCACAATGTAGAAGTACCAATAAATCTTTTGGTTTGAAAACTTGATACTCTCTTTGGAACAGGTCATTCATAAGTGTAAAATAAATGCACACATTCCAAACCCAAAATTTATGATTATGACTATTGAGAAGGAACATGCAGTTAGCTAAATGCTTTCTTAACGTGAATTTCTCCTTAGGACAAGACAATCATGAGTGCTCAGATACAGTGCAAGAGTAGGTTAAATAAATAGAAAGGTTAGAAAATAATAGAGGGGGGAAAGAATGGGCCGGCCCAGTCTTTCCCCACCCCCTATTTAGAAGAATTATTTGGCTGAATGCTTGTAACTTGAATTTCTCCTTGAGATATGTCAATCATGAGTGTTCAGATTCAGTGTAAGAGTAGTTTAAACCAAGGACTGACAGATAAATTGAAAGGTTAGAACCCAATGGAGGGGGGGAAAGAATGGGCCGGCCCAGTCTTTCCCCACCCCACTATTGAGAAGGAAAACGCAGTTAGCTAAATGCTTTCTTAACTTGAATTTCTCCTTAGGACAAGACAATCATGAGTGTTCAGATACAGTGCAAGAGTAGATTAAACCTAAAGACTGAGAGATAAATAGAAATGTTAGAAAATAATAGAGGGGGAGGGGGGAAGAATGGGCCGGCCCAGTCTTTCCCCACCCCACTATTGAGAAGGAACATGCAGTTAGCTAAATGCTTTCTTTACGTGAATTTCTCCTTAGAACAAGACAATCACGAGTGTTAAGATACAGTGCAAGAGTAGGTTAAACATTAAGACTGAGAGATAAATAGAAAGGTTAGAAAATAATAGAGGGGGGAAAGAATGGGCCGGCCCAGTCTTTCCCCACCCCCTATTTAGAAGAATCATTTGGCTGAATGCTTGTAACTTGAATTTCTCCTTGAGATATGTCAATCATGAGTGTTCAGATTCAGTGTAAGAGTAGTTTAAACCAAGGACTGACAGATAAATTGAAAGGTTAAAACCCAATGGAGGGGGTGGGGAAAGAATGGGCCAGCCCATGCTTTCCCCGGGGAAAAAAACTGACTGGGGGGAAATTCCGGCCTGTTACACCGGGCTGATTATCTCTTAGGATATTCGATCAAATCAAATATTTTTTTGATACTCTTTGGGATCTTTGTAGATGACAAAATGAAAAAAATGGGACCAAAAAAGTTTATCTAGTAAACTTTTTAAATAAACTTGACATCGTCAATACCTCAATAGAAAAACAAATGACGATTTTGGTCCCGGGTTGGTCCCAGGTTGACTGTCTCTTAGAATACTCGACCAATTTAAATATGTTTTTGATTTTTTAAAGACTCTTTTGGATCTTTGTAGATAACAAAATAAAAAAAGTTTTTATCAAATAGGTTTCTCTAGTGAAAATTTTGATTAAGCTTGACATCGTCAATACCGCAATAGAAAAATTAATGATGATTTTGGTCCCAAGCTGATTATCTCTTAGAATACTCGATCAATTCAATTTTTTATTTATTTTTATACTCTTGGGATCTTGGTAGATAACAAATGAAAAAAGTTGGAATCAAAAAGGTTTCTCTAGTGAAATATTTTAATATACTTGACATCGTCATCATCGCAAAAGCTGGTCATGGGTCTAAAATGATTGACAGGGTCCGGTATTTTGGCTGTTAAACAAAGTTAACCAAGGGTCATAAAGAATCTTTTTTAACCATTTTTAAGAAGACCCTATAATGAACATATGATCCAATTTTCATGCTTATATTTGCCACAGGAACTAGTCACAAACCCTTAGAATAGAAAAAGTAGACCTATATTTACTTTTACAGAGAAGGACTGTAACGGTTGTTGTGGGGGTACCCTATATGACTAATCAAAACAGTCGTAAAACTCAACTTATATGAGCAACTTATAGTGCCCTGGCTTCAAGAGAAACAAGTCCGTCTAACGATACTAACCTTTTGTTCTTTCGTTGAGTAAGTCTCATGAAATAATCAAGAACAGCCTTCTTTAAACTCGTTCGTTTGCACTTTCCTCTGGAGATGGTGAAAACACAGTTCAATCGTTCTTTTCTGACTTTCATCAAAGAGATGCCGATTCAAAGTGATAAGTCCTGGTTTTCAAAAGTTTTTTCTATGCAGTCACCAAGTTCTTGAGAATTTATTCCAAATGAAAGTGAAACGGCGACTTTATAAAGAAATTACGCCAACCTATTTCTATCCGACCTCCATGTTTTTTGGAAATCCCATTCACTATAGTCCTGTGACGTCATCGACATGGTATGATTTTGCGATTTTATATCAAGGGAAGTAATGCAATCTAGTGAGTGTAATGATATAAACTAGAGCACTCCAAAAATACACCACGTCAATATGGGGTTTTTCCCAACGGATTTTGCCTTTTCCATGTGACGTCTTTGTAACCTTGGCTTAGCATTAACCAATCAGTGATCGCGAAATGTTCAGAGCTGAACGTTTGCAAACATGGAGTGAAGGTAGAAAAGGTTGGCGTAGTTTCTTTAAAAAAGTCGCTGATTGGCTTTCATTTGGAATAAATTCTCAAAATTTTGTCGACCGCATGTAGAAAAAAGTTATTGAAAACCAGGACTTACCACATTTAGCGGCATCTCATCGTTCGAAATCAGGAAAAAGCGATTGAACTGTGTTTTTAACAGAGGAAAGTGCAAACGAACGAGTTTCAAGCAGACGCTAAAATCCGAGCTGTTCTTAATTATTTCATGGGACTTATTCAACAGGGGAACAAACGGTTGGTATCGTTAGACAGACTAGTTTCTCTTGAACCCGAGGCACTTTAGTTTTGCTTAAAAAGTTGAGTTTCGGGCTGTTTTGATGAGTCAAGTAGGGTACCCTAACAACTTGCGTTACAGTCCTTGTCTATGTTTACAGATACTATGCACACGCCTACTTTTTCATAAAAAAGGTTTTTGACAAGTTCCTGTGATATTTGCATGTTAAATATAATTTTTATGCTTGCAAACTTTGGTCCCGAGAATTGGTCCCGGCTTTTATTCCTTCCCCTTAATTTGCAGTTGTATATATACATGTATTCAAATAGCAAGAGTTAGTTCACGTCATTTGCTTTTCACCTTGACAATTTTGAAAGTTGACTCGCTTTGTAAGTAGGCTATTTTATATTGTTTACCTTTTGTTCAATGTGAACGGTGATAATAGTAAAACTATGCTGTTCTTGATTGGAATGGACGCTTGTCTTCGCACGTTGAAATAAATCCAGTATCGCAAAAAGTAAGTGACTATGATCAGGTATTTTCCCAATCACATAGGCTTACAGGCTAGCACTGAATTCAGGGCGATATGATGGATTTTTATTTTATGTTATCATATGACGCCCTGATTTTCCGGCTCCCTAACTGAATCCCAATGTTCGCATGGATGCAAACCGCTCCAAATTTGGTCTTAAACCATAATTCCAATTGTTTTTTTTTTTATCTCTAAAGCCTTATTGCTCCTGTGAAATAAATGTGTTTTCTGACTATAACTGCTAAATTTTGTCACTTACTGGTCGCTCTTTATTAATTAGAACTGTAAAATCAAATCATTTGCTTGTTTATTTACCTTTTCAATCCGGTTCCCACGTGTTAATTACTCTAGGTATGTCTATTAGCGGAAGTAAATATATTATACAATAGAATATAATAATTGCATTTGGCATACCAGCCATCAGAGACTTGGGAAAGACTTGATAGTTCAAGCTTTGTATTAACATCTTAATGACAGAAAATCAGGATTGAAGTAAGCTCATTGTTCATGCCAATTGAAATAGTCAGTATATGTGAATGGCTATGGTTTTCAGAATCATGTCGTACTGCAGCTTATTCACATTTACATAAATAGCACATGCTAGGGCTTCATGTCACTGATGAGCGCCTAGAGCACTTTTTGTTTGTTTTCCTACCCTGCTTAGGATGTAGATGAACTAGTGGTGAGGGGTTCTTTATCAAATTGATAGGAACAACCTTACCGTGGTACTAACGCATTGGCACATTGGTAATGTAATAATCTGTTAAACAGTGTTTGACTGTAGATCTCTTCCCCCATATTCTGGCCAATGTTGTTGACACTCAGAAGGATCACCTTTTGTTGCATACACCAATGTTGAACAAAACACCAAGGTCATCCTCTGACAGATGTTTGTAAGACTTTATAGACTGCTGCTTATATATTGTATATATGTATCAGTGACAAAAACCAACATGCCCTGCCTTTAGTGCCTGGTTGAATACTGATTCCATCAGATTCTTTAAGGTGTCAGGAAAAGCTATTATGCTCTGTAGTATATGACATTACAATTAAAGTTATGAGATGGGTTTTTTTTATATTTTAGCCTCAAGGTGGGGGGGGGGGGCAAAAAAAGCTCCTTGATGCACGTAGCTCTTGTTGCTGCGGCAGCCCTCCGTTTGTCGTGATTAAACAACAGTTCAAGGTGCATCAAAGGACTAGTAAGAATTGACATCTCAATTATAGTTTGTTTTGTGGGAACATACTAGACTGCCCAGTCCTTAAAACAATTTTTCATCCATGTTCCATATCATATACTTGTAGCTAGTCTTACTCTGATGGCTCTGTTTTGACCAGTATTTCAAACAATTTTTCATCAATGTGTCATATCATATACTTGTAGCTAGTCTTGCTCTGAACATACTATTTCAATGCACGAAATTTGCCAGAATATGGGGGAAGAGATCTACAGTCATACACTGTTTAACATCATTGAGAATAGGGCAACACATAATATGACAAACTAGCCACATTCAGCCTGATGTTGCAGAGACTAATCTGGATCTCTGTTGCTAGCATAATGTTTAACGTCATGACTTGAACCGTTTTCAATATCCATACAATTACCAGTTCAATGATATCACTGAGACTGTAAGGGTGACTTGCTGACAAGCTGACTTATTTAGCATTAGCTATGATTGCAGGCTTTCAAACCCCAAGCAGAATGAATATGAACAGACCTAAATGAATATAAAAATTCGATTGCAAACTGTATGTTATGTATTTGTATTAACATGTCCATTATGCACATTGCACATGTCTAACTTATAACGTTTACCTTTATTAGATTTATGAAGAACATTTGGGCACAGCTTTGCCAATACGCTGCTGAATTTGATGGTGTTGCCATTCGTATAGACTAAAGATTTGAACACCCCTTGGGATTGGCCATATCAAAAGGTTGTTAAAGTTATACTCATGCAGCTTGGTTGAGCAGATATGATTTTATTCAATTAAATACAAATACTTGATAGAGAGCATCTATCTTGAGGACACATGGGCTGGTTCATGCAGCAGTAAACGATGAACTTAATCATTTAATCCGTCAAGTACTATATTTTGTTTCCTCCAGGGTAGAACCTGAAGCTGTATGCTTGTTAATCTTTTAGTAAATGTATCACTTAACCAATTGATATGTCTGGCTATTTATCTGCTCATACATTGGAGAAGCCATATACGTGTGGCCATTGTGGTGACTGTTTCACTCTGTTAGCTCTTTTGAAGAAACATATGCTTGCTCATACAGAAGAGAAGACATATAACTATGAATCTTGCTTTAAAGAACATACGCTTGTCCATACAGAAGAGAAAACATATAACTATGAATCTTGCTTTAAAGAGGATACGCCTGTCCATACAGAAGAGAAGACATATAACTATGAATCTTGCTTCAAAGAGGATACGCCTGTCCATACAGCAGAGAAGACATATAACTATGAATCTTGCTTTAAAGAACATACGCTTGTCCATACAGAAGAGCAAACATATAACTATGAATCTTGCTTTAAAGAGGATACGCCTGTCCATACAGGAGATAGACGATACAAATGTGACACGTGTGGAAAGTGTTTCAATAAATCATATAACTTGAAAACGCATACACTTATTCATACAGGAGAAAGGCCATATAGCTGTGACATTTGTGGTAAATGTTTTACTTTGTTATCTAACTTGAAGGACCATGAACGGATTCACTCAGGAGAAAAGCCCTATAGCTGTGACTTTTGTGGTAAACGCTTTACTCAGTTATCTAACTTTAAGGCACATGAGCGGATTCACTCAGGAGAAAAGCCATATAACTGTGACATTTGTGGTATATGTTTTATAACGTCATCAGACTTGAAGAGACATAAACGGATTCACTTGGAGACACATAGACGTATTCATACAGGAGAAGACCGATATAGCTGTGACATTTGTGGTAAATGTTTTACTCACTTATCTAACTTGAAGGCACATGAACAGATTCACTCAGGAGAAAAACGAAATAGCTGTGACATTTGTGGTAAATGTTTTACTCAGTTATCTACCTTGAAGGCTCATGAACGGATTCACTCAGGAGAAAAGCCATTTAGCTGTGACATTTGTGGTAAATATTATAGTCATCACTCTACATTGAAGAGACACAAGCGTATTCATTCAGGAGAAAAGCCATTTAGTTGTGACATTTGTGGCAATTGTTTTAATCACCTAACTACATTGAAGACACACAAGCGTATTCATTCAGGGGATAGGCCACATAAATGTGATATTTGTGGTAAACGTTTTACTCAGCCATCTACATTGAAGCGACATGCGGTTATCCATACAGGAGCAAAACCTTATAATTGTGCCACTTGTGGTAAAGGTTTTACTAGACCATCTTCATTGAAGACACACGTGCTTATTCATACAGGTGAAGGCACATAAGCTTCTTCACTGATTAAACAGCCATAGAACTCTAACATTTCTGGTTAATAATTTACTTAATAAGTTGAATTGATGACTGCCTCCACTACTTGAGGAAATGGAAGGTATACACACCGTACAACCGGCTGCTTTGATGACAGGTTACTAACAATGATGACAGATACGGGATTTTATGTCCCATGAAGGGTAGGTTATAATTTCCGGTTGGCAAAATTGTAAGAGAAGCCCTCTGATACTCTGTGGTAGATGAGTACACTTGATAGTGTCGAGAGATCATACAGAAACAAGCTGACAGTATATAACTCACAAATAAAGCCACACTTGATCATCATTTCAGAGGTTTCCCGAGAAAAGTCACAAAAAACGGTAATCTGTTCAGGTTGTGCGTCTCTCCGTCAAAGTCTGCTGTCTACACTTATATACGATAAAACTACTATCATTCAGCTACATTTCTGCCAAATTTGAAGCCGCAGTTTGATTTTATAAAGTTACTGGAGCCCATCAAAGATGACAGGTAGATGAAAAATGGCTGCCTTTGTCAACAGGTCAATTATGAAGTGGCTGTCTTTGATGACAGGTCATGAATTTTAGTGGCTAACATGGATGACAGGTCATAGTTCTAGAAAGTTAATCTAATTCAACATATTCCTTCAGCCTGTGGTCTGAACGAGCATAAAACACCTTCCATATTGCATACAGGTCAACATAATCTGTCATTTGGCTAGCTGATATTGAGCATAGGTAAACAGTCTAGATCATGACACTTTAGAAACAGGGTCCATACTGTTTCTTAGAGGATATAGATACAAAACATAAGCTAAAAATGGACATATAGATCAGCTATCATTTAGATGACAATAGGGTGTATCCACCTTTCAGTGAAATTTTTGTAATATATTAAGTTATTTCATAATATGTGCTTTAAGGACAGGGTTTGGTTTGGGTTGTGCCACTTCCAGGTCATTGCTCATGTTATTTTTTCCATGCAGTACCAGTACCTGGGTGCAATATTACACCTCCCCTATACAAATCAACGAAACGTTGTGAATCACTGTTACAGGCTGAATGGCAACAGATAATATCCTGATCTTTACACATAGCAAAATATTTTCAGCCTTGATATGATATAAGTTGACACCATGTGATGTTGAAAGCTAAAAACAGGCATGGTGTCTACTGGTGTCTTGACTGTTATCTATTGTGGCGGGCTTTGGTAACCAAAGTATTTGTTAAACTGATTTCGATGGTGGATCACATTTTGGAATACAAGGGGCATTCAATAAGTAACCAGCCTACCCTGTTTCCTATCAAGATAGATCGCTTTTTCTTTTTAAAAAACAATCTCTATCAAGATACTTTTCAATCCTATGTTTGAAAATTATATTTTCTAATGATTTAACAAAAATATAACTGCATTTGACAGTGTGCTAAAATAACTTAGAAATATGCAACACTACTTTGTTCAAGAGCCATTTCAAAAGACAAATTGCCAGATGCTTACTTGAAACAAAGCTATAATTGAGGCCAATAGAATTAATTTTCTCTTTAAAAATTAGAATAAAATTTGTTGCTCTTGAATAAAATCCCAGTGTTCAAAATAAATAGTGATTTTATTCCTTAATAAAAATAGAACTTAAATTTTGGAAAATTTGATAATTCAGGCAATGTTTTCCTTGCTATTTTGACAAAAATGTATTTATAATTATATTCGCATATTTATTGATATATTAGATAAACATTTGTTAAAAAGTTTTACTATCTGAGAGCTTCCAACATGTCTGAAAATAGTTATGCTCCACCGTCCTTAACCATGGGTCACTTAAGTATCAAATTACGCAATCTTTTCATTTCTATACATCATGTACGTGACAAATTTTCCATTCTGTCGATATATTATATACTCATACTTCATTTTTCAAACTAAAGATATTTATTAAATAGTAAAGTTTACCTTACAACCTAATTCGACGAAAGAAGATTATTTGGCTCACTGGTCAGTGATTGAAGTCACGATAAATTATCAACTAACCAACACATAAAGTATATTGACTGTATCGGTCTGTTAGAATTAGGTCAGGCTGGTAACTTATTGAAACACCCTTGTATTTAGAGTTTGAGGACCCCTTAGATTGACCCCATTGATGGATGTCTATCATAAAAATCTGCAAAACAAATACTTTGGTCACCAAGGCAGAACACAAAAGATATCAGCCAAGACGCAAGAAGACACCATGCCTGTTTAGCTTTCAACAGCACACGATGTCAACTTGCATACCATAATCAAGGCTGAAAATATTTTGCTGTGAGGAAAGATCGGGTTGCCATTCAACCTGTAACAGTGATTCACAACTATCTGTTGATTCATATAGGGGAAGTGAAATATTGCCCCAAGGTACTGCTACTGCTTTGAACAAAGATCACATGAGCTGTGACCAGGATTTGTGGCACAACCCAAACCAAAGCCTGTCCTTAAAACCTTTACGTGCAATAACTGATATAACAAAACTCAAGATTTCACTGAATAGTGGATATGCCCATATGTCAACTAACTGATATCTGATCTAGACGTACATTTTGAGCTTATTTTTTGTATCTATATCCTCTAAGAAACAGTATGGACCCTGTTTCTAAAGTGTCTGGTCTGGATCTAGATTGTTTACCAATCACTATCAGCTAGCCAAATGACAGATAAGATTATTTTGACCTGAATACAATATGGAAGATGATTTATGCTCTCAGTTGAGACCACAGGCTGAAGGAATATGCTGATTTAAATTAACTTTCTAGAATTATAACATGTCATCCATGTTAGCCACTAAAATTCATGCCCTGTCATCAAAGACAGCCACTTCAAAATTGACCTGTTGACAAAGGCAGCCATTTCTCATCTACCTGTCATCTTTGATGGGCTCCAGTAACTTTATAAAATCAAACTGCGGCTTCAAATTTGGCAGAAATGTAGCTGAAATGATAGTAGTTTTATTGTATATAAGTGCAGACAGCAGACTTTGACGGAGAGACGCACAACTTGAACAGATAACCGTTGTTTGTGACTTTTCACTGGAAACCTCTGAAATGATGATCAAGTGTGGCTTTATTTGTGAGAGATATAATATCAGCTTGCTTCTGTAGGATCTCGCAACACTAACAAGTGTACTCATCCATCACAGAATCCCAGAGGACTTCTCTAACAATTTTGCCAACCGAAAATTATAACCTACCCTTCATGGGACATAAAATCCCGTATCTGTCATCATTGTTAGTAACCTGTCATCAAAGCAGGCGGTTGTACGGTGTGGTATATATCTGTGCCGCCTGTGGTTAAGATTTAAAGACACTTTTGGATCGAAAGTACTAGGTGAATAAACCCTATAACAGTGAAAATTGAGTTAAATGTTTCAAATGCCTTTTGTGTCGCCTGAGAAGCAAGGATGGCACAAAGGGATCATGACTCTGGCGTCGTCGTCCGGGGCGTCGTCATCATCGTCCGCGGCATCACACTTTTGGTTTACGATCGATAACTCTTGAAGGGATGCATCAATTTCATTTAAACTTTATAGATGAGACAAGCAACATTGAATATAGGTCAAGTTTAAAAAAGAGGTTAATCCGCAAAACTTTGATTGAGTTATGGCCCTTTTTACTTAGATTTCGGATAAATTTTCAATTTGTGGTTTCCAATCAATAACTTTTGAAGGAATTCAACAATTTCTTTCAAATTTTACAGAAAGGTAAAACATCATAAAATACAGGATAAGTTCGAGTTTGGAGGTCATTCGCAAGTTTTTGACTGAGTGTTTGACGTTTTTTAATAAGTATTTTGCTTAGAATTTCAGCCAGTGTATAAAACCTACTCATTTTGAGCATGCGCTGCACGTGCACTCTAAGTCCATTTTTGACAAAAATTAAGCCACCAAGTAGCCGTTGAAATCTTGTTTCCAAAAATGTATTATTTGATAGCATTTTATCAACGCATTGTGGAGTTATGAAGCCGTGCTAAGAATTTTCAAATGCACCTCGTATATATCATCCCATAACCTTGTGTGAAGTAAGAGTGATGCCGGATTAACGAGATAAAATGAACGGTTCGGGAATCAGGGAAAATTCAGCCACTAATTTCATATGCATAGTTACCAAGTGAACACATAGTTAAGACCAGTCAGAATGTGTGTGCTTTCAATTTTGTTTGTTAGTACCTCTTTAAACTTGCTGGCCTGGATCGAAAAATGCCTAAATAACAAACTTCAGATCAAATCAGGAACCTGTGAGGAAGAGTTACAGGACAAAAGTACTGTATTTGAAAATTTTCGCGGAGGTTTATTTTCACAAAAGTTCGCCGATACGGAGTTTCGCGAGAATAAACCCTGAGAAATGGCAAAACTCTTTTTCCTTTACCATGGAGGTAAATCATGCCAAAGTCACGAATTTTTAACGTCGCAAATATGTCTGTTTACGATATTCGCCAAAATAAAATTCTCGCGAAAACTTTCGAATTTACAGTACTTAGCCATATGCATCCAGATGGGCATCATCGCGAGAAAACCTGTCTTCGGGGTTTCCAACAAAGTCAGATTCAAACCAGTCTGCTCAGCTACAGAGAATAGCTAGAAAATTTGAATTTCACCTGAAGCGATTTAACGTATGATACTTTCCAAAAAGCAAATAACAAAGGCGTTGATCAGACTGTGTGGATGCGTTGGCTAGTCTGCGCCTGTGTGTTTGCAAACCCACAAAGTCAGGTTTTCTCTCGTCGAGACCCAAATTAAAAAAAAAGTTAAAGAAACAACTCTCTCTTCTTTAGCGAGGTCATCTTAAACTTAAAAAAGGCTCTAAGTACTTTATTACAAAACAACGACTGAAAACAAAGCCCCACAAAAATGGTAGGAATAAACCATTCCAATAAATTGGTTGTGGCTAAAAGCTGTAACCGAACCGAATTCGGCCATTCGCACGACAATAGCCGAGTAGGCGCGGACCGAATCTACGGTAATTGACGGAAATGTACGGTGTTTCCGATACCGGGATTTAGAACCGTTACCGGTTCGGTAGCATATATAACGAATCTGCCCGTGATAGAATAATTCATTCAATTATTTATTATTAAGTTAATTTGAAAGATGTTTTAATCACTATTCATTATTTTTTGGCTCATTATTCACTATTTATTATAAAAAGGCCATTATTCACGAATCATTATACCCCATCCAGACCCTCAAATATAGGAAGCGTTTTTGAAAGTTGTTTGTTTTTGAGCGGACATCTGGGAGCGGTCCCTAGATTTACCGGAAAGACTCGAATTACCGGAAAGACCACCGAAATACCGGAAAGACCAAAGAATAATAGGGAAATATTGATATGCCCTTCGCCAATTAAGAAGGCTATTATTGATCATTGAATATTGTTAATATTTGAGTATCTAGTATATATTTAGTATATATGTTATAATTTATTATCTATTTTTTGATATTTTTAATTCATTTTTATGATCATTTTGTCTTGAAAACATGAGTTGAAAAAAAGATAAAAAGATTTCCCTTTACAAATTACCGAAAATGTACGGCTTAAATTAAATACGTCAAAATCATATTATAGAATAGTTGTGTGTTTGGCGAAATGTGATTTGTGAGAAAATAAAGCTGGCATATACATGGCATAACCATATATCTACTTACCGCGACGGAGGCTCGAAAGTTAAAATACCAAAAAGGCATAACATTTGTGGATATATAAGAATAATTGACCAAAGTTTAAAATATATGAATCATAAACTGAGCTTCAAAGTTCAAACTAAAGAACATGAAAAGATATAAATATGAGAAAATGCATTTAAACAGTCTTGCTTTACGTCTTTTATTGGATGGATGGATGTGTTCCTTTTTCTGAAACATGTTCGTTGATTGGGTTTGTTCCTCGTGTTAACAATGGTCCTTTAATAAGACTAGTTAGTTCCACCTCATTGACACACTGATTAGTTCTAGGTGTTAACAAGGGCCCTTCAATTAGGCCTTAATCCAAGCTATTAGTCCTTTCAATAAACAAGATTGAAGTTAAAGCAATACAATTTTATAACGGCAATTTTCCCCAGGGCGTGGAGGGGGGGATTACTTTAGTATTTTTATCTCATTACGTAGGCTTGGGCCCAGCATCTACCGTTCACCCCAAAAAATATCAGGATTTTCAAGCACCCCCCAAAAAATTTGAAATTTTAGTATAAAAAATATCCCCCATTCTGTACCTTGCCCATAAGAAAAGACCCTAAAATGCATAGAAATGACACCTAAATATAGGCCAATTTTGTGGTTACCCAAAAAAATATCAACAAAGCTTCATACCCCAAAAATATTCATTTTTCTGAAAACCCCCTAAAAATATTGAAATTCAAAATGAACCCAAAAAAATAACCTTAGCCTACGTAAAAAAAAAATAATCAGAGTACCCCCACCCCCTGTGCAATTTTCGCCCAAAACAGTACATTACTAAGCATAAACTTTCTAAATAAATGGACTTCAGAATATTGATTACTTAAACTTATAGCATTAATTTATTTCTGGGTCTCCATAACCATCCATACTTTGTATATGTAAGTAGCGAAGGCATTTTAAGTAGCGTGTCTGCGCAGACTCGCCTGAGCCTTCGTTTGACAATTGTCAATTATTCTCGATAATGATTGCCAGTTACTGCCGTCAATGATTGTCAATTATTGTACGTTCATACGAGAATGTGTGCATGATTTGTTGCTTTTGTTGTCAATTGCGTGAGCAGAGTTCACCCATTTATAAAAGATGAAAGCATTCAACAATCATTGGTACAATTAAGGAAGATAGTGACACCAATTCAGTCCAAGCCCATCAAATATGAGATTTATTCAAAATATTTCTATATGACATATTATCTCAAATCTGTATATGATTATATAAGCAAGTTACAACCAACTCATAATATCAGTTTTGTGAAAATGGCTAGGATTGCATTATTTGGAAGTAGCTTTATAGCTCGATTAGAGGAATTTTGTTGGGGGTATTTGAAGGTTCCTGGCGATGTTAGGTTCTTTGGCATGGGAGGAATGAAGTTTGAAACGTGCGCAGAAACTCTGAAGAAAGTTAAATCTTTTAAGCCTTGTGCCGTTTACATTTTCTTGGGAGGTAACAGTATAACTAAAAACACTAAACCCAGCGAACTCGCGGCAAAGGTAAAAAAGGTCTATGATCACCTACAACCTCAGCCAACCGATAATGAAATGGCGTTTCACTGGTGTGCTGGAGATTGCTATGAAGCCCTATATTTTTGTGATTTTTCTGAGGGGACCCCCTACCACCCTTTCCCCCCCCCCCCCCCCCCCCCCCCCCCCGTCTGGATCCGTACATGACGGTAGTGAGGCCCTGATAAACAACAACATACTTTATGTATATTAATAATCTAAAATAACGAAAAGGGACAGAGAGAACTTTAACAAGTAACGACATGAACTTCATGTTATGCCACACCGTTCTGCTTTGTTGAGAGCCTGTGCTTTTAAGCGCAGGTAGGTTCGCATAACTGAGAAATGTTGAACATTGTTTTTTGAAAAATGATCTTTTAATGAGTTTCGATGCTAATAATTCGGCTCAAAATGACTGAATTATTATTGACGGACAATAAAATGATTTACAAAGTACATATGTCGCTTTATAATAGTTAAATACAAAAATTCCTTTACAAATAAGGCTAGTAAATAACCCCCTATTATTCTTTGGTCTTTCCGGTATTTCGGTGGTCTTTCCGGTAATTCGGGTCTTTCCGGTAAGTCTAGGGACCCATCTAAAAGTAATTGCAATATCTCCACGTCAATTCCGTTTTCCTTGAGTCACTATAGCCACCGATGTTTGGGAGCAGCAGGTTGATCCATCTTGTCGACCCAGACACCGCATTGTCAAAGGCATCTCCGAGAGAATCACTTATTGTGTGTGTGTGTGTGTGGGGGGGGTCTCCCCAGGGGAGTTCATTTTGTCTCCATTGTGGAGCTCATTGTCGGGGAGGGGTGTCTCCTTTATGAAGCTCATTAGAGAGCCATGTTTTGTGTATTTTGCGTGCATGTAATGAACCTACAAGTGATTCCTCAGACCCGCACAGACATCCACCACAAGCCTCAGACCTGACAAGACACAAGTACAGAATCAGCAAGCAAACAACCATGTTTACTCATCCCAAACGGCACCTCTTGGACCCGAATGCTTCCTGGGTTTCGCCAGTACTATCCACCCTGTGGACAAGTAAGACCCCTAGACTGCTCGAGCTAGGGACTGGATATCCCTAAAGTGCCTAAGAGACAACCTAAGCCTGTGTCGTAGGTTTTTACACGTGTCACGCTCAGACGTGTCACGCCCAGACCTTTCTCGAACCCGGACGACCCCTAGTGGGCTCTAGGGTGTGGCGCATCGCATTGCGCCGTTTTCGGACTCGGACCTCCCCTCGAGTGTTTTAGGGGGTGGCGCACTGCGCCCGGACGTCTTCATCTGTGAGTCTTCTTGAGTTCTTCATCTGTGTCTTGGGTCTTTATCTGTTTCCCAACCAGAACTACAGGCTACACTTCAGGTGTTGGCCTGGTAGTATCCGGTGTGGCGCTCTTCATCTGTAGTCTTCATGAGTTCTTCATCTGTTCTTCTTTCTTCAATCTCTCCCTACCTCCAAGACTTTTAATTATATGTGCTGTATAGTACTGGGCGTCACTTAATGTCCGAGATCACAGATCGGACATCCGTGCATAGTGTAGGCTAGGGGGGGCGAGCCAGTGCCAGACTTGCTAGTGGGTATCATATCACGATGCATTTTGATTTGGCGGACTGATTTAATCTGTTCCCATAATACTTTGTTCCTGAGTTGTTTCCGCGCCTTACCCTTGCTGCAAAGGTAATGTTTCGGGCGGAAAAAAGTTCGGATTGAATTGTATTTGCATCTTGATAGGTAACCCACTATATGTTTAAGATTTGGTCATCAACAAACAAATGCCAAAATATCATTATCCAGTCCTTGCGACTAAGACATCTTCCAAATTAACTTAACATTTAAGTAAAAAAAAATTTACTTTATCATTTTTTTTATATCATTATTTTATAGGCCTATTTACTTTATAATAGATACCGAACCGGTTATGGTACTAAATCTCGGTATCGGAAACACCGTACATTTCCGCCAATTTCCGTAGATTCGGTCCGCGCCTACTCGGCTATTGCCGTACGTATGGCCGAATTCGGTTCGGTTACAGCTTTTAGCCACAACCCAATAAATTACTCATAGTAGAACCACCACATAAGAACTGACAGGGGCCAACCCCACCCGCGAAGAGTGGGAGTGGCGGAGGGGCCTTTTATATATTTAAATGACCATATCTTTGTCCTAAATTATATTGTTGTTAAAACATGAACAAATGTTTTGCTGGCGTGGAGGCTTCTTTAATTATGCAATGTATCACCACAGGGAATCTACCAAGACAAATTAACATACTGCAATGAAACAAAGATAAAGTTATTTTTTATTTATATCACAGAGCTAAAGAAGCCCCTAAAGAACAACTCCATTCCAAAATAAATAATCATAAAATTAGATCTATCTCGTTCATCGTACCAATTTGATTTTGTTGTCTGCTGATAACTATTGCAAAAAGTTTGGATGATCCAGATCTTGACCGACAGTCCAACAATCCTGATCTGTACACTCTTATGTGTTCCTGAAAGATTTGTCTGATAAAGTTAACTATGAAAAAAGTCAGCAAATCTTAAAATCATGAGGCAATGGAAGGGTTTTTAGGGATATATGGCAAATACTTAAAGGGATAAGTGATACTGGTGTGAATCCCCATAGTTCTTTTAGGGGATATGATTATACATTGTATATATATATTTTAAGTGGAGATAAATTTGGGGGAATTTGCCCATTTCCTTTTAGGAATGCAGGATATTTTTGAAAACATTAAATGGATATGGGACACCTGGGTCCAACATTTAGGGCCTCAATCATGCAAATTATCCAGCATAAAGAGCAAAAGTCATGCTCATTAGGTGTTAATAACAGAAAAATGTCCTAAGACTCTTTCAAATGACTCAGATGAAATTGAAGGAAGCTCTGTGAACTCATCCAGTGATTAAGTTTGAAGTGTGTTTTGGGGTGTCAGGAAGGGGGGTATGTCTCCATTGTAAAAGTCAGAGGAGGTTGGGACTATCCCGGGGGGGGGGGGGGGGGAATCTCAATTTTTCTTCATACATCGGCTCGGGCCCAGCATCTACCCTTCACCCAAAAAAATATCAGGAGTTTCAAACACCCCCCAAAAAATTTGAAATTTTAGAAACCCAAAAAATATCCCCCATTCTATACCTTGACCTTCAGAAAAGACCCTAAAAAGGATAGAAATTGCCCCTTAATATAGTACAATTTTGTGATGGCCCCAAAAAATATCTACAAAGTCTTCACATCAAAAAATATTTTTTTTCTGAAAACCCCAAAAATACTAAGGGGACTATGTCTACGTTGTAAAAACAACAAAGGGATGTCCACTTTGCAAAAAATGGGAGATTGTTGGGGAAATTTTGCAGGGGATGTCTGAGGGGATATTGTCCAGTGCAGTTATTGCTCATTCTTGATTAGGTTATGCAATCTATGCAAGTAACTCACGTATATCCTGGATAATGACTGTGTAATAAATTGATATTATATGGTCAGGAAATGGCATAGACAAAAGTGTTTTGTCTACAATCTTGTTTTTGCACACACTTCACATTTGACCTATTTTTAAGACCTACAGACTATTTCTGACTTGAGATATCATAAAATAATAAAAGCATCTTCAAAATTTTACCACAGACACACAAAGTTAATTGTCAAATACAACATTGGGTTAAAAACTTCTGCAACAGGGCATATCAGGACCTATATTTTATGGTGATTTAGTTTGAAAGAATTGTTGGAAACCCTAATTTTAGTGATCATTATAAAAAGGCTGGATATAACATGGATATCATGCATATCATGGATATCATGCGACAGTCTACATGTCTGGTTTAAAACCCAAACATGGTCTATAGCTATGATTTCCTTTTTAATTGCAGGACGGTGGGTCAGGCCTCAGACTCAATGACAGCTCTGGCGAAAAGCTTTAATTGGTTGGTTGGTGCCTGATGCTTATGTTCTCGGCGCCCCTACCATGGCTTAGCTTGAGGTTTATTTAGCTCAGATTATCTGTGAGTCGTGAGTCCTTCTTAGCTCAAATAAGCCGAAGGCTCAAGGTGAAGTATTGTGATCGATCTTCGTCCCTCGTGCGTCCGTCGTCCATAAACATCTCCACCTGAACCACTGGTCCGAATTTTATATAATTTCACATGAATGTTTCCCAAGATGCCCTCTTTCAAAATTGCATAAATGGTTCCGCTTCAGGGAACACGAGGGCCGCCAGAGCTCCAGATCAGAAATCTTTTTAACCACATCTCCTGAAGCACTGGACAAAATTCGAAATAAATTCAGACTTGCTCCTCATAATGCCATCTACAAAATTGCACAAATGGTTCCGCTCCTCTAAACAAAAGGGTCGCCAGAGCTCCAGAGAAGAAATATTTTTAAAATACATCTCCGGAACCACTTTTCCAAATTCAAAATAATTTCACAGATTTGTTCCTCTTGAAACCTCCTAACCAAAATTGCACAAATGGTTCCACTTCACTGAACAAAAGTGCCACCAGAGCGCCAGATAAAAATTGGCTTTGAACGACATCTCTTTAACCACTGGTCTAAAGGGGTTCGTGCATTAAGGGGCTATTTTGGCCTCCTCTAGAGCCAAAAGCTGAAAGTTGCTTTTCACCAATTACATCTTATTGGTTGGTTAGAAGAACAGCCCAAGTGTAAAATTTTGGCATTTATGTTACTTTTACGGGTTGCTATGGTAACCAAAATGGCTGACAAAATATGCTTAAAATAGAGGAATTGCCATTTTAGGCCAAATTTGAGGCATTTTGAGACCGATTTTTTAAGAATTAGATATCAGCACGAGCAAATACCAAAAATACCTTTTAATATATTGTGTGCCATGATAATTCTTATCATCTGTTAAAATATTTTTTTGTATTTGCTTGTGCTCTATATTAATTCCTCTGTCACGTGTCTCAAATTTGTTCCAAAATGGTCAATTTTCTATTTTCAGCCTATTTTGGTGGCCATTTTTATTACCATAGCAACCGTAAAAGTCGAATCATACCAGACCTTTACACTTTGGCTATTTTTCTAATAAACTAATATGAAGAAACTTATGAAGTGTAACTTTTATTTTGTTGAAATGACGACTGGAGAAACTAGGCACATTAAACAAATATATATAGACGGGCCGTCCATGCACCATTGCCCCCGAATTTGTATATTTAAAACGGGATTTCCTTAGTGCATTAAGCTTTTTGCAGCTATTTAAAATACACGAAAAAGCCCTGTAACTTTATGGGGAATTCTAGTAAAATTCAGGGACAAAGAATTTCTAGCGATAATGCGAGCAATCTCCCTAAACGAGACATTCGTTTTATTTTGCTGAAATAACGACTGGAGAAACTAGGCACATTCAACAAATATATATAGACGAGCCGTCGATGCACCATTGGCCCCAATTTGTATATTTAAAAGGGGGTTTCCTTCATGCATGTAATAACTCTACTTCTTATTGAATGGGAATTTATTTCGATCATCAACTGTACTTGTTATTCAGTAACATATATGGGAACTAGACCGTTAAACAAGGGAACCAATCGTCCTATCACGCTATGTACAGTAAAACTATTTATACAGTTGATGTACAATAAAAACGACCATCTTGCAAAGTGGTCTATTTTTTGTCAGATATTTGATGTCTTCTTTCGCTTATACAACCCCTTTGCCCCCCTAGACCCAAGACGCCCTTTACATATGTTATGTATTTGTATAGCGACATTTAATTGTCCAAAGGGCTTCTTGGGTCTAGGGGGGCAAAGCATCTAAAAACAAACTGAAAGACGCCAGTTTCATCTTTTCAATGACAAACGTCACAATTTTAAGTATATTTCGTACGCATGCGCAGAGGAAAAACCGCAATGTTTCGAAAATGAAGGGTACTTATATCCTTAATATTTTAGCACGTTTACTTTTTGAAAACCTGCAAAGGATTTACTAAAACTCTCGTCTAAACAGCACCCAGTCTAAAGACGTAAAATGAGGGGTGGGAGTAGAAGGCGCAAATTTTAACGGTTTTGTAAATAATGAAGCGCTTTGAAACCTATTTTGATGCTTTCTATGTAAATTTTACTACCGGAACAGACCAATTTTAAAAACATTAGGGCAATTTCAAAATTAAGGTTTTGCAATCATGTCAACTAGGGAAAATATACGCTTTATCGCTAGAACTCCTTGCACAAATGGTCCAGCTCCACCAAACAAAGGGGCTGCCTGAGCTCTAGATAAGAAATATCTTTTTATGGCATTTCCTCTAAACGACTAGTTCAAATTCAAAATAATTTCACAGAATAGCTCCTCATGATGGCTTCAACCATAATTGCACAAACAGTTTCGCTAGGCTGAATACAGGGGTCGCAGGAGCTCTACATGAGAAATGTCTTAAAATGATGTATCCTCCTGAACCACTGGTCCAAATTTAAAATAATTTCACAGAAATGTTCCTCATGACGCCCTCTAAAAAATGCACAATTGGTTTTGTTCTGCCGAAAAAAGGGTTAGCAGAGCTCTAGATAAGATATATTTTCAAATGAAATCTTCTGAACATCTGGTCCAAAATCAAACTAACTTCACAGAAATGGTCCACAGAGCTAAAAATAGAAATATCTTTGTAATCATATCATAGCTCCTTAGTCACCGGCCAATGCATCGTCTACTCATGTGCCAGGACGCAGGTGAGTGATCACCCTAGGGCCCTTTTATCTTTGATTCGTCATAGTATGTTAATTTGATAATATTATTTCTACATGATGATACATTGCAATAGTTAGGAAGCCTCCATCCCAGCTTAACACATTTAGTGCTTCAACAACAGCAGAATCTAGGGCGAAGAATGGGTACCAGTAAAATACATTTAAGCCCCCAGTGGCTGCTGTCCGTTCTAAGGCAGTGGTCCTGTTGTTGTTGATTCGCTGTTGATTGAAACTCTCATTATGGGATTTTGTAATTGTTCTATGTTTTGTTTTTCGTTACTTTATGTCCATTCTAGTTTTGCAATCATCTTGATGGAGAAGAGAGAGCTGGTTGCTTTGCTTAGTTTGTATCCATAGTGTCTCGTGAGTGTTGTGTGGCTCTTCCTCGTGGTGCCATGGGTCTGTCTGCAGTTTGTGATTGTGGTATTTCCTGATCATACTTACTATTTTTTGGCAGACACGCCATCAGCTTGCTCATTACTATCTTTTAAATGATCCTATAATGGGCAAGTTCTGTAATGCTTTACAGCCTTCTATGCAAATCTTACCAGGAAATATAAATATACTTACTTATATAACTTATCAAGTAAGGGTGCAAAGTCTGCATTGAAAATGGTGATCATGATCCGCTACATTCTTCTGAAGCAACAGGGGCATATTTGTGTTCACAAGGAACAAGCACTTACTATACCCGACAAAAAAGGAAACGCACCACTTAGAAATGTTCAACTCTCAGGAAGATCACAAGTGATAGGCCAGTTTAGTTTATATCAGTGCAAAGGTATGTCAAGTACTACTGCGTTACATATCTTTTGCAGTATGGCGTCGAAATTGTGTTGAAGAAAATTGGCCATGATCAAAGTGGGGGTCAAATTGTGAAGTCACAGGAAATGCGCGTTTTTATAATGCTCTCTTGCTGGATAAGTTGAAGCAATTGGAATCATTTTAGTAGACCAAATTGTACCCAGACACTCATTCTTTGCAAATTCTATCTTTAAATTCATCATACGCGATAATTGAACATTAGGTACCTCATGTATTGTGACTACCCTTTGGATAATGATTCCACACTGGAGATAAACCTTACAAAACATTTAAAGATTTCAACATTGTTTTAATCAATTTAAACGGTCCTAGCTGATGAAAATGGACTTTGGAATTACAAAAAGGATCAATAAACACATTGGTTGTCTCACATAACAATAACATATCGTTTTTACACTTTGCAAATGTAAACCATACTTCGAATTCCATGCAGACAGTAGTGTTGAATTAACGCTTCAAAACTCATTTACCGTTCGCCTCGATGTGTTTTGTGCCTACACAGGGAGAGTACAGATACTCTTCTAAGTTACACTCAAGTTTTAGTAAGATTTGATCAGAAATGAATATTTACTGACAATTAACATTTTCGTATTAAAAGGAGATCTTAATGGGGAAAATCGTAGTGGTGCGTTTCTTTTTTGTTGGGTATATTTAGACAGGAGGCCACTCCGGTGGTTTATCACGTTTTATGTTTCGCGATAACTGACAATAATCGGCTATAAACCGTTTAGAAGAAATAATAGTTCATTAAATCCATTTATAATAACAAACAATGATCACTTATCTTCTAATTACCATATTTATTTGTTTTCATACATTTTATAAGGTGACTTTTTATTGTAAGATATTTTAATCACCTATTGGCCTCTGTTGGGGCTGTTTTGGTGTAATCGGCGACCTATGTTCGCATGCAATTTGACAAAATAGAACATATACAGGTGGAAAAAGTCAAGAAACACTTGACGCTCTAATTTTACTTTTTGAAGATCCGAACTACCTGAGGGCTTGCGATTTTTTATTTTTGATATGGCCCTTTGGAAAGCATAGCCAATTTACAGCTTGAATTGCTAAAGTTCGCTGAATTTCATTTTTTGCTACGGAGGATACAATATGCCGCACGTGATTAGTCTCAATTTATCCCGAATACACGTTTGCCTTTTAGTTTCTGCACACCATAGAAGACACTTTTGGAAAGCAAAAACAGTATAAAATGAAGGAACTCAGCATATCTAATGAATAAATGACTTTGGTTATGAAAACGAATGTACCAGCTTTGAGTAACGTAACCGTATATGATGTTTATGCATTTTGCACTAGTTCGTATGGAAACGGATATTCTTAGACAAGTTCCAAAATAAACGAAATTCGAATACTTCTGTTGTGATTTTGTGATAAGAATGTATGTTTTGAAAGTCCTGAATGGTCATATTCAAAATCTGGCTAAATCATAACAACCTGCAAAACGTATAGACAAAGAAGGAAATGTGGCATAGAATCTTGCCATTGGTAAAGTATGCCCCCTTTCCGACAAAAGGCCAGGAAAGTAAGAGCGTATGATCAAAGCTCGTCACACATACTATACTCAGAAAAACAATTGAAGGATATTACAATTCTTTTGACTATATAACAGTTGAGAAAATAATTTCCATACAAGGTATTTTTGTATCTGATAGAACTACCAATATGCAATTCAACAGAATGCAAAATAAAATTTACGGGTCATTGGTTACGATACAGTACCACACCAAATGTACCAACCTTCTTAACCCAAAGTTCACAAGCAAAATATTTAGCGTTTATGTTTCTTGCCGCAACTTTTACCTGGTCATTCTTTATGTTCTAATTCTGACCACAGACAAGTGTTCACACCCATTTATCGGTAATTGCACCTTATAGCGTGACAACTTCTTCAACAAAAATGCACTGATATGGCATACCCCAGCCAATATGGCCACTAATTGGAAGTAAAACACTGACAACAACTACAAAATTAGAGGTGTCATACCTTTGGCTGAGAGCCAGCAATGATTTTGGAACCAGCCATTATGGAATACAATTGATACAAATTGGTTTCAATCATATTTGAATGCTTGTGACTTTTCAGTATAGAGGGTTCCACCATTTGGACATGTAGTGTACTTTAATCATTGAACCTGACTTAAATCAAACCTTCATTTTGATTGCAGATATCTGGAACTATGAAATGCATGCATAATTAGTTTATTTTTTTTATGGTATTAAATGTTAGAGACGGAACTGAATCTTAATATCCTTCAATTGTTTTTCTGAGTATATGAGTATTTTGCTTTCGAAAAAAGAGTACAATTAGACTTCATGGAAGGAATCTATTGCAAGAATTATCAATAATTCAGAATATCAATAAATCCGAAATTTAATTTCTGTATCCAAAATGGCCGCTTCCAGCCACAGTAATTGTCTGGTACTCATCATTTTCACTCTGAAGCAACACACACACGCACGCGCGCACACACACTCATCTTCCAGCGAGAGGCTACCTACCTCTGGAAAGATTTCCCTTAACATTTTATTAAAATGCAGTCTGTTGTCGTGTAGCTGTCAGTCGTCAGTGGCCTGTGTTTACCCCACGGTGGCGAGGGTTTGCCTGTGGTCTATGATTGTACATGTATCATTTCCTGGTCATACTCACTTTTTTGACAAAACACATATGACAGTTCGAACAAACCTTGCTCTCACGTTTACTTTTGTAGGAATAGCTCTTCATTCACCTAATTGGTTTGACTGAAAGTGTTAATAAAACGACCTAATTTTTCGCAGACATTATTTACTCGTAAATCTACTATTGGCTACTAATGTGTATTTTGGCAAATAGTTTAGACCCATATACTACATTTGGACATAGTCTACAATGTTAGCTAAGACAAAAACGATCGTCAGTGAAAGAATACATATTTATTTGAAAATAAAATGTCAATATATACAATTATTATTAAATTCCGCTAATATATCTAACATCTGAATAGTTATATTGCTACGAGTGCAATCATTAAGTATGGTATTTCATATATGAATTTTTTTCTGAGTTATTGGAACTCTCTGTCGCCACCCTAGGAGAAAAGTAACCGTGACAGTCATGTTGTGTGCTGGCTTGTCACACACAGCAGAGCCGTACTTCTGTCAACATTCTTCTACTATTGATAAACACGCCAGTTAACTGGTAACCCCCGGGGTGACCCATGAACGATTTATGTTTTGCTTTAATAAAACTGTCTTACCCATTGCCCAAACCGACTTTTTGGATCGCAAAAATGCGTCCTGCGATCATGATTTTACGACCGAAGCCGTTGCTTTGGGCAATCAGAGGGTTCGTGATCACCGCCTTATTGGTAGAGCAGTAATAATTATAACTTAAAGGACAGGGTCTTCTTGAATTTATTAATTTTGAATTAACCCAGAAGCCTTACGAGTAAGTTTGCTTCTATATTCTATTTCGATTTAGCCGAGTTGTTCAGGAAGTCGATGTTTTCCATTACAAAGAGAAGACACTCATAGAAACAAACCAATGGGACATATCTTAAACCTGAATACATGTATGTCTATTTGGTAGCTTTAGTTAAATGCCCCGATAGACTGAAACATGTTCCTTATCACGGGGTGCAGCATATTGTGCGTTTTTGCTTTTTATTTCATATTGAATTTGAATGGGTAGGTGTTGTAATATATATAACCTAATGCACGATGTGAAGAATGCTATGTTACATTACTAGTATCTTGAAATCTCAACTGAAATACGTGTGATGCTCTGAAAACGTCAATATGCAGTGCTCCTGGGCGTCTAATAGTTCAGACATACATTGATACAATTGTATACTTTTTTTCAATGTAGTTTATTTTGCTACTGACATCTTCAAAATAATATTATAGGATTGTCATAAAGTTTCAGCGTCGATGCTATTGCAATTATAAAATATGAGTTTATCATAAACTTCGCAAAACATTTTCAAAATTTTATAGACGATACTATGATTTGATTTCTAAATTCCAAGTTGGATTTACATCTCTCTTGCGCCAAGGACTTTCGGAACCTGATTTCTATGGTGACTTGGTGTATAAATTGAAGAAGACTGTTGGCTCTAATAATTTTTCAGCGCAGTTAATTAAAATAAATTCCCATTATAAAAAGATTGGCTATAACACTAAGGTATTGCAACAGACTGCATGCTTGGTAGTCAACCCAATCACGGTTGGCAACTTTGTTTTCCTCTTGAATTGCACGCCGGTGGGTCGGACTTCAGACTCGATGGTGGTTCCGACTTAAAGACTTATCTATTGATGAGATGGTGGGGGCCTGATGATTTGGCTGTTTGTCGTGCCCACCAGGGTTTACCTGTTGGATTTCTTTTGCTCCGGTGTTCAGTTTAATTTACTGTTGAGTCCTTATTCTTGCTTTATCTCCTTGTTGTATCTTGATTTATATGTTTTAGGAGATGATGTATTGATAATTTAGGGGTCTTTCATGCAAACCAAACATCTAAGTGTCTTGATCCACATCTGAATTAAGGGTGAGGTTTGCGCCGTTAAATCGGTTTAAGCACTCCAGTAAAATATTTTACTGACCGTTCCAAGGCGGTACTTCTTTTGTGGATTTTTTATGATTTTGTTCTGTCTTGTGTTTGCTATGTCTTTGTGCGCGTCTGTTTATATGTGCTTTGTGGTCACCTGCTGGGAAAGGGCTGACCTCTTGGCTCTCGTTTGTGTTGTCTACTGTGAGTTTGTCACTTTCCCATTGGTATTCTGGGTCAGGTGTGGTACTTGATTGTATCGATTCCTGATCTTTGCACCCTTACTTACTTTACTTGTGTATACTTTTTACCTGTGTAACAAAGACCAAATAAGTTTACAAATCGTTCACTAGGAAATTTATAGCAAGACATATCCAAACAAATTCAATGTTAATAAAAATGAAAACAGTTGACACCTAACACACAAATGTTGCACCCCGTGTTACATCATGAGTTGGTCGATCAGGAGCAGACAAATGTATTGGAACGGCAGATATTCCTCCAGAAATGTAGATACTCAGAATATATTATGTACTGCGACACGTTTTACATTATGAAAGTTAGACTCTACCTCTCATTGGGGAGGTAAACTAAGGATGCCTATCCATTCACTTTTAGTCGAATGGAGATCGAATTAACAGTTGGTCAATCACGCAGTCGCTCGAAATAAAAGTGGATGAATAACACTATCTTTTAATAATAGCTGTTCGTTTTAATCCCTATCAGAATGGATATAAAGTGGTCTAAATATTGTCCGTCATGAGACTCGAACTCATTTCCTACGTATCATGTTTGCTAGCCGCTATACTATAAAGATTGTAGCACGTGGCTATCGCTTGTTATGTTAAGATTCATTTTCTGCTTCGGTACAATTAGTTACACGGTGTACACTATTATACACAGTGAGTTTGGGTTTTAATCATCAGCCGATAGCCGTTTGCTTCATCCTTATTTTTACTAATCTACTGTTTTACATTCGAAATAACTAGTTTTTCGCTAATGATTTTACTTTGAAAACTTTGCCTCTACTCTTTCCCTACTTTTTATAGCCTATTTATCTGCAGGTCAGTACTGGCTCAACTCAGGAAGGCCCATTTCGCCATAACTTAAAGATTGTTGACTGGGACGTAAAGAACCAACACAAACAAAATATATAGTTTCATATATTAAAGATTCCTAATGTTTCAATGTCAAGATTTAGAATTGAAACTCTGAGATACTAGTACACAGGTCAATAAATAAAAGTATCATAGTACCATACTTACGACATACAGGAATACGCAGATAAAATATTGCATTTTGTCACTGTTCAAACTGGGGAGGGTGGAGGGTCAGGTTATATTTCTTGAGGTTTCCAAGGGGGAGGTTATTGTATTTAAATTTTACTAGGAGGGAGGGCATCCAAAATTTGGATAATGGATGGGCATCTTGGCCGCCCCCCCCCCCCCCCCCCCCCCCCCCACCCGACACTTTAATAATGAGCGGTTCTTATGTTCCATTGAAAGTACTTAATTGCAGTTGCAGATATACATATGTTCAAATAGCAAGAGTTAGTATACGTCATTTGCTTTTCACCTTGACAAAGTTGACTCGCTCTTTGTAAGTAGGCTATTTAATATTGTTTACCTTTCTTTTGTTCAATATTTACAGTGATAGTAGTAACACTATGCTGTTCTTGATTGGAATGGACGCCTGTCTTCGCACGTTGAAATAAATCCAGTATCGCTATAGTCAGGTCTAAGAAACGCATAAAAGGACAGAATTTCTGTCAAACGATAGAATATCTTTCGTTTCACAGATCTGGTTATCTGTCAAACGACAGACAGATATATGCTGTTTGAAATGTTTCAGTATCAAATAAATTGTAGCCTACAATTCGAAAAAACCGCATACTGGTACATGTTGAAAACTCATCATATTGACATCAACTACCTATTAGAGAAGACCAGGGGTGTCTAGAATAGTGCATTTTCTGCGGAAATTAAGGAATACGCACCCTCCCTTTTTTCCTTGTATTCTGGTCTTGAAAACCCTCTAATTCAGATATTTTTGCGTTTTTCTCCGCTATTTTGCTGAAATTGAAACAGCCTTCTGTCAATCAATCTGCAAGTGGCCATCTTCCTTGACTGGTTGTCTCCTTTTTTCTGATAAAGTTCATTTTTGGCCGTTTCGGTTGCAGAAGCTGGATTCGTTTAGTTGGTTGAAACTACGGTAGACAAGACAGCACAACATTTATAATTTTTAGGTTATTGGTAGTTATTGGTAGTTAGCTGTTTCACCCATGAGTAGGCCCTTGTTACACATTTTGATTGCTACGCCAAAAAAACTTCCACCATGGCTCATTTTGTCCCATTATTGTTTGTAACTCTGTCGGTATTTGAAGCGCGGTAGCTCAGTGGTTAGGCACCTGCCTCTGGTGCTAGAGGGCCCAGGTTCGATCCTCACTCGTGGCGAGGAAAATTTCGATGTCCGAACACGCTTTCTCTCGTGTCATTTGCAGGGATGACACTAGTTAAGTGCATCGTCTTTCGGGTCGAGGCGTCAAATGGATGTCCCCTGTGCAGGGAAAGTCAACCCCTGTGCAGGTTAAAGAACCCTACGGTAATTTAGAAATGGTTACTTGTAGGCTTACATCCTGGTATCCCGGAGTGTACAAAGTACACCTGCCGATAATACTCAAAAGAGGGTCTGGCAGTATATAGAGAAAGAAAGAAAGATTAACATGTGCATTGGCATGCGCAGATGCAGGGAATTTTGCCAGGCGGATCCAGGCCCGACTGCCAGAAAAAAGCTCTGACAACGTTTGTTTTAGTCCTCAACTTATTTTACTGTTTTACAGAGGGTTTCCATTGGTTATTTCAAAGAAAACTATAATCTTCCAAGGTTTCAGAGGGGTTCCAACATTTACTAGTGCGGGTTCAACTTTTTCCAGAGGGGTCCAAATGCTAATTTTTATAGAAACGGATATAACTTGCCATATTTCACGGGGGTCCGGAACTCCTATCCCCACCTCTGGGTCCGTGCATGATTGGATTAGGATAGGGTAGGTTTTGGAAACCATTCAAACACAGCCTCTAGGCCCATCATCAAAACTCCCTTTGGATAGTGGAATGGCCTTTTGCTGGTGAGCGAATGTTGGCACAGTTTTATATGTAAATGGGAACTGATTGGCGAATTTCACTACAAATAAATGAGACAAATACTGACATTTCGTTTAACAGTTCCTCTGACAAATTAACGAACGATTTCCCTCGAGTAAGCAGCATTGATATAACCCAACCCCCTGGCTTAGATGTGCTCATTGAATGAGTCCTTCCAAGTAATGTACCGATACAGACCTTTATTACATAATTATACATGATTTTAGAATCTCAAAATACATTGGAAAGCGTGCTCAGATATGGAATAAAAACGTGCTTCTGAATTGTCTTATGTGTAGTGGAAGGATACTCTCGTACACAGAACAGAGGTGTTTTACAAAAAAAGCACATGCAAATAAGTGTCAGTTCTGGCGGATAAGATCCTATAGTATTCTTTTTTGTGGGGATCAGAGGTTGGTTAGTTTTGAATTGGATACTTGTATACTTGGGTATGTTTTGACTTGGGACTGCTTCGACTCTCAATTGCTCATTGCGCAAAACTAAATAAGGCTGAAATCATCTGTTAACCCATAACGGCCTCCGTAGGTTGGTTGCCAATGTAAATATGCAATACAACTGTTGCTGGTAGCACAGCAGACGCTGGAAAACGGAGGAACGAAAGGGCAACAAACTAGAAAAATAAAAGGGGTCCAGTCAACCCTTTAATATCACGTGACAGACAAGTTTGCCAATATGACTGACAGATGTGAGAAGTGAAAACTGAGACAATTTCACTCTGTATTTGCAGTTTTAAATGACACTTCCGGTAAATTTAAGTGTGTAAACTATTTTACTACAACCGTTTTCTTCAAAGTGCACCAATAGATCAAATTAGAATGTTCTCAAAAATGATCTTTTATCTGTCTAGTCTTGTTTATTCCTTGCGACATCTTGCGGTTTTGTTGATATAGAAAGTAGCACATGAAAATGTGATAAAATAATGACATATCTGTCGTTTACTAGATTGGTAAAATCTATGAAATGACAGATATTCTATCGTTTAACAGAAATTCTGTCCTTTTATGAGTTTCTTAGACCTGATAGTATAACTACTTGCCACTTACTATTCATAGTCCAGGCGCTGATTTCTGTACAGGCCTTAGTTTTTGACTTGGCACAACTTACCTGCCAGAAAAGGTTTGACTGCAGAAATGCAATCCTGGGGTCTTCTGCAATACTCCTAGGTACGTCGTACAGTTAAATTGTTGTAGCAGTTTTGCTGTAGGACGTCATCTTTGAACGTACATTACGCTAAATGAGGCTTAGGTAAATTGAGAGGAAAACACGTCTCACGTTCAACCATTGCTTCCTATTCAGCATATATCCCGTTAAATTTATACATTACATGTATGCAATGGCATACGACAGTAAAGTAATATAAAAAATTGTATATATGGTATATTGGACGTGAAAATGTCCAAAGGAAGGGGTGATTTACCCCACCCCCTGAACAAAATGTATCCAAATTCAAAAAGAAATGACATCTTCCCCATTTCTTAATTTATCAAGTAAAATAGCATATTTATAATCATATTTAAACATTATTCTTATAGTATGTTTGTCATGTTTTACATTTGTTACAAATCAAAGAAAGAATACACCACCTGAAATGACAATTCAGGAATGCGTGTATTACACGATTTTCAGTGTACATTCTCTGCTGCAATAAATTGTATCTGTGACTTATACTAAATTCTTATATATGGACATGACGATAGTATTAAAATCGTTAAATGCAGCAAACAGCCAGTATGTGTTTAACCATTATACAACATGATATTACAGTTATATACGTTACTTATATCAAATGTATTACTATTTAATGAAGTAATATCATTAAATTATGGGCTACCAAACGACCTCAGCAAAATGAGGTTTGTAGACTGTAAATTTCTAAAACCAAATTATATTAGCCACATCAGGAAGTGTTTTAGCTTTTCGGCGAATAAGGCATATGAAGGATTCCTTTACAAATACCAAAACTTTGTGGCTTTGGGCGCATGTCGACCTGAGGATTGTACATGTAGATTGACAACCTATTGATTTTAGTTGCTGTTTCTGCACGTGGCCCAGGAATTCTACATGACAAAATGCATGTCATATCAAGAATGGGAGATAGCCTCGCCATTTATCAAAGAGCATATTGCGTGAGCATCTGCGAAGTTCAAATCCTGATGAAACAAAGATCCCGGTTTTTTATATTTTCTACAAGAATATAAACTATGCGTTCATTGGAAGTGTCTCGCGAGACGCTTTCAACGAACACAGAAAAAGCAAGCTCATAAGATTTTAGTACTACCAATAAAGTCCAAAACACTTATCTGCGCACAGTCTTGACAGTCTCTGCCACTCTCACACACAGATAACTTAGGAGCATAGTCGGTGATGAAGAAGCAGAGCAAATTTAGCCGCTCTGCTAGGCTCTAGCCCCACTTAAGATGGTTGCGCATGCATGTATAAATAATGTCTAAAAATATGAGGTAAGTGCAAAAATTCACGAGCCGGCTTTGAACTCTCTCTCTCGCTATCTTCCAATTAACTGATGCCGAAATGAACACTCACCTCAACGATTTTTGTTTGTTTGATTTGATTCTTTACGTCCCATCAACAATCTTTCAGTTATGAAGGGACGGGTCTTCCTGGGTCGAACCAGTACTAAGCTAGGATAAATGTGTCTTGCTCAAGGACCACAATGCAGTGACGCCGGTGAGGCTCGAACCCGCGGCCCTTCGGTCTCGAGTCAAGCACTCTACCACTGAGCCACTGCGCTCCCTCTCACCTCAACAAGATAGCCTACATTATCTTGGTGCGCCATGCATGAATGTTTTAATTTTCGGTGATCAAACATTAGCGGGCCCAGAGGAGGGACAGGGGGTCCGGCCCTCCTGAATAAAATCACAAAAATATCTTGTCGTTTATCGTGGTATTTGGATCCTCTGTCCCCTCATCAACTAAAAATATTTATAAAACAAGAAGTCAAATTTTGACCCCCTATGACAAAACGTTCTGGATCCGCTCATGTTAAAGACTGGACAATTTTAGAGCCCTAGGTACAGACTGATGAATCCCCACTGAAGTTAAATCCACAATGAAAAATTCGTTAGGAGTGCAGTGACTTAATGGTAGAGTGCTTGACTCGAGGTCGAAGGGTTACGGGCTCGAGCCTCACCTGCGGCACTGCTGCGGTTTGTGTCCTTGAGCAAGAAACATTAATCTCTTCTAATTACTGTTTCAACCCAGGAAGACCTACCAGGCATGACTCAAAGACGCAAAGAATCAATTCAAATAAACAAAATTCCTTTAACACATACGCAACAGGACTGAAATAATATAAAATGTATTTATGACTCATTTCATTGCAAAATTAAACTACCGTTTTTATTGCTTGAATTGACGATAGCTCGATGTTCAGGTTTTGACATGCTTTCACAACTGTTTCGTGCGCATAGACGCGTAATCGTTTGGATTGTTTCGGAGATTTCTGTTTTCTCTGAGCTGCTAAAATAGATTATCGTAGGGCATTCAATTCACTAAAACACAAAAAATCTATCCGCAATTTCATTGAGAGCGGACCCACTGATCAGAATGCGTATTGCAGTGATATTTGCAACACATAAAGCCTTTATCCGAGAAAATTAAAAAAAAAAATATCGGAATTAAACACGATTCTATACTTACAGTCCTTCATAAAGGGACGTAACTAATTTAAAGGAAGTAAGCGAGTCGATATTTTATTGACAAAGCGCACAAGCTTAAAGAAAATGATGATTATACTCATTTTATCATTGAACATTGTGGAAAATGATCTTGGTTCTTAATGAATTCATAAAATCCGACATATAAAAGGAATTTGCAATGAAAAATGAAAAACTTTGATACGTCCCCTTTAAAGTACTTAATTACAGTTGCAGATATACAAGTATTCAAATAGCAAGAGTTAGTACACGTCATTTGCTTTCCACCTTGACAAAGTTTGACTCGCTTGTAAGTAGGCTATTTTATATTGTTTACATTTCTTTTGTTCAAGGTGATCGGTGATAGTAGTAACACTATGCTGTTCTTGATTGGAATGGGCACTTGTCTCGCACGTTGAAATAAATCAGTATCGCAAAAAGTAGGTCACTGCCTGGCTGGATATGGTTAACCTCCCCCACTGGCCCCAGGGGGAATTTTGTAGATCCTATTTTTCTTCAAGCCCAATGTCTTGCAAGGATTTGGCAACATGTTAGCCCTCTGACAACGGCAGCGTTTAGCGGTAACAGCCTGTTACATATGTTACCCAACAAAATTTTTGAACATTTTTAAGACTTCAGAAAAGTGCAAAAGATATGGTAAGATTTCCAATTTGTTATATCTTCTCAGTAAGCTATTACTGGGCCCTAGATATTGACTTTTGAAAACAAATATAGACAGCCCCGATGTAGTGTATGTTTACATGTTTTATTTGAACAACCTTTTAAGTGATAAATGAATCTAATATGATTTGTCTTAAATTTTATTGAAACCATTTTATATTGATTCATTTGGTATTTTATAAACGAATTTTTATTTACCTTTTCAAAACTGCAAGCATTATGTTTCTATCTTATATACTGTTTGAGTTATAAGATGTTTGACATGGTAGCCCCATATCGCACAAAAATGTCAAATGTAATTCTCTATGCCTTGCGCTGGCTATAGACACCAAGGGCAATTTTGTACACTATGATTTCCAGATACTACAGTATATAAGCCAAAAAATGAAATATGTTGGCCCTCTGAGAGTGACAGCATTAGCGTGAAATATCATGTTACGTACGTAACACAATAACATTAAATTTTCCTTATGATGTCTCCAACATGGCATATTCACACTTTTTTGAAGTCTGGCACAGGGTTAAGAACAATTTATAACACAGTTGCATAATTTTAGCATTTATTTTATAAATGTCTTGAGTTTTTGCCGTTGTAAATGTTACTTAGTGCTTCATATGTTATTTCCAAGTATCATTTCGGCAGTAATTGACTTTACATTTATTACATACATCAGTGAATATAGCAAATCTATCAGGCTGCTATTCAAATGAATTAAAGTTCCGTATTATGGTGTCTTACACTATTTTACAGCTCGGGTTACATACGTTACCCTCCGAATACCATTGAACGTTCAAAATAAGGTCTCCAACACGACCTGCTTGTACTTATTTGCATGCTGGCACAGGTCTATGTACTTCTTTAAACTCTGGCTTATTTGCTGAAGAAGAAACTCAAAACATAAACATACATTAACCCTCTTTTCTTTTATAGAGATATCAAATATAGTTAACTTAATACGCATGGAAAGTTTGTAACATGCAGTGCTATATGCGAGTAACAACTTAAAAGATAAACTAGAGCACGCAGTCGATGGGGTGCCATCGCAAATCCCCGCGCCAAAGTTTTTGACTCCCCCAGCACCCCACAGTCCCACCCCAGGGCATGACCTTGGCAACAGAATGAAAATTCTGTTTAATATGTTATCTATCTTTTATTTGTGAGAACACACACACAGTTTGGCATAAAAATCTTTGAATTTGACATATAATGATATTTGACCTTTTGACCTCGCCCCAAGGTCACCAGTTTGACTTTAGGATGAAAATGATACTTGCTTTTTGTTCTGCTCGTCATCCTGGACAATTTGATATGCTACATGACCATGTTTGAAAAAAAAAGTTTGACCCCCTGGGTACCCCCAGTACCCCAAAGTGATTCAGGGGACAGAATAAAAATCCCGTCTGATATTTTTGTATCTTTCATTTGTGAGAACACACATCAAATTTGGTATAAAAATCTTTGAAATCAACATGGTAACAGAAATTCAATGATATTTGACCTTTGACCTCATCCCAAGGTCACCAGTTTGAGCCTAGGATGAAAATTTTACTTGCATTCTGTTCTGTTCGTCAGCCCTTTCGATTTGATATACCACATGACCTAGTTAGAATTTTTTTTGACCCCCTTGGCTCCCCCAGCGCCCCAGAGTCCCACCCCTGGGGCATGACCCAAGAAAAGAATGAAAATCCCGTCTGATGTGTTTTGTATCTTTCATTTGTGAGAACACACACAAAGTTTGGTATAAAATCTTAGAAATTGACTTTGTAATTGAAATTAAATGATATTTGACCTTTTGACCCCTCCCCAGGGCCCCAGGGGGCGGGACCAAAAAAGTTTGACGTTGCATGCCCCATTCATGTCAGTAACTCTTACACCAAATTTGGTTGAATTTCGTCCAACTGTTTAGGAGGAGATAGCATAACGGACTGATGGACAGACGGACAGACAGATGGAGGGAGGCGATTACAATATCCCCTTCGCTTTTTTAAAAAAGGGTGGGGACAAAGAAACCCCATCTGGTAGAAGTTATAGAGCTGTTTCTTGCGGAGCGAGCAACTCTTATCCAAGGGTTTAAAGAATTTTCCATTACAGCTTATTAATCCTCTATCAGATTCACCTTGCTAGGATTTTGCAATATACTAGCACTCTAGTAATGGCATCATTATCTTGTAACTAAGAGCCAATTACATATATTACCCATCAACATCTTTGATAATTTTAGTAAATGACATGACATCTGAAAAGTGCAAACCATAAGGTAAGATTTTCAAATTGGCTATATCATCCAAGTAATAGTAAGTGAGTATGATCAGGAAATACCACAATCACAAACTGCAGACAACCCCGATGCATCGCGAGGAAGAGCCGCTCAACCATCACGAGACACCAGGAAGACAAATTAAGCAAAGCAATCAGCTCTCTCTTCCCCATGAAGATGATTGCAATACTAGAATGGACATAAAGCTGTTTTTACCTCACAGGTATGGACCTTTGAAAACAAATATGCACACAAGTGTTACCTGTGTTACATTTTTTCATTATTCCTATATAAATGATTTATGAAACTAATAAAGTTTGATATGCCTTTAAATGATTTATGTACCTTTTGGAAACTGCAGATATTATGTTTCTATCTTTTATAAGGTTTGAGTTATTGAGTTTTGAACATTTTAACCCCATATCACACAAAATGTGAAATATAATTCTATGGCTCTTTTGTTAGGGTACAATAAAGTTTTCTTACACCCAGAGGTACTCGATTTTCTTCCCATTTATTTTCCACACATTTTGTCCATATATGGAAAGCCTCACTTGTTTTTATGGGAAAGACTTGATAGTTCAAGCTTTGTATGTACATCTTAATGACAGAAAGCAGGGTTGAAATAAGCTCATGTTCATGCCATTTGTAATAGTCAGTACATGTGTATGGCTTTAGTACTTTTTCAGAAACATGTCGTACTGCAGTTTATTCACATTTACAAAAATAGCGCATGTTAGGGCTTCATGTCACTGATGAGTGCCTAGAGCATTTTTTTTGTTTTCCTACCCTGCTTAGGATGCAGATGAACTAGTGAGGAGGGGTGATAGGATTAACCTTTCCGTGGTAATAACACATTGGCACATTGGTAATGTCACAATCTGTTAAACAGTGTATGACTGTAGATCTCTTCCCCCATATTCTGGCAAATGTTGTTGACATTCAGAAGGAGCTATTTTTGTTGCATACGCCAGTATTTAACAAAACACCCATGTCATCCTCTGCCAGAATGTCCGTAAGTCATTATAGACCACTGCTTATACATTGTATATATGTATCAGTGACAAAAACCAACATGCCCTGCATTTAGTGCCTGGTTGAATTCTGGATCCATCAGATCCTTGAAGGTGACAGGAAAGCTATTATGCTCTGTAATATGGCATTACCATCAAAGTTATGTGCATTAATTGTGTTATTGCAATACCTGCAGAAGTTTGGACTTGTCAGTTTTGGTGGAAATTCTATCAGGAGTTGACATTGACCATGCAACAGCTCCCAGAAGGAACGGCAGTGTCAACTCAAGGTCAACATTATGTCCAATATAAAGAAGGCCATGCTGACCAAAGGCGCCCCTTTGAGCTCTTATCTGCCTGATTACGTTTTGCAAATTGGACAATTCCTTCTTGACCTCACAAGCCTCAAAAGTTTATAAGCTTGTAGCATTTTATGGGGATGTGAAAGACAGATTTTCAACTAAAAGTGAGTCAATAATGTCTGCAACAGCCTTCCTGTCAATGCCATCAGCCTCAATAAGATCCTTAGCTATGCCAGGCTTAGCAGGAACACCGAAAGACAAAAAGTACAGTTCATTGTCTTCAAAACTAGAACTAAAAGAATTGGTGAAGCAAGAAACTGCCTCTAGCTAGTTCTACTTTGCATCTGAGCAGATTGAATATTTCATTTCAGTGCATTGAAGGGTTGTTTCAATATATTGAGCTCTGATGTGATGAGTAATACACCATTCCGTCGGGAGTACGAAGCATAGTTCTAGCTGCTGAAGCCTATAATACCCACTTTGACTTGGCATGGGGTTTATTGTTTGCCTGATAGTTATGTCAAGCATTTCTCAAGCAAAGAACCATTGATTGTTACACACTGAACCCATTTTGCTCGAGCAACGTGTATCAGACAAATTTATGAGTGTTATTAGTTACACAGGTAAAATATTGTGCGTAGTTGTTGTGATCGTGTGCAATGGACATTCGGAACAAGGCATACAGATAGGCTGACATGTTCTTCAAAGTTATTTTCTTTGTAGCCCTAATCAGTGTCAACGTCATCTGAATGCTTTCAGAACTTCCGATTTGAATACATGGAATGCATTGTTTATATGAGCAAACAGGGAAGGTTGATATATCACATTATAATTATAGTTTAAATCACCATAAATTAATAAGGAACTTTAATTTGTTTCAGCCTTATAAATTTTCTAAATTCTCTGACAGACTTAATACATGTATTGTCAGCAACTGCTATACAGATACTCAGAATAACTTATGTATCATTTGGTAACACACATAACGGTTAAGCTCAAAGCATTTATTAAATGAATACTTAAAATAGGTAAACCTTGTTAAAAGAAGTACATAAAATTGTGCCAGCATGCAGATAAGTATAAACAGGGCTTGTTAGAGACATCAACTTGAATGTTTAATGCTATTATTAGGGTAATATACGTAACATAGGCCTGAAAAATAGTGTAAGTAAGCATAGTAAAGAACTTCAAATCATTTAAGAAGCAGCCTTATAAATTTACTATAGTCTGTGACAGATGTTTTACTCGTGGAATCAATAAATACATACTGATACTCGGAAATAACGCAGGAAACACTAAGTAACGTATACGACGGTGATAACTCAAGACATTTTGAAATTGAAGCTAAAATATGTAAATGTGTTATAAGAAGTTCATAAACATGTGTCAGCATGCAAATATGTACGAACATGTCATGTCATGTTTGAGACATTATCAAGGACGTTTAATGCTATTTCTGGCGTAACGTATATAGCATGATGTTACACGTAAACGCTGCCAGTGTCAGAAGGCTAACATCTTTCATTTTGTGTCTTATACAGTGAGCCACTTTAGTTACGCACCACTTATAAAATGTAAAATTATTCAACAAAGAAATAGGATATTTTTAATCTGAGACTTCCAGCGTATAGCGCATCTATAGTTGCATTAGCCATCGAAATTTTATTGTGATCAGATCAGAAACAAATGAGGAAATGGATCTTGAAGGGCACTACCCTCAAAATACCATTTCACATTGCATTATTTCGAACATTAATCCTAGCTTAGTACTGGTTCAACCCAGGAAGACCCGTCCCTTTATAACTGAAAGATTGTTGATGGGACGTAAAGAAACAAATCAAACAAACAAACAAACATTATTTCGAATGAAACTCAGATCACATTGCACTTTTTTAGGGGTCAAATTTCTGCTATGCCAGAGATAAGAACCGACTTATTCTTGGCAATATCTAAGACTGGAATCCGAATGTGTTTGTTAACTTTTAAAAAAAATAACGTTTTACTAGTTTGGTTCCCAGCTGGCCAAGGTTTGAAAAAAGTTGATTTTAGTACTTTTTTAAAGTTAGATAAAATTTCGTATGATTCTTAGTAAACCTGTTATCAAAACACTTCTTAAATAATTTTATTTTTAACAACCATGTATCCGCCATTTATTTTCGTAAAAAAAATAATGGATTTATTGGCGTCACGGTGTTGACGTTAGTGATGACGTCACTACTACCAAGGCTATTAGACGTGTCAATGATAAGATGTTTTAGTGTTTTGATACTTCTATGTTAACAAGTAACTCATAAACAAGACAACTTACGAAGGAAAATCTGTTTGATTATTGTAACTGACGTTAATATCACGTCAAAACGAGCATTTCTTCAAACAGTAACAGTGTTACTGATTTCATCGACCGAAAAAGGGGGTTTACTTGAATAAAATAATTGTTTTTGGTGTTTTTTTCTGTCACAACGATCACCATAGATAATGCCTAGCGCAAAACGCAAATAGAAAATATAGACGTTCAGATTGCACATGCAGTCGTGCACTTTTGTCAAAATTGCCTTTGGCGTATCAGAATGATTCACATGAGTGATTCCGATATTTATTTTTGATGTCATCAAACAGATAAAATATCAATAAGTAAATTATCATAGAGAATGTTCGATTCCAGCATTTTTGTAAAAAAATGTGGGCCCTTAAAAAATGGTGTGTAACTAAAGTGGCTCACTGTATAATGTAGTTTCAGAAATCATAGTGTTCAAAATTCCCACTAGGGCTCAAGGTTAGTCTTCCTGGTGTCTCGTGATGGTTGAGCGGCTCTTCCTCACGGTGCCACTGGGTTGTCTGCAGTTTGTGATTGTGGTATTTCCTGATCATACTCATTTACTATTTTTAAATTAAAGTAAGTGAGTATGATCAGGAAATATCCCAATCACATAGGCTACTGCTGATCAACCCATCGCACCATGAGGAAGTGCCACAGAAAATTTATAGTAACAGTACATCTGTAAGACAATAATAGAAAAACAACCAGATTTCTTCCTCTTCAAGATGATTGCAAAACTAGATTGGACAGAAAGTAATGCATAACAAAGACAAACATAGAACTCCTACAAACAATGGGAAGTACGTTAAATAATAGATCAACAATAACAGAAACCACCCCATTAGAATGGACAGCAGCCTAAGCCACCAGGGGGCTTAAATGCATTTTACTAGCGCTAAATCTTCGCCCTAGATTCTGTTGTTGTTAAAAAATAAAATTATTTAGCTCAAATGGAAGCTTCCTACATAACAGAGTTCTCATTAGGATTTTGAAAACAGGAGTTATAGAATCCATCCCTGGAAAAAGTTAGAGTCAAAACTGAAAGTTTTAGACGTCTGAAGTTTTAGACAAAATATGAAAAATGTTTGCATTATTTCAAAATACTTGTGAGAATTATGATATCATACAATCTGCCAAACAGTTAGGTGCAAGGCATTATTTGTTCCCTTTCCAAATGATACCATCGAGCGATGTGGTAGCTTCCATATATGCTGTATAATATGAGCTAAGAGGAGTTACTGTATTCCATTTAACAACTTGATACTGTAAAGTGGAATGTGCATTTAGTGGCTATTTTGGCCCCCTATAAAGCCAACAACTGAAACTTGCTTTTCACCAATTTCTGGTTTGTTAGAAGAATAACTGAAGTGTAAAATTTCAGAATTTACTAAAATGTTACCGTTGCTATGTTAACAAAAATAGCCATCAAAATAGGCTTAAAACAGAGAAATTGCCATTTTAGACCAAATTTAAGGCTTTTGGAGACCGATCTTTTAAGAATTAGATATCTCCAAAGCTAAATATCAAAACATCCTTTTAATGTGTTGTGTGCCGTGGTAATTCTCATCTGTTAAAATATCTTTTTGGTACTAATTTTCTTGTGCTCTATGTTAATTTCTCTGTCAAACCTCTCCATTTTGCTCCAAAATAGTCAATTTCCTGTTTTTAGCCTATTTTGGCAGCCATTTTTGTTACCATACTAACGATAAAAGTCAAAGTAATTTGAGACTTTGTTTATTGTTCTAATAAACTAGTAAGAACAAATTGGAGAAAAACAAATTTGAGGGCCCCGCCAACGAGTTGGTGGAGCTCTATTGTTTTTGGCTTGTCTGTCTGTCTGTCCGTCTGCTATTGTGGTCTTTCTAACTTAGTCATTTTAAATCGGATTTCTTCAAAATTTCATATATTGATTGCTTCAATCAAACTCTGGTTCAAGTTCAGATATGGATTTCTTTCGACGATTGATAATCAAGATGGCCGACAAAATGGCCACCCCCTATCAGTTTACATTCATTCGCTGTTGTGGTCATTCTAACTTAGTCATTTTAAGGGATTTCTTCCAAATTTCATATATGGATTGCTTACATCAAACCCTGGTTCAAGTTCGAATATTAGTTTTGTTTGAAAAACGATAAACAAGATGGCCAACAAAATGGCCGCCGCCTATCAGTTTGCATCTGTCCGCTGTTGTGGTCACTCTAACTTAGTCATTTTTAATTGGATTTCTTCCAAATGTCAGATATGGTTTGCCTCAAGTTTGAATATGAGTTTTGTCGGACAAACTTTAACCAAGATGGCAGACAAAATGGCCGCCGCCTATCAGTTTGCGTCCCTCCGCTGTTGTGGTCACTCTTACTTAGTCATCTTTCTTCGGAATTCTTCCAATTTTCATATATGCATAGCTTCCATCACACTCTGGTTCAAGTTTGAATATGAGTTTGTCCGACCAACGATAGCCAAGATGGGTGACAAATGGCTGCCGCCTACCAGTTCGCACTCATGGACATCCTGCCTTAGTCATTTATTACCCAATTGCTTCCAAATTTCATATATGGATTACTTTTATCAAACTCTCACCCGTGTTTGAATATTGGCTTTGTCGGCTAACCAAGATGGGCTCAAAAATGGCCGCAACCTATCAGTTTGCACTTGTGGACACTTAATATATGGAAATAAACTTAGTCATTTATCACCCAATTTCACAAGTTTCAAATTTCATTCTTATTACTTTTATCATACACTGGCCAAACGCCGATTATGGGTTTTGTCCGATGAATGATAACTAAGATGGCGCCAAAATGGTCGTCTATGATCATTTTGAATTTGTGGAGACTCTTACTTAGTGATTTAACACTGATTTCTTCCAAATTTTATATATGGACTACTTTCATCAAACTATTGTTCATATCTGAATATGGGTTTTATCTGATGAACATAATCATGATAATTAAGGTCTTCGCCAAAACTGATATACCCTTTTCACAGTAGGCCATAATGCGGTGCCCTTAGTCGGATTCTGCCTGTTCTAGTTATATTTAAGCCTCATAGGGGGGCCAAAAAAAGCTCCTTAATGCACGCAGCTCTTTTGAGGTCCTCTGTTTCTCGTGATTAAACAACAGTTCATTGTGCATCAAAGGACTTGTATCAATTGACATGTCAATTATAGTTTGTTTTGTGGGAACATACCATTTCAACGCTCATCTTGAAACATCGTTGAGAATAAGGCAACAAATAATATGGCAAACTAGTCACATTCAGTCTGATGTTTTTATGTACATATTAATCTGGATTTCTGTTGCTAGCATAATTTTTAACTTCCTGACTTTAATTATTTTCAACATCCAGACATTTAGCAGTTCGCGTGTTATCACTGAGACTTTAAGTGTGACTTGCTGACAAGCTGACTTATTTAGCATTAGCTTCGATTGCAGGCTTTCAAACCCAAAGCAGAATAAATTTGACTGAGTAAACGGACCTAAATGAATATAAGAATTCTATTGCAAGCTGTATGTTATGTATTTGAATTAGCATGTCCATGTCTAACTTGTAACGTTTACCTTTTTTAGATTTATGAAGAACATCGAGACACAGCTTTTGCCAATACGCTGCTAGCATTTGATGGTGTTGTCATTCGTATAGACTAAAGGTTTGGCACTCCTTGGGATTGACCATATCAAGAGATTGTAAAAGCTATACTATGCAGCTTCGTTTAGGAGAAACAATCTGTTTTCAATTAAATAAAAAAAATAACTTGACCGAGAGTATCTATCTGCTGGTTCATGCAGCAGTAAATGATGCTCCCAATCATTTAATCCAACAAGAATTCCATTTTGTTTCCTCCAGGGTAGAACCTGGAGCTGTATATTTGTAAAGCTTGAAGTAAATGTATCACTTAACCAATTGATATGTCGAGCTATACATCTGTAGACGCATTGGAGAAGCCATATACGTGTGGGCATTGTGGTGACTGTTTCACTCTGTTGGCTCTTTTGAAGAATCATATGCTTGTTCATACAGAAGAGAAGACATATAACTTTGAATCTTGTTTTAAAGAGCAAACGCCTGTCAATACAGGAGATAGGCGATACAAATGTAACACGTGTGAAAAATGTTTCACTCATTCATCAGACTTGACGCAACATAAGCGTATTCATTCAGGAGAAAAGCCATACAGTTGTGACATTTGTGGTAAATGTTTTAATCATATATCTACATTAAAGACACACAAGCGTATTCATTCAGGAGAAAAAACATTTAGCTGTGACATTTGTGGTAAACGTTATAATCACCTAACTACATTGAAGACACACAAGCATATTCATTCAGGAGAGAAGCCGTATAGCTGTGACATTTGTGGTAAATGTTTTACTCAGCCATCTAACTTGAAGGCACATGAACGGGTTCACTCAGGAGAAAAGCCATTTAGCTGTGACATTTGTGGCAATTGTTTTAATCACCTATCTACATTGAAGACACACAAGCGTATTCATTCAGGAGAAAAGCCATATAGCTGTGACATTTGTGGTAAACGTTTTATCACGTTATCTAGCTTGAAGACACATGTACAGATTCACTCAATTGATAAGCCATATAACTGTGACATGTGTCATAAATGTTTCACTCTAGCAGCAGACTTGGCGACTCATAAGCGTATTCATACAGGAGAAAAGCCATATAGCTGTGACAATTGTGGTAAATGTTTTACTCAGTTATCTCACTTGAAGACACATAAGCGTATTCATACAAGAGAAAAGCCATATAGCTGTGACATTTGTGGTAAATGTTTTACTCAGTTGCCTACCTTGAAGAGACATGAACGGATTCACTCAGGGGATAAGCCATATAAATGTGACATTTGTAGTAAATGTTTTATTCAGTCAAATAATTTGAAGAGACACCAAATGATTCATTCAGAGGCTGAGCCATATAGCTGTGTTATTTGCGGTAAAAGTTTCAATCATCCATCTACCTTGAAGGCACATGAACGGATTCACTCAGGAGAAATGCCATATAGCTGTGACATTTGTGGTAAATGTTTTACTCAGTTATCTACCTTGAAGGCACATGAACGTGTTCACTCAGGAGAAAAGCCATATAGCTGTGACATCTGTGGTAAATATTTTAGTCGTCCATCTAATTTGAAGGAACACAAGCGTATTCATACAGGAGAAAGACCTTATAGTTGTGACACTTGTGGTAAATGTTTTACTACATTATCTTCATTGAAGCCACACACGCTTATTCATACAGGAGAAAAGTCTTATAGTTGTGACATTTGTGGTAAAGGTTTTACTAAATCATCATATTTGAAGAAACATAAGCTGAATCACGCAGATAATACTCCATAAAACTTGGATATTTCAGGCCTCGAGATAAGAGTGCGTATTCTAAAACTATTTCTTTATTTCTCATCCAAAACATATGTTAGGGGTAATCAAAATAACCGTTTCAATAAAATGGTTATTTTGAGCACCCAAAATACATGTTTAAATTGATGGGTAAGAAAATAATTGCAATTTTACGCTCAATAGCCTTATTAAAAATATAATTAATTTCGTTTGATAGCAGAGAAATAAAAGTTAATTATTTTCTCTTGGCCCAAATGAGCATTTGCAGATATTGTTGTTAGCAGAGATATGGTTCAATGAATCGCAGGTATCTCATTCTAGCGGTGGATTGCTTTGATCAACATTGTCGATTTGCAACATGGCGTGATTTTTATATCATGGCAGAAGGCTCATCTGAGAATATTAATTTAAATGCGTCCATTCAAGAGCTATTAGTCGAAGTTAGAGACCAGAAACGCCAAATAAACTCTATCCAAGAAGAAGTAAGAGCAAATTCAGTTATTGTTTCATCGCAAGTGAAAAAGCTCAAAACTGAAAGCCTATACCTGGAAGAGGCCTGGTAATAGAGTTCAATATTTATTCAACTCAGAAGTGCAAGACAATATTAAACAAAGCCAGTGGGCCCTGGAAAAAGATAAAATAGAGTATCTGAAAGAGTTGTTGCAAGAGTCTGACAGTAAACTAACGCAGAGAAACAAACTTATTAAGATTGCAGACAGTTCTGAGGCCGGGTGGGAGACTGTTCGTCAATATGAAGCTAATCCCATAGCCAGTGATTCAGAAGACGAGAACAAAATCTTCAAGGCGGAATCTCGTGCAGTGCCAAAAAGGAAGAATGCACTCAAGACAAAATTTTCTAGACCAGCTTCGTCCACTGTTACTAGGGGTGCTTCTGTTAATGGTGCTATGCCTTTCAATTCAACGTCGCCCAGACCTTCTTTACAGTATCCAGCCAACATGCCTTCCTTTATACCTTCATTTTAAGCAAGACCACGGCTTTTTTGTGCCTCTACAGGACCCACCACGTGGCCAGGAGGATGTTTTGCCTGTGGAGACCTTTCCCACATACGTCGAGAATGTCCATACTACTTGACAGGAACAAGACAACCAAGACCAGCGCTCCCAGCATTGCCAGCTCCCCCAACAGGTAAATGAAGAACTTAAAAATAAGTATAGTCCTAGTAAAAATGACAATTTCGATTATACAGCCTGTGAACTTACCACTGATTACTACGAATATGAGCCAAATCAGACTGATATTATGGTTAAAGGTCGACTGAGACAAAATATTACTTTTTGGCGGTCTATAGGGGCTAATGCATTTGTTCTGGATATTATAGAGAACAGGTATTAAAAATAACAAGTCTGCAGTGTCAAATGCTGAATTTGTTGAAACGGCTATAAAAGATTTGCTAAAGAGAGGATTAGCAGTAAAATGTGATCATTTACCGCATCTCAGTTCAGTCATGTGGCAAGAAAAGGCTTATTTTAGACCTTAGTCTAGTAAATAAACACGTTTGGAAAACAACTGTTAAGTTTGAAGATTTGAGAAATTCATTAACATATATTAAGAAGAATGACTGGATGATAAAGTGGGATATTCATTCTGCCTATCACCACATTCTTCTTAATAGTGCTCAAACAGATTTTATGGGATTTTTATTGACTTTTGGAGTTGGAAATACTACTTTTATGAAATTCGTAGTCTTACCTTTCGGTCTTTCCAGTGCTCCTTATTGCTTTTGCAAGGTTACTAGGCCTTTGATTGCTAAATGACGAACTGAGAGTAAAAGGGCAGTTATGTATTTAGATGACGGTTTTGGCTGTTCTGGTAGTAGAGATAGTGCAAAGTGCATGGCCCAATCCATTAAATCAGATATTATAAGCTCGGGGTTTGTACCTAAAGCTGAAAAATCATGTTGGATTCCAGTACAGCACCTTCAGTGGTTGGGCACTGTGCTTGACTCTGAGGAATTAAACTATTTCTATACCAGAAGTTAGAATGAATTCTTTACTAAGCACAGTGCAAAAGATAGAGAATTCAGTGCATGTAAGCAGAAAGTTCATGTCAAAAAAGTGGCTAGGATGGTAGGGCAGATAGTTTCTATGACAGTAGTTCTTGGTAATATGGCTCAAATTATGGCTACATATCTAAGTATGGATGTTTTGAGTGCATATACCTGGAATTGCTACATACAGTTGTCTGCAGAAAGTTTAGAACAGGTTGTTTTTTGGAAAAACAATATTAACAAAATTAATGTTAGAAAATTGAAATCTTATAACGTCAGTTCTTAGATAGTATATAGCGATGCTAGTCATTCAGGCTACGCAGGCTATGAAGTTCAGTCCACTAATGGTATCGCTCATGGGCAGTGGTCCCCATTAGAAAGTGCGCAAAGTTCCACATGGAGAGAACTGAAGGCTGTTTATAACGTATTGTTATCATTAGGGAAATATTTAGAACATAGCAGAATAAAGTGGTTTACGGATAAGACATCAGTCTGTAGCATTGTTGAAAAGGGTTCAATGAATAGAGAATTGCAGAAGATTGCTTTTGAGATATTTACCTTTTGTACAGTAAATGGTATTTCATTAGAAATTGAATGGCTGCCTCGCACTTTAAATAAAATAGCAGATTATTTTTCAAAAATTGTCGACTGTGATGACTGGGGGCTGTCTGTTAAGTTATTCAATATGTTCATTGTTGAATGGAATCTGGGGCCCTTTTACTACAGACTGGTTTGCTTCCGAACACAGTGCTACAATAGGCAGGTATTATTCACCATTTGGTCCACAACTTGCACAGGGTCAATGCATTCACAGAAAATTGGGGAGATGGCAATGGTCTGTTCGTACCACCGATCAATTTAATTCCAAGAGTATTGATGCATATGTCAGTATGCAGGGCGTACGGTGTATTAGTTGTGCCATTATGGCAATCTTCCAGTTTTTGGCCCATGCTATGCTTGCAAGATGGTTCTTTCATGCATTGGGTCAAAGATACACTAGATCTTCCTACAGTTAAATCCAGCTATACTCCTTGCAAAATCGGCAGGGTATCTTCGGAAATACCTATCTAAAGTTCAGGATGCTTGCTTTGAAGTTAGATTTTCGTGTTTGTTATGAAATGCAGAATATGTTTCAGTCAATTATTTAATTGCATTCACAAGGAATTGTCCAACAGAGATGATATTTAATGTAAAAAAATAAAATAATGTAACATACGGCGGGATAGCCGTGTGGTTTAGACTGTTATCCTGCATGCCTAACTTAGTTTAAATAGTGTAGGGTCGAAGGCTCGAGCCCCACTAGGGTCATTTTTTTCTTATTTTTTCGCCACATCTATCACCTGTATAAATTTACTTGGTTCTGAAGGTTATGGCATGATGAAATAATGTTGAATTAGACGAAAGTATAAATTGAAAAATCATAAATTGAACAATCATATTTTTGTAATTATGAAATGAACCGAAATTAAGGCCATTATGTCTTATTTGGAAGAGTTATACGTTAAAATTTCACAAGGTGAACGCGTGATCTCTATCAATATGTTTGATGTTTTGTTATAAATATAATTTAAGGTTCATGTTTGGGAGTGGTTATGGGAAGCTTGGCTAGCCTCGCATTTCATCTCATTCCCAGGCTCGTTTGATAAATTCGGGGATAAGTGAATGGTACTCTTAATAAAAAGACATGTGCAATGTGTAGATGCACCACGAACTACGAGTAATTACCTTTGGACCAATCTATTTCAAAGGTGTACACATAACGGGTAATAAATGAGAATCAGAATGGAACATCTATGTGTGTCCTAATATCAAAGTAAAATAAAGTATTATTCTAGATCAGTAATGATTCACTATCGTGAAAATACAGCGCGACTCAAAAGTGTATTTGTTTATCTTGTAGTGCTGCTATGCTCGATCTTAGCAGTGTCCGAAATGTTCGGTGATAATGGTAACTCATTATAACATAGTTTACTAACCTTCAGTCTGTTGGATTCTTAAAATAATATCCGACAGTTTTGTTTATTTTTGTAAACTAAGGAATTTACATCGTAGAGTGTTTATCAGTGAATGAAATCAAAATATTCTGCGTGTGCAAATTTCACGTGCAAGTTTTCAAATGTTTGACTTCAATTCAGTGAAGCGAGAAACTACTAATATCTAGACTAAGGGAGATAAACGATTCCGAATTCCATTCGGTATGTAAGATATGGTCATCAGTGTTCTTGCCCCTACTAATTTTGTGCTTGTTACCATAATGATAGTTCTTAATGTGAATTTAATGTACTACCTGTTGGTCAAAAACAGAAATTTCAGAGATGTTAGAATGTGTAGTATGGACAGTGACATGGGGAAGCCGGTGGTGTGGGTGTGTGTGGGGGGAAGACATTCATCGGTCTGGGCGCTAGCTCGGTCTGAGTAACGTCTTTGATGTTTGCATGCAGTAAGACTGGATCAATGCGTGGTGGGGGCTCTGGTTAGCCTTGGGTGCCTGGCTTATTTTGTGTTTTGGCTCCTCGCACACTCGTATTATCGGTTTTGTCATGTCATAGTTGGGCTGTATTAACTCACTTTTGTGGGCTCTCAATAAATCGAATACGGGTCATTCAGATACCTGATATATATTCAGAATACAAAATGTATGTTAAATCTGTGGCGAGATTGGCGACGGAACCGTTCCCGGGCGCTCGTTGTTCTGGGGCCTGATTATTCGAAATGTGTGAAGCCTGGCATCAGTGCGGCAGGTGCCCGGGGCGTTTGAGTCATTGAGCTCGCCCCAGGTCAGATGGTATTTCTCAAGTTATTTCATTCTTAATTTTGTTTCCAAATTATACACGTTAAGGGCATTTAAAGAGGCTTTCTCGCCGAGAGAGCTTCTGTAGGTACCTATAACGAATATGGATCTATTTTTTTTATTATTATTTTAATACAGTAGAATTTGAGATTAAGAGAGCCTTGAGTGTTACTGTTTATTGGCGATAGCAAGCCATCAGAAAATGCTTGGCCAACAGGCCATGAGAATATGTAGAAAGTAGAAAAATAGTAGATAAGCCTAAACTGCACCAATTATTTATTTAACTGTCGAGGAGTTAAAGTTGGTTTTACATTTATTTTTTCAGATGTTTGAATCTGAGATTAAAGAGCTATCGGATGCAATGGTGGGCAAGGTATCCCAGATTCCAGATCTTCTTCATGAGTCAAGAGCATCTAATACAGTTTATAACTACCGTGGTGGTTTTTTGAGATGGAAAAAGTGGCTTGTTGGTAACGGATTCGAGGTACGGGATGCCTTGCCCGCTAAGGCATTCAATTTTGCTCTTTATCTGGTGTCACTTATTCAACAATCAAATTCATCTAGTCCTCTTATCAATGCTTTTTATAGTATAAAATGAATTCATTCCTTATATGAAAAAAGTTCACCTACTGATTCAAATCTAGTTCAAAATGTTTTTGAAGCTGGAAAGAGACGACTTACTAAAAGGGTGACCAAACAAGAGAGTATTTCTATAGAGCTTCTGACAAAGATGTATAATGCTTTATATACAGATAAAAATGTATATAACCAAAGGATTATTTGCGCCTGTTTTATTGGTTATTCGGGGTTTCTTAGGAGCAATGAACTCTTGTCCATAAAACGGTCAAATATCATTATGTATACCACACATATGTCAATTTTCTTAGAAAAGTCTAAAACAGATATTTATCGTGATGGTGCTTGGATAATTATTGCTCAAACTAATTCTGAATTATGTCCAGTTATGAACACTGAACGTTATTTAGAATGGGCTGTTATACATGATGATTCTGAATGGTTCATTTTCCGTAATCTTACAAAGTGTTCTTTGGGATATAAACTACGATCAGAAAATAAGTCTTTGTCATACACAAGACTCAGAGAACTTTTCATAGAAGCATTAAAGCCTCACGTATCAGATATTGCTAAGTTTGGGTTACACAGTTTGCGTTCCGGTGGTGCATCGGCCGCAGCTAATCATGGAGTTCCAGATCGTTTATTCAAGCGCCATGGAAGATGGCGGAGTGAGAATGCCAAGGGCGGTTGTGTTCAAGATGACTTAAATGAACGATTAAAGGTTTGGATGAGTTTAGGGCTATAATATGCTAGTGTACCATGGTGGAATCGTTTCAGTAATCCCGTTCTTTGTATCTATAGAAGCTGATCCATACGCTCATATGCTATATATAATGTTTTGTTGTTTATTATAATGCGTTATAGGGTGTCCAAGAGAAATATAATTAATTTCGTTTGATAGGAGAGAATTAGAAGTTAATTATTTTCTCTTGGCCCAAATGCGCATTTGCAGATGAGCCGCGACACGCAGAAAGGGTCCTTAACGTATTTTTTTTCGAAATTCAGTTTTCATCCAATTTCAAAAGAACTATTTATTCTTAACAACTTGTGAAAATATGGTGGCCGTACCCATATTATAACCATTTCTGGAGCTCTTCAAAGTTATATACCCTAATAGACATTGGTACAACTTTATGACGTCACTTGACGACGTCAATACTTTAATATGCTATTTTGTGGACGTAATTGCCCATTGGCTTGACAAGAAACACGGAGGTCTTTGGCAGCCCTGTTTTTTTTTCATCTCTGTTTTTAGTTCCGTTACAGTTTATCCTGATTTAGGTATCTAGGAATTCAGGGTTTCACAGAATGTCGACCGTATGGAGCTATGGCATGGTTTGCGCGGGGATTAGCGGACCAAAGCATCAGCAACTATCAGGCACTTTCAGCATGAAACACTAGACAGCCCACACACGCATCTATGCATTAACATATCTGCGTTATTTTCCATATCTCCAGAGAAATGGTACTTAGCAACGAAGGCTCGGGCGTACGGTCTCTACTAGAAATAGAAATAACTGGAAAGTCGCAAAATGCGATCAGCGATCTCTGTCTGACACGAGCTAGCACAATCACGCACTTTCTCTAGAACCTCAGCACTCAATAGTATAAAGAAGATGGAGATCGACGTCTGCATTTCCATATTCATATGATTTTCAAGCGATTTCCTGAGGCATTTTATAGGGTACGCACTCTCGAGGGGGTATCGTGGATCTTTATTTTAACACGGCCAGACATGGATTACTCAAAGCGTAGGTGGGTGCGTGAAAACCGGGCATAGCATGCGCGGTCTATAGGCCTATGCCACAGGTGGTAGGCCACAATACGCTGTCTTTCAAACTGAATTATTACTACTCATTTTATTTTAACACGGTCAGACGTGGATTGCTCAAAGCGTTCGTGCGCGCGTGCATGCGCACTCTATTGGCCGGTGGACTATACTACGACGTCGTTCATCACATTAATATACTTTGATAAAAGTGCAAAACCCACTCTGCCGACTTTGAACAACTTTAAATGAAATATAAATATATGCCTTCAACGCGTGGTACTCATGTACTACACATGTATACATGTTTGTCAAATTAAGATAGCCCACTTTCATTTTTGTAGGGCTTGATTCATTGAGACGGTTCTTTTGAGTACACCCAACATATATTGAAAACGATCTTTTTATGATTGTGTGTGTGTGTTTGTGGGGGGGGGTATCTTAGTCAAGTGAAAGAAATCCAATTTCAGTGAAGATCGCATGTTTGGTCTCACGCTTGCGAACACGTATTTTCAGTTTGTCACAAACTGAATTTTTCCGTTTTGTTCATATTAATATGAAACTTTAAAAAGGGAAACGGCCATATAAATCGGTTCCCGAAGCGCAGTCGGTAGCGAGTCCCTTCAGATCCCGGGGTAGCTAGTAAGGTGAACTGACCGTCTCGATGTGACCATATCTGTTGAGTGGGACATATTAAATACCACCACCACCCCAACAAAGAAACGGCCATACGAAACGAGATTTAGACCCAGGGCTGAGGAGGGCTAACCCTAGGGGGAGGGGGGATACTCTGATGTTTTCATACATATGTAGGCTCGGGTCATTTTTGGGGGGTTCAAAATTTTGAATTTCAATATTTTTTGGGGTTTTCAGAAAAATGAATATTTTTGGGGGGTTATATGATTTTGTGGATATTTTTTGGGTCCCATCACAAAATTGGACCATATTAAGGGGTCATTTCTATACATTTTAGGATCTTTTCAGAATGTGGAATAACTTTTTGGGTTGCTAAAATTTCAAATATTATTTTGGGATGCTTGAAATACCTGATATTTTTGGGGGTGAATGGTAGATGCTGGGCCCGAGCCTACGTATGAACAGAGATGTATAGTACAATATACACGTCCGTGGTATGAAGAAAAGATTAGAGTACCCCCCCCCCCCCCCCCCCCCCCCCGTTCCTGGGCGCTAACCCTTTTTCCAGGGCCGATATTTTGCATAAAAATTAGAAATAGAATTTGTTTAAATAGGCAACATTGGCATTGCCGTGCACCTAGAGGGTTGGGACACGGTTTCCCCACGTTTTCCACTCCTCGATAAAACAACTGGAATACCTTCACAAACATTGAGGCGTCATTTTTTTCGTTTTGCTTCTGGTCCGAAAAGAGTTTGTTTATTCTTCATTTTATCACCAAACTTTGCACCTTTTTATGATTAAAACTAGCTTAAAACACCATAAAAGGCGCAAAACCTTAAGTCTAGCAAAGATTCATATGAACGTTTAAAAAGATTACATTGCAAATAAAAGACAACGTTGCAAATCTTATAAAAGTGTATAATATAGGGGCCGTGCCTTAACTTGATATTTAGGCAACATTCATAAACAATACATACATTTTTGCAACATCAACAACACTTAACGGCACAAACAAACATAAAGGAACGCGTCTTTACTAACAAATACACGGTCGTCTCTGGAAACAAGAAAAAAAATAGTAAGATATGGAATTAAAAAAAGAGTAATACTTACTCTCCGATTGAGTTGTTTCCCTTGTAAAAAAATAAAATAAACAGAAAACTAAAACTAGTTGAATTTGACCAAAGAAGCTCATTACATGTAATTGTATTAAAGATTAATCAGTCTGAAAGAAAACATATCTAAATGTTTATCAACTTTGTTTAAATGATTGTTAAATGATTGATTTGTAAAATAAAAGTGAAGACTAAAATAATCATGCGTTGTTTGAAAGCGTAAACTTTTTAATCTTTCTTCTGTATATATATTTTCTTCAATAAACTACGGCTTCCAGCAAAAATGACTTTTGTCGTCTGATGCACTTTCTCAAAATTCTAACTACTAATTCCCCACACCTTTCTCTAACACGACCATGCGTGGATAACGGCGGGAAACAACCAGAACTCTTTCTCCAAACTTCAGTGAGTGCATAAAACTGGATGCAACGTGCGCGCTCTATGTATTTGCGGAGGCCTCGGTAAACCGAAAATCGAATCATCGGCCTTTAGTGCTTTGACTTAACCGGTAAATAAAGCCATTTGTATTATTATATTCTGTTCATAGTTTTATTTGAACTGCTGGTGATGCCACTATGGTCACCGTGTAAAAAAAAATAAAACAACTGAATTAGATTCAGGAGACCGAAAACGTTGAACTTGAAAATCAAAGAAAGCGCTGACGTCAATAATCGGCAAATAAAACATCGCGTTTTTAAAACCTGTCGTCGCTTCTGACGTTAATATCTCGTAACGTCATTAATTACGTTAAGGACCCTTTCTGCGCGTCGCGGCTCAGATATAGTTGTGGGCAAAGATATGGTTCATTGAATCGCAGGTATTTAGCGTTTGATCGCCTCGTATCAACATCGTCGATTTGCAACGTGGCGTGATCTTTAATATATAATTTTTTTTTTAATTATTTTTTTGTTTATTAAGCATTATTATTTTCATAATATTAATATGTTATGAAAATGATAATGTTTCGGATTAAAATAATGAGTAGTTTGTCACAAAAGTTCATATATTACTGAGACGATTCTTGAATGTTACAAATACATGTAGTTTGGTCAATGAGAAAAAGTGAATTTGCGTTTCTGTCAATGTTTTATGGTTATATCAGATGAATATGTTATAGATAATAAATATCATATGCTATATATAATGTTTTGTTGTTTATTATAATGCGTTAAAGGGTGTCCAAGAGAAGTTTCCTTATCTGAATCTATGTATTTGTGTTTAACATTTCACTCCACCATCTGACTTGAAGACATCTTAAGCCTTATGACACTGACAAACGTTGAAAGGCGTGTAGCTGTGATGATGAAAAATTTAACGAATCATCTCACTTGAAAACACATAAACGAAAGCAGTCGGTGGAAGAAATACATAAACTGTGAAACGGCAGAGCTCCAGATAAGCTTTTGAGTCAATTGGGTATGTACGCAACCTGATTATTCTCAATTGCGTACTTGCAAAATCAATTGGGTATTTTTATTTTTTTACACCACGTTTTTTTGTGGTTACAAATAATGTCCGCCATGTTTTTTTATTGAATGTAGCCATCGAGAATTCCCCTGCATATATTTATTCACTCACACCGTTTGCCTTTCTAGAGCATCAAACTAGCGGATTTTATCATACCTCTGAAGCTAATTTTGTCCCTTATTGTTATTTATCGCTCGGATACACATTGCTAGTTTCACTTCCATGTTTTTTCCGCTAAATACTTGACTGGTCATCGATATTTTATTATAAAAACTGGAGTTTTACTGCGCACATGCTTGTAAAAAAATCAATACCCAACTGCCATTTATGTATTTACCCAAATGGAAAAGAAATGGACCAAATGGTACGCGATGACACCGCATGTAATTGCATACTGCTCGAAAGCATTTCTTTTTGGTACGCATGCATTTAATTCTGATTGCCTTTTGGATGATTTTAATTGCGTATTTACGCAGCTACGCTGCTTATCTGCACCGCTGGAAACGTGTGTTAAATTATAACCTGCTTTACCTTGTCGAAACACAGGTCCAGCAGTGGGTCCACTCCATCCCTCTGTCTGCAACACAGTTTTGGTGCCTAGTTTGTGTAATCTGTAACTCCAAAACTTTTGATGCCCTTATTCAAACTTTGCTTAAAGAGTGTTCATAAATTGAAGATCAACACCTCCTTTTATGCGCACTTTAACATTTATTTAAGAGGCGTGGTGTTGAACTTAGTAATTTTCTTTATGTCCTTTCGCAAGAATTTTGGGGTGCCTATTTTGTGTAGTCTTACTTCCAAAAGTATACATTCTGTTATAATTAAACTTTGTACAATGCTTGTTCACACACTGAAGATGTGCACCGCCTATATTGCACACATTTAATGAATACTTTTTTTATTTTCGAAGTAGTTGAATGTAGATATTTATCAGTCGAGAATACTTGGATGGTGTCTGGTTTGTGTAGTCTGTAACTCCAAGAGTTTTCATTTTGTTATAATCAAACTTTGCATAATGATTGTTCACACATTCAAGATGTGTACTTATTATTTTTTGCACATTGTGTGTGTGAGTGCTAAGGGGGTGACGTTAGTTAACTTACATAGTATTCCCTAACTATGTCAATATACAATAAGTATATTTAGCGACGCAGGTCCTAAGCAGAGTTTGGTTGTGTATATTAAATGATCTAACTTGGAGAGACATAAGGCTATTCAAGCTATTTGGCTGTGGTGTTTATTGTTATTGTTTTATTAAACCATCCAGCTTGAAGAGACTGAGACCTTTAAGTCACTAGGCTGTTCCATGTGTTGTTACTGTTTATTAAATCAACCTGCTTGAAGAGACTGAGGACTTTAAGTCATTAGGCTGTTCCATGTGCGGTTAATGTTTTATTAAATCATCTTGCTTGAAGAGACTGAGGCCTTTAAGGCATTAGGCTGTTCCATGTGTTGTTAATGTTTTATTAAACCATCTTGCTTGAAGAGACTGAGGCCTTTAAGGCATTAGGCTGTTCCATGTGCGGTTAATGTTTTATTAAATCATCTTGCTTGAAGAGACTGAGGCCTTTAAGGCATTAGGCTGTTCCATGTGCGGTTAATGTTTTATTAAATCATCTTGCTTGAAGAGACTGAGGCCTTTAAGGCATTAGGCTGTTCCATGTGTCGTTAATGTTTTATTAAATCATCTTGCTTGAAGAGACTGAGGCCTTTAAGTCATTAGGCTGTTCCATGTGCGGTTAATGTTTTATTAAATCATCTAGCTTGAAGAGACTGAGGCCTTTAAGTCACTAGGCTGTTCCATTAGTCGTTAATGTTTTATTAAATCATCTTGCTTGAAGAGACTGAGGCCTTTAAGTCATTAGGCTGTTCCATGTGCGGTTAATGTTTTATTAAATCATCTTGCTTGAAGAGACTGAGGCCTTTAAGTCATTAGGCTGTTCCATGTGTCGTTAATGTTTTATTAAATCATCTAGCTTGAAGAGACTGAGGCCTTTAAGTCATTAGGCTGTTCCATGTGCGGTTAATGTTTTATTAAATCATCTTCCTTGAAGAGACTGAGGCCTTTAAGTCATTAGGCTGTTCCATTAGTCGTTAATGTTTTATTAAATCATCTTGCTTGAAGAGACTGAGGCCTTTAAGTCATTAGGCTGTTCCATGTGCGGTTAATGTTTTATTAAATCATCTTGCTTGAAGAGACTGAGGTCTTTAAGTCACTAGGCTGTTCCATGTGTTGTTAATGTTTTATTAAACCATCTAGCTTGAAGAGACTGAGGCCTTTAAGGCATTAGGCTGTTCCATGTGCGGTTAATGTTTTATTAAACCATCTAGCATGAAGAGACTGAGGCCTTTAAGTCACTAGGCTGTTCCATGTGTCGTAAATGTTTTATTAAACAATCTAGCTTGAAGAGACTGGGGCCTTTAAGTCACTAGGCTGTTCCATGTGTCGTTAGTGTTTTACTAAACCATCTAGCATGATAAGACTGAGGCCTTTAAGTCATTAGGCTGTTCCATTAGTCGTTAATGTTTTACTTAACCATCTAGCATGATGAGACTGAGACCTTTAAGTCATAAGGCTGTTCCATGTGTCGTTAGTGTTTTACTAAACCATCTAGCGTGATGAGACTGAGGCCTTTAAGTCATTAGGCTTTTCCATGTGTCGTTAGTGTTTTACTAAACCATCTAGCATGAATAGACTGAGGCCTTTAAGTCATTAGGCTGTTCCATGTGACGTTAATGTTTTACTAAACCATCTAGCGTGATGAGACTGAGGCCTTTAAGTCATTAGGCTTTTCCATGTGTCGTTAGTGTTTTACTAAACCATCTAGCATGATGAGACTGAGGCCTTTAAGTCATTAGGCTGTTCCATGTGTCGTTAATGTTTTACTAAACCATCTAGCATGAATAGACTGAGGCCTTTAAGTCACTAGGCTGTTCCATTACTCGATAATGTTTTATTAAATCATCTTGCTTGAAGAGACTGAGGCCTTTAAGTCATTAGGCTGTTCCATGTGCGGTTAATGTTTTATTAAATCATCTTGCTTGAAGAGACTGGGGCCTTTAAGGCATTAGGCTGTTCCATGTGTCGTAAATGTTTTATTAAATCATCTAGCTTGAAGAGACTGAGGCCTTTAAGTCATTAGGCTTTTCCATTAGTCTTTAATGTTTTATTAAATCATCTAGCATGAAGAGACTGAGGCCTTTAAGTCACTAGGCTGTTCCATGTGTCGTTAATGTTATATTAAACCATCTAGCATGAATAGACTGGGGCCTTTAAGGCATTAGGCTGTTCCATGTGTTGTTAATGTTTTATTAAACCATCTAGCGTGAAGAGACTGAGGCCTTTAAGTCACTAGGCTGGTCCATTTGTCGTTAATGTTTTATTAAATCATCTAGCAGGAAGAGACTGAGGCCTTTAAGTCATTAGGCTGTTCCATGTGTCGTTAATGTTTTATTAAACCATCTAGCGTGAAGAGACTGAGGCCTTTAAGTCACTAGGCTGGTCCATTTGTCGTTAATGTTTTATTAAATCATCTTGCTTGAAGAGACTGAGGCCTTTAAGTCATTAGGCTGTTCCATGTGTCGTTAATGTTTTATTAAACCATCTAGCTTGAAGAGGCTGTGTCCTTTAAGTCATTAGGCTTTCCATGTGTCGTTAATGTTTTATTAAACCATCTAGTTTGAAGAGACTGAGGCCTTTAAGTCACTAGGCTGTTCCATTAGTCGTTACTGTTTATTAAATCATCTAGTTTGAAGAGACTGAGGCCTTTAAGTCATTAGGCTGTTCCATGTGTCGTTAATGTTTTATTAAATCATCTTGCTTGAAGAGACTGAGACCTTTAAGTCACTAGGCTGTTCCATGTGTCGTTAATGTTTTATTAAACCATCTAGCTTGAAGAGACTGAGGCCTTTAAGTCATTAGGCTGTTCCATGTGTCGTTAATGTTTTATTAAACCATCTTGCTTGAAGAGACTGAGACCTTTAAGTCACTAGGCTGTTCCATGTGTCGTTAATGTTTTATTAAACCATCTAGCTTGAAGAGACTGAGGCCTTTAAGTCACTAGGCTGTTCCATGTGTTGTTAATGTTTTATTAAATCATCTAGCGTGAAGAGACTGAGGCCTTTAAGTCATTAGGCTGTTCCATGTGTCGTTAATGTTTTATTAAACCATCTTGCTTGAAGAGACTGAGACCTTTAAGTCATTAGGCTGTTCCATTAGTCGTTACTGTATATTAAACCATCTAGCGTGAAGAGACTGAGGCCTTTAAGTCACTAGGCTGTTCCATGTGTCGTTAATGTTTTATTAAATCATCTAGCGTGAAGAGACTGAGGCCTTTAAGTCATTAGGCTGTTCCATTTGTCGTTACTGTATATTAAACCATCTAGCGTGAAGAGACTGAGGCCTTTAAGTCACTAGGCTGTTCCATTAGTCGTTAATGTTTTATTAAATCATCTAGCGTGAAGAGACTGAGGCCTTTAAGTCATTAGGCTGTTCCATGTGTCGTTAATGTTTTATTAAACCATCTTGCTTGAAGAGACTGAGACCTTTAAGTCATTAGGCTGTTCCATTAGTCGTTACTGTATATTAAACCATCTAGCGTGAAGAGACTGAGGCCTTTAAGTCACTAGGCTGTTCCATGTGTCGTTAATGTTTTATTAAATCATCTAGCGTGAAGAGACTGAGGCCTTTAAGTCATTAGGCTGTTCCATTAGTCGTTACTGTATATTAAACCATCTAGCGTGAAGAGACTGAGGCCTTTAAGTCACTAGGCTGTTCCATGTGTCGTTAATGTTTTATTAAATCATCTTGCTTGAAGAGACTGAGGCCTTTAAGTCACTAGGCTGTTCCATGTGTCGTTAATGTTTTATTAAATCATCTAGCTTGAAGAGACTGAGGCCTTTAAGTCACTAGGCTGTTCCATTAGTCGTTACTGTTTATTAAAGCATCTAGCATGAAGAGACTGAGGCCTTTAAGTCACTAGGCTGTTCCATTAGTCGTTACTGTTTATTAAAGCATCTAGCATGAAGAGACTGAGGCCTTTAAGTCACTAGGCTGTTCCATTAGTCGTTACTGTTTATTAAAGCATCTAGCATGAAGAGACTGAGGCCTTTAAGTCACTAGGCTGTTCCATGTGTTGTTAATGTTTTATTAAATCATCTAGCTTGAAGAGACTGAGGCCTTTAAGTCATTAGGCTGTTCCATGTGCCGTTAATGTTTTATTAAATCATCTAGCTTGAAGAGACTGAGGCCTTTAAGTCATTAGGCTGTTCCATTAGTCGTTAATGTTTTATTAAATCATCTAGCTTGAAGAGACTGAGGCCTTTAAGTCACTAGGCTGTTCCATTTGTCGTTTATGTTTTATTAAACCATCTAGCTTGAAGAGACTGAGGCCTTTAAGTCATTAGGCTGTTCCATTTGTCGTTAATGTTTTATTTAATCATTTGACTCTTATAAATTATTTTTTACTGACCGTTCAAAATCAGTGCTTCTTTTGTGGATCATTTATGTTGTTTATATTTCGTGTTTGTCATGCTTTCTTGTCTGTTCATTGCATCCTTGTGGTCACCTGTCGCGAAAGGGATAACCTCTTGACTCTCTTTGTGTGATGTTGTATTGAGGTTTTTCACTTTCCCATAGGGTATCCGGAGTCAGGCGTGGTACTTGTTTGTATCGATTCTTGCTCTTTGCCTCCTTACATACTTTGAAGTGACAGAGGCATATTCAAGACATTTGACTGAGCCGCATGTCAGTAATTGTTTTACCAAACCATCTTACATGAACAGACAGACACCTATTCAAGACAATTTGCTGTTGCTGATTGTTCTTAATGTTTTACCAAACCATCAAACTTTAAGTGACACTTCCAAGTAACTATGGCTATACAGCAACCCACTTCAGCCGTCCACACAGGTAACTATGGCTAAACAGCTGCCCATTTCAGCTGCCATCACAGTGACTAGTTCAACTACGGCTAAACTGCCGCCCACTTCAGCTGTCGTTACAAGTAACTTTGGCTATACAGCTGCCTACTTCAGCTGCCATCACAGTGACTAGTTCAACTACGGCTAAACAGCCGCCCACTTCAGCTGTCGTTACAAGTAACTATGGCTATACAGCTGCCCACTTCAGCTGCCATCACAGTGACTAGTTCAACTACGGCTAAACAGCCGCCCACTTCAGCTGTCGTTACAAGGAACTAAGGCTATACAGCTGCCCACTTCAGCTGCCATCACAGTGACAAGTTCAACTACGGCTATACATCCGCCCACTTCAGCTATTGTTACAAGTATTTATGACTATACAGCTGTCCACTTCAGCTGCCACACAGTGACTAGTTTAACTACGTCTATACAGCTGCTCACTTCAACTGTCCACGCAGGTAACTATGGCTATACAGCTGCCCACTTCAGCTGCCATCACAGTGACTAGTTCAACTACGGCTATACAGCCGCCCACTTCAGCCGTCGACACATTGACTATGGCTATACAGCTTCCCACATTACCTGCCACCACAGTGACTAGTTCAACTACGACTATACAGCTGCCCTCTTCAGCTGCCATCACAGTGACTAGTTCAACTATGGCTATACAGCCGCCCACTTCAGCTGTCGTTACAAGTAACTACGACTATACAGCTGCCCTCTTCAGCTACCATCACAGTGACTAGTTCAACTATGGCTATACAGCTGCCCTCTTCAGCTGCCATCACAGTGACTAGTTCAACTACGGCTATACAGCTGCTCACTTCAGCTGCCACACAGTAACTAGTTCAACTACGGATATACAGCTGCCTACTTCAGCTGAAGTTACAAGTAACTACGACTATACAGCTGCCCACTTCAGCTGTCGTTACAAGTTACTAAGGCTATACAACTGCCACCTTCAGCTGTATTTACAACTAACTACGACTATACAGCTGCCCACTTCAGCCGTCAATGTTTGACAATCATTTTGATGCCGTTAATAAGAAACTTTTAATATTGCAACGCCAACTAGATGACCAAGGGGAAGATTAAATTATACAGATGCTTGGATGGTAATTTCCCTTTTATACGCCAGAGAACATCATTTGATAGCATGTTTAGTGACATCGGACTAAATGACTTTGAGCCCCTAACACTGATGGACAGGACACCCATTTCATGTGACTTTCGACAAAATGACTGCAGCGAGCATACATCATCAGTTATATCTTCCGACCTCCAGCACCAAATGCCATCCATTCCCAATGCTCAGTCACCAGTTCTACATTAGGAGTCTGGCAACTTTTCGGACATTCCGGTACACCGACATGTACTGTCCTGCCAGCCAAGAGAAACAGTGAGGTCATGTTTTGTTGACAAAGTTATCAGCAGTGATCTATCGATTCGCGTTAGCTCAAGTGATGTGTACAAGTTAATGTTTTACTTAACAATTGTAAACAAAACACACGTCACTGTCACTCTTGGTTGGCACGCCAGTAACAGTTGGTGAACTTACAAAACTCAAAGAAAGCTCACAAAGTGTTGGCAACTTCGCCTGTAACCTTACTAGGAGGGTATATAAAAATCTATCATGAGTGTGAGGGTAGGATAGAGAATTCCGTCCCGATGAGTACCATTTGGCATCACAAGGCTTGTCGATTGATGACAAACGGTAATCTCGCATGCAATATATTTGTATTCATGTATTTTTATTTATACCTCATATATTGTAACCATTATTATTTATTGTACCTTATGTTGCCAATGTACTTTGACTGAGAGAAATAAAGTGATTTGATTTTTTTTATGGGAACCATGCTAGAAGGGGTTAAACATGTTTATTTCACCTTATATAAGCTTCAGATGTTTACATGTTTATTTCACCTTATATAAGCTTCAGATGTTTAATTGTTGTTATAGTTTGATGTTTATATTTGCGCTGTTTACTTTAGCTGTTGAATTATACGTGGCTGTGCACCGATTACCCTTTTGTTAAATTGACACATTGTCGATACTTATAGAGGTCAAAATAATTTATTTCTCTCGTACACAATATGACACTGTTTTTTTCAATAAGCAACCAACAAAGGCACTGATCGGACTGTGTGATTGCTGAGGCATAAAGGCACATATCTACCTACGCACCCCCTGGACAGATCAGTGCATTTGTAATTCTCTTATTGGAAAGTGTCATTTCTAGGCATGCCCCCATCGAAATTTCAATGCTCTAGCTAGTTTCTGCAGATGAGCAGGCTGGTTTGAATCTCACTTGTCGGAAAATACCAAAGACAGGGTTTCTTGCTTCGCAACCCATGAATCGCACAGATTTGTTAAGATTAGGCGAAAACGTCCCTCTTTAAATTTTTACCTTCTAGAGCCTGGCAAACACCCAGATCATTCACTGCACAATGCTAGGCCTGACCTGGATCCTAACTGGTAGACATTGATGGTCATAGGCGACAAAATATAAATTTTAAAAAAGTGTGCAAAAAATCTAAGCAGCATTTGATCTGGGTTTTTACAATCAGTTCAGTATTTCCTTTTCATGTTCACTGAGTCTGCACCCCTGCTCAACAGTACCATGGAGGTAGATTCCGAAACCACTTAAAGATTCTGCACCCCTTCCCCAAAGTGCATGGGAGGTAGGTTCCAACACTGCTTAAACAGCCTGCCCCCTGCCCCACAGTGCCAAGGAGATAGGTTCCGACACCGCTTGAGCAGCCTGCACCCCTGCCCCACAGTGCCTGGGAGGTATGTTCAGACACCGCTTAAACAGCTTGCAGCCATGCCCCAAAGTGCCCAGGAGGTAGGTTCCCACACCGCTTGAACAGCCTGCACCCCTGCCCCAAAATGCCTGGGAGGTAGGTTCCAACACTGCTTAAACAGCCTGCCCCCTGCCCCACAGTGCTAAGGAGATAGGTTCTGACACCGCTTAAACAGCCTGCACCCCTGCCCCGCAGTGCCTGGGAGGTATGTTCCGACACCACTTAAACAGCCTGCAGCCATGCCCCAAAGTGCCCAGGAGGTAGGTTCCCACACAGCTTAAACAGCCTGCACCCCTACCACACAGTGCCCTGGAGTTAGGTTCCGACATCATTTAAAAAGCCTGCACCCCTGCCCCACAGTACCCAGGAGGTAGGTACAAACACCGGTTAAACAGCCTGCATCCTTGCCCCACAGTGCCCAGTGGTAGGTTCCCACACAGCTTTAGCAGCCTTCACCCCTGTCCCACAGTGACCTTGACCTTGAGTCTGTGTAGCCAAGTTATAGGTTCTGCACATTCTCTCGCTAAGAGGTATATTTGGGTGAAGTTCAATGAAATTCGGTTAAATCTCATGGCCTTGACCTGTGACTTTGACGATGAGTCTAGGTAGCTGGGTCATGTGCTCTGTACACCGTCTCACTAAGAGGAACATTTTGGTTTAATGAAAATCGCCAAAAGGGTCTGGGACATATCAAACTGACACATAATTCAAGTGTAAATCCCTTGATATTGACCCGTGGCCTTGACCTTTAGTCTAGGTAGCAGGATTATGTGCTCTGCACACCGTCTCACTGAACGGAACATTTGGGTGAAGTTTAATGAAAATCGCCAAAAGGGTTCTGAAGATGTGGAACCGACACAAAATTCAAAGGTAAATCCACTGACCTCGACCTGTGACCCTAACCTTGCGTCTAGGTAGCTGTGTCATGTGCTCCGCACACCTTCTCCCTAACAGGAAAACTTGTGTGAAATTAAATGAAAATCGCTCAAAGGGTTTAGGATATTCGGAGCAGACATGAATTGAATGGCAAATCGCAAGACCTTAATGTGTGACCTTGACCTTGATTCTGCTAAGCCAAGTCGTAGGTCCTGCACATCGTCTCACTTAGAGGAATATTTGGGTGAAGTTAAATGAAAACTGCCTGAAGGAATCAGGAGATATGGAACGCACACAAAATTCAAGAGTAAATTCTTTGAATTTGACCAGTGATCTTCACCTTCAGTCTAGGTAGCTTAGTCATGTGCTCTGCACATCATCTCGCTGAGAGGCACATTTAGGTGAAGCTTAATGAAAATCATTCAAAATGTTCAGGAGATATGTAGAAGACACAAAAGAGTCACGGACACAATGACAGACGGACTGACAGATGGATGAACTGAAAGACCAATGGCATTCCTATAATCCCCTTCTGCTTTGCGGCGGGGGGTTAACAAGTACAAGTAGTACAAGTACAAAACTTTATTCTGAAAACATTCTCAGGCTACATGCAGGTAGCATATGAGAAAAAGGAAGAACAGTAAGGTAATGCATGGTGACATATTCATAATAACATGTATCTGTGTCCTGGTGATTTGGTTTGATCCAACAGAGGAATGCCAAGTCGGGGGCTCCGGTGGATGCGATCCGATATGGCATTCCAGAGTGAATACCTAGAAATCATAGTGTAGATAGGGTGTACAAGCTCTAGCCACAACAGTGGAAGGACAGACAGCCAGGCGGAAAACAATAGAGCACTGACAACATTCGTTGGTCGGGCGGCGTTATAATAAGCCAGTGTGTCTTCAATGTAGATGGAATAGTAAAGCAATTACAACAAATAACATAACAAATAACATAGCTATGTGGCTAAAACACCCCCAGCTCACCGAATGAATTACTCTTCAAATGAGACAACTGATTAGAATATTTATGACAAAAGTCACAGCTATATGGTTTATACATTGAGTGAACAGGGTTTATACAGGGAAGATTGTGTAAAATTCAAGGACTTTTCATGCACTTCTCAAAGACTTGTCTACTGTTTTCAAGGACTGAAAACTTAAGAAAAATACTGATTTACACGTTAAAATTCTACTTCTGAAATGCTTGAGTCCATTACTAAAGATATTAGTTGAAGATAATTAGTATAAAATTGTGGTGCCTTTATTTGGTACAGCATATGCTGCACCAAATAAAGGCACCACACTTTTATACTGATTTAGATCTCCAAAATCACTGTTGAAATCCTCCTGTAAATGGTAAAATTCAAGGACTTTTCAAGGCCTTTGAATATGTTTAAGTACTTTTCAGACATGGGGCGAATTACTTTGGAAAGTAATGCATTGAATTACTTATACTTGCCAAAAACGTGCATTGAATTAGCATTTGCATTACTTGATTTCGTAAAAGTAATGCATTGAATTAGCATTATTTGAGAAAGTAATGCATTGAATTAAGCATTACTTTCATCATGTGAAACAGAATCATACGAAACTGTAAACTCTATATATTGATAATACAGTGCATAAAACGTGTGCATAAACATGTAAATTTCACATATAAATTTCATAAATAAATATTTCATAATTATATTTAAGTACATCATATTAACCCAGGGTTACAATGTACAGATTTTGCACTGAATTTGTATTCTTGTCAGTAACATATTTGGAATTTCATAGTTTTTGAAAATTGGAGGAAATACATGTACCACTCAGAAATGATTTGTAAATGGATCAACCCCAGCTCTTTTTTCAAGTGATCATATTTCGTTGAATCGTATATCACTGGAAAGATCTCAATGATAGCTTTCAAAAAGTTTTTTTGTGGGAGGAAAATTATAAACAATTGGAGTTTCCTGCTCTATATCTCATGACTGGATTATACAATCAACAAGGCACTGGCTGTTCTCTTATATATACTCATGTCCAATGAAAACGCACAACCTACAAGAATGACTATATTTTTTAACGACATAACATTTTATTTTTGCAATTGTGTCTTATTGTACTGTAGCAATTCCGTAAGTAACTGATAGGTCTTTAAAACGTAATGATCGCTGATGACACGTGCTGGAAGCATTTAATAAAACAGCCGTCAAAACAGAAAGTCACACAACCAGCCATCGAATGTGTCAGAATTTTCAAAAGCATTATTTTCGCATTTTTGTGTGCATAAATTGCAAAGAATCTCTAAATTGATAGCCAGGAATAGTCATCTTGCCTTGAAAGCGGCTACAACGTCACAATGTGACGTCAGTAGCATAATTTTGACTGCCGTGTAAAATCGAGACATTCAAGGAATCCTTCTTTTACTGATGCAAAATGACACTTAAGACCCATTCTCACGCAGAATTGCCAATTGATGTCGCCAGCCTTTTCCATCAATAACTTGTCAATTACAAATGTTTACAAGTAATTAATGATACTATTCGATAGACTGGCCATTTCTGATATAAAATTAATGTTTCCAGAACGCTCAGCAATGTTTCAACAAATTATATGGCACGAATAATAGCCAAGGGGGTCCGAAAATCGCATGTCGCCAGTCGTTAATTCCACCTTCACTGCACATTCTAATACACATTCAGCTTGTGCATGAAAAAAATGAAACTCATAATTATGAAATATTAGGTGGTGGCCTATAGAATTTAAGCACCCCGTTGGCTTAGGCTGCTGCCCATTATAAGCAGGGTTCCCACAGAAATTCAAAAATACAATTCCATGATTTTTCCATGATCAACAATGTAATTTCCATGACTATTTAATGCACAACCTCCAACCTCCCCTTTTAGCAGCATCTTCACCATGCTAAGCATAAATGCAGAATGCAGCAACAACAGCATGCTTGTAGACCATGCATGCATTTTGAAATAATAAGAACTTGAAACCACCAGTAGCCAGAAAACTAGCTGTTGGACACTCGAGTGTCCGACAGCTAGTTTTCTGGCTACTGGTGGTTAAGTCAAATTATTTCACAAAATTCCATGATTTTTCCATGATTATTCAGGTTTCTTTCAAATTCCATGATTCGTCCATGGAACTCTTTTTAGTGATTTTCCAGGTTTTCCATGATTTCCAGAGCTTGTGGGAACCCTGTCTAAGGCGGTGGTTCTGCTGTTGTTGACTTTTTGTTTATTGTTACTCCTATTGTGGGAAACTGTAATGTTATATGTTTTGTTGTACGTTACTTCATGTCCATTCTAGTATTGCAATCGTCTTGATGGGGAAGAGAGGGCTGGTTGCTTTGCTTAATTTGTCTTCCTGGTGTCTCGTGGTGGTTGAGCGGCTCTTCCTCACGATGCCATAGGGTTGTCTGCGGTTTGTGATTGTGGTATTTCCTGATCATACTCACTTACTATTTTTAATGAGTATACGTGTCAATTGATTATGACTCCAAAATTTTACCCTGTAGCAAAACTGGCCCAAGAGACACACTGGCAGTGGTCAAATGTCAAAAGATGTGAACAGGACAATAGAGTGATAATTAACCTTTTCCCAATGATTTTATTGTGATCAAGACATTGTTTCTTTAGTAATGGATTATAACAAAATTTACACCATTTTAGAGCTCATTTATAAATAAACTCATTTGACTTAAATGGAATAAAATATCTTTGCAACACTTCATAGGTACGTTTTCACTATTCCAGTACTTATAATGGTTCTTTTGGGGTTGCTAATAACACTTTATTTATATATAAAACAACCTTTACTCACAAGTTTCACAGTTTATGTTGCATGTTCATAACAGTCTTTACAAGAGCAAACTGAACAAAAGGAAATTGTGACTGGAAATTGCTGTAAATACAAATATTTATACAGGATTATCCAAATGTTGTCCATCTAGCTCCCAGCTCTCTACAATGCAGTCTGTATCCTAATGGTAAAGTTTCTTTTAGACAGTTATTCAAAGTAATGCAAGCAATGCAGTGAATTTTGATAAAAGCAATGCATTGAATTAGCATTAAAGAAATGCAAAAATTGATGAATTAATCATTACCTTGAATTACTGGAAAAAAAAGAATGCATTATTAATGCAACAGCATTTACGATTAATTCGCCCCATGTCTGGTACTTTTCAATGCAAATTTTATTTTCAAGGACTTTTCAAGACAGTCCTCAGAGCTTTAGATAGGTTTGTGTATCCCGTAAAATACGAAACTATTTGGCAGGATACGCACTTATTAAAATTCTTGTGCGTATCATGTACGAAAATCAAAATAGTCATTACACAATTAATGTTTTTTCCAGACCGTAATGTCTCGTTTCTTGTTTACACGTTTGGGAAAAGGTAGAGGAAATCCGAATTGGTTTCCCATCGGAAATGTACGTTTTATTACGGAGACATCGCAAATCTACGATAGAAATGAAACACGCCTTAGTCTCCGCTGAATCAATAGTGTGGCTTGCGGAAACAATCCGAAACTACCGACTTTGTTTTACTTTCGGTTTCACAACACGCTGTCTGCAAAATGACAGGGAAGAAATATACAGCATACAAAGTCAAGCCATCCAGGCTCATTTGCTTTCATTCATGAAAGTACAGTAATTTCCTTTAGCATTTCTGAAATCCAGTGATTAGACAGGTGATGGGTGTTGCGAGAAATTTAAAAACACAAAATCTAAACAGTACTAGCTTATACAAAAGTCGGTCCTATCGTATTTCGGTCTGTATCATGATTTATGAGAATAAATTCATTCAGATCAGGTTTTCTTGAACTTTAAAGTAGCTGTGTAGTTCACATCCTATATTTTGATGATTTCCACTCAACCCCTCACTCACTGACCACCTCCAGAAGAGTACTGTTGTATTCCTTCAAAACCCAAAACCTACTATGCCAAAAAGAAATTCAAAATCATAATGTTTACTATTTGCTTTCTTGTTAATGAATAACCTAGGAAAACAAGCAGTAAGCCCAGGCTCAGAAAATCAGCGTGTTGAAATAGCTTCGTTTTTCTTTCTGTATGTTTTTAAGACAAACAGTCAGTATTCCTTAAAATTACTCGTTACTCCTTTTTTACAAAATGGACAAGTACTGTACTCTTTTGAAAATAAAGCCTATCTAAAGCCCTGAGTCCTGTATATTCAAGTACTCTTCAAACCTGTGCGAACCCTGGTGAATCGGCTCATGTGTATTCAAGGTAGATGAAGATGTCAAACCCACAGCTATATGTTTTTTCTCTTGTATGTATACTCTTATGCGTCTGCAAGTCTAATGCTTAAGTGAAATATTTATCACACATGTCACAGTTAAATAGCGTGTCCATTGAGTGAATCAACAGCTTACGCCAAGAAGAAATGCATGTGTTTCTGATGACATTACCATAGGTCCAGATAAGGAAATTTTATTTGCGTAAAATGTTAATTATTTTCTTACCCATTAGTTTAAACATGTGTTTTGGGTGCTCAAAAGAACCGTCTCATTGAGACGGTTCTTTTGAGTACCCACAACATATGTTTTGGATGAGAAATAAAGAAAATAATTTTCCAATACGCACTCTAATCTGGAGGTCTGCCTTACAAACCCTTTCCACTACCCCACAACTCAAAAACGTTGTCCCAATCTTCTCGAAATTGCTGCTTTTCCGGCATTTGGTCCATTATGGGATGTAGTAATACCAACGCAAACGCCATGGCCATCCCAACGTTCATGACAACAGTCACAAAACTCTATTATTTCAAGATTGAGACACCTTACTAACTTACTAAAGGACCACTCTGTGGGATTATTAAGAGAATAAGAAATAAAAAATAAAATACTTTTCCAAGGAACCAACTTTACAAACTGCAGACTTCCCCGTGGCACCGCGAGGAAGAGCCGCTCAACCATCACGAGACACTAGGAAGACAAATTAATCAAAGCAATCAGCTCTCTCTTCCCCATCAAGATTATCCGTCTTCAAGCGACTGGCCTGACCAAAACATTTACCACAAGTGTCACAGGTAAATGTTTTTTCACCTTTGTGAATAAGTGTATGTGTCTTCAATGTAGATGGTTGAGCAAAACATTAACCACACGTGTGACAGCTATAGGGCTTTTCTCCTGTATGAATACGCTTATGTGTCTTCAAGTCCGATGCTAGAGTGAAGCGTTTATTACGCATGTCACATTTATATGGCTTAGGCCAACCTTATACATATTTTTGTTTCCCCTTACCCGACCCTGTTTTACCGCTATGGGTCGGTCGGTTGGTCGGACAATTATTTTTTAACTTCTCAAATTGGATACCCATTAAACTTAATTGTATACAGTAAACCCTGTCTTAAGAGGCCACTCAAATAAAAAGACAAAAACTTGTTTGTTTTTCAAGACCCATAATCGCATAATGCAGGTCAAAAGCATTGCAGAATGTTCCCAGGGAGCATTCTGCAATACATTCGACCTGCATTAAACCCCAGTTGTCTTAACGACCTTAAAGTGTATATTTTAGGCAGGTTTTACTGTATGATCCTACTATAGGCAATTAAATTAAATACAAAAACAAAAAAAAATGCTAAGGTAACACTGTTTACATGGGACAATTCTCTAAGTTTGCAATGAAATTTAAAAAAAATCTTGACTGAAAATTGAAATAATTTTTTTTGAGTAGGGCCTTTTTTTCAGGGTCGGTCGGGTAAGGGGAAACAAATAAAATTTTAATTTAGGCCTTATCCGTTGAGTGAACCATCAAGATATGCGTCTTCAAGTGACTGGCCTGACTGAAACATCTACCACAAGTGTCACAGCTAAATGGCAGATCACCTGTGTGAATAAGTGTATGTGTCTTCAATGTAGATCGACGACTAAAACATTTACCGCAAGTGTCGCAGCTAAATGGTTTTTCTCCTGTATGAATAAGTGTATGTGCCATTAATGAGGATGGTGTAGCAAAACCTTTACCACAAGTGGTACACCTATGAGACGTTTCTCCTGAGTGAATAAGGTCGTGTGCCTTCAATGTAGATGGATGATTAAAACTTTTACCACAAGTGACACAGCTATATGGCTTAACCACTGAGTGAATTGTCAAATGTCTCTTCAAGTTACCCAATTGAGTAAACCATTTACCACAACTGCCACAGCTATATAACTTATCCATTGAGTGTATCCGTTCATGTGTATTCAAGTTAGATGATGTAGTAAAACATTTACCACAAGTGTTACAGGTATATGGCTTTTCTCCTGTATGAAAAAGTGTATGTGTCTTCAATGTAGATGGTTGAGCAAAACATTTACCACAAGAAGTACATTTGTATGTTTTTTCTCCTGTATGAATACGATTATGTGTCTTCAAGTCTGGTGCTAGAGTGTAACATTTATCACACATGTCGCATTTATATGGTTTACCCGTTGAATGGATCGTCAGCTTATGCATATTCAAGTGATCGGCCTGATTAAAACATTTACCACAAGGGTCACAGCTATAGGGTTTATATCCTGTATGAATAAGCGTGTGTGTCTTCAATGTAAATGGCTGAGTAAAACATTTACCACAAATGGCACAACTATATGCCTTATCCATTGAGTGAACCATTCATGTGTTTTCAATGTAGATGGTGTATTAAAACATTTACCACAAGTGTCACAGCTTTATGGCTTTTCTCCTGTATGAATACGCTAGGTTTCGTTAAGTCTGTTGCTAGGGTGAATTGTTGATCACACATGTTACAGTTATATGGTTCATCCATTGAGTGAGTCATCATTTTATGCTTCTTCAAGTGACCGGCCTGACTGAAACATTTACAAGTGACACAGATAAATGAGCCGTGACACGCGATTTCCAACAATGTGGTAATTTGACAAGTGTAGACTCGGATGAGCATGTGCAGCCTCCTGTTAAGCTTAGAAATTCCAAATGATGTTTAGTCAGTAGCTTAACAGTCATAGAATATTCAAGCGACTAGCAAAGGCTCTGATAAGTCTGCGCGTATGCGCAGGCTGGTCTGAGCCATTGCTGGTCGCACATACCACATTGTTGGAAATCTCATGCCACGGCTCATATGATTCATCCATTGAGTGAGTCATCAACTTATGCTTCTTCAAGTGACTGGCCTGACTGAAACATTTACAAGTGGCACAGCTATATGTCTTCTCTTCTGTATACTATGAACAAGCATATCCTCCTTCAAAAGAGCTAACAGAATAAAACTTTTATCACAATTACCACAAGTATATGGCTTTTCCAATGTATGTATAGATAAATAGCTCGACAATAGCTATATACGTATATGCCTTCTTCCCTATCCCAGAGGAAACACAACGAGGTTTTAGTCCAATTAAATGATTAAGTACATCACTTACTGCTGCGTAAGCAAGCCCATGTGTCTTCAAGGTAGATGCTAGTTTCTTTCTATTTCATTGAATAAAATCATGTCTCCTAACCTAAGCTTCATGAGTATAGTGTCATTCACCGATCTCTTGATATGGCCAATCCAAAGGTGTGTTCAAATCCATGGAATGGATACAGGAATGACAACACGTCTCAAATGTTACCAGCGTATTGGCCATCGTCTGTCTCAATGTTCATCTTAAATCTAAAAAAAGGAAAACATGTACATGTTAGACATGTGCAATAAGGGAAATGTTAATAAAAGTCACAACATGAGCATTGCAATATCATTTCCTATTTATATAAGGTCCTATTACCCAGACTTGTTTATTCTTAAGTAAGAAAAGGGGCAAAGTGCCACACTTAGTGTCTTTATCACAAAGCGATGCGTCAAATGAGACAGTGCAGATCCTGATTAGAATGCGCCTCTAGCAGCTATCTGATCCAATTAAACTCTATACTGTCTCATATACCAAGCTTACCTGTAAACATTTCGATCATTAGCCTAAAATGATTGGAAATCTAAAAATATTGAGGGTGTTTCATAGGGAGTATTACTTGCATGTGGTAAAAAGGTTCAAAGTCTTAGAACGTTTATTCATGCGCGGATCCAGAGGAGTAGTATACATGTTACTATAGCCTCAATGACGTCACAACTTCCGATCCAAGATGGCCGTCATTAGGCCCGTACCACCCTGTGACACGTTCCGTTACACCTCGGAGGGTGAGTCAACGCTCTTGACCATGAGAAGGTAGTGTCAGGTCCTAGAGCATGGTACCCTTCTTCTTCGGGGCTCAGGAAGGTAGCGTACATGTTCTTTTTAGGGGTCTTTTGTATAGGGGTCAGTCATTACGAATCTTCCTTTTTGTACTTTAAGGTGATCCCCGGTGCATATGGACACGGGATAACCTAGTAGCATATCTTGCAATTGTTTGCTGTTCATCATTTGGTATCTAAATGAATTCCAGTCCATAGTTGCTGTCTTACACTCTCCGCCCTTATACTATCCTTTCGTTTTCGCTAAAGCTCCAATTTTGTCATTTCTAAAGCTCGGGCTACAGGAGTGACCAGGTTATCTACGGGGATTTTTCTTTTGTCACATTTCTTTCATCTCTCTGTATTTCCGTCTACATTTGGCGTAGCCATCTATAACATCCAGCGCGTGCTGGTACTAGGATTCCGGGTCTGAGACATACAGAATCAACTTCTGCTGCTGATAATCCTAAACGAGTCTACTGCCTATCTCTTTTAATCTATTTTCCTCCTTCCCGCTTGAGTTGCTCATTGATACGCACAGGTGAGATTCTTATTGAGTATCCGTATAATTTAGCTCCTCAAGTACCTTGATTAGTCCCTCAGCAGAGCTGGCTTCACGTCGTAGCTGTCGACATCTCATCCAAAACAACAGTTCATCTAACAAAACTATAGACATAAAAGTAATGGCAAATATATTTTCGCCTACTCTATACTTAAACCCTATTCTTAGTTACCAGTTTTCTAAGTCATTCCAATTACAGTCGGAGCATTTCCTCCTCCTCCCTACTCCTCCTCCCCCTACTCCTCCTCATCCCCTACTACTACTCCTCCTCCTCCATACTCCTCTTCCCCCTCCTCCTCCCTACTTCTCCTCCTTCCTACTCCTGCTCCTCTGCCTCCTCCCTTCTCCTCCTCCTCTGCCTCTCTCCCTCCTCTTCCTTCTCCCGCTCCTCTTTACTCCTCCTCCTCTCCCACTGTACCCCACTATATCCATGATGTACACCACTGTATCCTTCCTGTATCCTTCATGTACCCTCACTGTATCCTCCTCCTCCTTCTCTTCCTCCCTCCTTACTCCTCCACCTTTTCCCTCCACACCAACACCATTACATCACCATCACTACCAATAACATTACCAACAATGACATTACGCCAACAATTCAAGCAACAACGCTAACCACACCTATATGTCTCCTCGGACCCAGTATAAAGGACTCATCACTGACGGAAATACAATGTTATGTTGTCCAGGCTTTATTTTAGCGCTATTTCAAAGTACTACAGCCAATAAAATTGATTCTGAACAAACACGAGATTATAAGAGGTAACTCCCGGTATGTAAAGCTGAATATTACAAGTTACAGTAAAAGAATTGAAGTTTTCTCTTTTTTTTATGTTGATTTCTGATGATGTTCGGCTAAAAGTGCCGATAATAGCTAAAAAGGGTACCCAGGTTTCTTGTTGATAATCATATAGATAGATAAACTTTCATTAAATATAAAAATACAGTCTTAAAGAAAGTAGATTGAACCATTGCTTTTTGAAAAAAAAATCAAAGATATGCAGAGAAATAACGGAGATATGATTATTTAATGTTCAACATACGTCAGTTTTGAAAGCTCAGCCACCGTTGAGCCACGACAACGTATTTCCAATATATACATTTACCTGTGTGCAAGTGACCAGTCCGTGTTTATTGGGTCCGAGATGTCTCAACTGGGACATTAATAACATCCAGCGAGTGCTGGTACCAGGATTCCGGGTCCGAGACGTACAGAATCAACTTCTGCTGCTGATATTCGTAAACGAGTCTACTGCACATCTCTTTTGATCGATTTTCCTCCTTCGCGCTTGAGTTGCTCTTTCATACGCACGGGCGAGATTCTTGTTGACTATCCGTATAATTTAGCTCCTCAAGTACCACGGTTAGTCCCTCAGCAGAGCTTGCTTCACGCCGTAGCTGTCAGAATCCCCAGTGGTGGTGTTTCTTATGCCCCCTTCCGCCATTTCGTTTTGCTCGAAAAATACATTGTATATGGTCAGGGTCCTACATCGTGTTAAATGTCAGAGAAGGCTCGGATTAAGTTTAGGCCTGCCGTTTCCGCTAGTAAATTATTCTGGTAATGTTTCTCATGATCTTGGATCAACAAGCGAACTGAGATATTCTAGTACCCTACAAGAATCGGTGCAGTGTGACTAAAACAACGAAGAAAAAGAATGCTAAATCATACTCACACTACTGCTCGTGATTTGACCCAAAAATAATAAGGACAACCGTGATAAAATATAAAATAGTTATAAGTGTAACTGCATTTAACGATACACACAATTCTAGCTACTGGTGTTCGCCTGGGGTCCGAAATCCGTATTCTAATGTCAATCCATGTTTTAAAGTGAGCCAAGACATAACAAATCAAACAAAATGATTGTGCACAAAGTAAAGACTCTGGTCAACTCGGGTCGCATGCTCCACTAAGTCCGGCCGTTCATAGGGTAAGGACCTCGGACAGCTTCCTATTCAATCTGCCCAAATTTTGACAGCCTGTGGCTAGGATAATGCATAACTGACAACTATAGTTTTGTGCTTAAATCAAACTCTTATATTAAGTGCACCTAGAAAAATAAAACAATTTTGAAAATATTGCATAATTATGCCAGGACTCTAGGGTTTAGGGGGTGGGGGTATTTTTGTGACCAAATTTCATTTCACAGAAAGTCAAAGTTTCGTCGAATATTCACGTAAATACATGTAAATATTATGTTTGCGGCATAAAACTTGAGAAGAAATGGATGCGTTTGCATAAAATTCGGGTTTAGAAGATTTCAATGTTTCATCTAAAGAAGTGTGCTGTCAATTACTTTTGACTATTACCTGTAATGTTCCAAATCAATCAGTTTGACTTGTGCACTGAGGTGTATCATATCTGCATACTATATAAATCATAGTCTAGATAAACACAGTTTTTGAGCGTAAAATCGTTATTATTTTCTTACACATCAGATTTAATCTATAATGTGGTGCTTAAAAGAACCGTCTCATTGAGAAAGTTCTTTTGAGTACCCAAAACATATGTTTTGGTAGAGAAATGAGACAATTAATTACTTTGTAAGCACTCATAACTAAAGCCCTGATACATGCCATCGCAAATTGATATTTTCCTACAGGTTTTTACAAAATAAGTTTCTAATAAATTTTTATAATAAAGTGTTTTTGAGCATTTCGACGACGTCCCCCCCCGTGACCAACAATGCCGTTTTTATATGATTTATGAAATGTAAAACTACAACTGAATGCAAAAGGATTAGTTTTGTCACGGGGGGGGGGGGGGGGGGGGAGCACTTCAGTAAAACGTTTTCTATTTTCTATATGTTAAATAGCAAAAACAGAGTTTTCAACCCATATTTTTCAATTGGTACTTGTCCAATGAGGAAACTGCTTATTTGGATAAGTCGAGGGTTGAACCTACTATCTTTTACATAGAAAAAATATCGTTTTCTTTAAAACTTTTCTCTGGTCATTTTTATGGGCAATCCTTCATTAAGACTGTCCGAGGTCCTTTCTTCTAGTGAACAGACACGGCTCTGATGGCTAGGCTGATCTGACAGTCCTTTCGTGACGAACTGCCACATTCTTTGTTTACTCATGCTGTTGCGAAAGTTATTTTCGTTTACTAACATAGACTGTTGTGTTTTTTGACGGACAGTGACTGCTGATGTTTTTTTTTTCTTGCAGATGAATTGTATGTTTCATGATGTGAATTATCTTGAAACAAATAAATGGATTCAAAATGCAAATGTATACATGTACATGCAGATTCGATAGGAAAATTACATTGCAATCACGTTAGTTTTTCGATTAAACGAAAACTGATATGACATGCGAATCTGTATATGCGACGATTCTTAATCAGTGAAACGGCTGATTTACTCATAAATCTAATAAAAACTGTAAGAAGCCAACAGCATCCCTTTAAACAGAAGTGGTCTGTTCCAATTGTTAAGGTTGGGAAATTCCATTCGGCTAAAATTGCTTCAAAGGGTCTAAATTTCTAATGCACTTCTACTGACTTCGCAACAGCTGAGGTCGCAGCAGCTGTCGTTGTTTCTGTGCGGAGTTGGTAAAACTTCTTGCATTGATACGGGGATTGATTTTTCAGCTCACCTGAGCCGACGGCTCTCGGTGAGCTTATAGTATGGGACTCGAGCCGGCGTCCGCCTGTGTTTACAAATGACCACTTATGTGGCTAATAACTGGTATTTTTGACACTTTAGTGGCTTAAAGCTCTTGAGTGTCTAGTCACATAAGAAGTTGTTTAAAACTACATAAATCAACTAAGGGGGTAACCCCTGTAATAGGTTAAAAAATACACTAAAATTTAGATATTAAATTATCCATCTGTATGGACCTCCAACACCGTCTATCTACATAATTTGGCTTGCTAAAATATGTCCATGTACCAGGTGCCTTGTCCATACAATATATGCCTTGATCTTACATGCCTACTTAAATAGAAAAAAAAATTCATTGTCAATTGATACTGTCAAAAAAGCTATTCTAAGGGGGGTAACCCTGATATAATGAAAATAAAAATCTGTTGTAGTTAGAGCCCCTGGTGGTTAAATTTGTGTCTAGCCACATAAAAATGTAGCCTCATAAAAATATATCATCCCAAAAATATAGTCACTTAAATCAAATTGACAGAATTTAGCCACTTAAAATTCAAAGACGCATAATGTTTTTAGACACATAGCTCTTAGCCACGTAAATGGCCATTCGGTGGTACGTCCGTCTGTCTGTCCATGCGTCCATCCGTCCGTTCACACTTTCAAACATGAATATCTCTGAGACCAGCTGTCCTATCAAAATTAAATTTCATCTGGAGCAACATTGGGGTGGGGGATTGACTGCATAAGGTTTTGGGCAGGATCGGATCAGAACTCTAGTTTCCATGGCAACAGATAGCTCTCATAGGGTTATAATGGGAAAATCTTGAGACCACTCTAGGTCCTTCATTTTTAATTGGTTCTTCTTTATTCTCGCAGGAAACAAGGACGACAATAAAATTTCGAATGGGTTCGAAACTCGGCAAGATCGGACCAGGGACTAATGAGTTATCTGCCCCGAGCGTCTAGAAAAATCCCCATAGACTTATTATGGGAGAAATGTTGTGACCACTCTAGTACCTTCAAGTTTTAGATGGATCTTCTTCATTCTTGCAGGTAACAAGACCAACTATAAAAGCTCGGATGAGTTTGAATTTCGGCAAGATTTCATCGCTGACTTCGGAGTTATCTGCCCTTGAGCGTCTGAAAAGTCAATAAATAATGTTGTGTCCACTCTAGCGCCTCATTTTTTTATCTGATCTTCTTCATTCTTGCAGAATAAGGAAACCCATAATATCTCAGATGGGTTCGAAATTCGGCAGGATCCGACCAGGGACTTATGAGTTACATGCCCTTGAGCGTTTGGAAAAATCCCCTTAGACTTATAATGGGAGAAATGTTGTGACCACTCTAATGCTTTCAATTTTGAATGGATCTTCTTCATTCTTGCAGACAAGAAGGACAAGTATTAAAGCTTGGATGAGTTTGAATTTTGGTAAGATCCCACCGCTGACTTCGGGGTTATATGCCCTTGAGCGTCTGAAAAATCAATGAATAATGTTGTGTCCACTCTAGTGGCTTCATTTTTGATTGGATCTTCTTCATTCTTGCAGGCAACAAGGAAACCCATTATATATCGGATGGGTTCGAAATTGGGCAGGATCCGACCAGGGACTTATGAGTTACATGCCCTTGAGCGTCTGGAAATATCCCCATAGACTTATAATGGGAGAAATGTTGTGACCACTCTAGTGCTTTCAATTTTGAATGGATCTTCTTCATTCTTGCAGACAAGAAGGACACCTATGAAAGCTTAGATGAGTTTGAATTTCGTCAAGATCCCATCACCTATTATAGAGTAAGCACCCCTTGAGCATCTTATAAATTGATAGTCTGTTGTGACCACTCTAGTGTCTACATTTTTACTTGATCTTCTTCATTCTTTCATGTAACAAGGACAACAATAAAAACTTGGGTAATTTTAAAATTCAGCAGGATCTGACGAGGGACTTATGAGTTAGCTGCCCTTGAGCATCTTGAAAAATCCCCATATACTTATAATGGAAGAAATGTTGTTACCACTCCAGTGCTTTCAATTTTGATTGGATCTTCTTCATTCTTGCAGGCAATATGGAGACCCATAAATTCTCGGATGGGTTTGAAATTTGGCCAGATGGGATTTTGGCCTGTGGAGTTAGCTGCCCTTGTGCGTCTGGAAAATCTCCATAGACTGATAATGGGAGAAATGTTGTGACCACTCAAGTACTTTCAATTTTGAATGGATCTTCTTCATTCTTGCAGACAAGAAGGACAGCTATTAAAGCTTGGATGAGTTTAAATTTCGCCAAGATCCCATCACCTATTATGGAGTAAGCTCCCCTTGAGCATCTTAAAAACGGATGGATAATGTTGTGACCACTCTAGTGCCCTCACTTTTGATTGGATCTTCTTCATTCTTTCAGGTAACAAGGGCAACCATAAAAAACTTAGATGAGATGCCCGTGTGCCAATTTGTTTTGCGTTTGCGACTGCAATTTATACCAAGCGCAAAGTTTTTAACAAGGAAACTTCTTCAAATATTCTAATTATTTGGTTTTATGGTATAGAATTGCTATCTCACTTATTATATGATGAAATTTATTATAGAAATACTACAAGTGTATGCAATGGTGTTTTCCCCACAGTAAAAGGGGTAGGTGGGGTATTCTTATCTATATCGGAAATCTACACAAGTATATGCTTGCATTATGACTCCAGTTTTCTCTAAGTGTGTGTTTGCTTGTATGTATCAGTTTACATTTTGAACTGGTGCCTATGATTGAAGATATGACAATATAACTACTAAGGTCCGAATGTGGGCTTTATAATAGAAACTGCATCTTAATGTGGGTTGGTGCATGGTGGGTATGTCTAGAAAACAGTTTCTATTTCATCAAATAACATATTTATGCTTGAATTTGGTACTGTATTAAATAATTATTGAAAAATAGATGTGGCTTTAGGTCAGGAGGGCGGTGATTGGCCGAAACGGTGGGTGGATAATCAGATGTATATTTTAAAAGTAAAATGTACACTTACTGGACAATAATGCCTGCATTGAAAAATAATTGTTTTCACTTGTTGGAGAGACAACTGCTGCATGTTTGCAAGCAATTTTGATTGAACATTTTGCATTTGTTTTATGCAGGGGAGCAGAAAATGAGAACATGTGCATTTATGATGCTTTTCTATGCAGAATTTCTTCGGGGTAGGGTAGTCAGCTTTCGAGGAGAAATCGTGATAAAAGATGGCGGTCACCAAGGTAAATAATTGAATTTAGGTGGTCAATCTAAGGCCAAAATAAAATTCTGTGGTAGCCCTTTACCTGTTGAGGAGTTGTGAGAATCTAAAATGGAATGCGACTGAAATGGGCCCTGAAATAGAATGCGACTATTGGTTTACCTATCGTGTTGACTCAATTCTTAGCGCCGTCACATAACGTCCACTTCACAACGAGCATGCGCAGTATAGGAGCCTTTAAGTCTACATTTTCCTCTGTACACATTTTGTAATTTCTGCTGTTGTATTAATAGCAATGATGGAACAAATATGAAAAATTGTTTGGTCATTGTAGTGGCATAGATCCAGTAGGCCGATAAATTATTGATAGCACCTATGCACTGGAACAAGCTTGTCATATGTCAAGATCCATAAACGCGGTTGCAGGTATAGATATAAATGTATTTCGAAAGAGTTATAAAACATTTAAAAAGTCAAAGAAAGACTTAGGTAAGTTGATCTATCTATCTATCTATCTATCTATCTATCTTCCGTTACTTCTTAACCTCATAAGAGGACGGCATGAGGGTATTCCGTGTACCAAGTGCTAAGGGGGTTAGTTGAGATAAAAGATAAGCAAAGGGTGTGGGATGAGTTTGTACATTGCGAAAAGTGTGTTAATATAGTTTGAAAGATATGATCAGATGATGGAAGTCTATTTACATATAAGTTTTTAGGGTCTTTTTCTTAATGTCAAGATACAGAATCAGGGATATTTTTTGGGGTTGCCAAAATTTCAAGTATTTTTTGAGGTGCTTGAAATTCCAGATATTTTTTGGTGTAGAACGGTAATTGCTGGGCCCGAGCCTACGTTTGAAGAAAAAATAGAGTACCCCCTGGGGCACCAGATCGCAACTTTTTTATAAAAAAAATCGGGGGGGGGGGGGGAGAGAAAGCATGCCCCCGACCCCCTAGCACAAGTGTGAATCCACATCATAACAGCAAATAAACAGGGCTACCTACATGTACGCGCCTGCTATGTAAGTCTATATCTAGATAAGGCCGACCTTAAAAAATGTTGGTTTGGCATGCTCCTACCTACCCACCCAACACACAGGCCCTACCAAAAAATGTTATTGTCTTTCTAAGAATATTTTTCTTATATTTTTCTCTTATTCTGTTAACAAACTCTTCTTTAAATCATTAATAGCTGTATTTTAATTGCAGACAGGTTACAAAGATTGTTATCATGTGTATTCTTACCTTATATACAGCATTTGTATACCTCCAAAAGTGATAGTAAGAAGAGGTCATAAAAATATCCTTTATTTCTTTAAAAAACCTACCTACCTACCCAAACTCAAATTGATGGGTAGGAGCATGGCAAACTCATATATGTTTAAGAATGGCCTAATGAGATAATTTTTATTCTAACACACCTCGCCTATGGAGCCAACGGTAACAAACTGTGATATATCGCACAATAATTCACTGCTAAAGTGTATGATAGCTGACGTCACTAGAAAATGACGTCACTCATGGCGTTAGACGGTGTAACGTCGCTTTTACGCTTGAAAGACGTTACAATTACATGTAAAGGTATGCGACGTAGTCTAAGAATTGGCGGGAGTTCTTCAGTGCAATGGCGGAAAGTTGTAAGAAGCTGAAGACTTCGAATGTGTTTTCGTCGTTTACTGTGTGTTAGAATCGAAATAGATCAGCTCCAGTGTGTGAATTGTTGAGCATTAATTCACTGTTTGTCGGTCAGTTGTACGAAGATAAATCACTCGCGCTGCGCGCTCGTGATTTGATCTTCTTTACAACTGACCTCCAAACAGTGTATTATTACTCATCAATTCACTGCTGGAGTTGATCTATTTCTTAATTAAAACTTTGATGAATGCAGTTCAGATATATACTTACTTGTTGAAACTGAAGCTAAACTTACGTATAGGATCTAATAGGACTTTCTATGGTAACAAAAATAAATGCTTTCACTTTGTCATAGAAAATCTTGTTTCATCTATAGATAAAAAACAGTCCCTCTCCCACCAGAAAACCAAATGGTCTAGCTGCCCCTAATAAAGCATCAACTCTAGGGAGCATTCCTCCATACCTACTCTACCAGGTACAGCAACATAATTTTGAGGATGGCCTCATACTTTAAGCTATATATAATGCATTTCATTTAAATAATTTTATATCATGTATTCCGTGGCTAAGCCCTATCTTTATATGTATACAGTTAAATATTAAATGAATATTAAGTCATCTGCTCGCGTATAGTTTCATAATTTTTAAGAATGTGAATTTAATCCTATGGAAAGAAAATACATTTTAGGAAGAATTGGCTTATATTTTTGGGCAATTTGGGTAGAAGCTGAATTAATTTTAAGGATTTTGGGAGTAAAACGAAAATACTTTCAGGGAGCTGAGGAATTTTCTTTCAATGAATTTGGGGGCTCATGCATTATTTTCAGGGATCAAGGGAGCACAGACCCCCTGGGGGCCTCAGTATACAATGTCATTTTTGAAGGGTGCATTGATTCTGTAACCGAAAACTCGTTTTCTTGAATGACGAGTAAATTTACCATAGTAACAGCATTTTTAATTATTCTAAAGATGTGCCATAATTCTCATTTAAATTCTATACGATTATTATGAACGGATAATGTGCTTTTATAGAACACATTTTAATTTCATCTCATGCATCCTAAAAGGAGCTGTCATGTGAGGTTGGAAATAGTCTGTCAGGGGCTAGTTCGGCCACTTCCATCGGGGTAGGTTCCATGCCCCACACATACACAAAATATTTGCCAGCGTATTTTATGCCACGAACCCACTTTGTAAAGGATGATTTATATATTTAGAGCGATCCAAGAATACACTTCGTTGAATGAGGAATTGTTCATCTGAACAACTTCTGCTTTTACTGCATGTTTTAAACATGTTCAAAAGTATTTATAGATTCTAGTACCATTTTTCATGCTCATTATTGGTAAAATTGTATTCCGAAGTACCAGCTCGGGTTGTTCATATGATATAATATGATAATGCCTTGAAATTTTCTCAGTCCTTACAGAAGTTTGACTGTATATAATCGGCAGGGAAAATCTTTTGGCCAAACTTGCCTTGGAAGCGGTGGGGTAAGTTCGGCCATCATGACCTGATCTCCTTGATTGAAGATTACCCTTTATCGTACAGAGAGACACGAAGGGGTTTACGGGGACTGGCACCACCCTTGTGTGCTCTACTTGAATAGAATGGTTTCGCAGAGATAGTTGTAATAGTCATTCGAAAATTGTACTTTTTCTAAAATTTGGCCATACTAGCCCTAGTCTCCCAACTGTTCGTATTATTGGGTAGGATGGACACGGAGTGACAGCATGACGAGTATCCTTAACTTGAAAGTTGGGTCAACAGTCATTTTACTATATGTATGTGTATTATACTGAAACAGATAGACTCTATTAAGAAACCATGCTTTAATAACTCCCTTTCTGACTGCCAACACTGTTGCCAGATCCTGCGAGAGTATCCCTCCCTGTCTGACTCGCTGGTTGCAAGCAAAATCAGAAAAAATATAAAGCCACATCGCCTGATTACTCCAAAACTGTAATTCGTTTGTAGCTGTAAAACAAAATTCAAATGTCACCCACCTTTGCATATCATATTCATGACGTTGGAACGGTCCGACTATTCCTAAGTTGTGTATTTGGCATTGGAAAGAAACCACGTCAACCCAATTGTGTGATAAATCTTATATTAACCAGTCGTGAATTCTTATTTTTTTTTGTTTTCTTTACAGGTATCTGATACACATTGGGGTATAAATGTGTTGTTTGGATAGGATCTTTGAAGGATTGGACAATAACTAATTCAAAAGGTGTCTAGATGACAGAAGTTATCTCCAACAGCCAAATGATGTGTGTACACAAGAATATCCCGTGCTCTAGATAGCTCACTTCACCCGAGTAGGAGCGAGATCTAACGTTTTGAGAACACGCTCGAGTAATCAGCCTTATTAGAAGAGTAAGACGAGACCTTTTGAAGCAGTTTAAAGAGACAATTTTACACAAGATATCGTTCATGTATATAAGGAAATCAGACCTATTTAATGATTTGTATTTCCTTGGACATCTGACTTGGAGTGACACACGCATAAACGCACCGGAGCCACACCATAGACGTGATTCTAGGGGTAAATGTTTAAAGTTAATTAAAGTTCATGAAATACATGCTTACAAAAGAGTTGTCTTATGTTAGGGATACTGTAAATCAATTACTCTTACATCTAGCAGTAATAGCTATAACACATTCTCCTTCATACAGGACTTAAACCATATAAATCTGATTGTAATTATTGTTTGCTCAATGATCTGAAATGACAAGTTAAGTTGATGTTCATAATTAGGAGCAGCCGTATACAAGTATACACTGCTCAATGATCGGTAGTGACAAAATAAATCCGTGTTCATGATACGGAGAAACCGTGTATATGTAGCCTTTGCGATTTTTTCTAACGGTTCATCTAAGTAAAAGAAACGTTTTATTTGTGCATTTAACTTGAAGAATTTTAGAATTTAAACTACAAAATAGAAGTGGAATTTATTGTAGACGGCTGACTGTGGTGTCTTTTATGAAAAGACATAATATTTTCCATATATTATTTAAACCTTATACCAGTGACACCTGTTGAAGATTCTTGACACAATCGTTTACCTTTTGATATATACTAGTTTATGAATAATATAAGCTGTAAACTGGTGGCACCTGTGTTAACTGATTATACTCATTTGTCTGATATGGCAAGCCATACATGTGTGAAGCAGTACTCTTGTGGTATCTGTGGTAAAAGTTTTGCACGACCATCGTATTTGACTGATCATCTACATGTTCATACAGGAGAAAAGCCATATATCTGTGACGCTTGTGGTAAATGTTTTACTCGGCTTCCTACCTTAAAGAAACATCTGCTAGCTCATTCTAGCGATGCATTGTATAATTGTGATACTTGTGGTAGATGTTTTGATTCAGCATCTACATTGAAGACACATGAACATGTTCATACAGGTGATACACAATATGTCTGTGACACATGCGGTAAATGTTTTACTTACTTACATAATTTGAAACGACATAAGCTTATTCATACTGGGCATAAGCCATATAATTGTCAAACGTGTGGTAAGTGCTTTGCGAGGTCATCTAATTTGGATCAACATAGTCTTGTTCATACTGGGGATAAGCCATATAGTTGTAACACTTGTGGTAAATGTTTTACTTTACGTAATATCTTAAACCGTCATCAACTAGTTCATACCGGAGAGAAACCATACACGTGTGTTACTTGTGGTAAATGTTTTAACAACCCGTCGAATTTGCATAAACACATTCGTATTCATACAGGATATAAGGCATATACTTGTGACACTTGTGGTAAATGTTTTACTCAGTCATCTGGCTTAAAGAAACATCAAGTAGTTCATACCGGAGTGAAACCATACAAGTGTGATACTTGTGGTAAATGTTTTGATCAATCCTCAACCTTGAAAAGGCATATGTCTGTTCATACAGGAGAAATTAGATATATCTGTGACATTTGTGGTAAACGTTTAACTAGATTAACAAGCTTAAAGAAACATCAGCTAGTTCACGCTGTCGATAAGCAATGACACGTCTGCTAAATGTTTTTTCCAGATAGTATATACAATAAAACATGGTAAACGTTTTGTATATTTTAATATTTTTATTAAGAACTAATATAATATCTGATTGTTTTTAGCACACCTGAGCCGAAGGCTCTCGGTGAACTTATAGGATGGGACTCGAGCCGGCGTCCATCAGTGCGTCCGTCTATCTGTTCACACTTTCAAACATGAATATCTCTGAGACCAGCTGTCCTATAAAGGTCAAATTTCATCTGGAGCATCATTGGGGTGAGGGATTACCTGCATTAGGTTTTAGGCAAGTTCGTTTCAGAACTCAGGTTTCCATGGCAACGGGTTTAATGGGGAAAATCTTATGACCACACTAGCTCCTTCATTTATGATTGGTTCTTCTATATTCTTGCAGGTAATGAGGACAACCATAAAATCTCGAATGGGTTCGAAATTCGGCAGGATCGGACCAGAGAATTATGAGTTAGCTGCCATTGAGTGTCCGGAAAAATCCCCATAGATTTATAAAGAGAGAAATGTTGTGTCCTCTCTAGTACCTTCATTTTTGGAAGAATCTTCTTCATTCTTGCAGGTAACAAGACCAACTATAAAAGCTCGGAAGAGTTTGAATTTCGGCAAGATTCCATCACTGACTTCAAAGTTAGCTGCCCTTGAGCGTCTGAAAAATCAATGACTACTGTTGTGACCACTCTAGGGCCTTCACTTTTGATTGGATCTTCTTCATTCTTGCAGGCAACAATGAAACCCATAAAATGTCGGATGGGCTCGAAATTCGGCAGGACCCGACCAGGGACTTATGAGTTACCTGCCCTTGAGCGTTTGGCAAAAATCCCTATTGTCTTATAATGGGAGAAATGTTGTGACCACTCAAGTGCTTTCAATTTTGAAATGATCTTCTTCATCCTTGCAGATAAAAAGGACAACTATAAAAGCTGGGATGAGTTCGAATTTCGTCAAGATCACATCTCCTTGTATAGAGTAAGCTCCCCTTGAGCATCTTAAAAATTGATGGATAATGTTAGGACCACTTTAGCATCTAAATTTACGATTGGATCTTCTTTATTATTTCATGTAACAAGGACAACCATAATAGCTTGAATGAGTTTGAAATTCAGCAGGATCTGACCATAGCAGCCCTCAAGCATCTTGAAAAATCCCAATAGACTTAAATGGTAGAAATGTTGTTACCACTCCAGTGCCTTCACTTTTGATTGGGTCTTCTTCGTTCTTGCAGGCAACATGGACACCGATAAATTCTCGGATTGGTTTGAAATTGGGCCAGATCGACACTCGGACTGTGAAGTTAGCTGCCCTTGAGCGTCTAGGAATCTCCATGGACTGATAATGGGAGAAGTGTTGTGACCACCCTAAAGTGCTTTCATTTTTGAATGGATATTCTTCATTCTTGCAGACAAAAAGGACAACTATTAAAGCTTGGATGAGTTTGAATTTAGTCAAGATCCGATCACCTGTTATGGAGTTAGCTCCCCTTGAGCATCTTACAAACTAGTGGATAATGTTGTGACCGCTCTAGCGCCCTCACTTTTGATTGGAACTTCTTCCTTCCTTCAGGTAACAATGTTTGAACTTTAAGTTGAATCAACCTCAGACTGTGGATTTAACTGCCTTTGAGCGTAATAAAAATCTGCATAGACTTACAATGGGAGATCTTTTATGACCACTCTAGCCTCTTTATTTTTTAATGGATCTTCCTCAGTCAGGTAACAAGGACACCCATAAAAGCTTGAATGAGTAAGATCATCAACCACACCCAACCACCAATTACAGAGTTAGTTGCACTTGAGGGTCTAAAATATAGCTGTTTAATGTTGTGACCACTCTACAGCCTTTATTTTTCATTTGATTTTTGTCATCCTTGTATGTTATCAGGACATACATTAAAGTATGGTTCGGTCAGATCCCATCTCTGACTACAGAGTTAGCTGTACTTGAGCATGTGAAAATGTTCATTCACATTTTTATTCAGATTGTTTTAATACTTGCAGATAACCAGGACTGGCATAATTTCTTATGTTTTTGAATTTGTTCCTGGTCACTGTTTCAAGTTCAGAGTTACCTGCCATTGAGCATCATAAATGAATGTATCTCCAAACATTATGCTGGCCCCCAGGTGAGCGATAGTGGCCCATTGGGCTACTTGTTTAAATAGTATTTTCCCGGAACCTGTCAAGAAGGTCAATTTTCAAACAAGTTCTGCAATACGTAACCATACCATTGTAGTATGCTAATAAATAGAGGATCTTACATTAGTACTCATGTTTTATTGAATTTATTAAACGAGTTGGGAAAAAGAACTATGATGCGAGGCTTAACGAGCAAATATCTCTTAGGCTTTCCGAGCATTTTATCTCTTTTTCGCAATGAGTTTGATAAAATCAATACCATAATACAAGAGCACAAATGTTAGATTCTATTTTATATGACATTAAGATTACTTTGAGATCTAGGATTGGCATATACCTTTATAGTCCGAGAGCCTGCAATAGGCTTAATCAAGTGGCTGAGGCCAAAAGGTTTGAAGGTGTTTTTTATGTAGAAACAGTGTGCTGAATTCAAAAATCAAACTCTTAAAAAAATCGGCTGGTACATAAAAGTGCTATGTGCAACGGAATACCCCCGAGGTAGGCAATATCTTAAAATAGCGCTTAAATGGGGGTATCCTTCTAGGTTTATTAATTTAAACCATGCAATTTAAGTAGTAAAATGCAAATTTTGGCCGCTAACAATATATATAATGATCATTGTTCAATATAAAAAGAATAAGACATGCCAAAAACGCTTTCTAAAACTAAAATATAAGAAACTATGAAGCCCACGAAAACTAATGACTTTTGTCACTGGTTAGGCAAAAAAAAAATGTGTGTTTCAGGTTACATGAAATTTTAAAATAGGGACGGTAGGTAGGAAATTATTTTTATTTTGTTAACATTTTACATGGGGAAGATGGGGAAACAAGAAGGCCTACCTGGGAAATCCCTAGGAAATCCTCTGAATATGCTTAAAAACTTAAGGGTCGCGGGTAGCTTAAAACACACATTTTTATTTTAGGCCTTATCAGTTGATTTTTAATTTGTTTAAGCTAGATCAGATTTATAATTAAATCTTATGTTATGCGATGGTGTTGTCATCAACAATTATTATAGTTTCAAAAACTTATAGAGTATCTCCAAGAAATGCCACAATCACAGACTGCAGGCTAACCCATGGCGCCGTGGGGTAGGGACACAAAGTAGGCATAACCCAAGCTTTTACAGTACAATATATGCATATTTCAAGTTCCTTTTTTCATTCAATGTGAATAAATTATGCTCAGATAAGACTAAGATTTAACCAGGCAGTTTAGTTTCTAAGCTGTGAACTCTATGTATAGCTAGCTATCACCACATGGCCAGCCACAACTGACCAGCCAGTGCTGGACAATATTCCACATGCCTTATATTCTATGTTCTAGAAATTGCATGATAACCCCCTCCTCCCACCCGCCAGGGCCAGGGGTTTAGGAGGAGTTGTCGTTTAAGTCAAAAGTTAACGGACAGACGAAGACCGATCACAACAGCTCACCTTGTCACTTCGTGACAGGTGAGCTAAAAAAAAGTTTTGAGAACAGAAAGTTAGGAGGAATACTATCAGAGTGTCAAATTGACTGGATCCAGATCAGAAATAGTAAGTGAGTATGATCAGGAAATACCACAATCACAAACCGCAGACAATCCCTTGGCACCGCGAGGAAGAGCCGCTCAACCATCACGAGACACCAGGAAGCAAATTAAGCAAAGCAACCAGCTATTTCCTCCCCATCAAGATGATTGCAATACTAGAATGGACATAAAGTAACGTACAACAAAACATAGAACAGTTACAGACTCCCACAATGGGAGTAACAATAAACAAAAAGTCAACAACAACAGAACCACCGCCTTAGAACGGACAGCAGCCTAGGCCACCGGGCCTGAGCATTGGTCCAGAGCTAGGTCCAAGCTGTATGCAAAGGTTAGCAGCAGACTACAAGTCATTGCTAGCAACAAGGTTAACATATGAAATGAGCCAGTGCATGAAATTTCCAACAATGTGGTATGTGCGACCAGCAAAGCCTCAGATCAGCCTGCGCATATGCACAGTCTGATCAGAGTCTTTGCTTGTAGCTTGTATATTCTATGACTGTTAAGCTACTGACCGAACACAATTTGCAGTTTCTAAGCTTAAAAGGAGGCTGCATAGGCGCGTCCGAGTCTACACATGTCAAAATGCTACATTGTTGAAAATCGCAAGCCACAGCTCATTACTGATACCCAATTTTTTGTTTCATTTTTCAACCTTTTCAAGGATGTACATTCATCTTTGTAGAAAGTCAATTTTCAAAACATTTACAAATGATCAAGATGGGCATGGGTACTTTTCTGTTGAAGACATGCTAAGTGTTTTATATAGAGGATCCTACATGAGTGCTTATGTTTAATTGAATTTATTAAACGAGTTGGGGAAAAGAGATAAAATGCGAGGCTTGCTGGGCATTTTTTTCTCTTTTTCGCAACGAGTTTAATAAATTCAATAATACAAAAGCACGAATGCTAGATTCTTTTTATCATATGATATTAAGATTACGTTGAAGTCTCATTTCTGACGTAAAAACGTTATAATTGTGTCATTATGTACGCAGCGTCGTTATGGACGTCAAAACGTTTCCCGAAAATCTATAATCCACTAGTGGTTTATCGGTTTTATTTCATGGCGTCATTTCACTCCCAGACGCGACGTCATATGATAAAAATTATAGTAGCATAAATTGTGATTATTTTCTTATCCATCAGTTTAACTATATGTTTTGGGTGCTCATGAAAAACATCTCGAGACGGTTCTTTTGAGTACCCACAACATATGTTTTTGTTGAGAAATAAGAAAAATAATTTTTAGGTACACACTCTTATCTGGGGGCCAGATTTTACAGTTTATCTTATTTAATAAAAAAAGTGTAAATCCTAATCAGATGGCAGGTCAGGATCCACATTTTTATATTTTAGTAAAAGGGAAGAATCCCGTCACTTAACTTGCTAAAAAATAGACAAGCCGAAACAATATTCAACCTTTACACTCTGTGTGTGCATAGCTTTCTAAATTATGAACTCCTCTTCAAGATCAGCTAAATTCATCAGAAGCAAGCTAATCAGGATCCACAGTCTTTCTCAACACAAATTCATGTTAATTCTGAAATTTTATCACTGCAATGACTGAAAATCAGAAATTCATTAACCATATACTCCATGGGCTAATTTTAGATCATGACATCATTTTCTTTTTTGAGACAAGATTGAATGAATTAAAGAAAATTTAAGTTAAGTTTCGAATACTTTTGAAAATATTACGTAAAATGGAGCATTTGCTCCAAGAGCAAATGCTCCATTTTTCATCATATTTCAAATACATGATATTTGAAAGGTGTCAAAATGCGTTATTATGGGCCAATATGGGGTAAAGGGTTAAACTAATACAACTAGAGGACCTGAAGGTCCTGAGGTGCTCACCTGATCTCTTTAATAATGTTAAAATAGGTCAAGGTCAACTACCACTTATATAAATAAAACATATTTTGTTTTATCATATATGGGGGTTGCAGCCATTTTGGTCAAGTGACCTAAAAAAATGTAATGAATACTCCATCGAACAGCCCAGTGATTTCTGAGAAACCAATGTTTAGATAGGTATGTGGCAGTCCAAATGAGTGACATTAGATAAAAGGTCACAGGTCAGCTTAACATTTGGTACTTATATAAAACCATTGTCTCATAAGGTAAAACATTTCTCGAAAGTATTATGATTTCGACTTAAACAGATATAGAAAAATGAACATTTCAAGATTTTTCCCATATAAATGCATTAGGAATCAAATTTGACCTTGCCATAAAGTACTTCAAGGTGTGGAGATTGATCATGAAATAATTTCTACGGTCATTCTCCTCCCTTCCGCTGAATCATTCAAGAAGGGTTGTTGTCAGTCACAAGCGAAAGTATGTGCACGAAGTACTGGTTAACTGCTTGTTCAAGCTTGCCCAGGAAAAAGTGTGGTTAGGTGTACTGACCGTCCCGCAATGACCATAGCTGTTGACTTGGGACGTAAAGCAACAAAACAAACAAACAAGCTAGATTCATCATTCGTGGAAACCTGGTAGAGCCCGCATCCCCTATGCTACATAGCAAGTCCCAAGGCCATCAGCCTTAAGATATTTAAAGGGTAGTTATCCGTATATGGGTATGATGGCCTTGACCTTTGAAACTTATTTATAGCCATTGTCTCATTAGGTTTAACATATCAAGTGAGGATAATGACTTTGGCTTCAACAGTTTTCAAAAAATCAATTTTTCAAAAAAAACATTTAAATGCATTAGGAAGATAATTGACCTTGACGTTAAGTAGGCCAATGTCAACTTAGGATCATCACTTGAACAAACTTGGTAGGTCCCACGTCCCCAATGCTACATACCAAGTCCCTAGGTCACCGGCCTTCTGGTTCTGGAAATGAAGATGTTTAAAGGGTTTTTACCATATATGGGCGTGGTGGCCATCTTGGTCATGTGACCAAAATATTTTGCATAAATTTTGGCTAACTTATCATATAGAGTCTTCACATAAAATTAAGTTTAATTAGGCCAATGGTTTGTGATAAAAACTATGTTTTAATATATTGATGGGACTCCAATATGAGTGACCGAAGCTGTAAGGTCAACCTTGACCTTTGAAACTTATTTATAGCCATTGTCTCCTTAGGTTTAACATATCAAGTGAGGATAATGACTTTGGCTTCAACAGTTTTCAAAAATCAACTTTTCAAAAAATATCCCATTTAAATGCATTAGGAAGAAAATTTAATCTTGCTGTTAAGTAGGTCAAGGTCAACTTAGAATCATCACTTGAACAAACTTGGTAGGCCCTACATCCCCAATGCTACATACCAAGTCCCAAGGTCATCGGCCTTCTGGTTCTGGAGAAGATTTTTAAGGGTTTTTACCATATATTGGCGTGGTAGCCATCTTGGTCATGTGACCACAATATTTTGCATAAATTTTGGCTAACTAATCATAAGGAGTCTTTACATGGAATTTTAGTTCAACTGGGCCAAAGGTTTGTTGGAAAACTATGTTATAATATATTGATGGGACTCCAATATTAGTGACCTAATCTGTAAGGTCAAAGATCAACCTTAACCTTTGAAACTTATTTAAAGCCATTGTCTCAATAGGTTTAACATATCAAGTGAGGATAATGACTTTGGCTTCAACAGTATTCAAAAATCAACTTTTCAAAAAAAATCCCATTTCAATGCATTAGGAAGATAATTGACCTTGACGTTAAGTAGGCCAATGTCAACTTAGGATCATCACTTGAACAAACTGGGTAGGCCCCACATCCCCAAAGCTACATACCAAGTCCCAAGGTCACCGGCCCTCTGGTTCTGGAGAAGAAGATTTTTAAAGGGTTTTACCATATATGGGCGTGGTGGCCATCTTGGTCATATGACCAAATATTTTGCATAAATTTTGGCTAACTTATCATAAGGAGTCTTCACATAAAATTTAGTTCAATAGGGCCAATGGTTTGTGAGAAAAATATGTTTTAATATATTGATGGGACTCCAATATGAGTGACCTAAGCTGAAAGGTCAAAGGTCAACCTTATTTATAGCCATTGTCTCCTTAGGTTAAACATATCAAGTGAGAATAATGACTACCACAGTTTTAACAAAAATTAACTTTTCAGAAATTTTCCCATTTAAATGCATTAGGAAGCAAATTTGACCTTGACGTTAAGTAGGTCAAGGTCAACCTATGACCATCATTTGAACACACTTGGTAGGCCCCACAACCCAAATGCTACATACCAAGTCCCATGGTCATCAGCCTTCTGGTTCTGGAGTAGAAGATTTTAAAGGGTTTTACCATATATCGGCGTGGCGGCCATCTTGGTCATGTGACCAGGCCCATTTAAACAAACTTTCATTCCCGCGTCATAAGGAGTCTCCATATGAAATTTGAATTTAATTGGCCCAGTGGTTTCAGAGGATATGTTTGAATTTGTGGACGGATTGACGGACGACGGAGTGACTTGTATACTATTAGCTCACCCATGAGCCTTCGGCTCAGGTGAACTAAAAATGACTGAAAGTCTTGTCTATATGACAAGAAAGCATGCCAACGTCATTGAAAAACGTTCACTGTATTTACAAAACACGTTTTGCTACATTTTTTATGATTTTGGTTTACCCAATCGCGGAGAATTTTCCGGGTTTTTTTCTTTAGTTGTTCGAGGTGATCTGGAAAACTGCAGCGAACCCAGGAGAAATTTTTACACACTCTTGTGCAAAAATATGAGAAGGGTTTTGCACTTAACTGCATGACATTTGACAGTACAACGAAAGCCTGCATCCCTGCCCCACAGTGCCTGGGAAGTAGGTGCTGACAACGCTTAAACAGCCTGCCCCACAGTGCCCGAGAGGAAGGTTCTGACATCGCTTAAACAGCATGCATCCCTGCCCCACAGTTCCCAGGATGAAGGTTCGGACACCTTTGAACAGCCTGCACCCCTGACCCACAGCTATCCAGAGGTGGATGTCAACACCACTTAAACAGCCTGCAACACTGCCCCACAGCGCGCGAGAGGTAGGATCCAACACCTCTTAAAAAGCCTGCACCCCTGACCCACAATGCCGGGGTGGTAGGTTCAGACACGGCTTGAACAACCTGCACCACTGTCCCACAGTACCTGGGAGGTAGGTTACGACACTGCCTAAACAGCCTGTACCCCTGCCCCACAGTGCCCAGAAGCTACATGTAGATTCTGACACCCTTCAACAGCCTGCACCCCTGCCCCACAGTGCCCGGTAAGTAGGTTCCAACACGGCCTAAACAGCCTGTACCCCTGCCCCACAGTGCCCTGAGGTACGTTCCAACACCACCAAAACAGCCTGCACCTCTGCCCCAGAGTGCACGGGAGGTAGGTTCCAACACACCTAAACAGCTTGCACCCCTGCCCCAGAGTGCCCGGGAGGTAAGTTCCAACACCGCTTAAACAGCATGCACACCTGACCCACAATGCCCCGGAGGTAGGTTCAGGCACCCCTTAAACAGCCTGCACCCTGGCCAACAGTGCCCGTGCGGTAGGTTCTTACACCCCTTAAACAGCCTGCACCCCTAAGCCACATTGCCCAGGAGGTAGATTCGACAACTTTTAAGCAGCCTGCATCCCTGCCCCACAGTTCCCAGGATGTAGGTTCTGACACCTCTTTAACAGCCTGCATCCCAGCCTCACAGTGCGAGGGAGGTAGGTTCCTACACTGCTCAAACAGCCTGCACCCCTACCCCACAGTGCCCAGGAGGTTATGACATCCCCTAAACAGCCTGCACCCCTGTCCCAGTGGCGGGGAGTAGGTTCTGACACCACCTAAACAGCCGGCCTGCACTGCTACACCACAGTGCCCGGGAGGTAAGTTCAGACACCTCCTAAATAGCCTACATCCCTGTCTCACAGTGCGCAGGAGGTAGGTTCCCACACTGCTTAAACAGCCTGCACCCCTGTCCCACAGTGCCAGGGAGGTAGGTTCTGGCACCACCTAAACAGCCTGCATCCCTGTCCCACCGTGGCGGGAAGTAGGTTCTCACACGGCCTAAACAGCATGCCTGCACAGCTACCCCACAGTGCCCGGGAGGTAGGTTTGGACACTGCTTGCTTAAACAGCCTGCATCCCACCCCTGCCCCACAGTGCCCTAGAGGTAGGTTCTGACATCGCTTAAACAGCTTGCACCCCTGCCCCAGAGTGCCTTGGAGGTAGGTTCCAACACCGCTTAAACAGGCTTTTATCTCTCTCTCTCTCTCTCTCTCTCTCTCTCTCTCTCTCTCTCTCTCTGAACACAGTGCCTCCTGTGAGTCTTGGACTGGGCGCATTTCCATCTCAAGATCCAAATTTAATTGAGCCAGTAGAAGAAATAGATAAAAAAAGACTTCAAGTCATTTTTTTTATCAAAATGCAGCAGGTTCAGGTTCTGAAACCTGATCCCTAGGCCTTATTACATAGATCCACGGACATGTTTGATATTGTTGGACTGAACATGATGAACTGGTCCACATATTGGACTTGTAAAATGGTATGGGATGTGAAGACAGCTGACATGAAATATCACGCAACGATGGCCAAAAATTAGGGTGTGGCATTGAATAGATAAGAAAAAAAACGATAAAGCATTTTGTGGGATAATGCTTTTGCTGTTTTCTTGGTTTCACTTATAAAAAATAATTGATTTACACGTAACAGATCTGGTAACGCACTTAAACCATTGTGATTGGCTGTTCAACAATGCGTTTCAACGTGAATTGAATGTTTAACTGCGTTGCTATACTTGAGTTATTGATTGGTTAACAGGTAACTGCGTTGCACTGCAGTTCACCAGTATCGATAGTGAGCTTTGATTGGATTTTAGAAATTCGCGTTGGAAAATTACTGCGTATTACGTGCGTTTTCAACGTGAATTTGACAAACTCAAATACGCAATCGTTAGTGTATAACCAGCAAAGCCTCAGATCAGTCTGTGCATATGCGCAGTGTGACCAGAACCTTTGCTAGTCGCTTGAATAGCTACTGCCCGAACAGCATTTCGAGTTTCTAAGCTTAAAAGAAGGCTACACAGGCTCGTCTAAGTCTGCACTTGTAAAAATGCCACATTGTTGAAACTCACATGTCGCAACTCAATTGTGTATCTGTCAAGGGTTAACCAAGACTCCAGTAGCAGACTGGTTTGTATAGATTCACCATGTGTCATATTGAGGATCTTACATGTGTGCTCATTTTTATTGAATTTATTAAACGAGTTGGGGAAAAGAGATAAAATGCGAGGCTTGCCGAGCATTTTATCTCTTTTTCGCAACGAGTTTAATGAATTCAATAATACATGAGCACGAAAGCTAGATTTTATTTATCATATGACATTAAGATTACGTTGAAGTCCCATTTCTGGCGTGAAAGCATTATTATTTTGTCATTATGTGCGCAACATTGTTATGGACGTCTTAATGTTTCCCGTAAATCTGTAAACCACTAGTGGTTTATCGATTTAATTGCACTACGTTATTTCACTCCCAGACGTGACGTCATATGATATAAAGAATTCTGAAATCACCTTTAGACTATGCTTGTGTTTATATACATTTACATTAGCATGCATGCAGTATGGAGCATCAGTAGCTGACTGGTAAGGATCTGCACCGTTTGTCATGCCACGTATACTACGTTGCGTCAAGGTTGGGCGGAAAATCCCACCCCTGGAATTTACCAGTGGAATTTACCGGTATTTCCCGGCATGGCAAATAAGGCTCAAATGGCAAATACTGGCAAATAATGGCAAATATAACTTTTTGGCCGCGAAATACTGGCAAATTTGATTTAGCCTAAAAATGCAGCAGATATCTTTAGGACTGGAAGTTGACTTAAAATATTATAATTTAACTAAATGAGTGAAAATGTAAATATTGAATATGAGGCTACAGTATCAGCATAAAACCTTTGAATACATTTAAACATGTTAAAACAGCCAAAAATGAATCTTAGACTGAAATTTTGAAATAATTTTTAACAATAAATAGTGTCTTTAGCCCTTATCATGCTGAATATTGTATGTACTACACAGTAACACTTCTCCAAAATTTTATCCTGTTCAGCTAAAATCTGTATTTTCAATAAGTGTGGAAAACAGTGTAGATCCTGATAAGATGACCTCTGAAAGAAACCAACTGATCAGGAGCTAGTGTTTTCAAAAAATGGATTCAACAGGACAATTGTTAATTCTGGGTTCAGCAGGACATGGGTAAATTCTAATTTGACCTTTAAATGGAAATAAAACTTACCTGTGTATCTGGCAATTGTTTGACACCTGTCACAAACTGTTAAAACAACACATCCCCAAGTAGATACTGTATACCCAGGGGCAAGGATGAACAATAGGATGTCATGATTGACATTATATTTTAACTTAAGACAAATAAAGTCAAGGTGACCATAAACAGGGGTGTCTTTAATTGAGTTATAGTACAGATAAGGGTCACTCATCCAAATACTCAACTTTAATACTTCATATTTTAACTTAAGACATTTAAAGTCCAGGTGAACACAAACAGGAGAGTCTTTAATTGATTTATAGTACAGAGAAGGGTCACTCACCCAGCCTTACCTGTAACTATGCACAAGCCAACTGATGAGTACTTTGTCAGGTACAAAATTGTGTTTTTTTTCTTCTTCTAAAATTCACTTTATTAAATTTAAATGTTTAAAGAATTAGCAATATACCTTTAAACAAGATAAATTTAGCTGATAGCCTGATAAAATATTAAGTCAAATAACCTCTATTATTAAAATTACCAATCTAAATGTGGAGGGTTGTAAATCATATTTGCCAGTATTTTCCATTATTTGCCATTATTTCCCGGTATTTCCCAGTAAATTCCACTGGCATGGCAAATAAGCTTATTTGCCAGCATTTTGCCAACCTTGTTTGGCTGCTTGAATACACTTGCTAACATGTATATGATTACATGCTAGTTAGCAAGTGTGAACAAGCGGAAATGATGTGGAAATTTCTACTTGCTTTATTTAGAAGACTGGTAGTATTCAGCTAGTGTGGATTGTTACATAGTTTAAGGTACCATCCTTCGTACATGCTTTTTGTGCGAAAACTGGTAGTATTCAGCTAGTGTGGATTGTTGCACATTTTAAGGTACCATCATTCGTACATGCTTTTTGTGCGAAAACTGGTAGTATTCAGCACAAAAAAGCAACATTTTATCCCTGCAAAGCGTTTCCTTAAAGTGTGGATTGTAACATGATATTTAAAGACACCATTCAGCATATAATAATAAGCCAGTGCACGAGATTTCCAACAAAGTGGCATTTTGACTTGTGTAGACTCAGATGAGGCTCTTCAGCCTCCTTTTAAGCTTAGACACTCCAAATGGTGTTCAGTCAGTAGTGTAACAATCATCGAATACTCAAGTGACTAGCAAAGGCTCTGATCAGACTGTGCGTATGCGCAGGCTGATCTGAGGCTTTGCTGGTCGCACATACCACATTGTTGGAAATCTCATGCACTGGCTCATATGATATTCAAAACAGTATCCTTCTAATGTGCGTTGTAAGATGATGCTTTAAGGCACCGTTCTTCAGATGATAGTCTAAGATTTCATCTCTCTCGCGTGTGTTTTGAGATGGTATTTCAACGCACCATTCTGAGTAAAAGCTCTACCGCATATTTCACATGTATAGGGTTTCTCTCCAGTATGTATTTTACGATGACGAACTAAGGAACTGCTATCTACGAATGATTTACCACAAGCATCACAGTCATAAGACTTCGCTAAAGTATGAACATTCTGGTGCCTCTTTAAGTAAGCAGCAGCAGCGAATAGCTTGCCGCATGTTTCACAGCTGTAAGGCTTATCGTCTGTATGAACTCTCAGATGACATTTCAATGCGACGCTTTGCCTGAAAGCTCTTCCACAAGTTGGGCATTCGTAGGGTTTCTCTCCAGTATGTATTCTACGATGTTTTCTTAAAGAACTGCTATCTGCGAAGGCTCTACCACAGTTATCACATTCGTAAGGCTTCTCTCCTGTATGTACTTTATAATGCCGCCGTAAGGAACTGCCTTCTGAAAATGCTTTACCACAAGTATCACATTCGAAGGGCTTCTCTCCACTATGAACATTACCATGCGTTTTTAACTGACCAGCAGTTGCGAACCTTTTCCCACAAGTTTCGCATCCAAATTGCTTAACTCTAGTATGTAAGTTACAATGCGCCTTTAAATTACTGGAAACTGAGAAAGCTTTACCACAAGTATCACACACGTATGGTTTATCTCCAGTGTGTATTGTCAGATGTCTCTTTAAGTTGCTACTGTGGGCGAAAGATTTACCGCATGTGTCACATTTGTAAGGTTTCTCTCCAGTATGCGTTTTGAAATGATTCTTTAATCCTTGGATACGTGTGAAAGCTAGACCACAGAGAAAACATTCAAGCGGGTTTTCTTTAGTAAGTACATCACCATCATCTAAATTTGTTTCAGTACTGGCACTGGTTGAAGTGTCACTAGGTTTCTCCTCCGAATGTGTTTTGATATGGATATTTAACTGACTAAGCATTGAAAAGGTTTGTAAGCAATAATCACATTTGTAAGTTTTCTCTTTCTCTTGTAGTTTTAAACGCATTTTTAATGCACCATGTTGTGAAAAAGACTGATTGCAATAATCACATTCACGCGACTGCTCTTCTGCAAGGCTTTCTTGAAACTTTAATGTTCTGTCAATTGTAACTGCTTTTCCACAACTACATTCCAGTGGTTTCTTCTCAATGTCACTTACAGTGTCGCTTTGCATGATTCATAGGTTTAGATAAACAAAAAATGTCTACGTAAAAATGTAAATATTTTCTTACCCATCAGTTTAATATATGTTTTGGGTGCTCAAAAGAACCGTCTCATTGGGACGGTTCTTTTGAGTACCCACAAAATATGTTTTGGTTGAGAAATAAGAAAAGTAAATTTTCGTTACGCACTCTTAACTAAAGGCCTGATGATGATGATAAATGCAATATGTCAATACAATTTTTTTCAAACTGGCTTCTTTAACGTTTTAAATACATGTGGTAAATCGAGATCACAATTCAGATTATTGTTATTACTGTGGTCGTTAAACACATCGAGACAGATCACACAACATTGCTGCTGCATAGAAGCCAAATTTTTCTTCGATTAACATTTTCTTTTGAAGATGGTCCCAATAAGCCACACAGCTTTATGCCTAAGTCTACTTCTAGGATGTGCTCATATAACAAGTTATTGTAATTGATTACATATAATACTGTATCGACCAATTTTCGTCGACAAACTAACAAAGGATCAAGCAAAAGGCAGTTCATTCTCTCACAGCATTACTAATGCTCCAGTATTAATTTTATATACAGTATAAGTGTAACAGTGTTTAGTACTCTCTAACCGTATCAAGTACTGTGTTCGTTTGTATATCTTGATACTCATGGCTCTACATTGGATTGAGAGTTTCATGATCCTCAGAAATGTGTCACCATTCTCTGAAAAGATAACAGAAATGTAGGAATCTTTTTCGGAAGTTCCACATAAAGTGCACCAAAATGTAACAAATTTGGCAAAAATTCAAAGTGGTTATTACTGAATATCATTATCAGTTTTGGAACCTATAGTACACTAAATCCTACAATATCTCCCAATATTACCTCTCCTTATTTAGATCATTGGCTACAATCCTTAGAGAAATGTTAATAATTGCAAATTTAATAAACAAAATGTATTATATTGCAATTTGTATTCCAACTTACTCCACCATAGAGAAACTATTTGCTTATTATACAGAAGATATACCAATATTGATTTTCAAATTTGATTTATTGCTTCAATTTTCACAATGCTTTAATTATTCCCATACTTTGCCATTGCTTTAAAATTGAGTAATGTAAATGGAGACATTAAAAATATCATTTCTTGTAGTCATGTTTGGTTAAAATAATCATATTTGAGCTTTTAAATTTGCACCATTTTCGTTAGGGACTCTAATGTACAGTTAAATCTATTATCTGTATTTATTAAATTATTGTTGGCCATTAAATGTGTTTTTGTACATATTTTTCGTAATACTGAAGATTTCTAAAGAAATGTGATTTAAAGTATATTCTGTTTTATGCTTCAGGTCATTTGACAGTTCCGTTGCGGACACTAATGTAAGATTCATATAAATGAACTGTTGGTTAGAATTGTGGTGATGGTTTATAAAGACTAAAGGCATCATCACCAAATGCTTTTAAAATGTGTATATCAAGAGTGTTGATCAATGGTGGCATTGTCACACCACATGGTTAAGGGATGTTATAACTGATAAATGTTTTATTTGGCACTATAACAGAGGCCACACTGAGGTGTTAGTTTTAGTTTTGTTCCACCCATAAAGCCTTGCATTGCAGTAAAGAGATGATAATTCTCTTCATGTTTGCCATAAAGAATCACCCTTTCTATATAATGAAGCTGTTGATAGTTTGCATTTTTGAAGCGTAAAAGATTGAAAATGCATGTAATATGGAAACTATTATTTACCACGTACTGTACAAATCATAAATAGCAAAATGAATTATATATGTATCAAGGGATTGGAATTAAAGTTGCTAATTGATGGATGGTTATGATTAACTGGCACAATAGTGACAACATATCCTTCTTGAATCTGTTATATCAACTTTTCCTCGAAAGTTTCCAAAAAGATAAGTTTTCACAATTGGCTTAATCAATGAGATCAGTGGTGTGTAAGGGATTAAATTGTGCTTTCTTTTTGATAAACGCTACTATTCATTCCAATGAATTCGATGTGAAACATGACTACCTACAGCAAAAGTTGCTTTTGACCCCCTTCCACATCACAGAATATGGTCATGTTGCATATCAAATTGAATTAATTGAAGCACAGAAAACCCCTTACAAGGTCCATTATTTCCTTTAATGGAGCCAGGATTAAAAGTCACAATGTTCAAATTGAAAGGATAGAAAAGTAGATTTATATGTGAGCAAATAAGAGACACTTACACTTAGGGTAGACTCCTGATGTGAGGATAGTGGGGGGACTTTTTCAGGAAGAAGTCATGGTGTATATCAAACTCAAGGAAATGAGTTTTTATCAATTTGCGAGCAATACTAAGCCCTAACATACTCTGACCAAATGGGACGTTTGTTTTACCTTTGATACCTCATCGCTAAAATATGTTTGTTATATGGGAGAATGTTCTACAATTATTGCAAAATTTGTAATGTCTGCAACGCTTTTTGTATCAATAATAAACTACCAATGCATAATCAAAGCACAAATAGGCATATTTACATTTCTTTGTTTTGCTATGATAAGTTTAACTAAAAAAAGGACACTAAATACAGCTTCCTCATCTCTAACACATATTTCATTAGTGCATTAAGTTGTATCTCTATTAAAGGTATTTAAAGATTAAATACTTGCCCCCAATCATTTTGTTTTAGGGGCCCAGCTTGCTCCTATCGAAAAAGGGTTAGTCTGTATCCCTAAAAAATATAAGCTGATATCAATCACTAGTGATCATATCATTTCACCAGTGATTGGTATCAACTTTCTTTGTTTTTGATATGCATTGACTTCACTGCTAAGTATAATATAAATGCTTACACCTGCCGTAACCATTAATAATAGATTGTCATTAATATAAAAGAAGAATTGTTGCGGACACTACAGAATGATGAGAATACTACATCAGACGTTTTCTGCTCCTGTTTCTACGCCAAAGGCAGGAGTGTCCATTTTTTGCCAGTCATAAAGGACAATGGTCAGTCTCCACAGGAGAAACGAAAACGCGATCAGCTAGGAAATAGTTAAGCCAGGCAAGCATATGTATGCGTTGATGACACTACACAAAATTTTGTAGAATTATTGACCTTCAATATAAACAGTATAAGAAACCATAACATATATAATGCGTGTGTAAACTGTTGTTACTTTTCTTCGATACCATCTTCCAGGTACTTACCAGTGCAAATTAAGCAGTATTTAATGTTATTTTAGTACTTTAAAAAGCCTTTAGTAAAAGTTATTGGACAAAACGTAAAACCTATAATGGAGCATGTCATTCATACAATTTGGCATAAAACTCTTATTTTTTACCAAATTACAATGGCTTAAAGGCATTTAAATGATTATGAAATATGCTATTGTTATGATATTTAAAATTTATGAAATGTTGCTAATTAATATTCAAAATTACCTAGTGAAAATTTGAGGGGTGGAGTTTCAATGTAACAGCATAACGTGAAAAAATGGGTTATTATAGGCATCAAATGACTTCCTGTGACAGCTGAGCATATATACACATGCCATATGCCATTTTGAAGGGTCATGTAATGACTTGTGGGTAAAACTAAAGTAGTTTGGTTGTAAACTATGTACAGTAGACCTGGGGCCAAATACATTGAAAAGTATTCAAATACATAACAGTTACTTTCACTGATCAATGATTACCGTTACTTTACAATAACAGGACCTGTAGGAATGTAATGATTACAATTACAATTACTTTAGAAATAATTACTAATTACTATGAAGTTTTCGTGTAAATTTGTAACGCTATATGGTACTCACTTTTAAAGTTATTAAGAAAGTAGGGTCTTTGCAGCTTTATACATGTATATATTTAGGCCATGCCCTATACTGCTGTTTCTTAAGTAAATGTAAAATATCTAGCCATGAAGTTTTAAAAGTTAAAATATATACATAATACACAATGCACAGTTCATACCAAAATTGTTTTAAAATTTTGATGCATCATACATATCAGATCTGCCTACATACTTTATAGATGATGAGCATGCCACATAGTAAATGTGTAGATCTCTAAAGTACAGTAAACTGGAAATTGTCTGCTCAGTTAGTCAGCTATTTTTAAATTATTAACATATTTACTGTATGATTACTTTTATTCAGCGTAAGTCTTTCAAAAGTGTATTCTTTCAGGGAACATAATTCAAAATGGCTTAAACTGGTGCTGCCATTACACAAACAATGATTTAGAAATTTTAGTGATTTTATTGAAATAAAACACTTGCAACTTCCTATTATTTAGCCAATCCACAAAAAAAGAATTTGGTCTCATAATCTTAATCCAGCTTACACACATACGCAGGTAGCTATCTAGAGTTTCATAATTACTTTGAAAATTGTATTTAATTACATATAATTACAATTACTAATTACCATTACCCCAGGTCTGATGTACAGAGAACATAGAATGTACATAGAACAACCACTAAAACAAAGACATCTTCCTAATGCACTTTATTGTGAAACTACCGTTTTGCAAAAATGTTTTTATCACATGGTGCAGGCCTTGAAATATCTTAAAATAGGCACTTGCCCTGCATCACAAAAGTTATTGGCATGTATGGAAAAAATGTTAATTTACATTGGAAATCATCCAAAGTTTCACTTGCCCTGCAGCCTGAGGCACTCGTAAATACGAGCGGACGAGTGGATTTTTCGAGGTCTGCACCTGGTGGCGTGTCTGGGAATTATATTGAGACATATTTTTGTTTGGTTTGTTATTATACGTCCAAGTCGACACTGTTTCCTGGGTTGAACCAGTACTAAGCAGCGGATACAGTGTCTTGCTCAAAGAAAGACACAACATAGTGACTCCGCCGGCGGTGAGTCTCGAATGTGAGTTTGACACAATCACTTACTATGATCACACTTTAGGTTACCATGGCAACCAGGATTCTAAATGGAATCGAAATCTTCAAACAGCTTTGACAGGGGACCACCCAAGGACCTTTTTCTGTGAAGTTTTATGTCATTCCACCCAGTAGATTAGGAGAAGATTTTGCAATGAACAAATTGTTGACTGACGGTATTCAGTGATGGGATCTGACCTAAATACAAACTCATCCATGCTTTTATTTATGTCGTGGTTATTACCGACAAGAATGAAAAAGATCAAATGAAAATGAAGACCGAAGCAATCCCTGTTCACCCCCCTGGGGTGGGGCGTGGTTACAGATGACTAGTGCATAATCCGTTTTCAGTGCACATACTTATACTTGTAACTGACTCGAAAGAAAATACAAATTGCTTTGAGTAACTGACAACCCTTCTTGAAACAGCGGAAGGAGAATCTGAGAATGAACGTAGAAAAATGGTTCATGATATGAGACTCGCTACCGGTTATGCCACGGCGCCCGGAAAAAAGTTAAGAAAAAATGTAGTTAAAACAATTTTAAACCAAAAACATCAATTAGGTCATACTCAGTTATCCGATTTTATTCAAACAAGATCAAACAAAGATCGTACCCATTCAAAGCCATTGCAATAAATCAATATTCTAATGCACTTGAAAATGCAACGTGATGTCTGATTGGATAACGTCTTAAATTTGCGACAGTATATCCTGCGATATACTGTCGGAAACCCAACGTCATTAAGTAACGTCGCTTTTTATTGGTTGACAAGTGAATATATGCAGCTGACAAGCGGATTTATGCAGCTGGCAGCCGCTGAACGAATATACGCAACAAAGTACGTTTTCACTGTATATATGAATGGAAAGTGTTAATAGTGCATTAGAATTGGGATAACCATATTCAAAATTTTCATTTGGGGAGGTATATCGTCGGATATACGTTCGGAAATCACGTTTACGGCTCCGCTTACGCGTCGCCGTAAAACTAAATTTCCGACCGTATATCCGACGATATACCTCCCCAAATGAAAATTTTGAATACAGTTATCCCTTTAATCTGTTTTTATTCTTCGGACTGTTAACGTCGTGTATTTCGCGTTAGGGTCTATTCAATAAATCAATTCCCTCAAATGCATGTTTTTTACATTAAACGGTCCGAGCAGCACACGAAAAGGCACCTTTTTTTATCGTAAATGTGCTACAATGATGCTTAATGAATAGTTAGCTATAAAATCATACCTGTGCGTGGTATTTCTTGTTCTTGTTGACTAATGCACCTCCATACAACGAGAACACCACTATAGGAATGTAAAATCTAACTTAAAACTCAAAAAGAGCGTCAACAAAACGCAAGGAAATCAATCAATAGTTAACAAATAATAAGGTAGGTAACTCTTGATAAGGCAAAGTCTTATAACTGGAGCTGCAGTTTAGGAAAATGTATTTTTGTAGCGTTACTTAGTGCTAAAAAACGTGAGACATAATCAATACACTTCATTTACAAAACTACAGTGTGAAAACAGAGGGGATAGCCTAATGGACGCCCGTACCATAGCCGACAAACTATATATGGTATAAGCATTTTCTGCGCAGGTGTGATATGCCTACTCAAAGAATTTGAAAAATGATAATGACTATATAAGTTGATTTTAAAACAATTGCATTGTCTCTTACACGCTTTCATCGGACTTGTATAGATAAACAAAAAGCTTTTAGGCGTGTCTGTATAAACAAAAAGCTTTTAGGCGTGTCTGTATTACAATATTGAAATTACGGATCTAGAAAAAGGAGTTTCAAGCATTTACTCCCATTCACTATACAAGTTTGACGCACATAGGTGTTCAAATTGAATACACAGCCCAAAACTACACGAATTTCTACACGTTAATATCTGCTTCTGATACACCTTCCTCAGGCAAAAAGTAAACCTGACAAAAGGAGAAAATTCTCTGACCTCCTATTTACACCATAAACGTAGGGACCCGTAAGAAGTTGCATCACATTCCCCGACTTTTGATTCTCTTCCTAGGACAAGAAGTATTGATTATAATATACAGAACATGCAACATTGGTTTACCTTTTTATCTCCTCGAAATCTCAACCGGACTAACCTCAAATTGTTTTTCTCGCTCAACCAGCGTTTGAGCATCTACAAAAGCAAATTTGGTTCACGTCAATTTCAAGCAATGAGTACTAGGTGAATCAGGCTGTTGAACCACAAAAGTTAAATTAGCGAACAGCGCAGACCCATGAGAGAGGCGACTAAATGTGGCTTCTCATCGGAGTATGTAAAAGGTTAATAGGTCTTGAAAGGCATGTACAGTTCGCAAAATGAATAGCTCTTCCCCAGACATGCAATCAGTCAGCTACCTATACTTAATAATGAAAGATCGCTAACATACAGGTCATGCCGGATAAGAGTGCGAAGAAGCGATTGGAAAGTATTTTTTATTTTCCTTCTCCCATATAAGCCTAGCGTTGTTTTTGTGGGCCATGGGCAGAACCCAGCGTCTGATCAGGGTCGCCACTGCTTGCTTACATAATGCTCTATTAAAATTTGAATAAAAATGAAAAAAAAAAAAACACCCAACAACCCTTAAAACGGTCCAAATATTAACAGTGGGAAAATCTATTTGGCTTTTAATGGGTTAAATCTTAACCGAAACATGAGACGGATTTTTAGTACCCCAAACACATGTTTACCTTTCTTTCTGCATGTATATATATCCTCATACTGCCATACGCTCGCGAGGACATGGCAGGGAGATGCGCTGTCAATTGGATAATAAAGCCCCAGTTAAGCCCCAGTTAAGCCCCAGTTACACTGTCACGATTTTGGGCCACGGCAGAGCTACGACTCACCCCGATTTGTCAAATCGGGATGCATCGGCATGATTCTTAGTAGCGCCGTTGCGCCATCGTAATGCACCGGCGTGAATCGTAGTAGTACCGTGGTGATTCTTGAAGAATCTTGGTGATTCGGGAACCTCGAGGACAACGCTACGACGAGTTTAAACCGTTTAAACTCGTCGGGGTGAATCGTGTTGGATTGTGGGCGTGGCCTAAGTCGTAGCTCTACCGTAGCGGGATCGGGGTCATTCCTAGTGGCATCGTGGTAGTATTCGTCGTCATTCTTGGGCGTTCCGGGTTAATCGGGGTATCATCTGACAACACGATTCACCCCCGACTCATCCAGATTCACCCCGATTCACCAAGAATGCAGTACGACTGTCCTACGGTTATGTCGTGACTCTGCCGTAGTAGCATCGTAGTAGCATCGTAGTAGCACCGTCATGAATCGTAGAGGAGTCGTAGAGATACCGTAGGAACGTCGTGAGACATCGTAGGGATTTCTAAATTTTCTGTTTTAACCATCCCGATGCATCCCGATTTGTCAATATAGGTCTCATCGGGACGAATCGTGATGAGTCGTAGCCAGAATCGGGAATGTGTAACTGGGGCTTTACACATTCCCGATTTTGGGTCACGTCAGAGCTACGATTCACCCCGATTTCTCAAGTCGGGATACATCGGCATGATTCTTAGTAGCACCGTTGCGCCGTCGTGATGCACCGGCGTGGGTCGTAGTAGTACCGTAAGGAGAAACGGGGTGATTCGGGAACCTCTAGGACAACGCTACGACGAGTTTAACCGTTTAAACTTGTCGGGGTGAATCGTGTTGGATTGTGGGCGTGGCCTAGGTCGTAGCACTACCGTGGCGGGATCGGGATCAGTCTTAACTATACCCATTCATCATAATCATACAACAACAATCTTTACATTTTGCTGGCTGCGAGCGTTTAATGCACATGAAGAGAGACCAATAACAGTGCTACATATTGTGAAATTCATATATTAGTATACATTGAATTGCTTTGCAAGTCTATGTAGCTTATACAACGATATCCATAATACGTCTGCGTCAAACGCATAACACTGGCATGCATTTAATGCACATGTAATATAGATGTTTCCATGCGTAACTTCCTGAACCATATACTAGCCGGTCACGTAAACCAGAAATAAAACCCTGTGGGAAAAAACTCTGGACCGTGCGTCGAACCCAATGCTATGTATATTTCGAAGGAAAACGGGTGTCGAACGTCACCCAAAACCAAATTAGTTGTAAAACCTACATGTAATCCAATAGGCCAGAAGTCTGCAACTGATTCATTTATCGTACTGATTATATCTGCTGGGATCGGATGTCAACCTCACCCATAAAAATATCATTATTTTTAAATATTTCGAAAGTTGAAGTGAACTCCGTGACACAAACTGCCCGCTTGACCATCAGGCCACATGATGAATATTCATATCGTTAAGACAATAGTTTCCCGCTATACTGACGAAACGCTAGAAACTATTAGTCTTAACTATACCCATTCATCATAATCATACAACAACAATCTTTACATTTTGCTGGCTGCGAGCGTTTAATGCAAAAGCAATAAATTAAGGTCAGGATTTAGATTGAAAAGAAAATAGCTAATAAATTTCATAAAGAAAAGTAGCCAATAAATTTCAATAATAGCTAATAAATTTACAATGAGAATAGCTACTAAATTTTCAAATATTTCATCCTTTTGAATTCAAAACCACATTTTTACTGTATATTCTATTAACTTAACTTGGTTTAACTTTTCGAAAATACACATTGTATAGCCGCTGACACTCGTGTCAAGCATTGTTTTTAAGTTTGATAATTATAAATTTAAAGATTCAGTTATCTTTAAGCGCTTTTGTACAGAATCTTGAAAATAGCCATCTTTACTAGAATCTACTTTCCATCTACCGTGGCGCTTCAAACATCTATCACTGACATTGGCGTTTGCAGCTGTGGTCACGCCTCCAGCTCTAAGGGAATGTACCCCTGAATTTAAACCAGGTGCAACCAACTTTAGTTTTCGAAGGATTACTTCCCTTGTCCTAGTATAACTTAGTTTCTTGTCTTTTTCAAGCAGTTTACAAATTTACCGGATCTGAAGACAGGTCTGAACAAATACTTTTCCAAAGAAGTATTTATACAAGCCTTCAACATGTATTTTTCTAACATTTTATATGGACAGGCAGAAGACGTACCCTTTGAAACTAAAATTTCGTTACCTGAACGATACACGTCCGTTTTACTTTTTCGGATTTGAATGTTCAAATATTCTTCCTTAAAATTGATATCAAAACATCTCAGTTCAACCAGCTCGTCAAAACGTAGGAATCCAGCAAAACCTATCAGAATCATTGATAGATCTCTGAGAATAAGCAGATCTGAATTTTCACTAAACATAACTCTATTAACATTTCCGAACTTATTGCATCCTTTTTAACGATTTTAACTGATCTAAGACGTTTAGCAGATTCATTAAGATTTTTCACAAACCCATTTTCTGTTGGATCCCTTAAACCGTTCATACTATGTGCCCATTTTAAAGCGTAAGTAGCCGTGGAAATAACACCAGCTGACGATCCAGAATCTAGTAGTTTTGTTAAATATATTACAATGTGCATTAGCTCAGCAGGAATAGGGGTATAACTATGTTGAGTACAGAAAAAGTTCCACTTTTGAAATGCAGAAAAATACTTCTTTACCGTGCTATCACTCTTAGAATGTAACATATAAGCTGATATACGGCCACACAGATCATTCGGTTCATCAACACCAGCATCGTTGAGTACAGCCTGTAGTCTGGCATCTAAACCAATACCTGCAAAATAATAACATTTTGTCACTGTCTTGCTCATAATTTATTAATTTTGACTCGTTTATGTAACCAAATGAGCCAATTCACCAGTGGCTAAGAGTGAAAAAACTTTGGTTTCAGCTTTTATCGGAATCTGTAACTGAATAAGCCACAATATGATAATAACCACTACTGTCAGCTTACCCACCTCGAGATTCAAAAACGTATTTTGAAAGCGATCATGTTGAATGATAATGGATTATTTGTAAATATACCCTGTTTGCACCTTCCTGCGGTTATAATATTCAATCTTGACAATTTCTGATTTTCCGCTATGAACGGTTTATAAGACCCGTTACTGTTCAAAAGTAAAGGCCTAAATGGTGCTGATTTCCACTCTGGTAAAATCAGTGTCCCCTCTGCCTTTTCTTTCACAATCTTTTTAAGTGTTTTACATCCTAAAGATGGTGGAGGTACCATCCAATCTTTTACACCATGCCAACATTGATCGAAAGCGTCGACTGCGCACGTGCCAGGTACCCAGTGTTTGCTATTGAAAATATGACATGTATTGTTTAAATTGGATGCAAACCTGTCTATGTCGTGATCACCCCAAACTCTGCTAAAGTGATCGAACACCCAAGTGCTCATACCCCAATCATCGACTGGTGACAACTTACTCAGAAAATCTGCACTTTCATTTAAATTTCTTGGTAACCACTCTGGATTTAGAGTTATCTCCCTTTTTTCACAAAATTCATTCACCTTCAAAGCTATGCTCTACAAATCTGATTTGCTGCTACCCTTCAACAAGATCGACTTTACATTCTTATTGTCTGAATACACCTTAACCTTCTTTCTTTCTAATAAACCAGCGTTAAAAAATATTACCCGTCTGACTGCTTCTACCTCACGCCATGTAGAACTTTTCAACCGTTCCAATCTCGACCAAGATCCGGTTATTTTAGACCCTTCGACCCATCGATACTGATCGAACTGCTCATGCGATGTGAGCATTTTCTTCAAATACGCTCTAAAAGCTTTATTCACATGCACATTTTCATGAACACGACCGACACTCAATACCCGAGCATCTTTACCCGACTCTAGGGTTTCAGCCCGTCCTGGGGCTAAATTTACCTTTGATGAGGTACCACTATCAGCCTGCTCACCGAAACTATAACTATTGTCAGATTCCAGATGTCCGTGCAACAATTCCATACCAATATCGCAACTATCGATCGAACCATTTATGCCATGCAACTGACTTGAATATGAAGAACCTACCAAAACGGACGCATCCACTGTGTCAAAATAAGAAGTGTAACCGCCATACCCATCCCCACTCGCATCTGAGTAAATTAGTATCTCAGAATCGAGATTAGGAGAAACGTACTGACCTGATGAATTCAAAGAACTGACATTCGCTCGCCAATATTCAAGCTCTCTCACCGCTTCTATTGCTAACATGACTGGTGCATTCCAGCTAGCTCTGGACATGATAGACTTGTACAACTCTCTAGTCTTTAACTGAACAATTTTCCCACGCACCGTCTGCATTGAAATGATCTGGCCTATAATGCAAGCAATAAACCTTACCTTGACCAAAGGCATCTTACTGTTTGCAATGACTGAAAGAACTGAATCTAATGAAAATTCTAGCTTTTTTATTCTCTCTTTTGTGATATATATTTTTCCTACAAGCATATCCCAGAAATAACCCAACCAAATAGCTTGCAACGAAGGCACCCATACAAATTTTTCTTCATCTATCAAAAAGCCCAAATTTACCAAGCTACTTCTTATGTGACTGCTCGATTCGATGGCTCTGTGAAGGCTTTTGTGACCCCCTATTCCGTCGTCGAGAAACATTACCACTAGGTGTCCTGAAGCTCTCCAGAACTGAACCAAAACTCTTATCACTTTGGAAAAAACATATCCAGAAGTACTCAGACCGAAGGGTAATGCGCAGAAAACATAGTATTTGCTTACCTGCCCCTTTTTCAACTGAAAACCGAGATACTGTCTGTGTGCAGAAAACACGCTAATGTGGTGATATGCACTGCGTAGATCCCAGGAAAATAAATGCGTGCCTCTATCAAATAACTGCCTTGCCACCGTTGCATCTTCATATTTAAATAGCAATCATTTAAATGTCGGCAATCTAGCACTAACCTTTTCTTACCCGCTTTGTTTGTTGCAACAGTCAATGGATTCACCACAGCGGGCCTGCTTTCTACCTCTTGTATGCATCCGTTTGACAATAATTTTTGCACCTCTTCATATACAAATTGTGTATTGTCCCTTGCTGATTTGTTATCTTTAAGCTCAACAGGCTGTGGTATTACTTTAAACGGCAATTTATATCCATCTTTAATTACCCCTAAAATAAATGGACTGCTCGTCACCTCTTCCCATTCGCCGTACCTTCTTTTTAATCTCCCCATTGGAGATGGGTTACTTTCAATCTTTTGATTACAGCTATTTCCTATACTATATACCTTTTCACTCGACGCGTCGTACTGATTAATGACCTCAGCTATAGTACCATCTTGACCTACCAAGGGTTGCGATTGTCTAATCTAACCCTTGGCCTCACAGCTTTGGTTTTTGCTTGCGGCGCTCTCGCCGCAAGCATTTCTGTCGGAATAGTGATACCCTCTACCTGGTTTGTCTATTTATATAAACAAACTGTTAGCATAACGGTCGTGGTTATGGGAACAAAACAGTTCAACGACAAGACAACTCACCGACAGCATCTAAAGACAGGGTTCGTACAGAAATGGGAAAACAGAAGTCCAGGACTATTCCAGGACTTTTTCATTTTTCAAGGACTCAACTTCTTCCCAAATTTGTATAACACAACGTTTTAAAGTGCAAATTTTCAGTCAGAAGCGGCGAAATGAATAGGCGCACTCCATTTCTTTGATTCTGACACCGGTGATAAAAACCGGGACTACCGCACAAATTGAATAGAATAGAATACGAGTTGCACCTCGCTCTTTGACGTGTATCTAGCGATTTTCATTCAGTTTTTTGCGATTCTCACACAGTTTTATAGCGCATCCCATAAATCTGAAAGGAATAGTTGTATTTTTTATATTTTTCAAAGACTAATTCATATTTTCAAGGAAGGTTTGACAAAATTCCAGGACAATTCCAGGACAAAAGGCACTTTTTTCCAGGACCAAGGCCAAATTTTCCAGGTCTGTGCGAACCCTGTAAGCTCATGTCTCATATCATATGCCATATTAACCCCCAAATTCAATTTGTTGATATATGTTGTGGTCATGGAATGTCGCTCACTGTTTTCATCCACTGTGACCTTGATCTCAGGAGTCAGTTCTTGAAAAAATGCACCCACAGCAGATCGCCCATTTTATTTATGGTAGCATTCCATATTTGGTATGTAGATACATCTTGGACCCTGGAGAGTCACCAAATGTTCCCAGGTCACTGTGACCTTGACCTCTGGTTTCTGCTCTAGCAAGGTCGAATATAATTTGAGGTAGGAATCCTAAATTTGGTGTGAGGATATATTTTGGGATCATGGCGTGTTGCATACACTTCTGGGTCAATTTGACATGTAGCTTGTACATAAGCACGTATAAAAACACTGCAGATTTAGTTTTATAACTTTATTGATCATGCCACGATTGTCCAAACATGAACCATCTGGCACAATTGGAATGATATTGATCCACTTCGAATCGAACTAAAGTTGCTACTAAAGTTCTTACGTAATAGATGCGTGCGTACGTTTACACCTGAATGGCTACAGTTGCTCCCTTTTAATTAGTTGTCAAGTAAACAAAGTGAATAGCCCTGTATGTCCCACCTCAATTCTTCATCATAGACAAAAAGGGGGTTCATAAACTGCACAGACTACTCCAGTTAACAATTACGAATAAGAGGGACCGCAAATAGAACACATCAAGGATTTATTTTGTAAAATAAAAACATTTTGACGCTATTGATAGATCTTCAACCCATCTTGCTAGATAGGTCTAGAGGAGGGAACCAGATAAGCTACTAGAGTAACGGTGCTCTGACCCACCAGTAGGTTCATGACGTCATTATAGTAGCGACTATCGATGTTCGAATTGAACTTTAGTTACTATAGTAGGAACTAAACTTCGATTCAAGTGAGCCATTATAATTGCCATCAGTAATCTATATAGAATTGCTACCAGTCTGATAATAAAAGTGGTCATTTTTTCACGTAAAATATTGTAATAATATTTCTTTCTTTTCCAAATGGTTATGTTCATAACTCTATAAATGTAATTGTCTGCAGTAGAGTTGTATGATTATCAGAACTTAGCATCAGCCTATAGACTAGCAACAAATTAGGAATATGTTTATATGGGAAACATGAAATGACTATTTGAAAAGTTCTAGGCCTTTGGGAAAGGCAATCAACTATAGCTGATTTCATAGACCTTCTGTACTTTTCCGGATTTCCATCGGGACTCAAGTCACATGTACTTATATCACTTGACTTTCTCAGCCAATCGAAATTTGGTCCATTACCACAAGACCGAGAAGCCATGTGCTCGAGGCCAGCATCAAAACACCAAAAGAAATTCTGTTTTGTAAGCAAACAGGCTTGTATATATTGCATACGAAGTGAAGATTAGTTGTAAGGGGCCACTTAGAGCAGCTTCGTATGTTTATTGTTACCTCAAAAACCAATTTTATGTTTTTCAAACAGCACCCGTAGTTGTTTACAGGCCGATGACGTCAGTATTTAGTACGTCACAGCACAGGTGTTACTGAATGAGTCCGTGAGTCGGTGTTTATGTAAACATTTCACCATTTGAAGAATGACTCAAAATATCGTCAAAAACATCATTGGTAATGTGGCATCGAGCTATTAAGTCTATCTAGCGATAGAAATTCATAATATAACCAAAAACTACATCAATTTGCACGTTTTCACTTGTCGACATTGGGTATCTGCAATGCTTATTTAAATATACGTCACGTTGTTGGGAAGTTTTTTTTTATTGGCCAGATATTTTTCTAATCGGGGAGCTCGGAGCTAATTGGAACATGTTGGAAAAACTCTGTATGAAATTAGCTATACAGCCCCTCAGAGATCGTTATCAGGCTACATGGACAGTTAAATATTGAGGCAGGTCTGGTTAACCAAAAATGACGACCTGACGTTAAGACGGCATCTTTTTCTTCTTTGTTTCTTAGAGCTTGTCCGTTGATTTGTCGGACCACCACCGTTTGGTATAAGAGGGTTCCTTAAGATAAGAGCTCAATTTAAAATTAAAAGTTAACGTTAAAACTGGTGTATTTATGTACAGCTGTGCTATTTACATTGTTCACATTTTTTCACATAGTTAAAATTCCTAGCTGGTTAAAATGTGTTTTAATTTGGCGACTCTTTTTTGTGAATCTCGTTTATGTACTCTCTGGTGTACAGTTCCACCTGTGTAAGTCCACATTCATCAGCCACTGTAGGTTAAACCATTGCTGAAGGGTCTAATACGAGTCTTGTGAAAGTGTCAGGATCTTGCTGATCTATGAATGATGCTGTATAGTTGGCCATCCTCTGTTTGAATATATTTCTTTCAATTTCAAACACTGGGCATTCAGCGACAAAGTGCTGTCTAGTCTCTGGCGCCGCAGAACAAAGTTTACACGTTGGGTCAACCTGATATTGGTTAAAAACAGCTCTATTTGCTTGCAAAATATATGTGCCGGTTAACAGTTTGCATTTCAGTTGAGCTCTCCTGCTATCATTTACACTGCATCTTACGTCAAGTGTATCAACGATATTTGCATCGACGATATCCGTTCTGGCTGGCTATCGACAGTTCCAGACAAATAATAGGGCTTCGAGGGTAATTTGTATCCAGGTGTTTAATAAAAATATTTTTAAACAATTACTTTAGATCACGTCTGATTCCTAGACAAATTTCAATTTGCAACTTTTGAATCTAAGGGTATTGCTATTCAATAGACTGTTGTCCTAACAGTATTTATCATTTTGGCATGAAATTAAAAACATGTTTTGCTGACGTGTTGATGTTCATTGTTGCCAAAACTCAAAAAATTGATACATTGAAAATAAGTAAATTTTATAAATTTCATTTTTTTTTGCGTTTTTAAAGTCCTTCAGTGTACGGTGCTAGGTGCCGCTTTAGATAACTGTTTGTGTTTTTCTTTTTCCAAAAGAGTATCTTACCCACCGACTCAATAACTATTGTTAATGTTCGTCTGTGACGTAGTTTTAGTGCAGTGTAAACAATAACCAAATTTGGAGGTGTTCCCAACAAGGTGCACATGCTGTTTTTCAACAAGGCAAGCCCTCCTTTAAAAAGGAAAATTTATCTCCGATTGAATGCGCCATAAGCCGAAAATAGTAACAAGTAATTTGATCAATCACAAAGCGGTGCAAAAAATCGATAAACACAAGGCCTCCAGATAAGACGGCGTAATTAATGTACATTCAGTTTTCTTATTTAACAACTAAAACATACGTTAAATGTGCTCAAGAGAACTGTCACATTAAGATGGTTATTTTACGCATCCATAACATAATTTTGAACTGAAGGATAGAAGAAAAATAAATAATTTTACGACCAAAATCTTTGCTTATCTGGACTTATGGAGACTAGCAGGCGGTGTATATTTGATGCCGATAAACTGCTACATTTAATCTGATTGGCAGGAAGGGATTATCGAAAAAATCCTTCCTGGCGTTTTCATTGGTCGATTAGTCTGCGCTAATAATAAATTTTGAGGGTCGTGAGGTGAAGGGTTTGTCGAAAGGTAGATACGACAAAACCTTCGCTGGTGAAGATGCTATAGTACCTGCCGTGCTCTCGTGCGTGACTTTGATATCATAATCAAAACATGATGGTACCTGTGTATTAACTAAACTATCAGAAAAATGAAAACTACTTATCTTATTGTTAACCTGGGACTTTTTCAACACTTCACAATCTGAACGCCAGTGACCTTGACCACCGCAATGCCAGCAATTCCCCGGTCTGCCACCCATTGTCGTCGGAGTACGATGATACATCGGTTTCTCTGTGACCTGTGATTGTGACTGCATAGGTTGTGTACTAGAAAACTGTCTATTATTGTTTCAAAGATGCATAGTAATGAGGTGATTCTATATTTCTTCTATACAGGTAAAGATGAAGTATTCACTACCACGTGCATATGCAGTTTTCTGTGGTAGGGTAATTAAAACTGTAAACTGAAACTACCTGTATGCCCAACACCAAGGTAAACTCGCCAGTCTTCGTTTGCAACGATTCTCGTCTATCTTTGAAACACCAATACCTCTGAATGACGACCTTTTCAACCGTAAGCGCTTTTGTTGATCCTTGCGCGCCTTTCGCTCCGCCCTGACTTCGGCCTTATATATTTTTCTCTCATCCTCTGAATCAGATGCAAGAGGGTTTGACTGGTATTCACTCACGACTTTCCATCCTAGCTCTGACGAGTCTGCTAATTTTAACTTTTTTTGACGCTGCTGAATTATAGATTTACCTTCTGCTACACTTTTCTTCGCCTTTTCTACACTCTCCGCATTCAAGCTGCTCAAACTACAGCCAATGTCCGAAAACTTATCTTCTACTGATGAGTTGAAATGAAATTGCTCCTCGCAACTTTTGCGTTTGAACTGGTACTGTCCTAGAGCCGAAGAACGAAGTCTGGATATCTGATTCTCCGAAATCGCCGATTGCTTTTCTCCAAAGCTTTCTCCATAATGTCAAATCTCGCAGATAACATGGAATTAATGCCATCTAGCAACTCATTTTGCCTCTCTGATACCACTTCGCGCACTCTTTCACCAACCAAATCTTCTATCTCGCCTCTCTCCATTATGGAAAGTTGAAGTGAACTCCGCGAACGCCTCGCAAAAACTGACTAAATCTAGCAAAAAAGGCGCTAAAATCTTAGCACGTGACACAAACTGCCCGCTTGACCATCAGGCCACATGATGAATATTCATATCGTTAAGACAATAGTTTCCCGCTATACTGACGAAACGCTAGAAACTATTATTCTTAGTAGCATCGTGATAGTTTTCGTCGTCATTCTCGGGAGTTCGGGGTTAATCGGGGTATCATCTGTCATCACGATTCATCCCGACTCATCCAGATTCATCCCGATTCACCAAGATTGCAGTACGACTGTCCTACGGTTATGTCGTGACTCTGCCGTAGTAGCATCGTAGTAGCACCGTCATGAATCGTAGAGGAGTCGTACATGTAGAGATACCGTAGGAACGTCATGAGATATCGTAGGGATTTCTGAATTTTCTGTTTTAACCATCCCGATGCATCCCGATTTTACAATATAGGTCTCATCGGGACGAATCGTGATGAGTCGTAGCCAGAATCGTGAATGTGTAACTGGGGCTTTAAGAAAAGAAAAAAACAAGCAAATAGTAAAGGGGTGTTTACAAACGGATAGTTAAGAAAATATGCACGTTTAATGCATCAACACTTCGTTTTACCCATAAACCTAGCGTCATTTCTGTTGGACATAGACCCAGATCAGACGACTTATAATTCGGCTTTCTATCTATTTCTCCACAGACTACTTACAGAATGTTCAAAAAATGAGAAATACAACCCAACAACCCTTAAACACGGAAATGGACTGAAACGGAGTTTGAAATTTCATTAGTCAAAAAAAGGTTACATGTAAGTTGACTTATGTCGTGTATTACACCGGTGAGTTAGGACACTTGCTACTAAGTGCTTCCCACATTGAAATCTTTTCAAATTTGCATTAAGTTTGTTTTATGCATGGTCATAAAAAATGATATTTCACCAAGCTTAATCTTTCATAATCTCATATGGAACTTTTCAGCATTTTACAAATTTTCTGAAAATAACCGAAGTCCTTAATATTACGCTAAAATGGTTGTAATGGTCATCCAGCTTCTTTATTTTAATTATGGCACATGACCTCAAGCTTTCTAGGAAATGTGAACATTTATTTGTTTTTCCCAAGCTGTGTCATGATACTGCATGATATATTTTGGTAATCATGTCCCCCAAAAGGATTTCGATTTTTAGAGTAAATTATATATTTAATAATCTGACATTGAAATTCTTATTTTTTGTTTTCATTTCATGGACTATCATTTTACATATAAGATTCAAAAAAAAAAAAATCGGGGGTCAACGCACTAATTATCTTTCAGGAAGACCAAATTTAACCCCGACCCCACAACTTTTGAGGATAATTCAATATAAACATTAAGGAGAGTAAGTTTTTGTCATTTATATAATTCCATATTACTTGTATGAAGTAATTTTGCATTACAAAGCTAAAAACAATGAAGAAAAAAAATGTGATAAGTGCCCACCCGAGAATCCACCCTGGTCCTCTGGTTTCAAAGTCTAATACGCAAACTACTAGACCACGATGTCAAGTCGTGCGTGGCTCGAAATAACCGTATATTCATGTATTTGACAGACAATCCGAGTATCGGCCATATTCGTATTCGCATACAGGGTAAAAACTTCGAAATTGTGTACATTGTTGATGTCACCTGTTCTATTTACCTGTATTTGGTACTGAGACGATCAGTTCTGATGAAGGGCCAAACGATATTTCGGAAAGATTTCAGTTACTTTCTTTTGTCAGGAAAATGTGGAAATATCCATCTAACATGAGAGTATCTGAAAACTGTATAGATCCGAATTCGGAAATGATCGGAAATACATGACCCAGACAACTTTCCTGTTTCCTGACGCAGGAATGGTGCGCATGGGAATTAACCGGAATTGTCCTTAATTTTGATTCGTCGTGTGTTTGCAAGTTTGAATTCTGATCAGTTGGCTTTTAATATCTGACCTGAAAAACACCCCTTTAAATAGGGTAAGTAATTCAAAAGAGAGTTTTCAGCGCATCCCACGCAAAATGCGACAAGATGCGTTTAAAACGCATGCTGTAGCGGATACGGTTACAGACATACATTCAACTTAACAGAAATCGACGCATGACGTATACGCATTCCTAGTGAATTGTCGGGCTTAGCAGTATATGTCGAGCAAATGTGAGTGACTTGAACAAAAGGACACTAGACTATGAAACTGCATAATATTTACTGTATATGATATCTGCCCATTAAAGGTCTATGCTGCGTAGCCAGCGTAGAAAGACCTCTGAAAAAAAAAGCAAAAATGGAATTAATATGATCAGGCCTGAGCCAAACAGTGCATGCGCCTACTCAACTGAGCATGCCACTAATCGTACTCATAATTGCTAAAATGCCAAAAAGTGATGACTTTTTAACAATTATTAGCATTATTTTTCATGCTCAGCTAAACTAAGCATGAAATTTCAATGTTCATAGGAAATAAATACTGAAGAAAAAGATACCCCCCCCCCCCCCAAAAAAAAAAAAAAAAAAGGAAAGAACAAAAAACGCTCAGTTGAACATGAAAATGTCTAATAACCTTGGGGCCTGGTGTCAAGGTTAGAAAACATTTTTTTTTCACGGTCAACTCAACTGAGCATGAAATTAATCATTCATATAAATGTTTATATGTCAGCAAGTGCTAGCATTTTAACATATTAGCTTGATAAATACTACATCAGTATCTGAGCTTTTGAAAGCGAAAACAAGTACCTGTGATTTTTTTCTCTCAGCCAATTTAGTTTTTTACATGTATGATAGTTGAAGCCGAGTTCATCTTGATAAAGGTTTAACAACATCGGGGCCAGGTAATGCCACAATCGCAGTCCATAGATCAACGCACGACATGAACAAAGAGCCTTGGCAACAGACAAATACATCAGCACGTAAGTATGAATGCAATTCACAAAGAAACCAGGCGAGAAGATTGCCAACTAGTAATGAAACAAATAAACGCAAAAATTAAACAGTAAAAAAACAAAAACACTAGGCCATGGACCATAATTAGATTTTTTTATAGTTATTACGAACCAAATGTCAAGGCTTTTGGTCAATAAGATTTTTTATGCATTTCATATACTGTATATTAACCTATGTAAAGTGTGCGAAGCCCAAGGCGGAGCATTAATTTTGCCCCATGTCCATAATTTGAAGCAATATAGCAGATGTCTCCTCGTTGATGCTACAAAGCAAGTATTAAAGCACTAAACAAATATCGCCTTGTGGCTTCAGACAAAAGTAAGTAATGGTGCAAAGATCAGGAATCGATACAATCAAGTACCAATCATTTCGAACGTCTATATTAGCCCATTTGAAAGATATAAGGATTATTCCTGGCAAGTTTGGTAATTGTCAAGCCTGTAGTGTCAAGCAATTGTTGGTTTAAACATGTTTATTGGTATATATTGTGCATATAAAACATAAATAGAAAGCTGTACATGTAAAACATACACAGTTATACAAATGGAATTTAGAAGAATGTCGTTCGACACAGTCACATTCAGTCAGTACAGTACCGATACTATTTATTGTACTTAATACTGTTACGATTTCGTACCCGCCCATCTGTTGCGTTCAAGTCCTTCGTCTGCGTACAGAATTTTTTTTTTAGTTTTTTACTATATGGTCTATTTGTGTGTTTGTGACATTATGTCAATGTCCTGTGAAAAAACAATATGAGCCGCGACATGAGATTTCCAACAATGTGGTATATGCGACAAGCAAAGCCTCAGATCAGCCTGCGCATACGCGCAGTCTGATCAGAGCCTTTGCTAGTCGCTTGAATATTCTATGAGTGCTAAGCTACTGACTGAACATCATTTGGAGTTTCTGAGCTTAAAAGGAGGCTACACAGGCGTGTCTGAGTCTACACTTGTAAAAATGCAACATTGTTGGAAATCTCATGTCGCGGCTCATATGTGTTTATAGAGCCTCGGGCGTAGATACATGCCGTGATGTTGAGTAAACAATTCAAGGACGGTAATGTCCTGCCAGCCAAGAGTGACAGTTACGTAATGGTTTGTTTACAAAGTTATCAGGGACTTACAATCGAAATATCACTTGTGTATTAATCCTATCCGCAGGATAGGATTAATACACAAGTGATCTATCGATTCGCGTTAGCTCAATTGAATTGTACACGTGAGTGCTTTACTTAGCAATTGTAAACAAAGTATTACGTTACTGTCACTCTTGGTTGGCACGACAGTAAGTGTTTTTTTTAAGAAATTCACTTCGTTAATATATCAGTGTATACTGCAAGGTACCAAAATCTCTGTATAAGTTATACATTTTTATTTTCGTCGCCGATTTCGTAGGATTTGGTATCCAGTAAACCTAGGTTTGTTTTATCCAAATATTAGGTCACTGTATCGCCACACGTAGCGCAGTTGGTAGTAAGTCCGACTACGGACGCAAATAGAACTATGGCCCGGCTTAACAGGGAAGTTGTGGTTCTTGATCACCTAGATAATCGATAAGTCAATTGTCCCCCTTACACCGCGGCGACTATATCGCGAAATCGATTGTATCTGCGTCCAGGTATCCATGATATTAGTCTGGCATTGAGTGTATAGTATTTGCTGTATAGTTTTGTGTGCTGACGAAAGAGGTCTAAGAGGGTACCCAATTTCATTTATGTTACATAAATAGTTCAAATTGGAGTATGCATGCTCAACTAATTGAAATCAAGAAAAATATTTTTCACCTCCAAATGTAAAACATGTTTGTCCACTATTCGTGTGTTCTGAATTGAGTGCATGAGCACTTGAGTACTGAATTTACTGGATAAGCAGGATAATAAATTATCATTAACAATTAATCAACGGTCTAATTAACGAAGATATCCTTATTTTTTTACCACAAAAATTATGTTTTGCTCTTAGTAACATTTCCTTCCATATTTTATTGGATTTGGAACTTTAATATGTCCCCTTTAATGTTCAGAAAACACAATATGGGCCTCGATGTGAGAAAACTGTCTTGCGGGGTTTTGCAAACAACAAATGCGCAGACCAGCCTGCGCATCCGCAGTGATTTAGAAATAACACAGCTTCACCAAACAAGGCCGTCGGCGGCGGTATGGTCAAATGTGCTTATTTGGTCTGGTCTGGTCATTTTTTCAGTTTTCTCTAGACTTTTTAATGCGGTGTTTTTTCATGTTTACCCGTATCAGTATTGTAGATGCGCAGCTTGATTTGGGTCTTCTCTCGGCATAGGTCTTGATAAGAGAAAATCCAGCATAATATTGTTCCAACATTTTAGCGTTTGCTTAGAGCGCTCAAAAGAACCGTCTCATTGAGACCATTCTTTGAGTACACGTACCCACAGTATTTTCATGTTCAGGTTGAAAAACTGAGAGTGGGTTAGCGGATAATTACTCAGGCTTAATTTATCAAAAATAATCAGTAAACGAATTATCAGAAATGTGGTGAGCTCGATCTTTATCTGGATCCACACTGTACACTTTTTTCGAAAATAAAATCAGCCGACATCTGTAAAGACTCGGACTGGGTCCGAGGTAAAGAACATTGAGTTTGACAAAAAGGGTCTGATCAGCGTCTTCGCTTCAAGTTAAAAAACATAATAAAGGATTATAACGCAGTCAAAATAAATGAGAACAGTCGCTTTAGGCCAAATCCTTATCAACTATTTTCACACGTTTAACGCAGATGAGCGAACTCCCACTGAGTTCCCGCTGCGTCAATAAGATGACCACATCATAAAACGACTGTATGATTTTATGTTTCAGCTCTCCAACAGCGAACATTAATGGAGCAGGCCAGTCTGTGCATATATTACATGCTCATCGCAGTTTCTTGTGTTCACTGCTCAGATGCTACTGTTAAGCATGAATTCTCGGAACAACATATGCGCATAGTAAATCATCAGCGCAGTCTGATCAGTCCCATTGCTGTTTACGGTTGAAATTATAAATTGTTTTTGGTCAGGTCTGGTTCTTACTGGTCCCGATCAGCTCGGTGTGAAGAGATTTGTTTAAACCTGTGTATTTTGGGAATTTTTAACTGAGAGATATGGAACGCAAACAGCAATGGATCAGGCCTTACCGCGCTGTGCCATCTCACCCGAACCTTTGCTGTTCGTTCAAGTTTAACCTCCGGAAAAATTAAATGGCATTACTTAAAACTTAAGTATTAGTTTACAATTTATTTAACTGTTCAATTCTTACAAAAATACGGGCACGGAGAGACATCTTGTTATAAAGTATCTGGATCTACACTGTTGATTTTGCTTCATTTTAGTACTCTTCGTCATAATATATGCATGTCTTTTACTGTCATTACAAAGCCTAAACATTAGTAGAATTCAAACGACACCATTTGCGCAGTCTGAGCATCTACCCATGAAGTGACAGTTTTGGTAGTATGACCGAAAAAGGTTGTTATACTGAACAGTAAAGACCCTGACGAGACGCCGCATGACAAAACTAGTAAGAAGGGTGTACAGAACACGAACACTGTGATCAGCCTGGGTATCTGATACACACCATTTTATTTTACATAAGTTTGTAGTAGAATGCCAAAGCTTCCACACAGGACACTTTATGCAGAGTCGTTTAATCGGTAAAAACCGTAAAATCAGTATTTTATGACCGAGATAAGACCTTAGCCCGAGGGATTATCTGACACCTAGGATTATCGCATATCCCGTTATGAATGTCTCAAAATCGTTTCTCACCAGAGGCACACCGAATAGGTGGCAATCGAAAACGCTCTTAACAATCGACAGACGCGGATCAAAAACTGATAGAAAAAGAGTTTTAAATTGCCATTTGTCACCATTCGGGCCACGATTAGCAATCGAAAACTCTGGTTCTAAATATTTTGATCTTCGTTCGCCGATTATATAAGTGTATTCGATTGCCGCCTATCCGGTGTGAGAAGGAAGTACAAATATACTGCCAGATGAAAGTCTTCGAATAAATTTAGGCATTGATAATAATAATGATAATAATAATAATAATAATAATAATAATAATAATAATAATAAGTATTATTATTATAAAAATAATAATTGTTATATTTAAAATAAAAAATAAATTGAAGCAACTTGTAATAAAATGATTTTTATTTCGGTGTGATAAGTTATGGTAATGTTATTTTCTAACAATTTCCTTTAAGATTTTTTTTCAGTATCTTGTCTCCCATTCAGCTAAGTTTTCCCCTTAAATTTCTATTTAAAAATGATGTTAGGTTTCTCGACATTATCCGCATATTGAATAGTGCGGAAGCATGATAGACACAAACTATGAGAACTTAGTAATTTTTCCGCCCTTTCAAGAAGGCGCTTAAACTCAATTTTCAACCTAAAAATGACAGAACTAAAATTTATTTTATTTCTTTGAAACTTATATGGTTGATATCGTTGGGTGATCGAGATACCATTTATAACTTATAAAACATCGAGAAAATATCAGAACATGATTATTTTGGGGTCATAAAAGGCTCACCAAGGGCATTTGCAGTCAGTTTACATAGAAATGAATGGGATTTTACCAGTCAAAAAGATGAACAATTTGACAAAACTAAATATTAAGTTATTTCGTATTTGTTTATATCATTATAAAGATAAAACATTAAATTTTCTTTTGATAACTTATAAAATAATGGCAGCTTAATAATAAGTTAGTTATTAATAATTTATTTAAAGGGTTGCATACTTTTCTGTGTAATTCATGCCACAGTTTTCAACAGGTAAGTTGCGGGAGTGGTCAATATTCAAGGGAGATAATCGGGGAGATAAAACCGATAACAGCTAATATTGTCCCATATGGGATCCAGGAGTCGCGAGTTCAAACCCGGCCCATTCCAATACTTCCGTGGAGATTGATCATGAACAAGTGCGCATCCAGAGGGGGACAGGGGGTCCGGACCCCCTTGGAAAATCACAAGTTATATGGGTTTCTATAGGGAATAAGCAATTTGACCCCTCCTGAAAAAAGTTGGACCCCACCTGGAAAATGTTGGACCCCCTTCGACACCTTGAAAAATGATAATTTTCTTTGAATTTAACCATTTGACTTGTGTAAAATAAGCTAAGGACTAAAAAAAACGTTGTCAGAGCTTCCTTGTATGGGATCCCCCCTGGCGAAAATTCCTGGATCCGCGCATTATGAAGTAATTTCTACGGTCATTCTCCTCCTTCTGCTGTTTCAAGAAGGTTGTTGTCAGTTACATGCAAAAGTATGTGCAGGAAAATCCTGGTTACATTGTAAACGGGACGTAAAACATCAAAACTAACAAAGGAGATAGGGTCCAGTTTGGGCGTGGCTAGACAGTGATGAATTTGCTGAACAAATATCACATTGCCCAGTTTGGCCCTTGTCTTCATCGCCATACATTTGTGTATGCGAGCAACAAAGGCTCTTGTGAGTCAGAGCATAAGCACAGGCTCGTAATCGCTTGCTGTATTCGTTGACAACCGAACTCTACCACATATGTTGTGCGTGCAACCATAAAAACCCTTATGAGATAGTATATATGCGAATAGAAGACTCGTCTGATCTTTCGCTGTTCACATATCTGCTCGTTTATTTTATTGGATGACATGTTCACGGTATATAGACGGCAAAGGAGCCTATCCGTGAAAAACTGCTTTTCCCGAGCCCTATCCGGTCCAGAAAAGGAGCCTATCCGCCAAAAACAACCTTAGCGATAGACAGTGACATCAAAAGGTGGGTAAAATAATACGTTCCTTTAATTGCATGAAGAAAATGACAATGCAACGGAACAACAGAGAAGCTATGAGACAAAAATCAAACAGCCACACGTTCGTTGATGATGCAGATTTTTTATAACGCGATACAATCTTCATTGCGGCGACGTACACAGACGATTACACAACACAGAAAACAAGCTTTTTCGAACAGTTTGGGCTGGGTTCGCATTTGCTTTTGGTATATTGTAAATAATTTATGCGGAAGATGACTTACATGCATTTCACAGTCCGAATTATACGTTATTTCCCTCTTTAAATAGCATGGAATGAAAAATAATCTGGCTAGGGATCCTATTTGTCTTTGGCTAATGAGCCCTATATGGCTACTGGCTAAGGATCCTATATGCATATAAACAAGTATTGTTTTTCTTCAAAAAACGGTTATCAAACATCTATCTGTTAAGCGACCTCGTTGCCGTTTCATGTGCGGCTCCAGGAATTTTGATAGGGGGTGGAGGGGGGGGGGGGCGGGGGTCCATACCCGACTTTTTCCAAGTCCTCAACGTATCTTACAGTGGTTCATCAATGGTTTATTTCGGGTCCAACTTTTTCTAGGGGGGGGGGGGGGGGGGAGGATGGGGGCGGGTGGTCTAAATGCTAATTTTTATAGAAACCCATAGAATTTGTGATTTTCCAGATAGGGGGTCCGGATCCCCTACCCCCCTCTGGATCCGCACATGGGTTTTCTTTCATGGAAATCAACTGCTCTTTGTGAGCTTCAATTTGAAATTATGAAGCGACCGGTTAGCACTTCTAATACTACATGCAGTCGTAGATATATAACAAAAACTGTATTGCGGACAAGAGTTGTTGATCATTGATTTTAATTCATTCTGTGGGGTTCTATTTATAAGTAAAATTACAACAACAGTTTATTGAAATAGTTAAGGGGTAAAAATTGAAGGTTAAATATTTTAGATGATAAAATTATCTGTAGAATTCATTATTACGTCTTTACTATTAAAAAGTTGTTCGCTGAGCTCCAAAACTACTGGTGTTGTCGTATTCTGCACCTGACACCGAGTTTTTCTTTCATGCTCAACTAAACTGAGCACGAAATAATCAACTGTTCATAAAATTTAAAATACCAACACATAAAGAAGTCTCTTACTTTGTGTCTCTTAGATATTGCATTTATAATGCTCATAGTGTTATAATGCGGACAATAATATTGTCGGCATTTTATTATTTATGAGCAGGATAAATTTCGCGCTCAGCTGAGTTGAGCATGGAAAAAATGTATATAACCTAGGAGCCTTTATTCGAACAGAACGTATCATGACCTTCGTTATAAATTCCTTTCCAGTGCCGGACCAAGGAGGGAGGAGGGCTGGGTGGGCGGGCACGTGCCCCCCCCCCCCCCAAGACGCAGTGAGTGCCCTAATTAAAAAATTAATAATAAAACGCATGATATGATATGCGTTATACGGTACTGCTTAACATGCGACCTTGATTACCCAGATGATGACGGATTACCCACAATTCTGCTGAAAGAAAGGGTGGCCGTGGGGGCACAGACGGGGCTGTGAGTGTGATCCGGGCTTGTAAATCTCCTGTAGTCTGGTCACAGAGGATAAAACACGTTTGTGCCCCTCCCATCCCACTCGGAAATTTGGGGTTGTAGGGGCCGGGGCACTTATCCCCAGTCCTTAGGGAGCTCTGTGGTAGAGTGCTTGACTTGAGACAGAGGGGCCGCGGGTTCGAGCCTCAACGGCGTCACTGCGTTGTGGTCCTTGAGCAAGACACATTTATCCTAGCTTACTTGTTCAACCAAGGAAGACCCGTCCCTGTATAACTGAAAAATTGTTGATTGAACGTAAAGAATCAAACCAAACAAACAAACAATTATCCCCAGTCCCAAGGCTGTGGGGCTGGTGTGTGCGCCCCCGCCCCCATCTTCCATTCCGTAGTTGATTCCATTGAAAATCCCATGTAGTCTATATAGTAGTCACAAAGCTAATAAGTAACAGCTGTGCCCAACCCCTCCCCGACCAGACTCAGAGAAATTAAAAAGAGAGCCCCAGTCCCTAGGCTGCTGTTATTTGGTTGGGGGTGAATGCAAAAGTACAAAATACAGGGGAACCTATGCCCAATTTTTTGTGGACTTGATGGTGTAGACTTGATTGTTATTCCAGCATTTATTTTTTTCAAGTTTTAAGCCCCCCCCCCTCACAAGGGCTCTGCTGTTTTTCTGAACATTGGACTGACTCAGACTTGCATTGCAATTGCTGTGCCCCCCCCCCCCCCACATGGGAACCTTACCAAAGCACCAAGAGGACGACAAGGAAATGCAAAACTAATAGCTAGGGTGTCTAACCTTACTTAAAGTTGAGGTTTTCACAGTTTCAGCTATGCTATTGATTTTCTGTGTATACTGCTGGAGGTCATAGTTCACTGGTTGCAGCAACCTGTTTCTCTCCTATATACGATATATCTCTATAGAAAATCATAGATTATCATCAAGAAAAAAGCTGTTATGTCAACAATTCAGGTGCTGTCAAGCTAATTACCCCAAATACTTATGTATGAATGATTGGCTGTACCAGCTGTGTGTTATCTGCAGATTATCCATTATTTCAAGGTTCTAGTAAAAGTAAACATACATGTTTCATTTTGATATGAAAAGAAGGACTGAAAGGTAAGAGAAACTCTGTTTGTCTATATCTTTCTCTGTGCGTGTGTGTTTGTGCGTGCGTGCGTGCGTGTGTGTGTGTGTGTGTGTGTGTGTGTGCCGACATGAATTGAACTTGTTATCACACCTATAACAACCTCTATGCAAGAAAACCTGTCTTAAGGGTTTTTGACCCAGTATGGAGCTCAAACCAAGCTGCTCAGTTACAGAAATTAGCCAGAAATGGAGTTAGTTTAACTAATATACTTTTCAGAAAGCAAGCAACTAAGACGCAGATCATTCTGTGCTGATTGGGCCCTGTTCAGGCAGGCTTGTGTAGTTGTTGTTCACATGCATAAAAGTCAGGTTCGTGAGGGTGGGGAAAAGTAATCTATACCCCACAAATAAAGAGTTTTACTATATTAACCCATTGAAAGTAAATTGAATTTCCCACTCCTATCATTTGGACCAGTCCATTTTCAGTTAAAGGGTTAATGGATGGTATTTTCTATTTTTATTCTAACTTTAAAAGAATATTCTGTAAGCAGACAGTCGAGACCACGATCAGATGTCACTTTTGTGTTGGGCATCTGATCTGGGTCTGTGTTGCTTGCTTATTTCCGACAAATAATGCTTGCCTTTTATGGTTTAAAGCAGAATTCTACGTGAGGCTGAAATGAAATGTATGTGTGGTTCCTGTTGCCTACCTACCCTAATTTTTTTAACCCTACCCTAAACATTAAAATGGTCTTTGGAGAAAAAATACCTAAAATGGGCACTTTTTCAGATTTTGTCCCTATTTTCTTTGTTAAATGTTATAACAAAATTTAATAATTTCCCAACCTACCTACCCTAAATTTTGTTGGTATGCAACAGGAACCACACATATATTTCATTTTGGCCTGACCAAAATATTGCATAGGTGTGTTATCGTGATGTTATTCAGAGGCATAATGCATATAAAATGAGCCAGTGCATAAGATTTCCAACAATGTAGTATGCGCGACTAGCAAAGCCGCCAATCAGCCTGCGCATATGCGCAGTCTGATCAGAGCCTTTGCTAGTCGCTTGAGTATTTTATGACTGTTAAGCTACTGACTGAACACCATTTGGAGTTTCTAAGCTTTAAAGGAGGCTGCAGAGGCTCGTCTGAGTCTACACATATCAAATGCCACATTGTACGAGGCTAAAATTATTGTTCAGAAGTATTTTGTTGAAGGGAATGTCGAATTCCATACACGATGCCTCTGCAAGTGTATTTAAAGATATCATTGCTTCTCCCAAAATGGAAAAAAGAATCTGTCCTCCATGAAGCTTGAAATGGTGCTGAAAAGATTCAACAGCGGGCCGAGTTTCTCACCAAAAATGCCCCAAATATAATTTATCATGTGACAAGATTTGGCCCTTACGAAATATATTTAGCAGTATGAGGGTTTATTCAAAGGCCCCTCACAACAGATTGAGCTGATAAAATGAATAAAAAAACTACTTAAAAATAAAAGCGGTAGTTGTATCGTGCTGTCAATTTTTATTTAATAATTTGAAACGAGTGACGAGACTGTCCAAAACTTAAATTTTTCAAGTCATATCATCTATGTCTTTCCCAGACATTTTGAACAACTAATAATGATATTTACGTAGAATATACCTTAGAAATGAAACACTTACATATGGAAAAGATAATACAGATTTTTATGCATGGGGAAACTATGCTAATCACCAGAGATAAGGATTAATTTATAACGGTAGTTATCGTTTCATTGATAAAGCTGCAGAAGTAGTGGTTTGTTTACGTTCTTGGCAACAGTTGACCTCTTTATGAGTCATCTACCTGAGTGTGTACTGTGGAACCATGAATAGGCTTATATGGAAAAAATGGGCTTGAAATGCATTCTCAGAGACATAGATTTATTTTCAAAAAATCCGGGGGTTCGAACCCCTCTCATACTCTCCCCTCCCCCGCTCGCGGCTTCCAACGCTCGGTTCAAGCATTCGGCTTTCAGTGCCCCCACCCCTAAAAAAAGCACCCCCTCTGGGTCAAGCCTTGCTTTCTGAAAGCATTTTCTTGCGGTAAAAGGAAACGGTCTTGAGCTGCAAATACTGATGAATACCAAAGCAGTGATACCATACGGAGTCCGCTTACATAAATAAATAATCACAAGCTCACGAGGTATCCGCAAGAAAATTAATTCAGTATTAAGGAAAGTATCAAGAATGAGACGATTCTTTTGAGTACCCACAAGATATGTTTTGGTTGAGAAATGAGAAAAATTATTTTTAGTTACGCACTCTTATCTGAGGGCCTGCAACCGGGTTCCTTATGGGTCCCATATGGGCTGGCCCACGTAAATAAAATGAAATAAATAGAAGAAGCAGGGGCGGATCCAGGATTTCTTCCGAGGGGTCAAATTTACAAAGGGGGGTTCGAACTGAAAAGTGCACCTGATAATTTTATAGTTTATGCTGATTTTTTTATATTCCTCATGAAAATGAAATATTTTGTCTCAAAAGGGGGTTCAAACTACATGAATTCCCTCTGTATCCGCCACTGAAGAAGCTAGTCTTGCATTATAAATGGGGAAATAAGTTTTTATAAATATGTTGATAACATTTCCGTTTTCTTTTGGGGGCTTTTATATGAGACCCATATCGGGACCCATCTGGGCAACCCGCATATCAGACACATGTGAAACCCGGTTGCACTCCCCATTGGATCCATGGGACCCATATAGGCATGTTTGCTGGGATGTATCTACATGTACATGAACCCGTGAGGCATTACACTTATCACAGCGCAACTGACAGCAAAAGCGGTCTCTTTTTAAAGCCATTTCTTACTTTTATAACATATAGGCTCCTGTGCCACGGGTACGGCTCATTATCCTGTGCCGCAAAATGGTCAATCTTCTCTAGACGTATAGGCTCCTTAGCCGTCTTGTTTTCAAACATCACCCTTCTTTTCTATGAAAAACCAATTTTAAAAGCAAAACAGACGCTTTTAGTAAGGGGGTGGAACATAAAACGCTTTCTGCTGTGGTGTAGGCCGGCAAAATTGTCTCAATTGTTAAGTTTTGCTTCATTTTCCAACGCAAACTAAATCGCCGAAAACAGAGCAGTCATTTTCTGTTCAACTTTGTAGACGTGACTTGATATCAGCCTTATCATATGTTTCAAAATCCATCCAGTTAGAGGCTTAAAAGTCCCGTGGCGATTGATTTTATGTTACTTACATCGCAAATAATCTGATGTTGGCCCAGATTTGAAGTGTCTCCTCTCCCCGAGTCTTGTTTTTGGCGGATAGGCTCCTTTTCTGGACCGGATAGGGCTCGGGAAAAGCAGTTTTTCACGGATAGGCTCCTTTGCGTCTATATACCGTGATGTTGTGTTTTCGGCAGGTTAAGATTGTTATGTGTTCAATTAAACTTGTGACTTATGCTCGACACCAAAGTATATTATGCACAATAAGTTTAGCAATTTCTTAAGTTTCGCATCTGTTTTGTGCTCATTTTTGTGCAGTGCCGATCAATTTCAAATGCAATGACGAGAACAGCATCTTAGGCAAATGAAACCACGAAATTTCAGACGCAATTCTTTATATAGGCATTTGGGGAGAACAAGAATTGCAGAAGGGGTCAGTAAGCAAAAATCACATCCGTTGTAAGTAATGCTAAAATGATAAGCATGTGGTTTTACGTTTGGTGGTCTTTCATCTTCCCCATGCATCATACGCCTATAAAACTAAAGGTATCATAGGCTAACAATGTAACTTATCTTATGTTGATTAAAACCTAAAGTTACTGAAAAATGGTGTGACGCATTTGCGAGATGATTTTATCTTCCGGCTCGTGCACTGTAGTAGTGAAGGTATTTCATTCAACAACATTTGTCTGAATGTGTTAAAAGGCATCAATCAGTTATACTTGTTAATGTGTTGCAAGAAAAATCCGACTAGAAACACGGTTTAAAGGCGATAAGTAAAACCATAAATAAAACGTCAAATTGTGAAAACCTGGTCCTTTATTTCTCTGAGAAAGCTCAGAAAATTGCAGTATTTGCTATGCTTTTTTGGTTTTCAGTGAACAAAAAATCGTTTGGAAATGGTTTCGGCTTCCCCCAATGATCAGAAATACCCACGTTATCTGCTAGTCTTAAAATCAAATGTCACTTTAGCACGGCCGCTGCGTTTGGGAATTCTGTATTTTTTTAAAAGGAAAATATTGTCAGATGATCGGCGCTTGTATCTTAATGACAGCAAATGAAACTCGAGATCTGATGTGGATGAGTTCACCCGTACAAAACTATTATAATTTATTGTGAATAGTATATATTTACATTTGTGTATTGTATAGAAAAACAAGAACTGAATACTGAATGTAAAAATAAAAAAAAAACTAAGAAAGGGCCAACGCAAGCTCGGTATAGTTTTCTTTTACCCAATAATGAAAAAAAGTTCTTGCATGTGACCTCATGCATATTAAAACTGTAAGAATTATTGGCATTTTAATATCTAAGAACAGGGTAAAGATTAACGAAATTCTGACATAAGTCAAGGGCGGGCACTCTGTATTTTATATACCTAACTATTTATATCTACAAACCTCAAATATAAGGCAGAATTGACCATGGGCCAAATTGATCCTGGGCTGAAATGGCACAGGGCTGAAAAAACCTGTGTTCCATAACCTACCTACCTACCTACCTACGTACCAATGTATATATGAAATTTTTTGTCTAGAGAAATGTCAAACATTCATAAAATTTTATGGCAACCTTGACACATATATTAAGGTTTAATAGTGCTTGTTTATTTTGATTAGACTATTCGTAAGCCTGAGGGTTTGGGATTAATTATCTGACTGGGTTATGATTCAACATGTAGACTAAGCAGTCCTTTAGCTAAGAGTGCGTACAAAAATGTAATTTTCTTATTTCTCAACCAAACCATATGTTGTGAGTACTCAAAAGAACCGTCTAAATGAGAACAAAAGGGTCGCCAGAGCTCCAGATAAGAAACATCGTTAAAAGACATCTCCTTAACCACTGGTCCAAATACAAAATAATTTTACAGAATTGTTCCTCATAATACCCCTCTACCAAAATTGCACAAATGGTTCCAATCCACCGAGCAAGGGGCAACCAGAGCTCTAGATAAGAAATGTATTTAAATGACATTTACTCCTAAACCACAGGTTAAAATTCACAATAATTTCACAGAATTGTTCCTCATGATTGCTTCTACTAAAATTGCACTAACAGTTTTGCTAGGCTTAATACAGGGTCGCCAGAGCTCTAGATGAGAAATGTCTTAAAATGACGTCTTCTCCTGAACCACTGGTCCAAATTTAAAATGATTTCACAGAAATGATTCCCATGATGCCCTCTGCCAAAATTGCACAAATGATTTTGCTCTGTCGAAAAAGGGGTTGGCAGAGCTCTAGATAAGAAATATCTTCAAATGAAATCTCCTGAACCACTGGTCAAAAATCAAACTAATTTAGAGAAAATGCCCTCATGTTGCTCTCTACTTAAAGACAAAGATTGCTGTCCATTAGAGATCATTAAAAGATTAACTGATAAGGGACAGTTTCAGTAGCTCACAAAATTATAGGGGCCTCAAGAGGGGACTTACCTGTATAAATCACAATTTCAATCACTAAGATAAAGATCAATATTTTCTCATAAAATACCAAATCCCTTCATCGGGCCACTTTATTGCCCCTGTAAGGAAGTCATAATCACCTCATTACGACTGTCCTTTTGATCTGTCCAGTATGACCCCTGGAGAGAGTCATAATGAGTGGTACCAGTATTATTGCTCAAATATTTATCTCTTTAAATTGATCAGAAGATTCAGCTTGGCTGAACAACATGGCTACAAGAGTTAAAAATAGAAGTATCTTTTAAATCATATCATATCTCCTTAGCCACAGGCCAATACATCATTTACTCATGTGCCAGGACTCGGGAGAGCAATCCAGGGCCTTTTTATGTTTGCAACAATACACGCAAAGGTGCATTTTTAAAACTTGCAGTTTCTTGCTGTGGCGTATGATATGGAATGTTTAAGTTGTGCTTTCGACGTTGTCTCAATGGCAGTGTTTTATCATTTCTTTAAGCAATTTCTAGAAACTGAAATGACTTGTTGTCAACCAATTATTGTAAAAGAATGCATTTTCAAGAATCAGAACTTATGTTTCGCGTCGTGCTAAAGAGTAAAAAGCGGAATGAACCAAATTTAACGTCAATTAAGAAGTAACGTAAGCTACGGATAATAACCGTTTTTCCTTTGTCAACATATGCCACCGTTTAGAGTGAGCTGTCTACATTTTATAGTGCCAATCTAAAGTTTTGCAGTATACACATATCAGCATGTAATTGTAACTCTTTCCGTCGCTTAATGGACGTTGGCGGCAGCTACGGAGTTCAAAAGGACTGACACATTGTCAAAATTTATTCTGTGAAGAGTTGATAAAGTGACAGTCTATTTTAAGAGCCCAAAAAACGCTGATATTTGACATTAAGAAAATGAAAATAGGCGTTTGGTTTGAACAATGCACGCTTGCTTCATTTGAATGACCAGAAGATATCAATGAAATAACAAAGACTCACATTAAAGTGGTGTCTTGTGATTTTGCGTCATTTCTTTATTCTGGCAAAAATTAATGTTAGGGGTTACGTGACATTTTGATGGCTGCCGTCTGAAATTAGTTCATCCTTTCAAATAATCTCAGTGCATTTTAGTCTGCCTTTGTTCAGCTTTACGCAAGTGAAAGACAAGTGTGCATCGTATTCATTTATTACCAAAAAATTGACACACAATATGTGTCAGGTTTCTTTAGTAGCTAAGTATATTTTAAATCATGTAATTGCAGACCTTTATTTAGCTGTATTTTATTTAAGAACCCTTATCAGCTTCATTTATAGCATCTTGTGAAATGTTGTAACTGTTTGCTTCTGGTATTGCATTGGCACGTTTTCTTTGACGTCAGTATCACGTTAAGTGACGTCAGCGTTACGTTGTCAAAGAAGACCCTCGATGCACATCCGCGGTCTAACTCCACGGAATTGGCCGAGACAGTTACGATAATACAAGGCATGTGTATTTTGTTTGTATTCTTTTGGTGGGCCGACAATGGCCCGATAGGGTATGCTTGCTGTGGATGTAATGTACCCAGTACATTTTTAGCCTTGCCTGCTCATGGTTTTCACACTTATTTTCTCATTGACAGTTCATGAACACGACGTTTAGCTGACGAGTTGACACACACCAACATGATCGCCATTGTCTTCGCACTTGTACTACTGGCCGTTCAACCAGGTAAGTTGTGTCATGTTTGGCATCTGAATTGATCTATGCCGAAATAGGATTATCTCTTCTCTCCTTATTTGACGAGCACAGCGTTTTCCATTAGTTTCCCACGAAATAAAACCTATAAAGTATCTTAGTATTGTTTGCCAAATAATTTCTTGATTTGATAATAAAAAAACGAAAAAAGCAAAAATAAAAAAAAAAACGAAAAAAAGGAAATAACCCCCCCCCCCCAAAAAAAACAACAAAAAAACAAGCAAAAAACAAACAAACTTAATGGCCCTCGGGCCATGCACCGCTCATCTGAATCGCAACACATAAGGAGGAGATGATGTTTTAGTCTTTGGTCAAAGAGATACCACTGAAAACTATTTCTATTTTTTTTTTATCTCTGGTGGGCATTATGTTTAGCCGAGCTAAATGGTATTTGCAATTTGGTAGAGGGCATCATGATGAACATTTTGTGAATTTATTTTGAATTTGGACTTATGATTCAGCAGGAGATGTCCTTTAAAATATATTTCTTATTTAAAGCTCTGGGGTCTGTTTTCAGAGCAGTGAAACCATTTGTGCAATTTTGGTTTAGGGCATTTTGAGGAACATTACGCGAACGTATCTTGAATTTGAACAGTGGTGCAGGCGGGAAAGCATCTCTATGCGAGTTTAACAATTTTGTGTTTTAACAACAACATAATCTAGGGCGAAAATTTGTTACCAGGATTTGTTGTTTTTGATGCCCTCATTATTTGTGGGGATTCTACGTTGTTCCCTGTTTTGCTATTCGATACTGTGTGACTTTTAGTTTTGCAGTCATCCTGATGGGGAACACAGAACATGGTGCTTTACTTTTAATCTCTTCCTGATGCCTTATGGCTGTTATGCGGCTCTTCCTCATGATGCCATCGGTTGGTCTGCAGTGAGTGATTGTTGTATTTCCTTATCATATTCACTTGTTTTTTGTGGGATTTTTGCATCCACTAAATGATATCGTAGCATTTCATGTCTACTTAAAAACATGCTTTATGTATGTAGTGGGTCGCCATTGACGACTTAGGTCGATCCTAGTGGATCCCAATTGAAGGGGTCACAGCAACAAAGTACTTTAGTCCACTTTTGGGCAAAATTGAGTTAGCCTCTTTTTCATGTATAAAAACGATTTCCGCACCGTATTAACTGCCTTTGACCATCAAATTGCTACTAAAAGTTTAAATAAATAAGATTATATCATTTTCACAAAGGCCCCAAGTCCAAAATTGGATGCTTATGCATAAAAGGGCCTAACTCCATATTTTTTCCAGATTTATTTCAAAGTTTTATTGCCTTATAATCATTATTATCACAATAGCAATATTTTGCTTGCTAGACATTATTTCCCGTCAAATGGAATCGCTAAACTAATTTTATACAACATAAAACCTAGACTATGGGCTTAGGACCTTTGTGTCATGGATATGGAATTGATGTAAATCACCTGTTTATCCAGGTTTTCGCTGTTGTACTCGTAAGAAATAAGCTTTCCACACACTCTCGTGCAATTTTGTAGTATCGTTGGACTGTCATAAACGTTCTGTATACAATTTTTAAGTTTTATGAAATTTGGAGTAAGTTCCCTTGTTGCATGAACGAAATCGCTAAAATCAGATTTTTCTCACTTTAAGCAGTAAAATCTTTGCAAAATCTCCTGAATTCACTATTTTCAAACAAATATTTTTCATTTTTGTAAGACAAATCTACATTTTGTGAGAACTGCCAAAACTTATGTTTTTCGCGTTTTTCTCGAAATAATGAAGAATGGACAAAAGTACCTTGTTGTTATGACCCCTTCAATTCTGATCTGCATCAGTGAAATACATAAATGGCTCATTGCTCATTTTATAACTGTGCGACTTCCGTTGTTTTCATCCCATGTTACTTTTATAACACATCTTGAGTTGTATGAAGTCAGTCCCAGAAGTTCAATCGATTAGTGATTTATCTTAATGCAATTTGAAGGAAAATGAATGATCTTGTTTTGCATTGATGACAAAGACTTAACATAGACATACAAAGTAAGGTTACGCAAATTATGTTTTTTCGAAATTATATTATATAGATTTTGTTGGGCCATACAATTGTCTGTTTACATTTACTTTTACATCAGTTAAAGCATCTGTTTGGGTGCTGTAAATATCCGTTTCATTGAGATTGCTCATTGACTGGTTTCATTGACTCGCAACCTATTTTTTGGTTGAGAAATATGAAAAATGGTTTGATATCACACTCTTATCTGGAGACCTGTATATTATACTGTGATCAAGTTTAAATCGGTCATGTTATATTGTTACTTTTGTTCAGAAAGTATTATACAACATAGGGTATACAAAATTCATGCGTTTATAAATATAGCAGTACTTTGCCTAGGCTCTGCGAGTTATTTCATTTAAAATGACGTATACTTCTTGCACGGATGAAGTTAGGGAAAATGTACCCTCATTTCAAAAAGACAAACGTTTTCTACGATATAAAATATTTAACAGAGACATTATAGATTTAGGTTTTTGCTTTTATTTGTTAAGTTTTAACATATTTTATTGCCAAAATATTTACAGCAATGGAGTTGGGTCTCAAGTTCTCACAACCTTAGTTTCGACCTTTCCCCTGAATTCATTATAAACACAGTAGCATGTAAATATGCATATGTACAAACACATAATTTTTTTTCAATGTAATCTTTTAATGAATGTTTAGATTTTTGCAACCGTTCATAGCCTCATGAAATACATCAATTTGATTGGCAGCTGCTATGCTCATTTGCCCGTGCAATACGCTTCGAACATCGAATTCATTCGCCAGAAGGGACACTGGTGTTGTGATTGACAGCAAGCCACACCGAGCGCACGTACGAAAAATGCCTCTTGTTTGCTCCATTTAGGCTGGGGCCCAGGGTGAAAAAATTCAAAAATGGTTACCCGGAAAGTAGCAAGGATTGTTATAGTATAAATTTGAAGATGTATATATGGTGCATACGAAACCACTGTATAGCAAGTTTCTCGGAATTGCATTACGCCACTAGAGCTATTAAAGTATGGAAGCCTATGTGCGTCATATGCATGCATGCGTTTAATACAAACGCTATTATCTCAGCAACGCGTTATCAAATTGAAATCAAACTACCTTTAAGGAATGACAATGTATTATTTTTAAAAAGTTTTGAGTATTAGTTTCAATTTCAAAGAACTGTTGCTTTAGCATTACGCATTCAATGGTGTGTACCATATGTAACCAGATAACACGTAATGTTTCGTTTTCTCCCATCTGTAACTGCCACGACTCAATTTGATTATATTCACACAAACACATTGTAACTGTCCAAAGATTACATTGCTGGCTGTTTGGGTAAGATTCAATATCCAATATGGCTGCCGTCGCACTGAGGTATGAAAACGTATTTTTGGGGATCATTCCTTATCCTACTAACAATTCACGTTCAAAATGCTTGCGTATGTATTGGGACGTCCGTGTGCCTATTTCACAGCACTAAATGTACTGTCACGTAAGAATGGACACTTTAAGATGGCCTTGAATATGGGCACATAGGCTGTAAATCTATTCGCTTTTTTCAGTGCATTGTTTTGGCGAATCAAAAGGGTAGATATGCAAAAACACATCGCAATGTTAAATACATCCTGAACGGTTACTTACTTTTTCTAAGTATGCGATAATAGCCTACATGTAAATAAAGTTGATATACAATGGCACCATTGTGTTTCATTACATAGTTATTGGGAGAAAAGCGTGAGAATCTTTTGACATTTATAATCGGTTGAGCGATTTCAAAAATCAACACACGTGGGGGGGCAGTGTTGGTGACTTACCTGTTGGTCTGCTGAATAGCCTGTCACACTATACATCAGTTGAATGTTTGTACATGTAGTCTTTAATTTATTTTTAAGGATATATTTAACAAAATGTTATAATGTAAAATGCCAACGTATTTAGTTAACAATCACTATAAATTCAACTGACCCAAACGTTATTATGTACAATGTCACGTTTCTATAAATATAGAGGTTTGTGGTCAAATTATTTATGGACTTTGTTATTTCCATTCTCTTGAAAATAGCATTAACTGTGGTTAAGGATGTATTTTGTGATGTCAATTGTGTGAAATGTAAAAATAGTGTATGGTAGTTTACTTCATTTCAGTCAATTGATACATTAAAATCCGCAAAGCGAATCCAAAGACTTAAAACATTAACAACGATGATTGTTATTAGATACAACGTTATAATCCCCTTCCTAAAAACTGGTCAGAAATTTTTATTCGTAATTATAGACGGTTACCTAGCAACAAGACAACATGGACTAATTTGCCATACCTGATATAATAAAACAATCACCATGGCAACTAGACTTTCCATACTTGCATACTGTTATGGCATAACCTGAACAACATACTGATGTATCCATATATGGATTTATTGAAATTTCTTCCAATACCAAAATGTATTAAAATCATCATTTTATATTTTAAAAAATCAAAATAAGGGATAAATCGTTAAGTAGGTTTCAGAACTTCCACAGCAGCATTTGGATGCACAATATTAACTTTTCACACATATTTTACTTAAATAGTGTGCATACCTGAATGTCTATTGTATAGTTTGTAGTACATATATTACTTGTTCACATCTAAATAGTCATATCTGGCTCTCCAACAGATTTGATTAAATTTTATTTTATGACGTATGCAGTTTTGCAAGCTTAAGGTCTTTAATTTAACATACTTGTATGTTTTACATGTATTATCAAAACATTTTGCAAGGTAGCAAAATTATTTAAAGATGTCAAAACATAAAAACGAGTCCATTATAATCAAATACAAAGCTAAAAATGAATAAAATAGTCAAAAGGGACATCACGACTGAAAATGAAAGAAAAAGTAGCAAAAACGAAAAGAAAAGAAAGAAAATTTAAAAAGAAAAAGACAAAGACAAACTAGAATGCGCAGTCGATGGGGCGCCATCGCGAATCCCAACGCTTAAGTTTTTGACCCACCCAGCACCCCAAGTCCCACACCTGAACAGATTGATAATTCTGTTCAATATGTTTTCTATCTTTTATTTGTAAGAACGCACACAAAGTTTGAAATAAAATCTTAGAATTGGCATGGTAGTCAAATTTTAATCATATTTGACCTTTTAACCTCACCCAAAGGCCACCAGTTTGGCCATAGGGTGAAAATTTTACTTGCATTCTGTTCTGCTCGTCATCCCCGTCGATTTGATATGCAAATTGACCATGTTTGAAATAAAATAATTTTGACCCCTTGGGCGCACAGCGCCCCAAAGTCCCACCCCTTGGGCATAACCCAGGCGAGAGAATGATATGCTTTGTATCTTTCATTTGTGAGAACACACACAAAGTTTGGTACACAAATCTTTGAAATTGACTTTGTAATTGAAATTAAATGATATTTGGCCTTTTGACCCCTCCCCAGGGCCCAAGGGGCGGGGCAAAAAGTTTGACGTTGCTTGCCCCATTCATGTGAGTAACTCACACACCAAATTTGGTTTAATTTCGTCCAATGGTTTAGGAGGAGATAGCACAATGGACAGAGGGATGGACAGACGGGGGCGATTACAATATCCCCTTCGCTTTTTTATAAAAAGCGTGGGAATAAAAAAGATAAAAACACAATTAAAAATTATGGTGGGGGTATATAATGCAGCTGAAACTGGCGCAATGAAACTGGTTTAAGCCCTCCAGTAAAATATTTTGACTGACCGTTCGAAGGCGGTACTTCTTTTGAGGATCATTTGTGTTATTTATGTCTAGTGTTTGTCATGCTTTCGCGTCTGTTCATTGCTGCCTTGTGGTCACCTGCTGGGAAAGGACTTACCTCTTGGCTCTGTTTGTGACGTTTAATTGTGTTTTGGTCACTTTCCCGTGTGGTATCCTAGGTCAGGTGTAGTACTTGATTGTATCGATTCCTGATATTTGCCACCTTTCTTACTTTCATTGGTGCAGCTTACGACATCAGTAGTCCAAAAATTACGTATACCTATTATACCTTTAATTTCTGTTTTCTGTTCATGATATTTTCCATCACCGCCCGGTGATGACTCATGGAGGACAGGAGAGATTTTTGTTTTTTGTAAAAATAGACTTCAATCAATTTACTAGCATACGAGTATAGTTAGCTGTGTTTATAGCCTGAAAACACACATATTCTTTTCAGTGATTTGAGGTGTTAGTTTCTTTATTTGTGCTGTGTGCATTGTTTACGTCTGTCCAGTGCTTACTTGTTCGTTGTATTGTTTCTTAACCATGGTTATTATACAAGTCATTTGGATATAGTTTCTTATCCTCTTGTAGCCTTGTGTGGGATGATTGTCACGCTGTTGGACTCCTCTGTTTCTTTTTTTTGTTGATGGGGTACCTATGTTTGTTTTTGCCTCATGGGTTAACTAATGAGTATATTATTTCAATTTTTATTTTTTAGTGTTGCAAGCATATTTGCCTCTCGGCTAATAGCAAAATAATTGTCATATTCTTATTGGTCATGAAGATTACTTAACAAATCGAAACGAACAAACACAAACATTGAATAGAATAGACAACCTGTGTTTTCAAGCTAGATTTTAAACATAAGGCAAGTTAAAATATGTTTTCCCCTCATCATACCTTACAATAGTATATATAGGACAGAATAGATACCGTTTACAATTCCATTTGCTTTAAATAACATGTTCAACAACGCGTTTAAATCATTATTACGAGTTTTAAAGGAAAACGGCTTCCCATACAAATGTCGCTTATACGGCAATTCGCAATTCGCATCGAATTGCTATACAGTGGTTTTGTATTACCGAATGTTCAAATATTCTTTGTGCAAAAAATCAGCTTTGCTACTTTCGGGGTAAGCATCGATGACTTTTTTACGAGATACGCTGGTTTGGGCTACAGCCTAATTGGTTTTTGTCCCTGCTCATGCTGATTGTTCCACTGTTCCGCTTTAATGTTAGGCTACCATCTGTCTTTAAGACCTTTTTTGTCTATTTTGAGTGGCCGCTTACGACAGGTTTTACTGTATATTAATATTTATCTTTTATTATTATGATTTCAGATACCATATCAGCCGTATGCAAGGTGCGTGACTGCGACAGCAACCACTGCGATGGCTCTAACTGTGAGAAATGTGATACGAACTACTATCTATTCACAGCTTTTACAAGTGAATGCAGGCCATGTAACCTGAAGTGTATGGTATGCGACGATATTGAATGTTTAATGTGTATGGACTCTAGCTGTCCAAGGCGAATATGTGAGCACGCTAACTGTACAACTAGTTGGTGTAAAGGATCAAAGCAATGCACGTCTTGTCCAGATGGATTTTACAAAGCCTTTGATAAACACTGTCTTCCATGTGCCAACACTAATTGTAAGTGCGATAAACTGAATCCATGCATTGACTGTCTTCCCGGAAAGTATGGCGTCTCTGATTTATGTGTGAATGATTGTCCGTCGACTTGTGTAGAATGCACCAACAGCACATTATGTACAAGTTGTAAGACTGGATATTACGGACCAGCGTGCCAGTATGATTCTGATAGCGATACTGATGATGATACTGATGACGATGATGACAGTGGGCGTGGCAAAAACAATGGGCAAAGCATTTCGGGATCATACACACGCGTCTTTTTTGGATTGACATTTGTTTACTGGGGTGCAAAGTGGCTTAGTACGAATTATCATTGAAGTTCTAAATATGACCAGTCAATTTCTACCTCTATACAAATTGTTATAAAGGAGGACAATGGGCTAATGGACCATAGAAATGCTGATTTTTTACGAACTATACGTACATCACTCCATATGTTTGTCAATGTCCTGTTAAACTGCAGTACTCTATTTGTACGCAAACCTCTTCATGGTAATCAGTGTGGATCCTGGTCAGATGGCTCTGTTGGAAGCCAGCAGATCTAGATTTACAGTGTTTTGCTTTTTACATAGGATAAAGTCGGGTTCAGTTGTTAACTCTTTGTATTCGGAAACCCCTAAATGAATATTTTTTGCAATTTTTTCAGCGTTCTGGCTACGCCATTGAGACGGACTGACGGACAACAGACATCAAATGATTACAACAACCCACATTGAGCCTATGACTCAGGCTCACATAGCCTATTGCTCAGGTGAGCTCAAATCATTTTGCTGAACGGTACCTTAGAGAATTTAAGCTAAATGACAATATAAAATGCGTAGCCAGAACGCTGAAAAAGTTAGGCACATCAAAGAAAGACTACTGAATTAAGCAGCAATTCTCTTCGATGCTCCATAAAAAACACTTTCGGCGAGCCTTCGGGTGCTCCCATCATATAATAAACACACATATCATAAACAATTCCGGCCCACTACTTGTTACTACCTATGAAAAAGCCACAAAAAGTTTTTTGCGCCCGTTTTCAAATAGGAACTTCTCTTAAAGGAAAGAGTTTTGCTCCCAGAGAAAGCGAATTCTTTCCGTAAGGCTGCTGACAGATTTCATTCCTGCAGCCACTCTGGCCAGAGTAACATGCTACGACTACCACCTTGTGATAATTGCCTGTATAATTCATTAGAAATACAATAAAGTTCAAAATTGAGCCACGGCATGTGATTTCCAACAATGTGGCATTTTGACATGTGTAGACTCAGATGAGCCTCTGCAGCCTCCTTTTAAGCTTAGAAACTCCAAATGATGTTCAGTCAGTAGCTTAACAAGTTCAAGAATATTCAAGCGACAAGCAAAGGCTCTTATCAGACTGCGTGTATGCGCAGGCTGGTCTGAGCCTTTGCTGATCGCACATACCACATTGTTGAAAATCTCATGTCACGGCTCAATTATGTTGTTCTAATAATAGTAAGATAAAGTATATTTAATGTTAACTACTGTATATATAAACTGTCAACGTAGACAAAATTTTGCTTTCTACCTATATCAGTAACTCATAGAGATATTTCCCTTAAATAATCTGAAAAAAAACCCGGATCCTTCAGAAATAGAGAGAACCTAAAATATAAGAAAACAGCAGACTAGGTTTTATTGAGTCTGTTCATGAGAATTAATGGAAAGCACAACAATTAACACACCCCTACTGCCCTAGCACGGGCTTAAGCGGTATTCTGCTTTCCGTCAGAATCCAATATTTGGGAGAAACCAGAATATCAAACTAGAGGACCTGAAGGTCCTGAGGCGCTCACCTGATCTTTTTAATAATAGTAAAATAAGTGAAGGTCAACTACCACTTATATTAATAAAACATATTTTGTATTACCATATATAGGGGTTACAGCCATTTTGGTCTGGTGATCTAAAAACAATCTAATGAATACTCCAACAAACAGCCCAGTAATTTCTGAGAAACCAGTGTTTAGATAGGTATGTAGCAGTCCATATGAGTGGCATTAGATAAAAGGTCACAGGTCAGCTTAACATTTGGTACTTATATATATCCATTGTCTCATAAGGTTAACCATTTCTCGAAAGTATTGTGATTTCGGCTTAAACAGATAACATTTCAAGATTTGTCCCATATAAATGCATTAGGAATCAAATTTGACCTTGCCATAAAGTAGGTCAAGGTCAAGCTAGATTCATCATTTGTGCTAACCTGGTTGAGAACACATCCCTAATGCTACACACCAAGTCCCAATGCCATTGGTCTTTTGTTCCAGAGAATAAGATATTTTAGGGGTTTTACCATATATGGGTGTGGTGGCCTGGACCTTTGAAACTTATTTATAGCCATTGTCTCATTAGGTTTAACATATCATGTGAAAAAATGACTTTTGCTTCAACAGTATTCAAAAAATCATCTCTTCAAAAAATGTCCCATTCAAATGCATTAGGAAGAAAATTTGACCTTGACCTACTTTACGTCAAGGTCAACTTAGGATCATCATTTGAACAAACTTGGTATGCCTCACATCCCCAATGCTACATACCAAGTCATCAGCCTTCTGGTTCTGGAGAAGATTTTAAAGGGTTATTACCATATTACCATATATGGGCATGGCGGCCATCTTGGCCATGTGACCAAAATATTTTGCATCAATTTTGGCTAACTTATCATAAGGAGTCTTCACATTAAATTTGAGCTCACTAAATTGGTCCAATGGTTTGTGAGAAAGCTATGTTTTAATATATTGATGGGACTCCATTATGAGTGACCTAAGCTGAAAGGTCAAGGTCAAAGGTCAACCTTGACCTTTGGAACTTGTTTTTGTCATTGTTTCATTAGGTTTAACATATCAAGTGAGAATAATGACTTAGGCTTCCACAGTTTTCAAAACAATCAACTTTTCAGAAATTTGTCCATTTAAATGCGAATTTAGCCTTGACGTTAAGTAGGTCATGGTCAACCTATGATGACCATTTGAACAAACTTGAAAGACCCTACAACCCCAATGCTACATACCAAGTCCCAAGGTCATCGGCCTTCTGATTCTGGAGAAGAAGATTATTAAAGGGTTTTTACCATATATGGGAGTAGCTGCCATCTTGGTCATGTGACCAGGACCATTTGAACAAACTTTCGTTCCAGTGTCCTAAAGAGTCTCCATATGAAATTTGAATTTAAACAGCCCAGTGGTTTTAGAGGAGTTGTTTGATATTGTGGACTGATGGACGGACAACAGAGTGACTGGTATACTGAAAGCTCACACATGTGCCATCGGCTCAGGTGGGCTAAAAATATCAACACTATATCCATGTTTGGACAGAAGTTTTACCACCTCTACGTGGCACTGTGACAGCTGTAGCGACTTCTAAATAATCTTAAGTCTTACATGTAACAGCAACTAGTTTATCCTTAACAAGCCGGATGTATTCAGTACAAATGTATTATACCCCTTCCCAATTAACTTGCAGCGTCCTAGTTATGAGTATGTATTTACAGAGCAGAAAACAGTGTAGAACCTGATCAAATAGTTTCTTAGGATACCAGTTGATCTGAATCTGCACTGTTTACAAATTAATATATCCACATGTAGGTTAAGCATATGTATATCCACATGTAGGTTAAGCACATATGTTACAATGTGACTGTGTCTATGGCTTCTAACGGCCAAATACAAAAATGATTGATTTTGGGTAACCCGACCCTACCATAATTTTATGGTGAAACCTAGAATTTTTTTCAGATTTTCTGAAAAAATATATTATTTTATGCATTTTGAAAGTCAAAATACCTTTCAAAATGCATAAAACATATATTTGTTTCCAGAAAAAAACAATTAAAAATATAATGTGTGCCTACTCTACCAAAAATTTTCAGACCTGTTACCCGAAACAATCTTATTTTTTTATTTGGCCTACCGCCAAGTTAGAGGTATGGAAAACGAATAAATGTTAGCGATGAAATGTACAGGTAAGAAAATTAAATGTATTAACATTCCTACCCAAAAGATTGCACCTTTGTATACTGGAAACCCCTAAACCGGTTCTCTGGCAAACAGTGAAGACCTAGACACAATGCAGCATAACCCTGCATTTCATTAGAGTCATCACTGTTTGCTAAGATCATCAAAGCAATCTGCAGGGACAGAAGTATATCATAAGTTCTACCTGCAACCACTTAAAGTACAAAATGGGCAATCCCATACTGGTCAAATTTATAACCATGTAAAAAATAGTTCATAGTCCTAAATATAGATTTAAAACTGTATTAATCTTGCTTACTAAATGTATAATATATTTTAATTTCATTATCTTATCCTGCTATGGACTTAGTTAATATTTTTTTTTACTGAATCCTAAAAATAATTAATCAGCAGCTACTTTTTTATTACATGTATATAACAAAAATAAAACAACAGAAATGTCTTGAACTCTTAAAAATCATCTTTACTATCTTAACTTTTTTAAAACAGTCGAGAAACTAGCACCTGTTCCAGAGTTAATAAAACTTGAGTACCGTTCTATAGTGTTTAAATGGCAATGAAGATTTTTGGTCTCTGATATGATCTTGTAGTCAAATGTCGGATCAAATATATTTATAAAATATTTCAAAAGTGCAGACTGATAATAATTTAATTGTGATTGGGCCTCTAATTGAATTGGTAAACTCTTTTACTTCTATCACTGAAGACTCTTTTAGTCTGGGCAAACAGTACGGACCCTGATGAATATTCACAGTCTGTGGCATTTAATCATTGTCTTAACTGTGTTTAGCTCTTTGTTAATTGTATACTGGAAGCCTCAAAGTGGGTACTTTGGCAAACAGTGAAGCCCCAGATGAAATGCAGCATTATGCTGCATTTCATCTGGGTCTGCACTGTTAGCTAAAATCAAAACCACATTCATGGACATAAATAAATCATAATTTAGAAAATTGTGCCTGTAAACCTTTGAAGTACATAATGGGCTGTCCAATAATCATTTTATCAATATATATATATGAAAATCCATCAGAATACAAAGGCTTAAGGGTCATGGCAGGTCACCTGCTCCGAGTGAACTAGTAATTTTGTCTCTGGGATGCAAAGTTTTTATTTCAGTGAATCCCAAGCAGACTTGTCATTAAAATAGTGATCTGGACTCATAAGTTTGCAGTTGGGACTCATTGATATGGGAAACAGTGAGTCCCGGGACCCATAAGCCCAAAATTGTAAATGAATCGCTGAGTGAACGCGAACAGGTCTACCTGTCTACAGAGTCATAGCTTTTACTATATGCTCTTGCAAATGTTCCTTCAGCTCTGTCACACCAGTAAAACAGCTCCCACAAGCATCACATGTATAATTCTTCTTTTTTGTATGTCCTGCCTTGTACTTCTTCAAGTTCAATAAATAGTAAAACTTTTATCGCACGAATCACACACATATTACTTCACTCGTGTATGAACTTGTGAGTGTCTCTTCATCGCAGATTCTTGACCATAACACTTTCCACATGTTTTTGCATTTGTAAGGCTTCTCGCCAGTATGAACAACATTATGTTTATTCAAATTTATCTGTGGCATTTAATCATTGTTTCAAATGTTTACCTGAGCCTAAGGACCTGTAAAACACTTTGTATACTGGAAACCCCAAAGTGGATACTTTGGCAAACAGTGAAGACCCAGATAAAATGCAGCATGATGCTGCATTTCATCAGGGCCTGCACTGTTTGCTAAAATCAAAACCACATTCATAGACAGAAATAAATCATAATTTAGATAATTGTGCCTGTAACCCATTGAAGTACATAAGGGGATGCCCCATATTGATTGTATCAATACGTATGGGAAAATCCATCAGAATACAAAGGGTTAAGGGTCATGGCAGGTCACCTGCTCCGAGTAAATGCGAACAGGCCTAGACAGGGATAATTCTCAATCTGAATATAATTAGAGAAAATATCCCATTCACCCAAAACTGGCGAGAAATACAGAATTTTAGAGGAATTTTAACAAAATTGTATGCTTAATTACATTTTGCTATGAAATTTTTCTCCTGTAGAGATGTTTGGCAGAAAAAAGAGCAAATCTTTCACGATCTCCCTCGAAATTAATCCCTGCCTACAGAGTCATAGCTTTTACTATATGCTCTTGCAAATGTTCCTTCAGCTCTGACACATCAGTAAAACAGTTCCCACAAGCATCACATGTATAAGTCTTCTTCTCTGTATGCCCCGCCTTGTGCTTCTTCAAGTTCAATAAATATGTAAAACTTTTATCGCATGAATCACATGTGTATGACTTCACTCTTGTATGTACTTGCGTGTGTCTCTTCATCGCAGATTCTTGACCATAACACTTACCACATGTATTGCATTCGTAAGGCTTCTCGTCAGTATGAACAACATTATGTTTATTCAAATTTATCTCAGAATTAAAACACTTGCCACAGGTGTCGCATCCTTAAAGTTTCTCTCCAGTATGAACAACATTATGTTTATTCAAATTTATTTGTGGCATTTAATCATTGTTTCAAATATTTACCTGAGCCTGGGGACCTGTAAAACACTTTGTATACTGGAAACACCAAAGTGGGTACTTTGGCAAACAGTGGAGACCCAGATGAAATGCAGCATTATGTTGCATTTCATCTGGGTCTTCACTGTTTGCTTAAATTAAAACCACATTCATGGACAGACATGAATCATAATTTAGAAAATTGTGCCTGTAACACCTTAAAGTACATAATGGGTTATCCCATAATAAGTGTATCAATATGTATGGGAAAATCCATCAGGATACGAAGGGTTAAGGGTCATGGCAGGTCACCTGTTCCAAGTAAATGCGAACAGGCCTACACAGGGATAATTTTCACTCTGAATATAATTAGAGAAAATATCCCACTCACCAAATCTGACGAGAAATTATAGAATTTTTAGAGGAATTTTAACAAAATTGTATGCTTAATTAGATTTTGCTATGAATTTTTTCTACTATAGAGATGTTTGGCAGCAAAAAGAGCAAATCTTTCACAATCTCCCCTGAAAATAATCCCTTCCTACAGAGTCATAGCTTTTACTATATGCTCTTGCAAATGCTCCTTCAGGTCTGACACATCAGTAAAACAGTTCCCACAAGCATCACATGTATAAGTCTTCTTTTCCGTATGTCCTGCCATGTGCTTTTTCAAGTTCAATAAATACGTAAAACTTTTATCGCATGAATCACATGCATATGACTTAACTCTTGTATGAACTTGCGCGTGTCTCTTCATCGCAGATTCTTGACCATAACACTTACCACATGTATTGCATTTGTAAGGCTTCTCGCCAGTATGAACAACATTATGTTTATTCAAATTTATTTGTGGCATTTAATCATTGTTTCAAATGTTTACCTGAGGGCCGTCCGACCTGCAAAACCCTTTGTATACTGGAAACCCCAAAGTTGGTACTTTGGCAAACAGTGGAGACCCAGATGAAATGCAGCATTAAGCTGCATTTCATCAGGGTCTACACAGTTTGCTAATATCAAAAACCACATTCATGGTCAGATATGAATCATAATTTAGTAATTGTGCCTGTAACCCATTGAAGTACATAATGGACTATCCCATAATTATTGTATCAATATGTATGAGAAAATCCATCAAAATACAAAGGGTTAAGGGTCATGGCAGGTCACCTGCTCCGAGTAAATGCGAACAGGCCTAGACAGGGATAATTCTCAATCTGAATATAATTAGAGAAAATATCCCATTCACCCAAAACTGGCGAGAAATACAGAATTTTTAGAGGAATTTTAACAAAATTGTATGCTTAATTACATTTTGCTATGAAATTTTTCTCCTGTAGAGATGTTTGGTAGGAAAAAGAGCAAATCTCTCACAATCTCCCCCGAAAATAATCCATGCCTACAGAGTCATAGCTTTTACTATATGCTCTTGCAAATGTTCCTTCAGCTCTGACACATCAGTAAAACAGTTCCCACAAGCATCACATGTATAAGTCTTCTTCTCTGTATGCCCCGCCTTGTGCTTCTTCAAGTTCAATAAATATGTAAAACTTTTATCGCATGAATCACATGCATATGACTTCACTCTTGTATGAACTTGAGAGTGTCTCTTCATCGCAGATTCTTGACCAAAACACTTGCCGCATGTTTGGCATTCGTAAGGCTTTTCTCCAGTATGCACAACATTATGTTTATTCAAATTTATCTCAGAATTAAAATGCTTGCCACAGGATTCGCATTCATAAGGCTTCTCTTCAGTGTGAACAAGCGTATGTTTATTCAAGTTAAATATACGAGTAAATGATTTACCACAATAATCACACGTATACATCTTCTCACCAGTATGCGTTAGCTTGTGTCTCTTCAAATTCGACGTTTGATTAAAACATTTACCACACGTGTCACACGTGTAGGGTTTTTCTCCTGTATGAATAAGCACATGTTTATTGAAGTCTCCTACGAGAGCATAACATTTACCACAAGTATCACACTCAAATGGCTTTTCGCTAGTATGCGTTAGCTTATGTTTCTTCAGACTCCCTTTCTGATAATAACCCTTTCCACATGTATCACAGCTGTATGACGTCACTCCCGTGTGAAGAAGCATGTGTTGTTTCATGTTCGATGAATAATGAAAACTTTTACCACAAAAATCGCATGAATATGGTTTATCTCCAGTGTGTATTTGCTGATGTCTCTTCATGTCAGATGCTTGTGTAAAGCATTTACCGCAGCTGTCACAAGTGAAGGGTTTCTCGCCAGTATGTAGTAGGTAGTGTTTTTTGAGGTTGGCTTTCTGAGTAAAACATTTGCCACAAATGACACAGACGCAAGGCTTCCCACTGTTTTCGCTTAGAATATGTTTCTTCATGGTTGGTTAATCATGTGGCTTCTCTCCTGTAAGAAAAAAGTAAGCTCCTGCAAGGTCTAGGAAAGATTCGAAACCGGGCAATTAACTGTATATAACAATCAGGGCCTTTTCCAGCATTTTTGCGAAAAGGCCGCTGGCCAAAATTGGGAAAAAATGATCGATTTAACACCAAAATTGGGAGAAATTAACGACAAAGAACATAACAAGGATAGCAAAATATATCCTCAAAATCAAGACTTTTAGATTGCATTATGCCACTCAAGCACAAGTATTTAAGTATCACTCTGATATGGGTCATTGTTTCTCATAAGAAGTAGTGGTCTATAAAAAAGTTATAAATTTTTTTTTTACTTTTCTTAATTTGGAAAATCAGAAATGGTATTGGGAAAAAATGTGGCCTTATTCGATTGGGAATGGGGCCTTAAATTCATCTTGACTATTTAAACCTTTTAATACAGTCCTTTAGCTAAGAGTGCTATCAAAAATATTTTTCTTATTTCTCAACTAAAACATATGTTGTGGGTACTCAAAAGAACCGTCTCAATGAGACCGTTCTTTTGAGCACCCAAAATATATGTTAACATTTATGGGTAAAGGCCCTGTCACACTACGACGTATAGCACCAACGTATGCCGACGTATGAGAAATTAAGCAAGTACGTTGGTGTACGCTGGATACGTTAGACATAAGTTTTAAACACGTTACGAACACGCTATAATACGTTGGTATACGTTGACATACGAAAAAGAGGACCAAAATTTGTGCTTGGATAGAAATCGCCAGCGTATGTGAACGTATTGCTTCTATACGTTCGACATAAGTTAGATGTACGCAACAGGTAAGTTATGCATACGTTAAGGTACGTTAGCACCAACGTATGCGGACGTATGAGAAACTCAGCAAGTACGTTGATGTACGCTGAATACGTTAGACATAGGTTTTAAACACGTTACGAACACGTTACAGTACGCTGGTATACGTTGTCATAAGGCGAAGAGATGCAAAAATTTTGTGCATGCATAAAAAATCGCCAGCGTATGCCGACGTATTGCTTATACGTTAGGCATAAGTTAGATGTACGCAACAGGTAAGTTATGCATACGTTAAGGTACGTTAGCACCAACGTATGCGAGCGTATGCGAAATTCAGCAAGGACGTTGGTGTACGCTGAATAAGTCAGAGATAAGTTTCCAATACGTTACGAACACGCTACAGTACGGTGGTATACGTTGTCATACGGCGAAGAGGTCCCACAATTTTTACATTCTTATACGTTATACATAAGTTAGACATACGTTGGATGTACGCTACATGTAAGTTATGCATACGTTAAAGAACGTTATATGCACAATTCAGCATAAGTTATTCAATCGTTATGCATAAGTTTCTCATAAGTCAAGAGCGCTAGTGATGCGCTGGGCATACGCTGTTACACACTAGTACAAGTATACGTTATAGTGCGCCAGGAATAAGTTATGAATAAGTTACTCATACGTTAGACACACGTTCTATGTTCGTTTAGCATACGCTTTGTATAAGTTTAGAGAGAGGCTTTCTCTGATTTTTTAATTCGATTTCAGCGTATGCCAGCGTACTGGATATATTTTTCATACGTCGGCATACGTTGGCTTAAACGTTATAGTGTGACAGGGCCTTACGACAATATTTACAATTGTACACAGAACAATTTCTTTTATCTAAACCTATTATACAGTTGATATACTAGCACCTGGACATAAAAATGTTCTTCTTGAGCATAGTTGAGAGAAAAATCTTATTTCACAACCAAAACGTATCTTGTGGGTACACACAAGAACTGTCTGGCTGGTATTAACTGAGCCAAGAGTCACGTGGCTTCTTTTCTGTAAGAAAAAAAAGTAAACTCCTGCAAGATCTAGATAAGGCTGTGCATAGATCCAGATAAGGATAGTTTGTGCACCTAAAATTGCATTCATTTCCTTACCCATCAATATAAACATGTGTTTTGGTTACTCAAAAGAACGTCTCATTGAGACGGTTCTTTTGATTATCCTCAACATATGTTTTAGTTGATTTGATTTTTACGTCCCATCAACAATCTTCCAGTTATATAGAGACGGTCTTCCTGGGTTGAACCAGTACTAGGCTAGGATTAATGTTCTTGCTCAAGGACACAACACAGAGACGCCGGTGAGGCTCGAAACGAGGTCCTTCGGTCTCGAGTCAAGTACTCTACCACTGAGCCACTGCGCTCCCTATGTTTTGGTTGAAAAATTAAGAAAAATAATTTTCCAGTACGCACTCGTATCTGGAGGCCTGTTGTGTATTTGAAATTATTTTTCTTATTTCTCAACCAAAACAAAAGTTGTGAGCACAAAACAAAACCGTTTCAATGAGACAATTATCTGGAGCGCACACAACATATGTTTAAATGTATGGGTGAGAAAATTATTACAGTCATCAGCCTGAATTTAGATGTGAAAACTTACAGACATGTCAGATATGAAATTAGGAATAATGCTGTAACTTTTCACCCCGGTTAATTTTACTTCAGATATAATCACAAAAACTTGCACCCATGTCAGCCTGCATGCAGGAATAATCCTGGAAACCTGTATCCACGTCCCCTGAATTTAGGAATATTCTTTAACTTTTAACCCCTGTTAGTTTGATTTCAGAAATAATCACAAAAACTTGCACCTATGTCAGCCTGCATGTAGGAATAATCCTGGAAACATTTATCCATGTCACATGAATCTAGGAATATTCCTGAAAATGTTCTTTCTTGTCAGACTGAGTTCAGTTATATTCCTGAAAACTTTCACCTATGTCAGCCTGAATACAGGAATAATTATGGAAACGTTCCACAATGTCAGCATGAATTCAGAAATAATCCTGGAAATTTTCACCAATGAATGCCTGAATTCAGGAATAACCATCTGTCGGGGCACTTACGTAAACAAGTGATCACTATAATCACTTGTTGAAGTTATTTTTCAAATAATAGCCTCAACAGGTAATGTTAATCTTATTGAACTCTTAGAAATGTGTGTCATTTCTGACTAGTTATGCAACTTTACAGATATTAACTGCCAGACTTTGATGTCAGAAGCCCTAAAATACCACAAAAAGGCCATCAAATTTACCAACTTTATGGTCCATTCCATTATAATGCCTTTCCTATTTTTTCTGGTTATTGTGCCTTTTTTTCATAAAAGTTCAGGAGTTCAACTCCATCATAAATTTATAACAGCATATTGTGCACGTTCATTTTACCTAGATGTGTGCAGTACCTTAAAGTTTTGACCATCACACAAATGAGTGTTACAGTGATATAATCACCTGTAACAATGATTCAGTACCGAAGTTACTTAAATCAGTGATCAGCAAGCTTTCTATAGGAGAAAGTTTCCAGGACTATTTCTAAAATAAGGCTGACATTTACATTTGAAAATGAACGTTTTCTGAACTACTACTGGATTCAGACTGACATGGGTGAAAATTTCCATGATTATTCCTGAATTCAGGTTGACATGGGTGAAAGTTTTCATAATTATTCCTGAATTCAGGCTGACATAGGTGAAAGTTTCCATGATTATTACTGAATTCAGGCTGACATATGTGAAAATTTTCATGATTATTCCTGAATTCAGGCTGACATGAGGGAAAGTTTTCATAATTTTTCCTGAATTCAGGTTGACATGGGTGAAAGTTTTCATAATCATTCCTGAATTCAGGCTGACAAGGGGGAAAGTTTTCATGATTATTCCTAAATTAAGGCTGACATAGGTGAAAGTTTTCATGATTATTCCTGAATTCAGGCTGACATGGGGGAAAGTTTTCATAATTATTCCTGATTTCATGCTGACATGGGTGACAGTTTTTATAATTATTCCTGAATTCAGGTTGACATGGGTGACAGTTTTCATAATCATTCCTGAATTCAGGCTGACATGGGTGAAAGTTTTCATAATTATTCCTGAATTCAGGCTGACATGGGAGAAAGTTTTCATAATTATTCCTGAATTCAGGCTGACATGGGTGAAAGTTTTCATAATTATTTCTTAATTCAGGCTGACATGGGTGAAAGTTTTCATAAATATTCCTGAATTCAGGTTGACATGGGTGAAAGTTTTCATAATTATTCCTGAATTCAGGCTGACATTGGTGAAAGTTTTCATAATTATTCCTGAATTCGACTGACATAGGTGAAAGTTTCCATGATTATTCCTGAATTCAGGCTGACATAGGTGAAAGTTTTCATGATTATTCCTGAATTCAGGCTGACATGGGTGAATGTTTTCGAGAATATAACCTTAATTCAGGCTGACATGGGGGGAAGTTTTCATAATTATTCCTGAATTCAGACTGACATGGGGGAAAGTCTTCATAATTATTCCTGAATTCAGGCTGACATGGGTGAAAGTTTTCATGATTATTCCTGAATTCAGGTTGACATGGGTGAAAGTTTTCATAATTATTCCCGAATTCAGGCTGACATGGGTGAAAGTTTTCATAATTATTCCTGAATTCAGGCTTACATAGGTGAAAGTTTCCATGATTATTCCTGAATTCAGGCTGACATAGGTGAAAGTTTCCATGATTATTACTGAATTCAGGCTGACATAGGTGAAAGTTTTCATGATTACCCGAATTCAGGCTGACATAGGTGAAAGTTTTCATGATTATTCCTGAATTCAGGCTGACATGGGGGAAAGTTTTCGAGAATATAACCTGAATTCAGGCTGACATGGGAGAAAGTTTTCATAATTATTCCTGAATTCAGGCTGACATGGGTGAAAGTTTTCATAATTATTCCTGAATTCAGGCTGACATGGGTGAAAGTTTTCATAAATATTCCTGAATTCAGGTTGACATGGGTGAAAGTTTTCATAATTATTCCTGAATTCAGGCTGACATTGGTGAAAGTTTTCATAATTATTCCTGAATTCGACTGACATAGGTGAAAGTTTCCATGATTATTCCTGAATTCAGGCTGACATAGGTGAAAGTTTTCATGATTATTCCTGAATTCAGGCTGACATGGGTGAATGTTTTCGAGAATATAACCTTAATTCAGGCTGACATGGGGGGAAGTTTTCATAATTATTCCTGAATTCAGACTGACATGGGGGAAAGTCTTCATAATTATTCCTGAATTCAGGCTGACATGGGTGAAAGTTTTCATGATTATTCCTGAATTCAGGTTGACATGGGTGAAAGTTTTCATAATTATTCCCGAATTCAGGCTGACATGGGTGAAAGTTTTCATAATTATTCCTGAATTCAGGCTGACATAGGTGAAAGTTTTCATGATTATTTCTGAATTCAGGCTGACATAGGTGAAAGTTTCCATGATTATTACTGAATTCAGGCTGACATAGGTGAAAGTTTTCATGATTACCCGAATTCAGGCTGACATAGGTGAAAGTTTTCATGATTATTCCTGAATTCAGGCTGACATGGGGGAAAGTTTTCGAGAATATAACCTGAATTCAGGCTGACATAGGGGGGACTTTTCATAATTATTCCTGAATTCCGGCTGACATGGGGGAAAGTTTTCATGATTATTCCTGAATTCAGGCTGACATAGGTGAAAGTTTTCATGATTATTCCTGAATTCAGGCTGACATGGGTGAAAGTTTTCGAGAATATAACCTGAATTCAGGCTGACATGGGGGGGAAGTTTTAGAGAATATTCCTGAATTCAGGCTGACATGGGGGAAAGTTTTAGAGAATATTTCTGAATTCAGGCTGACATGGGGGACAGTTTTCATAATCAGTAATAGCACTTGCTAAAACAAGTGATTTCTTTCATCACTTATATGCATCATTTTAGCAAGAAGATACATTTTGTACATGTTCTAAGATTTGTATTTCTTGAAAATGATAAAAATGAAAAAAAAAATCACTTGTTCAAATAATTTGGATAGAAAGCTTGCTGATCATTAATTCAAGTAACTTCAGTAAATGGTAACTTTTATGGCATTGTCCAGTTTGACATTAGCCAGACCATTTGCGAAAACTGATAAAAGTACTCACAATTTAATGCTCATTGTTTTTATCTGGACCTAAAAATTTGCAGAAGTTTAAAACAATAGAGATGGTTCTTTTTGAGTACCCACAACATTCGTTTTGGTTGAGAAATAAGAAAATTAATTTCCTGTTATGCACTCTTAACTTAAAGCCTGGGGTCAGTCTGCACTGTAACCTAAGATTAAAGCAATCTACAGGGATCGAAAAACATCATTTTATAGAAATTTGACTGATAACCCCTTCAAATACAAAATAGACACAGTTCCACACTTATCAATATGTATGGGATAAAAAGGTTCAATATCAGAATGAAAAGGGTCAATAATTGCTTTTGTATTATCATATTCATACTCAGATTTGTGTCAACTATAACTAGGTCTCTAGAGAAGAGGGTGTGATTAGAAATTGTTTTTCTCATATCTCAACTAAACAAGTGTAGACTCAGACGAGCTTGTGCAGCCTCCCTTTAAGCTTAGAAAACCCAAATGATGTTCAGTCAGTAGCTTAACACTCATCTAATATTCATGTGACTAGCATCTATAGATTCTGATCGCACTGGTCTGGGCCTTTGCTAGTCGCACATACCACATAAGTTATTATGATATGGATTTTCGAGGGGGGGTCCGGACCCCTATCCCCCCTCTGGATCCTGGATTCACGCATCTGAAAGCTCCTTTACCCTTCGTTTTCTGATGGATTGTGTCATACAGTTAAATAAAAATAAGCATGGGATTGCCATTATTATATTTTAAGTGCATTATCATAGGCTGGAAGTTCAAACTATGATGTATTTCTGTCCCGGAAGATTGCCTTGATTACAGCAAAATTCTAGACCCTGATGTAATGCCAGGGATTTTCCCAGGCCATATTTGGGGCCGAAAACACACCCCTTACCAATTAAAAAATAAGCTCAATTTTCCCAAAATTATGAATTTACTTCCTAATTTTCTTGCAAAATATAATTTGTAACTTGTAAGTTTTGGATTTGACAAACTATTTGTACATGCACCTGCTCACACCAAAATCAGCTGTGTAGATCATGATCAAAATGAAGCAATACATTTTATTTAAATTAAAAAAAATATGATCCATTTTCATTTGTTCAAATTTGATAAATATGCGTAAATTTACCCAAAATCATCAGCCCCAGAGTTAATGAGGTAGGAAAATCCCTGAATGCTACATTATTCAGCATTTCTGCAACTTATTCGGCATTTCATCTGGGTCTTCACAGTTTACCAAAGTACCTGTTTAGCAGGCCTCCAAATAAAAGTGTGTAAATTACAAAACTATTTTCTTCATTTCTCATCCAAAACATATGTTGAGCACCCAAAACACATGGATTGTTTAAATTGATGGATAAGAAAATATTTACAATTTTTCGCTGAAATTTTTTGTTTATAAATCTAAACCTGTGACTAAACTTACACATATTTAACATTTACATGAGGTACCCTCATAGGTTGGAATCAGTCTTGCAAACTCCTTGAAGTAAGTAGTTGTTCTCAGTGCGTTTAATAGACAAGTCCAGAAGTTGGCAGCCTCGTATGTGAACGATTTCCTTCTGTAAAACTCTAGTGTTTAGTCAAAGAATCTTCAAACTCAGCAAGATTATGGTTTTCTGAAAGAGCAATTTATAGACATGTATTCATTAAACCTTTGTATAATACTAGGATTCAACCTTCTAGTTTCAACTTTGATACATTGAATGAACTTTGGATAGTCCATGTATATATTATTATCTAGGGGTGTACGGTTTTAATAAATTAAAAAAATATTAATTTTTTGTCTGAAGATCTTTTTTACCATAACAAACAGTGTAGTTTGTTTGTTTGATTTGATTCTTTACCTCCCATCAACAATCTTTCAGTTATATAGGGAAGGGTCTTCCTGGGTTAGGCCTTCAGATTTATGATGGACCCGGGTCATTGTCCCATGATTTCAAAATATGGCCCATCACTTTCCAAGGCAGAGGGCCCAGTGGACCCATCCTTTTTAGTTGTGAAAAAAACTCAATTTAATAAAATTAATCATCTTACAGTGAGTCTATGAGTCCACAAAACAAAAAGTGCATGTAGGTTGTCAATACAGTAAAACATGTCTTAGGCAGCCACTCAAAAAAAGACAAAACAAAGATCTTAATAACAAATGGAGCATTCTGAAATACTTTTGACCTGCATTAAGTGATAATTGGTCTGTTTTTTGATTGGCCACTTAAGACAGGTTTTACTGTATAATCAACAGTCAATATACATATAAGCATACACATGTCTGTGTCAGTGTGTAAGTATACTACCCAAATGTCAACAGTGGTTAGTTTGATCTGCTTGGGCCCACCATTTCAGAAAATGACCCAACAGTTTTTGCTCCGTGGGTCACTTCAGTCCTACAATTTTCGGAAGAAAAATCTGAAGCCCTGGTAGATGTACCTCACTCGCAGAAGATTAACAGTTGTTTTATGCTGCATTTCATCTGGGACTTCACTGCTTGCCATTAATTGGTTAGTCATAGGTTTAGATAAACAAAATTTTTGAGCGTTAAATTGTAAATATTTTCTTACCCATCAGTTTTAACATATGTTTGGGAGCTCAAAAGAACCGTCTCATTGAGGACGGTTCTTTTGAGTACCCACAACATTTGTTTTGGTTTTATAAGAAATGGTACACACTCTTAACTAAAGTCCTGTTAGTTTCATTATTACATTTAAATTATAGTCCGATATGAATTGTATTTATGGGACATCTGCTTTCTGCAGTGTCTTAAAGGACAGTTTCCACCTTTCCAGGTGGCATAAAAAAATTTTAAGATGGCAACACTGACCTAAAATATGGCCACCAGCATCATCCAGGATTTCTTGATCATGTTGATAGGGGGATCAAATTTACAAAGGGGTTTAATTTGTTAATCTTACCCAATTATTATTTAATTTTACCAGATTTTTCTGAAAATTCTCCATGAAAATAAATTAATTTTGTCTTAAAGGGGGTTCCTGGTTCCTTCAGATCCCCCACCAGGGGTGTGGAAATAGAAAAATTTTCTACTTGTCAAGGGACAAGTAAATTGCCATAATGTACTTGTCCACAGATAATTTTACTTGCCCGAAAGTACAAATAATACAAATACCTTTCTTTGCTTAAACAGTTTACTCTTTCAAAAAACATCGTGAAACCAGATATTAACTCTTGCAAACAATATAGATCAACTAATCAGCTGGCTTCTCTTGTAAACAGTGTAGATCCAGATCAGCTGGCTTAGCCAGCTAATCAGGATCCACACTGTTTTAAATGCAATATATGAGCTCGTTATAATCAAAATATGAAATACAGAATTCTATTTATTTATACATTTGTACATGTCCAATGACAAGTAAATAAAAGTTTTCTACTTGTCCTGAATGAAACGGGACCAGGTCGGACAAGTCAGGCATGGTATTTCCACAGCCCTGCCCCCCTCTGGATCCCCCATCACAGTCTGGGCTGCCAAAAGCAAAGAAGGCAACCAGAGTTACGGTAATGTACCTTTTTTTCATTGAATGCAGACAATCATTTTTTTTCTTGTTATGTAGGCTTGAACCCAGGTCCCAGCATCTACTGTTTACACACACACAAAAATATCAGGAATATCATGCAAACCCCTAAACTATTTCAAATTAGCAACACCAAAAAAAAATTAAAAATCGGTACCTTGACCGTAAGAAAAAGCCCTAAAATGTATAGAAATGGCCACCAAAAATAGTCTAGTTTTGTGATGACCCCCCCCCCACGAAAAATCCACAATTTCAACATACCCCCCCAAAATATTCATGACTGTCCTGAAAAAACCCAAAAACGGATTGAAATTCTAAATGTTGAACCCAAATGAATGGTCAGAGCCTATGTATAATATGAAAATATCAGTAACCCCCCCCCCCCCCCCCCCCCCCCCCCTCCTCCTAACACACACACACCTGCCTGGGGTCTTGATTTGCCACATTTCCCCTCGATAGTATCTAGGATTAAGTGATATATCACCACCCAGATGCAAAATATAAAAACATGTAGTATGAGTCATTCTGTGCTGTTTATGCATGATGGGCGAAAGCAATTTTTGTTCAGTTTTTTAAAAGTTCACGCTTGTAACAGGGAAAATTGACGTTTTTTTCACTTTAGAGTTGACAGTCCATATACAGCACTACCAGACTTTATCAATATATATCAATTCACCAAGATGAAACAATACATTCCCAATACAAATACTTTAAGTAGACTCCTAGCTTTTTTTACATTCTGTGAAAATCAGACCATAGTTCTCGGGTGGAATGTAGGTTGATTACCTCCCTTGTCTACAAATAAACGTATACAAATACAGATTCTCTTGTTAATGATTTAACAAATTTAAGGGTACAGTTCGGTATTTTGCGTTCGGATAACTGATAACGTATATTTAATGCATAATCATCACAACAGATTAAATTAAAAGTTTAAAACGCACTTACAAGCCACGCCAACAAAGGACACTTATTAAAAAGACTGAAGACAACTCTTATGAAATATAAATATCTGCAACTGCAATTATCAAAATAGTAAAGCTCAGGATATCTTTGGTCTGTCCTCTGAACACCTCAAGTTTGCCCCAGACTCCCTGTATTCTGTTTTATCCTCTCTCATGGAGTGTATCCTATATTCAGGGTATGTGCCCCCTCAACTCAAACAAGGAATCTTGACCCCAGTCTTAAAAAAGAAAAAGGATGCAGCCCAGCCCACCAATTACCGAGGTATAACAGTTTTATCAATCCTGGGTAAAATTCTTGAGAGGGTCCTGCAGAACCGATCTAAAGAACGGATTGAGTCAAAGCAATCCAAGATGCAGAGGGGCTTTACTGCCAATTCCTCGGCTGTTAATGCTGCCCTTATCGTCTCAGAGACCCAGAATGAGGCCAAAGACCTAGGTGAACCCCTCAGACTAGTCACTCTTGACGCTTGTAAGGCTTTTGATGTAGTCTGGCAGGAATCGCTCCTGCGTAAGATCTTTGATGTGGGTGTCCAGGGCAGTCTGTGGGTCTGTATTAAGAATCTATATAGGGGAGCGTTTTCTGCAGTTAAATGGCAGGGACAGATATCAGAAATGTTTGAAATTAAACAAGGAGTTAGACAGGGAGGAATCCTCTCCACCTTGCATTACAAATTGTTCAATGATGATTTGTTGCACCTGCTGGAAGCCTTAAAAGTTGGCATGGCTATTGGGCACATAGACTGTAGTTGCCCAACATGTGCTGACGACGTCGCCCTATTAGCGAAGTTTCTTCTTTGTCTACAGGTCCTTCTTACAGTTGTTAGATACTACCTGGGTAGGGAAAGGAATAGCATAAACACATCAAAGTCCGTAGACGTAGAGGTCGTCATCAATAAAATTGGGAAGGATACTATGGAAGGGAACCCATCTTATGGAAATGACAGTTTGGGAAGGAGTGATTCTGAGGTACATTTGGGGGTGGACAGGAACAGCACAGCGACAGCGGATATTGAGGGGAGGGTCCAAACTGGGCGTAGAACCATGTATGCCTTAATGGGTGCCGGAGCATATGGGTGTTCCGGGATCCCAGCTCCATTGATAGCTCAACTCTGGAAAATATATGCCCTGCCTCGCATGACATACGGCCTCGAAGTGTTTTCACTTAGTGGTAAAGCTATTCAATCAATGGAAAAAATGCAGAGAACCATCCTTAGGCATATTCAAAATCTTCCACCAAATACAGCCTTGACTGCGGTCTATGGTCTATTAGGTGTTAGGCCAATTGAGCAGGAATTGGACCTAAGAAAGCTGACACTTCTTGGTAATATCTTATCCCAGAAATCCACTCTTGAGTATGAAATTGCACAGAGACAGATGGCTGTCAAAGATCTTAACAGTAATAGTTGGTTTTCAGACTGTCGTCGTCTCCTTCATAAATACGGCCTACCAAATATCTATACTCTTGATACCCAAATTGAGTCTTTAGAAGGATGGCGAGCCCAGTTGAAAAGGCACATTGATTCCTTTATTGAGAAAGAATGGAGGCAGACAGACAAGTCCTCATTGAGGTTTTTGAATGTCAAGACATTAAGTGTAGGGAAAGTTCATCACTCATGGTTATCAGTCCCAAATGATACAAAGGCTGTCAAGCGAGCATACCCCAAAATTAGGCTTTTGTCCGGCACTTACATCCTTCAAGAAAATAGGGCCCGTTTCAATCAGTATGTGGTCAACACATGCTGTCCTCTCTGTGGCACGGGGGCTGAGGACCGTGTGCACTTTCTGGCAGTATGCCCAAAGCTTGCAGAGAGCAGACAGGGCTTTATGGATAAATTGGGTTCAATACTGCGCACCAAAAACTCTGAGTCTAATATAAGGATGGTGATTGAAAACCCGCAGTACCTGACACATGTCATTCTAGATAGTTCAGTTCTGGCCAAGGGTGGTCTGATAGAGATAGACAATGCCATGCTGCTGCTGCTTGAGAGCTGGTCACGAAATGTATGCTTTAAGCTACACCTAAAGCGTAGCAAAATCTTGGGTTTGGCTATTAGAAAGTAGGCCTATGAATGTGGTTGCATGCCTTGGGTGCTCGGGGGGGGGGGGGGGGGGGGGGGGCGGACTTATATAGTGGGCCTCTCTGAGCGCCCAAGGCGTGCATCCCTGCAAATTCAACAGTAACCTGGAGACCTTCTCTCATTTAAGTGGCCCATCCTTGAGCATCAGTAACGCGGCATGGCCAGAGGGGATATAGGATCTGCTTGGTGAAATGTGACGGATTATCAAGGGAGGGGGTATGGTTTTTAAAAGAAAATTTGTTATAGTCCTGGGGGTGGTTTTTTGATATGACAGTGGCGTATGCATGTGTTCTGGGTGCTCGAGAGAGCAGTCACAAAGAGACGGTTCTTTCGAGTACTCACAACATATGCTTAGGGTAAGATTAGTATATGAGATGATTGGGCCTGGGGTTGTGTGTCATGGCCACTCGGAAAGGTACAGCGTTGCGTAACTACTTCGAGAGACCATGACATGGATCCTCGACCTAGGATGTATGTAGATGAGCATTGACAATGTAAATACAATGCAAATTAGCACAATTATATGGTTATGGTACCTGTGAAGTGTAAATAACATCCCTGCATGGTGTATATATGAAGCTGCTAATTAAAAAATGTATTAATGCTTGTACTATTAAGATACCTCTTGATGATAGTAATAACTATATATGAATACTGCCAAATTTGGACAGTAAGATGTAACAGTATTAAATTCACCCTATAAGTGTGATCATGAAATAATTCTGATGGTTGACACGAGGGATATACACACAAACTTACTGATGGATAAACTGTGTATGGATGTGATCTCTATTCCCGCGAAGAATTATATTATCGCCAGTATAGGAATTTTAAACTGTGAACTTCTGTGAATTTTTATATATTATCTTTTATGGCTACTACAAGAACTTTATTATTACGCTTATTTTAACGTGGTTTTTAAAAAAAAGTCCCATTATAAACTCAGCTTTAACTAAGCTGTTGAGCCTAGCCAGGCTGGAGCCCTCACAACAACAACAACAACTAAAGTATTGGAAATGGGCCACTGGTCAACAATGTTTGAAAAGCGTAGACGCAGCCCAGGGGGGGGGGGGGTACTCTAATTTTTTTCCGCATACGTAGGCTCGGACCCAGCATCTACCGTTCACCCCAAAAAATATCAGAAATTTCAAGCACCCCCAAAAAAATATTTGAAATTTTAGCAACCCAAAAAAATATCCCAATTCTGTACCTTGACTTTAAAAAAGACCCTAAATTGCATAGAAATGACCCTCAAACTAGCCCAATTTTGTGATGACCCCCAAAAAATATCCACAAAATCTTCATACCCCCCAAAAATATTAATTTTTCTGAAAACCCAAAAAAGTATTGAAATTCAGAATTTTGAACCCCCCAAAAAATGGGCCGAGCCTACGTATGTGTGAAAATATCATAGTACCCCCCCCCCCCCCCACACACCGGGAGCTTAGAAACTCCAAATTATGTTCATTCAGTAGCTTAACAGTCATAGAATATTTAAGCGACTAGCACAGGCTCTGATCAGACTGCGCGTAGTGTTGTTGTTGTTGTATCAGGGTCCCAGCCTGAGAAGGCTCAACTCCCATAGCCTGGGAGAGGCCCGCCACGCGAGCATCTGACACCCCGAGACCATTGTACGGTCAAAAAACTCCCAAAAACTAGTGGGGTGTAATGTGAGTCTCCGAACCGTACACTGGACACGAATGTGTCATGCCAGCATGCGCGGATCCAGAAATTTTCGTCAGGGGGGTCCAGGTCAATCTGACAAAACAAAGCTCTGACAACGGTTTTTTTCCGAACCCCCCTGTCCCCCCCTCTAGATCCGCACTTGGCCAGCGTAACGGTCGGAGTCTGTTTTTACCGTTGTGGAAAGAAGCCGGATTGCACGGAGAAAAGAACCACTGCGAGCTTGCTCGGAACAGACAAACCGGAACAAGCCGCTTTGAAGCTGGAGGGGTACGCTGCATCATCAGCTCGACTAAATTTACACAGGAGCCTCAGCGTAAGCGTCATAGAACATCACTGTTCTCAGCAAGAACCCCAAATGTCGCACGTGCTCGGAAAACACCCCACCCACTAAAAAGAAAGAAAAAGTCCGAAAATTCAGAAAAAAACATTCAAATAAAGCGCTAAGATGTAGAGAAACCACTTCTTTTACAATAATGTAACACTCAGGTTACTAGATTGAATACCAGTCGCAGATAAAAACATAAAATAGTCAGCCAGGCACTAAAGCCAGATGTTGGAACATTAGACAACAAAATGGCGGTTGGCCCATGTGGCTTCGCAAAATATTTTTCGCTAAGGCATTTTACAAAAAAAAACGGATATATTTATCCTTCCTAAATAAGAAGCATTTTACAGTTAACATCTAAAGCGCATATCCCGTTAAAACCAGTAAAAGGGAATAAAATTTACTGATAATTTAGAATTTTGAAGTGCAAGAAAAAAAAACACGTCCGAACAGTACGACAATCCAGCTTTTGACGCAGCGTATGCGCAGGCTGGTCTGAGCCTTTGCTGGTCGCACATACTGTACCACAATGTTGGAAATCTCATGTCACGGCACTCACGGGTCAAACTCTAGGCCCACCAGCGAAATTATATTTTATATGCAATTTACTACACTTAACTGGAAAATGTACTGTAGAATCGGTCTTAGAATGGATGCTGGCTGGGTAGATATTATTTGGTATGATACAGTCAGTAGGATAAGGCTGCTGTGAATGATCATGGTTTAGGCATTTTGTACACTTCCCAACTCGAGAAATCAACGCATCGGATTTAATACTCACTTCTCTACCAAGTCAGTTGAATATGTAGCCTAACTCTACGGACAAACTTTGACTCGGGGGGGAGGGGGGGGGGTAACTACCTATATATGACATAGCACCGATATGCGAGCTGAATAGCCCTCATTTTCAGCGCTGCAAGGTATACGGTAAGCCCCCTTTTTCTAAGAAAAAAAATTTGCTTTACCCAATTTTTCATCATTGATATTTGAATGATCCCTTTTTAAAACACACACATTTTTTCGCAAAAATTCAGAACTGCAATATTTATTTGTAAACGACAGCAAAGAGTGTTTTTAAAATTCAAAGGACATTATATGAATAGGTAAACATTTTTTTCAATCAAGTATATGAATAGGTCATTTCTTTCATTTACCTCTCCGATTATCCAGTTTAGGCCGATACTGCTGGTAACAGTACCCGGTTAGGTTACTTGTACCACCCAGCACTAAATAACCAGTCGCACAAACCACTCGGCCACGGAACTACCTCGCATATGTGGAATATCCCTTTTCGCTTGGACCGTACAAATTGTATTTTTTTTAATTTTTATACATGTATATCTATATAAAATGATTTTTTTAAAGTGGGTATCTGTAAAAATACATCAGCAAAACTTTATTATTTTTTTATGAAAAATATTTCACGTATTTGAGAAGAATTAATCAATTGATCACTTGACCCCAGGCATTCCGCTAAATCATGCATTGTGTGAGCTCGTTTTAGTACGAGCGTGAACGCCATTTTGTGGATTTGTTTCAATCGAAGGAGTTGGATATTAATTCAAGAGGATTTCGGATAAATGTAAGTCATTATACACTCTAAACATTTGAGCCAGTGCATGAGATTTCCAACAATGTGGTATGTGCGACCAGCAAAGCCACAGATCAGCCTGCGCATACGCGCAGTCTGATCAGAGCCTTTGCTAGTCGCTTGAGTATTCTATGATTGTTAAGCTACTGATTGAACACCACTTGGAGTTTCTAAGCTTAAAAGTAGGCTGCACAGGCTCGTCTGAGTCTACACATGTCAAAATGCCACATTGTTGGAAATTTCTTGTAAATGATGCAACATACTGTGTAGACCCATATTATAGGCATACTAGCTCAGTTTCCTCTTAAACTGGGGAGATCGAGTGGACAGAATATTGCCCCGATGACCCACGGGCGCAAATCTGACATAACACTTGACGGCCTAGAAAAATCGTGAACAATTGTAATTATGGACCTACCCGCCAGTCTAAAGATATGGTTTGGATACTCAAAAAGAACCGTCTCATTGAGACGGTTCTTTTGAGTACCCACAACATATGTTTCGGTTGAGAAATAAGTAATATAATGTTCTGTTCCGCACTTATATCTGGAGGCCTGAATTACCAATGGATGGTCGTCAGTCATTGAGTGAGTTATATTTAGGGGATATATCCTATATTGTAATAGTCAGATCATTGTTGTTCATGTTCATGCAAATGGGTTTCTCTAAAGTTCACCCGGCGTGTCACAATATATTGCAAACGGTATCAAACCAGGAAATAATTCTAAAAAGACTGATACGCATGCTGCAGATTATTCGAAAGTTGTATGTTGGGGCGTAAGGTGATATATGTGTGATGTATAAATTGTTCATACAACAATGTGACCAAATGTATCCGTCTCTTTTTTGTTTATACAGGAAAAATTCATGCAAGAAGAGCTTTTGAAAGATATATCCCCTTTGAACTTTGCGGTTAAGTGCAAAAATCCCCTCATATTTTTCAGCACAAAACTGTGTAAAAGTTTTTCTCGGTTTGCTGTAGTTTCCCAGATTACCTCGACCAACTGAAGAAAAAACTGAAAATTCTCCGCGATTGGGTACACACTTCAGTTGGTCGAAGTAATCTGGAAAACTGCAGCGAACCCAGGAGAAACTTTTACACAGTTTTGTGCAGAAAAATATGAGGGGATGTTTGCACTTTACCACATGAAATTCGACTTAGTATAACAAAAAGTTATGAACGGTTTTCCTTACCTCTGATGTCCGATTACTGGCTCGTAAAGTCTATGAACCTAATCAGGCAGACCACGTGATTGGCCACCTTTTGTTTGTTTGATTTGATTCTTTCCGTCCCATCAACAATCTTTCAGTTAAACAGGGACGGGTCTTCCTGGGTTGAACCAGTACTAAGCTAGGATAAATGTGTCTTGCTCAAGGACCACAACGCAGTGACGCCGGTGAGGCTCGAACCCGCGGCCCTTCGGTCTCGAGTCAAGCACTCTACCACTGAGCCACTGCGCTCCCCCACCTTGATTGTGTCACTGAGCAAGACACTTTATCCGCTGCATAGAACTTTTTCAACCCAGGAAGACTCATCATGGCATGACTGAAAAATTGGTGCCTGGACGTAAAGAATCAAAACAAAAAAAAAATATCGAAGTTCATATTTCCACCAATACTTTTGTCCGTTCATCTGTCCATTTACATAGAGGCGCAGTGGCTCAGTTGTAGAGGGCTTGATTCAAAACCGAGGGGCCGCGGGTTCGAGCCTCACCGGCGTCACTGCGTCGTTGTCCTTAAGCAAGACACATTTATCATAGCTTACAGGTAGTACTGGTTCATCCCAGGAAGATCCGTCCCTGTTTAACTTAAAGATTGTTGATGGGACGTAAAAAATCAAATCAAACAAACAAACAAATGTCCATTCGCATGTTAAGAAATTTCCATTAAATACTATAACGTTTCTCTGCAGCAGTAGCTGCGAGTGTCATGACATTTGTCCTCAGCATACTCTTTCCAACACGCACTGCAGCTGGATGATTTGTCCCACATTTCACGCTCTAGTGACTAAGTTACGAGTGCAAAATACTGCTTTAGTCTGCACCAAGTGACCATGTCATAAATTGACTATTCAATATTGAGCCGCGATATGAGATTCCCAACAATGTGGTATGTGCGACCAGCAAAGCCTCAGATCAGCCTGCGCATACGCACAGTCTGATCAGAGCCTTTGCTAGTCGCTTGAGTATTCTCAGACCCATAAGCTACTGGTCCAACATCAATTGGAGTTTCTAAGCTGCACAGGCTCGTCTGAGTCAACACTTGTCACAATGCCACATTGTTGGAAATCAAATGTCACGGCTCGATTGTTCTCGACAAACTCTCCGAGCACGCTATGTGACATGGTGGCATTGACCTATATTTCATGCCCCTGTGATCTTGTCATAATTCTATATTAGGTTGGTTCAGACCGCCTTCTTCACTTTTGTTATATAATGTGTTATTATATCAGCAGCAAAATGAGCCGTGGCATGGAATTTCCAACAATGTGGTATGTGCGACCAGCAAAGCCTCAGATCAGCCTGCGCACACACGCAGTCTGATCAGAGCCTTTGCTAGTCGCTTGAAATTTCTTTAAGTGTTAAGCTACTGACTGAACATAATTTGGAGTTTCTAAGCTTAAACGGAGGCTGCACAGGCTCGTCTGAGTCTACACATGTCAAAATGCCACATTGTTGGAAATCACATGTCACGGCTCAAGTGCGATTCTGTGCAATGTTTCGATATGCTTCTTGAAGTAGCTATTAACCCTTTTCTCACCATTCGGTAAATGTTGTCTGCTGTCTCATCTGCTGGTGTACATTGGTAAGCTCAATTCACTCAGTGTAGACCCAGATCCAAACGATCCTTTATTGGCAGATTGATCCGGTCAAGTACTGTTTGCTATGTTTGTAATGACACTTTTGTAGCAAACACCGCGTGATGTGGCTATATAGGCTATTTTTTGTTTTATGAAACACTTTTTACAGTGTTTGGTGGCCAAAATATTATTAACTAATTTTTTATTTTTATAGGCACTATTGTATCGCTAAATACTGTAGTACCAATCATTGTTATTGTTTAGCTAGCAAAGGTTACTTGATGTCTCCATAAACGGATTATTTACAGCCATTCAGTGCTTGCTACTTTTTTAACGTAGTGTTTTGACATAATGCACACCGCGTATTGACACAAACCCGACTTTTCAGTCGTGCTGTGCCTTATGAGCAGACAGATCGATTCTTTGAGTATCGCGCCTGCACAGGCAATGAAGGGGTCAGTTTATGTACATTCACTCCCGTGTTAAAAAGAACAGAAAATACCAAAAATTCATCTAATTACAGAAAAACATAGCAAACATATCAGGTTGATATTTTTGTACAAAAAATATTGCAGCTTTTTCAACACGCAGCTTTTTCTACACGCATATCGAAGAGTTCAAGAGAAAATAACGTGAAAAGGTGCACTTAAAGTTGATTTTTCGCCTTTCCTATAAATGCAACAGTACTTTTGTTTATTTATAAGGCTTTCATGTACCCTATGATTTTTACCATTTGGTGTAGTTGTTTTGCTTTCCCATCAACCATGTAGAGAGCATTCAAACCTTGTCTTTGTATGCCAAATCTTGCAAGAGAAGCTCTGTTCTCGAACAGTGCAGTCATTGCATGGTGGTTGCAGTCGACGTATGCCAAAAATAGTGCGCCTAGCTGTTTAAAAGGGTAATGTTTGGTCAATATTTTATTTATGATAATATACGTCGCTAATAATTCAGTTGTGTATCTGCTGAAGTTGAGTGATAATCGATGCAGCGCCAGAGTTATGCCAAAAATATGATTGTTTGGCCCTGAAAACGAAAGGCATTTACGTTTATGTTCTGGAATTTATGCTTAATTTAGATAAATGCAAAATACCAGCCATATTCGAAATCTGAAGTCAGAGCATTTTAAAAGTTATTCAAGCTTTTCATGCTGTATGCATAGTACTCACTGTGGTCATACCACTACGGCAATTTGGGTCTCGTCACTTATTCCGATGTTAAGGTAACTTTCTTATCATGTTCAATTTCTTAATTTAATCACAGATAAACGCCCAAAAATGCTTAAGTTCCGATCAAATTCACAGTGTACCCTTTAGCTTTAAAATTATATGAAAACTTTAACGTTTGATGTCTAGGTATGAAATAACTAAATACGGTTTCGTCATCGTAATAATTAATCAATTATAAAACCGTAAAATTATGACTAAACCGTTATTGCCAATTTTTGATATAACTGTAAAAAACACATTTGAAATCTTTTTTTTCTCCGTTTTGGCAAGACAACTCAGAGGTCGTTAACTAGAGGACGCAATTTCGAAGCAAGCATATTCAAAAGTGCTCATTTTTGTCAGCCTTTATTTGAAGGTAATTTTACTATAACACCGGAGCAGGTGACGAGACCCAAATTGCCGTAGTGGTATGACTACAGTGGTACTGTATATCGGGTGTTCTGGCCCAGTAGTGGAGTGTCTAAATAAAATCAATATTATGCTGTCGACCGAGATACACTGTTTTGTACACTCATCGACTGTTGCAGCACTGTTCGAGTACAGCGGTTCTCTAGCGTGTAAATGCTGATCTCTTTGAGACCGCCACAAATTAAATGGACACGCATCACGGGATGAGACTATAAGCCGTTGCCCCGTCTTCTGACACGCTTTAAAACCAGAACCACTGCCGGTTGAGCCTTCGGGAGTTCCTGGACATAGGACCACAAAAAGCATAAACCCACCCGGCCAGTACTGGTACAGCCAAGGAACACGGCCACAAAAACACATGCACAACAAAGTCATCGTTTCTTTAATTTCGGTTCATAAATTATCAAATTTATATTGTATATCGCCTGACCACTACCCCTAACCTTCCCACCCTCCGGATCTTCGATCCCCATACCCCACCTCACATGGATTCATAATTCAGAAATCAAGAGAATCGGTAGAAACGATAGATGCTCCCCCAATACCTATACGGTTGTTCGATAAAGGCGGCAAGTTGATATCTATAGTAGTGATAATAATGTGCTCTGGAAAAAATTCAAGCATACAATGGTATAACAAAGGGTTTTTTTTCACGTGCGACTCAGGTGTGGCTCGCTGTCAATCACAACACCAGTATCACTTCTGGCGAATGAGTTCGATGTTCGAAGCAATTTGCACGGGCAAGTGAGCTTAGCAGCTGTCAATCAAATGTTGTGTAATTCATGAGGCTATGAAGATTGCTTCGAAAATGTAAATATATTAAAATCTTACATACAAGATTTGGTCATTAATTAATCCTTAACCCATGTATACATGAAAGTCACGCGTTCTTTTTGTAGGATATATCCAAGCACTGAAGACCCAGATCAGACGCCGTGTTCTGTCTGATCAGGGTCTCCACTGTTTGCTTACAAAATGTCTTATTAAGATTTTAATAGAATTACCACTCAACAACGCTTAAATCGGAAATGGACTGATTCTTGGACAATCATGGGAGAGTCCATTTGGCATCACTGGGTTAAATCGCCACTTAGGACTGCAGAAGACGATACTTTTGTGATCTTTCTTGATTTTGGGGAAAATGAGGCATGTTACAATTCACATGAAATATCAAGGCTTATTAGTTTTTTTCCTTAAAAGAAGCAAAATTTGAAATGTCGTCTGCTGACGAAGAGTAGCCTGAGATTCCGCTTTTAAGAACTATTGACACCAGTGGCGGACCCAGAGGGGGTTCAGGGGGTTCGCTCGAATCCCTCCCCCCACACACCTTTACATAACTTAACTACTAAAGAAACCTGACACATACTGTGTGTCAATTTTTTGGTAGTAAATGAATATGAGGCACACTTGTCTTTCCATTGCGTAAAGTTGAACAAAGGTAGACTAAGATGCAATGAGGTTTTTTTGAAAATATGAACTAATATCAGACGTTAGCTATCAAAACGTTACGTAACCCCTCAATTCAATGTTTGCAAGAACAAAGAAACTACACAAAATTCACCAGAAACCACTTTAGTGTGATTCTTTGTTATTTCATTGACATATTCTAGGCATTCAAATAAAGAATGCATGCGTTGTTCAACCAAAAAGCCTATTTTCATTTTCTTAGCCTCAATTTTACGTTATTAGCGGTTTACTATGAAGCTTTTAAAAAGCACGGCTACATGCACTTTATCAACTTGTTTTCACTATGTATTATGCTTGGAATGCATTTTGACAATGTTTCAGTCCTTTTGAACTCCATAGCTGCGGACTACGTCCATTTAGTGACATCAAGCGTTACAATTAGATGCTGATTTGTGTAAAGCTGCAAAGCTTGAAATTCATATGCGATTAAAGTAAAACGTAGCCAATTGACACTATACATGTAACAAAGTAGACAGCACACACTAAACGGCGACATACGTTAACAAAGAAAAAAAGGTTATTATCCGTAGTTTACGTGGTTTCTTAATTGACGTTAAATTTGGTTTATTGCGCTTTTACCCTTTAACGTGACGCGAAATAAAAGTTCTGATTCTTGAAAATGCATTCTCTTACGATGATTGGTTGACTCCAAGTCGTTTCAGTTTTTAGAAATTGCTTAAACAAAGGAAAAACACACTACCGTTTAGACAACGTCGAAAATACAACTTAAAACCCCGATATCATACGCCACAGCAAGAAATTGCAAATTTTCAAAATGCACTTTTGTCTGTGCTGGCATATGCCTCTTATACATGAAATAAGTTTTCCAAAAATATCTAGAGATACACTCCGGAGGCAAAAGTGATAAAAACGGTATTTTTGACGTCGTGGCGTCATGTTCTATATTTGTTAAACATATTTTTTCGAAGATTACTTTCTAATGTCTTGTTATTAAAACAAGCATATCGACTTAGCTCTATAATTTGTCATTTACGAGTTTGAAGCAAGTAAAAAGTGTCAGGTTTCTTTAGTAGTTAAGTATATATGAACCCTCTTTCGAGAAATTCTGGATCCGCCCCTGGTCACAAACTATGTACATGTACTACTATGGAAAACTGCTACGTGTACGTACGAAACAATGCATAAAACTTCGTCTGACAAGGTAGTCTGCTGCATCTATTTGTAACATTAGAGATAAATACAAATAACGTCAGGCCTGATCTGGATCCAAACTGTTCGACACGTTGATGGGATCCCTGATAGAAATTTTCGAAAAAGTTGCTGTTGAATAATAGACAACAAAAACCATGAAACTTTATCCGGTAGGCAAAAACGCTATAATTCGTTTCTTATTTACTGTCGTGAGTTGGCTCCCGGTACCGTTAGTTTAACAGGTGACCGGGCCCATGGCGACGACAGTAAACATGATTTGCACTATAATCGAAGAAGTGTACTCTGTTTTGATTGGTTTATAGCATGATCTGTTGACCAGAAAGCATGCATATTTCGTGAGTAAGTGTCTTTTGTTTGACTTTGTTCGCTATCCGTGGACGCCATTTTGTGAATTTCAATTTGATTCAAATAAAAGGATATATTTCCAAAAGCATGAAAATGTAAGTCATTTTTGCCATACGTTCTTTTTGCATAAGTGGTCCGACCGTCCATCTACGCCTATCCTGGCGACTTTCATAATCATAGAACCCGTTTCTTTATCTGGATCTGTTTTTCGCAAGCAACCCCCGCCCCACTCCCCCACCCCACACTTTGCAAAGCCAAAACAAGTGCCGCGTTAATCTAGACAAGCAAATTTTTTGTGCATAAAATGATAAATGAAATTCCTTCCCCATTGGTTTAAACGCGGTTTTGGTGCTCAAAAGAACCGTCTCATTGAGACGGTTCTTTTGAGAAGTCACCTGCTCACAACATATGATTTTGCTGATCGAGAAAAAAGAAGAATAGTTATTAAAGTTTCCAAAGTTCGCTCTTCTATCTGATCTTGAGGGCCTTAAGTAGTTAAAAAACCGCCCCACTCACCCACCCCACACTTTGCAAAGCCAAAACAAATGCCGTGTTAATCTAGACAAGCACATTGTTTGTGTATACAATGATAAATATTCATGAAATGATAAATACTCCTTCCCCATTGGTTTGAACGTGTTTTGAGTGCTCAATAGAACCGTCTCATTTGGACGGTTCTTTTGAGTACTCACAGCATATGATTTTGCCGGTCTTATCATATTTTGTCGGTTCTTATCATAGATAGATAGATAGATAGATAGATAGATAGATAGATAGATAGATAGATAGATAGATAGATAGATAGCTTTATTTCCAAATCCAAAAGGCTATGAAGCCCATGAGGATACAAACAACATATACAATAAGATGACATCCTAACAAAGACAGTGAAAACAGTAATAGTCATAATTAAACAACTGCATTTAGTAGTGTGGATAAATATGATATTTGTTGCTTTAACCTAATATTCTCAGTGCCGTGGAGAAGGTGTTTAAAGTCCTAGTTATGATTGCAAGTTGGATATCTCAAAGAGATAAGTCCAACAAGCAACCACAACAAGCTTCTAGGTTTATGTACAACACATCGCCTTTATTATTGAGACATTTTTCAGTTATATTCCAGTAAAAATATTTTCTTACAAACAGTGTAGAAACCGGAACGGATCCTAATCAGCTGGTTTGTCAGAAGCCAGCTGGTCTGGTTCTGTTCCGTTTTAAGACAAGATATCTGTTAAGAACACTCAAAGTGAGAGAGTGCTGCCCGGGGAGTGCTGGCAATTGCTTCGTTGAAACTACTTCATATCCGCTTACCACATACAGATATATTAACTTCTATACTGACGGGCTTTAAACACGCTACACTAGGATTGCAGCTTTAATGTATGTCTCAAAAAAGAATGCAAAGCAATCAATTTGATTATTTATTAAAAAGTGTGCATTTTTGAGTAACACATGAAAAAAAATGTCCACTTCAAATTAATTTCAAGCATTTATAATGCAAATTCTTTGAGATAGGGGTCAACTCTTTTATTTGACAAAAATTTATCAGTCAAATATCCCATATTTCTTTAGATCAACAAACACTAGAAGCATCAAATGAGTGTCATGAACTTTGTAAGTCATCGAGTAATGGCTTTCATTTTGATTGGCAGATCTGTGATACAACATTTCTGCTTTTTTGACGTTTGTTTATCTGTGTGTATCCGTTCATTCGATGATTTAAAAACTCGGCTACGTAAGAAATGTTTCAGTGACGAAAACTTTACTAAGCAATTACGTCGTCGAGTTTAGTTGTACAATTCAAACTTAAGTATTGACTGAAGAAGCCACTTCATGATGACATCATCGAAGCAACGAAAGTTTACATTTAAATGACTTTTGTAAGATAAAGCAGGAAGTTAGTGTAGCGTTTTTAAAGCCCGTCAGCATATATAAAGATATCGGTCATGCATGTGCACTTATTATTATCTCCATGAGAAAGCACTGTTACTATTCAACAAGGAGATTTCGACAGGGGATATATAATATGTATTGATACCTGGTTTCAATAAATTAGTATAGATGTACCACGACCTCTGACCAATGTCCTTTGATCTTTCTAGTTCAAACGATTGATGCAGAATGCGTAAATTGAGCCAGTCTGGCTGGAACATATGTGTATGTCAAATCTTTTATAGTAAATGTAAATAATTGCCTGAAACCCTTTTTTCTAGAACAACATATCAATATTTAAAAAAGGAGTCACGCTTCAAAGCGTTTGGTTTATCTGTAGAGCCTTCAGTTGTTCAAAGTGATAATTGTTTTGGGATTTACCATAAACGACTTGTGGAATAGTAGCTGTTTTTACCCATTTTATGTCAACCGGACCTTTGTCAACTGGACTAATCCATTTCAGCTTTATGAGATATGCATTTTACTCTTTTTTTAATATCACATTTCGTGAATAAACAGGCGAATAATTACCATCCTCGAGTGGACGGCAGTTATAATTGACAACAAGTTTCAACAAATTTTATTTACTCCAGGCCCATTACAGGCATACGTGCTACTGTCGTGCCAACCAAGAGTGACAATGACGTCATGTTTTGTTTACAAAGTTATCAAGACTTAGAATCGATAGATCACTTGTGTATTAATCCTATCCGCAGGATAGGATTGATACACAAGTCATCTGTTGATTCGCGTTAGCTCAAGTGAAGTGTACACGTTAGTATTTTACTTAGCAATTGTAAACAAAGTATTACGTCGCTGTCACTCTTGGCTGGCACGACAATAAAACGGAACATGAACCAACATATTTTCAAACATCAAAATGGCATGTGAAGATTATATTTACGCACTTAGGTTTTAAATATCACACCGATCAAACAATGTGCGTAATATTGGAGAAATTCTCAAATCCATCCATTTTTCCTGGGTGCCCAAAGTATACTAACCGTCTCCAAGGAGACGGCTCTTGTGAGCATCCATGACATAATAAGAAAACCGTTTTCCAATAAGGCAAACTGGAGAAACTATCCCATCCATCAATTTCAATGTTAATACCTGTTTTGGGTGCTCAAAAACCGTCCCAATGAGGCGATCATTTTTGAGCATTCAAAACATGTCTTCAATTATAAATATGCATATATGAAAGTTAAATTTCAATTACTCAAAATATACTGACGGGTAAAAGAAACGCTACATGCAAAATTTTCGATAAATTACTCATAAGGTAATACTATTAGTGACAGCAGTTGTAATTAGCCAACAAGCCTGATAACAAAAATTGATAAATTCAGATATCCCAAAAGTTTTACTCAAGGTTCTGGGCAAGGTAAGCAGTATAGTCGTACCTTTTTCAAGTATTTTGGTAGCACCAAAATGCATAGAAGAACCTATTAAAAGCTTAATACCCATTTTCTCTCTCAGCTTTGTCCGCCGATAACACTGTCCATTCAGACTTACAAGCTTATGTAGATTCCGTGCATTACTAGGTTCGGCTTGACCTGGATTTTGTGTCGTTCATTTTTGTTTGTACGTGGCATACTTGCATGGTTTACAGCTCTGTGGTTGGAGGGATATAATCTACAATTCTTTGTCGAAAATGCGTAAGTAAAATACATGTACATTTGGCTAACGGGCATTCTTTAACCCCTTGTATGCGAAAAACTTTTATGGGCACTTTTACAAGCAGTACGGACCCAGATTAGATGTCGCATATTGTGGCATTTTCTCAGGGTCCACACTGTTTGTTAAGATAAATATATCCAACAAAAATATTACGCGCCCAAGGCATATACAATACAACCTCTTTAGCTTAAAAATAGGGAAATTCTCCCATCTACCAATTAGAAAAATTCTCAAATCCATCCAATGTAATATTTGTCTTGCTTGCCCAAAAGAACCGTCTCAAAGGAGACGGCCCGCATGAGCACCCATGATGTGTTTTCACGTGAAAGCTATCCATCAATTCAAACACCTGCTGTGGATGATCAAGAGAACCGTCTCCCCGTGGCGATCCCTTTGGGCACTCACACCATGTTTTCAATCATAAACATGAAAGTCAAATTTCAATTATAGTCTGGTGTATGGACTCGATTTTTTAAGTAAAAAATACACCCATCGTTAGAAAGGATAAAAGTGGTCTCAAAATTTAGCTTATTATGTCTGCTTTCAATATCCGCCTGTTGACACTTCGAAAAAGTGTAGCGTCATAGTGTAAAATGGGCAGATAACTCTGTACCATGCATATCTGAAAAATACCACATAGTGATTTAAAAGATAAAATCGACAAGTTTCATTCTTATTGTACTCCAAATGTTAATAATTTTCAAAAGTAAAATTAATTTTAAGGAGATTCGTACTTTTAAAAATATAATTTAAGCTGTTTTGACGTTAATGACGTCACGTTACGTCAATTGACCCTAAAAAATCGTTAAAATAAACCTTTTCACATTCTTTCCTGAGCTGGATATTTAATATTCTACGAGGGTCATCCAATAAGTTCTGACAATGACCCCATAAAACAAAACCTATTTCTCTAGGACGTGTTTCAATAATATTCACATGTTATTTGGAATATAGGCAATTGAATCAGCTGTTCAAATATTATCCATGCTGCAATCACAATGGTTGCTAGGCAACTAAAGATCACAAGGTAAAAGGTCATGGACGGGGCACTGTATGAGGTATATATGCTCAAATTTCTAGGAAATTACAAACTCCTTATTAAAACTATTTATATAGGATAAATAAAGACATTATGTATGTTGATTTTGAACGCCATAGATAATGATATAGCGTGTGACTGTGGTGAAAGCAGGATTTTGATTATGACATATCACCGATTTTGCAAAAAATATTTTCCTTAAAATGGGTTGTACTTATAGTGTATTATATTTGGTACATAGCAATTATTGAAAGTTATTATTTTCAATGCATTAAGAAGACTTTAGAACAGATTTATCGAAACATGTATCTATGTATACGCAATTTGATCGTAATGGCTTTTTAAAGTGTTCAAAATATACTATTTTATCAAAAAAACGCATAAAGTGAAGCAAAAATGTAATTTTCTGTTGTTGCCTAGCAACCAAGAACGTTCAAAGCAACTAGGCTAATTTCATTGTGGTATTTGCTTTTATTGGTCAATTGTGTATTCGGATAACATCACCAATCACTAATATAACTTTCCAAAGAAACATACTGCATCTTTAACTAACTCTACCCCCAGCACAAATTGGTTAAAAACGTGATTTTTCGTGGCCATGGGCTCTCACAGTGTTGTTTACAAATTTGTATAGCATAAGATCAGGTTGTGATAAAAACTCCATATTTCAAGCATGAATAGGTAACACCCATAACCACATGCAGTAGGTGATAGAATTCTGATTTCAATAACAGTTTCTGAGATATGTGACCATTGTCAGAATTTATTTGATGACCCACGTATCAAATAATTTCTATTATCAAATCCCAAAATGTCTTAGCTTTGCAAATATATAAACAGTTGTTTCCTATTATTTATACGCAGAAAGTTATATCGCTTTAAAGATACCAAACCCTTTGCGAGCAGTTTGCCATATTTGACATGATTTCATAAGTATATGGAATTCAATAGGGTCAATTTAGGCCCAAAATAATGAGAAAAATACACCACTCATTCAACAAAGATGAAAATGGTCTCAGTTTAAAGCTTATCAATTCTATTTTCAATATCCAGGTATTGCCACTTCGAAAAGGTGTAGCGTCATAGTGTAAAATGGGGAGATAACTCGATACTATGATATTCGAAATCTGTAAGGCAAAATAATGCAATCTTGCATACCCATTGAAGAACTTATGTTGTGTTGTGTGTTTTTTCCATAATAAGATTATTAACTATACTTTTTCATCTTGCCTTAACCCATCTTCCAAAATTCAAAAGGGGTCAAGGCCAACATCTGTAATTTAAATGGCTATTAAATTCTTTAAAAAAACTATATTTAAAGAGCTCCATACAAATAGTTCAGGGGCCAGCTTAGCTTACCTTGCACTCTTGGACAACTTTTCATGGGTACCATTTTTTTAATTAGGACCCTTTAATACAAAACAAAGTTGTCCAAATAAAAATAAACCTGTTTGGGCTATGAGAAAATGCATGGTTTCCATGGCAACCCATTACAGATTCAAGAATGGGGGTGTGCCTGCAAAATTACTCATATCTCAGCTGCTGCTTATCCTAGACTGCTTAACTTCATACCACATTAAAGCTTAGACATAGACCTTTTAATTTATTTGCCGCATATGCAAATTATCTCATTTGCAATTTTCATAAGTATTTATGAAAACATTTAAAAATTGATTTTGATTAAATAATGGAGATGTACCTACAAAATCAATGATATTGCAGCTGGTACGCATCATAGACTATTAAAATTGGAACCAAATAAAAGCTTAGACACAAGCCCTTTATTTCATGGTCAGATATACAAACTATCTTATTTGCATATTTCGAGAAGCCCCCGTGGTGTAGTGGATAAGCGCTATGCCTTGTAAACCAGGGGTCGCAGGTTCGATTCCCGGCTTCTCCATAAAAACCATAAAACCACATAAAACCACTTTCGGTGAGCCTTCGGGTGCTCCCGTCATATAATAAACACACAAATCATAAACCCTCCCGGCGGTACTGGTTTCTACCCAGGGAAAGCCACAAAAAGTTTTTATTTGCATAATTTGCGTATTCGTGAATCATAGGTTTAGATAAACAAAATTGTTGAGCATAAAATTGTATATAATTCTAACCTATCAGCTTAAAGATATGATTTGAGTGCTCAAAAGAACAGTCTCATTGAAACGGTTCTTTTGAGTACCCACAACTATGCTTTGGTTGCGAAATAAGAAAAATACTTTTTGGTACGCACTCTTAACTAAAGGCCTGATGGATATTAGAAAAAAACACGTTAAGAATTAGGAAGCATCATTAAAAACATAAACAGGTTGATTTCACCCCCACCCCAACCCCAATGTATCATTTTTGCATGTTTTTGTCATCAGTGATACTATTTGGCTAGTCCATTCATCAAGTGGTCCTATTTGAATATAGACTTATTTGCAGATTCGTAAATATATATTTTATCTAAAAAGAGAGAAAATCATATAAATCTATAAGCCCTGGGTGAGGCCGTTGGTAATTTGACCTAACTTGCACCCTTAGGGCATTTTGTCATGCATGCCAAAGGAGAAAAACGTTGTTATAAAAATTAATCTGTTTGAGCTTTGTGAAAATGCATAGTTTCCATGGCAATTCATAATGCGATTCTCAAGATACTTATATCTCAGCAGTATCTCATAATTGAATACTATTCATGGTACCAAATTGAAGCTTAAACTTCATTCACTCATTGGTCAAATGCGCAAGTGTTCTAATTGCATGTTCATAATTATTACTGAAAACAATTGAAATGAGAGAAAAATTGCAGAAAATTTAAGGGGGTGTACCTACAAAATTACCTATATCTCAGCTGCTTATTATCCTTTACAACTGAACTTGGTACAAAATTAATGCTAGGAAATGGCTCCTTTAATTAATAGTATGATGTGCAAGTTGTCCCATTTACATATTCATAAAATATTAATGAAGACATTAGAAATAAGAGGAAAAACCTAGAAAAATGAAAGGGGTATGCTTACAAAAAACAGCTATTTCTCATATACTACCAATTTGGTACCAGATTAATGCTAAGACATAACAAAATTTATTCAATTCACTTTTAGTAGTATTAGATAATTAGCAATTGAGATATTAGTGATATTGTAAGTACACTCCCATTAAATTTACTTCGAATATTTTCTTTTTTCTTACGTTTTCATTAACATACATGTATATGAAAATCAGTTAATCAGCACATCAAATAACAGAGAATATTACATTGACTTTGATTAGGTACAAAGTTTTGATGTTTATGTATCTAAGCATCTGTTTGGTACCAACTTTGGTTCTCTAAGGCTATTACCAACTGAAATGTGAGAATTTTTTTAGGTACACCCCTACTTCTTCTCCAATTTTTCTCTAATTTCTCATGTTTTCATTAATATTCATGGACATTAGAATTAGATAATTTGCATATAAGTCCATTGGGTAAATGGACTATGGCTTAGCATAAATTTGGCTCAAGTTTAGTATCTATGGCAATTAGCAGCTGAGATAATAGAAATTTTGTAGGTGCCTCCCTTTATTTTTCTGCAAGATTTGCTTTCATCTTTAATGGTTTCATTAACACGCATGCTTTTTTAAATTAGATAATTTGCTTACCAAATAACAGAATAAAACAAAATTGTCCAGGCTTTAATAAGGTACCAAGTTTGGAAGTTTGTAAATAATGGCAGCTGAGATAGTAGTAGTTTTGTAGATACACCCCCATTTCTTTTATGATTTTCTCTCATTTCTAATGTTTTCATTAATATTCATGAATATGATAATTAGATAATTTGCATATTTTATCATTAGGTAAAATGGTTGTACCTTAGCATATATTTGGTACCAAGTTTGGTACTCTGGGGCAATGGAAAATAGAAGACATTTTGTATGCACACCTCCTTAACTGTCCTCAAATTTTCTTTATTTTCTCATATTTTCATGAATAACAATGATTATAAGAATTAGATCATTTGCATATCAAACCAGTGGATAAAAGTGCTTGACTAAGCATTAATTTGGTGCCAGGCTTAGTGCTCTAGATCAATTAGCAAATAAGATATGGGTAATTTCGTAGGTACACCCCCCCCCCCCCCCCCGCCTAATTGTTCTGCAATTAAATTTTTTCATTAAAATTCATGAATATTCAAATTATGCAATTTGCATATCGTACCATTTGGTTAAGATCGCATTGCCTTTGCATTGATTTAGTACCAAGTTTGGTAGACTGTGATGGTTAGCAGCTGATATATAGGTAATTTTGTTGGTACAAACTTATATTTTTCTACAAGTTTTCTCTCATTACTAATGTTTTCATTACATTCATTTATATGCAACTAAAATACTTTGCAAATCGGCCCTTCAGGTAAAAGTACTACGACATAGCATTAATTTGGTATCAAGTTTTGTATCATAGAAAGCGTTGCTGGTGATCTATGAGTATTTTTGTAGGTATACCAAATTCTTTAAGATTGCCTTATTGATTACCATGGAAACCACGTGTTTCAACATAACAGTTTCTTTTTGTTGGTCCAATTGAACAAATTGACATCCATAAGAAATTGTCCTAGGTGTGCAAGGTAGGTCTTACTACCCCCCTCCCCCTACCTCCGTTGCAATTGTACCATCGATAGTGTAACTAAATGCATTGCTCAATGCTTTTTATGATTTTCCACAATTGCTTTAACATTTTTATTAATATTCATGAATATACAAATTAAACATAAAATGATCATTTGCATAATATATCATGCGATGCAAGGCCTATACATAAGCTTTACTTTGGTTTCAAGTTTTGTAGTCTATTATAAGTAAGTTTTTAGATATGAATGAGTTTGTACGTACAGTCCCATTCTTGAGAATCGCATTAGGGTTTGACATGAAAACTATGCATTTTCACACAGCCGAAACAGGTTTATTTTTAGGACAACTTGGCACCCATGAAAAATTGTCCTGGGATGCAAGGTAGGTCAAATACGCTCCAAGACTATGCTGTTTCTGTGGAAATATAATATGAAAAGGCTTGTAAAACAGGAATTGTTGTTTAGACATTTTTCCTGATGATATAAGTACACCGCATATGGAGACATGGCCAGTTATGCGTATGCACGGACGCATGCGTATGCGTATTAAATGACAGACATATATGCGGACAGATCATTATACAAATATTATATAATGAACCAAATGGAATATCCCCTTCATTTAATCAAAATGAGAACAGCAAATTTAAACGATGCTCAACTTTGGAAATCCACAGGCTACTATTTGCGTTACGTCATATTATACGTAGATATTTGGTCAGAATCAGTAAGCTCTGTATGGGCGGTTCGCTCTAAGGCATTTTTGTATTTTTTTCGAGAATTCACCTCTTATATGCTGTATATTCCAATCACATTCTGCAATAAGCAAATACAGGAAAGTTGCTATGGAATTCGTTTTCAGGCTTTCATTTTTTATTTAACTGACGTTACGTTATGTAACTGAGTTAAGTTACGTTAGTCTTCCGGCGTGCCTTGTAGTCAGAAACGTCATAACGATAATCTTAGATGCTCATGAGAGTTTCTATAGCACACAGCATTTCTGTTACTTTTAATATTAAATACTTGGCGTTATTATGCAGGATGGTTGATATCGCCAAGTATTGTCTTTTGTGCAAACACGTCAGATATTGCGATTTCCCGCTAAGGTGTCGGTATCTTTAAAGCGTCATACCTTTCTTCGTATAAATAGTAGGAATCAACCGTTTATATATTTGCAAAGCAAAGACATTTTGGCGTTTGATTATGAAAAAATATTTAATAGTTTACTGAATATCCAGCTAGGAAATTAATGTGAAAAAGTTTATTTAAACGCTTTGGAGGGTTGGCAACTTTGCTTTCCTCTTTAATTGCACGCCGGTGGGTCGGACTTCAGACTCTATGATGGTTCCGACTTAAAGACTTATCTATTGATGAGATGGTAGGGGCCTGATACTTTGGCTGTTTGTCGGGCCCACCGGGGTTTACCTGTTGGATTTCTTTTGCTCCGGTATTCAGTTTAACTTACTGTTGAGTCCTTATCCTTGCTTTATCTCCTTGTTATATCTTGATTTATATGTTTTAGGAGATGATGCATTGATAAGTTAGGGGTCTTTCATGCAAACCAAATATCTATGTGTCTTGATCCACATCTGAATTAAGGGTGAGGTTGGCGCCGTTAAACCGGTTTAAGCCCTCCAGTAAAATATTTTACTGACCGTTCCAAGGCGGTACTTCTTTTGTGGATCTTTTATGTTTTTGTTCTGTCTTGTGTTTGCTATGTTTTGTGCGCGTCTGTTTATATGTGCTTCGTGGTCACCTGCTGGGAAAGGGCTGACCTCTTGGCTCTCGTTTGTGGTGTCTTCTGTGAGTTTGTCACTTTCCCATTGGTATCCTGGGTCAGGTGTGGTGCTTGATTGTATCGATTCCTGATCTTTGCAACCTTACTTACTTTGAATTACATACCGTGACGTCATTAGCGTCAAGACGACCTCGATGATTTTTTTTTTAAAATTGTAAGACTCCTTATTATTGATTTAACTTTCAAAAAATATTAACATTTGGGGTTTGATAAAAATGAAAACGTGTCGATTTTATCTTTTAAATGACTATCTGGCAACTTTCTGACATGCATGGTGTAGAGTTGTCTGCCCATTTTACACTATGACGCTACACTTTTTCGAAGTGTCAACAGGCGGATATTGAAAGTAGTGATGATAAGCTTTAATTTGACACCGTTTTCAACCTTTCTAATGATGAGTGTATTTTCTCCTTATTTAGGGCCTATTTGAACTCCGTATACTTATGAAAACACGTCAATATGGCTGATTGTTCGCAATGGGGTTGGCATCTTTAAAGCCATATAGCTTTCTGCGTATAAATAGTAGGAATTAACCTTTTTAGTAGAGGAGCCAGGGTTCAAAAATGTCAAAAATAAGCATTTAGGTATGTCCCCTTTTCAGCAGAATTTTCACTTGTTTTATCCTTTAGTACATAGTATAGGCAGTATGAAACCAGATATTGCACTCAATTTAAGTCTTGCAAACATACCTGTAACAGTGTGTTTAATACGTTACCCCTCATTTTCTCAAAAACAAAATTATTTAATTAAGTCTATTTAGGTAGAAGATGAAATGTTTAAATGAACAAAAAAAATATGCAATCTGTAAGAACATGCTATTTTCTACACATATTGATGTTTTTAAAAGTTGTTTGGGTCCATTATAATGTCATTTACGTTACATTTTCAACTATACCTTTAAACTTCTTGATATTTTGTTAAAAAGTTTCAATTGACAAAAATTCCAATATTTGTTTAACTTCAAAATAATATGTATTTAAAAGAGCATTAACTGACCACTTCAAAACTGCAAGCAGATACGTTCTAACATAAATACTTTGTCAGTTATAAGCTGTTTAATTAGATGACCATAGATAAAACTTTATATAAGTTTAGAACCTCTTAAGTTTGAAAATAAGCATGCATTTTTTCTGTTAGCTTTTAAACACCTTATGATAATTGTTTTGATAGCACCGACTTCAGAGTAAACATTTCTATGGTAAAATATCATTTTGTTGTTCGATTTTTAATAGGTAACGTATAAAACAAAGTTGAAGATGCACAAATATTGCTTAAATTGTATATCACTTGAAAGTTTATTTCATTAAGAAGGGGAGGGGGGGGCTGTGGTTGATAGGCATAAAAAGAGCATTTGTTCCAAAAGAAGAAGTTATCAGTACTAATTTGGAGACTGTGTATATGGTTGTAAATGTTTCTTTTAAGAAATGGTATACTTCTTGACTTAAAACAAAACACATTGTTTGCTAATTTTTCTATGTTATGTTATGCAATATAAACTTATAAAATGATAAGTATGATGCAACATCTCAACTAAGATACATTCCCTTAAGCTTGTTCAGTAAAATTTGCTAAAGTAACATATATAACTATAAATAAACGAAATAAATATCATGATTATATAATTGTCTCAACCGTTTTCCATATACAACTGAGCCTGAAAACCTAAAACGAATTTAGATATTTGCACAATTTTTCTTTTAATTGAACAAAACAAACTAATAAGCTATTCAGAAGCATTCAAAGCTTTGTGTCGAATCTGTTCACACTCATCACAATATATAAAATAGTAAATGACATATCTGTTCTATCAAATCAGATTCATTTATGATAAATTATCTAAGAATTTCTGAAATGAAGTGCGGATGCTTGAAACTTTGTTGTTGTACCTATTGGTTGTGGGAGTTTTGTATTGGGCTTTTTTTCTAATTTGTTCTAGATCAGCAATCATCTTGACAAGGAAGAGAGCTGGTTGCTTCACTTTAGCTATATTGTAAATATCTGTGTTCCGCGTCCCTTCCTTAAGGTTCAGTGGATTAGTCAGGAGTCTGTGATTGTGACATTTCCTAGTCATGTTCACTTATAGAAAGAAGGCGTTTGCTGGCAATCTAGACAGCATCACTCCTTTATGAATATATAGAATAAATGTTGTTTACGTTACATTAAATTTAAGGAAACAATTTCAGTGTTTGTTATCATTTATTCTTTAAGAGAGTGGCTCTGTTATGGGAATTGTTTAAGCCACATCTATTTATGCATACTGTATATCAAAACTCAGAAGGTGACTTGAATTTATTCTAGCTATGAACTTTAATTTCAGCTCATTTTAAACATGGCTTTCATTGTTTGATTAATGTAACTGATAGTCCTTTTAACTTAACACTACTAATCATTTGTCAAAGCAATGCAAACTTTAAAACTGAATGGGTTATTCAGAATGAATTATTGCTGTTGAAATTGGGGAAATCATCCATAAGGATGGGTTTTACATGGCAAGGCAGTGATCATATCCTAGAAATCTAGATTTCTTCAGTTGTAATTTACAATACCAAATTTACCTTATAAAATTTCAACAGAGAGAAAATGTTTAAGCCAAATTTAACTAGGACACATTTAAATTACCATTTAAAAGATTATTTACGTTAATCAGAATGTTGATAGGAAAAACAATATCTTCGAGTTAAAATAGCAGTCATAAGACCAAACTTAGTTTTTGCAATTAGCTGATGTCAAGTTCTATCATAATACCACAGCAATCATTGGACCCCATTTTAAACAAACTGTTGCAGAAATCCTGTCAGTTGATTCCTTTTATGTGCGTTAAATAATAGACGAGTGGTAAACACATCAGGGTATAGAGACAAAAAGGCATACAATAAATTATTTACTGTGCTAATAAAATAATAATTATATGGACAATAGAGAAGGCACAATAGTTAGTATCATTACTTACATAAATAATAGATTTACATATTATGCTAAGAAAGTATGCATAAACTTAATAAATAGAATGTATGCATGCTTAATTTATCTGTTGCTCTTTTTTATCAATCATCTGCATAAGAAATTGTATTTCTTTTGATGTGTAAAAGTTTCATGATACATCTTAGATAGTGATAACATTGTCTCTATTGCCAATTGCACTATATCTAAGTATGATACAGCATAGCATTTGTTGAGTATATTATCTGAAAGTATTCTATGAAAGTAGCATAAGAATGGATTTTGTTTCTATTACATGAACTATCAATATACCATAAATAAAGCATCGTTTAACAAGTTGGTACATGTTTTATGGGTATTAATTAGTTAGTTTTAAGGACTGAATGATTGTTGCTATGATTACTTATTGTGCGTGTAAAAAATAAACAGTGTCCTGCCGAATAAAACAAACATTAAAGCAGATTCTATATGTATGCTGATAAGCTATATAGCTAAAAAGCAAACATCTGCAAACATTCTGGAATATATGATCAATCCTATTCTAGAAAGTTGTTCGCCCAAGGTCCTGATTATCGAAGTCTAATCATTTAGAAATGTCTACAATACTAACAATGCAGGGGAGCTTTTCCAACTTATTAACAGACATGTGTCTGTTTCTAAAGTGTTAAAATGGTAATTTAGAATAAATACTGTCCTGTTTAATTGCTTCACAAACGTGTAGAACCAGGCAACACAATGATTAAAGTAATGATCTTTATAGTTTAATTATATGCGTTACCAACATAAATAATACTCTTTTTCCAAAGCGGACACGATTTAGATACTTAAATATTATAACGGCAAGGATAGCTAAGGCGGTGCTAAATCAGAGACAGAAATCATCACGATTTCCACAAACTTCAGTTTTGTTTCATATGACACCGTTTAATGTTTCACTTCTTGATTTGGACTTCTGCTTGAAATATCTTACATAGTTTTTAGAGTTTAAGGTATATTTTGTGCCTTATTTTTTTTAGATATAGCTGCTGTAACGAATAACTGTTTATAAATGCATATATCTAATGGCTTTTACACTGTGTGGTGGATCTGACTATGTTACTGCGTGCTTTTTATTTATTTATTGAACTGTTGACAGTGAAAGAAAATTCTTGTATATGTCATTTAACGCCTTTTAATGCATAAAAAGAAGCAAATACATGGTAATGGCACAGATTTTAAAGAATCATTTAAGTTTTTTGAAACAATTTAGTCATGAATAATAAATAGGTATCAATTATCCTCTTTACATGATTCCTAAAACATATACTTAATGGCATTTATGTGCTTTATTTTCAACTTTTTCCCTTTAAACCAAATATGATTTTGTTGATGTTGCATCTCATTCATATCAGATGTTTAAAAATACAATATTTCCAATCTAATTTTGAGCACTAAGATGGTAGTCAATTTCATTTTCACCTACTAGCTGTTTAAATGCATATACACATAACATTGCACAAAAATATTGTTTTAAAAGAAAGTAACATATATAACAGAACTTCCGGGTGCCTAAGCTAATATTGTTAGAGCTGCATCTAATTAAAGTATCAATCATAACAATATGTAAGAAAACGGTGCAAATGATAATAACACTATACTAGGAGTTTCCTTATTATCTAATGGTAACGTATTAGACTTGGCTATTGCATGGTAAATGCACATGTTCATCAAAAGGGAACAGACATTTTATAAAATATAAAGTAGCTAAGAAAATCTTAATGTACAAAAATCTCCCTCCACAAGTCTTTTGGCAACCCATGGCCAAGTAAACTATAGTATTATATTTGAATGTAAGTAACGTATATAACAATTACGTAAGTGTAAGTCATTTAAACCTAATGCCAGTTTGGTGCTTTTAATTAAGTTACTGTAAAGCAATATGCAGATAGTAGGAAATGTGACCTATCTGGTCTAAATAACTTTTCTTTTCAGTAATGTAGCGAATAGCCTACTACATGAAGCCTGCATGAGGGTAGCTATGGTTACCCCATAAATAAACATCTTTTGCAAGACTTAAAATTTGTGCAATATCTGTTTTCACACTTCTGAAACATCATACTAACACAGGATATAGTCTAAAATTCTGCTACTTTCCGGCCACTTTTTCCAATTTTTGAATCTCTGGCTCCCCTACTATTTATATATTTGCAAAGCTAAGACATTTTGGGGTTTGATAATTACAAATATTTGACAGAATGTTGAAAATCCAGCTCAGGAACCAATGTGAAAAAGTTTATTTTAACGATTTTTGGGGGTTGAATTACGTAACGTGACGTCATCAACGTCAAAATAACTTCAATGATTTGAATAAAAATATGAGTCTCCTTAAAATTAATTTTACTTTTGAAGAATATTAACTTTTGAATTTTGATAGGAATGAAAACATGTCGTTTTCATCGTTTAAATGACTGTCTAGAAACTTTCTGACGTGCACGGTATAGAGTTATCTGCCCATTTTACACTATGACGCTACACTTTTTCGAAGTGTCAACAGGCGGATATTGAAACTAGCGATGATAAGCTTTAATATGAAACCATTTTCATCCTTTCTAATGATGGGTGTAATTTTCTCCTTATTTAGGGCCTTTTTTAATTTCATACACCAGACTATTACTTCAAAAACTAGACCAACATCCCTAGCCATCCATTCAAAACCTGTTCAGGGGACTAAGTTTGCAATCTGTATGGTAGCACCGGCAAAGTGGTGTATAATGAGATAGCCCGTTCCGTGAATATTACATCAGAATGTCACAACACTAAAATGACACACCAAGCATCGCCATCTCCACGAGCGGAGACGGCGATGAATTGGATATGCCATTTAACATGTTAAATAGCTCATTACTTTCGCTTGAAACGGCTACTGAAATTAAACTTTCAAATGGTTACTCAACATGCAACCCACTTAAGCTAAGTGCTGAAAGATGGCATTTTTTTTAAAAAAAAACTTATACTTGTTTTGCTGTGCAAAACTCAACTTAAAAATTGCTGCTTAGGCCAAAAAACACGTGTTTAGGGTAACCGGACCCTACCTAATTTCATTGGTTCAGGTTTTCTGGAAAAATGATTTTTTTTTTCATTTTGAAAGGCAAAGTGCTTTTCAAAATGCATAAAATTATATTTTTTCCAGAAAAAAATGATTAAAAAATATATATCTGCCTACCCTGCCTAAAATTTTCAGACCCGTAACCCGAAACACACTTTTTTTATTTGGCATAATGATCGTTAAGGACCTCGGCGCGAAAAAACCTGTCCTCGGGATTTCCGACCAAGTTAGTCCCAGCACGGCCTGCTGAGCTACATATACCAAGACTAGATAGTATATCAACATTTTGCAAATGGTAAGTTTGGATATAGTGCTTTCCAAGGAGCGAATGACATAGCCGCTGATTGGACTGCGCAGATGCACGTTTGTTATTTGCATTTTCTGCGGCGTGGCTCATTTAGCATTTTTTAGTAAAACCAGTGGCCTTTCCATGTGTCCGTAAACGCTTACCAGGCTAACTCTGATATATGGAAACAGCACGGAGATCCAGATCAGCTACGCGTAGCTTCCGAAAACTAGCTGATCATAATCTACAATATTCAGATCTGTCTATCTTCCGTTACTCCTAAACCTCATAATAGGACTTCAGGGGGTATTCCAGATATTTTCCACTCTGCTTGTTACGCACCAGTCATTCGTATAACGGGGACAAAGCGGGACAAAGCCTGAGCTAATCAGGCTTTGTCCCGCTTTGTCCCCGTTATACGAATTAGATCAGGCTTTGTCCCGCTTTGTCCCCGTTATACGAATGACTGGTGGGTCCCGACAGTGTTGTAGAGGTGCCGGGGTTTTGGTTTCCAGCTAAAATAGCCGATAAAACAGCCCATATTTCCAATGCTCCCCATTGAAAGTAGTGTGTGCTTGTGTGTGGGTCCGAATTATTCTCTGAAATCACTGGCCAACTGAAGCCAAATCTCATGTGGAACCACCATGAGACAGGGGAAGAAAACTTAGTCAAGCGACTCTGGTCATTTGTGTATTTTCATTATTGTCAGTCCCCGCAGTGCAGGGCTTTTACATGTAGCAAGACTTTGAAACATAAAAGTAAAAAAGCCTCGCTATTCCCTGGCCCATAAGGATCTAGGGAACAAATGACTGGTGCATTATTACATACTAATTTTTGGAATCCTGCATGTGAATTGGATTCGATTTTGGGCGGGGAGCTATCCGACATGATAATACATTTCTAAACAAATTATAGCCCTTACATGTATGTGACGGCGATATGACGATTAATTTACCAGAGGTGCGCAGTTGCTCAGTGCGTGCGTGGATCCGGATCCCACCCCTCGAAAATCACAAATGTATATGGTTCCTTAGAATTCTGGTCTGGATCCTCTGGAAAATGGCAGAGCTAACAAGCCAGCATTCTATGTTGGGCCATCATCTGCCCGCCATCGAAACGTCATTTCAATGGCGTTTCGCTGGCGGACCGATGACGTCCCACTTTTAGAGGTTTTTGGATCCTCTCCCCTCATCAACTAAAAAAGAAAAACAAACGTTTCAACACAGGGAGGCAGAACAGGACTAAAACATAGTTAGCTTGGATATGAATCACTCTAGGCAGGTAATATTGCCCGACATATACCGAATGCTGACTTGTTAGCTTTTAGGTTTTCCAGAGGATCCAGTTGGCAAAACTTCGCCCCGTACATCGATGTAGCGTAGATATTTTTCGAAAAATATTGGGTTGTGAGAGAAAGCAAAAAATCGCATAAGTCGAGTCCAGGGGGGGGGGGGGGGGGGGCATGAAAGTAGTTGCACATTTTATTTCAGAAGAATCTTTTGATTGCTGACAATCTTCTAGACTGGCCCCGTCTAACTGATGATTTATCATGTTACAAAAAAACTTATTACTTTTTTTTATTCTAAAAGTGTCTACCTCTCTGATAGGGCTGGCCCCCGTCTAACTGATAATTTTATCATGTTACAAAAATTTATTACATTTTTTTTAATTCTATAAGTGTCTACCTCTCTGATAGGGCTGGCCCCCGTCTAACTGATAATTTTATCATGCTACAAAAAAAAACTTATTACATTTTTTTTTATTCTAAAGTGTCTACCTCTCTATTAGGGCTATGAGTTTGGGCCAAAAAGGGAGATTATATCAGAGAATTTGTTTGTTCAGTAGAAGTACAGAGCCTGAGGCCCGGCTAACAATCCTCTGCCTTCTCCAGCTAGGACACAATGTCAAGGTCGATTGCTGCATCAATAGTTACAAACACCAGAGACTACTTTCAGTATTCAGGCAAACAGTGTGGACGCTGATCAGACTGCTCCATAACGAGCCGACTGATCTTAATCCTCACTGTTTGTTATAGATACGTTTGAAAAATGCCAACGAGGAGCTGGGTGGCTCAGTGCACGGCAGAGTGCTTGACTCGAGACCGAGGGGTTGCAGGGTCGAGCCTCACCGGATGCATAGTGTTCTTTGAGCAAGTCTCTTTATCCTCTGTTTTGAGCAAGACACTGTATCCTCTGCTTAGTACCAGTTCAATCCAGGAAGATATGTCCCAACATGACAAAACCGTGTTGACTGGGACACAAAAATCAAAACTACATGTAACAAACAAATGAAAGGGCAAACACACGACACACAGAAAACGACATTTAGACGCGATAAGTAGCCATATATTTTTTAATATGGTATTTTGAAAAAAAGTGCTATTTTCAACTGTTTAGGCTTAAATAATCAATTTACACGTTGCCTACAAATACCCAGCGCTGATGTCATTTGCAAACCGTTTGGACACAGACCAGGCTCGACAAACGTCGGACCGGATCTGAATTCAAGCAATTTGACACTCTAAAAGTAGTCCTAAAGTCTTGAATGATATCAGCGGCGCAGACGACTAAAACATGCATTGCAACAAAATGTACCCAGCATGCAAAAAAAGTTATTCGAAGAGGTGAACTATGTTTTGATTGGTTTATCGCCTGGTTGGTTGACCAGAAAGCATGCATTTAATAAGTTTCTTTTGTTCAATCTTGGAGAAAGTAAACTGTACATTTTGTGAATTTAAAGTTTCAAATCGAAGGATATATTTCGAAAATGTAAGTTATTTTAGAAGTTGTTCGTCCTTTTGCATTGGCGGTATACTTATTCATATTTCGTTCATCCGTCCGTCCATCTACGCTAGCGTCTTTTATAATCACAAAAATCCGCTTTTCACAGTGCGACATATTTGAGCCGCAATATGAGATTTCCAACAATGTGGTATGTTCGACCAGCAAAGTCTCAGATCAGCCTGCGCATACGCGCGATCTGATCAGAGCCTTTGCTTGTCGCTTGAATATTGTATGAGTATTAAGCTACTACCTGAACATCATTTTGGAGTATCTAAGCTTATAAGGAAGCTGCACAGGCCCGTCTGAGTCTACACTTGTCAAAATGCCACAATGTTGGAAATCGCATGTCGCGGCTCATTGGAATTAGAGCTCCCACATGAATACAAATAAATCAGTAAAGGGCATAACACCCGATAAGCAAATTAGTTGTGCATGAAATGGTGAATATCGTCTCTTCTGTTTCGGGTGCTCAAATGAAACGGTTCTTTTGAGTACACACAAAATACGTGTTTTTAGAAATAAGATAATTAACCCTTAAAGCGCCAATCACAACTGCAGCAGACGACAAATTTTGCGACATCTTTTCTAATTTTTCGAAAAAAATAAGGTATGATATTTCATGAGAATCGTCTGCCAGCAGACGATTCTCATGAAATATCATAGTAAGTAAGGGCGCAAAGATCAGGAATCGATACAATCAAGTACCACACCTCAATATTCATGCCTAATTTCTTATTTTTGAAAAAAAACAGCAACATTTTAAATTGTCGTCTGCTGCAAATTATAGGTGGCGCTTTAAGGGTTAATTTTCAAATGCGCTTTTATATCTCTTGGAGGGGGGGGGGCAGTGCTCCAAAAGAAGTCTCAGACCAGCAATATTAGGCGGGAGACCAGGCTGATCATTTAGGAATAAACGGAAGAAAGTAGGAAAGGACGAGTTGCAATTGCAATTGGCCGGTTTGCAATACAAAGCTGGAACTCGTTCTTTTCCCAAATCCTGTTTGCCATTTGAACAGTTTGAACAGTTGTAGAAAAGAAATATGGGTGGCAAAAATTCAGTAATGGACCTCGATGCAGGACAACCTGTCATTAGGAGTTCCAACTAAGTTAGGCGCAGCCCAGCCTGTTGAGTTACATGTACCAAGACAGTAAATGTACATGTATATTGAATCGTGGTAAGTTTAGATATAATACTTTCCAAGGGGCGAATGACACAGACATTGATCAGACAGGGTAAATGCACATGCTGATAGACACCTTTGCTATTCACATGCACCAATATTCATCTCTCCTGCTTCGCGGCCCTTTTAGTAAAATACTTGCCACCTTTCCATGAACGCTTATGAAGCTATATCTTTCAAAAGCTCTTACTTGCATGAAATTTTTCCTGTATAAACAAATAAAATGCTTTTTTATCAAGAAAACGGATACCTTTGGCCACATTGTTGTATGAACATTTTATACATCTCACATAGATCACTTTACGCCCCAACATACAGCTTTTGAGCAACCCATAGCATGCTTATCAGTCTTTCTAGAGTCACTTCCTGGTTTGATACCGTTTACAATATTGTGACACGCTGGGTGAACTTTAGAAAAAAATAGTTGCATGAACAAAAGCTACAATAATACGACTAGGATATTTAGAAGTATTTTCACCCAAAATGTACAAATTTCTGTTAGAAATATATATATTTACAATTTTGGCTTGTGAACATTTCAAGGTCAAGATGCAAAATTGTAAATAATACCAGAAATACATTATATTTGGGTCACAATGCTTCTAAATATCGTAGTCAAATCATTATAGCTTATGTTCATGCAAATGGTTTTCTCTAAAGTTCAACCAGTGTGTCACAACATTGTAAACAGTATCATATGGAGTGCTAACTGATCAAGGCAATAAAATCATGCAAAACCAGAGATTTCAGCATCTAAATGCAATTTTCATTCATTTCGTTTAGTTCTGTGGTCCGTGGATAACACACAAAAATGGCATTCCAATACATTTAGGTCAACTGTTAAAATAACAAAAAAGCTTGTTAGTAACATTTTCTACCATTTTCTTTTTGATGTTTCACTTGGCAAAATGCGCCAAAGATGTTCCAAAAATTTAAGCTAGATCGTAAGATTGGTTTTCAAAATACGTTCTACTCAAAATGCATCAATGTTATAATTGATGGTATTGGTCCTTCAATTATTTTGAGGAGTATATTTTTATTATAGGGTTCTAATATTATGCTGTTCTTTGCACATAAAAGAGAATTCTTATATAGCAGTATGTATGGTACAAGTCCGTGCAGTAAGGCTATTTTAGGGTTTAGAAAGTTTTATAATGGTTTTTTAATTCATGCTTCACGTGAATTTGAAGCACTTAAGGTATATAGGTTTAAAAGGTGCGAAAAAAAAATCAATCCAGGCAAGGCAGACACTTAGAGCGTTTGTGCAATTTCTCTCTGTTTTACATTCGATATGAGCGACGGCGATACTCTTGAACAAGCAGCGATCCGCAGAGGTAAGCACCACACCCTCGTGGAACGCGTTCGAAGCCTTTGATTCGTTCAAATAAGCTTAATCATTTTTAAGAACGACATTAAAGGTATGGATGGAGTTACTCAAACTCTGTAATAAACTTGGGCATATTGAGAAATAGTAATACAAGTCTAGATTTTATCAAAATCAATTCATATCATTTCAGGGAGACTTGATTCTCGTACGATGGTCGCGGGCAGGGGCAGAGTTTGTCACACTGACACATTTCTAGTTTCCGAAACTTGTCATGTTGCATTTCAAATTAATGGAATTGGGCTTATACACATCCTCGACCCCTAGGATCAGGTAAAAAGATCATTTGTCCTGAATGAGACATTTTTTAGATATATAATTAAAGAGAAAAAAGTAGACCAACTGACCGTACACACATCCCCGATCTCTTGGTCTGGTTGAAAGGACCGATATTAAAATTGTACATATACTTAACAGCAAAAGAAACGCATATTTTAATTACTGCAGTGGCTATTTTGTATAAATTGGGTGTTAAATAATAATCTGGTGATATGAAAGGTATCAATAGTGCATGAAACAAGTGTATAGACAAATGTATCGTAAACGGTTGGCTCTTTGAAGTAATACTAATAAAGGGGGATGCCTCTGAGTGTTATAGAGTAATTCACGATTAAGGCAAATTTCGAGAAGTTGTATACCTAAAACCACATATCGCGTCTTAATGAAAATCACTCTGTGTTTTATTCAATCAGGATATACAGATTACTTTAGAAGATTACATCTACCTTGGGGATGGGGTCAGTATTTCATAATTCATTTTTTTTCAGAACATGGCCATGTTGCAAATCAAATTTAAGAAGATTACGAATGCAGCAACATGTATGCCCACAGACCCCCCCCCCCCCGACCCAGTAGGTCGATATTTAACTTTTCCAGAACATGGTCATGTTGTATATCACATTAAAGCGAATCCTGAATGCAGCAAAATGGTACAAATATTTTGCCTGCATACCCCCCCCCCCCCCCCCGACCCTGGGGATGGGATCAGTAGGTCAAATTTCAACTTTTTTAGAAAACATGGTCATATTGCATATCAAATAAAAGGGAATCACGAATGCAGCAACATGATAGCAAATATTTTTGTTATATGACTGGAGAGAATCCTGTCTCCTGATTGGCCCAATTTGTCTTCATAAATTTCTATGTCTACCTGGAAACTGGTCTAAACCAGTCCACAAGTTAATATTGCTTGAAAACCAGCTTGAACTAGTTTCATCCAGAAGTTAATATTTTTGACACTTCTGCAATATTACCTTCTAGAGAGCTAAAATAGCTTGATGAGTGAAAACTAGCATGTGCTGCATGAAATTGACATGATTTGCTGTTTCACCTCCCAGCAGGTAAATTAAAGACTTTCACGAATTTTTACAACAGTTTTGTTTTGTTTAGTTTGCTTATTTGTCTTTGTTTGAATAAACAAACTGTAAAAACAGTTTTATGATAACATTTTATATTCCCCATAAAGAGAATTAATATACATAAGAAAATGCAAAATACTACATAAAAACATTTTAAGAACAGTTGCTAAAACGTGTGAGAAAGCCCTTAGACGTCTTAGATTAAAGGTTAAACAAAAGTGAAAGTAGCAAAATTTTCGTTCTTCAATGAAAAGTCATATAACAAAACAGTTATTGGCTTCAATTTCGGTAGACATAAGGATTTATCTACCCTAAAAAGTGATATTCACCTCGGCCTAGCGGCCTCGGTGAATTATCACTTTTTCGGGTAGATAAACCCTTATGTCTACCTCATTAAAGTCAATTATTGTATAATATAGACTCCCATATCCTAGGGATTGGGTCAATAGGTCAGAATTTTACTTACAGAACATGGTCATGTTGCATATCAAATTAAATCGGTTCACAAACTGTAGCAGCATGGTAGCAAATATTTTGCCCGCAGACCCCTACCAACCCTTGACCATAGGGTTGGGTTCAAAAGGTCATAATTCAACTTTCAGAACATGGATATGTCAAAATTCAACTTTTAGAGCATGGTCATGAAATATCAAATGAAATGGGATCACAAAATGAAGCAACATGGTAGCAAATATTTTGTCTACAGACCGCCATGCCTAGGGGACAAAAGGTCAAAATGTCATTTCATATCACATTAAAGGGAATCATGAATGCAGCCACGTAGTCGCAAATATTTTATTTGAAGACTGTCCCCACCTCTGATCCTGGGGTTGGGGTCAAAAGGTCAAAATTCAACTTTATCATAATACGGTCATGTTGCATATCAAATTAATGGGAATCATGAATTAAGCAATATAGATGGATGGCTGAGAATGGGTTTGCTCCCCCCTAGGGAATTTTGCATACATATCCCATCTTGTAGAAAATTGAAAGTTGAGTCTTTTAAGAAATGTTTGCACTCTGTGCATTGGAGCGTTAGTCTATAAGAGCCTGTAACATACGTTACTTTATCAAATTAAGAAAGAGTAAATTAAAAGTTTGGGCTACAGACATTAAAATCTTTATTTTTAAAAATCATTCATATAGTCTGCATACTGGATATCTTAGCTAGGTATGACAGCCATTTGAACAAAATTGCGACTTCCTAAGGTGTCATATGCGTTACATAAATCAGATAACCCATTAAAATTTGCAAGTATGGCTAACATCGTTTACATTCACAATCTTTCTGTGTGTTTTGCAAAAAAAAATTAACAATGTCTGACTAGCTTATGCAATTGGCTAACAGAAAAAATAAAGTTTTTTTCCTATCTTAAATATTCTCTCTGGAATTAGCAATTAAGCAACCCTACCCAGTTTTAAGGTGAAAAGTTTGGTATTAAAACTAAAGTAAAAATAGTTAAAATATTTGCAGTTGATGAATATCTTTCCTTGTTTGGGATTTATTTGTTATATGAAAAGACTCATAAATCTGCAAGTTTGTAGCAAAATCTTTAATATCAGAGGCTGTAACATATGTTATCTGATGTAATAAATGTGCAAGCTCATTGTTTTTACGTAAGATATGCCTAAAAATGTTTTAATCTCATCGAGGTAATTTCGCAGACATATTCCCTCTTAAAGTACAACTCAAGTTGCATCGAATAAGGGATGTTTGCACTCTCTCAGTTGGGGCGTTAGTCTGAAACAGCCTGTTACATGCAATACTATATCAAATAGAGGCAAGTTTGAAAGTTTGAGCTAAAATTGTGAAAATACTCGCAGCTGCTGGATACCTTACATTGTTTAGGGACTTTAAGCTGGCTCGTATGATCCAGACATAGATCTGTAAGTTGTCATCAAATTTTAGAGATCAGAGAGCGTTACATATGTTACATGGCATAACGAGTGAGCAAGAGTATTGTCTATTCTTAAGAGATAGTGTTACTTTAAAGAATGAATATTTTTTATATGTTTCCCTATAAATCTTCTGCAGACATATTACATCTTATATAACCATTCAAGGTGCATTGAATGAGAAATTTTGCACTCTATTAGCTGGGGCGTTAGCCTGTAAAAGCTTGTTTCATATGTTACTATATCAATTTGAGAATAAGAAATTTGAATATTTGAGCTACAGAAAGAAGACATTAAAATTATCTAATAATTTGACATTCTAACAGTCTGCATAATGGATGTCTTTACTACATATGGAAGCTGTTTAACATTGATACAGCTAACTGTGGTGTTATGTGCGTTACATGAACCTAACTATAATATTAAAACCATAATAGTAGCTATCGTCTTTTAGCTAAAGAACTACTATGTCGTGGTTTTAAACTGTTTTATTAGGTTTTACAAACATATACTGAATAGGAAAAAACAAGTTTGCTTTTTATCTTGAATATATTGTCTTCTAGGAGCTAATACAGTTCTACTCTCAGTTTTACCGAGAAGCAAATTTTGTTATTACCGTTTAAGTAAAACACATGAAAGCGAATGCAACGTGTGAATATTTTACATTTTCTTAGTCTGTCTTGCTCATATATCTGTATTATGTCATTAAATTTAAGATCAGTACACTAAATGTGTACTTACTTATAAGTCTTTGGTGCCAAAACACTAGAAATTATATTCATTTCTGATTATCAAGCCCATGTACTGTTGTTGCAGATGTTATCAATGACCATTTGGACACATTTCCTAATACTGTGCAAATAATGCTAAATATAGAGCCTCACATTTATACAATACAATACAATAAATGAAATGGTCCAAACTAATTCTCATCGATTCAACACTCATGTTAAACGTTTGTCGTTGTCTGCTTCTGTGGTATTCATTATTATCACACGCCTCCTTGCAACTAGTAGAATCATCACACAATATTTCAATCATTTACTGTTGTACAATTTTCCCACCAGTCCACTCAAAATTGATGGGCCATTATCACTTTTCCAATTTTGCCATTCATGGCTTAGAACATTCAGAAACTGATATGAATTCCTAATAGTTGGCTTTTTGAGTATGTGTTTCAAGTGATACTCTGCAAGTAGGAGAAAGACTAAGCTTTACAAGGAGGAAAACTATGCTATTAAAAGCAATGAGTACCTTGACTGATGAACGTTCATATTTCTGTGATAAAGAACCATATCTTAGCTGCTTAACTTTTTATAAATGTAGCCTTTCCATACATGCTACAAACATATTTTCATCTAATAATGTCTCTGCACTTATTATCTTTCCCCAAGCATTAAAAAACTAATTTGAAGTCTTATTCCTTCTGAAGTGATGAAACTGAGGTAAATCTTTCTGTTCAGATAAACGAACTAGATGTATCACAGCAGGTAAAGCAATGAAATGCAGGATGAATAGAGCGCAAATTAGATCCTTTCACTTCAATGATTCACTAAGTTTCTAAGGGCGCGCAGTGGCTCAGTGGTAGAGTGCTTGACTCGAGACCGAAGGGCCGCGGGTTCGAGCCTCACCGGCGTCACTGCGTTGTGGTCCTTGAGCAAGACGCGATATTCTAGCTTAGTACTGGTTCAACCCAGGAAGACTCGTCCCGCATAACTGAAAGATTGTTGAGTAGACGTAAAGAATCAAATCAAACAGCAGGTAAAGCAATGACATGCAGGATGAATAGAGCGCAAATTAGATCCTTTCACTTCAACGATTCTCTAAGTTTCTAAGGGAGCGCAGTGGGTCAGTGGTAGAGTGCTTGACTAGAGACAAAAGGGCCGTGGGTTCGAGCCTTACCGGCGTCACTGCGTTGTGGTCCTTGAGCAAGACACATTTATCCTAGCTTAGTACTGGTTCAACCCAGGAAGACACGTCCCTATATAACTGAAAGATTGTTGATGGGACGTAAAGAATCAACTCAAACAAACAAAACTAAGTTTATAAGATAAGAGCGCTTATTAAAGGATGTAACATATATAACTCGTCAGAATAAATGGGCAAGAGCATTGTCGTGACATCCTTTTTGATTACACAGTCAGAGGCAAGTGTGTTCAATTTCAGTGTTTTCAATGGATCATGAAATGGGGCAACCTTATCAACTTGTTTACTCTGTATAAATCTTCCATAGAGAATAATATAAAGAAATACTGGTTATCCCATTCTACCCATAATCCACTTTCCTTCTTTTGAATGCTACAGCTAATGATATGGCTGCAAAAACTGAGAAATCAAAGGTTTTACATTTTTTAAAGGCTTGCTTTAATGTACTGACAACAAAAAACAACCGGCTGTAAACATAATTGATTGCAGTGTCCAACTTCATGTTCTTTTTCATGTACCAGATAACTTTCAAGGTGTAATAGAAATTATTTCAGAACGTCTGCCAAAACAATCAAGAGTCAACCTTGTAACTAAAGAAAACTTATTTAACTCTTTATGCGCAGCAAAATACTATTGATCTAAGACCTGAGGACTTCAGCACCAAAGGACTGGAAATGTTCCATGGCAAATGATGCAAAGAAAAAGCAGCCTATCAATTTCTGTTTGACCAATGTCAGAAGTTTAAAGTATTCATAGAGGTACACGGTAGAGACATAGCTTTTGCAAAATCAGAGCAAAATTATCATTTGACTAGCACGGGTGCAGAGGCGGCTGCAGTAAGATTGCTCTTGCCAACTCACATGAAGAGACATATACCAGAGCCATACTCCATTTTATGCATATATGTGAAATGGGATTAAACCCATATTTAATCAGGTGTTTGATTCCATGACACTGACATGCTGTTTGTGCTTTTGAAGAATGCGTAGGATTCAAGTTATACAAATGTAGCTGAGTCAATTTGTTTGATGCTGACACTGGCCACACATACAAAGAAAATTAAGTATTTTGATGGCAAAAGATGAGGATCACACGAAATGCTTCTAAGTAATGTTTGTCACAATTACCAGTTTTAAAAGGTAATCTTAATTTATGTAACACATATAACACAATTGGAAGCTGTATATTTGTTAAAAATACTTTCATATGTATCAAAGCTATTCAGCATGCAAACTACATGAATAATTCAAATAAATAGATAGCTTTATGTCTTCTTTCTGGTTCTCATGAGACTTTCAGTTCATTTATTCTTAAATTTATGGTAACATACGTAACACACTGTTACAGGCTAACCCCCTGGTTAATAGAGTGCAAACATATCTTATTTGATGCAGCTTGAATTGTTCTTTAAGGTAGGATATATCTGCACAATTCCCAAAGGGGTGGAGAGGAACAGGATTGTACTCAGTTTGCAGTCCTAATACTATGCCATGATTCTACTGGTTGTGATGATATGGGTGATTATTTTGCTATAGAAGCATACACATTGATAGACATTGTGAGGATGACTTGAATAAAGATTGTTTTTGAATAATTATATTTAATAGGAATATTTATTAAATTGTGTCATTTAAATGTGTGCTATTATTTTCTATGTATATGTCTGTATATCTTAGTATTATAGGCATTAGGAAATTTATGATTAAAAAAGATTATATATAACATCTGTAACACAATTCCATGGGCTTGAAATCAGCAATGACTATAATTATTAAGACTAAGGCACCAGAGGCTAGAGATTATTAGGAAAACATGTAAAAAATAAGATTTTTTTCTGAAATGTCATCTCTTACTTCCAAGACAATTTCCTTGCTCATTCATTATGCCATGAAACATACGTTACGTACTTTAATAAGTGCCCTGGTCCTGATGTCAAACTTGCAAATGTATTATTCTTTATTGCATAAGCAAGACAGAGCCAAAAATGTAAGATATCCACCAGCGTCAAATATTTCATATATTTTTATTCAGTAATAGATATAAAAATCGGATACATGAAATCGGGGGTAGGGTTGTTTAATAGCTCATATAAAACAATGTATTTGAGATAGAAAAGCAAACTTTGTTTGTTTTTTCTATTAGTCGAATGAGTATTTTAGTAAACTAAGATTAAAACACTTGAAAAAATGCACAAATCGGCTGCTAAATTAAATGATGTAAGTCACGATTTAAATTTAATCTATGTAAGGCATATAAAAACGCATTGAAAGCATTAATTTTGTTTAAGATGCTGCTTTTATGTAGCTTAGGCATCCAGCCTGCGAACCACATAAGACATTTGAATGATTAGATAGTTAAATGTCTCCTTTCTGTAGCTCAAACTTTCATTTTTTTTTCTTAGTTTGTTACAGTAACATATGTAACAGGCTGTCAGAGACTCACGCCCCGGAGCACAGAGTGCGAACATCTCTTAAAAGATGCTGCTTGCAATTTTCTTCAAGATAGGATATGACTGCGAAATTCCCTAGGAGGGGGGGGGGAGCAGGACCTTTTTTAGCTCGAAGTCTAACTTGGTAGCAAATATTTTGCCCGCAGACCCCCTCCTTTCCCCCAGGACCCTAGAGTATGAGATCAAAGATCAAAATTCAACTGTTTAGAACATAGTCATGTTGCATATCAAATAAAAGGGAATCGGTCATGTTGCATATCAAATTAAATCGAAAGAAGTATAGACTAACTTTGTCCTTACAAACAAACCGGACTTCTGGGCCAGGTTGAAGTCTGATATTGAAATTGTACAGATTAGTTGGGGTTTTTAACTAACCGCTGAAAACTAGTTGATATGCTTATAACTTTCATCTGTATGATACCCAAGGTGAACTTACTGGTTGGAGAAATGGAATTTATGTTTTGAGAAACATCACAATTTATGTTTTCTAAAATAAACCTTCGCCCCTGGATATAAATTCGACAAAGGAGCTCTAGCGATAAGGCGTATATTTTCCCTATGATCACAAAATAAAAAATTTCAAATTGCCTTAATATTTTTAAAATTGGACTGGTTCGGTAGTAAAATATGCATAGAAAGCATCAAAATAGGTTTCAAAGCGATCTATCATTTACAAAGCCGTGAACACTTGCGCCTTCTACTCCCACCCCTCATTTTACGTCTTTAGACTGGGTGCCGTTTAGACGATAGTTTTAGTAAATCCTATGCAGCTTTTCAAAAAGTAAAAGTGCTAAAATATTAAGGATATAAGTGCCCTTCATATCCAAAATTCTGCGGTATTCCTTCTGCGCATGCGTATGAAATATACTTAAAATTGTGACGTTTGTCATTGAAAAGATGAAGCTAGCGTCTTTCAGTTTGTTTCTAGATGCTTTCCCGCCCTAGACCCAAGATGCCCTTTGGACAATTAAATGTCGCTATACAAATATATAACATATGTAAATGGCGTCTTTGGTCTAGGGGGCAAAGGGGTTGTATAAGCGAAAGAAGACATTATATATCTGACAAAAATAGACCACTATGCAAAATGGTCGTTTTTATTGCACATCAACTGTATAAATAGTTTTACTGTACAAAGCGTGGTTCCCTGTTTAACGGTCTAGTTCCCATATATGTTACTGAATAACAAGCACAGTTGATGATCGAAATAAATTCTCATTCAATAAGAAGTAGAGTCATTGCATGCATGAAGGAAACCCCGTTTTAAATATACAAATTGGGGGCAATGGTGCATCGGCGGCTCGTCTATATATATATTTGTTGAATGTGCCTAGTTTCTCCAGTCGTTATTTCAACCAAATAAAACGAACGTCTCGTTTAGGGAGAGTGCTCGCCTTATCGCTAGAAATTCTTTGTCTTGCTTTACTTCTGTTTGGCCAGGCGACACATCCGATTCTCGGAATACTAGTTAAATAGAAATTTAACCAATTTAACGCAAACTCATTACTTAAAAGTATGCTTATATAAAGGCCGCACGTCTGACAAGACAGCCATGCAAAAAAGTTTCAAACTTGATCAGGCGTTCATGATAAACGTTGAAGAAAAATCACATCGCATTTTAAAGTCTGGAAGATTATCATTATATGTAAAGACAAGGAGTTCTAGCGATAAGGCGTATATTTTCCCTAGTTGACATGATTACAAAACCTTAATTTTCAAACTGCCCTAATGTTTTTAAAATGGGTCTGTTTCGGTAGCAAGACATGCATAGAAAGTATCAAAATAGGTTTCAAAGCGATTCATCATTTACAAAGCCGTGAAAACTTGCGCCTTCTACTCCCACCCCCCCATTTTACGTCTTTAGACTGCGTGCCGTTTAGACGAGAGTTTTAGTAAATCCTTTGCAGGTTTTCAAAAAGTAAAAGTGCTAAAATATTAAGGATATAAGTGCCCTTCATATCCAAAATTCTGCGGTATTCTTTCTGCGCATGCGTACGAAATATACTTTAAATTGTGATGTTTCTCATTGAAAAGATGAAACTGGCGTCTTTCAGTTTGTTTTTAGATGCTTTCCCCCCCTAGACCCAAGATGCCCTTTGGACAATTAAATGTCGCTATACAAATATATAACATATGTAAACGGCGTCTTGGGTCTAGGGGGGGAAAGGGGTTGTATAAGCGAAAGAAGACATTAAATATCTGACAAACATAGACCACTTTGCATGATGGTCGTTTTTATTGTACATCAACTGTATAAATAGTTTTACTGTACATAGCGTGATAGGACGACTGTTTACCCTTGTTTAACAGTCTGGTTCCCATATATGTTACTGAATAACAAGCACAGTTGATGATCGAAATAATTTCTCATTCAATAAGAAGTAGAGTTATTACATGCATTTAAGAAACACCGTTTTAAATATACAAATTCGGGGGCAATGGTGCATCGATCGTCTATATATATCTGTTGAAGGTGCCTAGTTTCTCAAGTCGTTATTTTAACAAAATAAAACGAACGTCTCGTTTAGGGAGATTGCTCGCCTTATCGCTAGAAATTCTTTTTGGAGTCATTCAAATCGGAACATCGAAAATTGACCAATAACTTCCTCAAATTATACTGTACAAAGCGTACGTGTACGTCAAACTTGGCGATAAAAGGCTTTTGACAGGTCGCCGCCGAACCAAGAGTTACACTCGGTTAAGATGCTTACATTGTAGCTGCTCTCGAGTTATTGCGTATAACCTCGTAAAACGGTTTGAGCAGACAAGAATATCCATCGAAGCACAGAATCAACGCGCGCGACGTAAGAAAACAACATCAAGACAAGACCGTTAATTTACACTCACACATTGACGCACGCGGTTCTAGTCGATGACCGTAGATGATACACATCTCGACGTTTCATACCAGACAATAAAAACAAGAATCGGAACAAATGATTTTCGACGTGTGATTTTTTTTTTATTCTGACCCTTTGCTAGTTTCCAACGCTACTAGTCAAACACACGATGTTGCAGCTGAGTTTTAATATACGGGTCTTCTGAGAATTGAAAACCCATTAATTTGATATGATTTGTTTTTATATAGGATAGGTATTGACGGAGATATTACTGATTAAATAAGTGTAAAGTTTCTATTTTCGTTCAGTATATGTAGACTACAAAAAATCATGATTTTACTTAGATTGCAAAGTGTTAACAAATATTACTTCTCGGTCTTTCGGGTACAGCATGTGATAACTATGGTTACATGACAAATGGGAAAATATCGAGTTCACATTTCCTCAAAATTATCCATGCCACTAAAGTGCATGTATACTTGACAGCAAAAGAAGCGCATATTATTCAATATCCATTTAATACCAGAAACCGTAATCAAAATTTACCCTGAATTATATCAAATCCAGACTCCTGCATTCGGTCAGGACCATTTTGTTCGTCATAACACAGTTAATTATTGTTTTGTTAATTAATGCAAAAATACAAAACCAGTGCCATACATTGGACGAGTCAAGTTTTGAATCCGATTTCGCTGGCTGTCACGACAACACAATGCAACAATGTTAGAAATCAGAAAACGGCATAGAACTTTAAAATTCATTGCTGTAGGTATTATACTGCAGATCCCAAAATCTTCATTTTTTTCATTTTTTACATTGGTTTTGAAAAGCAACGGAATCTCTAGGATGTAAGAAACCTGGTATAGTATGCTTTATGTCAAGTAAGGTACTGTCCAACAAATCAATTGTTTGGACACTCACTTGCCTGTCTTATACACACTTCCAGCTAATTGTCTGATAATGTAACTCGTTCAAATTGGCCCACTTTGATGAATTCCAGAAAAAATTTCATTCGAAAGTAGTCTGGACGCAGAGTGTATTTTATTAAAATCCGCTCAGTGGTTTTAGGTATACAACATCTCGAAGTTCGCCATAAGTATGAGTTTATTCATTACGCCCAGAGTTATCCCCCTTTATTAGCATAATTCCAATGAGCTATCGGTTTGTGATATATTTTATTATACACATGTTCCATACATCATTGATACCTTTCATATCATTAGATCAGTATTTAACATGCAATTAATACAAAATACCAACTATGCAAAATACGCGTTTCTTTTGCTGTTTTGTATATTCCACTGTGAAATTCAATAGAAATCAACCCCAAACACAGTCTGGTTTTGTCAGAGGAGGTCAAACTCTGACAATTTTTTTCCGTTTTTTTACTCGATGGGGGGAAGATCCGTATGTCACTAAAAGTGGACCATCAGCGGCCCACCAGCCATACGCCATTTAAATTTTGTTTCGCTGGCGGGCCGATCATGGCCGAACATGCTGGCTAGGCAGCTTTGTGATTTTGCAGGGGATCCGGACCAATATTGCTTAGGGACTCTATGTTTTGTTACATTACAGGGGGGCTCCAAACCCCCTGTTCCCCCATCCGCGCATGTGGTATAAGAACTTGAGCAGTGGTGTCATGGTGTCAGCTTGAACTTTGTTATACGTCTATGCCACTGAAAAGAGATGGGCGATTGATTCTGCTCCAGGATAGATGGTTCAATATGTCAGTCAAGTCTTAGGTATGTATAACATTATGATCTAATGAGTGGCAGAGCACAGTGGCTCATTTGGTAGAGCGTTAGGTTGGTAGTTAGAGACTCGCCGTAGTCACTGTGTTGTGTCTTTGAATAGTACATTTTATCCGCGTCTTTGAGCAATACATTTTATCCGCTGCTTAGTATAGGTTCAACCAAGAAAGATGGGAAATCGTCCCAACATGACTAAAATAATTGTTGACTTGGATGTAAAGCATCAAAACCAGGCCTCGGGGTTATAAACTTTTCTCATGCTATACTCAACTGAGCACGAAATTTCAACTGCTCATAAACACTAAAATACTGACAAATAAAGAAGTTTCTTGAATTAAGTCTGTCATATGTTGTATTTATCATACTAATAATTGTTAAAATGCCAACACTTTTTGGCTTTTTAACATTTCTGAGCAGGATAAATTTCGTGCTCAGCTGAGTTGAGCATGAAAAAAAGTTTTATAACCTCAGGGCCAGGCCTCGAGGTTATCAAACTTGAGTTCATTCTCAGACTCAAAATAAAGCGCAATGATTGGCTGTTTGCGGACACGTATCCACAAGCAGCCAATCATTGCGCTTTATTTTGAGTCTGAGACTGTAATGATTGTGTTGTTTCTTCCGATATTGCAAATATGGATGGATTCCATCAATTTCTCGTTCAAGTTCGAAGAGGGATTTTGTCTGAGCAACGATAAAGATGGCTGACAAAAGAGTCCGCCGCCTACATGTACCAGTGTTCACTGTTGTGGTCACTCCATCTTAATCATTTCAATCGGATTTCTTCTAAATTTCATACATGGATTGCTTCCATCAAACTCTCGTTCAAGTTTGTATATGGGTTATGTCCAACGAACAATAAGATGGCCGACAAAATGACCGCCTCCTATCAGTTTCCGCTGCCGTGGTCATTCTACTTTCAAATATCATTTATGGATTGCTTCTACCAAACTCTCATTTAATTTTGAAGTCGGGGTTTGTACGATAAACGATAACCAAGATAGCCGACAAAATGGCCGCCGCCTATCAGTTTGCACTTGTGGACTCCCTACCTGTCATTTATTACCCAATTGCTTCCAATTTTCTTATAAGGATTACTTTTATCAAACTCACGCCCAAGTTCAAAAATGGGCTTTGTCTGATAACCAAGACATTCTTAGTCATTTATCACCATATTTCTAACAAATTTCTCATATTCTACTTTCATCAAACTATTATCATGTCTGAATATGGGTTTTGTCCGATGAAACATAATGAAGATTGCCGCCAAAACAGATATCCCATTTTCACTGCAGGCCATTATGCGGGACCCTTTGTTGGAGACAAACTGATCTAGTCAAGTTGATTAAAAACAATGTGGATCCTGATCAGCTGGCTTTTACACTGTTCTGAAAAATGGGTTGTCACTTTCCCATTGGTATCCTGGGTCAGGTGTGGTGCTTGATTGTATGGATTCCTGATCTTTGCCCTCTTTCTTACTTTTATAATTTTAGCTCACGAGAGCAAAAGGCTCAATGTGAGCTATTGTGATGGATTGGTCTTCGACGTTTATTGTCCATTAAAGACATATGCGGATAATTTCCATGTGCACCATTCCCACGTCTGGAAACGGGTAAAGTTGTCTGATTCCTGCCTTTTGACCATTTTCGGATTCTGATCAACAAAGCTTTCAGATATTCTTATGTCATATCGGTGTTCTGATATTTTCTTGACAAAATAAAGTAATTAAAGTGTGACCGAAATATAGTAGGGGAGCCAGAGATTCAATAATTGAAAAAAGTGGCCGGAAAGTAGCAGAATTTTAGACTATATCCTCAGTTGGTATGGTGTTTCAAAAGTGTGAAAACAGATATTGCACAAATTTTAAGTCTTGCAAAAGATGTTTATCTATGGGGTAACCATAGCTACCCTCATGCAGGTTTCATGTAGTATGCTATTCGTTACATTACGGAAAAGAAAAGTTATTTAGACCAGATTTCCTACTATCTGCATATTGCTTTACAGTTACTTAATCAAAAGCACCAAACTGACAATAAGTTTAAATGACTTACGCTTACGTATTTGTCACATACGTTACTTAGATTCAAATATATTACCATTGTTTACTTGGCCATGGGCTGACAAAATACTTGTGGAGGGAGATTTTTGTACATTAAGGTTTTCTTAGCTACTTTATATATTATAAAATGTCTGTTAGCTTTTGATGAACATGTGCATTTACCATGCAATAGCCAAGTCTAATACGTTACCATTAGATGATAAGGAAACTCCTAGAATAGTGTTATCATTTGCATCGTTTTCTTACATATCGTTACGATTGATATTTTAATTAGATGCAGCTTAATAGCAGAATAATAATATTAGTTTAGGCACCTGGAAGTTCTGTTATATACTATTAGTTACTTTCTTTTAAAACAATATTTCTGTGCAATGTTCTGTGTTTATGCATTCAAACAGCTAGTAGGTGAAAATGAAATTCACTACCATCTTAGTGCTCAAAATTAGATTGGAAATATTGTATATTTAAACATTTTTTATGAATGAGATGCAACATCAGCAAAATCATATTTGGTTTAAAGGGAAAAACTTGAAAATAAAGCGCATAAATGCCATTAAGTATATGTTTTAGGAATCGTGTAAATAGAATAATTGATACCTATTTATTATTCATACTAAATGATTCTTTTAAATCTGTGTCACTAACATGTATTTGCTTCTTTTTATGCATTAAATGGCGTTAAATGACATATACAAGACATTTTCATTCACCGTCAACAGCTCCATTAATAAATAAAAATCAAGCAGTAACATAGTCAGATCCATCATTCATTGTTTAAGCCATCAAATATATGCATTTATAAACAGTTATTCGTTACAGCAGCTATATTTAAAACAATAAGGCACAAAATATACCTTAAAACTCTAAAAAATGTAAGATATTCCAAGCAGAAGTCCAAATCAAGAAGTGAAACATTATAGATACCTTCATCTGTGTCATATGCAACAAAACTGAAGTTTGTGGAAATCGTGATGATTTCTGTCTCTGATTTAGCACCCGCCTTAGCTATCCTTGGGGTTATAATATTTTAGTATCTACAGCGTGTCCGCTTTGGAAAAAGAGTATTATTTATGTTGGTAACGTATATAACAAAAATATAAACATCATTACTTTCATCATTTTGTTGCCTGGATCTACACGTTTGTGAAGCAATGAAACAGGACAACATTTATTCTAACCAGCCATTTTGATCAAATACTTTAGAAACAGACGCATGTCTGTTAATAATTTGGAAAAGCTCCCCTGCATTGTTAGTATTTAGACATTTCTAAATGATTAGACTTCGATAATCAGGACCTTGAGCAAACGGTTTTCTAGAATAGGATTTGATTGATCATATATTCCAGAATGTTTGCAGACGTTTGCTTTTTAGCTATATAGCTTATCAGCATACGTGATAGAATCTGAATAAAATTTCTTATTCAGATGATTGATAAAAAGAGGGACAGACAAATTAAACATGCATACTAACTATCTGTTAAGGTTATGCATACTTTCTTAGCATAACATGTAAATCTATTATTTGTGTAAGTAATGATACTAACTATTGTGCCTTCTCTATTGTCCATATAATTATTATTTTATCAGCACAGTAGAAATTTCAATGTAGGACTTTTTGTCTCTATACCCTCATGTGTTTACAACTCATCTTTTATTTAACGCACGTAAAAGGAATCAACTGACAGGATTCCTGCAGCAGTTTGTTTAAAATGGGCTCCAATGACTGCTATGGTATTATTATAGAACTTAACATCAGCTATATTAGCACTAATTGCTAAAACTAAGTTTGATCTTATGACAGCTATTTTTACTCTAAGATATTGCTATTCCTATCAGCATTCGGATTATTGTTAATTATCTTTTAAACGGTAATTTTAATGCGTCCTAGTTAAATCTGGCTTAAACATTTTCTCTGTTGAAATTTTATAAAGTAAATTTATATAACATAAAGTACAACTGAAGAAATCTAGATTTCTTGGATATGATCACTACCTTGCCATGCAAAAACCATCCTTATGGATGGTTTCTCCAATTTCAACAGCAATAATTCATTTTGAATAACCCTTTCAGTTTTAAAGTTTGCATTGCTTCGACAAATGATTAGTAGTGTTAAGTTAAAAGGACTATCGGTTTCTGTTTTGTGATTTATAAGTTTCTCTAAAATAACCATTCGCCCAGGAAAATAAATTCGACAAATTTGTTTGACTTATGTTTGGCCAGGCGACACATTGTATAATTTCTGAAAGGTATTATAGTCCTTGAAATAATAATAAATTCAGATTTTTGTATGGCCTGCGAAGCCTGTTCAACACATAGTGATCATGACTCCGGCGATGTCATAATCGTCGCGTTGTCAAACTTTTGTTTCCGATAGAAAACTCTTGAAGGGATGTATCAGTTTCATTTAAAACATTACAGAAGTGTCAAGCATCATACAATACAGGTCAAGTTTGAAAATTGGGGGGGGGGGGGGGGGTAGTCCGCAAAATTTTGACTGAGCTTAGGCCCTTTTTTGACTTAGTCAATTTGTGGTTTCCAATCAATAACTTTTAAGGGATGCAACAACTTCTTTACAATTTGAAATTAAGGTATAGCATCACAAAATACAGGAAAAGCCCGAATCTGGAGGTCGTTCGCAATTTTTACTGGCCCTTTTTTGACTTAGGTTTATGTCAATGCAAAAGCTATATTGGCTTGTTTTGGAATAAACCTTTACATTTCTCCAAAAGTATAAAGTACAACTTCTCTCTATAGGCCATGATTACCCAGTGCCTGGAAATAAGCATGACGGTAACTAAAATTTTACTCCAACCCCCTGACCCCCTAGATGGAGTCAAGGGTCAAATATTTAAATTTCGCAATAACTCCGTCAGTTGTCAATATTGTTACTGAAATTTTGCATGCAGACAGAGGTACAATAAATATTCTAACATATCAGACATGATTATCGATCGAATGCCTGTGTCCCAAAACCTCAGTTGACCTTGGGGATGGGATCAAAAGGTCAAAATCCAACTTTTTCGACCACGGTCATGCTGTTTATCAAATCAAAGGGAATCATGAATGCAGCAGCATGGTCGCAACTATTTTAAACAGACCCTTTCTAATCCCTTCAACCCCCCCCCCCCCGTGACCCTGAAGTCAAAAGGTCAAAATTCAATATTTACAGAATATGGTCATGTTGCATAAAAAATTAAAAAGAATCACGAATGCAGCAACATGGTGGCAACTATTTTGCTCATAGCCCCATCCCTGCCCCGACTCTGGGGATGGGGTCAATTGGTCAAATTTCAACTTTTTCAACACATGGTCATGTTTTCATATCAATTTAAAGGGAATCATGAAATGCAGCAGCATGGTAGCAAATATTTTGCCTGCAGAAACCCTACCTCCGCCCCTGACCTGGGGATTGGGTCACTAAGTCAAAATTCATCTTTTTTTCTGAACATGGTCATGTTTCATATCAATTTAAAGTTAATCGCGAATTTTATCAACATGTTAACAAATAAAATGCCCACAGACCTCCCCCAGCCCTGGGGATGTGGTCTGAAGGTCAAATTTCAACTTTTTTGTTTTAAAAAAACATGATAATATTGCATATCAATTTAAAGTGGATTACGTATGCAGCTACATGGTAGCAAATATTTTTCCCACAGACACCCCCGAACCAGGGGATGGCGTCAATAGGTCAAACTTAAACATTTTTTTTCAGAATATGGCCATGTTTTCATATCAATTTAAAGGGAATCATGAAATGCAGCAGCATGGTAGCAAATATTTTGCCTGCAGAAACCCTACCTCCGCCCCTGACCTGGGGATTGGGTCACTAAGTCAAAATTCATCTTTTTTTCAGAACATGGTCATGTTTCATATCAGTTTAAAGTTGATCATGAATTTTATCAACATGTTAACAAATAAAATGCCCACAGACCTCCCCCAGCCCTGGAGATGTGGTCTGAAGGTCAAATTTCAACTTTTTTTTTTAAAAAAAACATGATAATGTTGCATATCAATTTAAAGTGGATTACGAATGCAGCTACATGGTAGCAAATATTTTGCCCACAGACCCCCACCCCTCTGACCCGGTAAGTAGGTCAAAAGTCAACTTTTTCAGAACAAGGTGACTTAGGTCATATTGCATATCCAATTAATGGGAACCCTGAATGCAGCAACATGGTAGCGAATATTTTGCACGCAGACCCCCTCGCCCAAGGACCCTAGGGTATGGCGTCAAAAGATCAACATTCAACTATTTCAGAACATGGTGATGTTGCATATCAAGTTAAAGGGAATAAGCAAAATTTGGCTCGTAGACACCCCCCTCTCTACCCAAGGTGAACTTTATGGTTGGAGAAATGGGATTTATGTTTTGTGATTTATAAGTTTCTCTAAAATAACCATTCGCCCAGGAAAATAAATTCGACAAATTTGTTTGACTAATGTTTGGCCAGGCGACACATCGTATAATTTCTGAAAGGTATTATGGTCCTTGAAATAAAAATAAATTCAGATTTTGTATCACCTGCGAAGCCTGTTCAACACATAGTGATCATGACTCCGGCGGTGTCATAGTCGTCGCGTTGTCAAACTTTTGTTTTCCAATAGATAACTCATAAAGAGATGTATCAGTGTCATTTAAAACTTTACAGAAGGGTCAAGCATCATACAATACAGGTCAAGTTTGAAAATGGGAGGGGGGGGGGGTAATCCGCAAAATTTTGACTGAGTTGTGGCCCTTTTTTGACTTAGTCAATTTGTTGTTTCCGACCAATAACTTTTGAAGGGATGCAACAATTTTTTTAAAATTTGAAATTAAGGTAAAGCATCATAAAATACAGGAAAAGCCCGAATTTGGAGGTCGTTTGCAATTTTTACTGAGTTATGGCCCATTTTTGACTTAGGCCTAAGCTAATGCAAAAGCTATATTGGCTTGTTTTTGAACAAATCTTCACATCTCTCCAAAAGTAAAATATCTGAAAACTTCTCTCTATAGGCCATGATTACCCAGTGCCTGGAAATAAGCATGACGGTGACCAGAATTTTACTCCAACCCCTGACCCCTTAGATGGAGTCAAAGGTCAAATATTTAAATTTCGCAATAACTCCGTCAGTTGTCAATATTGTTACTGAAATTTCGCCTGCAGACAGAGGTACAATAAATATACTAACATATCAAACATGATTATCGATCAAATGCCTGTGTCCCTAACCCTCAGGTGGACTTGGGGGTGAGATCAAAAGTTCAAAATCCTACTTTTTCGACCACGGTCATGCTGTATATCCATCAAAGGGAATCATGAATGCAACAGCATGGTTGCAAATATTTTAAACAGACCCTTTCTAATCCCTTCGCCCCGACCCTGAAGTCAAAAGGTCAAAATTCAATATTTTCAGAATATGGTCATGTTTCATAGCAAATTTAAAAGAATCACTAATGCAGCAGCATGGTGGCAACTATTCTGCTCGCAGCCCCACCCCCTGTCCCGACTCTGGGGAAGGGGTCAATTGGTCAAATTTCAACTTTTTCAACACATGGTCATGTTGCATATCAAATTAAAGGGAATCATGCAGCAACATGGTAGCAAATATTTGCCCAGACAACCCCCTCCCCACACGACCCAATGGCATGGGGTACAAGGTCATAATTCAACTTTTTCAGAACATGGTCATGTTGTATATCAAATTAAAAAAGAATCGCGAATGCAGCAACATGGTAGCAAATATTTTGCCTGCAGTCCCACCCCGCCCTGCCCAAATCTGGGGATGGGTCAATTGGCCAAATTTCAATTTTTTCAACACATGTTCATGGTGCATATCAAATTAAAGGGAATCATGAATGCAGCAACATGGTCGCAAATATTTTGCCTGCAGACCCCCCCCCCCCCCTTTGACTATGGGGTTGGGCTAGGAAGGTCAAAATTCCACTTTCAGGACATGGTCATGTTGCATAGCAAATTAAAGGGAATCTCAAATACAGCAACATGGTAACAAATGTTTTGCCCGCAGACCCCCCCCCCCCCTCATTTTACAGAGCATGGTCATTTTGAATATCAAATTAAAAGGAATCTCGAAATAATTTGCCTGCAGACCCTTCCCCCCACCATGACCCTGGGGTATGGTCAAAAGGTCAAATTTCAACTTATTCAGAACACAGTCATGTCGCTTATCAAAGTAAAGTGAATCACGAAATGCAGCAACATGGTCACAAATATTTTGCCTGAAGACCCCTCCCCACCTAGACCTAGGGGTTGGGATCAAAAGGTCAAATTTCATTTTTTCCAGAAAATGGTCATGTTGCATATCAAATTAAATGGAATCACGAAATGCAGCAACATGGCCACAAATATTTTGCCTGCAGACCCCACCAACCTTGATCCTTGGGTTTGGGTCAAAAGGTCAATTTTTAACTTATTCAGAACATGGCCATGTTGCTTATCAAATTAAAAGGAATCACTGAATGCAGCAATATGATCGCAAATAGTTTGCACGAAGAACCCCAACCACTCAACTTGATCCTGGTTTGGGGCCAAAATATCGAATTTCAACGTTTTCAGAAAAATGGTCGTGCTGCATATCAAATTAAAAGGAATCTCGAAATGCTGCAACAAGGTCTCGAATATTTTGTCAACAAACACTCCTCCCCCACGACCCTAAAAGATGGGGTCAATAGGTCAAAATTCAACTTTTTCAAAACATGGTCATGTTGCACACCAAAAAGAAGGAAATCACGATACAGCAACATGGTAGTAAATATTTTGATTGCAGGCCTCCCCCCTCTAGACCCTATGGATGGGGTCAATATGTAAAAATTAAAACTTTTCTGGAACAGGGTCATGTTGCATATCAAATTGAATAGGATCATAAAATGTAGCAACATGGTACCAAATAATTTGCCTGCAGACCCCCACCCCACCCCCCTGACTATAATGTCCAATAGGTCAAAATTCAACTTTTTCAGAACAATGTTATGTTGCATAGCAAATTCAAAGGGAATCACGAATCACAAATATTTTGCTTGTAGACCCCTAACCCCCTGACCCTGGGGTCAAAATGTCAAAATTCCACTTTTTCAGAACATGGTCATGTTGCATATCAAATTGAAGGGAATCACGAATACAGCAACATAGTAGTAATTATTTTGACCGCAGGCCTCCCCCTCTAGACCAGTGGATGGGGTCAATAGGTCTTTTTTTCCAAAACGGGGTCATGTTGCATATCAAATTGAATGGTATCATGAAATGTAGCAACATGGTACCAATTATTGTGCCTGTAGACCCCCCTCCCTTGACCCTAGGGATCAAAAAATTAAAATTCAACTTTTTCAGAACCATGTTATATTGTATATCAAATTAAAGGAATCACCAATGCGGCAGCAAGGTCGCATTCTTTTGCATGCAGACCTCCCACCCCGCAGACCCTGGGGTTAGGGACAAAAGAAAAAAAATCCACTCTCAGAACATGGTTATGTTGCATATCAAATTAAAAGGAATCACAAATGCAGCAACACTATAGAAAATAATTTGCTTGCAGACCCCCACCCCACCCTGACGATGAGGTCAAGAGGTCAAAAGGCATCTTTTTCAGATTAAATTAAAGGGGTTTCAAAATGCAGCAACATGGTCATAACATGGTTGAAATTGTGCAGATTATTTTCTTTCTATAAAACTACAGTGGCGACAGCGTTTTTCTTTACTGTTTTTCATGCGTTTCTGTTTCGTTTGTGTTGCGTTCGTTTTAAATGCGTTACAAACGCGACCAGAGACGTTTCTAAAACGAAAACGAACGCATTAAACATTAGCTGCGTTTACTGGTCTTGTCCAATCTAAGCATCGTTCGTGAAACGTTACTATGATGCGTTTGCTAAACGCAAAACGCTTTCCCGCACATGCGCAGAAGCCGTTAGTTTCATAAGCGTGCATTCGTTTCCGAAACAGTAAACGGTCACGTGGGATACCAGATAGGTTAAGCACGCACGTACTGTTTAAACATAGACGCTGCTCACGCGCAATCGATAGTTATTCATTTCCTATTCCTGATTGCTCCACAACAAAGATTTGTTTACTCCTTCAGTTTTTCTTGCTTTTTTATTATTCACTCATTGGATTATATAGCTGCAGAATGCTGGCCAGTGTGACCCAGGTTGAGCATTAGCCAAAGTTTGCTGCTGAATGCTGGCCTGTGTGACCCGGGTGAACGCTAGCTGAAGCTTGCTGTGGAATGCTGGCCTGTGTGATCCCAGGTGAACGCTAGCCAAAGTTTGCTGTGGAATGCTGGCCAGTGTGACTACGGGGGAACACTAGTTGAAGTTAGCTGTAGAATGCTGGCCTGTGTGATCCCAGGTGAACGCTAGCCAGAGTTTGCTGTAGAATGCTGGCCAGTGTGACTCCGGGTGAACACTAGTTGAAGTTTGCAGCGGAATGCTGGTCTGTGTGACCCCTGGGTGAACACTAGCCTAAGTTTGCTGCGGAATGCTGGCCAGTGTTACCCTGGGTGAACGCTAGCTGAAGTTTGCTGCGAAATGCTGGCCAAGGTGACCCTTGGTGAACACTAGGCGAAGTTTGCTGCGGAATGCTGGCCTGTGTGACCCGGGGTGAATGCTAGCAGAAGTTTGCTGCAAAATGCTGGCCTGTGTGACCCTGAATGAACACTAGCCGAAGTTTGCTGCGGAATGCTGGCCTTTGTGACACCGGGCGATGCTAGCCGAGGTTTCCTGCCCAACGCTGGCCTGTGTGAACCTGGATGAATGCTAGCCGAAATTTGCTGCTTAAAGTTGGCCTGTGTGACCCCGTGTGAACCCTAGCCAAAGTTTATTGTAGAATGCTGGCCTGTGAGACCCCAGGTGAACGCTAGCCAAAATTTCCTGCTGAATGCTGACCTGTGTGACACTGGGAGAACGTTACCAGAAATTTGCTGCAGAATGCTGGCCTGTGTGACCCTGGGTTAACACTAGCCAAAGTTTGCTACGGAATGCTGGCCTGTGTGGCCCCGGTGAACGCTAGCCGAAATTTGCTACAGAATGCTGGCCTGTAAGACCCCTGGTGAATGCTAGCCGACATTTGCTGCGGAATGCTGGCCTGTACCGTGAAAATATCTAGGATGTTGACAAATACATACTATTTTTATGTTTCAAGTCAGGGGATTTTTTGTAAAAAAAATCCTTGAAAAAAACCACGCTGAAACCTGTGAGATCCAAGTTTGAAAACATTCACAGACAATCTATGGACTTGTGGTTAGGTGAAAACAAAGATTTGACTGCTTTTGATTTAAAGTCTCTTTTCATAGAGCTTTTTAGTATTGTTTTTTTTTATCAACGATGAAATTCTACAGAAGAGCTCTCCAATGGACATTGAAGAGAAAAAGATATTGCCAGCTGATTTCCCTTAAAAACAAACTGTTTAGGGTAGATTGGTGCCTTCGATGGCTAAGTGATAGAGACATGTTTAAAGATGTTATTTTTGTAGACAAAGCAATATGAATTTAAGTTCAGCGGGAAGACTAAGATTCTACCAGATGGGCTCGTCAACGGAAAGGATCCCCTCAAGAGCTGCTAAGCCAAAGCATAGCTACACTGTAAGTACATGCTATTTCAGGCCTACGCATAATGTACTCAAATTCAAAGCCAGTATTCCACACTTTTGGTTTATCAAATATGATGCTGTAAATCTGTCACTAAGATCATTTAACCCAAGGTTCGACAGGTCATTATAACAGTCATTCTACTGGCTTTTGTTTATATATTAGATTACATGTATTAGCACCGAAATTGTTTCCAGACAAATTTTCCAGGGAAGTCAGACTTTTAGCTTGCCTCAAGGTGAGCTTATAGTTTGGGACTCGAACCAGCATCCGTCCGTCTGTGCCTGCGTCCGCCTGTCTATCTCTTCAAACATGAATATCTCAGGGAACCATTTGTCCTATCCAGATTAAATTGCATCTGGAGCATTATTGGGGTGAGGGATTGACTACATTAGGTTTTGGGCAAGATCGGATCAGAACACTGGTCTCCATGGCAACAGATAGCTCACATAGGGTTAAAATAGGGAAAATCTTGTGACCACTCTAGCTCCTTTATTTTTGATTGGTTCTTCTTTATCCTTGCAGATAACGAGGACAACCATAAAATCTCAAATGGGTTTGAAATTCGGCAAGATCGGACTAGGGACTTATGAGTTAGCTGCTCTTGAGCGTCTGGAAAAATCCCCATAGACTTATAATGGGAGAAATTTTGTGACCACTCTGATGCTTTTATTTTTTTAATGGATCTTCTTCATTCTTGCAAGTAACAAGACCAACCATAAAGCTCGGATGAATTTTAATTTCGTGAGGATTCCATGACTGACTTCGGAGTTAGCCCCCTCGAGCATCTGAAAAATCAATGAATAATGTTGTGACCACTCTAGCACCTTCATTTTTAATTGGATCTTCTTCATTCTTACATACAACAAGGAAACCCATTATATCTCAGATGGGTTCAAAATTCAGCAGGATCCGACCAGGAACTTATAAGTAACCTGATCTCGTGCGTTTGGAAATATCCCCAAAGACTTAAAATGTCCCATCTTTCATGCAAACCAAATATCTATGTGTCTTGATCCACATCTGAATTAAGGGTGAGGTTGGCGCCGTTAAACCGGTTTAAGCCCTCCAGTAAAAGTATTTTTACTGACCGTTCCAAGGCGGTGCTTCTTTTGTGGATCGTTTTTGTTAGTAATGCTTCATGTTTGTGTATGTTGTAATGTCGTGTATATCCCTGTAGCCTAGTGGTCACCTGCTGGGAAAGAGCTGACCTCTTGGCTGTCGTGTGTGTTGTGTTTTGTGTCACTTTCCCAAATGTGTCTTGGTCCACGTCAGAATGAAGGGTGAGGTTGGCGCCGTGAAACTGGTTTTAGCCCTCCAGTAAAATATTTTACTGACAAGGCGGTACTTCTTTTGTGGACCTTTTGTTTTTGTTCTGTCTTGTGTTTGCTATGTCTTTGTGCGCGTCTGTTTATATGTGCTTTGTGGTCACCTGCTGGGAAAGGGCTGACCTCTTGGCTCTCGTTTGTGGTGTCTACTGTGAGTTTGTCACTTTCCCATTGGTATCCTGGGTCAGGTGTGGTACTTGATTGTATCAATTCCTGATCTTTGCACCCTTACTTACTTTTATAATGGGAGAAATGTTGTGACCACTATATTGCTTTCAATTTTAAATGCATCTGTTTTATTCCTGCAGACAAGACGGACAATTATTAAAGTTTGAATGAATTTGAATTTCGTCAAGATTCCATCACTTATTATAGAGTAAGCTCCCCTTGTCTTCATTTTTAATTGTATCTTCTTTAATCTTTATTGTAACAAGGACAACCATAAAAGCTTGGATGAGTTTGAAAATCAGCAGGATCTGACATGGTACTTATGAGTTAGATGCCCTTGAGCTTCTTGAAAAATCCCCATAGACTTATAATGGGAGAAATGTTGTTACCACTCCTGTGCCACCACTTTGGATTATTCTTAAGGCAGCATGGACATCCACAAATTCTCGGATGGGTTCGAAATTTGGCCAGATCTGACCTTGGACTGTGGAGTAAGCTGCCCTTGAGCGTCTAGAAAATATCCATATACTGATAATGGGAAAAATGCTGTGACCACTCTTAGACTAGTGCTTTCAATTTTGAATGGATCTTCTTTATTATTGAAGATAAGAATGACAACTTTACTTGGCTGAGTTTGAATTTCGTCAAGATCTCATCACCTATTATGGAGTTAGCTCCCCTTGAGTATCTTAAAAACTGATGGATAATGTTTTGACCGCTTAAGCGCCCTCACTTTTAATTGGATCTTTTTCATTATTTCAGGTAAATAGGGCAACCATAAAAACTTAGATGAGTTTGAACCTTAAGTAGAACCAACCTAAGACTGTGGATTTAATTACCCTTGAGCATCATAAAAAATCTGCATAGACTTACAATGAGAGATCCTTTTTATGACCACTCTAGCATCAAGGACACCATAAAAGCTTGAATGAGTTAGAGTATCCGCCACACCCGACCACCAATCTAAAATATAGCTGTTTAATGTTATGACCACTGTAGTGCCTTGATTTTTCATTTGATTTTTTAATCCTTTTAGGTTATCAGGACATACAGTAAAGTATAGATCAGTCAGATCCCATCACTGACTACATCACTTTTCGAAAATTTCTTCAGGAATACCCTCAGAGTAACAAACAGTTTGGATGCAGATCAGGCCCGACGTTTTATGGGACCTGATCTGGGACAAACTATTTGCAAAGGTTATCAGCAGACGACACTAGTAGGCATGAGCAGTCTGATCTAAACAGTCGTGACAGTTTGTTAAAAAGCTACTGAAACATTTCAGCAGACGTCAAAAGCAGACTCTTTGCGTACAGGGCAATCTTGCATACTTTTTGGTGTGCTGATTTTTTATAAAAAAAAATCAAAATATTCTGTCAGGAAAACTATCATAGTGTTAAAGTAAAAAACAAATTGTCCAACAGTTTGGATCCAGATCAGGCCTGACAATAAGTTGGGCCTGATCTGGGTCTAAACTGTTAGCAAAGGCTATCAGAAGAAAACAATAGGAGGGAAAGAGATATTACAAATCAAAAAAAAATATCTCTGACTCTGATTAGACTCTTAACCCCGTAGTAACTGATCTGGGTCTGAACTGTTTGGCAATGTATGAAAAAGCTTCTGACCCAATTTCTGTACGATTTTTGCTGGGGTGAGATGCTTCGAATTTCGGGAGTAGATGTATGGGTATATTAATGTAATATCATCTATCTGAAGACTGGTCAGAGTATCTTAATGATCCCTCTAGTCTCTCATTCCGAAATATTCAAGCCCTTTGCTAGTCTGTGTAACTGAGCATGCCGGTTTTAAATTCAACATAAACGGAAACTGAAAAGACGGATTTTCTTATAACACAGCATATTCAAAAGTGGCTTAATTGTTTTTGTTCATATGTATATGTCTACTGCATATTTTTGCAAACATTATTTTACTTATGTAAGTTTGGGGACAAACAGTATGGACCCAAATCAGGCTGCTCCTATATGAGCAGTCTGATCTGGGTCTATACTTTTTGTCAAAAAAGCTACTCCTCATTTCAGCAAATGTCAAAAGCAGATTAACTCTGCCTACTGGGTAAGTTTGCATACTTTTTATCGTATGTGGATTTTTTTCAAAAAACAACTTTTTTTAAATATTCTTTCAGCAATACTATGTGGGTGTCAAACAGTTTGGATCCAGATTAGGCCCGACGTTATGTCCAGGCCTGATCTGATCTGGGTCAAAACTGTTGGCAAAGATTATCAGCAGAAGACAGATAGTTGGGATCAAATTTGGCTATAAGCTCAGACCTTGAATAGACGTTTTACTCTACAGCAGCTGATCTGCGTCTGCACTGTTTGCCAATGTCTGAAAACATTTCTACAGAACCCCAGGTGCGGAAGACATTCAAATTAGATATTTATCGTTCTCTTAGAGAGACTGCATGTGTCAAATAACCATTATTTATTCTCGTTTTATAGTTTGTAATTGAGGGCTCAGTCCAAGCCACTTTCAGTGCAATGTTCGCAGGCCTGATTTATTTCAGTATCATCTGGGCTTATTGACATTATGACTTTTTATTGTGGTGGGCTTAAACCCTTCCGCGCCATGCAATGTCGATTGAGCTGAGCCCCAAAAAGCATCTTAGTTGATATTTTGGCTCTCAATTTGCTATAGACAGCCAGCAATTTAATGATACATGCACAATGCATCTATTTGGAGTCTAATACACTGTTAAGTTGATAACTTAATGTTACTTTAACATGTCTAGGTACATGTATTTTGTGGGTAATATAGCTGAGATATAATTTAAAATGAACGGACGATATCTGCTTTTTGTAAGAAAAATAGGGTATATTAATTTACCAAAGTCCGTCTGCCTGTCATTTTTTTGTAATTGTATCTTCTCCAAAAGCTTTGCACTTAGCAACTTATAATTTTTTAGGTGTATAGGTTACAATATGTAAAAGGTACAGGACAGCATTTCATGTGGCCTTACCTTGACCCAAGGTCACATATGGTACTAGCCTGGGCAACATTTTGTGTGACCTTGACCCAAGGTCATGGTCAAATAATGTTTTTTTTCATGTAAATGCATATCCTCATAGGCTCCTACACATGTGGACGTAGCAACTTTGCTGACCTGTGCATTATTCACATGATATGGAGGGTACAGGGCAAAATTTTGTGTGACCTTTACCCCTTGGCTCCGACAGAGTCACTTTGTTGTGTCCTTGAGCAAGACACTTCATCCACTATTTAGTACTGGCCTTCTGATTAAACCAAGGAAGACCCGTCCAGACATGACTGAAAAAATGTTGACTGGGACGTAAAGCATCAAATCAAACAAACAAAATACATATAGGCTATATATGTTGTTCATTAAAATAAGGTGTTTTGTGAAAGCTTATTCTCGCAATCTTTCATTCTCGCAGTAGAGCATTACACCTGAAAACGTCTGCTGATCCAGGTATTAGCACACAACTTTTATTTTGGTCCTTTAAGATTCAGAAAAATGGACATATTTGGTTCAGATAATGAAATTTATATTTGTTTGCACGGCGTTTTAAGGTAAAGGTGTGACTGGGCGCTTGTAAGAGGTTTTATGGTACATCAAGTCTAAGTTGAAAAAGCATTAAATAGATAAGTTTCACGTGAGTTGTATTCATTTGAAAAATGAATTTCCACGTGAAACTTTAATTGCACGTGACGACAGGTGTATAAAGAGAAGATAGGTTAAAATTGAATTATCGAAGCCTTAGCCAGCAGATCGTTCAAACGTGCTTTCATAGATGAGTGACTTTGTCGGTCACCAGTGGACATTTATCCGGATACAAGCATTGTTACAACAAGAGGTACAACTGACAGGCGTTTTTCAATGTGGAGAGCCCGGACATTGGAGGTACTTCTGCAAGCTGAAAGGGCCACTTTTACTAAAAGAAATTTCTAAATGATAAGTATTCTTTTTATAACCAGTAAAATACAGATCTAAGAGAATTCGTTTAACATGACGAAGAACTGATAAGTCAAGCAAGATATTTCACTTGATATTTTAGAGTTTCAGCCTGGTCTAAACATTTTTATTCAAGGCCGCTCTTTTTTTGTTCAAGCTGTTTCAAAAGTAAAGTAATTGCTGCCCGATACATAGAGGCTATGACAGGTTTTACAATACGGTACTTATGTTTAATAACACGTTAAGTTTTACTTGCGCCGTTAGAGCATTTTAGGTCAGAAATTATTATTTTTGGTATAAGGGAGGCTACTCTTAATATTTTAAGCATACAAAGAAAAAGGTTCTATCCCTTTAGAGCAAGCTTTCGGAGAATGTTAAAATAAATAGATAAAATTGTTCTTTTCTGAATTTGCATGCTTCACAGATGGTGTGGCGCCTCTTGTCCGGTGAGATATATTGTTTTGGGTTTGACTTCTATTATGACGAACTTTATTCTCCAAAAAAGGGTGAGATTCCTGGATGCATCAAGCTCTTAAGTTATTTGAGAATAAATGGCAATTTAGTTCCTAAAAGCAAATAATTATTGCGAGTAGACGTGAAATGCTTTGTTGAACTAAGCATATGCATTGTTTTTAGTTTGATTACCATTGTGTAAAGCAGGATTAGTTATCATAAAAACAATCTTAAGAGACGCAATAAGAGTATTTTGCACCTGTGTCGCTAAGGGGTGTTCAAATACTTGCTAATATATGCAGGTTTAATATTATACAGACACGTGTAACGGCATATACTTTAGACTTGGTTTGTGTGGATTTACGGCTTGTTGAATTCCGCTATTTTCCAAGAATGGGCGATGAGCTTCTAAAAAGATCAAAAATGGTAAAGTTTTACTTCTAACAAGAATAGGTTCGTCCACATATTGCTTGGATATGGATTATTTGCTGGTTAGCATAGTAAGCCGTCAATCTAGAGTGAGTGTTCCGCATCTCGGTAATCTAGTTTTAAAAAGTTGTAAGCTAGTTTAAAAAACAAAACACACACACAAAAAAAAAAAAAAAAAAAATCGTATTTATTTGAAATAAAACAGTATGTGCTTGGCGCGTTATGTCTGGGGAGACATCATTAATATAGTCGATCTTTAAGGGGTGATTCCCTGTAAGTTAACCTAAGTAAAGGTTGATGTTTTTGATTGAATCTACTATGGCGATTAATTTAAAATTTAATGAATTTATACTAAACAAGATTGAGCTTAGCGCTCATGTTTGAACTTAGTTTTTTGTGAGATTCCCAATGTTATATACCAAGATAGGGTGAGAAGCTTCTTATTAGTTTGAGTATTCTCAGTTTAAGATTAATAAAATAAACTTGTGAATTAACAAGAAACAAGAATGGGCTTTGCGCTTCTTGTTTGGATAGTTGATGTTCATAGATTGTCTTCGCGATTCAATCACAGAGTGAGAAGTTACTTGCTTGTTTTAGCAATCTCGATTTTGAGATTATAAGATAAATTTTTTGAATTCACACGAAACAAGAATGGGCTTGGCGCTTCTTGTTTGGCGAGACATGGTTCATCCAATGTAGATTGTCTTTGGTCAGACTCCAAAAGTGATTAACCAAGAAATTTGTGTGACACTTCTTGGTTGTTTTAGCATTCTCAGATTTAAGATTATTAAAATGAACTTTTAAGAACTAGCACGAAACAAGAACATGCTGGGCGCTGCTCGTTTGGCGAGATGGGGTTTATACAATGAAGATTGTCTTTGGTCAGATTCCAAAAGTGATAAACCAAGAAATTTGTGTGACACTTCTTGGTTGTTTTAGCATTCTCAGATTTAAGATTATTAAAATGAACTTTTAAGAACTAGCACAAAACAAGAACATGCTGGGCGCTGCTCGTTTGGCGAGATGGGGTTTATACAATGAAGATTGTCTTTGGTCAGATTCCAAAAGTGATTAACCAAGAATGGGTGTGACGCTTCTTGGTTGTTTTAGCATTCTTAGATTTGAGATTATAAAACTGAACTTTTAAGAACTCGTGCGAAACAAGAATGGGCTTGGCGCTTCTTGTTTGACGAGAAGACTTTGGTCAGACTCCAAAAGTGATTAACCAAGGATGGGTGTGACGCTTCTTGGTTATTGTTAGCATTCTCTGATTTGAGATTATCAAAATGAACTTTTAAGAACTCGTACGAAACAAGGATGGGCTTGGCGCTTCTTGTTTGGCGAGACGGGGGTTTATGCAATGTAGATTGTCTTTGGTCAGACCCCCATAAGTGGTTAACCAAGAATGGATGTGACGCTTCTTGGTTGTTTTAGCATTCTTAGATTTGAGATTATTAAAATGAACTTTTAAGAATTCGTACGAAACAAGGATGGGCTTGGCGCTTCTTGTTTTGCGAGATGAAGTTTATCCAATGTAGATTGTCTGTGGACAGACTCCAAAAGTGATTAACCAAGAACGGGTGTGACGCTTCTTGGTTGTTTTAGCATTCTTAGATTTGAGATTATAAAACTGAACTTTTAAGAACTCGTGCGAAACAAGAATGGGCTTGGCGCTTCTTGTTTGGCGAGAAGACTTTGGTCAGACTCCCAAAAGTGATTAACCAATGATGGGTGTGACGCTTCTTGGTTATTTTTAGCATTCTCTGATTTGAGAATATTAAAATGAACGTTTAAGAACTCGTACGAAACCAGGATGGGCTTGGCGCTTCTTGTTCGACGAGATGTGGTTTATGCAATGTAGATTGTCTGTGGACAGACTCCAAAAGTGATTAACCAGGAATGGATGTGACGCTTCTTGGTTGTTTAAGCATTCTCATATTTGAGAGAATTAAAACTTTTAACTTTTAAGAACTTGTGCGAAACAAGAATGGGCTTGGCGCTTCTTGTTTGGCGAGAAGACTTTGATCTGACTCCAAAAGTGTTTAACCAAAGGTAAAGTGTGAAACTTCTTGGTTGTTTTAGCATTCTTAGATTTGAGATTATTAAACTGAACTTTTAAGAATTCGTGCAAAACAAGAATGGGCTTGGCGCTTCTTGTTTGGCGTGAAGAATTTGGTCAGACTCCAAAAGTGATTAACCAAGAATGGGTGCGATGCTTCTTGTTTGTATTAGCATTTTCAGATTTTAGATTATCAAAATGAACTTTTAAGAATTCGTACGAAACAAGGATGGGCTTGGCGCTTCTTGCTCGGCGAGATGTTGTTAGGCATTTTAGAGTGTCTTTGGTCAGACTCCAAAAGGGATTAACCAAGATTGGGTGTGAGGCTTCTTGGTTGTTTTAGCATTCTAAAATTTTGAGATTACTAAAATAAACTTTTAAGAACTAATACGAAACAAGAACGGATATTTGTTGCTTCTTGTTTGGTGAGATGTGGTTTATACAATGTATATTGCCTTTAGTCAGACTCCAAAAATTAATTGACCAAGAATGATTGAGATGCTTCTTGGTTGTTTTAGCATACTCAGACTTGAGGTTATTAAAATAAACTGTTAAGAATTCATACGAAACATGAATGGGCTTGGCGCTTCTTGTTTGATGAGATGAGGACTTAAGATTGTCTTTGGTCAGACTACAAAGTGATTAACCAAAAATGGGTGTGACGCTTCTTAGTTGTTTTGTCATTCTCAGATTTGAGATAACAAAATAGACTTTTAAGAACTTGTGCGAAACCATAATGGGCTTGGCGTTTCTTGTTAGGCGAGACGTTTTTGGTCAGACTCCAAAAGTGATTAAAAAAGAATGGGTGTGACGCGTCTTGGTTGTTTTAGCATTCTAAGATTTGAAATAAATGATAAACTTTTAAGAACTAATACGAAGCAAGAATGTGCTCGGCGCTTCTAGTTTGGCGAGATGTGGATTATACGATGTAGATTGTCTTTAGTCAGACTCCAAAAGTGATTAATCAAGTACGGACGTGGTAGCGCTTCTTGGTTGTTTTAGCATTCGAAGATTTGAAATAAAGAACTTATATGAAATAAGAATGGGCTTTGCGCTTCTTTTTTGGTGAGTTGTGATTTATACAATGTATAGATTGTCTTTGGTCAGATTCCAAAAATGATTATTCGAGAATGGATGTGACGCTTCTTGGTTGTTTTAGCATTCTCAGACTTGAGGTTATTAAAATGAACTTTTTAAGAACTCATATGAAACAAGAATGGGCTTGGCGCTTCTTGTTTGGCGAGATGAGGTTTATAGATTGCCTTTGGGCTGGTTCCAAAGTGATTTACCGAGAATGAGCGTGACGCTTTTTGGTTGTTTTAGCATTCTTAGATTTGAGATTACAAAAATATACTTTTAAGAACTAATAAGAGATAAAGAATGGGGTTGGCGCTCTTTGTTTGGCGAGATGCGGTTTATAGTTAGTCTTTGGTGAGATTTCCAATGTTATAGACTAAGAATGTATGTGACGCTTCTTGGTTGTTTCAGTATTCTCAGTTTTGAGATCAATAAAATTAAATTTATAAATTCGTACGAAACCAGAATGGATTTAGAGCTTATTAATTGTTGAGATGATGTTTATAGATTGAAATTGCTGTAACTTACATCGTGATAAATCAGGAAAGGGCGTGACGTGTTCTTGGTTGCATCTAGTTGTCTTCAAATGGACTTATTTAGCAAATTTCATGAGATCAATTGAACAAGAATGTGATTGGTGCTTTTTGTTGGAGATGTATTTCCATAGATTGTTAATAGTGTGATTCCTAATGAAAAATTACATGAAATTAGATGACTAAGAGAAGGGGGTTCGGTTGAAAAAAGATTTCGGTTTAAAAAAAAAAATAAAAAAAAAATAAAAAAAAAATAAATGCAGATTTACCTCAAATCGTCACAGAATTTATGGACATGGCCAAATCTTTCGGCAATGCAGAATGAGCAATCTAGCTAAAAAGATGCCAGAGGTGCTTAATTATTCTATGTCAAGCACTGTAAGGATGAATGAAGAGGCTGGAGGAATTTTGTCTAAGCCTGTTATCAAAAAAAAAAAAAAAAAAAAGAACCTTATACTCCTCATATGTTGCTAAAATTGTACAAATGTTTGGTAGAGATGGTAAAAATCTTATTAATTTGAGATTCGTCTCAATGTGCTTGTTAGGATATTTTGGATTCCTGAGATATTCTGAATTGGCTAATTTAATACGATCATTTATCAGGATTTTTCAAGATAGACTAGAATTTTTTATCAGCAAAGCAAAACTGACAAGTTTAAGGAAGGTGCATGGATAGTCATATCCCCTACATGAATCACAGTGTGTCCTAAAACTCATCTTTTGGTTTATATGAAATTAGCTAATATTGATAATGATTTAAGTAATTATATTTTTCAGTGTGTTGTTAAAACTAAGTCTGGTTGTAAGCTCCATAAAAGTAGGAAGCTGTCATACACTAGAGCCAGAGAGATTTTGCTGGTAAATTTGGAAAAAAAGTTGGTTTGCCTAAGGGCTGTTTCGGCTTACATAGCCTCAGATCAGGCGGGGCTACAGCAGCTGGGAACGTAGTTCCTGAGAGGGTGATCCAAAAACATGGCAGATGGAAGGCAGAGCTCCAAAAACAGGTACATACACGAGCTTTATCTCAAATGTTGCTAACAAATATGATAAAAGAATACATTTGTATTTCATTTATGGTTGTTAATAGCATTTTGGTTGCCCGTTCTTTATTGTCGATCAGCTGGCTGTTGGCACATACTATATTCTTGTTAGTTTTATTTGATTGCAAATAAGAAGCTTCTGAGCATGCGCAGTAAAGATAGGCTAAATGGTCTGAAGAAACTGACAGGTGAATGATGCTTCTTTATATTTTAAAGAGGAAATGTAAAACAACGCTGCAATAACATATAAATGATTTATGTTCGTATGAGAAAAGTCGAATCAGAACATAATTCAGGGTGAAATTATCAATAATGAAAATATAATTATTATAGGACCAAATATATAAAAGGAAAATATATAGAAATTTGGCAGCAAATTTTCACCATTTTCCTGGTTAATGCGATAATCTATTTATATAGTATAATAGATGTTTATGATTGCTGCCTATCTAATGTGCTGTTGATATGTCGGAGTAACTCCGGGGGAGTAGCATGCTCATTCACTGGCTCCTTTCCATGTCAGTGCAGTTAGTCACGTAAATTGTACATGTACCTGTACAAACGAACCAAGTCCTTGCATTCATTAACGTGAATCAAACACTGTTTTCAGTGTTGTTTTTAAATGCATCGAGCTTGCACACATATTTTAAAGGAATGCGTACTTTACCCTTTGTAGATCAATGTATTTTTGTCTGTTAATTGTAACTGAATCTCTACGCAAAAAACTGTCTTTTTTGGGTTTTCGAACAACACAGGCGCAGATCCGCATGCGCATTTGCACAGTCTGATCAGCCCCTTTTGTTATTCGCTAATAGGAAAGTTTCATACATAGATTTGCTACAAGTATAATTTCCATTTTTCAAGAACTGTAGTCTATGTTGCTGAGCTGGCTGGCTTTGACATGACCTTTTCGGAAACCCTGAAGGCAGGTTTGTCCCAATTAAAATAAGGTCTAAAACCATTTCCTTCTTTGCAAAACCATTTTAACTTTGCGAACAGTGAGACTCTGGTGAGGGCATTTCATCTAGGTAATCATTGTCGGTTAAAGTACTCAGTTACAGGTTTCAGGATACAAAGGGTAAATTATCATCTTAGCTCAAAAGTTGACTAAGTGAAAGTGATGAGATTTCATTCGCATTTATGCAAAAGCGGATTAATTTGATTTAGTTAAAAGTTTTCATTCAAAATTTTGGGTAATTGAATAAAGCCAATCATGTTGAGGTAGGAAATTTACACTAATTACCCCTCATCAAAGGGGAGATCAAGAGACAAGCGCGGATCAAGAAAGTTTTATAAGATGGGGTACTGCTAAACTCTTACAACCCACCATCCAAACGCCATTTAAAAGGTGTTTCGCTGGCTGGCTGATGATGTCCCAACATTGAAAATTCAGGTCCAGATCAGGTCCGACAGAAGTTGGGCCTGATATAGATCCTTACTGTTTGACACTCCAAATATTTTTGTTGGTTTTCACTTCAAACACACCAAATATTTTTTTAGGTTCTCATCCAGATCTCAGCCACCGGCAGTGATCAATGTAAAAAACTTTGAAATACATCCTGTAGTCAACTTGAACATTTCCTGTCACTAGTGTCTGCAGGGAAAGCAGAGGTAACAGTTTAGATAGTCGACTGCTACCAACCAACATTGACTGCACTGTATGAGTACACTAGAGTGGTTCTTTAAAGTTAGAATGAATCAATTATATATTTCATTGTCTTTTTAGGTTCATGTCTGGGCTGGAATTTCATATAGGAGCAGAACCAACATCTGCATTTTCACTGGAATAATGGATTCGATTATCTATCAGAAGATCCTGGAGCACAACCTATTGCCATTTGTCCAACAGAGGTTTCCTGATGGCTACAGGCTTTATCAAGTAAGTTTAACCCCTTGTATGCATGTACTAGACCAGGCCCACTAGTGCAGTTCGTAGCAAGTCTGACTGTGGATCCAGGAGATGCATGTAAATGTATGGTTGATCTCCACCCATTCCCATACTTTAATGGAGATTGATAATTGAATAATTTCTACAGTCATTCTCCTCCTGCTGATTCAAGAACTGTTGTTGTTGGTCACATTAAAGTGAAAGTAGATGAACAAAGTACTGGCCAAGCCTGTGCAAGGAAAAAGTTGTAGACATAATCATAGCTGTTGACTTGGACGTAAAACCTCAAACCAAACAAACTAATAGATGTACATGTATAGCATTACGACATTGACCTGAGACATACACGTATGAGTACTCAATAACCTCTCCCCAATCTTCAATATTCATTGTGTAAACTACACTTAAGATTGTTGAACACTTATTTGAATGCAAGAGTATCCAATCCTTGGATTTGGAGGTCACTTGTAAACCTTTGGCTGAGTTATGGCCCTTTTTATCCCCCGACGAAGTAGGAGGGATGTTTTTTTGGTGCCTCTGTCCACACTTTTTGTCCACCACGAACTATATCTCAGGACCTTTTGGTCAGATTTGATGCATCACTAAAATAAAGATAAATATTTCATCAAAAAATACCAAATCTCTTTATGGGACCACTCTATTGACCTTGTAAGGAAGTAACAATCACCTCATTATGACTGACCTTTTGATCTGCCCAGTATGACCCCTGTAGAGATTCATAATGGTACGAGGGTCTTCCAATTTCCTTATAATGCAAGGGTTTGTACCATTTAAACATCGCAAATGCAATCATTAGGTGGCATTACTTGTTGGGCATGCAGCAGCATATCCAAAACTTTGCTGAAAAGTGAGGTCGCTTGTTGCTTAGCAATAGAAAAGTGATACTAAAGCTAACCTGGCCAGATTTTCCTTATACAAAAACCTCATGTTAAAGAAACGCAGTCTGGCATTTAATTATTATCATGTATATGAGCTTAGTTTGTCCTTTAATCTGTTAAAGTTAAATTGTTCTCAATGTTACATATGAAATATGGTCATTAACATGTACAAGTTAGTCATGGTTGACTATTTGTTAAGTCTATATTTTACTGTTGCTAGGCAACAAAGGACACATTTGATACATGTTTTTTAAAGATACTGTTTTAAAATATAGGATATATTTAATGATTTAGGGTGATTTAAAACTTTTATATCAACTAACATTAATTTAAGGGCAAATTCATGACCCATACCCCTATTTCTGATTCAACAAATTTTCATTTTTATCGCTTTTTTACGCTAAGTGTTCCTGTCAATTTTACATTTTTCAAAGGAAGTCTATGAATTTTACAAAATAATTACCTTATGTTGAGGTTTATAGAATAGATTCTTTTTAGAACTGATCTGCACATGACAGTAACCAAGGCAACCATTTTAAGGCATCTGGACAGGTAAGTGTTAAGTACCTATTTGCGTTGCTAAGCAACAAGCGACATCAAATTCAGTCAAACTTTTGGATATGTTGTTGCATGCGCACCTTATGGTTATATTTGTGATTTTTAAATTGTACAAACTCTTACATTATAAGGAAATTCCCCCTATTAATGGACGACCCTCGTACCAGTATAATTGCTCAATTTTTTACCTTTTTAAAGTGTTCGGCTGAGGCTAGAGTTTTTCGGAGTATGGTCAAGTTGATTATCAAATAAGGAAATGAGCATACAAATTCGTACAAGTAAATATTTTGCCATTCTCAACATTGGCTTTGGAAAACTATGAAAAGGTCAAAACGTTTTTTTTTGTGTATGAAAGTAGTCATAATTGGCATATTATATTAAAGACACACGCGGCTAAATCCCATGCGCACCTTTCTCGTGCCAGAAAACAGGTAAAGATGTTTGGGACCTGTCTTTAGACTATTTACGGATTCGGGTCAGCACAGCTATCAGATACTCTTATGTCATATGGGTGTTCTGACACTTTGTGGACAAAATAAAATAATTAAAGTGTGTCCGAAAAATATATTGACCTTTTATCAGAACTGATAGTCTCTGTACCAAAGACAGATAAATGTAGCTCAGACGAAATCAAACGATGTATACAATTACCCTGGTTACGAATATGAAAGTTGCCGAGTCTTTCTATTTGTACGGTCATTTAGAGCCGCGCACAACCGGACCTCTTGGCCTAGTGGTTAGCGTGTCTGACTACGAAACCAGAGAACCTGGATAGATTCCAGGGTGCGCACCTATTTTCAGAGTGTTTTTCTCTCTCTTTTTTAAACATTTTAATGCTAAATTGCTTCATATACTCATAAAATGGCACCATCAAAACGACCAAAATGGTAATTCCTGAACTTTTATTTTGAACTATGCATGAAACCTATGGGGGTGGGGTTGAATTTGGCCCTCCTGAAAGAGAATTAGTTCGTTGACCCAAGATTTTTATTCTTTTTTCTGAAAGATATTATAATAGTCCATCAAATAAAATATATTCTTAAGATTTTCAACATCAGATTTTTCTAATACAGGATTTATTCTAAAAATAATTCCAATTTTCGACGAATTGCCAAAATATATCATGCAGTAATGTGTCACAGCTTGGGATAACACATAAACTTGTACATTTTCTAAAAGGTTTGAGGTCATGGGCATTAATTTAAGCTAAAAGAAAGAAGGTGAGTGAAGATTACAACAGTTTTAGCTCGATGTTTAGGATTTGTGTTATTCTTTCATCTGAATAGAACATTTGTCAAATGATGAAAACACAACGCAGGAAAATGGCCCTTATTGGTAGATTTTCACATTTTCAGTTTTTGAAATTTTTCAACATGTATATGTAAGTTATTGATTTGTGTACTTTTCGTTCGGAAATTATCCACTTCAGTCCTAAAATAAGGTATTGTAAAGCAGTACCCTTTGATCTGACGTCACACTTTTAGCGATGTTATGTCAAAATAATGGAAAGATCTCCTGGTATCATCAACTAATCGGCAAACGTTGGGTGAAAAAAGCAAACATTCCATTAAGAATAAAGGGTCCTTAACTACTTATTACAAACAATTCGCAAAAATATGGTGGTCGTACCCCCGAAATTGACAATGCTAGAGCCGTTTAAAGTTGTATACGTCAACAGATATTGTACATACTTATGACAGGAGCGCAATGGCTCAGTGGTAGAGTGCTTGACTCAAGACCGAGGGGCCGCGGGTTCGAGCCTCACTGCGTTGTGTCCTTGAGAAACATTAATCCTAGCTTAGTACTGGTTCAACCCATGAAGACCCGTCCCTACATCACTGAAATATTGTTGATGGGACGTAAAGAATCAAATATTGTGACGTAACTTGACGTCGTCAATAATTTGATTAATAGTTGGCCATCCAGAGCATGAAAAAAAAAATTCTGTTGGCATTTTTGAGTACATTTTGGCATCCATGCTCAAAGTGTATCTTGATGTGTTTTAAGAAGGATAGGGGTGGATGCCAAGTCTGGAAATGCCCCAAAGTCCCAGAATTAGGTCAAAGGTCAACTGAGTGCAAATTCTTGTATATATATCAGATTTTAGCCTTTTTATCAATTAGCTATCCAAAATTATGATTCAAAAGAATGCAAAATCTCTTTTGGATAATACAGCCATGCTATATAAACAAACAGCATCATCAAGGCATGATGTGTTTTTGGATCAAAGGTCATTTAAGTGCAAAATCGGTGAAAATTGTATCAATATTTTATTTATATAGGGGCAAAATTCAAATTTTAAGTTCCCTTCTATCCTAATGTAAGAATTTTTTATTGCTATCCTGCTAGGCGTGTGTCTATCACGTTGGGAAAGCAATGATTTACCAAGTTTCCTGCGGTCAAATATTCATAATATGCATGTAAAGTACGTTACTGTATAAAATCAATTAAAATGTAATACAACTAAGAATAACCATTTCATTGTAAGGAAATATTTTTTGCTTAATGCTTTGTATGAATATGTCATTTTATGCAATTATCTATCCTTTTATACATAAGATGTGTTTAAGTTGTTACTTACGTTACATTTTACTATCTGAAATTGAGTCATTTCTCAACGGTATATGTTCCTAGCTACAGCTTTCATGAAGTACTTTTTCATGATCTCATGCCTATAGGACTAAAATATATTTCTTTTCTCATTTCACACATTTGTTGTATTTGTTCCCATCTATGAGTAATTGTAAAACACTTTTTACAAGGCCACTACCTGCTAATTTCATATACTAAGCATAGCTTCGTGAAAACACAAAGACCAAGCCTCCTTTCATAAAACATCAGGCTTGCTGAAACTATGATAGAATATGGTAAATACCATATACTGGAAGGAATATAACCTCACATTGGTCTTCATATTGGCCTGTTAGCAGATGGTAACATACATAACATAAAGCTAATATACATGTATATTTCTAATAATGACCATCCAGTGAAAACATTGTTAATTTCTTGTGGCCTATATCATGGAAATAGCCCTGACATTAAGGGTAATCCTCCATATAACTTTAAACATTTAATTGTAGGGGTGTCCTTTCATTTGCAGATATTAATGAAATGATGTGGATTCAAAAGCAGCATTTCTTTGAAATCAGGATGCTTGTGTAAATGTATTCATCCATATATATAAGCAGTATAGATATGATATTAAAGGTAACCTCTGATTTTAAGATACCATAAAATATAAATCTATGTCTTTCACAGCCCCACTTTTTATATATTGTAATTGTTTCAGTGTCGATAAATTCGATTCTGAGTATCATTATTAAACACAGTTTGCTTATTATTTTTTGCAATGATGATAGAGATCAAATGCTATGAGCTTCTTTTTAACTGTAAAATGCCAATGCAAGTTTTATTCCAAATTAAATTCCCCCAAAACAGATTTCTGGTGACTTCTTGGGAACACAGGCATTCACCATATTGGAGCACCTAATGATTTGATTGGGTTCATAGTTTTCCATCAGTTTGGGGTCATTTCTTAGTATTTAGAGTAAATGTGTCCTGAAATGGTTATCTAATATGTGCATTTACTTGCATAATCCATTGGTTTAACATCCCCGATTTGCTTGATGTATATAAGATCCTAAGGTAGTTAACTCGCCTGTTCTAGTGTAGAATCTATCTGTTATCCATGGCAATTTGCTAAGACAGGGATTGAATGCATATAGGGTAGGTGACTTACATTAATGTATACATCTACTGCTCTTAGATACAAGTGCAATATATCAGATTGGATAGCACTTGTAACTGGTAACATACTCGAAATGTGTAGTTTTAATATGGCATTACTCTTGAAATATAACTGAACTTCTTTTTTTTCACTATATACAAGACAGTCTTCAAACAGTGTTAGTCTTCACAAATATCTACAAGGATATAGGTACAAGAGTGAGCAAGTTTATGCTTAAAATGATTTCTGCAAGCTGTTGTCAGCAATGTTGTTCACATTTTCGATGGTTTTGCATATATATTTAAGACTATCACAATAAGCCTAATTTAGTAAACCTTTTAAAACCAACCAACAGACCATAACTCACTTTTCATAGGATATATATAAAACATGTACTAGGGTTATAAATAGCTCAACAAAATCAAATAGTGCATAAATAAACTAAAAACAAACTACCTTGTGAATAAGAAAAGCAAAGAAAACAGCTGCGTGTGACACTACTTTTTCAACATTCAGTTTAATCTGTGAGTTTCAGAGATGCAAACCATACTAGTGAATTTTGGGAGTCATGTTTTTGTTTTATGCTTAAGAATAAAACAGTTAACTGATCTTTAAAATAAAGTATCACTAACGTTCAAATTATTTATTGTTTATGTTACCATGAAATATGTTCAGATGTTTTACTAGACTGTTACATGTACATGGCTCAAATAATCTTACCTCAACCAACCTTAGTCTAAGATAATTAACAAGCAAAATAGTTTCTATCAGAATTGCAATAGAATATAATAAGATAATCATCATTACAATATGATATAAAATCTAGTTCAACAAAACATAGAAGATTTTAATGGGGACAGATGATAAATTAATTTTATAATGTAATTGTCAACAGAGAAAAGTGAAAATTAAAAGAATTCAGCATACAAGGAAAATCTTTAATACTAGATCTATGTAACATCCTATATTTGGACATAAACCATGCTGGTTTTGTACTACGATGTTATATTTGCAATCTTCAAAAACCTATACCTGCTATTGAAGACACTCAGCACTACCCCTGCCTTAATTCCTGCCTTGCCACTAGATGTATGAAATATTGCTATGCTATTTTAAGTAAATTATTGATATTAAGTCAATATTTAAATCATGATGTAGATTGCATGTTTACGGTTATGTACCATTGGTAGAAATCTGAAAACTGCAATATGAGTGTAAAAGAACCAAGCAAATTACAAAAGGTAATTGAGTAGGACCAGGAAATGCCGCATTCACTTATTGCAGACCAACCCATAGCACTCTTTTAAATTAAGTCTTATATAGAATAAAATGTGTGTAGTATATGTAAGCCAATTGTGGAGAGCAGACCCAAATTTTATATAAGCCTAACAACAATTTACTACCTTTATCCATTTATTTAAGGCACCTTTTGTTACCTACGTTACCTCATTAATATATGTGCAGCAATTTAAGATCCATTATTGTTAATATAGTTATAATTTGACTTCATTATGAAAGATACTTTGCAAATTCCAGTGCAATGTAAATAAAAGAAAACTGAATATGTAAACAGCTATGTGTTACATGCTGGAGCCAGTACAAATTACATACTAATTAGCATATTTAAATATTTACTTGATTTCACTTCATTGCAAATTAAGTTATAAACAACTTCAAATATATGAAAAAGAACATTTTCAAATAGAATATAGATCAATATCATGTATATTTCAGGTCAGGTATCATGGTTTATTCTAATACCTGTAATTTGTAAAGTAATTATCTGCAATTTAGTATAAAATGTAACATACATATCGCTGATGAGCAGAAATACATATCACAGTTGTATGCAATTGATTTTTATGTCTAGTTTAAACATTTAATGCTTAAACTGTCTCACTAATACTACTAAAATAAATCAACATTAGCCTTGTACTGTGTGTACTGTTGTTTTCAATGCCAGTATGGTAACGTTGATTACAGGTGATTTATAGAAAAATGATCACAGAAAAGTTATTAAATTATTGATTTCTAAGGCCTCAAGACATGTCCCAAACTTAAAATAGTTTTACTTTCTGAGAGGAGCAGCAATATTTCAAAGTAGCCCATATATCTCAGTTTAGCCCAATTGAGGGAGAATTTCCGTCAGAATTGCACAAAACTTACGATGTTTGTCTTTGTAAAATCCATAAAAGGATGCTTCTAAAGGGGTTCTTTTAATGATAAACATATTAATTTAAGCCTTTTGAAAGACTTCTACCCTTTTTAGAGTTTAAAAAGCATCTTGTTGTTGGACCAGAGAAAAAAAGAAACACAGTTTGTAAAAATGCTCCGATTATTGCACTTGATGACCTTTGACCCCATTTTAAAGTCGACATATGAACATTTAGTTATAAAAAACATTTTTTCAATCTTTTTCAGACTTATAACTATAAGCATACAAAATTTGGCTTGAAATGAAATATGTTTACATATAAAAAGATAGAGTTGTTTTACAGTAGTACATATTTTCTCATTTTTGCTCTCAATGACCTTTGATCTAGTTTCTGGCCTTCATATGCAAATTCAGACTTGGCATCCACCCCTATGGCTTTGTACACATGCTAAATATTATGTTAAAAGTGGTCTAACAAATGTACTCAAAAATGCCAACAAAACCAAAAATATGCATCTTTTTTCGATTCGGATTGCCAACTATAAGGAAATAAGCGCTATTTAGTTTGTTTATACCTATGGAAAAGCCCAAGGCCGTTTAAGGCATAATACAAGACACAGATATATTCTTTACAACAAAAGGGCACCAGTCTGTCAGATGAGGCCGTGGCCCCGTCTCAATATGACCTAAGCTGTTGGTTGGTGGGACGTTTGAACACAAGGGTCTTTATATACACGCCTTCACCTGAATATATTTGACTTCATAGTTATTGCATTTTGTTTCAGCTTTTTGTGCTTATTTTTGAAACGAAATGTCGTAGTACATGTCGCCTACTTTCTGCGCCCGACCTTAGTACATATTGGTATTGAGGACGGGTCCACGGCGGGATCGAGGGACAACGGACACACATCTATATATTTTCACTTTTTTCGTGTCCAACATGAGCTGGTAAATGGTGTCAGAAAATGAGCGATTCAAGCTTATGCCAGCATACACATTTACGAAATAAACTTTTTTGATTCAAAAGAATAACTATACCAGCCAGCATACAGTTTTGGGCGACTATGGGCCCCTAGCGAGCTGGTGGGTCGATTGAGGCCCATTGGATAAGATGGGATCGACGCGAAATAACCTATCTTTATGGTTTCCGATACAGTGAGACTTAAATCAGTCTCCTCTGCTACAAAGACTAGCTAGAGAAATGCAATTTTGCTCGTAGCAAGTCTAGATATGATACTTTCTAATAAGCGAATAACAAAGATGCTGATCGGACTGTAAAATCCCAGATACAGGTTTTCTCGCGTACATTGTAAAGGCCCAGATATAACTAACATATTGGTAAATCTGTTTATTGCGCAAATCAGTTTGATCTAATGTGTAACTGTTTCAAGATGTAGACTCCATATATACCAGCAATTTTTTTTTGAAATAGAGTCATGGAACATACTTATTCACTACCTTGTGACATCGCCGTCTAAATTAATGTATTACCAGATTTTTTTATGTTTTTTTTTTTTTGCAAAGATCATTGTCGCCAAACTATAGTGGCTAAAATTATGAAACTAGTACCAAAAGACAGCAAAATGAATTACGCAAAAAAAAACTTTTTATTGTAGCTTTCTTGATTTCTGTTTTTTTTTATTTTGTATGATAGTCATTTAAACACAATGGCAATTAAAATCAAACTATTTTGGTAACGTTCACGTTAGGGTAGCGTCAATGATATATATATATTTAAATATGTTCCTTTTGAACGTGTTCTACCGGAGAGCCTTGAGCGTAAATATTTTGGTGTACATATTTACCGTTTTGTAAATTGCATCTTGGTATTTAGTGCATCTTTTTTTTACAAAATGCATCGTTTTAAATGGCGACGTCGCAAAATGGCGAATAATTATGTCCTGGGACTGAAGGCCCAGATAAGAATTTCCGTTGTTCTTTTTTACTATGTGAGTTGGGAGCGCATTGGCTCAGTGGTTGAGTGCTTGACTCGAGACCGAGGCGCGCTGGTTTTGAGCCTCACTAGCGTCACTGCGTTGTGGTCCTTGCGCAAGACACATTTATCCTAGCTTAGTACTGGTCCAACCAAGGAAGAACCACCCCTAATTAGCTGAAAGATTATTGATGGGACGTAAATCAAACAAACAAAAACTATGTCACATACCCATACCCACAGGTATCATACCGTTTTCTGACTGCGGAGAATTTGGGGCTAGTCTTGTATCGGGGGTCGTTTCTTTTATGGTGGAGGGGAGGGTTGGTTCCGTAAAAGGGTAAAAAAAATATATTTTTATTATCTATATCCAACTCAAATCTATTGTATTAACACAACCAAACACTCGTTCATGTGCTTAGAATATCGCAAACCTTGCACACTCTACTGTTGGACCACAAATTATGGTTTAAAACGGTGGAAATTATTTTGAAAGGCAAAAATTGCTTTCAGTCGATCTAACTGAGAAAATCCTAAAATTACATTTCATTTAACACTGATATCTTAAAAGCGAGGTTATCGATAGCAATTTTGCAAAAAATAATATAGTAATTGCTCTTAGCATTTACCAGATAATGTCATATAAACATGGTGCCTATGCTCAAAAATGTTGATCTTATCCGCGGACGTTGGTGTACCTGTCTGCGGGGCACACCAAGATTTTGCTAGTCTAACCGAGGTGATTACTTACGGAAAATGCTAATACTGAAACGCGGATGATACGGTGCTGAACCCTACTACTGTCCTCGAAGTTGTAATAGATAAATTGCTTAAAATGCAATAATCTGAATCAACATCATTGGCGTAGCTACCATTACGCAGTTACGCACGTGCGTAATAAAAATAGTAACATTCAAGGGAGGTCAGCTAATGTGGCAATAGTGATTTTTCATGCTATAAGGAACTGCTCATAAACGAAAGTATTCGCTCCCTCTGGGAGCAAATTCTTTCCTTTAAGAGAAGTTCCCATTTTGAAAAGGGACACAATTGATTATTTATTTAATCAAGCAAACCTCAGTCTAAATTCAGCAAATATATGATACCTATATGGACATACGCTTTTCAGTGTATTATTGCATACTCGCATTTGATGTGCGTTACTTTTCCAGTGTTCTGGCTACGCTTTTGAACATGTTTTGTTTAAAATAAGTATGCAATGATACACTGAAAAGCGTAAGTCCATATAGGTATCATATATTTGCTGAATTTAGACTGAAATTTACTTGAATTTAACTAAAAGAATCAAATTAAAATAAAATATTTTGTCAGTATCCTGATCTTTCCCCTAAATGTTTGAAATATGGCCAAACAATATATGTGTGCTTGTTGCTCCATGTAAGAGAAGAAAGTCAAACTTTTAGGTTCGCAACACTATAATTTGATTTCTATAATTAATTTTATACAAATGGAGTTCCCATCATGCATCCCTTATGTTGGTCTTAATATTGTTTTGAACATAAGCAGGACTTCAGTTATGATTGTGTAACAGTAACATAAATTTCTTATTTTTCAACCAAAGCATATGTTGTGGGTACTCAAAAGAACCGTCGCGATGAAACGGTTCTTTTAAGCTAACATGAGAAGAGAGGACATACTGGAAATGTAACGACAACGAATGCTGAGAGTGGGCGGTTACTGTTTCAGAGGAACGTCAAGTAACAAAAGACCATTCTCGTTTCCCTGACTCTGCACTGATTGAGGCAAAGAAAGGCTACCGCAGGTTGGAATATTTAAAGCGACTAGCAAAGGCTCTGATCAGACTGCGCATATGCCCAGGCTGATCTGTGGCTTTGCTAGTCGCACATACCACATTGAAATAATCAAAACATAATTCACGCAAAAACTTCAATTAATATAGTAAATGTAAGTAGAATAGAATTGGAATAAGCTCCTATTAAAAAGACTTTTAAAAGCATGATAATAAGATAAATGTGATCCAACTTATTTCTGGGGGTAAGATAGACACTGCATGCTTTCCCTAATGAAAGATAGATGACCTACCAACAGTTTTCTTTCATCTTTTTCCTATTTTGAGCTACTCTCGGATGAGTCGTCTTACAATACATTAGATCTACTGCGTTTGTGTTTCTTTGCAATAAGCAATATTGTGATCAAGAATAAAGCAATGGGAGCTTTCTGATTTTATTTAAACTGAATCGGAAATTTAATATTGATGAGGCTCTCCCAGGTGTTTTGGGGACAGGGAAAATGGCATGTATTTCACGTGAACGGGGACTGTAAGGCCAAGTTTTGATGGAAACAGAAGAACAAAGATGATAATGGGGAACAGGGAACATAAGATAACGAATTTATTTTCGATGGGGGGACAGGGGAACACGCCCCTTTATTTCGGGGAACATGGCGACATTTACCCCCACTACTTTGGGAGGGCCTCGCGAATGTATCGTCTGCTTAACACATCAAAGCATAACGAATATAGTATTGAGGCCTCCAGGGGGTCTATGCTCCCTTGATTCCTGAAAATAATGCACTGATCTCCCAAAATTCTTCAGCTCCCTGAAAGTATTTTTCCTTTGCTCCCTCCCCAAATCCTTAAAATTAATTCAGCTTCTCCCCAAATCCCCAAAAATATAAGCCAATTTTCCCTAAAATGCATTTTTCTTTCCATAGTATTAAATTCACATGCCTATACAATGAAGCTATACACGAGCGGATGACTAAATTTTACGTATATACATGTAAAGATAAGGCTTAGCCAAAGAATACAAATATTACATGATATGTAATTCGTTTAATGAAATAAACACTTGTGCTAGGGGGTTCCGGGGACATGCTGCCCTGGGAAAAAGGATAAAATTGTGTGATCTGGTGCATTCTGTGTGTTCCGAGGTATGTTATCATCAACCTAAAAATCAACAATTTTTAGGATAATAAATCAACAACATCCCAAATTTTGTGCTATATTTTTCTCCAAGATTAATCCAGATGCGCCAGAAAGCCAAAGAAATGTAAAAAATGGATGCTTTTCCTTTCCATGTAATGATGTGGATTCAGATTCGTGCTAGGGGGGTCCGGGGGTAACTTCCCGATTTTTTTTATTAAAATGGTGCAAGCTGGCGCACTCTGAGTGTTCCAAAATACATTATTATCAACCTAAAAAATAACAATTTTAAGGATAATAAATCAGCAATAGTAAAAATTATTCGCCATACCTTTCACCAATACCAAGGCAGAGTAGCATGTTAGAGCTCGAATGTAAATACATTTAGATTTTCTAAGGGGGGGGGGGGTATGGGGGGCCTCCCCTCAGAAGCCGAAGAATTAAAACAAATCAAATAAAATGAAGGCTTTTCCTTTAAGGTAAGAGTTCATAAATTTATTTTTTACTTTTTTGCAGGGCTCCCAAAATCCCCAAAACTATAAGTTTGCTCCTCAAATCCCTGAAATAATACCAGTGCAGCCCAGCTCCCTGAAAATATATAGCCCTTCTCACCAGCTTCCCCAAACCCCTGGGGGCCCCAGTATTTATTTCAAGATAAAGGCGCGCAGCAAGGCAGAAGCAATGATGCCTGGGCTTCATCATCACATGGGCTTCCATGCAAGAAATCTCAAAGAACAATAAAGGTACTGGTCTTTCGCGCAGTCTGATCAGCTTCTTTGTTATTCGTAATCATTGCGGAAAAGTAAAGTAACAAAGTCAACTATCTTAATTCTTCATTTTTTGGTAATTTCAACATGATAAAATCATCTCACTACGACCCTGATTTTGTTTGATTTGATTCTTTACCTCCCAGTTAACAATTTTTCAGATATATCGGGACGGGTCTTCCTGGGTTGAACCAGAACTAAAACAAGGATAAATGTATCTTGCTCAAGGACACAACATAGTGCGACGCCCCTGACATATAAATGTTGTCTGTAACCGATTTTTTTTTCCGAGATGTCCTCGTTCGTCTACTGAGAACAACGTAATAAGCCAAGCCCCTGATACAATGGGAGCAACAATAAAAAAATGGACGGACGCCAAAGATTCGCCGACATAGGACATCCGCGGATCCAGACCCCCCCCCCCCCCCGAAATATTACAAAAATGTAGGGTTTCTTGGCAATCATAAGTCTGGTCCGGATCCCCTAAAAATCAGTTATCATCCTAGCATTCAATAATGGGTCAGCAGCATCGGCTCGCCAGCGAAACGCCATTTGGCGCCATTCAAATGGCGTTTCGCTGGCGGACCGACGATGGCCCGCTTATAGTAGTATCTGGATCCCACCTCTTGTCATCATTCAAACACAAGCAAAGGAAAAAAGCCATTAGAGTTGGACCCCCTCTGACAAAAACTGTCTGGATCCGCATATGTAGGACGGACAGTAGCCTATATGTCTGTTGCCTACAATGCATATAACTTGCAACAAATATGCCCCCAAAATTCTGTTGTTGTTATCAATAACTTACCCCGAATAACAACATACGCAGCTCAGGAGGGGGGGGGGGCTACTCTAATATTTTCATACACACGTAGGCTAAGGCCATTTTTAGGGGTTCAAAAATTCAATTTCAGTATGTTTTGGGTTTTTCAGAGAAATGAATATTTTTGGGGGTATGAAGATTTTGTGGATATTTTGGGGGTTTATCACATAATTGGACTATATTTAAGGGTCATTTCTATACATTTTAGGGTATTTTCATTCGGTCAAGGTACATAATGGGGGATATTTTTGGGGGTTGGTAAAATTTTAATTTTTTTGGGGGGTACTTGAAATTCTTGATATTTTTGGGTGAACCGTAGATGCTGGGCCTGACTATACATATGAAGTAAAAATGAGAGTTGCCCCCCCCCCCCCCTCCCCAGCCCTGGGACATGCAACCAATTTTATTTAACAAGTATACGCTTTTACAAAGTAGCTCAGTCTGGCTGGCTAGCTGACTGATTGATTGACTGAGAAGCAAGCAGACAGACAGCTATATTTCGGTGCATGCTTCTCTAAAACCATTGGTCAGCTTTCGGCAGAGGGGGGTTGTACCCTAATATTATCATAAATAAGTAGGTTCGGTCCACTTTTGGAGGTTCAAAATTTTGAATTTCATTTTTTATTTATTTTTTTTTTTTTTGGGGGGGGGGTCAGAAAAATAAATAATATGTTTTGGGGTATGATAATATAATGAATAAAATTTTGGACCTTTTGGGGAGTCATTTCTATACATTTTAGGGCTTTTCTTAAGGTCAAGGTACAGTATTGGAAAATGTGTTTGGGGTTGCTAAATTTCATATATTTTTGGGTATGCCTGATATTCCTTATAGTTTTTTTAAAGTATATGCTGGGTACAAGCCTACGTATTTAGAAAAAATGAAAGTATCCCCAATGGGGTCAGGTACTTTTACCACCTGAGCTACTAGATAATCTAGCAAAACTGGCCTACAAAACAAGTAAAAAGAGCAATGAACCGATACAGCGAGACAGACAGTCATAGGCAAGTGGACAGACAAGTATGCAGGCAGGCAGACGGCTAGATTATGCTGCTCACAGCCTTCAGATTATTGGACAGGCGCTCTTACCATCTGAGCCACTAGACACATGTAAGCTGGTTTAACGAGCATACAAGTAAAAGAACCAATGCATACAGACGGGCAGACTGTTTAACAGGCAGACAAACAAATAGCTAGATTTTGCTGCTCACAGCCTTTGGCACTTTGGTCTGGCGATCTTACTACCGTAAATACTAGATTATTTAGCTAAATGAGCATTCAGAGAAATAAAAAGAGCGAAACCCAATGGTTTCATAATGATTTGACCGTAACTGGTCCAGTGGTTTAAGCACACCACCTACCTATCTTTTGTCGTAGATGATTCCGATATTTTTTTTTAATTTTAGGATTTCCGCGGAAAAGAGAGCATATTGCAGAACCCCGCGGTCTGAAACAACACCGACAATGGTCACATCCGCTGTAAGATTAGGAGCATGCTCTCACCCCGTGTTCAGATTCGCATCAAACTTGTAATAGAACCAGTATTGGCTGTCCCTGCTGGTAGAAACCAACAGACTATCAAAATGAAAGTGCCTTTGAGTCCATAATTGGTTCTTGTCACTTTAATTAATGTGTGAAAAAACGGTTCTAAAAAGCCCTACCACGCGGCCAGATAACAAAACTCCGCGGACGCTATAGCATTTTTTTTCACGCACCTCCGCAGTTAAGACTTGCAACCGTTGAAGGGGTAGGGGCAGAAATCCTGTTCTCATAAACAATTGACGCTTATTTAAGCCAAATCGTAAATATACAGGTAAAAACAAGTAAACGTCGTGTCACCAAAAACGCAAAAAATATAGAAACCATTTCTGTTAAAAGGTGTAATTATCAATCAATCCCAAAGTATCCCGATTTCAAGGACTCGTTCATGATGTAAATCCATTTTACTTGCATATTTTAAGTACTGTAATGCCTTAGCCATGATGTACTGTTAGAGTGACTATTCAAGAAAACATAAATGCCTTAAATTGACTCTAACAGGTGTTCGTAAATAAGTTTTTACTATTTCAAATGAGAGCCCCTACCTTCAATTTCAGTATATTTATTCTCCGCGAAAAGACTAGTCGAAAAATATCCGCGTCCAAGAATTCGGTATGATACCTGTGCATACCAGCCCGGTGGAAAGATAATCAAAAGAACAGTCGCACCCTGGCTGCACGTCCATCCGTTACGTCATTGTAATTCTAAAATTACGTCCCCATGACGCATCTTAGCGTATTCATGTTTTTATGAAAGTCTTTTTCATGATTTACCACTATAAAATGAGGTATTTAGTGATGAGAAAGAAAAAAGAATCTATTTTTCGTGTGAGGGTGCTATAGAAAAATTCATCCCACATGATCACTGTTTGTGATCACTCGGCTAAGCTCATAATGTCAATCAGTGATCCTCGTGATATTTTTCTATCCTCCCCTCACACTTATATATTTCAGTTTACTCAGTTTACTATAAATAGTACGAGTGTATAAGTTGTCTTTAAAAAAGAGACCTCTCTCATGAATTTTTCTATTGAGGCACGCTTTGCTTTTTTTTATTCTTTTTCAGACATCACTAAATACATCGAGAACATAGTCTTCAGAGTGTTCTTATGCTGCTGTGTTCGTGATGTGTTTCCGACAGTGGACTGCTCTATGAGCTTAACCCATTTATGCCGTAAATATATCGAGAGAAAGTAGTCTTCAGAGTGTTCTTATGCTGCTGTGTTCGTTATGTGTTCCCAACAGTGGATTGCTTTGGGAGCTTAACCCATTTATGCCGTGAATATATCGAGAGAAAGTAGTCTTCAGAGTGTTCTTATACTGCTGTGTTCGTGATATGTTCCCGACAGTGGATTGCTCTGGGAGCTTAACCCATTGATGCCGTAAATATATCGAGAGAAAGTAGTCTTCAGAGTGTTCTTATACTGCTGTGTTCGTGATATGTTCCCGACAGTGGATTGCTCTAGGAGCTTAACCCATTGATGCCGTAAATATATCGAGAGAAAGTGGTCTTCAGAGTGTTCTTATGCTGCTGTGTTCGTGATGTGTTCCCAACAGTGGATTGCTCTAGGAGCTTAACCCATTGATGCCGTAAATATATCGAGAGAAAGTAGTCTTCAGAGTGTTCTTATGCTGCTGTGTTCGTGATGTGTTCCCGACAGTGGATTGCTCTGGGAGCTTAACCCATTGATGCCATAAATATATCGAGAGAAAGTAGTCTTCAGAGTGTTCTTATGCTGCTGTGTTCATGATGTGTTCCCAACAGTGGATTGCTCTAGGAGCTTAACCCATTGATGCCGTAAATATATCGAGAGAAAGTGGTCTTCAGAGTGTTCTTATGCTGCTGTGTTCGTGATGTGTTCCCAACAGTGGATTGCTCTAGGAGCTTAACCCATTGATGCCGTAAATATATCGAGAGAAAGTAGTCTTCAGAGTGTTCTTATGCTGCTGTGTTCGTGATGTGTTCCCGACAGTGGATTGCTCTCTTAACCCATTTATGCAGAATGAATTTTCCCATCCTTAACAATTGGAAGAATCCATTTCCAATCTTAGGGATGTTGGATGGTATTCTTCATTTTTATTAAAATTCTGAAAGAAACTTCTGTAAGATAACATTGGAGAACCTGATCAGAAGCCACGCTTTGTGGTGTCTGATCTAGTTTTGCACTGTTTGTTGATGTCTCACAAAAAAGAACGCTAGGCTTATATGAGTTAATTCTGAAAGTATGGGATGTAGTGACTTCAAATATACTAGCAAAAAAATAAAACAGGCCACCTGTATTTAATTTTCTTCAAATCGTAGAATGACAGGACTACTCTTATTGCATCTCCAAGTAGCCCGACGTGTCATGTATCATAAACAGTTAAGATATTGACAGAATGTCCAAAGTAAATGCAGGATGCCAATTTAAATATTGGGATCCCCACTTTCAAAAATTGCATCAGGTCATGGCTTTTTGAAATAACCCCCATTCACACGCAAAACAACTTCATTTCAAAATCCAATCCCATACTGAACACTAAAGTTTTGTAATTAACACTTCATCTGCATGAGACTCGTTGCTATTGGCCAAAGTGTCAAAATTACTCAACCATCCAATGCAGTGTATTCCACAAAGTCTCCCGGATACAAATTAATGAATTGAGCTGAGCCGTTTTCTGTTATCGTTTACTGATTGGCTGTCCTTTCCAAGAATAACAGTTATATGAAATAGTGATTATAGCTTTTCAGAAAATTGGTAAAACACACGTGGCCTGTTAGAACTAGTATGTATGTGTTAACACACTCCTAGTTGATATTAGAGAACCTCATCAGGATTTGAATACGTTTTTGTTTTTGCAATTGTACATTTAGTAAAGTTAGATCACAGGAGCTTGAAGTTCGATCCTTAAATCACCCCTACAGCCTCAATACCAAAAGCTCTCAATGTCATTACGTAGTAATGTCCAGGAGTGAAACTAAGCTCTCGGTAGCCATTCCGGCTCCAGTTTCCGGTCAATTGGCAGTGAATGTTGCGACGGCAACGTCAGTGTTCGATAACTTTGCTTCTACCTTATGATCATGATGGCGACGTTAAGACAAAACAGGACAATGTCTCAAATATACTTTAAGTCGATGATGTACCGGGAAATCTATTTGTTAGGGCATAAACAATGAGACAATGACGTTTTCATCTACGGAATAAGCCCCAAGACGCTATAACTCGACGTTACGCTTTGTACGCCGAATCGTGCGCGACGTCAACGTCACACGATCTTTGAAAAACAACGGTTTCAGTTTTGAATTTCCGCAAAGTTTATGAAAAACAGAACTTTTCTTGATAAGTAAATGTAAGGGTTTGATTTATTTAATATTCTGAACACATTTAACTGATCGTCCATTTTTGGTTGAAGAGTTTGTAAGTTTTGAAATGTATTTTCTCCAAGTGTGACAAAGGCTCGGATTCACTGCGTCAAACCGGATACTGGAGCCGGAATGGCTACCGTTATTTTTTCCTTATTTTCAAATGTGTATTACTTTGACTCAGTGATATGTCAGAAAAAGTTATCCATGCCTCGCATGACCTGTTGAGATAGTTTTTATGGTTAGATGTTCAGTTTTCGCCAAAACCTACTGGTAACGGCGATTCAAATGTGCCTGAAATTTAGTTTCACTCCTGGTCATTACTACGTAATGACATTGTGAGCTTTTGGTTTTGAGGCTATAGGGGTGGTTTAAGGATCGAACTTCAAGCTCCTGTGGTTAGATACGTTCCGGTCTACGCATGACAACACACGCACGCACACACACACACACACACACACACACACACACACACACACAATTAGGTGTTGTCTAAATAAGTATCGCTCTTCTCAGATAGCAAGTTAAGGTAATAAAAGATTCATGTTTGGCTGCATAGAATCATACGCGGGTCCACAAAGAGTGGGTCCAACTTTGACATCGTTCTTTTTAGTTGATGAAAGGAGGGTTAGTCCAAATACATTATACCGCCATAAGCGGACCATCATTGGCCCACCAGCAAAATGCCATTTAAATAGCGTTTTGCATGCAGGCCGATGATGGCCCAACATTGAATGCTCGCTTGGTAGCTTTGTGATTTTCAGGGGATCAGGACCAGCATTGCTAAGAAACCCTGCATTTTTGTAATTTTCAGGGAGTGTCCGGACCCCCTGTTCCCTTCCTCTGGATCCGCGCATGTAGAATGGAAGGCAACTGAAAGGGAAAATAAAGGTCCTGATCAGTCCGAATATAGGTGATCATGTTTTTTCATTGATTATTGCTAAACAAACAATTAAGGCCCTCATCAGTGTGCGCTTCAGTGCGTGGCTGATCAGGGTCTCATCTTTTGATAGAGAGAAAATTGAGGCCCTGGTCATTTAGCATTCAGGATCTTCTATGACTGCGCATGAGTGTATCCTGGGGGGTGTGGGGGACAAGGCGTCCAGACCCCATCTGAAAAATCACAAAAATTGGTTTTTAGCAATATTGGTCTGGACCCCTGAAAAATCACAAAGCTACCAAGCCACGGTTTTATGTATGGTCATTACCGCACTCCAGTGATACGAAATGTAAATGGCGTTTCCCTAGCGGGCCAATGATTGCCTGCTTATAGTGGTATTTGGTTTCTCTCTCCCCTCATCAACTTAAAAAAATAAAGTTGGACGCTTTCTGACAATACTTTCTGATTCCGCACATGCTGTTGACATACGGGCAATTTAAGCCAGGATCAGATTTCTTTGTTTGGCTGATAGAGGCTTCCTTGTCTCATGATGTAGGAACAATTTAAGGCCCAGATCAACCAGCGCTTCTGTGTTTGGCTGATTAGGATCCCAATTGTCTGGTAATATCAGGATATTCAAGGTCTTAATCTTTCAAATCATATACAGTTGGCTGATTTGGATCTGAAATATCCATTTTAGGTCATATCAGTCAGTGCCTATGTTTATATAGGGACAACCATCAAGACCAAGTTCAGTCAGCGCACCTGTGTTTGGATGATCAATATATTTTTATTCTTTTCTGTAGATACAGTGACAATTAAGGCTCTGATCAGACAGCGCATCTGTGTTTGGTTATTAGAATCTTCCTTTTCTGTAAATACAGGGACAATTTAGGTACTGATCTGTCTACATTTCTGTGTTTAGATAATGGTGAATTGACTTTCTATTGATATAGGGACATTGAAGGGTCTAATCAGTCTCAACTGCTGTGTTTATATAGGGACATTAAAGGTACTAATTAGTCTACACTTTTGTGTTATGATGATCAGGATCTTAAGTGCCTGCTGATATAGCTACAACTAAGGAGCTGATATTCTTGCACATCGATAAGGATATCTGAGATTTTAACCTGAAATAGAAAATCTTATCTTACCCATGCTATCTTTCACAGGCTTTCACATGGGGCTCTGTACGTTGGTTGACTTGGAACTCACGCACATGGTCGTCAAATGCCATCATTATTATGTTAAAGTGACATCATCTTTTGAAATTGCATCTTGGCGCATTCAGGGACTTCTGGAAGCTTATTTTAAAATAAAAGCAATGGTGATCAAGAAAAATAATCCATTATTCGTGTGAAGGTGCTCTAGAAATATCCGTCCCTTGGGATCACCGTTTGCCATCTCTCAGCAAGCCTCATGATGCCAAATGGTGATCCTCAGGACTGAACTTTCTATCCTATCCTCACACTCATGATAGATTCTTATAATCTAACGCTTCTGTGTTTGGCTGACAAGGATCTTTAATATAATAATGATATAGGACCAATTTATGTCCCAGATCGGGCGGCGCTTATATGTTTGGGTAAACAGAATCTTCAATGTCTGCTCATATAGATGCAATTAAGAACCTGATAATCCAACGCATCTGTGTTTGGCTGACCAGGATATTTAATATGATTATGATATAGGACCAATTTAAGTCCCAGATCAGGCGGCGTTTTTATTTTTGTGTGAACAGAGTCTTCAATCTGTTCATAAACACCCGGATCAATCAGCGCACCTATGTTTTGATATTTACATGTTGATATCGAGCCAATAAAGCATCTGTGTTCAGTTGATCAGGATCTTATATAGCTACTGAAACTGCGTTGTGTCCTTGAGCAGCTTAGTACTGTTTCAACCCAAAAAACCCAATCCCTACATAAATGATAGATAGTTGATAGCACGTAAAGAATCAAACAAACAAAACAAAGTATTTGTTCTGTTCTGACAATTGTCGTTGAAATCTAGCGTCTCTGTTATCTCACAAACGCGCGTCTCCTCATTTTTCAGTACCTTAAGATTTTTAACAACCATAAGATACGTTCACTTTCTAATGCACTTGCCTTTGTAACGCGATGTTTGATTGGATAACATCAACAAATTGCAACTGTATATCCTGCGACATACTGTCGGAAATAGTTTGCCGTCATTAATTACGTCACATTTCTTTGGATGACGTGCGGCTATATGCTGCTAGCAATGCTCTAAATTGAGAGGTGACTGCAGAAGTGCATTAGAATCGGGATAACCGTATTCAAAATTTTCATTTGCCCGTCGCCATAAAACTAAATCTAATACCGTAATTTCTTTGATATGCCTCCCAATATGAAAAATTTTGATACAGTTATCCCCTAATTGTAAAAGTAAGTAAGGGTGCAAAGATCAGGAATCGATACAATCGATTACAACACTTGGCCCAGGATACCAAAAAGAAAGTGGCAAACTCAGACACCACAAACGAGAGCCAAGAGGTCAGCCCTTACCCAGCAGATGACCACAAGGCACAAATAAACAGTGGCGCACAAAGGCATAGCAAACACAAGACAGAAAAAAACATAAAAGATCCACAAAAGAAGTACTGCCTCGGAACGGTGAGCAAAATATTTAACTGGAGGGCCCAAACCAGTCCCACGGCGCCAACCTTGCCCTTAATTCTTATGTGGACCAGGATACATTTGGGAAAGTGACAAAAAGACAAGAAAATACAACACACACGACAGCCAAGAGGTCAGCCCTTTCCCAGCAGTTGACCACAAGGCTGCAAGGAACTGACAGACGTGAATGCATGACAAACACAGGACATTACCACCACAAATGATCCACAAAAGCAGTAGCGCCCTGGAACGGTCAGTAAAATATTTTATTGGAGGGCTTAAACTGGTTTTACGGCACCAACCTCGCCCTTAATTTAGATGTGGATCAAGACACATAGATATTTGGTTTGAATGAAATACGCCTAAACTACCAATGTATGATCTAGAACATGTAAGCCTTTGATATATTTGTTAGCGTACGATACTTGAGCCGCGACATGAGATTTCCAACAATGTGGTATGTGCAACAAGCAAAGCCTCAGATCAGCCTGCGCATATACGCATCCTGATCAGAGTCTTTGCTAGTTACTTGAATATTCTAGGAGTGCTTAGCTACTGACTGATCATCATTTGGAATTTCTAAGCTTAAAAGGAGACTACAGATGATCGTCTGAGTCTACACTTGACAAAATGCCACATTGTTGGAAATAACATTGCACGGCTAATATCTTTGTAAACTGATTTTGAGGAAGCGCAGTGACTTAGTGTTAGAGTGCTTGACTCGAGACCGTAGAGCCGCGGGTTTGAGTCTCACCGGCGTCACTGCGTTGTGGTCCTTGAGCAAGACACATTTATCGTAGCTTAGTACTGGTTCAACCCAGGAAGCCCCGTCCCTATATAACTGAAAGATTGTTGATGGGACGTAAAGAATCAAATCGAACAAAACAAACAAAAAAAAAACTGATTTTGAACTATTAAGACCCCCTTTACCATCCGAAGTTGAATTAGATAATGACTATGTTTTAACGTCATTGACGGCAGCTGATGTGTTCAACGTATAGAGGATCTTACATGCATGCTCATGTTTAATTGAATGTATTAAACAAGTTGGAGAAAGAGATAAAATGCGTGGCTTACCAAGCATGTATCTCTTTTTCGCAACGAGTTTAATAAATTCAATAATACAAGAGCACGAATGTTAGATTCTATTTATCATATCACAAATACCTTAATCTCATTTCTGGCGTAAAAATGTTATAGTTTTTATCATTATGTACGCAACCTTGCTATGGGCGTCATAGCGTTTCCCATAAATCTATAAACCACTAGTGGTTTATCGATTTTATTGCATGGCTTTATTTAACTCCCAGACGCGACATCATATGATAAAAAAGATATGGATCACATGACCAATAGCTTTTATATGTGTCTGGAGCATGAGGAAGATTAAAATCACCATACGAAATTCAATAGATTATCATTTTAGCATTTCTTACAATGGGTGTGTATTTTGCCTTCTCGCCCCCTTTGCTCTCCCCAAATGGTAATTTAAAGTATGACGTCTATTAATTCGTGGTTCCATTTACCTAAAATCCTGTTCAGAAAATTGTCGTTAAAAGTGTTCGATGATGCGTACTGAAAACTATGAGATAAGCAAAATAAGATGTATAATAAAAGAAATTGCTAGATATATTTTGCATAGTAAAATTTTTATTGTTAATATACTTAAAACCAAAAGTAACTTTACACTTTGAACTACCGATGACAATGCAAGGCCTCACCAAACGTGTATATCGACGCATTGCCTTGGTCAAAATAACGCCAACGTCTTGCCTTGGGTTGTTTCATCCCTGGGCATGACCCCAACAGAACACGTATGGAATGAATTGGGTCGGCTGTTCAGGTACAATCATCAAATGATATGATAAATGACTCATATGTGCACTTTTGTTATAATAGCAAACGTATTCCTAACTTGCTCATGCAATGTTAAGTTAATTCAATTAGGTGACGGGTTCTGCTATGTAAGGTCACACTGGTTACTGGTAATCTAATTGGGCCTCGTCGCGACAAAACCTGTCTTCGGATTTCAGACAAAGTGAGACTGAAACCAGTCCCCTCGGCTACAGAAACTAGCTAGAAAAGTTTCTAGCAAGTTCAGATATGATAATTTCTAATTAGCGAATAACATGATGATTTGATGTGTGTTGAAGTTAAGGAAACCAATGCATGTAATTTGTTTTTTACCGCGTTGTTCTTTGCATTTAACAAAGAAGGGGTCGAAAACGTGTTTCGATTGCATTATTCACAATACAAAATTGATACAGCATCGGTTTATAAAGTCTACCGTTTTCCAGTAAGGTCAAATCAGCCATTTTGAAAAAATAAGGTCGTCTCAATAGAGCCTTTTAGGCAATCTTTGAGTCTCGGAAACCACTAACGATGTTTTTATAATGACGTTTGCAAGTCAAAAACAGTACTGTTTTCGTTGTGTAGACATGTTTAATCTAAAGGGTTTCGTGTTTAAGAGGGTATCATAAGAAAGACAATAAAGAGTAAGGCAAGTTTATAAAAAATGTCTGAGTATTTGAGTCATGTACAGTCACGTTAATCTGAAGTCTAGGCTAAAAGCAGGTGGTAACGATATCCACTGAAGACGTTTTCATATGATCGACTAACAGAATGTTTTCGGATGCTTGTGCTACTGTAGCACTGAAAGGATTACTTGAACGCTAAATTCAGTTTGTTAAAAACTCAAAAAATTAGGAAGAGCATTTTAACATCATAATGGAACGCAGAAACGAGGCATAAATGGATACCATTCTCTGACGTTTTCAACGTTGTTCATCCTTTAGAACTTTTTTTTTTACGTTAGATCAAACGATTTTATTTCGGATGAAGGGAGGTGGGTCTGGCCTCAGACTCTATGGCTCTGACATTAAGCTTTAATCGGTGGGTTGGTGCCAGATGCTTATCTGTAGCTGGACCCACCGTTGCTCGACTTGGTTTCCTTTAGCTCTGACTATCTATGAGTCATGAGCCCTTTTCTTTGTTTCATCATTGTGTGTTAATTTGACTAGAGTGCTTCTCCATGATGATCATTGCATTAGTTAGATGGCCTCCATGCGAGCTGAACATTTCTTGTACTACAACAACAGCAGAATCTAGGGCGAAGGTTTGGTACCAGTAAAATGCATTTAAGCCCCTCGGTGGCTTAGTCTGCTGTCCGTTCTAAGGCGATTTTTCTGTTGTTTACTTTTTCTTTATTTTAACTCCAATTGTTGGAGTCTGTTATTGTTCTATGTTTGTTTTACGTTACTTTATGTCCATTCTAGTATTGCGATCATCTTAATTGGGAAAAGAGAGCTGGTTGCTTTGCTTAATTTGTCTTCCTGGTGTCTCGTGATGGTTGAGCGTCTCTTCTCGCGGTGCCACGGGGTTGTCTGCGGTTTGTGATTGTGGTATTTCCTGATCATACTCACTTACTTTTTTTGTATCCTTTGCATACGCATGGCATTAACTGTAACGTCAATGCATTGACGTCTAACCAGATTACGTTTTGTCTGGCGGACACGAAAAATTATTTAATGTTAAGATCCCGACATTTGTTGATTTACACTTAATAAAATGTTTCATATTCATTCAATTCTGACACGATATTAAAATCCGTGCTAAACTTTTGTTTAGCAGTATATTTGAATTGACCAATAAATGAAGATATTACTTACCTCTAGGGGATAATACATCAAGATTTTGAAAGTCTCTTGACATAAATACTGATGGAGATAAAAAATCAGAAAGCGTCTATGTCTTTAGCTGATTAGGATCTTTAATGCCTGTTAAAATAGGAATAATTCAGCTACAGATCCGTCGTTTCAATGTTTGGCTGATAGGATTCTACAATTTCTATTGATATCGACACAATTAAATACCTTGTAACTGTGCGTATTTGTGTTTTGCTAATCAAGTTCTTTTTTGCCAATAACGACATTTAATAGCTTTGAGATAGACCCAATTAAGAACCATTACGAACCTTGTTACATGTTGCACCTATGTTTGGCTGATTAGTTGGTGTATCTGTGTACGGGGCTGGTCATGATATTAGAAATATGTTGATGTAGAGCCATTTAAGGCCCGGGTCCGTTATTCAATCTATATATGTTTGACTGATGGGGATCTTTCTTGTTTGTTGATTTTAGGACAATTAAGGCACAGACCTCACAATCACTCTCACCCATTCCCTTTTGCTCTCACCTCTGCTTTCTCTCACTTCTATTTCCTCTCATTTCTGCTTCTACTCACTTCTGCTTGCTCTAACTCCAGCTAGCTCCCACTTCTACTTGCTCTCACTCCTGCATACTCTCACTTCGACATGTTTCTACTCCCTGCAACGCTCTGCTTATTTCATCACCAGTGCTCCTCATTTGCTTATGCGATCTCTTAGCCCACTCACTTTAACTCCCGCTTGCCTTCTCTCCTGCTCACTCTCAGCTCATTCCTTTCACCATCTCTGACCCTCAAATTCCACTCTCACTACAATTTGTTCTCACTTCTGCTCTCTCTCTCTCTCAGATTCTACCACTCTTTTGTTCTATATCTGATCCAACTTCGCAATCTCACTCCTGCTCCCTATCACTCCTACTCTTTCTCAGACCCTTACCAGATCTCACCACTCTCACCCTTGCTCTAACTCCACTTGCCCTATCGCAAACTTTCTAAATCTGACTCTGACACTTTCTCTGAATTCAATATCTTTTGACACTCACTCTCATGTGGCTCTCATCTTTTCCTCGCTTTCTCTCTCTCTCTGACAGTACGTGTGCCTCATCATATAAGTGTACATGTGCCTCATCATATAAGTACATGTGCCCCATCATAAAAAAGTTGTAATTCATCATATAAGAATCATATAAGACTCATATTAAAAATTGTAGTAAATTAAAAAGAAGTATTTCATCATAAAAAGTAGTATATAAAAGTATATTACCATCATAGAAAAGTAAGTTTAAAAGTAAGTTTTCATCATATGTAAGTAAGTTTTCATCATATGTAAGTAAGTTTTCATCATATGAAAGTAAGTTTTCATCATATGAAAGTAAGTTTTCATCATATGAAAGTAAGTTTTCATCATATGAAAGTAAGTTTTCATCATATGAAAGTAAGTTTTCATCATATGAAAGTAAGTTTTCATCATATGAAAGTAAGTTTTCATCATATGAAAGTAAGTTTTCATCATATGAAAGTAAGTTTTCATCATATGAAAGTAAGTTTTCATCATATGAAAGTAAGTTTTCATCATATGAAAGTAAGTTTTCATCATATGAAAGTAAGTTTTCATCATATGAAAGTAAGTTTTCATCATATGAAAGTAAGTTTTCATCATATGAAAGTAAGTTTTCATCATATGAAAGTAAGTTTTCATCATATGAAAGTAAGTTTTCATCATATGAAAGTAAGTTTTCATCATATAAAAGTAGGAATTCATCATATAAAAGTAGGAATTCATCATATAAAAGTAGGAATTCATCATATAAAAGTAGGAATTCATCATATAAAAGTAGGAATTCATCATATAAAAGTAGGAATTCATCATATAAAAGTAGGAATATATGATGATATCATAATTCTATATGATGATATCATAATTCTATATGATGATATCATAATTCTATATGATGATATCATAATTCTATATGATGATATCATAATTCTATATGATGATATCATAATTCTATATGATGATATCATACTTCTATATGATGATATCATACTTCTATATGATGATATCATAATTCTATATGATGATATCATAATTCTATATGATGATATCATAATTCTATATGATGATATCATAATTCTATATGATGATATCATAATTCTATATGATGATATCATACTTCTATATGATGATATCATACTTCTATATGATGATATCATACTTCTATATGATGATATCATACTTCTATATGATGATATCATACTTCTATATGATGATATCATACTTCTATATGATGATATCATACTTCTATATGATGATATCATACTTCTATATGATGATATCATACTTCTATATGATGAAAACTTACATAATGAAAGTCAGATGGTGAGAATGGGCGAGGGCGAGAGTGGGGGTGGGGGCGAGGGCGAGATTGGGCGAGGATGAGGGCGAGAGTGGGCGAGGATGAGGGCGAGAGTGGGTGAGGGAGAGAGTGGGAGAGTGGGTGAGGGAGAGAGTGGGAGAGTGGGTGAGGGAGAAAGTGGGAGGGGGAGAGTGGGAGAGTGGGTGAGGGAGAGAGGGCGAGAGTGGGTGAGGGAGAGGGCGAGAGTGGGTGAGGATGAGGGCGAGAGTGGGCGAGTGGGAGAGTGGGTGAGGGAGAGAGTGGGTGAGGGAGAGAGTGGGAGAGTGGGTGAGGGAGAGAGTGGGTGAGGGAGAGAGTGGGTGAGTGGGAGAGTGGGTGAGTGGGAGAGTGGGTGAGGGAGAGAATGGGTGAGTGGGAGAGTGGGTGAGGGAGAGTGGGTGAGTGGGAGAGTGGGTGAGGGAGAGGGCGAGAGTGGGAGAGTGGGTGAGGGCGAGAGTGGGAGAGTGGGTGAGGGCGAGAGTGGGAGAGTGGGTGAGGGCGAGAGTGGGAGAGTGGGTGAGGGCGAGAGTGGGAGAGTGGGTGAGGGCGAGAGTGGGAGAGTGGGTGAGGGCGAGAGTGGGAGAGTGGGTGAGGGCGAGAGTGGGAGAGTGGGTGAGGGAGAGAGTGGGAGAGTGGGTGAGGGAGAGAGTGGGAGAGTGGGTGAGGGAGAGAGTGGGAGAGTGGGTGAGGGAGAGAGTGGGAGAGTGGGTGAGGGAGAGAGTGGGAGAGTGGGCGAGAGAATGGGCGAGAGAGTGGGAGTGGGAGAGAGAGAGAGTGGGAGAGAGAGAGAGGGAGAGAGTGGGAGTGGGCGGAAGAGTGGGCGAGAGAGTGGGAGAGTGGGTGAGGGAGAGAGTGGGAGAGTGGGTGAGGGAGAGAGTGGGAGAGTGGGTGAGGGAGAGAGAGGGAGAGAGTGGGTGAGGGAGAGAGTGGGTGAGGGAGAGAGTGGGAGAGTGGGAGAGAGGGGGTGAGGGAGAGAGTGGGAGAGGGGGAGAGGGAGAGAGTGGGCGAGAGAGTGGGAGTGGGCGAGAGAGTGGGAGAGAGTGGGAGTGGGCGAGAGAGTGGGAGAGAGTGGGAGTGGGCGAGAGAGTGGGAGAGAGAGTGGGAGTGGGCGGAAGAGTGGGCGAGAGAGTGGGAGTGGGCGAGAGAGTGGGAGTGGGCGAGAGAGTGGTCGAGAGAGTGAGAGTGGGCGAGAGAGTGGGAGTGGGCGAGAGAGTGGGAGTGGGCGAGAGAGTGGGAAACGGTGAGAGAGTGGGCGAGAGAGTGGGAAACGGTGAAAGAGTGGGCGAGAGAGTGGGAGTGGGCGAGAGAATGGGCGAGAGAGTGGGAGTGGGAGAGAGAGAGAGTGGGAGAGAGAGAGAGGGAGAGAGTGGGAGTGGGCGGAAGAGTGGGCGAGAGAGTGGTCGAGAGAGTGAGAGTGGGCGAGAGAGTGGGAGTGGGCGAGAGAGTGGGAGTGGGCGAGAGAGTGGGAAACGGTGAGAGAGTGGGCGAGAGAGTGGGAAACGGTGAGAGAGTGGGCGAGAGAGTGGGAGTGGGCGAGAGAATGGGCGAGAGAGTGGGAGTGGGAGAGAGAGAGAGTGGGAGAGAGAGGGAGAGAGTGGGAGTGGGCGGAAGAGTGGGCGAGAGAGTGGGAGTGGGCGAGAGAGTGGGAGTGGGCGAGAGAGTGGGAGTGGGCGAGAGAGTGGGAGTGGGCGAGAGAGTGGTCGAGAGAGTGAGAGTTGGAGTGGGCGAGAGAGTGGACAACGGTGAGAGAGTGGGCGAGAGAGTGGGAGTGGGCGAGAGAATGGGCGAGAGAGTGGGAGTGGGAGAGAGAGAGAGTGGGAGAGAGAGAGTGGGAGTGGGCGAGAGCGGAAGAGTGGGCGAGAGAGTGAGAGTGGTCGAGAGAGTGAGAGTCGGAGTGGGCGAGAGAGCGGGGAATGGCGAGAGAGTGGACGAGAGAGTGGGAGTGGGAGAGAGAGAGTGGGAGAGAGAGAGTGGGAGTGGGCAAGAGCGGAAGAGTGGGCGAGAGAGTGAGAGTGGTCGAGAGAGTGAGAGTGGGGATTGGGCGAGAGAGTGGGGAATGGGGAGAGAGTGTGCGAGAGAGTGGGCGAGAGAGTGGGAGTGGGCGAGAGAGATGGAGTGGGAGAGAGAGTGGGTGAGTGAGTGGGAGTGGGCGAGAGAGAATGAGTGTCGGAGAAAGGGAAAGAATGGGAGAGAGTGAGAATGGGAGCGAGTGAGAGTGGGCGAGAGTGAGCGAGAGTGGGCGAGAGTGAGAATATGCGAGAGTGGGCGAGAGTGAATGAGAATTGGCGAGAGTGTGGGCGAGAGAGTGGACAAGAGTGTGGGCGAGAGAGTAGGTGAGAGAGTGGGAGTGATCGAGAGAGTCGGCGAGAGAGTGGGAGTGGGCGAGAGAGTGGGAATGGGCGAGAGAGAATGCATGTCAGGGAGATGGAGAGAATGGAGAGATGAGAATGGGAGAGAGTGAAAGTGGGCGAGAGTGAGCGAGAGTGGGTAAGAGTGGGCGAGAGTGAGAATAGGCGAGAGTGTGCGAGAGTGAGTGATAACGGGCGAGAGAGTAGGCAAGAGTGTGGGCGAGAGAGTGGACAAGAGTGTGGGCGAGAGAGTATGAGCGAGGTGAGCGAGAGAGTGAGAGTGATAGAGTGTGAGTCATGTGATTGAGAAAATATTTTAGCGAGGGAGGGAATGTGTGGGCGAGAGAGAGATAATATGTGGGCGAGAGGGAGAAAATGTGTGGGCGAGAGAGAAAATGTGTGGGCGAGAGCGAGAGCCAGATAATGAACGCGAGCGAGAGTTTGTGATAGTGAGAGATAGAGTTGGAGTAAAAGCGAGGGGAGTGAAAGGTATCAAGTGTAAGAGTGAGCGTGAGTGTGTGCATGTGGAAACGAGAAAACGAGCAGGATTGGGCATGATCGAAAGCGGGAGTAAGATCTTGCTGGATGGAGAGTAGGAAGATCCTTACAGCGAAAGAATGCACGAGATGAGAGAAAGACGGCCAGAAAGAGGTAAGGCGATTGTTGGAGATAGTGAAAGAGCTAGAGGAAGTGAGAGCAAGTGGGGGCGGGAGGGCTATAATGGGGGAAGTACACAGGAGTGAGAGCAAAGTTTTAGATCTGCTGAGGGTCAGAGAAAAATTGATAAACATTTTGCTTTTTTCCCTTCTTTGAGGGATCGAAAAATACAGGACCTTGTAAATTACACGTTTCTTTTTGTTTGGGTATATTTTCGGGCAAGTATAGACTTTCATGAGATTGCGCATACAAACTGTCTATGTACTATGGATATGCTTTAAAGGACTGGTTGTCTTGCTTTCTGATGAAGCTTATAGTGCGTGTCCTTTTTGTGTTGGTGGAAGGCATGTTGGAGAGGAAAGGGCTGGTTTCCTTGCTTCCTAGTATTGCTCATGGTGTGTGTCCTTTTTGTTTGGTATGCTATTGTGGAGAAGGCCTTGCTTTTTTATGTGGCTCCTAGATTGTGTTATGCCTTGTTTGGTGGAAGGCTTGCTGAGGAGAGAGCTGGTTGCCGTGCATTCTTATGTGGATTCTAATGTGCTTCCTTTCTGGTGTAGCTAGCTTGCTGAAGAAGAGAGAGAGAGAGAGAGAGAGTTGATGGAATGCGTGCTGGAGAGGAGAGGGCTGGCTGCCTTGCTGGTTGATGTGGCTCCTAATGAGTGTTCTTTCTGATTTGGTGGCAGTGTTGCTGAAGAGGAGAGGGTTGATTGCCTTTATTTCGGATGTGGCTCTTAGTGTGTGTCCTTTCTGGTTTGGTGGAAGGCTTGCTGGGGAGGAGAGGGCTGGTTGTCTTACTTTTAATGTAGTTCCAAGTAGGTGTCATTGCTGCTTTGATGATAGTCTTACTGGGCAGGAGAGGGCTGGTTGCCTTGTTTTCTGATGTGACTCTTAGTGTGTGTCCTGTTTGGTTTGACGAAAGGGAAGAGGGTAGTTTGTCTTGCTTTCTGATGTGGATCCTAGTGTGTATCGTTTGGGTTTGGTGGAAGGCTTGCTGGGAAGGAAATGGCCGGTTGCCTTGCTTTCTTATTTGGCTTATAATGTGTCCCTTCTGGTTTGATGGAATGCTTGCTGGGGAGAAGAGGGTTGGCTGTCTTGCTTTACTTCAGAAAAACCTAAAAAAAATATCATGCATGGTCGTGTCAAAATGTATGTGATGCGCTGACCTTTTTGTTGGACAACATTTTTATTCAATTTGGCACCAAGCTATATAGACAAGTAGTTGGGATTCCTATGGGCACTAATTGTGCTCCCCTGGTTGCATATTAATTCCTGTTTTGTTATGAGAGGGACTTTATGATTCTCTTTCTGATGATAAGGAGGCTGATGTTATTGATGCGTTTAACACTACTTCCAGATATTTGGACGATATTTTAAATATTAATAATGTTTATTTTGACAATATGGTTAGTCAAATATACCCTTCACAGCTCCAACTGAATAAAGCCAATGCCTCTGATACCAAAGCCGCATTTTTAGACATGCATTTGTCAATTTCTAATGATATTGTTTCTACCAAAATGTATGATAAACGTGACGACTTTGATTTTGAAATTGTCAATTTCCCATTTTTAAATGGTGATGTTCCTCGCTCTACATCCTATGGAGTCTATATCTCTCAACTCATTCGTTTTGCTAGAGCATCTAGCTATGTTGCTGACTTCAACACTCGCAATAAATTGTTAACTCAGAAACTTCTTAAACAAGGCTATCGGTATCATAAACTTCGCAAAACATTTTCAAAATTTTACAGTCAATACTATGATTTGATTTCTAAATTCCAAGTTGGACTTAAATCTCTCTTGCGCCAAGGACTTTCGGAACCTGATTTCTATGGTGACTTGGTGTATAAGTTGAAGAGGATTGTTGGCTCTAATAATTTTCAGCTCAGTTCATTAAAACAATTTCCCATTATAAAAAGATTGGCTATAACATTAATGTATTGCAACAGACTGCATGCTTGGTGGTCAACCCAATCACGGTTGGCAACTTTGCTTTCCTCTTTAATTGCACGCCGGTGGGTCGGACTTCAGACTCTATGATGGTTCCGACTTAAAGACTTATCTATTGATGAGATGGTAGGGGCCTGATGCTTCGGCTGTTTGTCGGGCCCACAGGGGTTTACCTGTTGGATTTCTTTTGCTCCGGTATTCAGTTAAATTACTGTTGAGTCATTATCCTTGCTTTATCTCCTTGTTATATCTTAATTTATATGTTTTAGGAGATGATGCATTGATAAGTTAGGGGTCTTTCATGCAAACCAAATATCTATGTGTCTTGATCCACATCTGAATTAAGAGTGAGGTTGGCGACGTTAAACCGGTTTAAGCCCTCCAGTAAATTATTTTACTGACCCTTCCAAGGCGGTACTTCTTTTGTGGATCTTTTATGTTTTTGTTCTGTCTTGTGTTTGCTATGTCTTCGTGCGCGTCTGTTTATATGTGCTTTGCGGTCACCTGCTGGGAAAGGGCTTACCTCTTGGCTCTCGTTTGTGGTGTCTACTGTGAGTCTGTCACTTTCCCATTGGTGTCCTGGGTCAGGTGTGGTACTTGATTGTATCGATTCCTGATCTTTGCACCCTAACTTACTTTGCTTTCTGATGTGGCTCCTAGTGTGTTTCTTTTTTGGTTTGGTGGAATGCTTGCTGGGGAGAAGAGGGTTGACTGTCTTGCTTTCTGATGGGGCTCCTAGGGAGTTTCTTTTTTGGTTTGGTGAATGCTTGCTGGAGGGGAGAGGTCAGTTTTTCTTGCTTTCTGATGTGTATCCTTGTGTGTGTCTTTTGGGTTTGGTAGAAGGCATGCTGGAAATGAAAGGCCGGTTCTCTTTCTTTCTAATGTGGCTCATAATTTGTCATTTCTGGTTTGGTGAATTGCATGCTAGGGGAAGAGAGTGCCGGTTACCTTTTTCCTGATGTGGATCCTAATGTGTGTCCTTTTGGGTTTAATGGAAGGCTTAGCTGGGGAGAAGAGGGTTGGCTGCCTTGCTTTCTGATGGGCTTCTAGTGTGTGTCCTTTTTGAATTGGTGGAAGGCTTGCTAGGAAGGAGAGGGCTGGCTGCTTTACTTTTCAATGTGGCTTATGATATGTGTCCTTTCTGCTTTGGTGAAATGCGTACTGAGAAGGAGAGGGCAAATTGCCTTGCCTTCTGATGTGACTCCTAGTGCGTGCCCTTTTGAGTTTTGTGGACGGCTTGCTTTTAAGAAGAAGGCTGGTTGCCTTACTTTGGTTGTCTTCTTGCTGATTTGTGGGTGACTTTGTTCTCTTTCTGTCTAGAGTGAATAGTTTTATCACGTTTAAGCCCACCCCAAACAATGGATAAATAAGAGAAATCTGATATATTTACCTTACTCTTCAGATAGCAACTAACAAAGGCGCTCATCAGACTACGCAGAAACGCAGACTAGTGTGTGCCTTTGTTATTCGCAAGCAACAAAGTCAGGGTTTCTAGCGTCAAGGCTCTTATGATGTTGAAGCCCTGGCTTCCTGGTTTTGGTCTGGCTACACCCCTGTCTCCCTTGCATAAGTGGCAATATTCAAAAAAGATTACTTTCAGAAGTCAATGGTAAGGAATAAACAGCCCCCCCCCCAGCTCTCCCCCCCAGCCCCCCCACCCCCCCCCCCCCCCCAAAAAAAAAAAAGAACATTCCATGCACCTAAAGACTGCAAACGGCCTGTAACTATTGCACTTTTTGAGTTTACTGGTGCTCTAGCGTGTTAATAGCCGTCTCTTGGTTCATTGAGATGGTTAGTTTCAGTGCAAATAACATATGATTTAGTTGAGAAGTGACATGATTATTTTTTGTAATTATGCAATCCTATCAGGAGGCCTGGTCATTGATTGGCAAGTCAAAGGGAAATGTTTTACAAATAATCTGGAAAAACGGATCCTTCAGAAATAGAGAGAACCTATAATATAAAAAACATCTTACTTGGTTTTATTGAGTCTCTTCATGAGAACTAATGCAACGTGCAAAGAGTCTCACGCCCTCTAGCACTGGCATAAGTGGTACTCTGCTTTCCATCAGAACCCAATAGTCATGAAGGACCAGAATATGAAACATATATAAACACTTTATATAAGTACGGGGAGAAGTTTTACCAACTCCACGCAACACAATAATGTGACCTATAAATAATCTGGATAATCGGGTCCTTCAGAAATCGAGAGAACCTACAATATAAGAAAACAGCAGACTCCGTTTATTGCGTCTGTTCATTACAACTAATGGAAAGTGCAACAATTTGCACGCCCCTAGCACAGGCATAACGATATTCTCCATATCGTCAGAACCCAATATTCCTGAAGGACCAAAATATGAAAAAAGTATCAACACTATATCGATGTACAGGAACTTCGTTGATTTAAAGACATATGCAGCTAATTCCTATTTGAACCATTCTGCGTACGATAACTCAGAACCAATTGAAAATTTTTACTCACCCCCTGTCGTTTTTGAAATTATTTACGAATATAGATCAATACAGTGTTCCCATACTCTTTTGTCAATTCGACATTCTGACAGTTTCTAAAGTAAATAAAATATGAAAAAACATGCGTCTCTGTTTCATGACAGATAGACAGTTCAAGCGAAAATGAGCGCCATACATATTTTTAAGCTTGAGTCTGGTAACAAATATGATTGTTAATGAAACTCTGATTATATATTTTATGTCTATAATTATTGTAAGCCACGAATGATCTGGCCTGGCAGTTAGTATGTCAGACTATGTAGTTTTTTCTCAGTTCGTGCTTATATATGCCCATGCTAAAAACGAAGGCCATCCTGAGCATTGTATATTATGGTTATATAATGTTCCATTTACTTTGCATACTTTGTCATACCTACTTGGCCACAATTTAGGTCATTATTACATGCCCACACAATATGAGTGTATTCCTTCACAGAGAATTGCAAATCTTTTACTAAAGGCAGTCACCAAAGAAATATATCCATCATGTATTTAACAACTCAAAGCGTCTTTCCTCAAGAAAAACCTTGCAGGAATATCACTTTAAATACGCAGTACTTGGTCTTGTTTAATAATCCGATCGATCGACAACAAGTGGCGACCTTGGCAACATTTATGAGGAAATTTGCAGATGCCACGGCATGACCTTATGAATAATTTGTCGTAGATCTTAAATTGAGTACATTGGAACATATGAGATTACAAACGGATATATTTTAATCCATTGATCAACAGGCTCCAGATGAGGAAATAGGTCTTATGTTGACAGTGCTAGTAGCGTAGAGTCCGCAGATTATATACCCTATCTCAGCCCTCCAGGTAAACGAAGAAATTTAAGAGAGAAAACCAGACATTTGGACTCCCTAGATTATATAAGCTATTTAAGCCCTATTGGTAAACGAAGTAAGCTTAGATATGAGCGCTCTATCCCTTACAAATGGAATAGGAGATTTCAAAATCTGATCAGACAGGAGAACGTAGAACAGTTTAAGTAAAACAGAGGGCAAAGATAAGGAATCGGTACAATCATGCACCACGCCTGACCCAGAATACCAATGGGAAAGTGACAACTTCACAATTAGAAAGTAAAAATGACAACCAGGGGACAGTCCTTTCCCAGTAGGTGACCACAAGGCATCAATAAAGAGACGCACACAAAAGCATATTAACATGGATTCTCATGGACATTAACATTAACATGGATCAAAAAATTCCCATAGGGGTCCGGCACGCTACGAGGGTCATTTTTTATGTTCGTAGAATCGGGCTGTATCTCTATAAATATAGAATTTACGGTACCATAAGTATATGCATTTTGAAAGGTCTAGCTTTTGTCTATCAACTGATATAAATTTTACATCATTAGCGCTTAGTTCGGTCAAGATATATAGCTTTGAATAGGCATAGTAAAGGACACTGGTCGAAATCCATGCCATTTTAACCACACAGCAAGCAGGAAATAAAACGCTGTTAAGTTCCATTCGCTATGGTGATATACGCATTTGTCAAGCCAATTTTTCTTTTGCACCATCGAAATTAACTATTCAAACGCTAATCGTAGACAAGTGTAGCAAAACTATAACCATGCTGTTTGCTTTTCTATAACAATTTTAAAACACTCATCAATATACCAAAATAATCAAAGTCAAGTGCTAGTTATTAAATCTGTTACAATTACGATTATGAACAAATTTTAAAATTTCTTCTGGTTTTTCATAGCAAATGATATACTCAATCATTCGTCAGCAGTAATATTGATGTTTCGATTTAAGTGTGTAACTGGCAACTTCCGGTATTGGCATACCCCCATTTTATAAAAAGTGGGTGGGGTAAATTAACCCCACGTAGAAAACACAATAACAATCGGATCTGCATAATTTTCTTATTGCAGTAATTTCAACACCTGTTTAGAGACACAAAAAACAGTTTAAATGTATTTTCTAATATAGTAACGCTCCATGACGTCATTTATGTACAAAATAAGGGATTTTAGCACCCCTCTAGGCTACTTATTTTGCAGTTCATTTGTAATAAAACAAAAGCATTAACTTTGTTTTGGGATGAAAGTTACGATAACACTTCCATCTACCATATAAACAAGAAAAATTATAATACTACTTTACAGCTAACATATTAAGCCACATTCAAAAGCCCGTATCCAACTTCCACTTGTGTCAACTTTTTACAATAAAAGTTTATATGCCTACTGTTCAATTTGCTGAGGTTCCAAACAAATCTTCCATGTCCAATAATTGCTGCGTATTTGCTATAATGTTTATATAATATTGTATAGATAAACAAAGTTAAACAGGCACTCATTAATCTTCGACATCATTCGGTCACGTTCGGTACATCATTCGGCCACGTTCGGTGTGTATTAGCTATTTTGACTGATTAATGCATGGAACAAGTAACTCTTAGCAAGGTGATCTGACAATGCTGAGGCAGTGGTGTAGTGGTAAGACGATTAACTCATATGTCGGATTGCGAGGGTTCGATTCCCACTGAGTATAGTTATTTTAGGCATCATTTTTAAGTTTATATTCTTTTTGAGTTATGATCATATTGTTCCTTGTTTATTTTAATTTAATGGATAGTTGACATGATGTCTGTTTTCAAGACTGATAAGAGATTATTTATGGCTGGAAGCTGATGGCGGTGGGTGTAAAACTCCTGCACATTGTTTCTGATAACAGCCTCAGCAAAGTCATCCACAGATTTGTATTGTCCCTGTTTCGAACTTTGCGGCGACGAAAGTGTACCGGTTTCTCGAAGTTCTTTTCGTACTCGGAAAACGGTTCTTCTGCTGACCCCAGTTGCCTAAACAGTATGTTGAATATATGATGAGCTGTCCCGCCCTGAGTGTTTCTCAAAATAGGTTGAAACATAAGCTATGAGAAAGTCGTCTTTTTATTTTAAAATGTTTTAAAGATTTCTCAGTAGACATCATAGTTCCTAACTAATATAATGGTTTAAAATGAATTCTATTACATTTACTTTTACACGTAGTCTTTTAAAAATCGCGCAAGTCATGATTTATGATAAAAATGAAAATATTAAAAAAAAATATATATTGTATGTCGTGAGACTCGAACCCACGATCTCAACCTTTACAGCTATGCCCTCTATCCAAATGGCTAAGCGGGACAGTGATGGGATTAGGAAATACTTCTGTCTGAAATCAATACTTTTCATAATGTTTGCAAATCTAAAATTAGTTTTACGGAGTTATACGAGTTTATACGGCATATTCATGAGTGCCAGTTTAACTTTGTAAAGCTATAGCACGTGGTGTCCTTGATCTGCAGCCAAACTTTCAGAAGCTGAGTATGGCTATGGATCCATTTTCATGCAATTGTTACTAACGTTCTGTCAGAGACTTAGGCCATAAATGTCATATTTCTACCATATTTCCAGTGTGCGATATATAGGTATGTCTTTGCCTCTTAGAAAACATTAAAGTAATGCATTTTGAAATAATTTTAAGTTGCATGTTTAGATAAAAGCTCAATCTTTCCAAATATATGCATGATGTATGCATCTTCTTTTGCCGTTTTCTTTAAATCTTCCTCTCTACGAACATAAAAAACGTCCCTCGTACGTCTGGGATTCTTCTCATTCTTTGTGTGTGAAGCAGTTATGACCCCCAAACAGCAAAACAAGTCTTAAAATTTCAAAATAGCATCTGGTCACCATGGTAACCAGGTAACCAGGTTTATTGATGTCAAGCTGAGCTTTGTAGAAAATGCAAAGAAAAAAGTGAAAAATAGGCAAACTTGGCTGATCATTCCTTCAAAATGTGTTCATCAAATTTCTGAAACTAACATACTTGTATACTGTACAAACTTTGCTCTATATTACACACATGAGTATCACGTGACTGTTAAAATATGCAGATTTGGACAATTTCCAAAATGTGGGAAAAATGAGAATTTGGCATATTTTGAAGCAGTTTTTGATAACTTTTGCAACGGTGTACAAAAAAACACTGATATGAATATAACAAGCAATATGTCTTCTGTTGGAAAAATAAAAAAACTGGATGGAGAAATTTTTTATTAAAAGTCAACGTCAAGGTTATATAAAATCCATTTCATGATTTTTTCAAATTTCGTATTTTTACATGTTTTGGAGCAATATCTGGATGGGTAAATGAAAGCTAATAAGGAAGCAAGTGTTACATGCACTAAGAACAACATATAAGTAAACAAACGCAATACTGAAATGTATAAATTTATTCGAAGGTGAAGGTCAATGTCAAGGTCATCAAATGCAGAATTTCTAAATGTGGAAAAAAACTGGATTTTTCACATGTTTTTGAAATAATTATATGAGTAAATGAAGGAAAGAAAGAAAGCAACCAGTCTATGCATTAAGAACAACACTTCAGTTACTGAAAGCAATAATCAAATTGATTAAAATATTCATATTCGTATGTAAATGTCAATGTCAAGGTCATCAAACGTAGAAATTCAAAATGGGGAAAAACTGTAATTTTCACATGTTTTGAATGAAAATGAATTTAGATAGGAACCAATAAGAAAGCCACTGGTCCTTGTATTAAGAACAACATAGAAGTTAGCCAAAGCAATGCTTTAATGTATGAATATATTTACATTAATAGGTAAAAGTCAAGGTCATTAAATGTACAAATTCAAAATGCAGGAAAAATGGGATTTACGCAAGTTTTGGAACACTATTTTACATGAAAGATCATAAGAAAACAACTAATCTAAGGATTAAAAAAACAGAACAGTTAGCAAAAGCAATACTCAAATGGATAAAAATATTAAAAGTGAAGGTCAAGTTCATGTTCAAGGTCATCAAATGTAGAATTTGAAATTTCGAAAAACTGGGATTTGCACATGTATATACAACAATATTTGGATGGATAAATGAAAGAAAGTAAATAAGAGACTGGTCTCTGGATTAAGAATAACACATAAGTAAACATTTAAAGCAATACTAAAATTGACTGAAGAAATTCAAATGAAAGATCAATGTCAAGGTCATCAAGGTCATCAAATGTAAAAATTCAAAATGCAGAAATTCTGGGATTTTCACATATTTTGGAACAGTATTTAAATAGGCACATACATTGTACATGATCATAAGAAAACCACTAGTCTATGGATTAAGAACAATGCATCAGTTAAAGAAAGCAATACTCAAACATCAGTTAAAGAAAGCAATACTCAAATATCAGCTTAAAAAAACATGACTCAAATGGATGAAAAAAAAAATGCCAAGGTCAAGGTCATCAAATGTAGAAATTCAAAATGCAGAAAACTTGGATTTTCACATGTTTTGGATAGGTACATGATAGATCATAATAAAAAAAACATCTAGTCTATGGAATGAGATTAGCGAATCAGTTCAAGAAAGTAATTCTCCAATTGATGAAGTTATTTGAATATGAAGGTCAAAGTCATCAAATGTAGTAGTTCAAAATTCGGAAAAAATGGGATTTCCACATGTTTCGGGATAGTATTTTGAAAGGTACATACAAGAAAATAAGAAAACCACTGGTCTATGCACTAAAGACAACACAACAGTTAACGAAAAGTTTATGATAAAACCTACAGAACTGAGGCATTTTTTTTCGATTTATAGTTCGTTACCATGGAAACGAAGATTATTTGATCCTGTCAAACTGCAACAGAAATTGACAGGAAAAAAAATCCGAACCCTGCCCTATTGTGTTGTCGTTTTTTGTCATTAGATAAATTTTAACGAAGGTTTGTACGTGAGATCGATGTTACTACATTGGAAAGACAGAACGATACAATAATAAAACAAAACAGATGTTTCATAATAGGGACCCAAATATGAGGAGATTTGGCATTTTTGTGACAATTGCAAAATTACACATATTAAGCAGTCAATATTATTAACACTTTTGCAGAGGTGCTTAAGAAAATCACACATGTTTATTTACAAAGCAAGCTATGAACTATTGAAAATATAAATAATTGGACGGAGAAATTGAGGTATGAATGTCAAGTTCATAAAATCTCTATTTTCCAAAATGTATAAAAACAGGGTTTTTCCGCTACTACAATATCATTATGGCTGAAACATCTTTTTAGCTCACCTGCGCCGAAGGCTCAAGGTGAGCTATTGTGATCGGTCTTTGTCCGTACTCCGTCTGTGCATAAACTTTTTCTTTAAACGACATCTCCTCCTGAACCACAGGTCCTAATTTTATATAACTTCACATGAATGTTCCCCGTGATGCCTTCTTTTAAAATTGCATAAAAAGTTCCGCTCCACTGTTCAGGAGGGTCACCAGAGCTTCAGATAAGAAATATTTTAAAAGACATCTCCTCCTGAACCACTGACCCAAATTCAAATAAATTTCACAGAATTGTTCTTCTTGATACCCTCTACCAAAATTGTACAAATAATTAAGCTCCGCTGAACAAAAGGGCTGTCAGAGCCCCAGATAAGAAATACATTTAAACGGCATTTCCTCCTGAACCACTGGTCCAAATTCAAAATAATTACACAAGATCGTTCCTAATGATGCCTTCTTCCAATATTGCATAAATGGATCCAGTCCACCGAACAAAGGGGCTGCCAGAGCTCTAGATACGAAATGTCTTTAAATGACATCTCCTGAACCACTGGTCCAAATTTCATATAACTACACATGAATGTTCCCCATGATGCCTTTATTCAAAAATGCATAAATGTTCCACTCCACCAAAGAAGAGGGCCACCAGAGCTCCAGATAAGAAATCTCCTCCTGAACCACTGACCCAAATTCAAAATAATTTCACAGAATTGTTCCTTATAATACCCTCTACCAAAATTGCACAAATGGTTACACTCTGCTGAACAAAAGGGCTGCCAGATATCCAGATAAGAAATATCTTCAAACAGCATTTCGTCCTGAACCACTGGTCCAAAATCAAAATAATTTCAAAGAACTGTTCATCGTGATACCTTCTTCCAAAATTGCACAAATGGTTTGGGTCTGATGAACAAAGGGGCTGTCAGAGCTAAGAAATATTTTGAACGACATCTACTTTTGAACCACTGGTCCAAATTCCATGAATATTCCCAATGATGCCCGCTTACAAAATTGCATAAATGGTTCTGCTGCATCAAATAGGATGACTGACAGAGCTCTAGATAAGAAATCTTTTAAACGACATTTTCTCCTAAACCAAATTCAAAATAATTTTACAGAATTGTTCCTCATGATGCACTCTACCAAAATTTCACAAAAATTTCACAAAGGTGCAGCCAGATGATCAGTCATTCTCAGGTAAGCGACCCAGGGCCCAAGGACCCTCTTGTCATTTTGCACATCATAAGCAATCATTTTGCTATGTATGAACTGGCTCCATCAAAAGATGAATATATTTCTAGTAACCAGCCATAGATAGTTTTTATGAAAATGTGACCTTGACCTTTGACTTCACAGCACTGATCTGTAACTTTTGTTGAAGTCTACATACCAATGACAATCAATATGTCAAATATGAACAAACTCAGTCAAAAAATAAAAGTAGAGTTTGAGACTATCTATAGAACGGTTTTAAGTATATGTAACCTTGACCTTTAATAAAGGATCTACTGGTAAATTAAACCTTTGTTGTAGTTTAGACACCATAAGAAGCCATTTTGTAAATATGTACACCTCAATGTAAAAGAAAGAGTAGTTTACAATTTGAACAATAAGGCACATTTCAAGAATATTTGAACTTGATCATTGACCTCAATAGGGTACGTCATTTGTATATTTCAAGATCTTTGTTGCAATATTCTCACAATATGCAGACCTGCTTCTGCAAAACCTACCAAAATTGATTCAAATTAGCTAAAATTTCCTATTTTTTTATATATTTAAAACAGAGAGAATTTGTGACCATGACCTTAAAAATTAAATTCTTGACCCATTTTGTTTTGGTCCATCATTAGTTGTTACATCATTCTTTATAGCCGTATTACATATTTTCTAATCATCAAATTCCTTTGCATTCATACTTCAAATGAGCGAAAAAATCCCTGTTTTCTCTACTTTTGAAAATTGAGATGTTTTGCCTTAAGTTTGTTGTGCAGATTACAACAAATCACTAGTTTTAGCATTTTGCAACTGTTGCTTTTGTGACCTTGAAATTGACCTTCAGATTTGAATACTTGGTCCATTTTAGTTTTGCAATCAATAGTTGGTACATTATCCTATATAACCTTATTTCTTATTTTCTTATCATTTTCTGCAATAATTGAAAAAATTGGTTCAAATTAGCTAACATTTCCTGTTTTTTCTACATTTTGGCAAAATACATTTTGTGTGAATTTGACCTTCAGATTTATTTTCTTGGTCCAGTTTGGATTTCCTGTCAATAGAAGACACATTATCCTTTATAACCAGATTACTTATTTTCGAGTCATCTTCTGCAATACTTAACAAAATTGGTTCAAATTAGATGAAAAATACCTGTTTTTGTGACCTTGACATTGACCTTCAGATTCAAGTTCTTATCCATATTGGTATTGTTGCCAATATAGTAGATACATTATCCTTTATAAAAATATTTCTTTTTTTCTAATTATCTACAATACTCATTATTATTGGTTAAAATTAGCTAAAATCTGTGTTTTCTATATTTTTCAAATAAAGATTTTGTGACCTTGACATGATTTAAATTATTGATGCATTTTGGTTTTGCTGTCAATAGGAGATACATTATTCTTGAAAATATTAGTTATTGTCTTATCATCTTCTGCTATTTTTTATAGTGAGTGCACTGGCTAAGTAATAGAGTGCTTGACTCGAGACCTAGGGGCTGCAGATTCCGGCCTCGCCAGTATCACGAGCAATACACACACACAAAAAGAAAACAGAACTAACATAAATGGTCCACAAAAGAAGCACCACCTTGAACAGTCAGTAAAAATAATTTTACTGGTGGATTTAAACCGGTTTCACAGCGTGCCAACCTCACCTTTAGTTCAGATGTGGATCAAGACACATAGTTGTTTGGTTTGCATAAAAGACCCCTAACTTATCAATGCATCATCTCCTAGAACATACAAATCAAGATATAAAAAGGAGATAACGCAAAGAGTAGGACTCAACTGTAAATAAAACTAAATACGGGAGCAAAAAAAAAATGCATCGGATAAGCTAAAGTGAATGACTATGAAGAGCAAGGTTTTAATTTTGGTAAAGCTATTTATCTCATTGCCAATGATGATATGCATCATATCTGCAAACGGCCAGACAAGAGCATGCCTAATTTCTAATCGATTCTTACAAGTTACAAGAGGATCCTGTTCAAAATCGAATACCTGAATTTTCCAAAACGCTCAGGAACCTACACAATATGAATCAGACGGACTCTATCAGCAGTCAGGGGCATAACCTGTATAAGTTACAATGTATATCACTTGAAGAAGTTAAAATTGTGACTTTTCAACAATGATTTCAAAGTGAGGCCATCGAAAGTAACTTATTTAGGTTATATCTGAAATTATTTACGCCAAGGTCAAATTTTATGACGTCAACAATATAACTTATTCAAGTTAAAAAGTAGCTTATTTTCTGATCTTAAATGACCTTGCGTACATATTTCTAGACGATGCGTACACAAATTTATTGCATAAACGTAAAGTTATGTAATAGGTCTTTCAGATAAAATTACCCACATGGCCGTGAAAATAGCAGTAACTCCGAAATATGAAGATGAAAAAAGACAGATTCACTCAAACAGGTTAATTTTGTATTTGTTGCTAAAAAAGTTAACTGCTTTAAGTGATATATATATTTTTTAACTTTTGGAAGTTATGCACCTGACTGATCAGACAAGCCGTCAAACTCAGAAAAGACATATTTATGATTTATGGCTAAATTACCCCGGCATCCAATAAAGTTTATCATGCACCCCACCCTCACCCCTCAGGACAATTTTCATAAATTCCAAATCGTTCATTGGAACCCCCTGAATGCGAAACGAAGGTTTCCTAAAAAAAAGTATGGTATGGGCTATGAGAAATTGCATGGTTTCTATGGCAACCCATAGCGAATTTGAGAAGGGGGGTCTGTCTACAAAATTACTGATACCTCAGATGTTACTTATCATAGACTACGAAACGTATACCAAATAAGAGCTTAGACACAGGCCTATTATCCCCTTGTTGCATATGCAAATTATCCAATTCGCATAATCATAAATATTTATGAAAAAAATAAAAATGTGGTTCACGAATGGGGGTATACGTACAAGATCAATATTATTTCAGCTGCTGTTAGTCGTAGATAACTAAAATTTGTACTAAAATAAAGCTAAGACATTGGCCTTTTATTCCTTTGTCAAATATGCGACGTATCATATTTGCATAATTTGAATATTCATTAATATTATTAAAAATGCTAAAAAATAAGGGAAATCATAACAAATATAAATAGGCTGATTTCATCCCAATATTGTCATTGCTGCATGTTTTAATATAATCAATGTTACAATTTGACAGGTCCATTCATCTAGTCGTCCTATATTAATATTATATCATTTGAATATTCATGAAAATGCATGAAAACTTAAAAAATGAGGGAAAATCACGTAAAAACTATACTCCTAGGGGAGGGGTTAAGGTACGATCTATCCTGCACTCCTAGGGCCTTTTAAATGCATGCCAAATTGTTAAGTGGGACCCTAAAAAATAGTAAGTGAGTATGATCAGGAAATACCACAATCACAAACTGCAGACAACACCGTGGCACCGCTCAACCATCACGAGACACCAGAAAGACATATTAAGCAAAGCAATCAGCTCTCTCTTCCCCATCAAGATGATTGCAATACTAGAATTGACATAAAGTAACGTACAACAACACATAGAACAATTACAGACTCCCACAATGAGAGTAACAATAAACAAAAAGTCAACAACACGGAACCACCGCCTTAGAATGGACAGCAGCCTAAGCCACTCGGGGGCTTAAATGCATTTTACTGGTACCAAAATTTCGCCCTAGATTCTGCTGTTGTTGAAGTACAAGAAATGTTCAGCTCGCATGGAGGCCATCTAACTAATGCAATGTATCATCATGGAAAACACTTTAATCAAATAAATACTCCATGATGAAACAAAGAAATGGGCGCATGAATCACAGATAGTCAGAGCTAAAGAAAACCTCAAGTTGAGTCACGGTGGGTCCAGCTACGGATAAGCATCAGGCACCAACCCACCGATTAAAGCTTTACATCAGAGCTGTCATAGAGTCTGAGGCCTGACCCGCCGTCGTGCAATTAAAGAGGAAACCATAGCTATAAACCGTGATTGGGTTTAAAACTAGGCATGCAGACTGTCGCATGATATCCAAATTATATCCAACTCTTATATAACGTTTTACTATCTTTTTGAATTGATCACTAAAATTAGGTTTTCCGACAATGCGTTTGAATTTATAGACTAAATCACCATAAAATATAGGTTCTGATATGCCTTGTTGCAGAAGAGTTTTTAACCCAATGTTGTATTTAACAATTAACTCTGAGTGTCTGTAGTAGAATTTAGAAAATGCTTTTCGAATTTTATGATATCTATATCCTTGATTTAATAATTTCGCAGTTGAAAATAAGTTTCTGTTGTTGAAGTCATCAACATTAGAGCACACTCTAGCAAAACGAATAAGCTGAGAAATATATACACCATAGAAAGGAGAGCGAGGAACATCTCCATCAAGAAATGGGAAATTTACTATTTCAAAATTAAAATCATCCCGTTTATCATAAATTTTAGAAGAAACTATGCCATTTGTTATTGACAAGTTCAAGTCCAAAAACGGAGCTTCAGTATCAGAAGAATTCGCCTTATTTAACTGAAGTTCAGTGGGATATATTTGACCTACCATTTGTTCAAAATAAGGATTATCAATATTAAGTAAGTCATCTAAATATCTGGAGGTAGAGTTAAAAGCGTCAATAATTTCGGCTTGATTATTGTCTGACAGAGACAACATAAAGTCTCTCTCATAACAAAACAAAAACAAATCTGCAACAAGAGGAGGACAATTAGTACCCATTGGAATACTGGCAATTTGTCTATATAATTCTGAGCCAAATCTTATAAATATATTGTCCAAAATATAATGGAGCGCATCACACATTTTCTGACATGACCACAATTTATATCGTTTAGGTTGTTCAGAAGTAAAAAAGGCATTTTTATCGTTACAAGCCAAATAAAGTGAGCCCTTTCTGTTAAATGCTTGTTCAATTAATTCTGTTAGTTTTTCTTTTATTAGATTATGAGGCAATGTAGTATAGAGAGTAGAGAAATCATATGTAGACAAATCAGATGCTAGAAAACCTCTAGACTTCAATTTATTAAGAATTTCACCTGAATTTTTAATAGACCAAAATAAATATTTTTTTTACCACATTAAGACTGTAAAACGAAGTTCTCCTCTAAAGATATTGGTATGCACTACGTGAAATGCATGATTACCATGGCAACCTCTCATATGATTCTTGAGGTTTGGAGGTAGGCCTATAAATTCAATCGGATTTTTGAGGGTTCTACTTATCCTAGAGCACTAAATTGGTGTCAAATTAAAGCTAAGACACATGTCTTTCTTCCAGTAATCAGATTTGTAAATCATCTAATTTGCATATTGAATATTAATGAAAACCTACAAAAATGAAATAAATCATAAAAACAACATAACTAAACATAATGATTATTTCAGCACAAAACCATCATCAAACCACCATGGTTGCTAGTTTTTATATCCCCAGTGATTCAATTTGATAATTTCTTTCATCCAGTGGTCCTATATGAAAACTATCTCATTTGCATATTTATTAATATTAATGAAAACTTTTGTAATGAAAGAAAAATCTGAGTGATACACATATAAAATGACGAATGTTTCATCTACCATTTGTTCTAGTGTATCAACCCTAGTGCCAATTCAATGCTAGACATTGTACTTTTACCATAAGGTATAATAAGAAAAATATTTATCATGAATATTTATGAATTTAAATAACAACAGAAGAAATGAATGGAAAAATCAAGGGGTGCACTTCCAAAATTACTCATATCTCAGTAGTTAAGTGCCCAAAAGTGCCGAACCTGATTTTAAGTTAATGCTTAGACACAGCATGTCTACAAAAATGATCAAATTCATAGCACATCAAATTTAAATTCTCGTGAATAATGATGAAAACATGAGAAATTAGAGAAATGCAGGCAAATTAAGGGGGTATACATACAAAGAGATTCATATCTTAGCTTCCAATTGTCCAATAGTAGCAAGCTTGGTACTATAGAAAACAGCATTAGTATAAGTTTTTTGAGCAAAAGAAAACAAAAGATATGATTTATAGCAGCTGAGATATGAGTAGTTTTGCAGGTACACTGCTATCAATTTGTATACATTTTTTCTTGTATTTTTTAAGTTTTTATTAATATTGATCTAAAGAAAAATAGTTAATTCTTATATCTTCCCACTAGGTAAAACTGTTATGCATATGCTTAAATCAGGTATATTGTTTGCTACTCTAGGGCAATAAACAGCTAAGATATTGGTAATTTTGCAGGTATACTCCATTCATTTTACGGCAATTTTTTTCTTTATCCTAATGTTTATATTAATTTTCATGAATATGTAAATGAGACAACTGGCCAATATTACCATTGAGATAAAGGGCTGTGTCATAGCAATATATTGGCACCTTGTTTGTTTCTTAAGGGCTATAAGCTGCTGAGATATGAGTAATTTTGTAGGTATATTCCCTTAATTTTCAAGTATTTTTCTCAAAGTGCTTGTGGTTTCATCAATATTCATGAATATTATTATATGACCATTTCAAAAGTTGATAATTTGTTACACATACTATTGTCTTAGCAATTGAGATATTATAAGATTTGTAAGTACACCCCTTGATTGTTCCGCATTTTTTTCATTTATTTCTTCTATATGAATTAAAATTCATAATTATTTATGTTAACTATTTTTCAAAGCTGACCTTAAGGTAAACGTATTATGTCTATGCATTGATTTGGCACCAAGTTTGGTACACTAGGACACATAGCAGCTGATATATTGGTAATTTGATACCTACACCCCTTAATTTTTCTGAGATTTTATCTCTCATTTCTAAAGTTTTCATTAATATTTATGAATATGGATATTAGATAATTTGCATATCTAGCTACCAAATTAAATTGCTGTGTCCAGGATTAGTTTGGTACCATGTTTAGTAATCTAGGATGAGATGTTGTTAAGATATAAGTATTTTTATACGTTTACTCCCATTCTTTACAGTCCCAAAATGGGCTGCCATGGAAACCATGAAAATTCAAAAACAAAGAGCATTTATTTTTGATGACAATAGTTTTTTGCATTTAAGTGGTCCTATTGGACAAATTTACGCCCATAATGAAATGTCCTATGTGTCCAATTTAGGTCTTATTACCCCCTTGCATACTATAGTTTACCCATTGTTTTTTCCCTCATTTTTAAGATTTCATATATATTCATGAATATGCAAATGAGATAATTTTCATATAGGACCTATATAGCGTTATAAGTAATATTCATGAAAATGCAAATTATGCAAATGTGATAAGTTGCTTAAATGACCATGGAATGAAAGGCCTATATCTTAGCTTTATTTCTGTACAAAATTTAGAAATCTACAACTCAAAGCAGCTGAGATATTATTTATCTTGTATGTATACCTCCATTTGTGAACCACATTTTTAATGTGTTCATAAATATCTATGAATATACAAATTAGATAATGTGCATATGCACAAGGGGATAATAGGCTTATGTCTAAGCATTAAGTTTAGTAGTCTAGGATAAGTAACAGCTGAGATATGAGTAATTTTGTAAGCACACCTCCTTCTCGAATTCGCTAAGGGTTGCCATAGAAACCAAGCATTTTCACGTAACCGATACCTTCGTTTAGCATATAGGGGGTCCCAATAAACAATTTTGCACCCATGAAAAATTGTCCTGGGGGTGCAAGGTAACCTAAATTGGATGCTGGGGTAAATCATAATATAAAAGAAAAAGAGGAAGTCTCTGAGCGGCAAGACGACCATACTGCGCCTACTACGAAGGGACATGTGTGAAAAACAATAAAAGACATTGTTAAGGACTTTAATCCAAATCTCAAGAAGCAAAATGACATCGTTTTAGTAGCTAAAATGATGCCTAGTCGAAAGTAAACGCCCCTGAAGAAGAATGATAACATGCTCTAGGACGTGAGGCTACCTTCCGATGGTCTAAAGCGTTGACTCACCCTCGGAGGTGATACCGAACGCGTCACATGGTCATTCTTGCATAGAAATCTATTCGTATAGCTGTTTACACCCATCGTCAAATGAACGAAAATCCATGTTCAAATCAGGAGATTCACGTGCTGTTTGAACATGGGTATGAACTTGATAATACTTAAAATGAGCCCTGCATTATTTGCGTGACGTTATACGGAAAGCGTTGCGGACCAGACTGATCATTTCGCCGATGTTTTTGTTCGCGAAAACGTTGCGTACGGTTATGACGTTGTGACGTTCGAAAGTACACAGCCGACGCCATTTTGTTTAGATCAATCCAGTGTAAGAAAATGGACAATTTAATGTTTGTTCAGTGCGAATTGGGCTGGAATAAGGTAAAATATGCAAGAATAACGATCACACATGTTTGTTTCATTGCATTAACACTTGCCGGGTCCCTCGGATGGTGTTGAAAACTCGGCCTATCGGCCTCGTGTTCAAACAGCATCCTCGGGACCCGGCAAATGTTAATGCATGAAAAAACATGTGTGATCCCTATATTCGAGGTCGCGGGGTCGAATTGTGGCCATCTTAGATTGGATTTCGTGACGTCATTTACCGTAATGAGGGGCCTATACTACTGATGTACATCTGCGGGACCGTTAAAATTCTTACTGACTCCTATGTCATCTTTACCCACATACAATCACGGTCTGTACAGCTGCGGAACGGGACGTATTTTTCATCATTTATCCTCACAGAGAAAGACGGGGCTCTATAGCTACGAGGCAGGACAACAAATGGCAATCGAAAACGCCGTCGCTACCTTTTCTGATCTTCATTCCTCGATAGTATTAACTGTTTCGATTGCCGCCTATCCGGTGTGGGACGGGACAGTACAATCGGTAGATTGAGACGACGGGACGACACAAAATGATAAAATTGTATTTGCTCCGACGGGACAGGTCAGATATGGGATGGGATGGCATTTTTCTCTCCCACAACTCGACGGGACGGGACGAAGCGTTTTTCATCATTTGTACAGTGCGGGTCCAAACTGTTTCCAAATGTAATTAGCAGATGGCACTTACAATGTTAAGAAAGTCTTTTTGACGTATACTGACGGACAAAGGAAGCGCTACAGTAAAGTTTGTCATGCATTGTGTCTTATAAGCAAGAGATACACAAATACCAAATCTTTAGTCAAGCCTTTGGGTTATTTTAATTTGTAGTGGAGCGGGAAATGTCTATTTTTTGAGATGATCATGCACTTCCGGATACAAGCATGAGACTTTCAGATAATGTTCTTCAAACCTTTCTTGTAAATATTTTCTCGTTAGCCATCGCAATTTTTTCCATTTTCAAGATGGCTAACGGAAATTTCAAGATGGCTGCCAAATTCATATGTTAAGCAAAGTTGAAAGTGACAAAAAGAAGGCACATGCAGATATAAGCATTAAACTTGGTAAAAATGTTCATGAGCAAGAGTAATTTGAATATTTATCATTAGCAAATCGAAATTGGCATATTCTCAAGATGGCGGTAGTAAAATGCAAGATGGCCACTGCAAAAAATTCAGATCAGGAAATGAAGATTTTACACGATACAAAGCAATTAAAAAACATCTTAAATGGTATATTTGGATGAAATATATCATAAAATAACATTGGTTACCTTGCATCCGCCCCATCTGATTATTAAAGAATTAGTTTAAAAGGGACGGAAATGGTGGTAGTGGGGTGTAAGTAAAACTGACTAAAATGCAGTGTTGTCGTCAAACAATGGTAAAAATGCGAATAGATGTCGTTTGCCTGTTTGCACTACAATCACATAATAAGATACGAATTATGTAAGTACTAGAAAAGGAATTAACAGGAACTGGAGCTATCAAAAGCCACATCTCGCTCTTAAAACCAAAATGATAATAATTAAAAAATACAAATATACCAAAATACAATGAGAACAAATGGCCAATCTAGTGGGCAGCTATTTCTCAAAAGGTGGCCACTCAGCAGCCCAAACAGAACTTAAAGTATAATGAACAAACATAAGTCGATACATTATCAAACCTCTGACACCAAAACAAATACCTATTGTAATTAATGTAGGTAAGTTTTAATGTTCAGATGAAATAAATGTGGGATCTTTAAAGGAAATGTGAATAAATTGAATAAATTTAGATCTTTGTCGAATTACTATATTTTCAAGTAAAATCATAAAAGAGAATACTGGACAATGCACATTGCTTGGTACAATGTAATAGAAAGGGCAAAGATCAGGAACCGATACAATTAAGTATCACACCTGACCCAGAATACCACATGGAAAAGTGACAAATACACAATTTAACATCACAAACGAGAGCCAAGTGGTCAGCCCTTTCCCAGCAGTTGACCACAAGGTCCTGCTATAAGTAGCACTTCCAAAAAGTTTACCCTTGTTGACTGGTCACAATAGCTCAAGTGGTAGAGCGTCCGTTTCCAGATCTAAGGCTGGAGGTTGCAGGTTGAAAAAAAACAGCCATATCACACTAAAATGGTTCAAAAAGGAACCAATTGCTACATTGCTTGGTTCTGAGCACAATAAGACATGCGATAACTTTTCTTATCTCACTCACTACTAACACAACTAACATTTTGAAATAACTACTTAACTAAAACAACAACAAAAATGTGCTTCCCAGTACTTGGTTCAACGAATCCCATCTATTGTCTCCCTCGGTGTTTGAGATGTATCCATAGATAGAAATATTTGAGTTTTTGAAAGCTGAATTATGATGCTCCAGTTGCATAGGGTGGCTACCTAGCTGTCATGGCGCTATGATTATGATCAATATTATCAAGATTATACTATAGTGTTTAACTCCTTTTAAGAAAGGATGAATAAACTTCTCCTTTTCGATAAACGGTGATCTCACTTGATTCATATTTTGAGGACCCTCAAAATGCATATTCCGTATTGGAGAAAGTTCTGTATTAAAGTTTTATGGGTACATGCCTGCCTGCCTTAACCTGGGCTTTCAACCTACGACCTCCAGTTCCGGAAGTGGATGCCCTACACCTTGATATACCGTGACAAGTCAACAAGGGGGCCTAATTATGGGAAGTGCTATTTATAGTAGGGACTCCCGCCATGAATAATGTTTCATCGCCACAAGAGGAGTGTGTGAATGTAAAGCCAACATACTTTGAAAGAACCCACTGCACTGGTAATCAAGGTATTCTTCCGTAGAAACCTGTCTCTGTCAGAACAAAAAAAAATCAGTACCTTGAATATGTCATTGTAACTTATAATCTAGACGATTGTGTTATACATGTAGTAAGATGGGCTGCATACCATGCCTCAAAACATTGAGCACTGCATTGAGCCTGGCATATCTGCTTTGCTCCCTCCAAATTGATCAGACGCAGGTATAGCACCTTCTGAGTATGAAAACCCATGTATTATTGCCTCTAGTGTCACAAAAGCACGGCTTGCACACAGAGTGACATCGCATTACTTAGTATATTTATCAAACTTTGCAGTGTACATGTTTTTTTTCAATATCAGCGAGATATTACTGTTGACTTAAAAACAGGTAGAGTCCATGCTCGAAAAGAGTAAAGTTACGTAGTTGTTCACATTATGGTACTTTATTCACCTCATTGGACAAATATAGGGTTTTTCTTTCATACTTCTAATCGCAAATCTGTTTCGTCACCATACTCGTATTGAGCACAGACTATAGTGGACAAGCTAAGAAGGAGCAAATGCATCCACAGCGTATGTTTTGGAGTCAAATATTGACTTATGCAGGGATCAAATTTAGCACTTGCTAAATGCTAGTAGTTTTCTCCAAAAAGCAAGTAGAAATTGCCATCACTTGCTACTTTTAGCAAGTGAATAAAAGTCACTCATATCAACCAAATTATGCAACACAGCATAAGTTGCATGACAAACAGTGTAGATCCTGATCACCCAGCTTTTTCAGAAGCTGGCTGATCTGGATCCACACTGTTTGCAAGATAACCTTATCATAGGTTCAGAAAGCTGAAAAAGTTAAATTGGTTTTGTCTATCACTTAATGCTGTGTACGTATGTTAATTAAATTTGTTCACAATTTTACAACAAAAATAGTTCTAACATTTTCAGTGAAAAAGCAAGTTGATTAGCATCTTTAGCAAGTGAGAAGAATAACAAGTTAAAAATCTAAAATTTGATCCCTGTTATGAGCGTCTTATACGAATTATGCTTCGGCGTTCTTTTCTATTCTTACCGCCGTCATTTATCATATAATATTACTTGTATCGTTATTATTATCATTTTTTTTATTATCTCAATAAATGATAGGCCTAAATGAATACATGTGTGTTTCCTTTCTCATGCAACAAAAATAGCGTAGGTAGGAACGCTCTAACATTAAATTAAGAGATTACATTAAAACATGATGGCGGCCTATATTATTATACTGACTATTTAATAATGCATATGGAGTCTGAGTTAACAAATTTTGATGTATTATAAAAAGGCCTAAATGAAGTAACTACACTATTTTAAGCCCAAAACCTTTATATAGTAAGTTAGTTCAGGATTTTTTATTGAGTCACGTTTAATACAGAAAACCACTTCAAAATTTTCAATATGGCTGTCTTAGTTTTATTCCCAAAGGCCATTTTAATGTTTATGATAGGGTAGGTAGGGGAACAGTTACCACACTATAGTCCTTTAACCCTTATCATTTATACAAAATACATCATACCAAACAGTATGCATTGTCCAGTTTTACAATCATGTTTTACTTGGAAATTATGGTAGTTCAAAAAAGGGAGATAATTTTATTCAATTTATTTGCATATTACCCTAATGACATTTATACTATCTGACCATTATATCTTTCCTACAATAATTAAAATAGGTAAAACTAATTCATAGTTTATAATAGGAGTGTAGCTCAGACAAGCAAATTGACATCTAGTGCATTTCTATCATTGCTTGATGGCAACCCCGCATTTTTAGTCAATTTTGCTTCATTTTCCCCCATTTGGGCCCCATTTAACCCAACTCTCAAAGAATATTTGCTAATTTCAAGAAAACCTTACCCTTTTATGATGTATTTCATCCAATAATACCATTTTAGACGTTATTTTATTTCTTTGTATGATGTGAAATCTTCATTTTAACGATTTTAAGTTTATTGTGGCGGCCATCTTGGATTTTAGCGCCGCCATCTTGAAAATTGACGAATTTTGATTGGCTAACGAGGAAAATTCCAATAACTCATGCTAATGAACATTTCTACCAAGTTTCATGCTTGTATCCGGATGTGCATGATTATTGTCACTTCCCGCTCCACTATTGTCGATTATGTTTACCAGGTATGTTGGCTAATATTCATGCTTTTACTTTAGCTTCTGTCACTTTTATCTCCCTTCTTAGTAATTTATCGCAAATTTTAGATGCAGCGTTTCTTTTGTTTGTTTGTTTTTGTTTGATTTGTTTCCTTACGTCCCATCAACAATCTTTCAGTTATAAAGGGGCGGGTCTTCCTGTGTTGAACCAGAACTAAGCTAGGATTAATGGTCTTACTCAAGGACACAACGCAGTGACGCCGGTGAGGCTCGAACCCGCGGGCCCTCGGTCTCGGTCAACCACTCTACCACTGAGCCATTGCGCTCTCCTGTGTTTCTTTTGTCAGTGAGTATATATAAGACAATGCGATGACTAAAACATGCATCCAGATAAGAATTGATTTTAGGTTAAATAATCGGCTCGTTTTAAAAATATTTGCTATGTAAATAATTATACTTTTTCTCTCAAAAAGGCACGTATCTAGGCCTATGCTAAACACGTTTATCACATGACGTCGCGTCTGGGAGTGATATAACGCTATGCAATAAAATCGATAAGCCACTGTTCGGGAAAGGTTATGACGTCCATTATAACGTTGCGTAAAAGATGGCAAAATATCGACGTTTGCACACAAAAATACGATTTTGATTTTTTTTAATGTCATGTAATAAATAGAATCTAAAACCCCCATTCCATTGGACGGAGATTCCGCTACGATTCAAATTTTGGTCAAAACGACATGAATCGTAGCTGAAATGGCAAGAGCGCAGTAGAAGCGTAGTAGAAGCGCCTAGGTCGTAGAAGAAGCGTATCGGAATCTTCATGATCGCCACCTCACGGCGATTGTTTTGACCTGCTCAAAATGTACGTTGCGACATCGCCATGGACTCGAAGCGCAACGGAAGCGTGGTCACATTGCAGTGTGATCTTCATGCGCGTAGCCGTTTCGCGGCGGCATCGTGAGCATCGTAGCACAATCGCCGTCACATCGGGATGAAATCGCCGAGTTATTCATCCATGATCATGATACAGCTACACTTGCGCGATCTTGTTACACTCTGTACGCTCTCACTACGACCTCGCTACGACCAACGTGCTTGTGCGGTGACTGTGGTATTTACGCATAGACAACCTTGGCGCTTTTGTCACGCTTCCGCTACGCTCTCGGCGTTCTGGCCAACTCCAGGCCTTTTTCAAGTGCTCTTATAAAGTTGGTGTCGCTCTTTTGGATTATAGGACCAATCCTGAGCAGTTCCATCTCATGTAGGCCTAAATGAAGAATGAAGAGCCATCATCCATGCTCATTGCTCTTATTAGTTGGTCATAGTGCCAACATTGTGGCCGTCTGTCTGCGGATAATCATGGACGGACCCAGGACCTTTTGGCCATCCAACACTGTCTTACCTGGACCTCCGATCATCCAACATAGTCTGTGGTTCATAATGGCCAACTTAAGCATAGCGACATGAGTGCGTCTATCATTGGCATTCAACTGAACATAACTCAGTTGAACTTCAGATTTTATATAGAAAGGTTACAAAAGCGCAGCGAAAGCGTAGCTCCATCGCTTAGGTCGTAGCAAGATTGCAGCTGCATCGCCATCAGCGTAGACTAAGCGTAGCCGGATCTTCATGTCGTAGTGGGGTCGTACATGTAGCAGACGCGTAACAGAAGCGTACTGGAAGCGTATTGGAAGCGGCAAGTTCCCAAATCGTGTGGTTGTCTACGCTTCCGCGACGATTTGGGATAATTTTAGAGAAAATCTGTGATCGCCATGAGCGTAGCGGCATCGCCGGCCAGTGGAATGGGGGGGGGGGGGGGTAACATTCGTGATCCTGTATTATTGAATTTATTAAACTCGTTGCGAAAAAAAGTAATAAAATTCTCGGCAAGCCTCGCATTTTATAACTTTTTCCCAAACTCGTTTAATGAATTCAATAAAGCATGAGCACTCATGTAAGACCCTCTATATTGTCACATAATTATGTCAGTAACATCACTTAAACCCTTACTGTATCATTGGATTCTTCCTTTATTTTTATACAACTCTCTTCGGATGATCCATTTTATGTATTGAGAGGTCACAGGTTATAGCTTTCAAAATATATTGCATGCTTTCTTTGAAGATTGATTTATACTTAGGAAACCGTGTAGACCCTGATGAAATGCCGCATAATGCTGCATTTCATCTAGGTCTTCACTGTTTGCCACAATAACCCATTATGGGTGTCAGGTCTTCAGAGGGTGAGGATTAATGCATTTTATTACCATTATACATATCTGGGTCCATTTATCTTGAGTTGTGCCTCAATCACTCTGCTGGAGCTCTGACAACTCGTGCATTAGGGGTGAGTGGTTTTACCCAGGGGCAGAAATGATTGAACCAGAAATTTTAGTTTGCATTCATAGTTTTGTGTTAAGCAGAGAAGCATTCGATTTATATAGAGAAAGGATATTTAACAAAGATCCAGATAAGAATATTTTAGCATAGCCTTGTTTTATTTTTATTTCTAGTCCTTCAATTTGAACATGTGTTTTGGTGCTCAAAAGAACCGTCTCATTAAGACGGTTCTTTTTAGTACCTATAACATATGATTTGGTTGACAAACATGAAAAAATATCCGTTTTTCATAAAGACGTTTCTTTTGAGTACACAGAACATATGTTTTGGTTGAGAAATATGAAATATAATTTCGTTTACGCACTCTTATCTGGAGGCCTGGTAAAGGAGCTACGACACCTGTAAGTTACATCTTGCTTTCTTCTCCCCAAATGTGCAGCATGCGCGGATCCAGAGGAAGGAGGGGACAGGTGGTCCGCCTCCCCTGAAAAAATCACAAACACAAAGGGTTTCTAAGCAATACTGTTCCGGATCCCCTGAAAAAATCACAAAACTACTAAGCCAGCGTTCAATGTTGGGCCATCATCGGTACGCCAGCGAAACGCCATTTAAATGGCGATTCGCTAGCGGGCCGATGATGACCCGCTTAAAGTGATATTTGGAACCTACTTCTCCCCCCATCAACAAAAATAACCAGTCAAAGTTGGACTCCATCTGACAAAACTTTGGATCCGCGCATGTGCAGTCTGATCAGGTCTACACGGAACCAAATATTGAGGCCAGTATTCTCCATATGCAGCTTCAGATAAGCCTATATTGAAAGAATAGCTCCAGATATGTTATTTATTAGATCATTTGAGGCTTACTATGAAAATACAGCAAAACCTGCGTAAAACGGCCACCCTCAATGAGACCAAACACTGGTTTTCAAGACCAATTATCGCTTAATGCGGGTGAAAAGTATTGCAGAATGCTCCAGGGGGGCATTCTGGAATATTCTCGATCTTCATTAAGCTACCATATGTCATTAATAACTTTGTTTTGGCTTTTTTGAGTGGCCCTTTGACATGAGTTTTACTTAAGCAACAACGTGGCTGTGCATCGCAGAGAAGACTCGCATCTGCCTATTCATCAGCTCAGTCTGAACAGAGTATTCGCCTTATCACTGTCCACATGGGAATAACGTGGCAAATCAGGTACCCACTGAGTGCCGAGTTACATGTAAGACTTATCAGACTGGGCGAATGTGCTGGCTGACCTGCGTCTTTGCTAAGTTATTATTTTTTTAATAGGAATTGAAGGGAAGTGGGGTTGCTAGGAACAGCCGTTTAGATGGGCCAATTATACACACTAGCCTCTTTGTTATTGTAGATTTGAGCATTCTAATTACTGCTTGGCGTTAAGAGGTCCACCTTCTGGCTGAGTCATTTAAATGAGTGATCTACACTCCTCTGTGGTCTCTGCTGCGATCAAAGATGGAGCCAGACGACTCCAATGAGGAATAGTCCATGGGAAAAAGGAAAACTTCATGGCATCACTAAAAGTCTGGGGCCTGCAATACTGTGAGTTGTGTGATGACCTGGTAGAACTTTTACTCTTAAGCCTCGTTCATATGCACAATATACACCCCGGTGCAAATATACACCCAGGGTGTAAATTTGCACCTGGGGTGTATTTTGGTCTGTAAACGGTGTTTTATGAAAATGCATAAGGTGGTGCAAATACGGTGGAGCAAATTAGCACCCGGGTGCACATTTGCCCCTAGGTGCAAATTGCGCACATGAACACAACTTGTTATCACATATGTACAATTTGATCTTAGATTTTGATAAATTACCCATCTTTTCTATATAAACATGTACATGTGTATGAAAATAAACTATATAAATAGTCCCTTTATCACACTTAAGGTCATGGCTTCTTTCTGTAGTCACTACTTCATCGGCTATGCCGGGTTGCCACGCAGAACAAATGGAATTTCTGGTCCATGGGCTTCGATTTGCACGATTCTATTTCCGAACAATATTTCTTTTTAACCTCCGCTATAGAAACCAGAGTTTGCCAGAACCGTGGCGCCATGCACGAGTCCAGGCTATCCGACTTGTTCCTAGCAACCCCACTACAAGGAAGTTCCTATAGTCATTCAAAATATAATCTTTAATAATTTGCGGGGGTCTGTGATAGTATTGGCATAATTGAACCCTAAGCATTTCGCGTAGATTAATAGCTGAATGTGCACTTAGGATCCGCCATGGCAACTTTCCGCCGCTTTTTCATAGCCTATACGTTACATTTACGAAACGTATACGTTGTTTCCGGTACCAAGGTGTAACTAAAGACCAGTGTGGTTCTAACGCCTGTTGTAGATTGGGCCAGATTATAGAGGCAGTAACATTTTTAAGAAGTATAAATATGAATGTATAATGCTTAGGTGCATGACCCCTTAGTATCCCTTTTCGCATAGCGCTTTACCTACTAGTGTCGTCTGCTGATAACCTTTTCAAACGTATGGACCCAGATCAGGCCTTAGAAAACGACGGGCCTGACCTGGATCCAAACTGTTTTTTCCTGAATTATTTTCTTTTCAAAAAAGTTTATTTTGAAAAACAAATGACGTAAAAAGTCTGTGCCTGTGCTCTTTGGGTAATCAGATTATTTTTGGCTCATCCTATTTCCTGAGCTAATTTCATTTCGCTGAATATTAAACCGCAATGTCCCTCAACGGGAGCAGACGGCTAACAACTGTGCCAAAATATTGACCTAGTGTCCGACAACTGGGTGGCTTGTCTGCAATTGGGGAAATCGTATCCATGGTGTGGAACAGATATCCGAAATTAAGTCTAGCATGTGCATCGCTTCACACATATATTCGACTTAAACCTTGCGAAAATGGACGTAAATCACGTAAATTACGATATTGATGGAAATTAATAGAGTCGTCTGCTATCCAATACAAATGATTGCCGTGAAAACAGTGAATTGTGAGGCTGCATTGAAATAAGTGCAGATCCTGATCAGATGGCTTCGTCAGAAGCAAGCTGATCTGGATCTACACTGGTTTCTAAAGAGGATATATTGGGGGTAAGTTGGCCGTGTAAACATTTCTTACTAGGCTGTTCCGAGGAGCTGAATTGTCAGTTTAAGCTGGGTGGGGGGGGGGTGGGAAAAACCCTTGGCCCCTCTTTCCAAGCATCTATGAAGCCCTTTTCAGGCGGATTTGAAACCTTTCCAAGCGTTTAAGTGATGAAACACGAACAGCTCTACAAATAGGCAGGTCCCTACCAACAATTATATCGTGGTTGTCACCCCCCTCCCCATGCACCGGTATAATTGTCGAATCGATCAAAATTCTCCTTTTCAAAAAGCCAAGCCTACTTTAACTCTTTATTTACTAGTGTATTCTGTTGATAAACTTCGAAAAAGTTCGGACCCAGATCAGGCCCGACAAGATTTTGGTCTAAAATGTTTGAAAAGGTTATCAGCGGACGATAGTAGTAGACAGAGTTAATCCAAGAAATATTATTTTAAAACCAAAGACTGCTCCCTCTAATGCATACGTCAAGGAAAACCGCCAGTAGTCTGTACATGTAGTCTGTCCCTATCGTCTGCTAATATTGTGGCTATGCTTTAACCTTAGTGTACCAATTAAGAGGAGTTCTATTTTTCGAGTAGCGAGTTTCGAGTAAGAAAAGCGAGTTTCGGGTAAGAAAAGCGAGTTTCGAGTAAGAAAAGCGAGTTTCGAGTAAGAAAAGCGAGTTTCGAGTTAGAAAAGTGAGTTTCGAGTAAGAAAAAGTGAGTTTCGAGTAAGAAAAGTGAGTTTCGAGTAAGAAAAGTGAGTTTCGAGTAAGAAAAAGTGAGTTTCGAGTAAGAAAAGCGTTATATCTATATCTCAGACCGGACTAGTCGATTTTGGTCATCTTTGCATTTACTAAAATGATAAGCTTTTCTGCATTTACTTCCAAATAGTTACCCTATGAAGATAAAAAAAAACTCTACCGGTTGTTTCAGTGCGTGCTTAGATTGGTCGCTAATGAAAATTCGCAATATGTCAAAAGATTCACTTTCATATGTGCCAAGACAGGACCATACAATTACAGTAAAATGTTGCGTCTGTCAAAAAGTCCCTAAAATTATCATTTCTCTCGCTTGATAACTCGAAGACAAAACTATGCAAACAGTGCGTATACGGATCACGCCAACCCCGTACAATCGGTATGTTCTGAGTCTGCATTATTTTCTCTAAATGATAATACCCTGCTTAGATTGGTGTTGGATGGGATTCATTTATTTATTTACTTGCTTTTCACAACGCCATATACGAATAACTTTGGCATTATACATTTGGTTATTTTATGGTTCTGTGTCAGAGCGCGGTGAGTAGATTTCCACAGCATAACACATAGGGAGAATCTTGACAGTCTTTACACACATTCAGACTGGTCTGCGTCACCCATATGCGATCTGCGACTCGTTCAGTAAGAAGGGGTAGCCCTGTTTGACTCGAGCTACTTTAAAGTAAAGTTGCAACGCCCGTCACATTTATTCATATACTTATTATTTGTTATTTAAGTTTTAGATCAATGTTTTCTAAGACTAATCTGCATATCTGAACTCAGAGCGGCCCCCACAACCCCATCCCATCCTCGCCATACTCCTATACACCTGTCTCACTGCAATAGCTTTCCGCATGGTTGAAAAATTAGGCCTACCTATTTTAGGATAACTAGTTTACTCATGGAGAAAAGCAGTTACAAGAGTATTTTATCTACAACCAAAGACGCTAATTATGACCTTCGTGCTGCTATGGTATTACATTGTAGTGGAGCAGGAAATGTCTGATTTTTGGGACGATGATGCACTTCTGGATACTAGCATGAGACATTCAGAATATGTTCTTCAATCTTTTCTTGTAAATATTTTCTCGTTAGCCATCGCAAATTTTTCCATTTTCAAGATGGTTAACGGTAATTTCAAGATGGCTGCCAAATTCATATGTTAAGCAGAGCGGAAAGTGACAAAAAGAAGGCACGTGCAGATATAAGCATGACACTTGGTTAAATGTTCATGAGCATGAATAATTTTAATATTTATCCAATCGACATCGATATATTTTCAAGATGGTGGAGCTAAAATCCAAGATGGCCACCACAAAAAGGTCAGATCAGGAAATGAAGATTGTACATGATACAAAGCAATTAAATAACATCTAAAATGGTATAATTGGATGAAATATATCATAAAATAATACTGGTTACCTTGAATCAGCGCTATCTGATTATTAAAGAATTAGTTTTAAAAGGTAAGGGATTAAGTAAAACTGATTAAAATGCTGTGTTGTCATCAAACAATGGTAAAAATGCAAATAGATGTCGTTTGCTTGTTTGCGCTACAATCACATTATGAGCTATGAATTATGCAAGTACTAAAAAAGCAATAAACAGGAACTGGAGCAATCAATCATATCCATATCTCGCTCTTAAAACCAAAATGATAAATAATTGAAAAATACCAAAATACAAAGATAAAAATGGCCAACCGAATGCTTAGCTATTTTTCAAAAGGTGGCCACTCAGCAACCCAAGCAGAACTTAGAGTATAATGAACAAACATAAGGGGAATCATCACCAAAACTCTGACACCAAAACAAATACCTATTATAGTTAATGTAGGTAAGATTTAATGGTCAGAAGAAATAAACCTGGGATCTTTAAATGGAATGTAAACACATTGAATAAAATGATAAATCTTTGTCGAAATACTATATTTGCAAGTAAAATCATAAAAATAATACTGGACAATGCGTATTGCTTGGTACAATGTAATAAAAGGGGCAAAAATCAGGAATCGATACAATCAAGTACCACACCTGACCCAGGATACCACATGAGAAAGTGATAAATACACAATTTAACACCACAAACGAGAGCCAAGTGGTCAGTCCTTTCCCAGCAGGTTACCACAAGGCAGCAATGAACAGACCCGACTATAAGTAGCACTTCCCTTGTTGACTGTCACAATAGCTCAAGTGGTAGAGCATACTTCAAGCATACTTTTAAAGAACCCATTGCATTGGTAATCAAGATATTCTTCCTTAGAAACACGTCTCTGTCAGAACAAGAAAATATCAGTACAGTACCGTGAATATGCCGTTGTAATTTTTAATTTAGACGATTGTGTTATACATGTAGTAAGATGGGCTGCAAAACATTGAGTACTGCAATTTTAGCCTGGCATATCTGCTTTGCTGCCTCTAAATTGATCAGACGCAGGTATAGCGCCATCTGAGACTGAAGAGTCATGTATTATTGCCTCTAGTGTCGCCAAAACATGGCTTGAACACAAAGCGGCCTCAGCCTTTCCTGGTATATTCATCAAACTTTGCAATGTACATGTCGGCAATATCAGCGAGATATTACTGTTGACTCAGAAACAGGTAGTGTCTGTGCTCGATAAGAGTAGAGTTACGTAGTTGGTCACGTTATGGTATTTTATTCACCTCATTGGACAAATATAGGGTTTTCTTTCATACTTCTAACTATAAATCTGTTTCGTCACCATACTCTTATTGAACTCGGACTATAGTTGACAAGCAAAGAAGGAGCAAATCCATCCACAGCGTATGTTTTGGAGTCAAATATTGACCTATGAGCTTCTTTTAGTTATGCTTAAGGGTAGGGGCCCGATGCTGTGGCTGTTGTCAGGCCCACCAGGGTTTACCTGTTGGATTTCTTTTGCTCCAGTATTCAGTTTTATGTACTGTTGAGTCCTTGTCTTTGCTTTATCTCCTTTTAATATCTTGATTTATATGTTTTAAGAGATGATGCATGGATAAGTTTGGGGTCTTTCATGCAAACCAAACATCTATGTGTCTTGATCCACATCTGAACTAAAGGTGAGGTTGGCACGCCGTGAAACCGGTTTAGGCCCTCGGGTGAGGTATCTGTACTGACCGTTCCAAGGCGGTACTTCTTTTGTGGATCATTTGTGTTATTTATGTCTTGTGTTTGTCATGCTTTCGCGTCTGTTCATTGCTGCCTTGTGGGCACCTGAAGGGAATGGGCTGACCTCTTGGCTCTTGTTTGTGATGTTTATTGTGATTTTGTTACTTTCCCATTTGGTATCTTGGGACAGGTGTGCTACTTGATTGTACCGATTCCTGACCCTTCCTTTCTTTCTTACTTTAACGCTCTTTTCTATTTTTATCGCCATCATATAATATTACAAGCATCGTGATTTTTATCATTTTTATTATTATCTCAATTAATAATAGGCCTAAATGAATATATGTGTGGTTTTATTTTCATACCAAAAAAAAGGGGTAGGTAAACATTAATTAAGACATAACATTAAAACATGATGACGGCTTATAATATTCTACTGACTGTTTAATAGTGCGTATGGAGTCAGTGAACAAATTTTGATGCTTTATAAAAAGGCCTAAATGAAGTAACTACACTATTTTAAGCCCAAAACCTTTAAATATGTTGTTCGGGAAATTATCTTATTGAGTAACTTTTAACACAGAAAAAAGCTTTAAAATTTTCAATATGCCTGAATTAGCTTTTTCCATAAGGCCATTTTAATGTTTATGGAACAGGAACCACACATTATTCCTTTAAGCCTTATCATTAATACAAAATACATAAAAAGTACCAAACAGTGTTCATTGTCCAGTATCACAATCATGTTTTACTTGGAAGATGTGGTAGTTCAAAAAGGAACGAATTTTATTCATTTTATTCGCATTTTACCCTTATGACCCCAATTTATACTATCTGACCATTATATCTTATCTACAATAATTATAATAGGTAAAACTAGTTCATAGTTTAAAAAGGAGTGTTGCTCAGGCAAGCAAATTGACATCTAGTTGCATTTTACCATTGTTTGATGGTCACACAGCATTTTAGTCAATTTTGCTCAATTTCACCCCATTTTGGCCCCATTTAACCCTTATTCTCAAATAATATTTGCTAATTTCAAGAAAACCATACCCCTTTTATGATGTATTTTATCCAACAATACCATTTTAGATGTTATCTTTGTTCTTTGTATGATGTAAAATCTTCATTTTATGATTTTACGTTTATTGTGGCGGCCATCTTGGATTTTAGTGCCACCATCTTGGAAATTGACCAATTTGATTGGCTAACGAGAAAAATTCTAATAACTCATGCTAATGAACATTTCTACCAAGTTTCATGCTTGTATCCGGATGTGCATGATTATTGTCACTTCCCCGCTCCACTATTGTAATGTGTTGAACTGTAGCATGAGCTGTAAAAAACTTTTAAAGCTATGGAAAGTTCTGCCATTAAGAAATTTTTGGAACTTATGCCAAAACCGCTTACTTATTCCGCACGAGTGTCTTGGCAATTTCTCTTTGTCAAAAGTTTCTTACTCGAAACTCACTTTTCTTACTCGAAACTCGCTTTTCTTACTCGAAACTCACTTTTCTTACTCGAAACTCACTTTTCTTACTCGAAACTCGCTTTTCTCACTCGAAACTCGCTTTTCTTACTCGAAACTCACTTTTCTTACTCGAAACTCGCTTTTCTTACTCGAAACTCGCTTTTCTTACTCGAAACTCACTTTTCTTACTCGAAACTCGCTTTTCTTCCTCGAAACTCACTTTTCTTACTCGAAACTCACTTTTCCAGGGAACACTTTATTTGGCAGCTGTTATCTCACGGTGGGTATCCAAAACCTTGCTACACTTGCTACAGGCAAATTTTCAAGATCCTAGCTAGTGTCTGTAGCTGAGCAGGGTAGTTCGAACCTTACAGTTTGTCAGACTCTAGGTCGAGAACCAATGCTATCATATTAGTAGTTCCATAGGTTAATCTAGCTATACCTCCTGTTGTGGACAAACAGAGAGTTGCTGCCAGTAGCCATAAAATATCTGGTTAAATTATCAGTTAAAGGAATTTGTTTGCAACTTTTTCACGTCATGTTGCTAACAACGCTTAGCTTTTAATTCAAAATATATTAACAAATCTAGTAAAGTTTAATAAAATAAAGAGAGCAATTTAGAATTATAATTAAAAAAAATATGGACTGTTAATTGGATTATGGCACTGACTTACGCTACCGTTAAGACAACGTTTGGTAATTATTCATTACAAAGTTCCGGAATTTAACTGTCATGCCATCATTAATTGGACTCGTGGGACATATTTATGGGCTGAATACAGTGAAACAGGTCCAAGATTCGATCAGTACCGATGGCACTAGCAATCACCACCCACAGGAACTTGGTAATTGTAAGACAACTCAAGACTTTTCTTGTGTCAAGATAGATTATGATCAAAAATTGACAATCGAGTTGGAAGATTTTCTCAAAAATAAATATATGGATCCAACGTGCGTTCGAATGACGATGCAGTCGAGTCGCAAGAAATATTTCAGATGAACAAAGTCACATATCATATACGCTACTGCGCTTTTGGTTTTCGCTGCCTAGGTAGGGCAATCTCTTAGGGTTAAAACCCGAGGCTTCGAAACTCTAGGTACTTTATGTGCTGCTTCTGCGTGTCGGATCATCGGAAGGAATCCATGAATTCATGAATTAATTAATTTATTTACTTATTTAGTTATGTTACATTTCGTCGCTTCAGTGCTATAGTGTTCTAAGTGACATTTTGGTCAAAAATGAGTTATGCATACCGTTGGAAAGGGGATCAAATGTTCTATCTACTAGTAAAGGTTTCATTTGCCTATCTCTTCCCAGTAAGCTAAAAAAATCGCTGTGCGTTTCTGTTCTATCTACAAAAAGACAATTTTGTTCAGTGCTATAGTGTTCTAAGTGATTTTCATCCAATGACCAATGATTATTATGACACGTGACTGGGTGAGGTCAGTGTCATAATGTTCTATCTACATAAATTCACTTCCCTTGGAGAAAATGCTAAAAATTGCAGTTACCTCCCTTACATAAATTTAAATTTCCTAAATTGAAGCGGTTTGTCGGTCTTATGATGAACTAATGGCTACATCGGCTACTTTTAGGTCCAAATACTCCGCTCAGTGAAAGATATAGCGCAAAGTGTTCCATGGACAGAATAATAAGCTGTATAAACAGATTACCTCCCTTACACATATCTAAACGTCTTTAATTGAAGTAATTTGTCAATGCTATTATAAATCAATGATTAAAGCTGCTACTTTTAGGTCCAAATAACCAGATCAGTCTGAAATATTATACAAATTGACCCATTGACAGAAAAAATAACTGAAGAAACAGATTACCTCCCTTGCATAAAATTTAATGGCATAATCCGTGCTTTTTGTTACTGTTATGCCAAATAAATATCTAGATCTGCTACTTTTAGGTACAAATAATCATTTCTGTTCAGACTAGTCTATGAATTGAATCAATAACCAGAATAGTAAGCTGTAGGAAAATATAGAACACTATAGCACTGAACGCAGACAGCAATTTTTAGGACATAATGTTCTATCTGCAAACTGTAAATTGCCAGTAAATTCCATATTACTGTAAAATAATTCTTCAAACCAAGGTCATTTACACTGTATGTATACATTTTAACCCTCTGGTATGATTCAAAGGTCTGTGATAAATAAGGCATCAAAAATCAGGATGCTAAAATTTTCAAACTCATTTTTCTCAAAACTTGTGCAATGGTAGATAGAACACTATAGCACTGAAGCGACGATTTCACAACGTCATATGCGATGAACTTTGGCATTATACATTAGTTTATTATATGGTTCTGTTTCAGGGCGCGGTGTTTTCAATAGCATACCACTTAGGGAGACTTAATAGTCTGTGCACACATCCAGACTGGTCAGCGTCACCCATATGCGATCTGTGACTTGTTAAGAAGTGGTTGCCCCGTTAGACTCGAGCTAACGTACGCGGATATACAGAAGTCGTTATCTTGACGTGTTAAAACGCTCGTTCCCATTTCTATGCAACGACTGACTTCATTGCTCGAGCTTCATTGCAACAGTTAGGAAGCCGACATACTTTTGTGCTTCAACAGCAGCAGAATCAAGGGAGAGGATTTAGCACCAGCAAAATGCATTTAAGCCCCCCCCCCCTCCCCCCAAGTGGCTTAGGCTACTGTTCGCTCTAAGGTGGTGGTTCCGTTGTTTTGTTGACTCGTTGTTGATTGTTGCTCCCATAGTGGGATTCTGTAGTTGTTCTATGTTAGTTGTGCGTAACTTTGTGTCCATTCTAGTTTTGCAATCATCATGATGGGGAAGAGACAGTTGGTTGCAAAAATTGTTTATTTTGCCTTCATGGTGCCTCGTGATTGTGGCGGCAGTTTTGTTGCTATTGACTTTTTTTGTTTTTGTTACTCCCATTGTAAGAATCTGGTTGTGTGGCTCTTCCTCGCGGTGCCATGGGTGTGTCTGCCGCTTGTGATTGTGGTATTTCCCGATCATACTCACTTACTAGTTTTCAGTAGATTGAAGCTGAATCAATAAGAAAATAAGGGCTTTCACGCAAGCATGTTTTCGTTGTCATAAATGTCTTACTCGAAACTCGTTTTTCTTACTAGAAACTCACTTTTATAACTCGAAACTCACTTTTCTTACTCGAAACTCGCTTTTCTTACTCGAAACTCACTTTTCTTACTCGAAACTCACTTTTATAACTCGAAACTTGCTTTTCTTACTCGAACCTCACTTTTCTTACTCGAAACTCGCTTTTTTTTACTCGAAACTCGCTTTTCTTACTCGAAACTCACTTTTCTTACTCGAAACTCGCTTTTCTTACTCGAAACTCGCTTTTCTTACTCAAAACTCACTTCCTACTAAAAGTGAATCACACCAATTAAATGGATTTCCCATAAAATTTGATACAGTCAGCCTGAGTCAAGATCGTTCATTGTATATAGGGAGATACAGGTTATACATAAATATTTCCAAAAATTCTGGTATTCCGATTTCGTCGTATCAAACAGTGCAGACCCTGATGAAATGCCGGATAATGCTGAGTTCGATTCCCGGCTAGCACAGGTCAAATATTTTCGCTCTACGACATAAACACAAAAGAACTTTCCCAATGAGATTGTTCTCGTGAGCACACAAAACACATGTCAAATATCGCGTAAGAACATATTAATTCTTTTATGCTCAAAACGTTTACATATCTGGACATATATGCTTAAAATAGGTCTCTCAAAAATATGCCTGTATCATCAATTTAACCCTTTGCGTATCAATGGAATCTTCCTATCTGGCTTTATACAATACACTTGGGATGGTGCATTGTATATATGGAGGGGTCACAGGTTTAAATTTCCAAAACAATATTGTATTTTCTTCAATGAGGATTGCTTTAGTCTTAGCAAACAGTGTAGACTCTGATGAAATGCAGCATTATGCTGCATTTCATCTCGGTCTTCACCGTTTGCCAAAGGGAGCGCAGTGGCTCAGTGGTAGAGTGCTTGACTCGAGACCGAGGGGTCGCGGGTTCGAGCCTCACCGGTGTCACTGCTTTGTGGTGCTTGAGCAAGACAAATTTATCCTAGCTTAGTAATTGTTCAACCCAGGAAGACGCGCCCCTGTTTAGCTGAAAGATTGTTGATGGGACGTAAAGAATCAAATCAAACAAACAAACCAATATTGTATTTTTACTGAAGATTGTTTTAGTCTTAGCCAACAGTGTAGACCCTGATGAAATGCAGCATTATGCTGCATTTCATCCGGGTCTCCACTGTTTGCAAAAGTACCCCTTTCGGTGTTTCTGATCTTGAAAGTTTTAATGCATTTTATCACCACTGTACTTATTTGGGTCCCTGTATCAATAGTTCTGCTGGAGCTCTGACAATTCATGCATTAGAGGTGAGTAGTTTTACTCAGGGGTAGAAATAACTGAAATTTTCATTCATAGTTTTGTGTCAACCAAGGAAGCATTCTATTTATATGGAGAATAGAGATTAAAATAAATCCCGATAATGATGTTTTAGCTGAACCATGTTATTAATTTCTTACCTATCAATTTGAACATGTGTTTTTGGTGCTCAAAGGAAACGTCTCATTGAGACGGTTCATTTGAGTACCCGGAACATGTTTTGGATGGATAAAAATGAAATATCATTATTCGCTACGAACTCTTATCTGGAGACCTGGGAGAAGTTACCTGTATGTCATCTGTAAGTTACATCTTGCTTTCTTATCCCCAATGTGCAGTTTGATCATGTCTACACGGTGGCCTTAATTGGGGCCAGAATTTTCCTTATAAATTCTAAACTACAGTAAAACCTACGTCATCTGTAAGTTACATCTTGCTTTCTTATCCCCAATGTGAAGTCTGATCAGGTCTACACGGTGGCTTTAGTGGGGACCAGTATTCTCCATATAATTGCCAAACTACAGTAAAACCTATGTCATCTGTAAGTTACATCTTGCTTTCTTATCCCCAATGTGCAGTTTGATCAGGTCTACACGGTGGCTCTAATTGGGACCAGTATTCTCCTTATAAATTCTAAACTACAGTAAAACCTACGTCATCTGTAAGTTACATCTTGCTTTCTTGTCCCCAATGTGCAGTTTGATCAGGTCTACATGGTGGCTCTAACGGAGGCCAGTATTCTCCATATAATTGCCAAACTACAGTAAAACCTACGTCATCTGTAAGTTACATCTTGCTTTCTTATCCCCAATGTGCAGTTTGATCAGGCCTACACGGTGGCTCTAATGGGGGCCAGTATTCTCCTTATAAATTCTATACTACAGTAAAACCTGTCTCATCTGTAAGTTACATCTTGCTTTCTTATCCCCAATGTGCAGTTTGATCAGGTCTACACGGTGGCTTTAGTGGGGGCCAGTTTTTTCCATATAATTGCCAAACTACAGAAAAACCTAAGTCATCTGTAAGTTACATCTTGCTTTCTTATCCCTAATGTGCAGTTTGATCAAATCTACACGGTGGCTCTAATGGGGGCCAGTATTCTCCATATAATTGCCAAACTACAGTAAAACCTACGTCATCTGTAAGTTACATCTTGCTTCCTTATCCCTATTGTGCAGTTTGATCAGGTCTACACGGTGGCTCTAATTGGGGCCAGTATTTTCCTTATAAATTCTAAACTACAGTAAAACCTACGTCATCTGTAAGTTACAACTTGCTTTCTTATCCCCAATGTGCAGTTTGATCAGGTCTACAAAGTGGCTCTAATGGGGGCCAGTATTCTCCTTATAAATTCTAAACTACAGTAAAACCTACGTCATCTGTAAGTTACATCTTGCTTTCTTATCCCCAAATATGCAGTCAGATCAGGTCTACACGGTGGCTCTAATTGGGGCCAGTATTCTCCTTATAAATTCTAAACTACAGTAAAACCTGTGTCATCTGTAAGTTACATCTTGCTTTCTTTTCCCCAACGTGCAGTTTGATCAGGTCTACACGGTGGCTCTAATGGGGGCCAGTATTTTCCTTATAAATTCTAAACTACAGTAAAACCTACGTCATCTGTAAGTTACATCTTCCTTTCTTATCCCCAAATGTGCAGTCAGATCAGGTCTACACGGTGGCTCTAATTGGGGCCAGTATTCTCCTTATAAATTCTAAACTACAGTAAAACCTACGTCATCTGTAAGTTACATCTTGCTTTCTTATCCCCAATGTGCAGTTTGATCAGGTCTACACGGTGGCTTTAGTGGGGGCAAGTATTCTCCTTATAAATTCTAAACTACAGTAAAACCTGTCTCATCTGTAAGTTACATCTTGCTTTCTTATCTCCAATGTGCAGTTTAATCAGGTCTACCCGGTGGCTTTAGTGGGGGCCAGTATTCTCCTTATGAATTCTAAACTACAGTAAATACTGTCTCAACTGGAAGTTACATCTTGCTTTCTTATCCCCAATGTGCAGTTTAATCAGGTCTACACGGTGGCTCTAATGGGGGCCAGTATTCTGCATATAATTGCCAAACTACAGTAAAACCTACGTCATCTGTAAGTTACATCTTGCTTTCTTATCCCCAATGTGCAGTTTGATCAGGTCTACACGGTGGCTCTAATGGGGGCCAGTATTCTCCTTATAAATTCTAAACTACAGTAAAACCTACGTCATCTGTAAGTTACATCTTGCTTTCTTATCCCCAATGTGCAGTTTGATCAGGTCTACACGGTGGCTCTAATTGGGGCAAGTATTCTCCTTATAAATTCTAAACGAAGGTAAAACCTACGTCATCTGTAAGTTACATCTTGCTTTCTTATCCCTAATGTGCAGTTTGATCAAATCTACACGGTGGCTCTAATGGGGGCCAGTTTTCTCCATATAATTGCCAAACTACAGTAAAACCTACGTCATCTGTAAGTTACATCTTGCTTCCTTATCCCTATTGTGCAGTTTGATCAGGTCTACACGGTGGCTCTAATTGGGGCCAGTATTTTCCTTATAAATTCTAAACTACAGTAAAACCTACGTCATCTGTAAGTTACAACTTGCTTTCTTATCCCCAATGTGCAGTTTGATCAGGTCTACACAGTGGCTCTAATGGGGGCCAGTATTCTCCTTATAAATTCTAAACTACAGTAAAACCTACGTCATCTGTAAGTTACATCTTGCTTTCTTATCCCCAAATATGCAGTCAGATCAGGTCTACACGGTGGCTCTAATTGGGGCCAGTATTCTCCTTATAAATTCTAAACTACAGTAAAACCTGTCTCATCTGTAAGTTACATCTTGCTTTCTTATCCCCAATGTGCAGTTTGATCAGGTCTACACGGTGGCTTTAGTGGGGGCAAGTATTCTCCTTATAAATTCTAAATTACAGTAAAACCTACGTCATCTGTAAGTTACATTTTGCTTTCTTATCCCCAAATGTGCAGTTTGATCAGGTCTACACGGTGGTTCTAATGGGGGCCTGTATTCTCCTTATAAATTCTAAACTACAGTAAAACCTATGTCATCTGTAAGTTACATCTTGCTTTCTCATCCCCCAATGTGCAGTTTGATCAGGTCTACACGGTGGTTCTAATGGGGGCCAGTATTCTCCTTATAAATTCTAAACTACAGTAAAACCTGTGTCATCTGTAAGTTACATCTTGCATTCTCATCCCCCAATGTGCAGTCTGATCAGGTCTACACGGCGGTTCTAATGGGGGCCAGTATTCTCCTTATAAATTCTAAACTACAGTAAAACCTGTCTCATCTGTAAGTTACATCTTGCTTTCTTATCCCCAAATGTGAAGTTTTATTAGGTCTACACGGTGGCTCTAATGGGTACCAGTATTCTCCTTATTAATTCTAAACTACAGTAAAACCTGTGTCATCTGTAAGTTACATCTTGCTTTTTTATCCCAAATGTGCAGTCAGATCAGGTCTACACGGTGGCTCTAATTGGGGCCAGTATTCTCCTTATAAATTCTAAACTACAGTAAAACCTACGTCATCTGTAAGTTACAACTTGCTTTCTTATCCCCAATGTGCAGTTTGATCAGGTCTACACGGTGGCTCTAATGGGGGCCAGTATTCTTATAAATTCTAAACTACAGTAAAACCTATGTCATCTGAAAGTTACAACTTGCTTTCTTATCCCCAATGTGCAGTCTGATCAGGTCTACATGGTTGCTCTAATGGGGGCCAGTATTCTCCTTATAAATTCTAAACTACAGTAAAACCTGTGTCATCTGTAAGTTACATCTTGCTTTCTTATCCCCAATGTGCAGTTTGATCAGGTCTACACGGTGGCTCTAATGGGGCCAGTATTCTCCTTATAATTGCTACACTACAGTAAAACCTATGTCATCTGTAAGTTACATCTTGCTTTCTTATCCCCAATGTGTAGTTTGATCAGGTCTTCACAGTGGCTCTAATGGGGGCCAGTATTTTCCTTATAAATTCTAAACTACAGTAAAACCTACGTCATCTGTAAGTTACATCTTGCTGTCTTATCCTCAATGTGCAGTTTGATCAGGTCTACACGGTGGCTTTAGTGGGGGCCAGTATTCTCCTTATAAATTCTAAACTACAGTAAAACCTATGTCATCTGTAAGTTACATCTTGCTTTCTTATCCCCAATGTGCAGTTTGATCAGGTCTACACGGTCGCTCTAATGGGGGCCAGTATTCTCCTTATAAATTCTAAGCTACAGTAAAACCTACGTCATCTGTAAGTTACATCTTGCTTTCTTATCCCCAAATGTGCAGTCTGATCAGGTCTACACAGTGGCTCTAATTGGGGCCAGTATTTTCCTTATAAATTCTAAACTACAGTAAAACCTATGTCATCTGTAAGTAACATCTTGCTTTCTTATCACCAAATGTGCAGTCTGATCAGGTCTACACGGTGGCTCTAATGGGGGCCAGTATTCTCCTTATAAATTCTCAACTACAGTTAAACCTGTCTCATCTGTAAGTTACATCTTGCTTTCTTATCCCCAATGTGCAGTTTGATTAGGTCTCCACGATGGCTCTAATGGGGGCCAGTATTCTCCATATAAATTATAAACTACAGTAAAACCTGTGCCATCCGTAAGTTACATCTTGCTTTCTTATCCCCAAATGTGCAGTCTGATCAGGTCTACCCGGTGGCTTTAGTGGGGGCCAGTATTCTCCTTATGAATTCTAAACTACAGTGAAACCTATGCCATCCGTAAGTTACATCTTGCTTTCTTATCCCCAAATGTGCAGTCTGGTCAGGTCTACACGGTGGCTCTAATTGGGGCCAGTATCTCCTTATGAATTCTAAACTACAGTGAAACCTATGCCATCCGTAAGTTACATCTTGCTTTCTTATCCCCAATGTGCAGTCTGATCAGGTCTACACGGTGCCTCTAATGGGGGCCAGTATTCTCCTTATAAATTTTAAACTACAGTAAAATATGTGTCATCTGTAAGTTACATCTTGCTTTCTTATCCCCAAATGTGCAGTTTGATTAGGTCTACACGGTGCCTCTAATGGGGGCCAGTATTCTCCTTATGAATTCTAAGCTACAGTAAAACCTATGTCATCTGTAAGTTACATCTTGCTTTCTTATCCCCAAATGTGTAGTCTGATCAGGTCTACCCAGTGGCTTTAGTGGGGGCCAGTTTTTTCCATATAATTGCCAAACTACAGAAAAACATAAGTCATCTGTAAGTGACATCTTGCTTTCTTATCCCTAATGTGCAGTTTGATCAAATCTACACTGTGGCTCTAATGGGGGCCAGTATTCTCCATATAATTGCCAAACTACAGTCAAACCTACGTCATCTGTAAGTTACATCTTGCTTCCTTATCCCTAATGTGCAGTTTGATCAGGTCTACACGGTGGCTCTAATTGGGGCCAGTATTCTCCTTATGAATTCTAAACTACAGTAAAACTGTCTCATCTGTAAGTTACATCTTGCTTTCTTATTCCCAAATGTGCAGTCTGATCAGGTCTACACGGTGGCTCTAATTGGGGCCAGTATTCTCCTTATGAATTCTAAACTACAGTAAAACCTACGTCATCTGTAAGTTACATCTTGCTTTCTTATCTCCAATGTGCAGTCCTATCAGGTCTACATGAAAGCTCTAATGGGGGCCAGTATTCTCCATATAAATTCTAAACTACAGTAAAACCTGTCTCATCTGTAAGTTACATCTTGCTTTCTTATCCCCAATGTGCAGTTTGATTAGGTCTACACGATGGCTCTTATGGGGGCCAGTATTCTCCTTATGAATTCTAAACTACAGTGAAACCTAAGTCATCTGTAAGTTACATCTTGCTTTCTTATCCCCAAATGTGCAGTTTGATCAGGTCTACACGGTGGCTCTAATTGGGGCCAGTATTCTCCTTATGAATTCTAAACGACAGTGAAACCTGTGTCATCTGTAAGTTACATCTTGCTTTATTATCCCCAATGTGCAGTTTGATTAGGTCTACACGATGGCTCTAATGGGGGCCAGTATTCTCCTTATAAATTCTAAGCTACAGTAAAACCTATGTCATCTGTAAGTTACATCTTGCTTTCTTATCCCCAAATGTGCAGTCTGATCAGGTCTACCCGGTGGCTTTAGTGGGGGTCAGTATTCTCCTTATAAATTCTAAACTACAGTAAAACCTGTCTCATCTGTAAGTTACATCTTGCTTTCTTATCCCCAAATGTGCAGTCTGATCAGGTCTACCCAGTGGCTTTAGTGGGGGTCAGTATTCTCCTTATGAATTCTAAACTACAGTAAAACCTGTGTCATCTTTAAGTTACATCTTGCTTTCTTATCCCCAAATGTGCAGTCTGATCAGGTCTACACAGTGACTCTAAAAGAGGCCAGTAATTTATATGTCAATTTCTCGAAATAAGTTTTATCCATCCTGACTAGTTTCACTACATGTATGTAGCTTCAGAGAAGTAAAGCTTGGTCATATTATGCGTAGTTGCTAGAGCATTAGACTGGTGATCGAAGGGTGGATAATTTCTAGATTCAGCGCCGACGGAGTGCGTGAGGAGCGCATTGGCTCAGTTGGAAGAGTGTGTAATTGAGGATCGAACGAAGGGTTGCTTGTTCGAGACTCACCGCCGTCGGAGTCATTGTGTTGTGCCCTTGAACAAGACACTATATCCACTGTTAAGTACTGGTTCAACCCAGGAGACAGGAATTCATCCCGACATGACTAGAAATGTTGACTGGGATGTAAAGCATCAAAACAAACAAACAAAGGACCTCGGACAGTTTCCTCTTCAATCTTCCCAATTTCTGACAGAGTGTGGCTAGGAAATTGCATAACTAACAACTATATGTTTGTGCTTTAATCAAACCCTTACATTAAGTGCATCTAGCAAAATAAAAATATGTTGCAAATATTGCATAATTATGCCAGGACTTTAACACAGTCGTATACGTGATCTCGTGTAGATTTTTTTGCTGCAGTATAGACTATCAAAGATGGCGCACACTGGAGACAGGAAATCGTAAGTACACTTTCTTTGAAAACTATGACACGTTTATCTACATCCAGCGGCCAGTCATAGACGCTAACACGCTTAGAAAAAAATGGATTTTCTGATTTTCCTGAGACCCGACCTGTTTTCTTGTCATTTTGTCTTTTTAACAGCAAATATCGCAATTCTTTTGCTAGATTCCATAAGCCCAGGCCTAGAAACTCACCCTCTAGTCCTGAAAGCCCAAACAAATAATCTTGGTTGATGATATACAGGTTTCAAAATATCGGCCTCGATATCATGTAGACCACGGCTCTTTTTCGGTGTGTAACGTGTAGACACAAGTAATTTTTGTGAATTATGTGTAGACACAGGTTTTGGATACCGTGTAGACTCATAAAGCCAATATATCGTCAGACTCGCGGATGCAAACCCCAACAGACTTCAAGCTGATCTGAACCTCGCTGCTTGCATTTTCCACTTTAGCTTACATACCTTAGCCTAGGCTCAAAATGAACATAAACTAAACTCCAGCTATTAAGCTTTTAGAATTAATTTTTCGCTATAACTTTTTTATCTTTTTTTTAACAGCTGAATTTTGACCAAGCTTGACTTAAATTATCATGGTCCCTTCATAGGATGTTTGTATGGTTGCGATCAATTGCATGTTTAGGACACAAGAGCTCAAAATGAATATAAATTTTAAAATAAAAACGTCTTGTCTGACGTCACATTGCATATAACCCTTATATTTTGGCATCTAGCATTACTTAGTGTATTGTTACAATGTTTGTTCAAACTATGGACCTTGGACAAAAAGATCCAATCCAGTGGTCTTGTGCTCAGCATAAGCTTATGTATATAGTAACAACATAAACAAATCTTTTACTTTCTGAAATCTCAGGAGATAGAGCTTTTTATTTGGTATATAGCATCTGCCAGTAGACCTCTACCAAGTTCATTGAAATGTTGACCCTATTACTAAAATGGCCCAGCCCAAGCAGTTACAATCTTTACACTGGCGTTAATGAGTACCTTTATATGCAAAGACCCTGGATATTTAATATTATGTATAATCATCTAGCAGACCTCTACCAAGTTTGTTAAATGTCACCTGGGTTAAAAAGTGGCTTATGCTGCTGTCCTGTCTAAGGTAGTGGCTCTGTTGTTGTTGATTCGTTGTTTATTGTTACTCCCATTGTGGAATTCTGTAATTGTTATATGTTTTGTTGTGCGTTACCTTTTGTCTATTTTAGTTTTGCAATCATCTTGACGGTGAAGAGAAATCGTATCGTTTTGCTTTGCTTAGTTTGTCTTCCTGGTGCCATGTAATTTCTGTGTTGCTCTTTCTTGCAGATTCATTGGTTTTGTCTGTTTGTGATTGTGTAATTCCATTATCATAATTACTATTTTTGGTATTTTTACATTATTATCATTTATGCCATGTGTAATGGCTTTGTCTGCATGATGTAGTGTAGCATAATGGCCATCTGACAAAAACCCCACCCTGGAGGTTAGACTTCTAAACACCTGTTAAGGTTTACGAGGGCTGTTCAAATATGAATGCAAGTAGCTTCATAACTTTCTTCACATATATGCTTCGACAAAATGGCATACCTTTCTGGAAAGAACTATTTGTCGCCTTCAAAACGGCACCAAACATAAAGAAAGGCGCACTATATTTCTCGAGTTACAGACCCTTATATAAAGGTCATTCCTGTATACTGAAGTTTTTCTGAAGCAAATTGCAATGCACGATTTGGTACACGTGTGGATATAGTGTCATATCTTTGTAAGTTTTAGACAAAATGGCACCAAATTTTAGATGCAAGTTTAAGTAACAATCCAAAAGTTGCTTGCAGGAAAAAAATTATATAATCCTGTTTCAATCTCGAGAAAACAGGCACGTTTGTGACGTCATTAATTTTATGATAAACGTCATTTTGAGTTATCTACTGGTGATGTTATAATGAACATCACAGTGTCGTTTTCTTTGCGTTTTGCTGAAAACATGCTAAATATGCCATAAGGGAGTTTTCAAAACGCGCCGTCCTCTATTTACAGAGGTATCACATTTTATATCATTTTTCAAGCATTTTTCTGCTTCTTAATGACTTGTTTACATTAATTAAAATATGTTCAATCTGTCTAGTCCTCAAGATCAGGTGAGTAATTTTATTGTAAATAATGCCTATAGTGGTCAACCTTAAAGTTTACGTTCAAATTTAGAATAAAGCCGCAATGTTATGACAAAAAAATTAAGTATAATTTCTATAACTCCTTCAATTAAGGCATTTTTGAATAAGTAAAAATGCTTTGCAGCGTTTAAAAATTACCCACTATCCATCAATAATTTGTAGCAACAACTCAGTATGAGCGATCAACATATTGTCTTTGAGTTAAAACTAGTTTAAATGATGCTTCTTGCATTTTGTTAGAGATAAGTTTAACTGAAAACTGAAAGGTGGTGTTTTGTTTACCATTTATTTCCAAACATAAGGAGACTTTAGTGTAAACGATTCGTTGTAATTTAACAAAAGCATGTCCGATTTTCGCAACTTTCACAGAATCATTATATAAGAATGTGGGGATACTTCCTTAAAAATTTCAAGAAATTTCACTTGTTTATCGAAGAACTATACGCTCGTCTATATCACTGGTATATGTTGAAGCATTGAGTTTGTTCGTATACTAACATGACCCTCATTCAAAGGGCTATAGCTCAATAAATATATTGTATTTTTCTTTAGGTCTGGTGCCAGTTTAAAGGTGACATATAGTCCTTTATAGAAACGGTTACCATTTTGGCGTAGCATAAATGTGAAGAAAGTTATGAAGCTACTTGCATTCATATTTGAACAGCCCTTGTATTTTGAGGAAGCACACATTTCGTTTAGTTTAAGGCCTTGATATTCTGTACAAATAATCACTTTATGGTATTTTACCAAATTTGGTACTGGTCCCATCCATTGGTTCTTATGTTAACACTAGCATTTAACAGTGAAACCTGAAACCAATTAGTATGAATCCACTAGGTATACAACCTTGATATTTAAATGCTTTATGCAGATTCATCTATGACAGTATTTTATTTGCTATTTTGGTTAGTTGGTTCCTTTCTAAAAAAAATCAGGAAAAGCATCCAATAGTAAATGGTTTGAATTAATATTAAGTCTGAATGAAACTGCTGATCCATCAAAATTCATTACTGAACTTTGGAGAGGAGCAGTTTCTTACATTATCTTATAACAGTCTTTCTCACATGTGCGACCCCAGGAAGATGGGTTCTCTTTTTTCTTAATATAGACTGATCTATTGATAAAATATGCCCAAGATGTGATAAATTTCATTCACTGTCAATAGAATTCATAGTTTAAATATATATATATGTCCATTTTTTATACGTATACAGACATGAAAGTTTCACATAAATTAAGTCCTGTCAGTTGGGTAAGTCTCACTTTTAATACTTCAGAGACATTTTTCTAATATTATTATTCTTATTATCGGCATACAGCCCATTGGATATGAATGATGGAGACGGATGCAATAGACTGCTATTATTGTCAATGGGTTACAGGTAATCTACAAGAATGCATCAACCATGTTGCAGAAGCAATCATATTGATACTTCTGATGTTGTAAACCCAAAAAATGCCGTTTTAAGTACATCTTTATCCGTGAAAACAGCCTTGCAAGTTCTACATTGGTGTTTGACATTCTCGTGAGCGCCTGCAATGTGACGCCTGAGCAAAAAGGTTGTTGTGAAGTTTTTGTCACATATGCTACACATTACTTTATCACCACCATGTTTGATGAGATGTGCTTCAAGCTGGTGTTTTTCAGTAAAGCCTTGATCACAGGTGTTACACCTGTATTTTACAGTTCCAGTTTGTTTGGCATTACAATGCTTTCTTAGCCTGGATATGCTCTGGTAGCTACTACTGCAATGAGGAGGGCATAGGTGACTTGCCATGTCGATTGGTTCATCTAAGGCTTGGAATCTGAAAGTGAAACAAAATGAGTATTTAGAATACATAGATAACTAAGACCAGGAACCCAGTTGGAAAATTGAATTTTTGAGGGAAATTCGACAGGCGCGGACCTTACAAAAATAGTTAAAATTTGGTACTATCTTAAATTGTGCTAAGAAAATAGTTTTTGTTTAAATCATTTGTTCCCCTCGTCAAAAGAAGTGTTTCTCCACAATTTTAGGCATTATTTTGAAAATTGAATTTTTGAGGGAAATTCGACAGGCGCGGACCTTACAAAAATAGTGAAAATTTGGTACTATCTTAAATTGTGCTAACAAAATAGTTTTTGTTTAAATTATTTGTTCCCCTCATCAAAAGAAGTGTTTCTCCACAATTTTAGGCAATTTTTGGAAAATTGAATTTTTGAGGGAAATTCGACAGGCGCGGACCTTACAAAAATAGTGAAAATTTGGTACTATCTTAAATTGTGCTAACAAAATAGTTCTTGTTTAAATTATTTGTTCCCCTCATCAAATGAGGTGTTTCTCCACAATTTTATGCAATTTTTGGAATATAGAAATTTTGAGGGAAATTCGACAGGCGCGGACCTTACAAAAATAGTGAAAATTTGGTACTATCTTAAATTGTGCTAATAAAATAGTTTTCGTTTAAGTTATTTGTTCCCCTCATCAATTGAAGTGTTTCTCCACAATTTTAGGCAATTTTTGGAAAATTCAATTTTTGAGGGAAATTCGACAGGCGCGGACCTTACAAAAATAGATAAAATTTGGTACTATCTTAAATTGTGCTAAGAAAATAGTTTTTGTTTAAATTATTTGTTCCCCTCATCAATTGAAGTGTTTCTCCACAATTTTAGGCATTATTTTGAAAATTGAATTTTTGAGGGAAATTCGACAGGCGCGGACCTTACAAAAATAGTGAAAATTTGGTACTATCTTAAATTGTGCTAACAAAATAGTTTTTGTTTAAATTATTTGTTCCCCTCATCAAAAGAAGTGTTTCTCCACAATTTTAGGCAATTTTTGGAAAATTGAATTTTTGAGGGAAATTCGACAGGCGCGGACCTTACAAAAATAGTGAAAATTTGGTACTATCTTAAATTGTGCTAACAAAATAGTTCTTGTTTAAATTATTTGTTCCCCTCATCAAGTGAGGTGTTTCTCCACAATTTTATGCAATTTTTGGAATATAGAAATTTTGAGGGAAATTGGACAGGCGCGGACCTTACAAAAATAGTGAAAATTTGGTATTATCTTAAATTGTGCTAATAAAATAGTTTTTGTTTAAATTATTTGTTCCCCTCATCAATTTAAGTGTTTCTCCATAATTTTAGGCAATTTTTGGAAAATAGAATTTTTGAGGGAAATTCAACAGGCGCGTGCCTTACAAAAATAGTGAAAATTTGGTACTATCTTAAATTGTGCTAACAAAATAGTTTTTGTTTAAATTATTTGTTCCCCTCATCAAGTGAGGTGTTTCTCCACAATTTTAGGCAATTTTTGGAAAATTGAATTTTTTAGGGAAATTCGACAGGTGCGGAACTTACAAAAATAGTGAAAATTGGTACTATCTTAAATTGTGCTTATAAAATAGTTTTTGTTTAAATTATTTGTTCCCCTCATCAATTGAAGTGTTTCTCCACAATTTTAGGCAATTTTTGGAAAATTGAATTTTTGAGGGAAATTCGACAGGCGCGGACCTTACAAAAATAGTGAAAATTTGGTACTATCTTAAATTGTGCTAAGAAAATACTTTTTGTTTAAATTATTTGTACCCCTCATCAATTGAAGTGTTTCTCCACAATTTTAGGCATTTTTTTGGAAATTAAATTTTTGAGGGAAATTCGACAGGCGTGGACCTTACAAAATTAGTGAAAATTTGGTACTATCTTAAATTGTGCTAACAAAATAGTTTTTGTTTAAATTATTTGTTCCCCTCATCAAAAGAAGTGTTTCTCCACAATTTTAGGCAATTTTTGGAAAATTGAATTAATGAAGTAAATTCGAAAGGCGCGGACCTTACAAAAATAGTGAAAATTTGGTACTATCTTAAATTGTGCTAACAAAATATTTTTTGTTTAAATTATTTGTTCCCCTCGTCAAGTGAGGTGTTTCTCCACAATTTTAGGCAATTTTTGGAAAATTGAATTTTTGAGGGAAATTCGACAGGCGCGGACCTTACAAAATAGTGAAAAATTGGTACTATCTTAAATTGTGCTAATAAAATAGTTTTTGTTTAAATTATTTGTTCCCCTCATCAATTGAAGTGTTTCTCCACAATTTTAGGCAATTTTTGGAAAATAGAATTTTTGAGGGAAATTCGACAGGCTTGGACCTTACAAAAATAGTGAAAATTTGGTACTGTCTTAAATTGTGCTAACAAAATAGTTTTTGTTTAAATTATTTGTTTACCTCATCAAAAGAAGTGTTTCTGCACAATTTTATGCAATATTTGAAAAATTGAAATTTTGAGGGAAATTCGACAGGCGCGGACCTGACAAAAAAAGTGAAAATTTGGTACTGTCTTAAATTGTGCTAAGAAAATAGTTTTTGTTTAAATTATTTGTTTCCCTCATCAAAAGTAGTGTTTCTCCACAATTTTAGGAAATTTTTGGAAAATTGATTTTTTGTTTCTAAATTCGACAGGCGCGGAACTTACAAAAATAGTGAAAATTTGGTACTATCTTTAATTGTGCTAAGAAAATAGTTTTTGTTTAAATTATTTGTTCCCCTCATCAAAAGAAGTGTTTCTCCACAATTTTATGCAATTTTTGGAATATTGAAATTTTGAGGGAAATTCGACAGGCGCGGACCTTACAAAAATAGTGAAAATTTGGTATTATCTTAAATTGTGCTAATAAAATAGTTTTTGTTTAATTTATTTGTTCCCCTCATCAATTGAAGAGTTTCTTCACAATTTTAGGCAATTTTTGGAAAATAGAATTTTTGAAGGAAATTCGACAGGCGCGGACCTTACAAAAATAGTGAAAATTTGGTACTATCTTAAATTGTGCTAAGAAAATACTTTTTGTTTAAATTATTTGTTCCCCTCATCAATTGAAGTGTTTCTCCACAATTTTAGGCATTTTTTTGAAAATTGAATTTTTGAGGGAAATTCGACAGGCGCGGACCTTACAAAAATAGTGAAAATTTGGTACTATCTTAAATTGTGCTAACAAAATAGTTTTTGTTTAAATTATTTGTTCCCCTCATCAAAAGAAGTGTTTCTCCACAATTTTAGGCAATTTTTGGAAAATTGAATTTTTGAGGGAAATTCGACAGGCGCGGACCTTACAAAAATAGTGAAAATTTGGTGCTATCTTAAATTGTGCTAACAAAATAGTTTTTGTTTAAATTATTTGTTCCCCTCATCAAGTGAGGTGTTTCTCCACAATTTTATGCAATTTTTGGAATATTGAAATTTTGAGGGAAATTCGACAGGCGCGGACCTTACAAAAATAGTGAAAATTTGGTATTATCTTAAATTGTGCTAATAAAATAGTTTTTGTTTAAATTATTTGTTCCCCTCATCAATTTAAGTGTTTCTCCATAATTTTAGGCAATTTTTGGAAAATAGAATTTTTGAGGGAAATTCAACAGGCGCGTGCCTTACAAAAATAGTGAAAATTTGGTACTATCTTAAATTGTGCTAACAAAATAGTTTTTGTTTAAATTATTTGTTCCCCTCATCAAGTGAGGTGTTTCTCCACAATTTTAGGCAATTTTTGGAAAATTGAATTTTTGAGGGAAATTCGACAGGTGCGGAACTTACAAAAATAGTGAAAATTTGGTACTATCTTAAATTGTGCTAATAAAATAGTTTTTGTTTAAATTATTTGTTCCCCTCATCAATTGAAGTGTTTCTCCACAATTTTAGGCAATTTTTGGAAAATTGGATTTTTGAGGGAAATTCGACAGGCGCGGACCTTACAAAAATAGTTAAAATTTGGTACTATCTTAAATTGTGCTAAGAAAATACTTTTTGTTTAAATTATTTGTTCCCCTCATCAATTGAAGTGTTTCTCCACAATTTTAGGCATTTTTTTGGAAATTAAATTTTTGAGGGAAATTCGACAGGCGTGGACCTTACAAAATTAGTGAAAATTTGGTACTATCTTAAATTGTGCTAACAAAATAGTTTTTGTTTAAATTATTTGTTCCCCTCATCAAAAGAAGTGTTTCTCCACAATTTTAGGCAATTTTTGGAAAATTGAATTATTGAGGCAAATTCGAAAGGCGCGGACCTTACAAAAATAGTGAAAATTTGGTACTATCTTAAATTGTGCTAACAAAATATTTTTTGTTTAAATTATTTGTTCCCCTCGTCAAGTGAGGTGTTTCTCCACAATTTTAGCCAATTTTTGGAAAATTGAATTTTTGAGGGAAATTCGACAGGCGCGGACCTTACAAAAATAGTGAAAATTTGGTACTATCTTAAATTGTTTTAATAAAATAGTTTTTGTTTAAGTTATTTGTTCCCCTCATCAATTGAAGTGTTTCTCCACAATTTTAGGCAATTTTTGGAAAATTCAATTTTTGAGGGAAATTCGACAGGCGCGGACCTTACAAAAATAGATAAAATTTGGTACTATCTTAAATTGTGCTAAGAAAATAGTTTTTGTTAAAATCATTTGTTCCCCTCGTAAAAAGAAGTGTTTCTCCACAATTTTAGGCAATTTTTGGAAAATTGAATTTTTGAGGGAAAATCGACAGGCGCGGACCTTACAAAAATAGTGAAAATTTGGTACTATCTTAAATTGTGCTAAGAAAATACTTTTTGTTTAAATTATTTGTTCACCTCATCAATTGAAGTGTTTCTCCACAATTTTAGGCATTTTTTTGAAAATTGAATTTTTGAGGGAAATTCGACAGGCGCGGACCTTACAAAAATAGTGAAAATTTGGTACTATCTTAAATTGTGCTAACAAAATAGTTTTTGTTTAAATTATTTGTTCCCCTCATCAAAAGAAGTGTTTCTCCACAATTTTAGGCAATTTTTGGAAAATTGAATTTTTGAGGGAAATTCGACAGGCGCGGACCTTACAAAAATAGTGAAAATTTGGTACTATCTTAAATTGTGCTAACAAAATAGTTTTTGTTTAAATTATTTGTTCCCCTCATCAAGTGAGGTGTTTCTCCACAATTTTATGCAATTTTTGGAATATTGAAATTTTGAGGGAAATTCGACAGGCGCGGACCTCACAAAAATAGTGAAAATTTGGTATTATCTTAAATTGTGCTAATAAAATAGTTTTTGTTTAAATTATTTGTTCCCCTCATCAATTTAAGTGTTTCTCCATAATTTTAGGCAATTTTTGGAAAATAGAATTTTTGAGGGAAATTCAACAGGCGCGTGCCTTACAAAAATAGTGAAAATTTGGTACTATCTTAAATTGTGCTAACAAAATAGTTTTTGTTTAAATTATTTGTTCCCCTCATCAAGTGAGGTGTTTCTCCACAATTTTATGCAATTTTTGGAAAATTGAATTTTTGAGGGAAATTCGACAGGTGCGGAACTTACAAAAATAGTGAAAATTGGTACTATCTTAAATTGTGCTTATAAAATAGTTTTTGTTTAAATTATTTGTTCCCCTCATCAAAAGAAGTGTTTCTCCACAATTTTAGGCAATTTTTGGAAAATTGAATTATTGAGGTAAATTCGAAAGGCGCGGACCTTACAAAAATAGTGAAAATTTGGTACTATCTTAAATTGTGCTAACAAAATATTTTTTGTTTAAATTATTTGTTCCCCTCGTCAAGTGAGGTGTTTCTCCACAATTTTAGGCAATTTTTGGAAAATTGAATTTTTGAGGGAAATTCGACAGGCGCGGACCTTACAAAATAGTGAAAAATTGGTACTATCTTAAATTGTGCTAATAAAATAATTTTTGTTTAAATTATTTGTTCCCCTCATCAATTGAAGTGTTTCTCCACAATTTTAGGCAATTTTTGGAAAATAGAATTTTTGAGGGAAATTCGACAGGCGCGGACCTTACAAAAATAGTGAAAATTTGGTACTGTCTTAAATTGTGCTAACAAAATAGTTTTTGTTTAAATTATTTGTTTACCTCATCAAAAGAAGTGTTTCTGCACAATTTTATGCAATATTTGGAAAATTGAAATTTTGAGGGAAATTCGACAGGCGCGGACCTGACAAAAAAAGTGAAAATTTGGTACTGTCTTAAATTGTGCTAAGAAAATAGTTTTTGTTTAAATTATTTGTTTCCCTCATCAAAAGTAGTGTTTCTCCACAATTTTAGGAAATTTTTGGAAAATTGATTTTTTGTTTCTAAATTCGACAGGCGCGGAACTTACAAAAATAGTGAAAATTTGGTATTATCTTTAATTGTGCTAAGAAAATAGTTTTTGTTTAAATTATTTGTTCCCCTCATCAAAAGAAGTGTTTCTCCACAATTTTATGCAATTTTTGGAATATTGAAATTTTGAGGGAAATTCGACAGGCGCGGACCTTACAAAAATAGTGAAAATTTGGTATTATCTTAAATTGTGCTAATAAAATAGTTTTTGTTTAAATTATTTGTTCCCCTCATCAATTGAAGAGTTTCTTCACAATTTTTGGCAATTTTTGGAAAATTGAATTTTTGAGGGAAATTCGACAGGCGCGGACCTTACAAAAATAGTGAAAATTTGGTACTATCTTAAATTGTGCTAACAAAATAGTTTTTGTTTAAATTATTTGTTCCCCTCATCAAGTGAGGTGTTTCTCCACAATTTTATGCAATTTTTGGAATATTGAAATTTTGAGGGAAATTCGACAGGCGCGGACCTTACAAAAATAGTGAAAATTTGGTATTATCTTAAATTGTGCTAATAAAATAGTTTTTGTTTAAATTATTTGTTCCCCTCATCAATTTAAGTGTTTCTCCATAATTTTAGGCAATTTTTGGAAAATAGAATTTTTGAGGGAAATTCGACAGGCGCGTGCCTTACAAAAATAGTGAAAATTTGGTACTATCTTAAATTGTGCTAACAAAATAGTTTTTGTTTAAATTATTTGTTCCCCTCATCAAGTGAGGTGTTTCTCCACAATTTTAGGCAATTTTTGGAAAATTGAATTTTTGAGGGAAATTCGACAGGTGCGGAACTTACAAAAATAGTGAAAATTTGGTACTATCTTAAATTGTGCTAATAAAATAGTTTTTGTTTAAATTATTTGTTCCCCTCATCAATTGAAGTGTTTCTCCACAATTTTAGGCATTTTTTTGAAAATTGAATTTTTGAGGGAAATTCGACAGGCGCGGACCTTACAAAAATAGTGAAAATTTGGTACTATCTTAAATTGTGCTAAGAAAATAGTTTTTGTTTAAATCATTTGTTCCCCTCGTCAAAAGAAGTGTTTCTCCACAATTTTAGGCAATTTTTGGAAAATTGAATTTTTGAGGGAAAATCGACAGGCGCGGACCTTACAAAAATAGTGAAAATTTGGTACTATCTTAAATTGTGCTAACAAAATAGTTTTTGTTTAAATTATTTGTTCCCCTCATCAAGTGAGGTGTTTCTCCACAATTTTAGTCATTTTTTGGAAAATTGAATTTTTGAGGGAAATTCGACAGGCGCGGACCTTACAAAAATAGTGAAAATTTAGTACTATCTTAAATTGTGCTAATAAAATAGTTTTTGTTTAAGTTATTTGTTCCCCTCATCAATTGAAGTGTTTCTCCACAATTTTAGGCAATTTTTGGAAAATTGAATTTTTGAGGGAAATTCGACAGGCGCGGACCTTACAAAAATAGATAAAATTTGGTACTATCTTAAATTGTGCTAAGAAAATAGTTTTTGTTTAAATCATTTGTTCCCCTCGTAAAAGGAAGTGTTTCTCCACAATTTTAGGCAATTTTTGGAAAATTGAATTTTTGAGGGAAAATCGACAGGCGCGGACCTTACAAAAATAGTGAAAATTTGGTACTATCTTAAATTGTGCTAAGAAAATACTTTTTGTTTAAATTATTTGTTCCCCTCATCAATTGAAGTGTTTCTCCACAATTTTAGGCATTTTTTTGAAAATTGAATTTTTGAGGGAAATTCGACAGGCGCGGACCTTACAAAAATAGTGAAAATTTGGTACTATCTTAAATTGTGCTAACAAAATAGTTTTTGTTTAAATTATTTGTTCCCCTCATCAAAAGAAGTGTTTCTCCACAATTTTAGGCAATTTTTGGAAAATTGAATTTTTGAGGGAAATTCGACAGGCGCGGACCTTACAAAAATAGTGAAAATTTGGTACTATCTTAAATTGTGCTAACAAAATAGTTTTTGTTTAAATTATTTGTTCCCCTCATCAAGTGAGGTGTTTCTCCACAATTTTATGCAATTTTTGGAATATTGAAATTTTGAGGGAAATTCGACAGGCGCGGACCTTACAAAAATAGTGAAAATTTGGTATTATCTTAAATTGTGCTAATAAAATAGTTTTTGTTTAAATTATTTGTTCCCCTCATCAATTTAAGTGTTTCTCCATAATTTTAGGCAATTTTTGGAAAATAGAATTTTTGAGGGAAATTCAACAGGCGCGTGCCTTACAAAAATAGTGAAAATTTGGTACTATCTTAAATTGTGCTAACAAAATAGTTTTTGTTTAAATTATTTGTTCCCCTCATCAAGTGAGGTGTTTCTCCACAATTTTAGGCAATTTTTGGAAAATTGAATTTTTGAGGGAAATTCGACAGGTGCGGAACTTACAAAAACAGTGAAAATTTGGTACTATCTTAAATTGTGCTAATAAAATAGTTTTTGTTTAAATTATTTGTTCCCCTCATCAATTGAAGTGTTTCTCCACAATTTTAGGTAATTTTTGGAAAATTGAATTTTTGAGGGAAATTCGACAGGAGCGGACCTTACAAAAATAGTGAAAATTTGGTACTATCTTAAATTGTGCTAAGAAAATAGTTTTTGTTTAAATCATTTGTTCCCCTCGTCAAAAGAAGTGTTTCTCCGCAATTTTAGGCAATTTTTGGAAAATTGAATTTTTGAGGGAAAATCGACAGGCGCGGACCTTACAAAAATAGTGAAAATTTGGTACTATCTTAAATTGTGCTAAGAAAATAGTTTTTGTTTAAATTATTTGTTCCCCTCATCAAGTGAGGTGTTTCTCCACAATTTTAGTCAATTTTTGGAAAATTGAATTTTTGAGGGAAATTCGACAGGCGCGGACCTTACAAAAATAGTGAAAATTTGGTACTATCTTAGATTGTGCTAATAAAATAGTTTTTGTTTAAGTTATTTGTTCCCCTCATCAATTGAAGTGTTTCTCCACAATTTTAGGCAATTTTTGGAAAATTCAATTTTTGAGGGAAATTCGACAGGCGCGGACCTTACAAAAATAGATAAAATTTGGTACTATCTTAAATTGTGCTAAGAAAATAGTTTTTGTTTAAATCATTTGTTCCCCTCGTAAAAAGAAGTGTTTCTCCACAATTTTAGGCAATTTTTGGAAAATTGAATTTTTGAGGGAAAATCGACAGGCGCGGACCTTACAAAAATAGTGAAAATTTGGTACTATCTTAAATTGTGCTAAGAAAATACTTTTTGTTTAAATTATTTGTTCCCCTCATCAATTGAAGTGTTTCTCCACAATTTTAGGCATTTTTTTGAAAATTGAATTTTTGAGGGAAATTCGACAGGCGCAGACCTTACAAAAATAGTGAAAATTTGGTACTATCTTAAATTGTGCTAACAAAATAGTTTTTGTTTAAATTATTTGTTCCCCTCATCAAAAGAAGTGTTTCTCCACAATTTTAGGCAATTTTTGGAAAATTAAATTTTTGAGGGAAATTCGACAGGCGCGGACCTTACAAAAATAGTGAAAATTAGGTACTATATTAAATTGTGCTAACAAAATAGTTTTTGTTTAAATTATTTGTTCCCCTCATCAATTGAAGTGTTTCTCCACAATTTTAGGCAATTTTTGGAAAATTGAATTTTTCAGGGAAATTCGACAGGCGCGGACCTTACAAAAATAGTGAAAATTTGGTACTATCTTAAATTGTGCTAAGAAAATACTTTTTGTTTAAATTATTTGTTCCCCTCATCAATTGAAGTGTTTCTCCACAATTTTAGGCATTTTTTTGGAAATTAAATTTTTGAGGGAAATTCGACAGGCGTGGACCTTACAAAATTAGTGAATATTTGGTACTATCTTAAATTGTGCTAACAAAATAGTTTTTGTTTACATTATTTGTTCCCCTCATCAAAAGAAGTGTTTCTCCACAATTTTAGGCAATTTTTGGAAAATTGAATTTTTGAGGGAAATTCGACAGGCGCGGACCTTACAAAAATAGTGAAAATTTGGTACTATCTTAAATTGTGCTAAGAAAATACTTTTTGTTTAAATTATTTGTTCCCCTCATCAATTGAAGTGTTTCTCCACAATTTTAGGCATTTTTTTGGAAATTAAATTTTTGAGGGAAATTCGACAGGCGTGGACCTTACAAAATTAGTGAAAATTTGGTACTATCTTAAATTGTGCTAACAAAATAGTTTTTGTTTAAATTATTTGTTCCCCTCATCAAAAGAAGTGTTTCTCCACAATTTTAGGCAATTTTTGGAAAATTGAATTATTGAGGTAAATTCGAAAGGCGCGGACCTTACAAAAATAGTGAAAATTTGGTACTATCTTAAATTGTGCTAACAAAATATTTTTTGTTTAAATTATTTGTTCCCCTCGTCAAGTGAGGTGTTTCTCCACAATTTTAGGCAATTTTTGGAAAATTGAATTTTTGAGGGAAATTCGACAGGCGCGGACCTTACAAAAATAGTGAAAATTTGGTACTATCTTAAATTGTGCTAAAATATAGTTTTTGTTTAAATTATTTGTTCCCCTCATCAATTGAAGTGTTTCTGCACAATTTTATGCAATATTTGGAAAATTGAAATTTTGAGGGAAATTCGACAGGCGCGGACCTGACAAAAAAAGTGAAAATTTGGTACTGTCTTAAATTGTGCTAAGAAAATAGTTTTTGTTTAAATTATTTGTTTCCCTCATCAAAAGTAGTGTTTCTCCACAATTTTAGGAAATTTTTGGAAAATTGATTTTTTGTTTCTAAATTCGACAGGCGCGGAACTTACAAAAATAGTGAAAATTTGGTACTATCTTTAATTGTGCTAAGAAAATAGTTTTTGTTTAAATTATTTGTTCCCCTCATCAAAAGAAGTGTTTCTCCACAATTTTAGGCAATTTTTGGAAAATTGAATTTTTGAGGGAAATTCGACAGGCGCGGACCTTACAAAAATAGTGAAAATTTGGTACTATCTTAAATTGTGCTAACAAAATAGTTTTTGTTTAAATTATTTGTTCCCCTCATCAAGTGAGGTGTTTCTCCACAATTTTATGCAATTTTTGGAATATTGAAATTTTGAGGGAAATTCGACAGGCGCGGACCTCACAAAAATAGTGAAAATTTGGTATTATCTTAAATTGTGCTAATATAATAGTTTTTGTTTAAATTATTTGTTCCCCTCATCAATTTAAGTGTTTCTCCATAATTTTAGGCAATTTTTGGAAAATAGAATTTTTGAGGGAAATTCAACAGGCGCGTGCCTTACAAAAATAGTGAAAATTTGGTACTATCTTAAATTGTGCTAACAAAATAGTTTTTGTTTAAATTATTTGTTCCCCTCATCAAGTGAGGTGTTTCTCCACAATTTTAGGCAATTTTTGGAAAATTGAATTTTTGAGGGAAATTCGACAGGTGCGGAACTTACAAAAATAGTGAAAATTGGTACTATCTTAAATTGTGCTTATAAAATAGTTTTTGTTTAAATTATTTGTTCCCCTCATCAATTGAAGTGTTTCTCCACAATTTAAGGCAATTTTTGGAAAATTGAATTTTTGAGGGAAATTCGACAGGCGCGGACCTTACAAAAATAGTGAAAATTTGGTACTATCTTAAATTGTGCTAAGAAAATACTTTTTGTTTAAATTATTTGTTCCCCTCATCAATTGAAGTGTTTCTCCACAATTTTAGGCATTTTTTTGGAAATTAAATTTTTGAGGGAAATTCGACAGGCGTGGACCTTACAAAATTAGTGAAAATTTGGTACTATCTTAAATTGTGCTAACAAAATAGTTTTTGTTTAAATTATTTGTTCCCCTCATCAAAAGAAGTGTTTCTCCACAATTTTAGGCAATTTTTGGAAAATTGAATTATTGAGGTAAATTCGAAAGGCGCGGACCTTACAAAAATAGTGAAAATTTGGTACTATCTTAAATTGTGCTAACAAAATATTTTTTGTTTAAATTATTTGTTCCCCTCGTCAAGTGAGGTGTTTCTCCACAATTTTAGGCAATTTTTGGAAAATTGAATTTTTGAGGGAAATTCGACAGGCGCGGACCTAACAAAATAGTGAAAAATTGGTACTATCTTAAATTGTGCGCTTATAAAATAGTTTTTGTTTAAATTATTTGTTCCCCTCATCAATTGAAGTGTTTCTCCACAATTTTAGGCAATTTTTGGAAAATTGAATTTTTGAGGGAAATTCGACAGGCGCGGACCTTACAAAAATAGTGAAAATTTGGTACTATCTTAAATTGTGCTAAGAAAATACTTTTTGTTTAAATTATTTGTTCCCCTCATCAATTGAAGTGTTTCTCCACAATTTTAGGCATTTTTTTGGAAATTAAATTTTTGAGGGAAATTCGACAGGCGTGGACCTTACAAAATTAGTGAAAATTTGGTACTATCTTAAATTGTGCTAACAAAATAGTTTTTGTTTAAATTATTTGTTCCCCTCATCAAAAGAAGTGTTTCTCCACAATTTTAGGCAATTTTTGGAAAATTGAATTATTGAGGTAAATTCGAAAGGCGCGGACCTTACAAAAATAGTGAAAATTTGGTACTATCTTAAATTGTGCTAACAAAATATTTTTTGTTTAAATTATTTGTTCCCCTCGTCAAGTGAGGTGTTTCTCCACAATTTTAGGCAATTTTTGGAAAATTGAATTTTTGAGGGAAATTCGACAGGCGCGGACCTTACAAAATAGTGAAAAATTGGTACTATCTTAAATTGTGCTAATAAAATAATTTTTGTTTAAATTATTTGTTCCCCTCATCAATTGAAGTGTTTCTCCACAATTTTAGGCAATTTTTGGAAAATAGAATTTTTGAGGGAAATTCGACAGGCGCGGACCTTACAAAAATAGTGAAAATTTGGTACTGTCTTAAATTGTGCTAACAAAATAGTTTTTGTTTAAATTATTTGTTTACCTCATCAAAAGAAGTGTTTCTGCACAATTTTATGCAATATTTGGAAAATTGAAATTTTGAGGGAAATTCGACAGGCGCGGACCTGACAAAAAAAGTGAAAATTTGGTACTGTCTTAAATTGTGCTAAGAAAATAGTTTTTGTTTAAATTATTTGTTTCCCTCATCAAAAGTAGTGTTTCTCCACAATTTTAGGAAATTTTTGGAAAATTGATTTTTTGTTTCTAAATTCGACAGGCGCGGAACTTACAAAAATAGTGAAAATTTGGTATTATCTTTAATTGTGCTAAGAAAATAGTTTTTGTTTAAATTATTTGTTCCCCTCATCAAAAGAAGTGTTTCTCCACAATTTTATGCAATTTTTGGAATATTGAAATTTTGAGGGAAATTCGACAGGCGCGGACCTTACAAAAATAGTGAAAATTTGGTATTATCTTAAATTGTGCTAATAAAATAGTTTTTGTTTAAATTATTTGTTCCCCTCATCAATTGAAGAGTTTCTTCACAATTTTTGGCAATTTTTGGAAAATTGAATTTTTGAGGGAAATTCGACAGGCGCGGACCTTACAAAAATAGTGAAAATTTGGTACTATCTTAAATTGTGCTAAGAAAATAGTTTTTGTTTAAATCATTTGTTCCCCTCGTCAAAAGAAGTGTTTCTCCACAATTTTAGGCAATTTTTGGAAAATTGAATTTTTGAGGGAAATCGACAGGCGCGGACCTTACAAAAATAGTGAAAATTTGGTACTATCTTAAATTGTGCTAACAAAATAGTTTTTGTTTAAATTATTTGTTCCCCTCATCAAGTGAGGTGTTTCTCCACAATTTTAGTCATTTTTTGGAAAATTGAATTTTTGAGGGAAATTCGACAGGCGCGGACCTTACAAAAATAGTGAAAATTTAGTACTATCTTAAATTGTGCTAATAAAATAGTTTTTGTTTAAGTTATTTGTTCCCCTCATCAATTGAAGTGTTTCTCCACAATTTTAGGCAATTTTTGGAAAATTGAATTTTTGAGGGAAATTCGACAGGCGCGGACCTTACAAAAATAGATAAAATTTGGTACTATCTTAAATTGTGCTAAGAAAATAGTTTTTGTTTAAATCATTTGTTCCCCTCGTAAAAGGAAGTGTTTCTCCACAATTTTAGGCAATTTTTGGAAAATTGAATTTTTGAGGGAAAATCGACAGGCGCGGACCTTACAAAAATAGTGAAAATTTGGTACTATCTTAAATTGTGCTAAGAAAATACTTTTTGTTTAAATTATTTGTTCCCCTCATCAATTGAAGTGTTTCTCCACAATTTTAGGCATTTTTTTGAAAATTGAATTTTTGAGGGAAATTCGACAGGCGCGGACCTTACAAAAATAGTGAAAATTTGGTACTATCTTAAATTGTGCTAACAAAATAGTTTTTGTTTAAATTATTTGTTCCCCTCATCAAAAGAAGTGTTTCTCCACAATTTTAGGCAATTTTTGGAAAATTGAATTTTTGAGGGAAATTCGACAGGCGCGGACCTTACAAAAATAGTGAAAATTTGGTACTATCTTAAATTGTGCTAACAAAATAGTTTTTGTTTGAATTATTTGTTCCCCTCATCAAGTGAGGTGTTTCTCCACAATTTTATGCAATTTTTGGAATATTGAAATTTTGAGGGAAATTCGACAGGCGCGGACCTTACAAAAATAGTGAAAATTTGGTATTATCTTAAATTGTGCTAATAAAATAGTTTTTGTTTAAATTATTTGTTCCCCTCATCAATTTAAGTGTTTCTCCATAATTTTAGGCAATTTTTGGAAAATAGAATTTTTGAGGGAAATTCAACAGGCGCGTGCCTTACAAAAATAGTGAAAATTTGGTACTATCTTAAATTGTGCTAACAAAATAGTTTTTGTTTAAATTATTTGTTCCCCTCATCAAGTGAGGTGTTTCTCCACAATTTTAGGCAATTTTTGGAAAATTGAATTTTTGAGGGAAATTCGACAGGTGCGGAACTTACAAAAACAGTGAAAATTTGGTACTATCTTAAATTGTGCTAATAAAATAGTTTTTGTTTAAATTATTTGTTCCCCTCATCAATTGAAGTGTTTCTCCACAATTTTAGGTAATTTTTGGAAAATTGAATTTTTGAGGGAAATTCGACAGGAGCGGACCTTACAAAAATAGTGAAAATTTGGTACTATCTTAAATTGTGCTAAGAAAATAGTTTTTGTTTAAATCATTTGTTCCCCTCGTCAAAAGAAGTGTTTCTCCGCAATTTTAGGCAATTTTTGGAAAATTGAATTTTTGAGGGAAAATCGACAGGCGCGGACCTTACAAAAATAGTGAAAATTTGGTACTATCTTAAATTGTGCTAAGAAAATAGTTTTTGTTTAAATTATTTGTTCCCCTCATCAAGTGAGGTGTTTCTCCACAATTTTAGTCAATTTTTGGAAAATTGAATTTTTGAGGGAAATTCGACAGGCGCGGACCTTACAAAAATAGTGAAAATTTGGTACTATCTTAAATTGTGCTAATAAAATAGTTTTTGTTTAAGTTATTTGTTCCCCTCATCAATTGAAGTGTTTCTCCACAATTTTAGGCAATTTTTGGAAAATTCAATTTTTGAGGGAAATTCGACAGGCGCGGACCTTACAAAAATAGATAAAATTTGGTACTATCTTAAATTGTGCTAAGAAAATAGTTTTTGTTTAAATCATTTGTTCCCCTCGTAAAAAGAAGTGTTTCTCCACAATTTTAGGCAATTTTTGGAAAATTGAATTTTTGAGGGAAAATCGACAGGCGCGGACCTTACAAAAATAGTGAAAATTTGGTACTATCTTAAATTGTGCTAAGAAAATACTTTTTGTTTAAATTATTTGTTCCCCTCATCAATTGAAGTGTTTCTCCACAATTTTAGGCATTTTTTTGAAAATTGAATTTTTGAGGGAAATTCGACAGGCGCAGACCTTACAAAAATAGTGAAAATTTGGTACTATCTTAAATTGTGCTAACAAAATAGTTTTTGTTTAAATTATTTGTTCCCCTCATCAAAAGAAGTGTTTCTCCACAATTTTAGGCAATTTTTGGAAAATTGAATTTTTGAGGGAAATTCGACAGGCGCGGACCTTACAAAAATAGTGAAAATTAGGTACTATATTAAATTGTGCTAACAAAATAGTTTTTGTTTAAATTATTTGTTCCCCTCATCAATTGAAGTGTTTCTCCACAATTTTAGGCAATTTTTGGAAAATTGAATTTTTCAGGGAAATTCGACAGGCGCGGACCTTACAAAAATAGTGAAAATTTGGTACTATCTTAAATTGTGCTAAGAAAATACTTTTTGTTTAAATTATTTGTTCCCCTCATCAATTGAAGTGTTTCTCCACAATTTTAGGCATTTTTTTGGAAATTAAATTTTTGAGGGAAATTCGACAGGCGTGGACCTTACAAAATTAGTGAATATTTGGTACTATCTTAAATTGTGCTAACAAAATAGTTTTTGTTTACATTATTTGTTCCCCTCATCAAAAGAAGTGTTTCTCCACAATTTTAGGCAATTTTTGGAAAATTGAATTTTTGAGGGAAATTCGACAGGCGCGGACCTTACAAAAATAGTGAAAATTTGGTACTATTTTAAATTGTGCTAAGAAAATACTTTTTGTTTAAATTATTTGTTCCCCTCATCAATTGAAGTGTTTCTCCACAATTTTAGGCATTTTTTTGGAAATTAAATTTTTGAGGGAAATTCGACAGGCGTGGACCTTACAAAATTAGTGAAAATTTGGTACTATCTTAAATTGTGCTAACAAAATAGTTTTTGTTTAAATTATTTGTTCCCCTCATCAAAAGAAGTGTTTCTCCACAATTTTAGGCAATTTTTGGAAAATTGAATTATTGAGGTAAATTCGAAAGGCGCGGACCTTACAAAAATAGTGAAAATTTGGTACTATCTTAAATTGTGCTAACAAAATATTTTTTGTTTAAATTATTTGTTCCCCTCGTCAAGTGAGGTGTTTCTCCACAATTTTAGGCAATTTTTGGAAAATTGAATTTTTGAGGGAAATTCGACAGGCGCGGACCTTACAAAAATAGTGAAAATTTGGTACTATCTTAAATTGTGCTAAAAAAATAGTTTTTGTTTAAATTATTTGTTCCCCTCATCAATTGAAGTGTTTCTGCACAATTTTATGCAATATTTGGAAAATTGAAATTTTGAGGGAAATTCGACAGGCGCGGACCTGACAAAAAAAGTGAAAATTTGGTACTGTCTTAAATTGTGCTAAGAAAATAGTTTTTGTTTAAATTATTTGTTTCCCTCATCAAAAGTAGTGTTTCTCCACAATTTTAGGAAATTTTTGGAAAATTGATTTTTTGTTTCTAAATTCGACAGGCGCGGAACTTACAAAAATAGTGAAAATTTGGTACTATCTTTAATTGTGCTAAGAAAATAGTTTTTGTTTAAATTATTTGTTCCCCTCATCAAGTGAGGTGTTTCTCCACAATTTTAGTCATTTTTTGGAAAATTGAATTTTTGAGGGAAATTCGACAGGCGCGGACCTTACAAAAATAGTGAAAATTTAGTACTATCTTAAATTGTGCTAATAAAATAGTTTTTGTTTAAGTTATTTGTTCCCCTCATCAATTGAAGTGTTTCTCCACAATTTTAGGCAATTTTTGGAAAATTGAATTTTTGAGGGAAATTCGACAGGCGCGGACCTTACAAAAATAGATAAAATTTGGTACTATCTTAAATTGTGCTAAGAAAATAGTTTTTGTTTAAATCATTTGTTCCCCTCGTAAAAGGAAGTGTTTCTCCACAATTTTAGGCAATTTTTGGAAAATTGAATTTTTGAGGGAAAATCGACAGGCGCGGACCTTACAAAAATAGTGAAAATTTGGTACTATCTTAAATTGTGCTAAGAAAATACTTTTTGTTTAAATTATTTGTTCCCCTCATCAATTGAAGTGTTTCTCCACAATTTTAGGCATTTTTTTGAAAATTGAATTTTTGAGGGAAATTCGACAGGCGCGGACCTTACAAAAATAGTGAAAATTTGGTACTATCTTAAATTGTGCTAACAAAATAGTTTTTGTTTAAATTATTTGTTCCCCACATCAAAAGAAGTGTTTCTCCACAATTTTAGGCAATTTTTGGAAAATTGAATTTTTGAGGGAAATTCGACAGGCGCGGACCTTACAAAAATAGTGAAAATTTGGTACTATCTTAAATTGTGCTAAGAAAATAGTTTTTGTTTAAATTATTTGTTCCCCTCATCAAGTGAGGTGTTTCTCCACAATTTTATGCAATTTTTGGAATATTGAAATTTTGAGGGAAATTCGACAGGCGCGGACCTTACAAAAATAGTGAAAATTTGGTACTATCTTAAATTGTGCTAATAAAATAGTTTTTGTTTAAATTATTTGTTCCCCTCATCAATTTAAGTGTTTCTCCATAATTTTAGGCAATTTTTGGAAAATAGAATTTTTGAGGGAAATTCAACAGGCGCGTGCCTTACAAAAATAGTGAAAATTTGGTACTATCTTAAATTGTGCTAACAAAATAGTTTTTGTTTAAATTATTTGTTCCCCTCATCAAGTGAGGTGTTTCTCCACAATTTTAGGCAATTTTTGGAAAATTGAATTTTTGAGGGAAATTCGACAGGTGCGGAACTTACAAAAACAGTGAAAATTTGGTACTATCTTAAATTGTGCTAATAAAATAGTTTTTGTTTAAATTATTTGTTCCCCTCATCAATTGAAGTGTTTCTCCACAATTTTAGGTAATTTTTGGAAAATTGAATTTTTGAGGGAAATTCGACAGGAGCGGACCTTACAAAAATAGTGAAAATTTGGTACTATCTTAAATTGTGCTAAGAAAATAGTTTTTGTTTAAATCATTTGTTCCCCTCGTCAAAAGAAGTGTTTCTCCGCAATTTTAGGCAATTTTTGGAAAATTGAATTTTTGAGGGAAAATCGACAGGCGCGGACCTTACAAAAATAGTGAAAATTTGGTACTATCTTAAATTGTGCTAAGAAAATAGTTTTTGTTTAAATTATTTGTTCCCCTCATCAAGTGAGGTGTTTCTCCACAATTTTAGTCAATTTTTGGAAAATTGAATTTTTGAGGGAAATTCGACAGGCGCGGACCTTACAAAAATAGTGAAAATTTGGTACTATCTTAAATTGTGCTAATAAAATAGTTTTTGTTTAAGTTATTTGTTCCCCTCATCAATTGAAGTGTTTCTCCACAATTTTAGGCAATTTTTGGAAAATTCAATTTTTGAGGGAAATTCGACAGGCGCGGACCTTACAAAAATAGATAAAATTTGGTACTATCTTAAATTGTGCTAAGAAAATAGTTTTTGTTTAAATCATTTGTTCCCCTCGTAAAAAGAAGTGTTTCTCCACAATTTTAGGCAATTTTTGGAAAATTGAATTTTTGAGGGAAAATCGACAGGCGCGGACCTTACAAAAATAGTGAAAATTTGGTACTATCTTAAATTGTGCTAAGAAAATACTTTTTGTTTAAATTATTTGTTCCCCTCATCAATTGAAGTGTTTCTCCACAATTTTAGGCATTTTTTTGAAAATTGAATTTTTGAGGGAAATTCGACAGGCGCAGACCTTACAAAAATAGTGAAAATTTGGTACTATCTTAAATTGTGCTAACAAAATAGTTTTTGTTTAAATTATTTGTTCCCCTCATCAAAAGAAGTGTTTCTCCACAATTTTAGGCAATTTTTGGAAAATTGAATTTTTGAGGGAAATTCGACAGGCGCGGACCTTACAAAAATAGTGAAAATTAGGTACTATATTAAATTGTGCTAACAAAATAGTTTTTGTTTAAATTATTTGTTCCCCTCATCAATTGAAGTGTTTCTCCACAATTTTAGGCAATTTTTGGAAAATTGAATTTTTCAGGGAAATTCGACAGGCGCGGACCTTACAAAAATAGTGAAAATTTGGTACTATCTTAAATTGTGCTAAGAAAATACTTTTTGTTTAAATTATTTGTTCCCCTCATCAATTGAAGTGTTTCTCCACAATTTTAGGCATTTTTTTGGAAATTAAATTTTTGAGGGAAATTCGACAGGCGTGGACCTTACAAAATTAGTGAATATTTGGTACTATCTTAAATTGTGCTAACAAAATAGTTTTTGTTTACATTATTTGTTCCCCTCATCAAAAGAAGTGTTTCTCCACAATTTTAGGCAATTTTTGGAAAATTGAATTTTTGAGGGAAATTCGACAGGCGCGGACCTTACAAAAATAGTGAAAATTTGGTACTATCTTAAATTGTGCTAAGAAAATACTTTTTGTTTAAATTATTTGTTCCCCTCATCAATTGAAGTGTTTCTCCACAATTTTAGGCATTTTTTTGGAAATTAAATTTTTGAGGGAAATTCGACAGGCGTGGACCTTACAAAATTAGTGAAAATTTGGTACTATCTTAAATTGTGCTAACAAAATAGTTTTTGTTTAAATTATTTGTTCCCCTCATCAAAAGAAGTGTTTCTCCACAATTTTAGGCAATTTTTGGAAAATTGAATTATTGAGGTAAATTCGAAAGGCGCGGACCTTACAAAAATAGTGAAAATTTGGTACTATCTTAAATTGTGCTAACAAAATATTTTTTGTTTAAATTATTTGTTCCCCTCGTCAAGTGAGGTGTTTCTCCACAATTTTAGGCAATTTTTGGAAAATTGAATTTTTGAGGGAAATTCAACAGGCGCGTGCCTTACAAAAATAGTGAAAATTTGGTACTATCTTAAATTGTGCTAAGAAAATAGTTTTTGTTTAAATTATTTGTTCCCCTCATCAAGTGAGGTGTTTCTCCACAATTTTAGGCAATTTTTGGAAAATTGAATTTTTTAGGGAAATTCGACAGGTGCGGAACTTACAAAAATAGTGAAAATTGGTACTATCTTAAATTGTGCTTATAAAATAGTTTTTGTTTAAATTATTTGTTCCCCTCATCAATTGAAGTGTTTCTCCACAATTTTAGGCAATTTTTGGAAAATTGAATTTTTGAGGGAAATTCGACAGGCGCGGACCTTACAAAAATAGTGAAAATTTGGTACTATCTTAAATTGTGCTAAGAAAATAGTTTTTGTTTAAATTATTTGTTCCCCTCATCAAAAGAAGTGTTTCTCCACAATTTTAGGCAATTTTTGGAAAATTGAATTTTTGAGGGAAATTCGACGGGCGCGGACCTTACAAAAATAGTGAAAATTTGGTACTATCTTAAATTGTGCTAACAGAATAGTTTTTGTTTAAATTATTTGTTCCCCTCATCAAGTGAGGTGTTTCTCCACAATTTTATGCAATTTTTGGAATATTGAAATTTTGAGGGAAATTCGACAGGCGCGGACCTCACAAAAATAGTGAAAATTTGGTATTATCTTAAATTGTGCTAATAAAATAGTTTTTGTTTAAATTATTTGTTCCCCTCATCAATTTAAGTGTTTCTCCATAATTTTAGGCAATTTTTGGAAAATAGAATTTTTGAGGGAAATTCAACAGGCGCGTGCCTTACAAAAATAGTGAAAATTTGGTACTATCTTAAATTGTGCTAACAAAATAGTTTTTGTTTAAATTATTTGTTCCCCTCATCAAGTGAGGTGTTTCTCCACAATTTTAGGCAATTTTTGGAAAATTGAATTTTTGAGGGAAATTCGACAGGTGCGGAACTTACAAAAATAGTGAAAATTGGTACTATCTTAAATTGTGCTTATAAAATAGTTTTTGTTTAAATTATTTGTTCCCCTCATCAATTGAAGTGTTTCTCCACAATTTTAGGCAATTTTTGGAAAATTGAATTTTTGAGGGAAATTCGACAGGCGCGGACCTTACAAAAATAGTGAAAATTTGGTACTATCTTAAATTGTGCTAAGAAAATACTTTTTGTTTAAATTATTTGTTCCCCTCATCAATTGAAGTGTTTCTCCACAATTTTAGGCATTTTTTTGGAAATTAAATTTTTGAGGGAAATTCGACAGGCGTGGACCTTACAAAATTAGTGAAAATTTGGTACTATCTTAAATTGTGCTAACAAAATAGTTTTTGTTTAAATTATTTGTTCCCCTCATCAAAAGAAGTGTTTCTCCACAATTTTAGGCAATTTTTGGAAAATTGAATTATTGAGGTAAATTCGAAAGGCGCGGACCTTACAAAAATAGTGAAAATTTGGTACTATCTTAAATTGTGCTAACAAAATATTTTTTGTTTAAATTATTTGTTCCCCTCGTCAAGTGAGGTGTTTCTCCACAATTTTAGGCAATTTTTGGAAAATTGAATTTTTGAGGGAAATTCGACAGGCGCGGACCTTACAAAATAGTGAAAAATTGGTACTATCTTAAATTGTGCTAATAAAATAATTTTTGTTTAAATTATTTGTTCCCCTCATCAATTGAAGTGTTTCTCCACAATTTTAGGCAATTTTTGGAAAATAGAATTTTTGAGGGAAATTCGACAGGCGCGGACCTTACAAAAATAGTGAAAATTTGGTACTGTCTTAAATTGTGCTAACAAAATAGTTTTTGTTTAAATTATTTGTTTACCTCATCAAAAGAAGTGTTTCTGCACAATTTTATGCAATATTTGGAAAATTGAAATTTTGAGGGAAATTCGACAGGCGCGGACCTGACAAAAAAAGTGAAAATTTGGTACTGTCTTAAATTGTGCTAAGAAAATAGTTTTTGTTTAAATTATTTGTTTCCCTCATCAAAAGTAGTGTTTCTCCACAATTTTAGGAAATTTTTGGAAAATTGATTTTTTGTTTCTAAATTCGACAGGCGCGGAACTTACAAAAATAGTGAAAATTTGGTATTATCTTTAATTGTGCTAAGAAAATAGTTTTTGTTTAAATTATTTGTTCCCCTCATCAAAAGAAGTGTTTCTCCACAATTTTATGCAATTTTTGGAATATTGAAATTTTGAGGGAAATTCGACAGGCGCGGACCTTACAAAAATAGTGAAAATTTGGTATTATCTTAAATTGTGCTAATAAAATAGTTTTTGTTTAAATTATTTGTTCCCCTCATCAATTGAAGAGTTTCTTCACAATTTTTGGCAATTTTTGGAAAATTGAATTTTTGAGGGAAATTCGACAGGCGCGGACCTTACAAAAATAGTGAAAATTTGGTACTATCTTAAATTGTGCTAACAAAATAGTTTTTGTTTAAATTATTTGTTCCCCTCATCAAGTGAGGTGTTTCTCCACAATTTTATGCAATTTTTGGAATATTGAAATTTTGAGGGAAATTCGACAGGCGCGGACCTTACAAAAATAGTGAAAATTTGGTATTATCTTAAATTGTGCTAATAAAATAGTTTTTGTTTAAATTATTTGTTCCCCTCATCAATTTAAGTGTTTCTCCATAATTTTAGGCAATTTTTGGAAAATAGAATTTTTGAGGGAAATTCGACAGGCGCGTGCCTTACAAAAATAGTGAAAATTTGGTACTATCTTAAATTGTGCTAACAAAATAGTTTTTGTTTAAATTATTTGTTCCCCTCATCAAGTGAGGTGTTTCTCCACAATTTTAGGCAATTTTTGGAAAATTGAATTTTTGAGGGAAATTCGACAGGTGCGGAACTTACAAAAATAGTGAAAATTTGGTACTATCTTAAATTGTGCTAATAAAATAGTTTTTGTTTAAATTATTTGTTCCCCTCATCAATTGAAGTGTTTCTCCACAATTTTAGGCAATTTTTGGAAAATTGAATATTTGAGGGAAATTCGACAGGCGCGTACCTTACAAAAATAGTTAAAATTTGGTACTATCTTAAATTGTGCTAAGAAAATAGTTTTTGTTTAAATCATTTGTTCCCCTCGTCAAAAGAAGTGTTTCTCCACAATTTTAGGCAATTTTTGGAAAATTGAATTTTTGAGGGAAAATCGACAGGCGCGGACCTTACAAAAATAGTGAAAATTTGGTACTATCTTAAATTGTGCTAACAAAATAGTTTTTGTTTAAATTATTTGTTCCCCTCATCAAGTGAGGTGTTTCTCCACAATTTTAGTCATTTTTTGGAAAATTGAATTTTTGAGGGAAATTCGACAGGCGCGGACCTTACAAAAATAGTGAAAATTTAGTACTATCTTAAATTGTGCTAATAAAATAGTTTTTGTTTAAGTTATTTGTTCCCCTCATCAATTGAAGTGTTTCTCCACAATTTTAGGCAATTTTTGGAAAATTGAATTTTTGAGGGAAATTCGACAGGCGCGGACCTTACAAAAATAGATAAAATTTGGTACTATCTTAAATTGTGCTAAGAAAATAGTTTTTGTTTAAATCATTTGTTCCCCTCGTAAAAGGAAGTGTTTCTCCACAATTTTAGGCAATTTTTGGAAAATTGAATTTTTGAGGGAAAATCGACAGGCGCGGACCTTACAAAAATAGTGAAAATTTGGTACTATCTTAAATTGTGCTAAGAAAATACTTTTTGTTTAAATTATTTGTTCCCCTCATCAATTGAAGTGTTTCTCCACAATTTTAGGCATTTTTTTGAAAATTGAATTTTTGAGGGAAATTCGACAGGCGCGGACCTTACAAAAATAGTGAAAATTTGGTACTATCTTAAATTGTGCTAACAAAATAGTTTTTGTTTAAATTATTTGTTCCCCTCATCAAAAGAAGTGTTTCTCCACAATTTTAGGCAATTTTTGGAAAATTGAATTTTTGAGGGAAATTCGACAGGCGCGGACCTTACAAAAATAGTGAAAATTTGGTACTATCTTAAATTGTGCTAACAAAATAGTTTTTGTTTGAATTATTTGTTCCCCTCATCAAGTGAGGTGTTTCTCCACAATTTTATGCAATTTTTGGAATATTGAAATTTTGAGGGAAATTCGACAGGCGCGGACCTTACAAAAATAGTGAAAATTTGGTATTATCTTAAATTGTGCTAATAAAATAGTTTTTGTTTAAATTATTTGTTCCCCTCATCAATTTAAGTGTTTCTCCATAATTTTAGGCAATTTTTGGAAAATAGAATTTTTGAGGGAAATTCAACAGGCGCGTGCCTTACAAAAATAGTGAAAATTTGGTACTATCTTAAATTGTGCTAACAAAATAGTTTTTGTTTAAATTATTTGTTCCCCTCATCAAGTGAGGTGTTTCTCCACAATTTTAGGCAATTTTTGGAAAATTGAATTTTTGAGGGAAATTCGACAGGTGCGGAACTTACAAAAACAGTGAAAATTTGGTACTATCTTAAATTGTGCTAATAAAATAGTTTTTGTTTAAATTATTTGTTCCCCTCATCAATTGAAGTGTTTCTCCACAATTTTAGGTAATTTTTGGAAAATTGAATTTTTGAGGGAAATTCGACAGGAGCGGACCTTACAAAAATAGTGAAAATTTGGTACTATCTTAAATTGTGCTAAGAAAATAGTTTTTGTTTAAATCATTTGTTCCCCTCGTCAAAAGAAGTGTTTCTCCGCAATTTTAGGCAATTTTTGGAAAATTGAATTTTTGAGGGAAAATCGACAGGCGCGGACCTTACAAAAATAGTGAAAATTTGGTACTATCTTAAATTGTGCTAAGAAAATAGTTTTTGTTTAAATTATTTGTTCCCCTCATCAAGTGAGGTGTTTCTCCACAATTTTAGTCAATTTTTGGAAAATTGAATTTTTGAGGGAAATTCGACAGGCGCAGACCTTACAAAAATAGTGAAAATTTGGTACTATCTTAAATTGTGCTAACAAAATAGTTTTTGTTTAAATTATTTGTTCCCCTCATCAAAAGAAGTGTTTCTCCACAATTTTAGGCAATTTTTGGAAAATTGAATTTTTGAGGGAAATTCGACAGGCGCCGACCTTACAAAAATAGTGAAAATTAGGTACTATATTAAATTGTGCTAACAAAATAGTTTTTGTTTAAATTATTTGTTCCCCTCATCAATTGAAGTGTTTCTCCACAATTTTAGGCAATTTTTGGAAAATTGAATTTTTCAGGGAAATTCGACAGGCGCGGACCTTACAAAAATAGTGAAAATTTGGTACTATCTTAAATTGTGCTAAGAAAATACTTTTTGTTTAAATTATTTGTTCCCCTCATCAATTGAAGTGTTTCTCCACAATTTTAGGCATTTTTTTGGAAATTAAATTTTTGAGGGAAATTCGACAGGCGTGGACCTTACAAAATTAGTGAATATTTGGTACTATCTTAAATTGTGCTAACAAAATAGTTTTTGTTTACATTATTTGTTCCCCTCATCAAAAGAAGTGTTTCTCCACAATTTTAGGCAATTTTTGGAAAATTGAATTTTTGAGGGAAATTCGACAGGCGCGGACCTTACAAAAATAGTGAAAATTTGGTACTATCTTAAATTGTGCTAAGAAAATACTTTTTGTTTAAATTATTTGTTCCCCTCATCAATTGAAGTGTTTCTCCACAATTTTAGGCATTTTTTTGGAAATTAAATTTTTGAGGGAAATTCGACAGGCGTGGACCTTACAAAATTAGTGAAAATTTGGTACTATCTTAAATTGTGCTAACAAAATAGTTTTTGTTTAAATTATTTGTTCCCCTCATCAAAAGAAGTGTTTCTCCACAATTTTAGGCAATTTTTGGAAAATTGAATTATTGAGGTAAATTCGAAAGGCGCGGACCTTACAAAAATAGTGAAAATTTGGTACTATCTTAAATTGTGCTAACAAAATATTTTTTGTTTAAATTATTTGTTCCCCTCGTCAAGTGAGGTGTTTCTCCACAATTTTAGGCAATTTTTGGAAAATTGAATTTTTGAGGGAAATTCGACAGGCGCGGACCTTACAAAAATAGTGAAAATTTGGTACTATCTTAAATTGTGCTAAAAAAATAGTTTTTGTTTAAATTATTTGTTCCCCTCATCAATTGAAGTGTTTCTGCACAATTTTATGCAATATTTGGAAAATTGAAATTTTGAGGGAAATTCGACAGGCGCGGACCTGACAAAAAAAGTGAAAATTTGGTACTGTCTTAAATTGTGCTAAGAAAATAGTTTTTGTTTAAATTATTTGTTTCCCTCATCAAAAGTAGTGTTTCTCCACAATTTTAGGAAATTTTTGGAAAATTGATTTTTTGTTTCTAAATTCGACAGGCGCGGAACTTACAAAAATAGTGAAAATTTGGTACTATCTTTAATTGTGCTAAGAAAATAGTTTTTGTTTAAATTATTTGTTCCCCTCATCAAAAGAAGTGTTTCTCCACAATTTTAGGCAATTTTTGGAAAATTGAATTTTTGAGGGAAATTCGACAGGCGCGGACCTTACAAAAATAGTGAAAATTTGGTACTATCTTAAATTGTGCTAAGAAAATAGTTTTTGTTTAAATCATTTGTTCCCCTCGTCAAAAGAAGTGTTTCTCCGCAATTTTAGGCAATTTTTGGAAAATTGAATTTTTGAGGGAAAATCGACAGGCGCGGACCTCACAAAAACAGTGAAAATTTGGTACTATCTTAAATTGTGCTAAGAAAATAGTTTTTGTTTAAATTATTTGTTCCCCTCATCAAGTGAGGTGTTTCTCCACAATTTTAGTCAATTTTTGGAAAATTGAATTTTTGAGGGAAATTCGACAGGCGCGGACCTTACAAAAATAGTGAAAATTTGGTACTATCTTAAATTGTGCTAATAAAATAGTTTTTGTTTAAGTTATTTGTTCCCCTCATCAATTGAAGTGTTTCTCCACAATTTTAGGCAATTTTTGGAAAATTCAATTTTTGAGGGAAATTCGACAGGCGCGGACCTTACAAAAATAGATAAAATTTGGTACTATCTTAAATTGTGCTAAGAAAATAGTTTTTGTTTAAATCATTTGTTCCCCTCGTAAAAAGAAGTGTTTCTCCACAATTTTAGGCAATTTTTGGAAAATTGAATATTTGAGGGAAAATCGACAGGCGCGGACCTTACAAAAATAGTGAAAATTTGGTACTATCTTAAATTGTGCTAAGAAAATACTTTTTGTTTAAATTATTTGTTCCCCTCATCAATTGAAGTGTTTCTCCACAATTTTAGGCATTTTTTTGAAAATTGAATTTTTGAGGGAAATTCGACAGGCGCAGACCTTACAAAAATAGTGAAAATTTGGTACTATCTTAAATTGTGCTAACAAAATAGTTTTTGTTTAAATTATTTGTTCCCCTCATCAAAAGAAGTGTTTCTCCACAATTTTAGGCAATTTTTGGAAAATTAAATTTTTGAGGGAAAATCGACAGGCGCGGACCTTACAAAAATAGTGAAAATTTGGTACTATCTTAAATTGTGCTAAGAAAATAGTTTTGTTTAAATTATTTGTTCCCCTCATCAAGTGAGGTGTTTCTCCACAATTTTAGTCAATTTTTGGAAAATTGAATTTTTGAGGGAAATTCGACAGGCGCGGACCTTACAAAAATAGTGAAAATTTGGTACTATCTTAAATTGTGCTAAGAAAATAGTTTTTGTTTAAGTTATTTGTTCCCCTCATCAATTGAAGTGTTTCTCCACAATTTTAGTCAATTTTTGGAAAATTGAATTTTTGAGGGAAATTCGACAGGCGCGGACCTTACAAAAATAGTGAAAATTTGGTACTATCTTAAATTGTGCTAAGAAAATAGTTTTTGTTTAAGTTATTTGTTCCCCTCATCAATTGAAGTGTTTCTCCACAATTTTAGGCAATTTTTGGAAAATTGAATTTTTGAGGGAAATTCGACAGGCGCGGACCTTACAAAAATAGTGAAAATTTGGTACTATCTTAAATTGTGCTAAGAAAATAGTTTTTGTTTAAATCATTTGTTCCCCTCGTCAAAAGAAGTGTTTCTCCGCAATTTTAGGCAATTTTTGGAAAATTGAATTTTTGAGGGAAAATCGACAGGCGCGGACCTTACAAAAATAGTGAAAATTTGGTACTATCTTAAATTGTGCTAAGAAAATAGTTTTTGTTTAAATTATTTGTTCCCCTCATCAAGTGAGGTGTTTCTCCACAATTTTAGTCAATTTTTGGAAAATTGAATTTTTGAGGGAAATTCGACAGGCGCGGACCTTACAAAAATAGTGAAAATTTGGTACTATCTTAAATTGTGCTAATAAAATAGTTTTTGTTTAAGTTATTTGTTCCCCTCATCAATTGAAGTGTTTCTCCACAATTTTAGGCAATTTTTGGAAAATTCAATTTTTGAGGGAAATTCGACAGGCGCGGACCTTACAAAAATAGATAAAATTTGGTACTATCTTAAATTGTGCTAAGAAAATAGTTTTTGTTTAAATCATTTGTTCCCCTCGTAAAAAGAAGTGTTTCTCCACAATTTTAGGCAATTTTTGGAAAATTGAATTTTTGAGGGAAAATCGACAGGCGCGGACCTTACAAAAATAGTGAAAATTTGGTACTATCTTAAATTGTGCTAAGAAAATACTTTTTGTTTAAATTATTTGTTCCCCTCATCAATTGAAGTGTTTCTCCACAATTTTAGGCATTTTTTTGAAAATTGAATTTTTGAGGGAAATTCGACAGGCGCAGACCTTACAAAAATAGTGAAAATTTGGTACTATCTTAAATTGTGCTAACAAAATAGTTTTTGTTTAAATTATTTGTTCCCCTCATCAAAAGAAGTGTTTCTCCACAATTTTAGGCAATTTTTGGAAAATTGAATTTTTGAGGGAAAATCGACAGGCGCGGACCTTACAAAAATAGTGAAAATTTGGTACTATCTTAAATTGTGCTAAGAAAATAGTTTTTGTTTAAATTATTTGTTCCCCTCATCAAGTGAGGTGTTTCTCCACAATTTTAGTCAATTTTTGGAAAATTGAATTTTTGAGGGAAATTCGACAGGCGCGGACCTTACAAAAATAGTGAAAATTTGGTACTATCTTAAATTGTGCTAAGAAAATAGTTTTTGTTTAAGTTATTTGTTCCTCTCATCAATTGAAGTGTTTCTCCACAATTTTAGTCAATTTTTGGAAAATTGAATTTTTGAGGGAAATTCGACAGGCGCGGACCTTACAAAAATAGTGAAAATTTGGTATTATCTTAAATTGTGCTAATAAAATAGTTTTTGTTTAAATTATTTGTTCCCCTCATCAATTGAAGTGTTTCTTCACAATTTTAGGCAATTTTTGGAAAAAAGAATTTTTGAGGGAAATTCAACAGGCGCGTACCTTACAAAAATAGTGAAAATTTGGTACTATCTTAAATTGTGCTAACAAAATAGTTTTTGTTTAAATTATTTGTTCCCCTCATCAAAAGTAGTGTTTCTCCACAATTTTAGGCATTTTTTTGAAAATTGAATTTTTGAGGGAAATTCGACAGGCGCGTACCTTACAAAAATAGTGAAAATTTGGTACTATCTTAAATTGTGCTAACAAAATATTTTTTGTTTAAATTATTTGTTCCCCTCGTCAAGTGAGGTGTTTCTCCACAATTTTAGGCAATTTTTGGAAAATTGAATTTTTGAGGGAAATTCGACAGGCGCGGACCTTACAAAAATAGTGAAAATTTGGTACTATCTTAAATTGTGCTAAAAAAATAGTTTTTGTTTAAATTATTTGTTCCCCTCATCAATTGAAGTGTTTCTGCACAATTTTATGCAATATTTGGAAAATTGAAATTTTGAGGGAAATTCGACAGGCGCGGACCTGACAAAAAAAGTGAAAATTTGGTACTGTCTTAAATTGTGCTAAGAAAATAGTTTTTGTTTAAATTATTTGTTTCCCTCATCAAAAGTAGTGTTTCTCCACAATTTTAGGAAATTTTTGGAAAATTGATTTTTTGTTTCTAAATTCGACAGGCGCGGAACTTACAAAAATAGTGAAAATTTGGTACTATCTTTAATTGTGCTAAGAAAATAGTTTTTGTTTAAATTATTTGTTCCCCTCATCAAAAGAAGTGTTTCTCCACAATTTTAGGCAATTTTTGGAAAATTGAATTTTTGAGGGAAATTCGACAGGCGCGGACCTTACAAAAATAGTGAAAATTTGGTACTATCTTAAATTGTGCTAAGAAAATAGTTTTTGTTTAAATCATTTGTTCCCCTCGTCAAAAGAAGTGTTTCTCCGCAATTTTAGGCAATTTTTGGAAAATTGAATTTTTGAGGGAAAATCGACAGGCGCGGACCTCACAAAAACAGTGAAAATTTGGTACTATCTTAAATTGTGCTAAGAAAATAGTTTTTGTTTAAATTATTTGTTCCCCTCATCAAGTGAGGTGTTTCTCCACAATTTTAGTCAATTTTTGGAAAATTGAATTTTTGAGGGAAATTCGACAGGCGCGGACCTTACAAAAATAGTGAAAATTTGGTACTATCTTAAATTGTGCTAATAAAATAGTTTTTGTTTAAGTTATTTGTTCCCCTCATCAATTGAAGTGTTTCTCCACAATTTTAGGCAATTTTTGGAAAATTCAATTTTTGAGGGAAATTCGACAGGCGCGGACCTTACAAAAATAGATAAAATTTGGTACTATCTTAAATTGTGCTAAGAAAATAGTTTTTGTTTAAATCATTTGTTCCCCTCGTAAAAAGAAGTGTTTCTCCACAATTTTAGGCAATTTTTGGAAAATTGAATATTTGAGGGAAAATCGACAGGCGCGGACCTTACAAAAATAGTGAAAATTTGGTACTATCTTAAATTGTGCTAAGAAAATACTTTTTGTTTAAATTATTTGTTCCCCTCATCAATTGAAGTGTTTCTCCACTATTTTAGGCATTTTTTTGAAAATTGAATTTTTGAGGGAAATTCGACAGGCGCAGACCTTACAAAAATAGTGAAAATTTGGTACTATCTTAAATTGTGCTAACAAAATAGTTTTTGTTTAAATTATTTGTTCCCCTCATCAAAAGAAGTGTTTCTCCACAATTTTAGGCAATTTTTGGAAAATTAAATTTTTGAGGGAAAATCGACAGGCGCGGACCTTACAAAAATAGTGAAAATTTGGTACTATCTTAAATTGTGCTAAGAAAATAGTTTTGTTTAAATTATTTGTTCCCCTCATCAAGTGAGGTGTTTCTCCACAATTTTAGTCAATTTTTGGAAAATTGAATTTTTGAGGGAAATTCGACAGGCGCGGACCTTACAAAAATAGTGAAAATTTGGTACTATCTTAAATTGTGCTAAGAAAATAGTTTTTGTTTAAGTTATTTGTTCCCCTCATCAATTGAAGTGTTTCTCCACAATTTTAGTCAATTTTTGGAAAATTGAATTTTTGAGGGAAATTCGACAGGCGCGGACCTTACAAAAATAGTGAAAATTTGGTACTATCTTAAATTGTGCTAAGAAAATAGTTTTTGTTTAAGTTATTTGTTCCCCTCATCAATTGAAGTGTTTCTCCACAATTTTAGGCAATTTTTGGAAAATTGAATTTTTGAGGGAAATTCGACAGGCGCGGACCTTACAAAAATAGTGAAAATTTGGTACTATCTTAAATTGTGCTAAGAAAATAGTTTTTGTTTAAATCATTTGTTCCCCTCGTCAAAAGAAGTGTTTCTCCGCAATTTTAGGCAATTTTTGGAAAATTGAATTTTTGAGGGAAAATCGACAGGCGCGGACCTTACAAAAATAGTGAAAATTTGGTACTATCTTAAATTGTGCTAAGAAAATAGTTTTTGTTTAAATTATTTGTTCCCCTCATCAAGTGAGGTGTTTCTCCACAATTTTAGTCAATTTTTGGAAAATTGAATTTTTGAGGGAAATTCGACAGGCGCGGACCTTACAAAAATAGTGAAAATTTGGTACTATCTTAAATTGTGCTAATAAAATAGTTTTTGTTAAAGTTATTTGTTCCCCTCATCAATTGAAGTGTTTCTCCACAATTTTAGGCAATTTTTGGAAAATTCAATTTTTGAGGGAAATTCGACAGGCGCGGACCTTACAAAAATAGATAAAATTTGGTACTATCTTAAATTGTGCTAAGAAAATAGTTTTTGTTTAAATCATTTGTTCCCCTCGTAAAAAGAAGTGTTTCTCCACAATTTTAGGCAATTTTTGGAAAATTGAATTTTTGAGGGAAAATCGACAGGCGCGGACCTTACAAAAATAGTGAAAATTTGGTACTATCTTAAATTGTGCTAAGAAAATACTTTTTGTTTAAATTATTTGTTCCCCTCATCAATTGAAGTGTTTCTCCACAATTTTAGGCATTTTTTTGAAAATTGAATTTTTGAGGGAAATTCGACAGGCGCAGACCTTACAAAAATAGTGAAAATTTGGTACTATCTTAAATTGTGCTAACAAAATAGTTTTTGTTTAAATTATTTGTTCCCCTCATCAAAAGAAGTGTTTCTCCACAATTTTAGGCAATTTTTGGAAAATTGAATTTTTGAGGGAAAATCGACAGGCGCGGACCTTACAAAAATAGTGAAAATTTGGTACTATCTTAAATTGTGCTAAGAAAATAGTTTTTGTTTAAATTATTTGTTCCCCTCATCAAGTGAGGTGTTTCTCCACAATTTTAGTCAATTTTTGGAAAATTGAATTTTTGAGGGAAATTCGACAGGCGCGGACCTTACAAAAATAGTGAAAATTTGGTACTATCTTAAATTGTGCTAAGAAAATAGTTTTTGTTTAAGTTATTTGTTCCTCTCATCAATTGAAGTGTTTCTCCACAATTTTAGTCAATTTTTGGAAAATTGAATTTTTGAGGGAAATTCGACAGGCGCGGACCTTACAAAAATAGTGAAAATTTGGTACTATCTTAAATTGTGCTAAGAAAATAGTTTTTGTTTAAGTTATTTGTTCCCCTCATCAATTGAAGTGTTTCTCCACAATTTTAGGCAATTTTTGGAAAATTCAATTTTTGAGGGAAATTCGACAGGCGCGGACCTTACAAAAATAGATAAAATTTGGTACTATCTTAAATTGTGCTAAGAAAATAGTTTTTGTTTAAATCATTTGTTCCCCTCGTAAAAAGAAGTGTTTCTCCACAATTTTAGGCAATTTTTGGAAAATTGAATTTTTGAGGGAAAATCGACAGGCGCGGACCTTACAAAAATAGTGAAAATTTGGTACTATCTTAAATTGTGCTAAGAAAATACTTTTTGTTTAAATTATTTGTTCCCCTCATCAATTGAAGTGTTTCTCCACAATTTTAGGCATTTTTTTGAAAATTGAATTTTTGAGGGAAATTCGACAGGCGCAGACCTTACAAAAATAGTGAAAATTTGGTACTATCTTAAATTGTGCTAACAAAATAGTTTTTGTTTAAATTATTTGTTCCCCTCATCAAAAGAAGTGTTTCTCCACAATTTTAGGCAATTTTTGGAAAATTGAATTTTTGAGGGAAATTCGACAGGCGCGGACCTTACAAAAATAGTGAAAATTTGGTACTATATTAAATTGTGCTAACAAAATAGTTTTTGTTTAAATTATTTGTTCCCCTCATCAATTGAAGTGTTTCTCCACAATTTTAGGCAATTTTTGGAAAATTGAATTTTTGAGGGAAATTCGACAGGCGCGGACCTTACAAAAATAGTGAAAATTTGGTACTATCTTAAATTGTGCTAAGAAAATACTTTTTGTTTAAATTATTTGTTCCCCTCATCAATTGAAGTGTTTCTCCACAATTTTAGGCATTTTTTTGGAAATTAAATTTTTGAGGGAAATTCGACAGGCGTGGACCTTACAAAATTAGTGAAAATATGGTACTATCTTAAATTGTGCTAACAAAATAGTTTTTGTTTACATTATTTGTTCCCCTCATCAAAAGAAGTGTTTCTCCACAATTTTAGGCAATTTTTGGAAAATTGAATTTTTGAGGGAAATTCGACAGGCGCGGACCTTACAAAAATAGTGAAAATTTGGTACTATCTTAAATTGTGCTAAGAAAATACTTTTTGTTTAAATTATTTGTTCCCCTCATCAATTGAAGTGTTTCTCCACAATTTTAGGCATTTTTTTGGAAATTAAATTTTTGAGGGAAATTCGACAGGCGTGGACCTTACAAAATTAGTGAAAATTTGGTACTATCTTAAATTGTGCTAACAAAATAGTTTTTGTTTAAATTATTTGTTCCCCTCATCAAAAGAAGTGTTTCTCCACAATTTTAGGCAATTTTTGGAAAATTGAATTATTGAGGTAAATTCGAAAGGCGCGGACCTTACAAAAATAGTGAAAATTTGGTACTATCTTAAATTGTGCTAACAAAATATTTTTTGTTTAAATTATTTGTTCCCCTCGTCAAGTGAGGTGTTTCTCCACAATTTTAGGCAATTTTTGGAAAATTGAATTTTTGAGGGAAATTCGACAGGCGCGGACCTTACAAAATAGTGAAAAATTGGTACTATCTTAAATTGTGCTAATAAAATAGTTTTTGTTTATTTTATTTGTTCCCCTCATCAATTGAAGTGTTTCTCCACATTTTAGGCAATTTTTGGAAAATTGAATTTTTGAGGGAAATTCGACAGGCGCGGACCTTACAAAAATAGTGAAAATTTGGTACTATCTTAAATTGTGCTAACAAAATAGTTTTTGTTTAAATTATTTGTTCCCCTCATCAAGTGAGGTGTTTCTCCACAATTTTAGGCAATTTTTGGAAAATTGAATTTTTGAGGGAAATTCGACAGGTGCGGAACTTACAAAAACAGTGAAAATTTGGTACTATCTTAAATTGTGCTAATAAAATAGTTTTTGTTTAAATTATTTGTTCCCCTCATCAATTGAAGTGTTTCTCCACAATTTTAGGCAATTTTTGGAAAATTGAATTTTTGAGGGAAATTCGACAGGCGCGGACCTTACAAAAATAGTGAAAATTTGGTACTATCTTAAATTGTGCTAAGAAAATAGTTTTTGTTTAAATCATTTGTTCCCCTCGTCAAAAGAAGTGTTTCTCCGCAATTTTAGGCAATTTTTGGAAAATTGAATTTTTGAGGGAAAATCGACAGGCGCAGACCTTACAAAAATAGTGAAAATTTGGTACTATCTTAAATTGTGCTAAGAAAATAGTTTTTGTTTAAATTATTTGTTCCCCTCATCAAGTGAGGTGTTTCTCCACAATTTTAGTCAATTTTTGGAAAATTGAATTTTTGAGGGAAATTCGACAGGCGCGGACCTTACAAAAATAGTGAAAATTTGGTACTATCTTAAATTGTGCTAACAAAATAGTTTTTGTTTAAATTATTTGTTCCCCTCATCAAAAGAAGTGTTTCTCCACAATTTTAGGCAATTTTTGGAAAATTGAATTTTTGAGGGAAATTCGACAGGCGCGGACCTTACAAAAATAGTGAAAATTTGGTGCTATCTTAAATTGTGCTAACAAAATAGTTTTTGTTTAAATTATTTGTTCCCCTCATCAAGTGAGGTGTTTCTCCACAATTTTATGCAATTTTTGGAATATTGAAATTTTGAGGGAAATTCGACAGGCGCGGACCTTACAAAAATAGTGAAAATTTGGTATTATCTTAAATTGTGCTAATAAAATAGTTTTTGTTTAAATTATTTGTTCCCCTCATCAATTTAAGTGTTTCTCCATAATTTTAGGCAATTTTTGGAAAATAGAATTTTTGAGGGAAATTCAACAGGCGCGTGCCTTACAAAAATAGTGAAAATTTGGTACTATCTTAAATTGTGCTAACAAAATAGTTTTTGTTTAAATTATTTGTTCCCCTCATCAAGTGAGGTGTTTCTCCACAATTTTAGGCAATTTTTGGAAAATTGGATTTTTGAGGGAAATTCGACAGGCGCGGACCTTACAAAAATAGTTAAAATTTGGTACTATCTTAAATTGTGCTAAGAAAATACTTTTTGTTTAAATTATTTGTTCCCCTCATCAATTGAAGTGTTTCTCCACAATTTTAGGCATTTTTTTGGAAATTAAATTTTTGAGGGAAATTCGACAGGCGTGGACCTTACAAAATTAGTGAAAATTTGGTACTATCTTAAATTGTGCTAACAAAATAGTTTTTGTTTAAATTATTTGTTCCCCTCATCAAAAGAAGTGTTTCTCCACAATTTTAGGCAATTTTTGGAAAATTGAATTATTGAGGTAAATTCGAAAGGCGCGGACCTTACAAAAATAGTGAAAATTTGGTACTATCTTAAATTGTGCTAACAAAATATTTTTTGTTTAAATTATTTGTTCCCCTCGTCAAGTGAGGTGTTTCTCCACAATTTTAGCCAATTTTTGGAAAATTGAATTTTTGAGGGAAATTCGACAGGCGCGGACCTTACAAAAATAGTGAAAATTTGGTACTATCTTAAATTGTTTTAATAAAATAGTTTTTGTTTAAGTTATTTGTTCCCCTCATCAATTGAAGTGTTTCTCCACAATTTTAGGCAATTTTTGGAAAATTCAATTTTTGAGGGAAATTCGACAGGCGCGGACCTTACAAAAATAGATAAAATTTGGTACTATCTTAAATTGTGCTAAGAAAATAGTTTTTGTTTAAATCATTTGTTCCCCTCGTAAAAAGAAGTGTTTCTCCACAATTTTAGGCAATTTTTGGAAAATTGAATTTTTGAGGGAAAATCGACAGGCGCGGACCTTACAAAAATAGTGAAAATTTGGTACTATCTTAAATTGTGCTAAGAAAATACTTTTTGTTTAAATTATTTGTTCACCTCATCAATTGAAGTGTTTCTCCACAATTTTAGGCATTTTTTTGAAAATTGAATTTTTGAGGGAAATTCGACAGGCGCGGACCTTTCAAAAATAGTGAAAATTTGGTACTATCTTAAATTGTGCTAACAAAATAGTTTTTGTTTAAATTATTTGTTCCCCTCATCAAAAGAAGTGTTTCTCCACAATTTTAGGCAATTTTTGGAAAATTGAATTTTTGAGGGAAATTCGACAGGCGCGGACCTTACAAAAATAGTGAAAATTTGGTACTATCTTAAATTGTGCTAACAAAATAGTTTTTGTTTAAATTATTTGTTCCCCTCATCAAGTGAGGTGTTTCTCCACAATTTTATGCAATTTTTGGAATATTGAAATTTTGAGGGAAATTCGACAGGCGCGGACCTCACAAAAATAGTGAAAATTTGGTATTATCTTAAATTGTGCTAATAAAATAGTTTTTGTTAAAATTATTTGTTCCCCTCATCAATTTAAGTGTTTCTCCATAATTTTAGGCAATTTTTGGAAAATAGAATTTTTGAGGGAAATTCAACAGGCGCGTGCCTTACAAAAATAGTGAAAATTTGGTACTATCTTAAATTGTGCTAACAAAATAGTTTTTGTTTAAATTATTTGTTCCCCTCATCAAGTGAGGTGTTTCTCCACAATTTTAGGCAATTTTTGGAAAATTGAATTTTTGAGGGAAATTCGACAGGTGCGGAACTTACAAAAATAGTGGAAATTGGTACTATCTTAAATTGTGCTTATAAAATAGTTTTTGTTTAAATTATTTGTTCCCCTCATCAATTGAAGTGTTTCTCCACAATTTTAGGCAATTTTTGGAAAATTGAATTTTTGAGGGAAATTCGACAGGCGCGGACCTTACAAAAATAGTGAAAATTTGGTACTATCTTAAATTGTGCTAAGAAAATACTTTTTGTTTAAATTATTTGTTCCCCTCATCAATTGAAGTGTTTCTCCACAATTTTAGGCATTTTTTTGGAAATTAAATTTTTGAGGGAAATTCGACAGGCGTGGACCTTACAAAATTAGTGAAAATTTGGTACTATCTTAAATTGTGCTAACAAAATAGTTTTTGTTTAAATTATTTGTTCCCCTCATCAAAAGAAGTGTTTCTCCACAATTTTAGGCAATTTTTGGAAAATTGAATTATTGAGGTAAATTCGAAAGGCGCGGACCTTACAAAAATAGTGAAAATTTGGTACTATCTTAAATTGTGCTAACAAAATATTTTTTGTTTAAATTATTTGTTCCCCTCGTCAAGTGAGGTGCTTCTCCACAATTTTAGGCAATTTTTGGAAAATTGAATTTTTGAGGGAAATTCGACAGGCGCGGACCTTACAAAATAGTGAAAAATTGGTACTATCTTAAATTGTGCTAATAAAATAATTTTTGTTTAAATTATTTGTTCCCCTCATCAATTGAAGTGTTTCTCCACAATTTTAGGCAATTTTTGGAAAATAGAATTTTTGAGGGAAATTCGACAGGCGCGGACCTTACAAAAATAGTGAAAATTTGGTACTGTCTTAAATTGTGCTAACAAAATAGTTTTTGTTTAAATTATTTGTTTACCTCATCAAAAGAAGTGTTTCTGCACAATTTTATGCAATATTTGGAAAATTGAAATTTTGAGGGAAATTCGACAGGCGCGGACCTGACAAAAAAAGTGAAAATTTGGTACTGTCTTAAATTGTGCTAAGAAAATAGTTTTTGTTTAAATTATTTGTTTCCCTCATCAAAAGTAGTGTTTCTCCACAATTTTAGGAAATTTTTGGAAAATTGATTTTTTGTTTCTAAATTCGACAGGCGCGGAACTTACAAAAATAGTGAAAATTTGGTATTATCTTTAATTGTGCTAAGAAAATAGTTTTTGTTTAAATTATTTGTTCCCCTCATCAAAAGAAGTGTTTCTCCACAATTTTATGCAATTTTTGGAATATTGAAATTTTGAGGGAAATTCGACAGGCGCGGACCTTACAAAAATAGTGAAAATTTGGTATTATCTTAAATTGTGCTAATAAAATAGTTTTTGTTTAAATTATTTGTTCCCCTCATCAATTGAAGAGTTTCTTCACAATTTTAGGCAATTTTTGGAAAATAGAATTTTTGAGGGAAATTCAACAGGCGCGTACCTTACAAAAATAGTGAAAATTTGGTACTATCTTAAATTGTGCTAACAAAATAGTTTTTGTTTAAATTATTTGTTCCTCTCATCAAAAGAAGTGTTTCTCCACAATTTTAGGCAATTTTTGGAAAATTGAATTTTTGAGGGAAATTCGACAGGCGCGGACCTTACAAAAATAGTGAAAATTTGGTACTATCTTAAATTGTGCTTACAAAATAGTTTTTGTTTAAATTATTTGTTCCCCTCATCAAGTGAGGTGTTTCTCCACAATTTTATGCAATTTTTGGAATATTGAAATTTTGAGGGAAATTCGACAGGCGCGGACCTTACAAAAATAGTGAAAATTTGGTATTATCTTAAATTGTGCTAATTAAATAGTTTTTGTTTAAATTATTTGTTCCCCTCATCAATTTAAGTGTTTCTCCATAATTTTAGGCAATTTTTGGAAAATAGAATTTTTGAGGGAAATTCAACAGGCGCGTGCCTTACAAAAATAGTGAAAATTTGGTACTATCTTAAATTGTGCTAACAAAATAGTTTTTGTTTAAATTATTTGTTCCCCAAATCAAGTGAGGTGTTTCTCCACAATTTTAGGCAATTTTTGGAAAATTGAATTTTTGAGGGAAATTCGACAGGTGCGGAACTTACAAAAATAGTGAAAATTTGGTACTATCTTAAATTGTGCTCATAAAATAGTTTTTGTTTAAATTATTTGTTCCCCTCATCAATTGAAGTGTTTCTCCACAATTTTAGGCAATTTTTGGAAAATTGAATATTTGAGGGAAATTCGACAGGCGCGGACCTTACAAAAATAGTTAAAATTTGGTACTATCTTAAATTGTGCTAAGAAAATAGTTTTTGTTTAAATCATTTGTTCCCCTCGTCAAAAGAAGTGTTTCTCCACAATTTTAGGCAATTTTTGGAAAATTGAATTTTTGAGGGAAAATCGACAGGCGTGGACCTTACAAAAATAGTGAAAATTTGGTACTATCTTAAATTGTGCTAACAAAATAGTTTTTGTTTAAATTATTTGTTCCCCTCATCAAGTGAGGTGTTTCTCCACAATTTTAGTCATTTTTTGGAAAATTGAATTTTTGAGGGAAAATCGACAGGCGTGGACCTTACAAAAATAGTGAAAATTTGGTACTATCTTAAATTGTGCTAACAAAATAGTTTTTGTTTAAATTATTTGTTCCCCTCATCAAGCGAGGTGTTTCTCCACAATTTTAGTCATTTTTTGGAAAATTGAATTTTTGAGGGAAATTCGACAGGCGCGGACCTTACAAAAATAGTGAAAATTTAGTACTATCTTAAATTGTGCTAATAAAATAGTTTTTGTTTAAGTTATTTGTTCCCCTCATCAATTGAAGTGTTTCTCCACAATTTTAGGCAATTTTTGGAAAATTCAATTTTTGAGGGAAATTCGACAGGCGCGGACCTTACAAAAATAGATAAAATTTGGTACTATCTTAAATTGTGCTAAGAAAATAGTTTTTGTTTAAATCATTTGTTCCCCTCGTAAAAGGAAGTGTTTCTCCACAATTTTAGGCAATTTTTGGAAAATTGAATTTTTGAGGGAAAATCGACAGGCGCGGACCTTACAAAAATAGTGAAAATTTGGTACTATCTTAAATTGTGCTAAGAAAATACTTTTTGTTTAAATTATTTGTTCCCCTCATCAATTGAAGTGTTTCTCCACAATTTTAGGCATTTTTTTGAAAATTGAATTTTTGAGGGAAATTCGACAGGCGCGGACCTTACAAAAATAGTGAAAATTTGGTACTATCTTAAATTGTGCTAACAAAATAGTTTTTGTTTAAATTATTTGTTCCCCTCATCAAAAGAAGTGTTTCTCCACAATTTTAGGCAATTTTTGGAAAATTGAATTTTTGAGGGAAATTCGACAGGCTCGGACCTTACAAAAATAGTGAAAATTTGGTACTATCTTAAATTGTGCTAACAAAATAGTTTTTGTTTAAATTATTTGTTCCCCTCATCAAGTGAGGTGTTTCTCCACAATTTTAGTCAATTTTTGGAAAATTGAATTTTTGAGGGAAATTCGACAGGCGCGGACCTTACAAAAATAGTGAAAATTTGGTACTATCTTAAATTGTGCTAACAAAATAGTTTTTGTTTAAATTATTTGTTCCCCTCATCAAAAGAAGTGTTTCTCCACAATTTTAGGCAATTTTTGGAAAATTGAATTTTTGAGGGAAATTCGACAGGCGCGGACCTTACAAAAATAGTGAAAATTTGGTGCTATCTTAAATTGTGCTAACAAAATAGTTTTTGTTTAAATTATTTGTTCCCCTCATCAAGTGAGGTGTTTCTCCACAATTTTATGCAATTTTTGGAATATTGAAATTTTGAGGGAAATTCGACAGGCGCGGACCTTACAAAAATAGTGAAAATTTGGTGCTATCTTAAATTGTGCTAACAAAATAGTTTTTGTTTAAATTATTTGTTCCCCTCATCAAGTGAGGTGTTTCTCCACAATTTTATGCAATTTTTGGAATATTGAAATTTTGAGGGAAATTCGACAGGCGCGGACCTTACAAAAATAGTGAAAATTTGGTACTATCTTAAATTGTGCTAACAAAATATTTTTTGTTTAAATTATTTGTTCCCCTCGTCAAGTGAGGTGTTTCTCCACAATTTTAGCCAATTTTTGGAAAATTGAATTTTTGAGGGAAATTCGACAGGCGCGGACCTTACAAAAATAGTGAAAATTTGGTACTATCTTAAATTGTGCTAACAAAATAGTTTTTGTTTAAATTATTTGTTCCCCTCATCAAGTGAGGTGTTTCTCCACAATTTTAGTCAATTTTTGGAAAATTGAATTTTTGAGGGAAATTCGACAGGCGCGGACCTTACAAAAATAGTGAAAATTTGGTACTATCTTAAATTGTGCTAACAAAATAGTTTTTGTTTAAATTATTTGTTCCCCTCATCAAAAGAAGTGTTTCTCCACAATTTTAGGCAATTTTTGGAAAATTGAATTTTTGAGGGAAATTCGACAGGCGCGGACCTTACAAAAATAGTGAAAATTTGGTGCTATCTTAAATTGTGCTAACAAAATAGTTTTTGTTTAAATTATTTGTTCCCCTCATCAAGTGAGGTGTTTCTCCACAATTTTATGCAATTTTTGGAATATTGAAATTTTGAGGGAAATTCGACAGGCGCGGACCTTACAAAAATAGTGAAAATTTGGTATTATCTTAAATTGTGCTAATAAAATAGTTTTTGTTTAAATTATTTGTTCCCCTCATCAATTTAAGTGTTTCTCCATAATTTTAGGCAATTTTTGGAAAATAGAATTTTTGAGGGAAATTCAACAGGCGCGTGCCTTACAAAAATAGTGAAAATTTGGTACTATCTTAAATTGTGCTAACAAAATAGTTTTTGTTTAAATTATTTGTTCCCCTCATCAAGTGAGGTGTTTCTCCACAATTTTAGGCAATTTTTGGAAAATTGAATTTTTGAGGGAAATTCGACAGGTGCGGAACTTACAAAAATAGTGAAAATTTGGTACTATCTTAAATTGTGCTAATAAAATAGTTTTTGTTTAAATTATTTGTTCCCCTCATCAAATGAGGTGTTTCTCCACAATTTTATGCAATTTTTGGAATATTGAAATTTTTGAGGGAAATTCGACAGGCGCGGAACTTACAAAAATAGTGAAAATTTGGTACTATCTTAAATTGTGCTAATAAAATAGTTTTTGTTTAAATTATTTGTTCCCCTCATCAATTGAGGTGTTTCTCCACAATTTTATGCAATTTTTGGAATATTGAAATTTTGAGGGAAATTCGACAGGCGCGGACCTTACAAAAATAGTTAAAATTTGGTACTATCTTAAATTGTGCTAAGAAAATACTTTTTGTTTAAATTATTTGTTCCCCTCATCAATTGAAGTGTTTCTCCACAATTTTAGGCATTTTTTTGGAAATTAAATTTTTGAGGGAAATTCGACAGGCGTGGACCTTACAAAATTAGTGAAAATTTGGTACTATCTTAAATTGTGCTAACAAAATAGTTTTTGTTTAAATTATTTGTTCCCCTCATCAAAAGAAGTGTTTCTCCACAATTTTAGGCAATTTTTGGAAAATTGAATTATTGAGGTAAATTCGAAAGGCGCGGACCTTACAAAAATAGTGAAAATTTGGTACTATCTTAAATTGTGCTAACAAAATATTTTTTGTTTAAATTATTTGTTCCCCTCGTCAAGTGAGGTGTTTCTCCACAATTTTAGCCAATTTTTGGAAAATTGAATTTTTGAGGGAAATTCGACAGGCGCGGACCTTACAAAAATAGTGAAAATTTGGTACTATCTTAAATTGTTTTAATAAAATAGTTTTTGTTTAAGTTATTTGTTCCCCTCATCAATTGAAGTGTTTCTCCACAATTTTAGGCAATTTTTGGAAAATTCAATTTTTGAGGGAAATTCGACAGGCGCGGACCTTACAAAAATAGATAAAATTTGGTACTATCTTAAATTGTGCTAAGAAAATAGTTTTTGTTTAAATCATTTGTTCCCCTCGTAAAAAGAAGTGTTTCTCCACAATTTTAGGCAATTTTTGGAAAATTGAATTTTTGAGGGAAAATCGACAGGCGCGGACCTTACAAAAATAGTGAAAATTTGGTACTATCTTAAATTGTGCTAAGAAAATACTTTTTGTTTAAATTATTTGTTCACCTCATCAATTGAAGTGTTTCTCCACAATTTTAGGCATTTTTTTGAAAATTGAATTTTTGAGGGAAATTCGACAGGCGCGGACCTTACAAAAATAGTGAAAATTTGGTACTATCTTAAATTGTGCTAACAAAATAGTTTTTGTTTAAATTATTTGTTCCCCTCATCAAAAGAAGTGTTTCTCCACAATTTTAGGCAATTTTTGGAAAATTGAATTTTTGAGGGAAATTCGACAGGCGCGGACCTTACAAAAATAGTGAAAATTTGGTACTATCTTAAATTGTGCTAACAAAATAGTTTTTGTTTAAATTATTTGTTCCCCTCATCAAGTGAGGTGTTTCTCCACAATTTTATGCAATTTTTGGAATATTGAAATTTTGAGGGAAATTCGACAGGCGCGGACCTCACAAAAATAGTGAAAATTTGGTATTATCTTAAATTGTGCTAATAAAATAGTTTTTGTTTAAATTATTTGTTCCCCTCATCAATTTAAGTGTTTCTCCATAATTTTAGGCAATTTTTGGAAAATAGAATTTTTGAGGGAAATTCAACAGGCGCGTGCCTTACAAAAATAGTGAAAATTTGGTACTATCTTAAATTGTGCTAACAAAATAGTTTTTGTTTAAATTATTTGTTCCCCTCATCAAGTGAGGTGTTTCTCCACAATTTTAGGCAATTTTTGGAAAATTGAATTTTTGAGGGAAATTCGACAGGTGCGGAACTTACAAAAATAGTGAAAATTGGTACTATCTTAAATTGTGCTTATAAAATAGTTTTTGTTTAAATTATTTGTTCCCCTCATCAATTGAAGTGTTTCTCCACAATTTTAGGCAATTTTTGGAAAATTGAATTTTTGAGGGAAATTCGACAGGCGCGGACCTTACAAAAATAGTGAAAATTTGGTACTATCTTAAATTGTGCTAAGAAAATACTTTTTGTTAAAATTATTTGTTCCCCTCATCAATTGAAGTGTTTCTCCACAATTTTAGGCATTTTTTTGGAAATTAAATTTTTGAGGGAAATTCGACAGGCGTGGACCTTACAAAATTAGTGAAAATTTGGTACTATCTTAAATTGTGCTAACAAAATAGTTTTTGTTTAAATTATTTGTTCCCCTCATCAAAAGAAGTGTTTCTCCACAATTTTAGGCAATTTTTGGAAAATTGAATTATTGAGGTAAATTCGAAAGGCGCTGACCTTACAAAAATAGTGAAAATTTGGTACTATCTTAAATTGTGCTAACAAAATATTTTTTGTTTAAATTATTTGTTCCCCTCGTCAAGTGAGGTGTTTCTCCACAATTTTAGGCAATTTTTGGAAAATTGAATTTTTGAGGGAAATTCGACAGGCGCGGACCTTACAAAATAGTGAAAAATTGGTACTATCTTAAATTGTGCTAATAAAATAATTTTTGTTTAAATTATTTGTTCCCCTCATCAATTGAAGTGTTTCTCCACAATTTTAGGCAATTTTTGGAAAATAGAATTTTTGAGGGAAATTCGACAGGCGCGGACCTTACAAAAATAGTGAAAATTTGGTACTGTCTTAAATTGTGCTAACAAAATAGTTTTTGTTTAAATTATTTGTTTACCTCATCAAAAGAAGTGTTTCTGCACAATTTTATGCAATATTTGGAAAATTGAAATTTTGAGGGAAATTCGACAGGCGCGGACCTGACAAAAAAAGTGAAAATTTGGTACTGTCTTAAATTGTGCTAAGAAAATAGTTTTTGTTTAAATTATTTGTTTCCCTCATCAAAAGTAGTGTTTCTCCACAATTTTAGGAAATTTTTGGAAAATTGATTTTTTGTTTCTAAATTCGACAGGCGCGGAACTTACAAAAATAGTGAAAATTTGGTATTATCTTTAATTGTGCTAAGAAAATAGTTTTTGTTTAAATTATTTGTTCCCCTCATCAAAAGAAGTGTTTCTCCACAATTTTATGCAATTTTTGGAATATTGAAATTTTGAGGGAAATTCGACAGGCGCGGACCTTACAAAAATAGTGAAAATTTGGTATTATCTTAAATTGTGCTAATAAAATAGTTTTTGTTTAAATTATTTGTTCCCCTCATCAATTGAAGAGTTTCTTCACAATTTTAGGCAATTTTTGGAAAATAGAATTTTTGAGGGAAATTCAACAGGCGCGTACCTTACAAAAATAGTGAAAATTTGGTACTATCTTAAATTGTGCTAACAAAATAGTTTTTGTTTAAATTATTTGTTCCTCTCATCAAAAGAAGTGTTTCTCCACAATTTTAGGCAATTTTTGGAAAATTGAATTTTTGAGGGAAATTCGACAGGCGCGGACCTTACAAAAATAGTGAAAATTTGGTACTATCTTAAATTGTGCTTACAAAATAGTTTTTGTTTAAATTATTTGTTCCCCTCATCAAGTGAGGTGTTTCTCCACAATTTTATGCAATTTTTGGAATATTGAAATTTTGAGGGAAATTCGACAGGCGCGGACCTTACAAAAATAGTGAAAATTTGGTATTATCTTAAATTGTGCTAATAAAATAGTTTTTGTTTAAATTATTTGTTCCCCTCATCAATTTAAGTGTTTCTCCATAATTTTAGGCAATTTTTGGAAAATAGAATTTTTGAGGGAAATTCAACAGGCGCGTGCCTTACAAAAATAGTGAAAATTTGGTACTATCTTAAATTGTGCTAACAAAATAGTTTTTGTTTAAATTATTTGTTCCCCAAATCAAGTGAGGTGTTTCTCCACAATTTTAGGCAATTTTTGGAAAATTGAATTTTTGAGGGAAATTCGACAGGTGCGGAACTTACAAAAATAGTGAAAATTTGGTACTATCTTAAATTGTGCTAATAAAATAGTTTTTGTTTAAATTATTTGTTCCCCTCATCAATTGAAGTGTTTCTCCACAATTTTAGGCAATTTTTGGAAAATTGAATATTTGAGGGAAATTCGACAGGCGCGGACCTTACAAAAATAGTTAAAATTTGGTACTATCTTAAATTGTGCTAAGAAAATAGTTTTTGTTTAAATCATTTGTTCCCCTCGTCAAAAGAAGTGTTTCTCCACAATTTTAGGCAATTTTTGGAAAATTGAATTTTTGAGGGAAAATCGACAGGCGTGGACCTTACAAAAATAGTGAAAATTTGGTACTATCTTAAATTGTGCTAACAAAATAGTTTTTGTTTAAATTATTTGTTCCCCTCATCAAGTGAGGTGTTTCTCCACAATTTTAGTCATTTTTTGGAAAATTGAATTTTTGAGGGAAATTCGACAGGCGCGGACCTTACAAAAATAGTGAAAATTTAGTACTATCTTAAATTGTGCTAATAAAATAGTTTTTGTTTAAGTTATTTGTTCCCCTCATCAATTGAAGTGTTTCTCCACAATTTTAGGCAATTTTTGGAAAATTCAATTTTTGAGGGAAATTCGACAGGCGCGGACCTTACAAAAATAGATAAAATTTGGTACTATCTTAAATTGTGCTAAGAAAATAGTTTTTGTTTAAATCATTTGTTCCCCTCGTAAAAGGAAGTGTTTCTCCACAATTTTAGGCAATTTTTGGAAAATTGAATTTTTGAGGGAAAATCGACAGGCGCGGACCTTACAAAAATAGTGAAAATTTGGTACTATCTTAAATTGTGCTAAGAAAATACTTTTTGTTTAAATTATTTGTTCCCCTCATCAATTGAAGTGTTTCTCCACAATTTTAGGCATTTTTTTGAAAATTGAATTTTTGAGGGAAATTCGACAGGCGCGGACCTTACAAAAATAGTGAAAATTTGGTACTATCTTAAATTGTGCTAACAAAATAGTTTTTGTTTAAATTATTTGTTCCCCTCATCAAAAGAAGTGTTTCTCCACAATTTTAGGCAATTTTTGGAAAATTGAATTTTTGAGGGAAATTCGACAGGCTCGGACCTTACAAAAATAGTGAAAATTTGGTACTATCTTAAATTGTGCTAACAAAATAGTTTTTGTTTAAATTATTTGTTCCCCTCATCAAGTGAGGTGTTTCTCCACAATTTTAGTCAATTTTTGGAAAATTGAATTTTTGAGGGAAATTCAACAGGCGCGGACCTTACAAAAATAGTGAAAATTTGGTACTATCTTAAATTGTGCTAACAAAATAGTTTTTGTTTAAATTATTTGTTCCCCTCATCAAAAGAAGTGTTTCTCCACAATTTTAGGCAATTTTTGGAAAATTGAATTTTTGAGGGAAATTCGACAGGCGCGGACCTTACAAAAATAGTGAAAATTTGGTGCTATCTTAAATTGTGCTAACAAAATAGTTTTTGTTTAAATTATTTGTTCCCCTCATCAAGTGAGGTGTTTCTCCACAATTTTATGCAATTTTTGGAATATTGAAATTTTGAGGGAAATTCGACAGGCGCGGACCTTACAAAAATAGTGAAAATTTGGTATTATCTTAAATTGTGCTAATAAAATAGTTTTTGTTTAAATTATTTGTTCCCCTCATCAATTTAAGTGTTTCTCCATAATTTTAGGCAATTTTTGGAAAATAGAATTTTTGAGGGAAATTCAACAGGCGCGTGCCTTACAAAAATAGTGAAAATTTGGTACTATCTTAAATTGTGCTAACAAAATAGTTTTTGTTTAAATTATTTGTTCCCCTCATCAAGTGAGGTGTTTCTCCACAATTTTAGGCAATTTTTTGAAAATTGAATTTTTGAGGGAAATTCGACAGGTGCGGAACTTACAAAAATAGTGAAAATTTGGTACTATCTTAAATTGTGCTAATAAAATAGTTTTTGTTTAAATTATTTGTTCCCCTCATCAATTGAAGTGTTTCTCCACAATTTTAGGCAATTTTTGGAAAATTGGATTTTTGAGGGAAATTCGACAGGCGCGGACCTTACAAAAATAGTTAAAATTTGGTACTATCTTAAATTGTGCTAAGAAAATACTTTTTGTTTAAATTATTTGTTCCCCTCATCAATTGAAGTGTTTCTCCACAATTTTAGGCATTTTTTTGGAAATTAAATTTTTGAGGGAAATTCGACAGGCGTGGACCTTACAAAATTAGTGAAAATTTGGTACTATCTTAAATTGTGCTAACAAAATAGTTTTTGTTTAAATTATTTGTTCCCCTCATCAAAAGAAGTGTTTCTCCACAATTTTAGGCAATTTTTGGAAAATTGAATTATTGAGGTAAATTCGAAAGGCGCGGACCTTACAAAAATAGTGAAAATTTGGTACTATCTTGAATTGTGCTAACAAAATATTTTTTGTTTAAATTATTTGTTCCCCTCGTCAAGTGAGGTGTTTCTCCACAATTTTAGCCAATTTTTGGAAAATTGAATTTTTGAGGGAAATTCGACAGGCGCGGACCTTACAAAAATAGTGAAAATTTGGTACTATCTTAAATTGTTTTAATAAAATAGTTTTTGTTTAAGTTATTTGTTCCCCTCATCAATTGAAGTGTTTCTCCACAATTTTAGGCAATTTTTGGAAAATTCAATTTTTGAGGGAAATTCGACAGGCGCGGACCTTACAAAAATAGATAAAATTTGGTACTATCTTAAATTGTGCTAAGAAAATAGTTTTTGTTTAAATCATTTGTTCCCCTCGTAAAAAGAAGTGTTTCTCCACAATTTTAGGCAATTTTTGGAAAATTGAATTTTTGAGGGAAAATCGACAGGCGCGGACCTTACAAAAATAGTGAAAATTTGGTACTATCTTAAATTGTGCTAAGAAAATACTTTTTGTTTAAATTATTTGTTCACCTCATCAATTGAAGTGTTTCTCCACAATTTTAGGCATTTTTTTGAAAATTGAATTTTTGAGGGAAATTCGACAGGCGCGGACCTTACAAAAATAGTGAAAATTTGGTACTATCTTAAATTGTGCTAACAAAATAGTTTTTGTTTAAATTATTTGTTCCCCTCATCAAAAGAAGTGTTTCTCCACAATTTTAGGCAATTTTTGGAAAATTGAATTTTTGAGGGAAATTCGACAGGCGCGGACCTTACAAAAATAGTGAAAATTTGGTACTATCTTAAATTGTGCTAACAAAATAGTTTTTGTTTAAATTATTTGTTCCCCTCATCAAGTGAGGTGTTTCTCCACAATTTTATGCAATTTTTGGAATATTGATATTTTGAGGGAAATTCGACAGGCGCGGACCTCACAAAAATAGTGAAAATTTGGTATTATCTTAAATTGTGCTAATAAAATAGTTTTTGTTTAAATTATTTGTTCCCCTCATCAATTTAAGTGTTTCTCCATAATTTTAGGCAATTTTTGGAAAATAGAATTTTTGAGGGAAATTCAACAGGCGCGTGCCTTACAAAAATAGTGAAAATTTGGTACTATCTTAAATTGTGCTAACAAAATAGTTTTTGTTTAAATTATTTGTTCCCCTCATCAAGTGAGGTGTTTCTCCACAATTTTAGGCAATTTTTGGAAAATTGAATTTTTGAGGGAAATTCGACAGGTGCGGAACTTACAAAAATAGTGAAAATTGGTACTATCTTAAATTGTGCTTATAAAATAGTTTTTGTTTAAATTATTTGTTCCCCTCATCAATTGAAGTGTTTCTCCACAATTTTAGGCAATTTTTGGAAAATTGAATTTTTGAGGGAAATTCGACAGGCGCGGACCTTACAAAAATAGTGAAAATTTGGTACTATCTTAAATTGTGCTAAGAAAATACTTTTTGTTTAAATTATTTGTTCCCCTCATCAATTGAAGTGTTTCTCCACAATTTTAGGCATTTTTTTGGAAATTAAATTTTTGAGGGAAATTCGACAGGCGTGGACCTTACAAAATTAGTGAAAATTTGGTACTATCTTAAATTGTGCTAACAAAATAGTTTTTGTTTAAATTATTTGTTCCCCTCATCAAAAGAAGTGTTTCTCCACAATTTTAGGCAATTTTTGGAAAATTGAATTATTGAGGTAAATTCGAAAGGCGCGGACCTTACAAAAATAGTGAAAATTTGGTACTATCTTAAATTGTGCTAACAAAATATTTTTTGTTTAAATTATTTGTTCCCCTCGTCAAGTGAGGTGTTTCTCCACAATTTTAGGCAATTTTTGGAAAATTGAATTTTTGAGGGAAATTCGACAGGCGCGGACCTTACAAAATAGTGAAAAATTGGTACTATCTTAAATTGTGCTAATAAAAAAATTTTTGTTTAAATTATTTGTTCCCCTCATCAATTGAAGTGTTTCTCCACAATTTTAGGCAATTTTTGGAAAATAGAATTTTTGAGGAAAATTCGACAGGCGCGGACCTTACAAAAATAGTGAAAATTTGGTACTGTCTTAAATTGTGCTAACAAAATAGTTTTTGTTTAAATTATTTGTTTACCTCATCAAAAGAAGTGTTTCTGCACAATTTTATGCAATATTTGGAAAATTGAAATTTTGAGGGAAATTCGACAGGCGCGGACCTGACAAAAAAAGTGAAAATTTGGTACTGTCTTAAATTGTGCTAAGAAAATAGTTTTTGTTTAAATTATTTGTTTCCCTCATCAAAAGTAGTGTTTCTCCACAATTTTAGGAAATTTTTGGAAAATTGATTTTTTGTTTCTAAATTCGACAGGCGCGGAACTTACAAAAATAGTGAAAATTTGGTATTATCTTTAATTGTGCTAAGAAAATAGTTTTTGTTTAAATTATTTGTTCCCCTCATCAAAAGAAGTGTTTCTCCACAATTTTATGCAATTTTTGGAATATTGAAATTTTGAGGGAAATTCGACAGGCGCGGACCTTACAAAAATAGTGAAAATTTGGTATTATCTTAAATTGTGCTAATAAAATAGTTTTTGTTTAAATTATTTGTTCCCCTCATCAATTGAAGAGTTTCTTCACAATTTTAGGCAATTTTTGGAAAATAGAATTTTTGAGGGAAATTCAACAGGCGCGTACCTTACAAAAATAGTGAAAATTTGGTACTATCTTAAATTGTGCTAACAAAATAGTTTTTGTTAAATTATTTGTTCCTCTCATCAAAAGAAGTGTTTCTCCACAATTTTAGGCAATTTTTGGAAAATTGAATTTTTGAGGGAAATTCGACAGGCGCGGACCTTACAAAAATAGTGAAAATTTGGTACTATCTTAAATTGTGCTAACAAAATAGTTTTTGTTTAAATTATTTGTTCCTCTCATCAAGTGAGGTGTTTCTCCACAATTTTATGCAATTTTTGGAATATTGAAATTTTGAGGGAAATTCGACAGGCGCGGACCTTACAAAAATAGTGAAAATTTGGTATTATCTTAAATTGTGCTAATAAAATAGTTTTTGTTTAAATTATTTGTTCCCCTCATCAATTTAAGTGTTTCTCCATAATTTTAGGCAATTTTTGGAAAATAGAATTTTTGAGGGAAATTCAACAGGCGCGTGCCTTACAAAAATAGTGAAAATTTGGTACTATCTTAAATTGTGCTAACAAAATAGTTTTTGTTTAAATTATTTGTTCCCCTCATCAAGTGAGGTGTTTCTCCACAATTTTAGGCAATTTTTGGAAAATTGAATTTTTGAGGGAAATTCGACAGGTGCGGAACTTACAAAAATAGTGAAAATTTGGTACTATCTTAAATTGTGCTAATAAAATAGTTTTTGTTTAAATTATTTGTTCCCCTCATCAATTGAAGTGTTTCTCCACAATTTTAGGCAATTTTTGGAAAATTGAATATTTGAGGGAAATTCGACAGGCGCGGACCTTACAAAAGTAGTTAAAATTTGGTACTATCTTAAATTGTGCTAAGAAAATAGTTTTTGTTTAAATCATTTGTTCCCCTCGTCAAAAGAAGTGTTTCTCCACAATTTTAGGCAATTTTTGGAAAATTGAATTTTTGAGGGAAAATCGACAGGCGCGGACCTTACAAAAATAGTGAAAATTTGGTACTATCTTAAATTGTGCTAACAAAATAGTTTTTGTTTAAATTATTTGTTCCCCTCATCAAGTGAGGTGTTTCTCCACAATTTTAGTCATTTTTTGGAAAATAGAATTTTTGAGGGAAATTCGACAGGCGCGGACCTTACAAAAATAGTGAAAATTTAGTACTATCTTAAATTGTGCTAATAAAATAGTTTTTGTTTAAGTTATTTGTTCCCCTCATCAATTGAAGTGTTTCTCCACAATTTTAGGCAATTTTTGGAAAATTCAATTTTTGAGGGAAATTCGACAGGCGCGGACCTTACAAAAATAGATAAAATTTGGTACTATCTTAAATTGTGCTAAGAAAATAGTTTTTGTTTAAATCATTTGTTCCCCTCGTAAAAGGAAGTGTTTCTCCACAATTTTAGGCAATTTTTGGAAAATTGAATTTTTGAGGGAAAATCGACAGGCGCGGACCTTACAAAAATAGTGAAAATTTGGTACTATCTTAAATTGTGCTAAGAAAATACTTTTTGTTTAAATTATTTGTTCCCCTCATCAATTGAAGTGTTTCTCCACAATTTTAGGCATTTTTTTGAAAATTGAATTTTTGAGGGAAATTCGACAGGCGCGGACCTTACAAAAATAGTGAAAATTTAGTACTATCTTAAATTGTGCTAATAAAATAGTTTTTGTTTAAGTTATTTGTTCCCCTCATCAATTGAAGTGTTTCTCCACAATTTTAGGCAATTTTTGGAAAATTCAATTTTTGAGGGAAATTCGACAGGCGCGGACCTTACAAAAATAGATAAAATTTGGTACTATCTTAAATTGTGCTAAGAAAATAGTTTTTGTTTAAATCATTTGTTCCCCTCGTAAAAGGAAGTGTTTCTCCACAATTTTAGGCAATTTTTGGAAAATTGAATTTTTGAGGGAAAATCGACAGGCGCGGACCTTACAAAAATAGTGAAAATTTGGTACTATCTTAAATTGTGCTAAGAAAATACTTTTTGTTTAAATTATTTGTTCCCCTCATCAATTGAAGTGTTTCTCCACAATTTTAGGCATTTTTTTGAAAATTGAATTTTTGAGGGAAATTCGACAGGCGCGGACCTTACAAAAATAGTGAAAATTTGGTATTATCTTAAATTGTGCTAATAAAATAGTTTTTGTTTAAATTATTTGTTCCCCTCATCAATTTAAGTTTTTCTCCATAATTTTAGGCAATTTTTGGAAAATAGAATTTTTGAGGGAAATTCAACAGGCGCGGACCTTACAAAAATAGTGAAAATTTGGTACTATCTTAAATTGTGCTAACAAAATAGTTTTTGTTTAAATTATTTGTTCCCCTCATCAAGTGAGGTGTTTCTCCACAATTTTAGGCAATTTTTGGAAAATTGAATTTTTGAGGGAAATTCGACAGGTGCGGAACTTACAAAAACAGTGAAAATTTGGTACTATCTTAAATTGTGCTAATAAAATAGTTTTTGTTTAAATTATTTGTTCCCCTCATCAATTGAAGTGTTTCTCCACAATTTTAGGCAATTTTTGGAAAATTGAATTTTTGAGGGAAATTCGACAGGCGCGGACCTTACAAAAATAGTGAAAATTTGGTACTATCTTAAATTGTGCTAAGAAAATAGTTTTTGTTTAAATCATTTGTTCCCCTCGTCAAAAGAAGTGTTTCTCCGCAATTTTAGGCAATTTTTGGAAAATTGAATTTTTGAGGGAAAATCGACAGGCGCGGACCTTACAAAAATAGTGAAAATTTGGTACTATCTTAAATTGTGCTAAGAAAATAGTTTTTGTTTAAATTATTTGTTCCCCTCATCAAGTGAGGTGTTTCTCCACAATTTTAGTCAATTTTTGGAAAATTGAATTTTTGAGGGAAATTCGACAGGCGCGGACCTTACAAAAATAGTGAAAATTTGGTACTATCTTAAATTGTGCTAAGAAAATAGTTTTTGTTTAAATTATTTGTTCCCCTCATCAAGTGAGGTGTTTCTCCACAATTTTAGTCAATTTTTGGAAAATTGGATTTTTGAGGGAAATTCGACAGGCGCGGACCTTACAAAAATAGTTAAAATTTGGTACTATCTTAAATTGTGCTAAGAAAATACTTTTTGTTTAAATTATTTGTTCCCCTCATCAATTGAAGTGTTTCTCCACAATTTTAGGCATTTTTTTGGAAATTAAATTTTTGAGGGAAATTCGACAGGCGTGGACCTTACAAAATTAGTGAAAATTTGGTACTATCTTAAATTGTGCTAACAAAATAGTTTTTGTTTAAATTATTTGTTCCCCTCATCAAAAGAAGTGTTTCTCCACAATTTTAGGCAATTTTTGGAAAATTGAATTATTGAGGTAAATTCGAAAGGCGCGGACCTTACAAAAATAGTGAAAATTTGGTACTATCTTGAATTGTGCTAACAAAATATTTTTTGTTTAAATTATTTGTTCCCCTCGTCAAGTGAGGTGTTTCTCCACAATTTTAGCCAATTTTTGGAAAATTGAATTTTTGAGGGAAATTCGACAGGCGCGGACCTTACAAAAATAGTGAAAATTTGGTACTATCTTAAATTGTTTTAATAAAATAGTTTTTGTTTAAGTTATTTGTTCCCCTCATCAATTGAAGTGTTTCTCCACAATTTTAGGCAATTTTTGGAAAATTCAATTTTTGAGGGAAATTCGACAGGCGCGGACCTTACAAAAATAGATAAAATTTGGTACTATCTTAAATTGTGCTAAGAAAATAGTTTTTGTTTAAATCATTTGTTCCCCTCGTAAAAAGAAGTGTTTCTCCACAATTTTAGGCAATTTTTGGAAAATTGAATTTTTGAGGGAAAATCGACAGGCGCGGACCTTACAAAAATAGTGAAAATTTGGTACTATCTTAAATTGTGCTAAGAAAATACTTTTTGTTTAAATTATTTGTTCACCTCATCAATTGAAGTGTTTCTCCACAATTTTAGGCATTTTTTTGAAAATTGAATTTTTGAGGGAAATTCGACAGGCGCGGACCTTACAAAAATAGTGAAAATTTGGTACTATCTTAAATTGTGCTAACAAAATAGTTTTTGTTTAAATTATTTGTTCCCCTCATCAAAAGAAGTGTTTCTCCACAATTTTAGGCAATTTTTGGAAAATTGAATTTTTGAGGGAAATTCGACAGGCGCGGACCTTACAAAAATAGTGAAAATTTGGTACTATCTTAAATTGTGCTAACAAAATAGTTTTTGTTTAAATTATTTGTTCCCCTCATCAAGTGAGGTGTTTCTCCACAATTTTATGCAATTTTTGGAATATTGATATTTTGAGGGAAATTCGACAGGCGCGGACCTCACAAAAATAGTGAAAATTTGGTATTATCTTAAATTGTGCTAATAAAATAGTTTTTGTTTAAATTATTTGTTCCCCTCATCAATTTAAGTGTTTCTCCATAATTTTAGGCAATTTTTGGAAAATAGAATTTTTGAGGGAAATTCAACAGGCGCGTGCCTTACAAAAATAGTGAAAATTTGGTACTATCTTAAATTGTGCTAACAAAATAGTTTTTGTTTAAATTATTTGTTCCCCTCATCAAGTGAGGTGTTTCTCCACAATTTTAGGCAATTTTTGGAAAATTGAATTTTTGAGGGAAATTCGACAGGTGCGGAACTTACAAAAATAGTGAAAATTGGTACTATCTTAAATTGTGCTTATAAAATAGTTTTTGTTTAAATTATTTGTTCCCCTCATCAATTGAAGTGTTTCTCCACAATTTTAGGCAATTTTTGGAAAATTGAATTTTTGAGGGAAATTCGACAGGCGCGGACCTTACAAAAATAGTGAAAATTTGGTACTATCTTAAATTGTGCTAAGAAAATACTTTTTGTTTAAATTATTTGTTCCCCTCATCAATTGAAGTGTTTCTCCACAATTTTAGGCATTTTTTTGGAAATTAAATTTTTGAGGGAAATTCGACAGGCGTGGACCTTACAAAATTAGTGAAAATTTGGTACTATCTTAAATTGTGCTAACAAAATAGTTTTTGTTTAAATTATTTGTTCCCCTCATCAAAAGAAGTGTTTCTCCACAATTTTAGGCAATTTTTGGAAAATTGAATTATTGAGGTAAATTCGAAAGGCGCGGACCTTACAAAAATAGTGAAAATTTGGTACTATCTTAAATTGTGCTAACAAAATATTTTTTGTTTAAATTATTTGTTCCCCTCGTCAAGTGAGGTGTTTCTCCACAATTTTAGGCAATTTTTGGAAAATTGAATTTTTGAGGGAAATTCGACAGGCGCGGACCTTACAAAATAGTGAAAAATTGGTACTATCTTAAATTGTGCTAATAAAATAATTTTTGTTTAAATTATTTGTTCCCCTCATCAATTGAAGTGTTTCTCCACAATTTTAGGCAATTTTTGGAAAATAGAATTTTTGAGGAAAATTCGACAGGCGCGGACCTTACAAAAATAGTGAAAATTTGGTACTGTCTTAAATTGTGCTAACAAAATAGTTTTTGTTTAAATTATTTGTTTACCTCATCAAAAGAAGTGTTTCTGCACAATTTTATGCAATATTTGGAAAATTGAAATTTTGAGGGAAATTCGACAGGCGCGGACCTGACAAAAAAAGTGAAAATTTGGTACTGTCTTAAATTGTGCTAAGAAAATAGTTTTTGTTTAAATTATTTGTTTCCCTCATCAAAAGTAGTGTTTCTCCACAATTTTAGGAAATTTTTGGAAAATTGATTTTTTGTTTCTAAATTCGACAGGCGCGGAACTTACAAAAATAGTGAAAATTTGGTATTATCTTTAATTGTGCTAAGAAAATAGTTTTTGTTTAAATTATTTGTTCCCCTCATCAAAAGAAGTGTTTCTCCACAATTTTATGCAATTTTTGGAATATTGAAATTTTGAGGGAAATTCGACAGGCGCGGACCTTACAAAAATAGTGAAAATTTGGTATTATCTTAAATTGTGCTAATAAAATAGTTTTTGTTTAAATTATTTGTTCCCCTCATCAATTGAAGAGTTTCTTCACAATTTTAGGCAATTTTTGGAAAATAGAATTTTTGAGGGAAATTCAACAGGCGCGTACCTTACAAAAATAGTGAAAATTTGGTACTATCTTAAATTGTGCTAACAAAATAGTTTTTGTTAAATTATTTGTTCCTCTCATCAAAAGAAGTGTTTCTCCACAATTTTAGGCAATTTTTGGAAAATTGAATTTTTGAGGGAAATTCGACAGGCGCGGACCTTACAAAAATAGTGAAAATTTGGTACTATCTTAAATTGTGCTAACAAAATAGTTTTTGTTTAAATTATTTGTTCCTCTCATCAAGTGAGGTGTTTCTCCACAATTTTATGCAATTTTTGGAATATTGAAATTTTGAGGGAAATTCGACAGGCGCGGACCTTACAAAAATAGTGAAAATTTGGTATTATCTTAAATTGTGCTAATAAAATAGTTTTTGTTTAAATTATTTGTTCCCCTCATCAATTTAAGTGTTTCTCCATAATTTTAGGCAATTTTTGGAAAATAGAATTTTTGAGGGAAATTCAACAGGCGCGTGCCTTACAAAAATAGTGAAAATTTGGTACTATCTTAAATTGTGCTAACAAAATAGTTTTTGTTTAAATTATTTGTTCCCCTCATCAAGTGAGGTGTTTCTCCACAATTTTAGGCAATTTTTGGAAAATTGAATTTTTGAGGGAAATTCGACAGGTGCGGAACTTACAAAAATAGTGAAAATTTGGTACTATCTTAAATTGTGCTAATAAAATAGTTTTTGTTTAAATTATTTGTTCCCCTCATCAATTGAAGTGTTTCTCCACAATTTTAGGCAATTTTTGGAAAATTGAATATTTGAGGGAAATTCGACAGGCGCGGACCTTACAAAAGTAGTTAAAATTTGGTACTATCTTAAATTGTGCTAAGAAAATAGTTTTTGTTTAAATCATTTGTTCCCCTCGTCAAAAGAAGTGTTTCTCCACAATTTTAGGCAATTTTTGGAAAATTGAATTTTTGAGGGAAAATCGACAGGCGCGGACCTTACAAAAATAGTGAAAATTTGGTACTATCTTAAATTGTGCTAACAAAATAGTTTTTGTTTAAATTATTTGTTCCCCTCATCAAGTGAGGTGTTTCTCCACAATTTTAGTCATTTTTTGGAAAATAGAATTTTTGAGGGAAATTCGACAGGCGCGGACCTTACAAAAATAGTGAAAATTTAGTACTATCTTAAATTGTGCTAATAAAATAGTTTTTGTTTAAGTTATTTGTTCCCCTCATCAATTGAAGTGTTTCTCCACAATTTTAGGCAATTTTTGGAAAATTGGATTTTTGAGGGAAATTCGACAGGCGCGGACCTTACAAAAATAGTTAAAATTTGGTACTATCTTAAATTGTGCTAAGAAAATACTTTTTGTTTAAATTATTTGTTCCCCTCATCAATTGAAGTGTTTCTCCACAATTTTAGGCATTTTTTTGGAAATTAAATTTTTGAGGGAAATTCGACAGGCGTGGACCTTACAAAATTAGTGAAAATTTGGTACTATCTTAAATTGTGCTAACAAAATAGTTTTTGTTTAAATTATTTGTTCCCCTCATCAAAAGAAGTGTTTCTCCACAATTTTAGGCAATTTTTGGAAAATTGAATTATTGAGGTAAATTCGAAAGGCGCGGACCTTACAAAAATAGTGAAAATTTGGTACTATCTTGAATTGTGCTAACAAAATATTTTTTGTTTAAATTATTTGTTCCCCTCGTCAAGTGAGGTGTTTCTCCACAATTTTAGCCAATTTTTGGAAAATTGAATTTTTGAGGGAAATTCGACAGGCGCGGACCTTACAAAAATAGTGAAAATTTGGTACTATCTTAAATTGTTTTAATAAAATAGTTTTTGTTTAAGTTATTTGTTCCCCTCATCAATTGAAGTGTTTCTCCACAATTTTAGGCAATTTTTGGAAAATTCAATTTTTGAGGGAAATTCGACAGGCGCGGACCTTACAAAAATAGATAAAATTTGGTACTATCTTAAATTGTGCTAAGAAAATAGTTTTTGTTTAAATCATTTGTTCCCCTCGTAAAAAGAAGTGTTTCTCCACAATTTTAGGCAATTTTTGGAAAATTGAATTTTTGAGGGAAAATCGACAGGCGCGGACCTTACAAAAATAGTGAAAATTTGGTACTATCTTAAATTGTGCTAAGAAAATACTTTTTGTTTAAATTATTTGTTCACCTCATCAATTGAAGTGTTTCTCCACAATTTTAGGCATTTTTTTGAAAATTGAATTTTTGAGGGAAATTCGACAGGCGCGGACCTTACAAAAATAGTGAAAATTTGGTACTATCTTAAATTGTGCTAACAAAATAGTTTTTGTTTAAATTATTTGTTCCCCTCATCAAAAGAAGTGTTTCTCCACAATTTTAGGCAATTTTTGGAAAATTGAATTTTTGAGGGAAATTCGACAGGCGCGGACCTTACAAAAATAGTGAAAATTTGGTACTATCTTAAATTGTGCTAACAAAATAGTTTTTGTTTAAATTATTTGTTCCCCTCATCAAGTGAGGTGTTTCTCCACAATTTTATGCAATTTTTGGAATATTGATATTTTGAGGGAAATTCGACAGGCGCGGACCTCACAAAAATAGTGAAAATTTGGTATTATCTTAAATTGTGCTAATAAAATAGTTTTTGTTTAAATTATTTGTTCCCCTCATCAATTTAAGTGTTTCTCCATAATTTTAGGCAATTTTTGGAAAATAGAATTTTTGAGGGAAATTCAACAGGCGCGTGCCTTACAAAAATAGTGAAAATTTGGTACTATCTTAAATTGTGCTAACAAAATAGTTTTTGTTTAAATTATTTGTTCCCCTCATCAAGTGAGGTGTTTCTCCACAATTTTAGGCAATTTTTGGAAAATTGAATTTTTGAGGGAAATTCGACAGGTGCGGAACTTACAAAAATAGTGAAAATTGGTACTATCTTAAATTGTGCTTATAAAATAGTTTTTGTTTAAATTATTTGTTCCCCTCATCAATTGAAGTGTTTCTCCACAATTTTAGGCAATTTTTGGAAAATTGAATTTTTGAGGGAAATTCGACAGGCGCGGACCTTACAAAAATAGTGAAAATTTGGTACTATCTTAAATTGTGCTAAGAAAATACTTTTTGTTTAAATTATTTGTTCCCCTCATCAATTGAAGTGTTTCTCCACAATTTTAGGCATTTTTTTGGAAATTAAATTTTTGAGGGAAATTCGACAGGCGTGGACCTTACAAAATTAGTGAAAATTTGGTACTATCTTAAATTGTGCTAACAAAATAGTTTTTGTTTAAATTATTTGTTCCCCTCATCAAAAGAAGTGTTTCTCCACAATTTTAGGCAATTTTTGGAAAATTGAATTATTGAGGTAAATTCGAAAGGCGCGGACCTTACAAAAATAGTGAAAATTTGGTACTATCTTAAATTGTGCTAACAAAATATTTTTTGTTTAAATTATTTGTTCCCCTCGTCAAGTGAGGTGTTTCTCCACAATTTTAGGCAATTTTTGGAAAATTGAATTTTTGAGGGAAATTCGACAGGCGCGGACCTTACAAAATAGTGAAAAATTGGTACTATCTTAAATTGTGCTAATAAAATAATTTTTGTTTAAATTATTTGTTCCCCTCATCAATTGAAGTGTTTCTCCACAATTTTAGGCAATTTTTGGAAAATAGAATTTTTGAGGAAAATTCGACAGGCGCGGACCTTACAAAAATAGTGAAAATTTGGTACTGTCTTAAATTGTGCTAACAAAATAGTTTTTGTTTAAATTATTTGTTTACCTCATCAAAAGAAGTGTTTCTGCACAATTTTATGCAATATTTGGAAAATTGAAATTTTGAGGGAAATTCGACAGGCGCGGACCTGACAAAAAAAGTGAAAATTTGGTACTGTCTTAAATTGTGCTAAGAAAATAGTTTTTGTTTAAATTATTTGTTTCCCTCATCAAAAGTAGTGTTTCTCCACAATTTTAGGAAATTTTTGGAAAATTGATTTTTTGTTTCTAAATTCGACAGGCGCGGAACTTACAAAAATAGTGAAAATTTGGTATTATCTTTAATTGTGCTAAGAAAATAGTTTTTGTTTAAATTATTTGTTCCCCTCATCAAAAGAAGTGTTTCTCCACAATTTTATGCAATTTTTGGAATATTGAAATTTTGAGGGAAATTCGACAGGCGCGGACCTTACAAAAATAGTGAAAATTTGGTATTATCTTAAATTGTGCTAATAAAATAGTTTTTGTTTAAATTATTTGTTCCCCTCATCAATTGAAGAGTTTCTTCACAATTTTAGGCAATTTTTGGAAAATAGAATTTTTGAGGGAAATTCAACAGGCGCGTACCTTACAAAAATAGTGAAAATTTGGTACTATCTTAAATTGTGCTAACAAAATAGTTTTTGTTAAATTATTTGTTCCTCTCATCAAAAGAAGTGTTTCTCCACAATTTTAGGCAATTTTTGGAAAATTGAATTTTTGAGGGAAATTCGACAGGCGCGGACCTTACAAAAATAGTGAAAATTTGGTACTATCTTAAATTGTGCTAACAAAATAGTTTTTGTTTAAATTATTTGTTCCTCTCATCAAGTGAGGTGTTTCTCCACAATTTTATGCAATTTTTGGAATATTGAAATTTTGAGGGAAATTCGACAGGCGCGGACCTTACAAAAATAGTGAAAATTTGGTATTATCTTAAATTGTGCTAATAAAATAGTTTTTGTTTAAATTATTTGTTCCCCTCATCAATTTAAGTGTTTCTCCATAATTTTAGGCAATTTTTGGAAAATAGAATTTTTGAGGGAAATTCAACAGGCGCGTGCCTTACAAAAATAGTGAAAATTTGGTACTATCTTAAATTGTGCTAACAAAATAGTTTTTGTTTAAATTATTTGTTCCCCTCATCAAGTGAGGTGTTTCTCCACAATTTTAGGCAATTTTTGGAAAATTGAATTTTTGAGGGAAATTCGACAGGTGCGGAACTTACAAAAATAGTGAAAATTTGGTACTATCTTAAATTGTGCTAATAAAATAGTTTTTGTTTAAATTATTTGTTCCCCTCATCAATTGAAGTGTTTCTCCACAATTTTAGGCAATTTTTGGAAAATTGAATATTTGAGGGAAATTCGACAGGCGCGGACCTTACAAAAATAGATAAAATTTGGTACTATCTTAAATTGTGCTAAGAAAATAGTTTTTGTTTAAATCATTTGTTCCCCTCGTAAAAGGAAGTGTTTCTCCACAATTTTAGGCAATTTTTGGAAAATTGAATTTTTGAGGGAAAATCGACAGGCGCGGACCTTACAAAAATAGTGAAAATTTGGTACTATCTTAAATTGTGCTAAGAAAATACTTTTTGTTTAAATTATTTGTTCCCCTCATCAATTGAAGTGTTTCTCCACAATTTTAGGCATTTTTTTGAAAATTGAATTTTTGAGGGAAATTCGACAGGCGCGGACCTTACAAAAATAGTGAAAATTTAGTACTATCTTAAATTGTGCTAATAAAATAGTTTTTGTTTAAGTTATTTGTTCCCCTCATCAATTGAAGTGTTTCTCCACAATTTTAGGCAATTTTTGGAAAATTCAATTTTTGAGGGAAATTCGACAGGCGCGGACCTTACAAAAATAGATAAAATTTGGTACTATCTTAAATTGTGCTAAGAAAATAGTTTTTGTTTAAATCATTTGTTCCCCTCGTAAAAGGAAGTGTTTCTCCACAATTTTAGGCAATTTTTGGAAAATTGAATTTTTGAGGGAAAATCGACAGGCGCGGACCTTACAAAAATAGTGAAAATTTGGTACTATCTTAAATTGTGCTAAGAAAATACTTTTTGTTTAAATTATTTGTTCCCCTCATCAATTGAAGTGTTTCTCCACAATTTTAGGCATTTTTTTGAAAATTGAATTTTTGAGGGAAATTCGACAGGCGCGGACCTTACAAAAATAGTGAAAATTTGGTATTATCTTAAATTGTGCTAATAAAATAGTTTTTGTTTAAATTATTTGTTCCCCTCATCAATTTAAGTTTTTCTCCATAATTTTAGGCAATTTTTGGAAAATAGAATTTTTGAGGGAAATTCAACAGGCGCGGACCTTACAAAAATAGTGAAAATTTGGTACTATCTTAAATTGTGCTAACAAAATAGTTTTTGTTTAAATTATTTGTTCCCCTCATCAAGTGAGGTGTTTCTCCACAATTTTAGGCAATTTTTGGAAAATTGAATTTTTGAGGGAAATTCGACAGGTGCGGAACTTACAAAAACAGTGAAAATTTGGTACTATCTTAAATTGTGCTAATAAAATAGTTTTTGTTTAAATTATTTGTTCCCCTCATCAATTGAAGTGTTTCTCCACAATTTTAGGCAATTTTTGGAAAATTGAATTTTTGAGGGAAATTCGACAGGCGCGGACCTTACAAAAATAGTGAAAATTTGGTACTATCTTAAATTGTGCTAAGAAAATAGTTTTTGTTTAAATCATTTGTTCCCCTCGTCAAAAGAAGTGTTTCTCCGCAATTTTAGGCAATTTTTGGAAAATTGAATTTTTGAGGGAAAATCGACAGGCGCGGACCTTACAAAAATAGTGAAAATTTGGTACTATCTTAAATTGTGCTAAGAAAATAGTTTTTGTTTAAATTATTTGTTCCCCTCATCAAGTGAGGTGTTTCTCCACAATTTTAGTCAATTTTTGGAAAATTGAATTTTTGAGGGAAATTCGACAGGCGCGGACCTTACAAAAATAGTGAAAATTTGGTACTATCTTAAATTGTGCTAATAAAATAGTTTTTGTTTAAGTTATTTGTTCCCCTCATCAATTGAAGTGTTTCTCCACAATTTTAGGCAATTTTTGGAAAATTCAATTTTTGAGGGAAATTCGACAGGCGCGGACCTTACAAAAATAGATAAAATTTGGTACTATCTTAAATTGTGCTAAGAAAATAGTTTTTGTTTAAATCATTTGTTCCCCTCGTAAAAAGAAGTGTTTCTCCACAATTTTAGGCAATTTTTGGAAAATTGAATTTTTGAGGGAAAATCGACAGGCGCGGACCTTACAAAAATAGTGAAAATTTGGTACTATCTTAAATTGTGCTAAGAAAATACTTTTTGTTTAAATTATTTGTTCCCCTCATCAATTGAAGTGTTTCTCCACAATTTTAGGCATTTTTTTGAAAATTGAATTTTTGAGGGAAATTCGACAGGCGCAGACCTTACAAAAATAGTGAAAATTTGGTACTATCTTAAATTGTGCTAACAAAATAGTTTTTGTTTAAATTATTTGTTCCCCTCATCAAAAGAAGTGTTTCTCCACAATTTTAGGCAATTTTTGGAAAATTGAATTTTTGAGGGAAATTCGACAGGCGCGGACCTTACAAAAATAGTGAAAATTAGGTACTATATTAAATTGTGCTAACAAAATAGTTTTTGTTTAAATTATTAGTTCCCCTCATCAATTGAAGTGTTTCTCCACAATTTTAGGCAATTTTTGGAAAATTGAATTTTTGAGGGAAATTCGACAGGCGCGGACCTTACAAAAATAGTGAAAATTTGGTACTATCTTAAATTGTGCTAAAAAAATAGTTTTTGTTTAAATTATTTGTTCCCCTCATCAATTGAAGTATTTCTCCATAATTTTAGGCAATTTTTGGAAAATTGAATTTTTGAGGGAAATTCGACAGGCGTGGACCTTACAAAAATAGTTAAAATTTGGTACTATCTTAAATTGTGCTAAGAAAATAGTTTTTGTTTAAATTATTTGTTCCCCTCATCAATTGAAGTGTTTCTCCACAATTTTAGGCAATTTTTGGAAAATTGAATTTTTGAGGGAAATCCGACACGCGCGGACCTTACAAAAATAGTTAAAATTTGGTACTATCTTAAATTGTGCTAAGAAAATAGTTTTTGTTAAAATCATTTGTTCCCCTCGTCAAAAGAAGTGTTTCTCCACAATTTTATGCAATTTTGGAATATTGAAATTTTGAGGGAAATTCAACAGGCGCGGACCTTACAAATATAGTGAAAATTTGGTATTATCTTAAATTGTGCTAATAAAATAGTTTTTGTTTAAATTATTTGTTCCCCTCATCAATTGAAGTATTTCTCCATAATTTTAGGCAATTTTTGGAAAATTGAATTTTTGAGGGAAATTCGACAGGCGTGGACCTTACAAAAATAGTGAAAATTTGGTACTATCTTAAATTGTGCTAAGAAAATAGTTTTTGTTTAAATTATTTGTTTACCTCATCAAAAGAAGTGTTTCTGCACAATTTTATGCAATTTTTGGAAAATTGAAATTTTGAGGGAAATTCGACAGGCGCGAACCTTACAAAAAAAGTGAAAATTTGGTACTGTCTTTAATTGTGCTAAGAAAATAGTTTTTGTTTAAATTATTTGTTCCCCTCATCAATTGAAGTATTTCTCCATAATTTTAGGCAATTTTTGGAAAATTGAATTTTTGAGGGAAATTCGACAGGCGTGGACCTTACAAAAATAGTGAAAATTTGGTACTATCTTAAATTGTGCTAAGAAAATAGTTTTTGTTTAAATTATTTGTTTACCTCATCAAAAGAAGTGTTTCTGCACAATTTTATGCAATTTTTGGAAAATTGAAATTTTGAGGGAAATTCGACAGGCGCGAACCTTACAAAAAAAGTGAAAATTTGGTACTGTCTTTAATTGTGCTAAGAAAATAGTTTTTGTTTAAATTATTTGTTCCCCTCATCAATTGAAGTGTTTCTCCACAATTTTATGAAATTTTTGGAATATTGAAATTTTGAGGGAAATTCAACAGGCGTGGACCTTACAAAAATAGCGAAAATTTGGTATTATCTGAAATTGTGCTAATAAAATAGTTTTTGTTTAAATTATTTGTTCCCCTCATCAATTGAAGTGTTTCTTCACAATTTTAGGCAATTTTTGGAAAATTGAATTTTTGAGGGAAATTCGACAGGCGCGGACCTTACAAAAATAGATAAAATTTGGTACTATCTTAAATTGTGCTAAGAAAATAGTTTTTGTTTAAATCATTTGTTCCCCTCGTAAAAGGAAGTGTTTCTCCACAATTTTAGGCAATTTTTGGAAAATTGAATTTTTGAGGGAAAATCGACAGGCGCGGACCTTACAAAAATAGTGAAAATTTGGTACTATCTTAAATTGTGCTAAGAAAATACTTTTTGTTTAAATTATTTGTTCCCCTCATCAATTGAAGTGTTTCTCCACAATTTTAGGCATTTTTTTGAAAATTGAATTTTTGAGGGAAATTCGACAGGCGCGGACCTTACAAAAATAGTGAAAATTTGGTATTATCTTAAATTGTGCTAATAAAATAGTTTTTGTTTAAATTATTTGTTCCCCTCATCAATTTAAGTTTTTCTCCATAATTTTAGGCAATTTTTGGAAAATAGAATTTTTGAGGGAAATTCAACAGGCGCGGACCTTACAAAAATAGTGAAAATTTGGTACTATCTTAAATTGTGCTAACAAAATAGTTTTTGTTTAAATTTTTTGTTCCCCTCATCAAGTGAGGTGTTTCTCCACAATTTTAGGCAATTTTTGGAAAATTGAATTTTTGAGGGAAATTCGACAGGTGCGGAACTTACAAAAACAGTGAAAATTTGGTACTATCTTAAATTGTGCTAATAAAATAGTTTTTGTTTAAATTATTTGTTCCCCTCATCAATTGAAGTGTTTCTCCACAATTTTAGGCAATTTTTGGAAAATTGAATTTTTGAGGGAAATTCGACAGGCGCGGACCTTACAAAAATAGTGAAAATTTGGTACTATCTTAAATTGTGCTAAGAAAATAGTTTTTGTTTAAATCATTTGTTCCCCTCGTCAAAAGAAGTGTTTCTCCGCAATTTTAGGCAATTTTTGGAAAATTGAATTTTTGAGGGAAAATCGACAGGCGCGGACCTTACAAAAATAGTGAAAATTTGGTACTATCTTAAATTGTGCTAAGAAAATAGTTTTTGTTTAAATTATTTGTTCCCCTCATCAAGTGAGGTGTTTCTCCACAATTTTAGTCAATTTTTGGAAAATTGAATTTTTGAGGGAAATTCGACAGGCGCGGACCTTACAAAAATAGTGAAAATTTGGTACTATCTTAAATTGTGCTAATAAAATAGTTTTTGTTTAAGTTATTTGTTCCCCTCATCAATTGAAGTGTTTCTCCACAATTTTAGGCAATTTTTGGAAAATTCAATTTTTGAGGGAAATTCGACAGGCGCGGACCTTACAAAAATAGATAAAATTTGGTACTATCTTAAATTGTGCTAAGAAAATAGTTTTTGTTTAAATCATTTGTTCCCCTCGTAAAAAGAAGTGTTTCTCCACAATTTTAGGCAATTTTTGGAAAATTGAATTTTTGAGGGAAAATCGACAGGCGCGGACCTTACAAAAATAGTGAAAATTAGGTACTATATTAAATTGTGCTAACAAAATAGTTTTTGTTTAAATTATTAGTTCCCCTCATCAATTGAAGTGTTTCTCCACAATTTTAGGCAATTTTTGGAAAATTGAATTTTTGAGGGAAATTCGACAGGCGCGGACCTTACAAAAATAGTGAAAATTTGGTACTATCTTAAATTGTGCTAAAAAAATAGTTTTTGTTTAAATTATTTGTTCCCCTCATCAATTGAAGTATTTCTCCATAATTTTAGGCAATTTTTGGAAAATTGAATTTTTGAGGGAAATTCGACAGGCGTGGACCTTACAAAAATAGTTAAAATTTGGTACTATCTTAAATTGTGCTAAGAAAATAGTTTTTGTTTAAATTATTTGTTCCCCTCATCAATTGAAGTGTTTCTCCACAATTTTAGGCAATTTTTGGAAAATTGAATTTTTGAGGGAAATCCGACACGCGCGGACCTTACAAAAATAGTTAAAATTTGGTACTATCTTAAATTGTGCTAAGAAAATAGTTTTTGTTAAAATCATTTGTTCCCCTCGTCAAAAGAAGTGTTTCTCCACAATTTTATGCAATTTTGGAATATTGAAATTTTGAGGGAAATTCAACAGGCGCGGACCTTACAAATATAGTGAAAATTTGGTATTATCTTAAATTGTGCTAATAAAATAGTTTTTGTTTAAATTATTTGTTCCCCTCATCAATTGAAGTATTTCTCCATAATTTTAGGCAATTTTTGGAAAATTGAATTTTTGAGGGAAATTCGACAGGCGTGGACCTTACAAAAATAGTGAAAATTTGGTACTATCTTAAATTGTGCTAAGAAAATAGTTTTTGTTTAAATTATTTGTTTACCTCATCAAAAGAAGTGTTTCTGCACAATTTTATGCAATTTTTGGAAAATTGAAATTTTGAGGGAAATTCGACAGGCGCGAACCTTACAAAAAAAGTGAAAATTTGGTACTGTCTTTAATTGTGCTAAGAAAATAGTTTTTGTTTAAATTATTTGTTCCCCTCATCAATTGAAGTGTTTCTCCACAATTTTATGAAATTTTTGGAATATTGAAATTTTGAGGGAAATTCAACAGGCGTGGACCTTACAAAAATAGCGAAAATTTGGTATTATCTGAAATTGTGCTAATAAAATAGTTTTTGTTTAAATTATTTGTTCCCCTCATCAATTGAAGTGTTTCTTCACAATTTTAGGCAATTTTTGGAAAATTGAATTTTTGAGGGAAATTCGACAGGCGCGGACCTTACAAAAATAGATAAAATTTGGTACTATCTTAAATTGTGCTAAGAAAATAGTTTTTGTTTAAATCATTTGTTCCCCTCGTAAAAGGAAGTGTTTCTCCACAATTTTAGGCAATTTTTGGAAAATTGAATTTTTGAGGGAAAATCGACAGGCGCGGACCTTACAAAAATAGTGAAAATTTGGTACTATCTTAAATTGTGCTAAGAAAATACTTTTTGTTTAAATTATTTGTTCCCCTCATCAATTGAAGTGTTTCTCCACAATTTTAGGCAATTTTTGGAAAATTGAATTATTGAGGTAAATTCGAAAGGCGCGGACCTTACAAAAATAGTGAAAATTTGGTACTATCTTAAATTGTGCTAACAAAATATTTTTTGTTTAAATTATTTGTTCCCCTCGTCAAGTGAGGTGCTTCTCCACAATTTTAGGCAATTTTTGGAAAATTGAATTTTTGAGGGAAATTCGACAGGCGCGGACCTTACAAAATAGTGAAAAATTGGTACTATCTTAAATTGTGCTAATAAAATAATTTTTGTTTAAATTATTTGTTCCCCTCATCAATTGAAGTGTTTCTCCACAATTTTAGGCAATTTTTGGAAAATAGAATTTTTGAGGGAAATTCGACAGGCGCGGACCTTACAAAAATAGTGAAAATTTGGTACTGTCTTAAATTGTGCTAACAAAATAGTTTTTGTTTAAATTATTTGTTTACCTCATCAAAAGAAGTGTTTCTGCACAATTTTATGCAATATTTGGAAAATTGAAATTTTGAGGGAAATTCGACAGGCGCGGACCTGACAAAAAAAGTGAAAATTTGGTACTGTCTTAAATTGTGCTAAGAAAATAGTTTTTGTTTAAATTATTTGTTTCCCTCATCAAAAGTAGTGTTTCTCCACAATTTTAGGAAATTTTTGGAAAATTGATTTTTTGTTTCTAAATTCGACAGGCGCGGAACTTACAAAAATAGTGAAAATTTGGTATTATCTTTAATTGTGCTAAGAAAATAGTTTTTGTTTAAATTATTTGTTCCCCTCATCAAAAGAAGTGTTTCTCCACAATTTTATGCAATTTTTGGAATATTGAAATTTTGAGGGAAATTCGACAGGCGCGGACCTTACAAAAATAGTGAAAATTTGGTATTATCTTAAATTGTGCTAATAAAATAGTTTTTGTTTAAATTATTTGTTCCCCTCATCAATTGAAGAGTTTCTTCACAATTTTAGGCAATTTTTGGAAAATAGAATTTTTGAGGGAAATTCAACAGGCGCGTACCTTACAAAAATAGTGAAAATTTGGTACTATCTTAAATTGTGCTAACAAAATAGTTTTTGTTTAAATTATTTGTTCCTCTCATCAAAAGAAGTGTTTCTCCACAATTTTAGGCAATTTTTGGAAAATTGAATTTTTGAGGGAAATTCGACAGGCGCGGACCTTACAAAAATAGTGAAAATTTGGTACTATCTTAAATTGTGCTTACAAAATAGTTTTTGTTTAAATTATTTGTTCCCCTCATCAAGTGAGGTGTTTCTCCACAATTTTATGCAATTTTTGGAATATTGAAATTTTGAGGGAAATTCGACAGGCGCGGACCTTACAAAAATAGTGAAAATTTGGTATTATCTTAAATTGTGCTAATAAAATAGTTTTTGTTTAAATTATTTGTTCCCCTCATCAATTTAAGTGTTTCTCCATAATTTTAGGCAATTTTTGGAAAATAGAATTTTTGAGGGAAATTCAACAGGCGCGTGCCTTACAAAAATAGTGAAAATTTGGTACTATCTTAAATTGTGCTAACAAAATAGTTTTTGTTTAAATTATTTGTTCCCCAAATCAAGTGAGGTGTTTCTCCACAATTTTAGGCAATTTTTGGAAAATTGAATTTTTGAGGGAAATTCGACAGGTGCGGAACTTACAAAAATAGTGAAAATTTGGTACTATCTTAAATTGTGCTCATAAAATAGTTTTTGTTTAAATTATTTGTTCCCCTCATCAATTGAAGTGTTTCTCCACAATTTTAGGCAATTTTTGGAAAATTGAATATTTGAGGGAAATTCGACAGGCGCGGACCTTACAAAAATAGTTAAAATTTGGTACTATCTTAAATTGTGCTAAGAAAATAGTTTTTGTTTAAATCATTTGTTCCCCTCGTCAAAAGAAGTGTTTCTCCACAATTTTAGGCAATTTTTGGAAAATTGAATTTTTGAGGGAAAATCGACAGGCGTGGACCTTACAAAAATAGTGAAAATTTGGTACTATCTTAAATTGTGCTAACAAAATAGTTTTTGTTTAAATTATTTGTTCCCCTCATCAAGTGAGGTGTTTCTCCACAATTTTAGTCATTTTTTGGAAAATTGAATTTTTGAGGGAAAATCGACAGGCGTGGACCTTACAAAAATAGTGAAAATTTGGTACTATCTTAAATTGTGCTAACAAAATAGTTTTTGTTTAAATTATTTGTTCCCCTCATCAAGCGAGGTGTTTCTCCACAATTTTAGTCATTTTTTGGAAAATTGAATTTTTGAGGGAAATTCGACAGGCGCGGACCTTACAAAAATAGTGAAAATTTAGTACTATCTTAAATTGTGCTAATAAAATAGTTTTTGTTTAAGTTATTTGTTCCCCTCATCAATTGAAGTGTTTCTCCACAATTTTAGGCAATTTTTGGAAAATTCAATTTTTGAGGGAAATTCGACAGGCGCGGACCTTACAAAAATAGATAAAATTTGGTACTATCTTAAATTGTGCTAAGAAAATAGTTTTTGTTTAAATCATTTGTTCCCCTCGTAAAAGGAAGTGTTTCTCCACAATTTTAGGCAATTTTTGGAAAATTGAATTTTTGAGGGAAAATCGACAGGCGCGGACCTTACAAAAATAGTGAAAATTTGGTACTATCTTAAATTGTGCTAAGAAAATACTTTTTGTTTAAATTATTTGTTCCCCTCATCAATTGAAGTGTTTCTCCACAATTTTAGGCATTTTTTTGAAAATTGAATTTTTGAGGGAAATTCGACAGGCGCGGACCTTACAAAAATAGTGAAAATTTGGTACTATCTTAAATTGTGCTAACAAAATAGTTTTTGTTTAAATTATTTGTTCCCCTCATCAAAAGAAGTGTTTCTCCACAATTTTAGGCAATTTTTGGAAAATTGAATTTTTGAGGGAAATTCGACAGGCTCGGACCTTACAAAAATAGTGAAAATTTGGTACTATCTTAAATTGTGCTAACAAAATAGTTTTTGTTTAAATTATTTGTTCCCCTCATCAAGTGAGGTGTTTCTCCACAATTTTAGTCAATTTTTGGAAAATTGAATTTTTGAGGGAAATTCGACAGGCGCGGACCTTACAAAAATAGTGAAAATTTGGTACTATCTTAAATTGTGCTAACAAAATAGTTTTTGTTTAAATTATTTGTTCCCCTCATCAAAAGAAGTGTTTCTCCACAATTTTAGGCAATTTTTGGAAAATTGAATTTTTGAGGGAAATTCGACAGGCGCGGACCTTACAAAAATAGTGAAAATTTGGTGCTATCTTAAATTGTGCTAACAAAATAGTTTTTGTTTAAATTATTTGTTCCCCTCATCAAGTGAGGTGTTTCTCCACAATTTTATGCAATTTTTGGAATATTGAAATTTTGAGGGAAATTCGACAGGCGCGGACCTTACAAAAATAGTGAAAATTTGGTGCTATCTTAAATTGTGCTAACAAAATAGTTTTTGTTTAAATTATTTGTTCCCCTCATCAAGTGAGGTGTTTCTCCACAATTTTATGCAATTTTTGGAATATTGAAATTTTGAGGGAAATTCGACAGGCGCGGACCTTACAAAAATAGTGAAAATTTGGTACTATCTTAAATTGTGCTAACAAAATATTTTTTGTTTAAATTATTTGTTCCCCTCGTCAAGTGAGGTGTTTCTCCACAATTTTAGCCAATTTTTGGAAAATTGAATTTTTGAGGGAAATTCGACAGGCGCGGACCTTACAAAAATAGTGAAAATTTGGTACTATCTTAAATTGTGCTAACAAAATAGTTTTTGTTTAAATTATTTGTTCCCCTCATCAAGTGAGGTGTTTCTCCACAATTTTAGTCAATTTTTGGAAAATTGAATTTTTGAGGGAAATTCGACAGGCGCGGACCTTACAAAAATAGTGAAAATTTGGTACTATCTTAAATTGTGCTAACAAAATAGTTTTTGTTTAAATTATTTGTTCCCCTCATCAAAAGAAGTGTTTCTCCACAATTTTAGGCAATTTTTGGAAAATTGAATTTTTGAGGGAAATTCGACAGGCGCGGACCTTACAAAAATAGTGAAAATTTGGTGCTATCTTAAATTGTGCTAACAAAATAGTTTTTGTTTAAATTATTTGTTCCCCTCATCAAGTGAGGTGTTTCTCCACAATTTTATGCAATTTTTGGAATATTGAAATTTTGAGGGAAATTCGACAGGCGCGGACCTTACAAAAATAGTGAAAATTTGGTATTATCTTAAATTGTGCTAATAAAATAGTTTTTGTTTAAATTATTTGTTCCCCTCATCAATTTAAGTGTTTCTCCATAATTTTAGGCAATTTTTGGAAAATAGAATTTTTGAGGGAAATTCAACAGGCGCGTGCCTTACAAAAATAGTGAAAATTTGGTACTATCTTAAATTGTGCTAACAAAATAGTTTTTGTTTAAATTATTTGTTCCCCTCATCAAGTGAGGTGTTTCTCCACAATTTTAGGCAATTTTTGGAAAATTGAATTTTTGAGGGAAATTCGACAGGTGCGGAACTTACAAAAATAGTGAAAATTTGGTACTATCTTAAATTGTGCTAATAAAATAGTTTTTGTTTAAATTATTTGTTCCCCTCATCAAATGAGGTGTTTCTCCACAATTTTATGCAATTTTTGGAATATTGAAATTTTTGAGGGAAATTCGACAGGCGCGGAACTTACAAAAATAGTGAAAATTTGGTACTATCTTAAATTGTGCTAATAAAATAGTTTTTGTTTAAATTATTTGTTCCCCTCATCAATTGAGGTGTTTCTCCACAATTTTATGCAATTTTTGGAATATTGAAATTTTGAGGGAAATTCGACAGGCGCGGACCTTACAAAAATAGTTAAAATTTGGTACTATCTTAAATTGTGCTAAGAAAATACTTTTTGTTTAAATTATTTGTTCCCCTCATCAATTGAAGTGTTTCTCCACAATTTTAGGCATTTTTTTGGAAATTAAATTTTTGAGGGAAATTCGACAGGCGTGGACCTTACAAAATTAGTGAAAATTTGGTACTATCTTAAATTGTGCTAACAAAATAGTTTTTGTTTAAATTATTTGTTCCCCTCATCAAAAGAAGTGTTTCTCCACAATTTTAGGCAATTTTTGGAAAATTGAATTATTGAGGTAAATTCGAAAGGCGCGGACCTTACAAAAATAGTGAAAATTTGGTACTATCTTAAATTGTGCTAACAAAATATTTTTTGTTTAAATTATTTGTTCCCCTCGTCAAGTGAGGTGTTTCTCCACAATTTTAGCCAATTTTTGGAAAATTGAATTTTTGAGGGAAATTCGACAGGCGCGGACCTTACAAAAATAGTGAAAATTTGGTACTATCTTAAATTGTTTTAATAAAATAGTTTTTGTTTAAGTTATTTGTTCCCCTCATCAATTGAAGTGTTTCTCCACAATTTTAGGCAATTTTTGGAAAATTCAATTTTTGAGGGAAATTCGACAGGCGCGGACCTTACAAAAATAGATAAAATTTGGTACTATCTTAAATTGTGCTAAGAAAATAGTTTTTGTTTAAATCATTTGTTCCCCTCGTAAAAAGAAGTGTTTCTCCACAATTTTAGGCAATTTTTGGAAAATTGAATTTTTGAGGGAAAATCGACAGGCGCGGACCTTACAAAAATAGTGAAAATTTGGTACTATCTTAAATTGTGCTAAGAAAATACTTTTTGTTTAAATTATTTGTTCACCTCATCAATTGAAGTGTTTCTCCACAATTTTAGGCATTTTTTTGAAAATTGAATTTTTGAGGGAAATTCGACAGGCGCGGACCTTACAAAAATAGTGAAAATTTGGTACTATCTTAAATTGTGCTAACAAAATAGTTTTTGTTTAAATTATTTGTTCCCCTCATCAAAAGAAGTGTTTCTCCACAATTTTAGGCAATTTTTGGAAAATTGAATTTTTGAGGGAAATTCGACAGGCGCGGACCTTACAAAAATAGTGAAAATTTGGTACTATCTTAAATTGTGCTAACAAAATAGTTTTTGTTTAAATTATTTGTTCCCCTCATCAAGTGAGGTGTTTCTCCACAATTTTATGCAATTTTTGGAATATTGAAATTTTGAGGGAAATTCGACAGGCGCGGACCTCACAAAAATAGTGAAAATTTGGTATTATCTTAAATTGTGCTAATAAAATAGTTTTTGTTTAAATTATTTGTTCCCCTCATCAATTTAAGTGTTTCTCCATAATTTTAGGCAATTTTTGGAAAATAGAATTTTTGAGGGAAATTCAACAGGCGCGTGCCTTACAAAAATAGTGAAAATTTGGTACTATCTTAAATTGTGCTAACAAAATAGTTTTTGTTTAAATTATTTGTTCCCCTCATCAAGTGAGGTGTTTCTCCACAATTTTAGGCAATTTTTGGAAAATTGAATTTTTGAGGGAAATTCGACAGGTGCGGAACTTACAAAAATAGTGAAAATTGGTACTATCTTAAATTGTGCTTATAAAATAGTTTTTGTTTAAATTATTTGTTCCCCTCATCAATTGAAGTGTTTCTCCACAATTTTAGGCAATTTTTGGAAAATTGAATTTTTGAGGGAAATTCGACAGGCGCGGACCTTACAAAAATAGTGAAAATTTGGTACTATCTTAAATTGTGCTAAGAAAATACTTTTTGTTAAAATTATTTGTTCCCCTCATCAATTGAAGTGTTTCTCCACAATTTTAGGCATTTTTTTGGAAATTAAATTTTTGAGGGAAATTCGACAGGCGTGGACCTTACAAAATTAGTGAAAATTTGGTACTATCTTAAATTGTGCTAACAAAATAGTTTTTGTTTAAATTATTTGTTCCCCTCATCAAAAGAAGTGTTTCTCCACAATTTTAGGCAATTTTTGGAAAATTGAATTATTGAGGTAAATTCGAAAGGCGCTGACCTTACAAAAATAGTGAAAATTTGGTACTATCTTAAATTGTGCTAACAAAATATTTTTTGTTTAAATTATTTGTTCCCCTCGTCAAGTGAGGTGTTTCTCCACAATTTTAGGCAATTTTTGGAAAATTGAATTTTTGAGGGAAATTCGACAGGCGCGGACCTTACAAAATAGTGAAAAATTGGTACTATCTTAAATTGTGCTAATAAAATAATTTTTGTTTAAATTATTTGTTCCCCTCATCAATTGAAGTGTTTCTCCACAATTTTAGGCAATTTTTGGAAAATAGAATTTTTGAGGGAAATTCGACAGGCGCGGACCTTACAAAAATAGTGAAAATTTGGTACTGTCTTAAATTGTGCTAACAAAATAGTTTTTGTTTAAATTATTTGTTTACCTCATCAAAAGAAGTGTTTCTGCACAATTTTATGCAATATTTGGAAAATTGAAATTTTGAGGGAAATTCGACAGGCGCGGACCTGACAAAAAAAGTGAAAATTTGGTACTGTCTTAAATTGTGCTAAGAAAATAGTTTTTGTTTAAATTATTTGTTTCCCTCATCAAAAGTAGTGTTTCTCCACAATTTTAGGAAATTTTTGGAAAATTGATTTTTTGTTTCTAAATTCGACAGGCGCGGAACTTACAAAAATAGTGAAAATTTGGTATTATCTTTAATTGTGCTAAGAAAATAGTTTTTGTTTAAATTATTTGTTCCCCTCATCAAAAGAAGTGTTTCTCCACAATTTTATGCAATTTTTGGAATATTGAAATTTTGAGGGAAATTCGACAGGCGCGGACCTTACAAAAATAGTGAAAATTTGGTATTATCTTAAATTGTGCTAATAAAATAGTTTTTGTTTAAATTATTTGTTCCCCTCATCAATTGAAGAGTTTCTTCACAATTTTAGGCAATTTTTGGAAAATAGAATTTTTGAGGGAAATTCAACAGGCGCGTACCTTACAAAAATAGTGAAAATTTGGTACTATCTTAAATTGTGCTAACAAAATAGTTTTTGTTTAAATTATTTGTTCCTCTCATCAAAAGAAGTGTTTCTCCACAATTTTAGGCAATTTTTGGAAAATTGAATTTTTGAGGGAAATTCGACAGGCGCGGACCTTACAAAAATAGTGAAAATTTGGTACTATCTTAAATTGTGCTTACAAAATAGTTTTTGTTTAAATTATTTGTTCCCCTCATCAAGTGAGGTGTTTCTCCACAATTTTATGCAATTTTTGGAATATTGAAATTTTGAGGGAAATTCGACAGGCGCGGACCTTACAAAAATAGTGAAAATTTGGTATTATCTTAAATTGTGCTAATAAAATAGTTTTTGTTTAAATTATTTGTTCCCCTCATCAATTTAAGTGTTTCTCCATAATTTTAGGCAATTTTTGGAAAATAGAATTTTTGAGGGAAATTCAACAGGCGCGTGCCTTACAAAAATAGTGAAAATTTGGTACTATCTTAAATTGTGCTAACAAAATAGTTTTTGTTTAAATTATTTGTTCCCCAAATCAAGTGAGGTGTTTCTCCACAATTTTAGGCAATTTTTGGAAAATTGAATTTTTGAGGGAAATTCGACAGGTGCGGAACTTACAAAAATAGTGAAAATTTGGTACTATCTTAAATTGTGCTAATAAAATAGTTTTTGTTTAAATTATTTGTTCCCCTCATCAATTGAAGTGTTTCTCCACAATTTTAGGCAATTTTTGGAAAATTGAATATTTGAGGGAAATTCGACAGGCGCGGACCTTACAAAAATAGTTAAAATTTGGTACTATCTTAAATTGTGCTAAGAAAATAGTTTTTGTTTAAATCATTTGTTCCCCTCGTCAAAAGAAGTGTTTCTCCACAATTTTAGGCAATTTTTGGAAAATTGAATTTTTGAGGGAAAATCGACAGGCGTGGACCTTACAAAAATAGTGAAAATTTGGTACTATCTTAAATTGTGCTAACAAAATAGTTTTTGTTTAAATTATTTGTTCCCCTCATCAAGTGAGGTGTTTCTCCACAATTTTAGTCATTTTTTGGAAAATTGAATTTTTGAGGGAAATTCGACAGGCGCGGACCTTACAAAAATAGTGAAAATTTAGTACTATCTTAAATTGTGCTAATAAAATAGTTTTTGTTTAAGTTATTTGTTCCCCTCATCAATTGAAGTGTTTCTCCACAATTTTAGGCAATTTTTGGAAAATTCAATTTTTGAGGGAAATTCGACAGGCGCGGACCTTACAAAAATAGATAAAATTTGGTACTATCTTAAATTGTGCTAAGAAAATAGTTTTTGTTTAAATCATTTGTTCCCCTCGTAAAAGGAAGTGTTTCTCCACAATTTTAGGCAATTTTTGGAAAATTGAATTTTTGAGGGAAAATCGACAGGCGCGGACCTTACAAAAATAGTGAAAATTTGGTACTATCTTAAATTGTGCTAAGAAAATACTTTTTGTTTAAATTATTTGTTCCCCTCATCAATTGAAGTGTTTCTCCACAATTTTAGGCATTTTTTTGAAAATTGAATTTTTGAGGGAAATTCGACAGGCGCGGACCTTACAAAAATAGTGAAAATTTGGTACTATCTTAAATTGTGCTAACAAAATAGTTTTTGTTTAAATTATTTGTTCCCCTCATCAAAAGAAGTGTTTCTCCACAATTTTAGGCAATTTTTGGAAAATTGAATTTTTGAGGGAAATTCGACAGGCTCGGACCTTACAAAAATAGTGAAAATTTGGTACTATCTTAAATTGTGCTAACAAAATAGTTTTTGTTTAAATTATTTGTTCCCCTCATCAAGTGAGGTGTTTCTCCACAATTTTAGTCAATTTTTGGAAAATTGAATTTTTGAGGGAAATTCAACAGGCGCGGACCTTACAAAAATAGTGAAAATTTGGTACTATCTTAAATTGTGCTAACAAAATAGTTTTTGTTTAAATTATTTGTTCCCCTCATCAAAAGAAGTGTTTCTCCACAATTTTAGGCAATTTTTGGAAAATTGAATTTTTGAGGGAAATTCGACAGGCGCGGACCTTACAAAAATAGTGAAAATTTGGTGCTATCTTAAATTGTGCTAACAAAATAGTTTTTGTTTAAATTATTTGTTCCCCTCATCAAGTGAGGTGTTTCTCCACAATTTTATGCAATTTTTGGAATATTGAAATTTTGAGGGAAATTCGACAGGCGCGGACCTTACAAAAATAGTGAAAATTTGGTATTATCTTAAATTGTGCTAATAAAATAGTTTTTGTTTAAATTATTTGTTCCCCTCATCAATTTAAGTGTTTCTCCATAATTTTAGGCAATTTTTGGAAAATAGAATTTTTGAGGGAAATTCAACAGGCGCGTGCCTTACAAAAATAGTGAAAATTTGGTACTATCTTAAATTGTGCTAACAAAATAGTTTTTGTTTAAATTATTTGTTCCCCTCATCAAGTGAGGTGTTTCTCCACAATTTTAGGCAATTTTTGGAAAATTGAATTTTTGAGGGAAATTCGACAGGTGCGGAACTTACAAAAATAGTGAAAATTTGGTACTATCTTAAATTGTGCTAATAAAATAGTTTTTGTTTAAATTATTTGTTCCCCTCATCAATTGAAGTGTTTCTCCACAATTTTAGGCAATTTTTGGAAAATTGGATTTTTGAGGGAAATTCGACAGGCGCGGACCTTACAAAAATAGTTAAAATTTGGTACTATCTTAAATTGTGCTAAGAAAATACTTTTTGTTTAAATTATTTGTTCCCCTCATCAATTGAAGTGTTTCTCCACAATTTTAGGCATTTTTTTGGAAATTAAATTTTTGAGGGAAATTCGACAGGCGTGGACCTTACAAAATTAGTGAAAATTTGGTACTATCTTAAATTGTGCTAACAAAATAGTTTTTGTTTAAATTATTTGTTCCCCTCATCAAAAGAAGTGTTTCTCCACAATTTTAGGCAATTTTTGGAAAATTGAATTATTGAGGTAAATTCGAAAGGCGCGGACCTTACAAAAATAGTGAAAATTTGGTACTATCTTGAATTGTGCTAACAAAATATTTTTTGTTTAAATTATTTGTTCCCCTCGTCAAGTGAGGTGTTTCTCCACAATTTTAGCCAATTTTTGGAAAATTGAATTTTTGAGGGAAATTCGACAGGCGCGGACCTTACAAAAATAGTGAAAATTTGGTACTATCTTAAATTGTTTTAATAAAATAGTTTTTGTTTAAGTTATTTGTTCCCCTCATCAATTGAAGTGTTTCTCCACAATTTTAGGCAATTTTTGGAAAATTCAATTTTTGAGGGAAATTCGACAGGCGCGGACCTTACAAAAATAGATAAAATTTGGTACTATCTTAAATTGTGCTAAGAAAATAGTTTTTGTTTAAATCATTTGTTCCCCTCGTAAAAAGAAGTGTTTCTCCACAATTTTAGGCAATTTTTGGAAAATTGAATTTTTGAGGGAAAATCGACAGGCGCGGACCTTACAAAAATAGTGAAAATTTGGTACTATCTTAAATTGTGCTAAGAAAATACTTTTTGTTTAAATTATTTGTTCACCTCATCAATTGAAGTGTTTCTCCACAATTTTAGGCATTTTTTTGAAAATTGAATTTTTGAGGGAAATTCGACAGGCGCGGACCTTACAAAAATAGTGAAAATTTGGTACTATCTTAAATTGTGCTAACAAAATAGTTTTTGTTTAAATTATTTGTTCCCCTCATCAAAAGAAGTGTTTCTCCACAATTTTAGGCAATTTTTGGAAAATTGAATTTTTGAGGGAAATTCGACAGGCGCGGACCTTACAAAAATAGTGAAAATTTGGTACTATCTTAAATTGTGCTAACAAAATAGTTTTTGTTTAAATTATTTGTTCCCCTCATCAAGTGAGGTGTTTCTCCACAATTTTATGCAATTTTTGGAATATTGATATTTTGAGGGAAATTCGACAGGCGCGGACCTCACAAAAATAGTGAAAATTTGGTATTATCTTAAATTGTGCTAATAAAATAGTTTTTGTTTAAATTATTTGTTCCCCTCATCAATTTAAGTGTTTCTCCATAATTTTAGGCAATTTTTGGAAAATTGAATTTTTGAGGGAAATTCAACAGGCGCGTGCCTTACAAAAATAGTGAAAATTTGGTACTATCTTAAATTGTGCTAACAAAATAGTTTTTGTTTAAATTATTTGTTCCCCTCATCAAGTGAGGTGTTTCTCCACAATTTTAGGCAATTTTTGGAAAATTGAATTTTTGAGGGAAATTCGACAGGTGCGGAACTTACAAAAATAGTGAAAATTGGTACTATCTTAAATTGTGCTTATAAAATAGTTTTTGTTTAAATTATTTGTTCCCCTCATCAATTGAAGTGTTTCTCCACAATTTTAGGCAATTTTTGGAAAATTGAATTTTTGAGGGAAATTCGACAGGCGCGGACCTTACAAAAATAGTGAAAATTTGGTACTATCTTAAATTGTGCTAAGAAAATACTTTTTGTTTAAATTATTTGTTCCCCTCATCAATTGAAGTGTTTCTCCACAATTTTAGGCATTTTTTTGGAAATTAAATTTTTGAGGGAAATTCGACAGGCGTGGACCTTACAAAATTAGTGAAAATTTGGTACTATCTTAAATTGTGCTAACAAAATAGTTTTTGTTTAAATTATTTGTTCCCCTCATCAAAAGAAGTGTTTCTCCACAATTTTAGGCAATTTTTGGAAAATTGAATTATTGAGGTAAATTCGAAAGGCGCGGACCTTACAAAAATAGTGAAAATTTGGTACTATCTTAAATTGTGCTAACAAAATATTTTTTGTTTAAATTATTTGTTCCCCTCGTCAAGTGAGGTGTTTCTCCACAATTTTAGGCAATTTTTGGAAAATTGAATTTTTGAGGGAAATTCGACAGGCGCGGACCTTACAAAATAGTGAAAAATTGGTACTATCTTAAATTGTGCTAATAAAAAAATTTTTGTTTAAATTATTTGTTCCCCTCATCAATTGAAGTGTTTCTCCACAATTTTAGGCAATTTTTGGAAAATAGAATTTTTGAGGAAAATTCGACAGGCGCGGACCTTACAAAAATAGTGAAAATTTGGTACTGTCTTAAATTGTGCTAACAAAATAGTTTTTGTTTAAATTATTTGTTTACCTCATCAAAAGAAGTGTTTCTGCACAATTTTATGCAATATTTGGAAAATTGAAATTTTGAGGGAAATTCGACAGGCGCGGACCTGACAAAAAAAGTGAAAATTTGGTACTGTCTTAAATTGTGCTAAGAAAATAGTTTTTGTTTAAATTATTTGTTTCCCTCATCAAAAGTAGTGTTTCTCCACAATTTTAGGAAATTTTTGGAAAATTGATTTTTTGTTTCTAAATTCGACAGGCGCGGAACTTACAAAAATAGTGAAAATTTGGTATTATCTTTAATTGTGCTAAGAAAATAGTTTTTGTTTAAATTATTTGTTCCCCTCATCAAAAGAAGTGTTTCTCCACAATTTTATGCAATTTTTGGAATATTGAAATTTTGAGGGAAATTCGACAGGCGCGGACCTTACAAAAATAGTGAAAATTTGGTATTATCTTAAATTGTGCTAATAAAATAGTTTTTGTTTAAATTATTTGTTCCCCTCATCAATTGAAGAGTTTCTTCACAATTTTAGGCAATTTTTGGAAAATAGAATTTTTGAGGGAAATTCAACAGGCGCGTACCTTACAAAAATAGTGAAAATTTGGTACTATCTTAAATTGTGCTAACAAAATAGTTTTTGTTAAATTATTTGTTCCTCTCATCAAAAGAAGTGTTTCTCCACAATTTTAGGCAATTTTTGGAAAATTGAATTTTTGAGGGAAATTCGACAGGCGCGGACCTTACAAAAATAGTGAAAATTTGGTACTATCTTAAATTGTGCTAACAAAATAGTTTTTGTTTAAATTATTTGTTCCTCTCATCAAGTGAGGTGTTTCTCCACAATTTTATGCAATTTTTGGAATATTGAAATTTTGAGGGAAATTCGACAGGCGCGGACCTTACAAAAATAGTGAAAATTTGGTATTATCTTAAATTGTGCTAATAAAATAGTTTTTGTTTAAATTATTTGTTCCCCTCATCAATTTAAGTGTTTCTCCATAATTTTAGGCAATTTTTGGAAAATAGAATTTTTGAGGGAAATTCAACAGGCGCGTGCCTTACAAAAATAGTGAAAATTTGGTACTATCTTAAATTGTGCTAACAAAATAGTTTTTGTTTAAATTATTTGTTCCCCTCATCAAGTGAGGTGTTTCTCCACAATTTTAGGCAATTTTTGGAAAATTGAATTTTTGAGGGAAATTCGACAGGTGCGGAACTTACAAAAATAGTGAAAATTTGGTACTATCTTAAATTGTGCTAATAAAATAGTTTTTGTTTAAATTATTTGTTCCCCTCATCAATTGAAGTGTTTCTCCACAATTTTAGGCAATTTTTGGAAAATTGAATATTTGAGGGAAATTCGACAGGCGCGGACCTTACAAAAGTAGTTAAAATTTGGTACTATCTTAAATTGTGCTAAGAAAATAGTTTTTGTTTAAATCATTTGTTCCCCTCGTCAAAAGAAGTGTTTCTCCACAATTTTAGGCAATTTTTGGAAAATTGAATTTTTGAGGGAAAATCGACAGGCGCGGACCTTACAAAAATAGTGAAAATTTGGTACTATCTTAAATTGTGCTAACAAAATAGTTTTTGTTTAAATTATTTGTTCCCCTCATCAAGTGAGGTGTTTCTCCACAATTTTAGTCATTTTTTGGAAAATAGAATTTTTGAGGGAAATTCGACAGGCGCGGACCTTACAAAAATAGTGAAAATTTAGTACTATCTTAAATTGTGCTAATAAAATAGTTTTTGTTTAAGTTATTTGTTCCCCTCATCAATTGAAGTGTTTCTCCACAATTTTAGGCAATTTTTGGAAAATTCAATTTTTGAGGGAAATTCGACAGGCGCGGACCTTACAAAAATAGATAAAATTTGGTACTATCTTAAATTGTGCTAAGAAAATAGTTTTTGTTTAAATCATTTGTTCCCCTCGTAAAAGGAAGTGTTTCTCCACAATTTTAGGCAATTTTTGGAAAATTGAATTTTTGAGGGAAAATCGACAGGCGCGGACCTTACAAAAATAGTGAAAATTTGGTACTATCTTAAATTGTGCTAAGAAAATACTTTTTGTTTAAATTATTTGTTCCCCTCATCAATTGAAGTGTTTCTCCACAATTTTAGGCATTTTTTTGAAAATTGAATTTTTGAGGGAAATTCGACAGGCGCGGACCTTACAAAAATAGTGAAAATTTAGTACTATCTTAAATTGTGCTAATAAAATAGTTTTTGTTTAAGTTATTTGTTCCCCTCATCAATTGAAGTGTTTCTCCACAATTTTAGGCAATTTTTGGAAAATTCAATTTTTGAGGGAAATTCGACAGGCGCGGACCTTACAAAAATAGATAAAATTTGGTACTATCTTAAATTGTGCTAAGAAAATAGTTTTTGTTTAAATCATTTGTTCCCCTCGTAAAAGGAAGTGTTTCTCCACAATTTTAGGCAATTTTTGGAAAATTGAATTTTTGAGGGAAAATCGACAGGCGCGGACCTTACAAAAATAGTGAAAATTTGGTACTATCTTAAATTGTGCTAAGAAAATACTTTTTGTTTAAATTATTTGTTCCCCTCATCAATTGAAGTGTTTCTCCACAATTTTAGGCATTTTTTTGAAAATTGAATTTTTGAGGGAAATTCGACAGGCGCGGACCTTACAAAAATAGTGAAAATTTGGTATTATCTTAAATTGTGCTAATAAAATAGTTTTTGTTTAAATTATTTGTTCCCCTCATCAATTTAAGTTTTTCTCCATAATTTTAGGCAATTTTTGGAAAATAGAATTTTTGAGGGAAATTCAACAGGCGCGGACCTTACAAAAATAGTGAAAATTTGGTACTATCTTAAATTGTGCTAACAAAATAGTTTTTGTTTAAATTATTTGTTCCCCTCATCAAGTGAGGTGTTTCTCCACAATTTTAGGCAATTTTTGGAAAATTGAATTTTTGAGGGAAATTCGACAGGTGCGGAACTTACAAAAACAGTGAAAATTTGGTACTATCTTAAATTGTGCTAATAAAATAGTTTTTGTTTAAATTATTTGTTCCCCTCATCAATTGAAGTGTTTCTCCACAATTTTAGGCAATTTTTGGAAAATTGAATTTTTGAGGGAAATTCGACAGGCGCGGACCTTACAAAAATAGTGAAAATTTGGTACTATCTTAAATTGTGCTAAGAAAATAGTTTTTGTTTAAATCATTTGTTCCCCTCGTCAAAAGAAGTGTTTCTCCGCAATTTTAGGCAATTTTTGGAAAATTGAATTTTTGAGGGAAAATCGACAGGCGCGGACCTTACAAAAATAGTGAAAATTTGGTACTATCTTAAATTGTGCTAAGAAAATAGTTTTTGTTTAAATTATTTGTTCCCCTCATCAAGTGAGGTGTTTCTCCACAATTTTAGTCAATTTTTGGAAAATTGAATTTTTGAGGGAAATTCGACAGGCGCGGACCTTACAAAAATAGTGAAAATTTGGTACTATCTTAAATTGTGCTAAGAAAATAGTTTTTGTTTAAATTATTTGTTCCCCTCATCAAGTGAGGTGTTTCTCCACAATTTTAGTCAATTTTTGGAAAATTGGATTTTTGAGGGAAATTCGACAGGCGCGGACCTTACAAAAATAGTTAAAATTTGGTACTATCTTAAATTGTGCTAAGAAAATACTTTTTGTTTAAATTATTTGTTCCCCTCATCAATTGAAGTGTTTCTCCACAATTTTAGGCATTTTTTTGGAAATTAAATTTTTGAGGGAAATTCGACAGGCGTGGACCTTACAAAATTAGTGAAAATTTGGTACTATCTTAAATTGTGCTAACAAAATAGTTTTTGTTTAAATTATTTGTTCCCCTCATCAAAAGAAGTGTTTCTCCACAATTTTAGGCAATTTTTGGAAAATTGAATTATTGAGGTAAATTCGAAAGGCGCGGACCTTACAAAAATAGTGAAAATTTGGTACTATCTTGAATTGTGCTAACAAAATATTTTTTGTTTAAATTATTTGTTCCCCTCGTCAAGTGAGGTGTTTCTCCACAATTTTAGCCAATTTTTGGAAAATTGAATTTTTGAGGGAAATTCGACAGGCGCGGACCTTACAAAAATAGTGAAAATTTGGTACTATCTTAAATTGTTTTAATAAAATAGTTTTTGTTTAAGTTATTTGTTCCCCTCATCAATTGAAGTGTTTCTCCACAATTTTAGGCAATTTTTGGAAAATTCAATTTTTGAGGGAAATTCGACAGGCGCGGACCTTACAAAAATAGATAAAATTTGGTACTATCTTAAATTGTGCTAAGAAAATAGTTTTTGTTTAAATCATTTGTTCCCCTCGTAAAAAGAAGTGTTTCTCCACAATTTTAGGCAATTTTTGGAAAATTGAATTTTTGAGGGAAAATCGACAGGCGCGGACCTTACAAAAATAGTGAAAATTTGGTACTATCTTAAATTGTGCTAAGAAAATACTTTTTGTTTAAATTATTTGTTCACCTCATCAATTGAAGTGTTTCTCCACAATTTTAGGCATTTTTTTGAAAATTGAATTTTTGAGGGAAATTCGACAGGCGCGGACCTTACAAAAATAGTGAAAATTTGGTACTATCTTAAATTGTGCTAACAAAATAGTTTTTGTTTAAATTATTTGTTCCCCTCATCAAAAGAAGTGTTTCTCCACAATTTTAGGCAATTTTTGGAAAATTGAATTTTTGAGGGAAATTCGACAGGCGCGGACCTTACAAAAATAGTGAAAATTTGGTACTATCTTAAATTGTGCTAACAAAATAGTTTTTGTTTAAATTATTTGTTCCCCTCATCAAGTGAGGTGTTTCTCCACAATTTTATGCAATTTTTGGAATATTGATATTTTGAGGGAAATTCGACAGGCGCGGACCTCACAAAAATAGTGAAAATTTGGTATTATCTTAAATTGTGCTAATAAAATAGTTTTTGTTTAAATTATTTGTTCCCCTCATCAATTTAAGTGTTTCTCCATAATTTTAGGCAATTTTTGGAAAATAGAATTTTTGAGGGAAATTCAACAGGCGCGTGCCTTACAAAAATAGTGAAAATTTGGTACTATCTTAAATTGTGCTAACAAAATAGTTTTTGTTTAAATTATTTGTTCCCCTCATCAAGTGAGGTGTTTCTCCACAATTTTAGGCAATTTTTGGAAAATTGAATTTTTGAGGGAAATTCGACAGGTGCGGAACTTACAAAAATAGTGAAAATTGGTACTATCTTAAATTGTGCTTATAAAATAGTTTTTGTTTAAATTATTTGTTCCCCTCATCAATTGAAGTGTTTCTCCACAATTTTAGGCAATTTTTGGAAAATTGAATTTTTGAGGGAAATTCGACAGGCGCGGACCTTACAAAAATAGTGAAAATTTGGTACTATCTTAAATTGTGCTAAGAAAATACTTTTTGTTTAAATTATTTGTTCCCCTCATCAATTGAAGTGTTTCTCCACAATTTTAGGCATTTTTTTGGAAATTAAATTTTTGAGGGAAATTCGACAGGCGTGGACCTTACAAAATTAGTGAAAATTTGGTACTATCTTAAATTGTGCTAACAAAATAGTTTTTGTTTAAATTATTTGTTCCCCTCATCAAAAGAAGTGTTTCTCCACAATTTTAGGCAATTTTTGGAAAATTGAATTATTGAGGTAAATTCGAAAGGCGCGGACCTTACAAAAATAGTGAAAATTTGGTACTATCTTAAATTGTGCTAACAAAATATTTTTTGTTTAAATTATTTGTTCCCCTCGTCAAGTGAGGTGTTTCTCCACAATTTTAGGCAATTTTTGGAAAATTGAATTTTTGAGGGAAATTCGACAGGCGCGGACCTTACAAAATAGTGAAAAATTGGTACTATCTTAAATTGTGCTAATAAAATAATTTTTGTTTAAATTATTTGTTCCCCTCATCAATTGAAGTGTTTCTCCACAATTTTAGGCAATTTTTGGAAAATAGAATTTTTGAGGAAAATTCGACAGGCGCGGACCTTACAAAAATAGTGAAAATTTGGTACTGTCTTAAATTGTGCTAACAAAATAGTTTTTGTTTAAATTATTTGTTTACCTCATCAAAAGAAGTGTTTCTGCACAATTTTATGCAATATTTGGAAAATTGAAATTTTGAGGGAAATTCGACAGGCGCGGACCTGACAAAAAAAGTGAAAATTTGGTACTGTCTTAAATTGTGCTAAGAAAATAGTTTTTGTTTAAATTATTTGTTTCCCTCATCAAAAGTAGTGTTTCTCCACAATTTTAGGAAATTTTTGGAAAATTGATTTTTTGTTTCTAAATTCGACAGGCGCGGAACTTACAAAAATAGTGAAAATTTGGTATTATCTTTAATTGTGCTAAGAAAATAGTTTTTGTTTAAATTATTTGTTCCCCTCATCAAAAGAAGTGTTTCTCCACAATTTTATGCAATTTTTGGAATATTGAAATTTTGAGGGAAATTCGACAGGCGCGGACCTTACAAAAATAGTGAAAATTTGGTATTATCTTAAATTGTGCTAATAAAATAGTTTTTGTTTAAATTATTTGTTCCCCTCATCAATTGAAGAGTTTCTTCACAATTTTAGGCAATTTTTGGAAAATAGAATTTTTGAGGGAAATTCAACAGGCGCGTACCTTACAAAAATAGTGAAAATTTGGTACTATCTTAAATTGTGCTAACAAAATAGTTTTTGTTAAATTATTTGTTCCTCTCATCAAAAGAAGTGTTTCTCCACAATTTTAGGCAATTTTTGGAAAATTGAATTTTTGAGGGAAATTCGACAGGCGCGGACCTTACAAAAATAGTGAAAATTTGGTACTATCTTAAATTGTGCTAACAAAATAGTTTTTGTTTAAATTATTTGTTCCTCTCATCAAGTGAGGTGTTTCTCCACAATTTTATGCAATTTTTGGAATATTGAAATTTTGAGGGAAATTCGACAGGCGCGGACCTTACAAAAATAGTGAAAATTTGGTATTATCTTAAATTGTGCTAATAAAATAGTTTTTGTTTAAATTATTTGTTCCCCTCATCAATTTAAGTGTTTCTCCATAATTTTAGGCAATTTTTGGAAAATAGAATTTTTGAGGGAAATTCAACAGGCGCGTGCCTTACAAAAATAGTGAAAATTTGGTACTATCTTAAATTGTGCTAACAAAATAGTTTTTGTTTAAATTATTTGTTCCCCTCATCAAGTGAGGTGTTTCTCCACAATTTTAGGCAATTTTTGGAAAATTGAATTTTTGAGGGAAATTCGACAGGTGCGGAACTTACAAAAATAGTGAAAATTTGGTACTATCTTAAATTGTGCTAATAAAATAGTTTTTGTTTAAATTATTTGTTCCCCTCATCAATTGAAGTGTTTCTCCACAATTTTAGGCAATTTTTGGAAAATTGAATATTTGAGGGAAATTCGACAGGCGCGGACCTTACAAAAGTAGTTAAAATTTGGTACTATCTTAAATTGTGCTAAGAAAATAGTTTTTGTTTAAATCATTTGTTCCCCTCGTCAAAAGAAGTGTTTCTCCACAATTTTAGGCAATTTTTGGAAAATTGAATTTTTGAGGGAAAATCGACAGGCGCGGACCTTACAAAAATAGTGAAAATTTGGTACTATCTTAAATTGTGCTAACAAAATAGTTTTTGTTTAAATTATTTGTTCCCCTCATCAAGTGAGGTGTTTCTCCACAATTTTAGTCATTTTTTGGAAAATAGAATTTTTGAGGGAAATTCGACAGGCGCGGACCTTACAAAAATAGTGAAAATTTAGTACTATCTTAAATTGTGCTAATAAAATAGTTTTTGTTTAAGTTATTTGTTCCCCTCATCAATTGAAGTGTTTCTCCACAATTTTAGGCAATTTTTGGAAAATTGGATTTTTGAGGGAAATTCGACAGGCGCGGACCTTACAAAAATAGTTAAAATTTGGTACTATCTTAAATTGTGCTAAGAAAATACTTTTTGTTTAAATTATTTGTTCCCCTCATCAATTGAAGTGTTTCTCCACAATTTTAGGCATTTTTTTGGAAATTAAATTTTTGAGGGAAATTCGACAGGCGTGGACCTTACAAAATTAGTGAAAATTTGGTACTATCTTAAATTGTGCTAACAAAATAGTTTTTGTTTAAATTATTTGTTCCCCTCATCAAAAGAAGTGTTTCTCCACAATTTTAGGCAATTTTTGGAAAATTGAATTATTGAGGTAAATTCGAAAGGCGCGGACCTTACAAAAATAGTGAAAATTTGGTACTATCTTGAATTGTGCTAACAAAATATTTTTTGTTTAAATTATTTGTTCCCCTCGTCAAGTGAGGTGTTTCTCCACAATTTTAGCCAATTTTTGGAAAATTGAATTTTTGAGGGAAATTCGACAGGCGCGGACCTTACAAAAATAGTGAAAATTTGGTACTATCTTAAATTGTTTTAATAAAATAGTTTTTGTTTAAGTTATTTGTTCCCCTCATCAATTGAAGTGTTTCTCCACAATTTTAGGCAATTTTTGGAAAATTCAATTTTTGAGGGAAATTCGACAGGCGCGGACCTTACAAAAATAGATAAAATTTGGTACTATCTTAAATTGTGCTAAGAAAATAGTTTTTGTTTAAATCATTTGTTCCCCTCGTAAAAAGAAGTGTTTCTCCACAATTTTAGGCAATTTTTGGAAAATTGAATTTTTGAGGGAAAATCGACAGGCGCGGACCTTACAAAAATAGTGAAAATTTGGTACTATCTTAAATTGTGCTAAGAAAATACTTTTTGTTTAAATTATTTGTTCACCTCATCAATTGAAGTGTTTCTCCACAATTTTAGGCATTTTTTTGAAAATTGAATTTTTGAGGGAAATTCGACAGGCGCGGACCTTACAAAAATAGTGAAAATTTGGTACTATCTTAAATTGTGCTAACAAAATAGTTTTTGTTTAAATTATTTGTTCCCCTCATCAAAAGAAGTGTTTCTCCACAATTTTAGGCAATTTTTGGAAAATTGAATTTTTGAGGGAAATTCGACAGGCGCGGACCTTACAAAAATAGTGAAAATTTGGTACTATCTTAAATTGTGCTAACAAAATAGTTTTTGTTTAAATTATTTGTTCCCCTCATCAAGTGAGGTGTTTCTCCACAATTTTATGCAATTTTTGGAATATTGATATTTTGAGGGAAATTCGACAGGCGCGGACCTCACAAAAATAGTGAAAATTTGGTATTATCTTAAATTGTGCTAATAAAATAGTTTTTGTTTAAATTATTTGTTCCCCTCATCAATTTAAGTGTTTCTCCATAATTTTAGGCAATTTTTGGAAAATAGAATTTTTGAGGGAAATTCAACAGGCGCGTGCCTTACAAAAATAGTGAAAATTTGGTACTATCTTAAATTGTGCTAACAAAATAGTTTTTGTTTAAATTATTTGTTCCCCTCATCAAGTGAGGTGTTTCTCCACAATTTTAGGCAATTTTTGGAAAATTGAATTTTTGAGGGAAATTCGACAGGTGCGGAACTTACAAAAATAGTGAAAATTGGTACTATCTTAAATTGTGCTTATAAAATAGTTTTTGTTTAAATTATTTGTTCCCCTCATCAATTGAAGTGTTTCTCCACAATTTTAGGCAATTTTTGGAAAATTGAATTTTTGAGGGAAATTCGACAGGCGCGGACCTTACAAAAATAGTGAAAATTTGGTACTATCTTAAATTGTGCTAAGAAAATACTTTTTGTTTAAATTATTTGTTCCCCTCATCAATTGAAGTGTTTCTCCACAATTTTAGGCATTTTTTTGGAAATTAAATTTTTGAGGGAAATTCGACAGGCGTGGACCTTACAAAATTAGTGAAAATTTGGTACTATCTTAAATTGTGCTAACAAAATAGTTTTTGTTTAAATTATTTGTTCCCCTCATCAAAAGAAGTGTTTCTCCACAATTTTAGGCAATTTTTGGAAAATTGAATTATTGAGGTAAATTCGAAAGGCGCGGACCTTACAAAAATAGTGAAAATTTGGTACTATCTTAAATTGTGCTAACAAAATATTTTTTGTTTAAATTATTTGTTCCCCTCGTCAAGTGAGGTGTTTCTCCACAATTTTAGGCAATTTTTGGAAAATTGAATTTTTGAGGGAAATTCGACAGGCGCGGACCTTACAAAATAGTGAAAAATTGGTACTATCTTAAATTGTGCTAATAAAATAATTTTTGTTTAAATTATTTGTTCCCCTCATCAATTGAAGTGTTTCTCCACAATTTTAGGCAATTTTTGGAAAATAGAATTTTTGAGGAAAATTCGACAGGCGCGGACCTTACAAAAATAGTGAAAATTTGGTACTGTCTTAAATTGTGCTAACAAAATAGTTTTTGTTTAAATTATTTGTTTACCTCATCAAAAGAAGTGTTTCTGCACAATTTTATGCAATATTTGGAAAATTGAAATTTTGAGGGAAATTCGACAGGCGCGGACCTGACAAAAAAAGTGAAAATTTGGTACTGTCTTAAATTGTGCTAAGAAAATAGTTTTTGTTTAAATTATTTGTTTCCCTCATCAAAAGTAGTGTTTCTCCACAATTTTAGGAAATTTTTGGAAAATTGATTTTTTGTTTCTAAATTCGACAGGCGCGGAACTTACAAAAATAGTGAAAATTTGGTATTATCTTTAATTGTGCTAAGAAAATAGTTTTTGTTTAAATTATTTGTTCCCCTCATCAAAAGAAGTGTTTCTCCACAATTTTATGCAATTTTTGGAATATTGAAATTTTGAGGGAAATTCGACAGGCGCGGACCTTACAAAAATAGTGAAAATTTGGTATTATCTTAAATTGTGCTAATAAAATAGTTTTTGTTTAAATTATTTGTTCCCCTCATCAATTGAAGAGTTTCTTCACAATTTTAGGCAATTTTTGGAAAATAGAATTTTTGAGGGAAATTCAACAGGCGCGTACCTTACAAAAATAGTGAAAATTTGGTACTATCTTAAATTGTGCTAACAAAATAGTTTTTGTTAAATTATTTGTTCCTCTCATCAAAAGAAGTGTTTCTCCACAATTTTAGGCAATTTTTGGAAAATTGAATTTTTGAGGGAAATTCGACAGGCGCGGACCTTACAAAAATAGTGAAAATTTGGTACTATCTTAAATTGTGCTAACAAAATAGTTTTTGTTTAAATTATTTGTTCCTCTCATCAAGTGAGGTGTTTCTCCACAATTTTATGCAATTTTTGGAATATTGAAATTTTGAGGGAAATTCGACAGGCGCGGACCTTACAAAAATAGTGAAAATTTGGTATTATCTTAAATTGTGCTAATAAAATAGTTTTTGTTTAAATTATTTGTTCCCCTCATCAATTTAAGTGTTTCTCCATAATTTTAGGCAATTTTTGGAAAATAGAATTTTTGAGGGAAATTCAACAGGCGCGTGCCTTACAAAAATAGTGAAAATTTGGTACTATCTTAAATTGTGCTAACAAAATAGTTTTTGTTTAAATTATTTGTTCCCCTCATCAAGTGAGGTGTTTCTCCACAATTTTAGGCAATTTTTGGAAAATTGAATTTTTGAGGGAAATTCGACAGGTGCGGAACTTACAAAAATAGTGAAAATTTGGTACTATCTTAAATTGTGCTAATAAAATAGTTTTTGTTTAAATTATTTGTTCCCCTCATCAATTGAAGTGTTTCTCCACAATTTTAGGCAATTTTTGGAAAATTGAATATTTGAGGGAAATTCGACAGGCGCGGACCTTACAAAAATAGATAAAATTTGGTACTATCTTAAATTGTGCTAAGAAAATAGTTTTTGTTTAAATCATTTGTTCCCCTCGTAAAAGGAAGTGTTTCTCCACAATTTTAGGCAATTTTTGGAAAATTGAATTTTTGAGGGAAAATCGACAGGCGCGGACCTTACAAAAATAGTGAAAATTTGGTACTATCTTAAATTGTGCTAAGAAAATACTTTTTGTTTAAATTATTTGTTCCCCTCATCAATTGAAGTGTTTCTCCACAATTTTAGGCATTTTTTTGAAAATTGAATTTTTGAGGGAAATTCGACAGGCGCGGACCTTACAAAAATAGTGAAAATTTAGTACTATCTTAAATTGTGCTAATAAAATAGTTTTTGTTTAAGTTATTTGTTCCCCTCATCAATTGAAGTGTTTCTCCACAATTTTAGGCAATTTTTGGAAAATTCAATTTTTGAGGGAAATTCGACAGGCGCGGACCTTACAAAAATAGATAAAATTTGGTACTATCTTAAATTGTGCTAAGAAAATAGTTTTTGTTTAAATCATTTGTTCCCCTCGTAAAAGGAAGTGTTTCTCCACAATTTTAGGCAATTTTTGGAAAATTGAATTTTTGAGGGAAAATCGACAGGCGCGGACCTTACAAAAATAGTGAAAATTTGGTACTATCTTAAATTGTGCTAAGAAAATACTTTTTGTTTAAATTATTTGTTCCCCTCATCAATTGAAGTGTTTCTCCACAATTTTAGGCATTTTTTTGAAAATTGAATTTTTGAGGGAAATTCGACAGGCGCGGACCTTACAAAAATAGTGAAAATTTGGTATTATCTTAAATTGTGCTAATAAAATAGTTTTTGTTTAAATTATTTGTTCCCCTCATCAATTTAAGTTTTTCTCCATAATTTTAGGCAATTTTTGGAAAATAGAATTTTTGAGGGAAATTCAACAGGCGCGGACCTTACAAAAATAGTGAAAATTTGGTACTATCTTAAATTGTGCTAACAAAATAGTTTTTGTTTAAATTATTTGTTCCCCTCATCAAGTGAGGTGTTTCTCCACAATTTTAGGCAATTTTTGGAAAATTGAATTTTTGAGGGAAATTCGACAGGTGCGGAACTTACAAAAACAGTGAAAATTTGGTACTATCTTAAATTGTGCTAATAAAATAGTTTTTGTTTAAATTATTTGTTCCCCTCATCAATTGAAGTGTTTCTCCACAATTTTAGGCAATTTTTGGAAAATTGAATTTTTGAGGGAAATTCGACAGGCGCGGACCTTACAAAAATAGTGAAAATTTGGTACTATCTTAAATTGTGCTAAGAAAATAGTTTTTGTTTAAATCATTTGTTCCCCTCGTCAAAAGAAGTGTTTCTCCGCAATTTTAGGCAATTTTTGGAAAATTGAATTTTTGAGGGAAAATCGACAGGCGCGGACCTTACAAAAATAGTGAAAATTTGGTACTATCTTAAATTGTGCTAAGAAAATAGTTTTTGTTTAAATTATTTGTTCCCCTCATCAAGTGAGGTGTTTCTCCACAATTTTAGTCAATTTTTGGAAAATTGAATTTTTGAGGGAAATTCGACAGGCGCGGACCTTACAAAAATAGTGAAAATTTGGTACTATCTTAAATTGTGCTAATAAAATAGTTTTTGTTTAAGTTATTTGTTCCCCTCATCAATTGAAGTGTTTCTCCACAATTTTAGGCAATTTTTGGAAAATTCAATTTTTGAGGGAAATTCGACAGGCGCGGACCTTACAAAAATAGATAAAATTTGGTACTATCTTAAATTGTGCTAAGAAAATAGTTTTTGTTTAAATCATTTGTTCCCCTCGTAAAAAGAAGTGTTTCTCCACAATTTTAGGCAATTTTTGGAAAATTGAATTTTTGAGGGAAAATCGACAGGCGCGGACCTTACAAAAATAGTGAAAATTTGGTACTATCTTAAATTGTGCTAAGAAAATACTTTTTGTTTAAATTATTTGTTCCCCTCATCAATTGAAGTGTTTCTCCACAATTTTAGGCATTTTTTTGAAAATTGAATTTTTGAGGGAAATTCGACAGGCGCAGACCTTACAAAAATAGTGAAAATTTGGTACTATCTTAAATTGTGCTAACAAAATAGTTTTTGTTTAAATTATTTGTTCCCCTCATCAAAAGAAGTGTTTCTCCACAATTTTAGGCAATTTTTGGAAAATTGAATTTTTGAGGGAAATTCGACAGGCGCGGACCTTACAAAAATAGTGAAAATTAGGTACTATATTAAATTGTGCTAACAAAATAGTTTTTGTTTAAATTATTAGTTCCCCTCATCAATTGAAGTGTTTCTCCACAATTTTAGGCAATTTTTGGAAAATTGAATTTTTGAGGGAAATTCGACAGGCGCGGACCTTACAAAAATAGTGAAAATTTGGTACTATCTTAAATTGTGCTAAAAAAATAGTTTTTGTTTAAATTATTTGTTCCCCTCATCAATTGAAGTATTTCTCCATAATTTTAGGCAATTTTTGGAAAATTGAATTTTTGAGGGAAATTCGACAGGCGTGGACCTTACAAAAATAGTTAAAATTTGGTACTATCTTAAATTGTGCTAAGAAAATAGTTTTTGTTTAAATTATTTGTTCCCCTCATCAATTGAAGTGTTTCTCCACAATTTTAGGCAATTTTTGGAAAATTGAATTTTTGAGGGAAATCCGACACGCGCGGACCTTACAAAAATAGTTAAAATTTGGTACTATCTTAAATTGTGCTAAGAAAATAGTTTTTGTTAAAATCATTTGTTCCCCTCGTCAAAAGAAGTGTTTCTCCACAATTTTATGCAATTTTGGAATATTGAAATTTTGAGGGAAATTCAACAGGCGCGGACCTTACAAATATAGTGAAAATTTGGTATTATCTTAAATTGTGCTAATAAAATAGTTTTTGTTTAAATTATTTGTTCCCCTCATCAATTGAAGTATTTCTCCATAATTTTAGGCAATTTTTGGAAAATTGAATTTTTGAGGGAAATTCGACAGGCGTGGACCTTACAAAAATAGTGAAAATTTGGTACTATCTTAAATTGTGCTAAGAAAATAGTTTTTGTTTAAATTATTTGTTTACCTCATCAAAAGAAGTGTTTCTGCACAATTTTATGCAATTTTTGGAAAATTGAAATTTTGAGGGAAATTCGACAGGCGCGAACCTTACAAAAAAAGTGAAAATTTGGTACTGTCTTTAATTGTGCTAAGAAAATAGTTTTTGTTTAAATTATTTGTTCCCCTCATCAATTGAAGTATTTCTCCATAATTTTAGGCAATTTTTGGAAAATTGAATTTTTGAGGGAAATTCGACAGGCGTGGACCTTACAAAAATAGTGAAAATTTGGTACTATCTTAAATTGTGCTAAGAAAATAGTTTTTGTTTAAATTATTTGTTTACCTCATCAAAAGAAGTGTTTCTGCACAATTTTATGCAATTTTTGGAAAATTGAAATTTTGAGGGAAATTCGACAGGCGCGAACCTTACAAAAAAAGTGAAAATTTGGTACTGTCTTTAATTGTGCTAAGAAAATAGTTTTTGTTTAAATTATTTGTTCCCCTCATCAATTGAAGTGTTTCTCCACAATTTTATGAAATTTTTGGAATATTGAAATTTTGAGGGAAATTCAACAGGCGTGGACCTTACAAAAATAGCGAAAATTTGGTATTATCTGAAATTGTGCTAATAAAATAGTTTTTGTTTAAATTATTTGTTCCCCTCATCAATTGAAGTGTTTCTTCACAATTTTAGGCAATTTTTGGAAAATTGAATTTTTGAGGGAAATTCGACAGGCGCGGACCTTACAAAAATAGATAAAATTTGGTACTATCTTAAATTGTGCTAAGAAAATAGTTTTTGTTTAAATCATTTGTTCCCCTCGTAAAAGGAAGTGTTTCTCCACAATTTTAGGCAATTTTTGGAAAATTGAATTTTTGAGGGAAAATCGACAGGCGCGGACCTTACAAAAATAGTGAAAATTTGGTACTATCTTAAATTGTGCTAAGAAAATACTTTTTGTTTAAATTATTTGTTCCCCTCATCAATTGAAGTGTTTCTCCACAATTTTAGGCATTTTTTTGAAAATTGAATTTTTGAGGGAAATTCGACAGGCGCGGACCTTACAAAAATAGTGAAAATTTGGTATTATCTTAAATTGTGCTAATAAAATAGTTTTTGTTTAAATTATTTGTTCCCCTCATCAATTTAAGTTTTTCTCCATAATTTTAGGCAATTTTTGGAAAATAGAATTTTTGAGGGAAATTCAACAGGCGCGGACCTTACAAAAATAGTGAAAATTTGGTACTATCTTAAATTGTGCTAACAAAATAGTTTTTGTTTAAATTTTTTGTTCCCCTCATCAAGTGAGGTGTTTCTCCACAATTTTAGGCAATTTTTGGAAAATTGAATTTTTGAGGGAAATTCGACAGGTGCGGAACTTACAAAAACAGTGAAAATTTGGTACTATCTTAAATTGTGCTAATAAAATAGTTTTTGTTTAAATTATTTGTTCCCCTCATCAATTGAAGTGTTTCTCCACAATTTTAGGCAATTTTTGGAAAATTGAATTTTTGAGGGAAATTCGACAGGCGCGGACCTTACAAAAATAGTGAAAATTTGGTACTATCTTAAATTGTGCTAAGAAAATAGTTTTTGTTTAAATCATTTGTTCCCCTCGTCAAAAGAAGTGTTTCTCCGCAATTTTAGGCAATTTTTGGAAAATTGAATTTTTGAGGGAAAATCGACAGGCGCGGACCTTACAAAAATAGTGAAAATTTGGTACTATCTTAAATTGTGCTAAGAAAATAGTTTTTGTTTAAATTATTTGTTCCCCTCATCAAGTGAGGTGTTTCTCCACAATTTTAGTCAATTTTTGGAAAATTGAATTTTTGAGGGAAATTCGACAGGCGCGGACCTTACAAAAATAGTGAAAATTTGGTACTATCTTAAATTGTGCTAATAAAATAGTTTTTGTTTAAGTTATTTGTTCCCCTCATCAATTGAAGTGTTTCTCCACAATTTTAGGCAATTTTTGGAAAATTCAATTTTTGAGGGAAATTCGACAGGCGCGGACCTTACAAAAATAGATAAAATTTGGTACTATCTTAAATTGTGCTAAGAAAATAGTTTTTGTTTAAATCATTTGTTCCCCTCGTAAAAAGAAGTGTTTCTCCACAATTTTAGGCAATTTTTGGAAAATTGAATTTTTGAGGGAAAATCGACAGGCGCGGACCTTACAAAAATAGTGAAAATTAGGTACTATATTAAATTGTGCTAACAAAATAGTTTTTGTTTAAATTATTAGTTCCCCTCATCAATTGAAGTGTTTCTCCACAATTTTAGGCAATTTTTGGAAAATTGAATTTTTGAGGGAAATTCGACAGGCGCGGACCTTACAAAAATAGTGAAAATTTGGTACTATCTTAAATTGTGCTAAAAAAATAGTTTTTGTTTAAATTATTTGTTCCCCTCATCAATTGAAGTATTTCTCCATAATTTTAGGCAATTTTTGGAAAATTGAATTTTTGAGGGAAATTCGACAGGCGTGGACCTTACAAAAATAGTTAAAATTTGGTACTATCTTAAATTGTGCTAAGAAAATAGTTTTTGTTTAAATTATTTGTTCCCCTCATCAATTGAAGTGTTTCTCCACAATTTTAGGCAATTTTTGGAAAATTGAATTTTTGAGGGAAATCCGACACGCGCGGACCTTACAAAAATAGTTAAAATTTGGTACTATCTTAAATTGTGCTAAGAAAATAGTTTTTGTTAAAATCATTTGTTCCCCTCGTCAAAAGAAGTGTTTCTCCACAATTTTATGCAATTTTGGAATATTGAAATTTTGAGGGAAATTCAACAGGCGCGGACCTTACAAATATAGTGAAAATTTGGTATTATCTTAAATTGTGCTAATAAAATAGTTTTTGTTTAAATTATTTGTTCCCCTCATCAATTGAAGTATTTCTCCATAATTTTAGGCAATTTTTGGAAAATTGAATTTTTGAGGGAAATTCGACAGGCGTGGACCTTACAAAAATAGTGAAAATTTGGTACTATCTTAAATTGTGCTAAGAAAATAGTTTTTGTTTAAATTATTTGTTTACCTCATCAAAAGAAGTGTTTCTGCACAATTTTATGCAATTTTTGGAAAATTGAAATTTTGAGGGAAATTCGACAGGCGCGAACCTTACAAAAAAAGTGAAAATTTGGTACTGTCTTTAATTGTGCTAAGAAAATAGTTTTTGTTTAAATTATTTGTTCCCCTCATCAATTGAAGTGTTTCTCCACAATTTTATGAAATTTTTGGAATATTGAAATTTTGAGGGAAATTCAACAGGCGTGGACCTTACAAAAATAGCGAAAATTTGGTATTATCTGAAATTGTGCTAATAAAATAGTTTTTGTTTAAATTATTTGTTCCCCTCATCAATTGAAGTGTTTCTTCACAATTTTAGGCAATTTTTGGAAAATTGAATTTTTGAGGGAAATTCGACAGGCGCGGACCTTACAAAAATAGATAAAATTTGGTACTATCTTAAATTGTGCTAAGAAAATAGTTTTTGTTTAAATCATTTGTTCCCCTCGTAAAAGGAAGTGTTTCTCCACAATTTTAGGCAATTTTTGGAAAATTGAATTTTTGAGGGAAAATCGACAGGCGCGGACCTTACAAAAATAGTGAAAATTTGGTACTATCTTAAATTGTGCTAAGAAAATACTTTTTGTTTAAATTATTTGTTCCCCTCATCAATTGAAGTGTTTCTCCACAATTTTAGGCATTTTTTTGAAAATTGAATTTTTGAGGGAAATTCGACAGGCGCGGACCTTACAAAAATAGTGAAAATTTGGTATTATCTTAAATTGTGCTAATAAAATAGTTTTTGTTTAAATTATTTGTTCCCCTCATCAATTTAAGTTTTTCTCCATAATTTTAGGCAATTTTTGGAAAATAGAATTTTTGAGGGAAATTCAACAGGCGCGGACCTTACAAAAATAGTGAAAATTTGGTACTATCTTAAATTGTGCTAACAAAATAGTTTTTGTTTAAATTATTTGTTCCCCTCATCAAGTGAGGTGTTTCTCCACAATTTTAGGCAATTTTTGGAAAATTGAATTTTTGAGGGAAATTCGACAGGTGCGGAACTTACAAAAACAGTGAAAATTTGGTACTATCTTTAATTGTGCTAATAAAATAGTTTTTGTTTAAATTATTTGTTCCCCTCATCAATTGAAGTGTTTCTCCACAATTTTAGGCAATTTTTGGAAAATTGAATTTTTGAGGGAAATTCGACAGGCGCGGACCTTACAAAAATAGTGAAAATTTGGTACTATCTTAAATTGTGCTAAGAAAATAGTTTTTGTTTAAATCATTTGTTCCCCTCGTCAAAAGAAGTGTTTCTCCGCAATTTTAGGCAATTTTTGGAAAATTGAATTTTTGAGGGAAAATCGACAGGCGCGGACCTTACAAAAATAGTGAAAATTTGGTACTATCTTAAATTGTGCTAAGAAAATAGTTTTTGTTTAAATTATTTGTTCCCCTCATCAAGTGAGGTGTTTCTCCACAATTTTAGTCAATTTTTGGAAAATTGAATTTTTGAGGGAAATTCGACAGGCGCGGACCTTACAAAAATAGTGAAAATTTGGTACTATCTTAAATTGTGCTAATAAAATAGTTTTTGTTTAAGTTATTTGTTCCCCTCATCAATTGAAGTGTTTCTCCACAATTTTAGGCAATTTTTGGAAAATTCAATTTTTGAGGGAAATTCGACAGGCGCGGACCTTACAAAAATAGATAAAATTTGGTACTATCTTAAATTGTGCTAAGAAAATAGTTTTTGTTTAAATCATTTGTTCCCCTCGTAAAAAGAAGTGTTTCTCCACAATTTTAGGCAATTTTTGGAAAATTGAATTTTTGAGGGAAAATCGACAGGCGCGGACCTTACAAAAATAGTGAAAATTTGGTACTATCTTAAATTGTGCTAAGAAAATACTTTTTGTTTAAATTATTTGTTCCCCTCATCAATTGAAGTGTTTCTCCACAATTTTAGGCATTTTTTTGAAAATTGAATTTTTGAGGGAAATTCGACAGGCGCAGACCTTACAAAAATAGTGAAAATTTGGTACTATCTTAAATTGTGCTAAGAAAATAGTTTTTGTTAAAATCATTTGTTCCCCTCGTCAAAAGAAGTGTTTCTCCACAATTTTATGCAATTTTGGAATATTGAAATTTTGAGGGAAATTCAACAGGCGCGGACCTTACAAATATAGTGAAAATTTGGTATTATCTTAAATTGTGCTAATAAAATAGTTTTTGTTTAAATTATTTGTTCCCCTCATCAATTGAAGTATTTCTCCATAATTTTAGGCAATTTTTGGAAAATTGAATTTTTGAGGGAAATTCGACAGGCGTGGACCTTACAAAAATAGTGAAAATTTGGTACTATCTTAAATTGTGCTAAGAAAATAGTTTTTGTTTAAATTATTTGTTTACCTCATCAAAAGAAGTGTTTCTGCACAATTTTATGCAATTTTTGGAAAATTGAAATTTTGAGGGAAATTCGACAGGCGCGAACCTTACAAAAAAAGTGAAAATTTGGTACTGTCTTTAATTGTGCTAAGAAAATAGTTTTTGTTTAAATTATTTGTTCCCCTCATCAATTGAAGTGTTTCTCCACAATTTTATGAAATTTTTGGAATATTGAAATTTTGAGGGAAATTCAACAGGCGTGGACCTTACAAAAATAGCGAAAATTTGGTATTATCTGAAATTGTGCTAATAAAATAGTTTTTGTTTAAATTATTTGTTCCCCTCATCAATTGAAGTGTTTCTTCACAATTTTAGGCAATTTTTGGAAAATTGAATTTTTGAGGGAAATTCGACAGGCGCGGACCTTACAAAAATAGATAAAATTTGGTACTATCTTAAATTGTGCTAAGAAAATAGTTTTTGTTTAAATCATTTGTTCCCCTCGTAAAAGGAAGTGTTTCTCCACAATTTTAGGCAATTTTTGGAAAATTGAATTTTTGAGGGAAAATCGACAGGCGCGACCTTACAAAAATAGTGAAAATTTGGTACTATCTTAAATTGTGCTAAGAAAATACTTTTTGTTTAAATTATTTGTTCCCCTCATCAATTGAAGTGTTTCTCCACAATTTTAGGCATTTTTTTGAAAATTGAATTTTTGAGGGAAATTCGACAGGCGCGGACCTTACAAAAATAGTGAAAATTTGGTATTATCTTAAATTGTGCTAATAAAATAGTTTTTGTTTAAATTATTTGTTCCCCTCATCAATTTAAGTTTTTCTCCATAATTTTAGGCAATTTTTGGAAAATAGAATTTTTGAGGGAAATTCAACAGGCGCGGACCTTACAAAAATAGTGAAAATTTGGTACTATCTTAAATTGTGCTAACAAAATAGTTTTTGTTTAAATTTTTTGTTCCCCTCATCAAGTGAGGTGTTTCTCCACAATTTTAGGCAATTTTTGGAAAATTGAATTTTTGAGGGAAATTCGACAGGTGCGGAACTTACAAAAACAGTGAAAATTTGGTACTATCTTAAATTGTGCTAATAAAATAGTTTTTGTTTAAATTATTTGTTCCCCTCATCAATTGAAGTGTTTCTCCACAATTTTAGGCAATTTTTGGAAAATTGAATTTTTGAGGGAAATTCGACAGGCGCGGACCTTACAAAAATAGTGAAAATTTGGTACTATCTTAAATTGTGCTAAGAAAATAGTTTTTGTTTAAATCATTTGTTCCCCTCGTCAAAAGAAGTGTTTCTCCGCAATTTTAGGCAATTTTTGGAAAATTGAATTTTTGAGGGAAAATCGACAGGCGCGGACCTTACAAAAATAGTGAAAATTTGGTACTATCTTAAATTGTGCTAAGAAAATAGTTTTTGTTTAAATTATTTGTTCCCCTCATCAAGTGAGGTGTTTCTCCACAATTTTAGTCAATTTTTGGAAAATTGAATTTTTGAGGGAAATTCGACAGGCGCGGACCTTACAAAAATAGTGAAAATTTGGTACTATCTTAAATTGTGCTAATAAAATAGTTTTTGTTTAAGTTATTTGTTCCCCTCATCAATTGAAGTGTTTCTCCACAATTTTAGGCAATTTTTGGAAAATTCAATTTTTGAGGGAAATTCGACAGGCGCGGACCTTACAAAAATAGATAAAATTTGGTACTATCTTAAATTGTGCTAAGAAAATAGTTTTTGTTTAAATCATTTGTTCCCCTCGTAAAAAGAAGTGTTTCTCCACAATTTTAGGCAATTTTTGGAAAATTGAATTTTTGAGGGAAAATCGACAGGCGCGGACCTTACAAAAATAGTGAAAATTTGGTACTATCTTAAATTGTGCTAAGAAAATACTTTTTGTTTAAATTATTTGTTCCCCTCATCAATTGAAGTGTTTCTCCACAATTTTAGGCATTTTTTTGAAAATTGAATTTTTGAGGGAAATTCGACAGGCGCAGACCTTACAAAAATAGTGAAAATTTGGTACTATCTTAAATTGTGCTAACAAAATAGTTTTTGTTTAAATTATTTGTTCCCCTCATCAAAAGAAGTGTTTCTCCACAATTTTAGGCAATTTTTGGAAAATTGAATTTTTGAGGGAAATTCGACAGGCGCGGACCTTACAAAAATAGTGAAAATTAGGTACTATATTAAATTGTGCTAACAAAATAGTTTTTGTTTAAATTATTAGTTCCCCTCATCAATTGAAGTGTTTCTCCACAATTTTAGGCAATTTTTGGAAAATTGAATTTTTGAGGGAAATTCGACAGGCGCGGACCTTACAAAAATAGTGAAAATTTGGTACTATCTTAAATTGTGCTAAAAAAATAGTTTTTGTTTAAATTATTTGTTCCCCTCATCAATTGAAGTATTTCTCCATAATTTTAGGCAATTTTTGGAAAATTGAATTTTTGAGGGAAATTCGACAGGCGTGGACCTTACAAAAATAGTTAAAATTTGGTACTATCTTAAATTGTGCTAAGAAAATAGTTTTTGTTTAAATTATTTGTTCCCCTCATCAATTGAAGTGTTTCTCCACAATTTTAGGCAATTTTTGGAAAATTGAATTTTTGAGGGAAATCCGACACGCGCGGACCTTACAAAAATAGTTAAAATTTGGTACTATCTTAAATTGTGCTAAGAAAATAGTTTTTGTTAAAATCATTTGTTCCCCTCGTCAAAAGAAGTGTTTCTCCACAATTTTATGCAATTTTGGAATATTGAAATTTTGAGGGAAATTCAACAGGCGCGGACCTTACAAATATAGTGAAAATTTGGTATTATCTTAAATTGTGCTAATAAAATAGTTTTTGTTTAAATTATTTGTTCCCCTCATCAATTGAAGTATTTCTCCATAATTTTAGGCAATTTTTGGAAAATTGAATTTTTGAGGGAAATTCGACAGGCGTGGACCTTACAAAAATAGTGAAAATTTGGTACTATCTTAAATTGTGCTAAGAAAATAGTTTTTGTTTAAATTATTTGTTTACCTCATCAAAAGAAGTGTTTCTGCACAATTTTATGCAATTTTTGGAAAATTGAAATTTTGAGGGAAATTCGACAGGCGCGAACCTTACAAAAAAAGTGAAAATTTGGTACTGTCTTTAATTGTGCTAAGAAAATAGTTTTTGTTTAAATTATTTGTTCCCCTCATCAATTGAAGTGTTTCTCCACAATTTTATGAAATTTTTGGAATATTGAAATTTTGAGGGAAATTCAACAGGCGTGGACCTTACAAAAATAGCGAAAATTTGGTATTATCTGAAATTGTGCTAATAAAATAGTTTTTGTTTAAATTATTTGTTCCCCTCATCAATTGAAGTGTTTCTTCACAATTTTAGGCAATTTTTAGAAATAGAATTTTTGAGGGAAATTCAACAGGCGCGTACCTTACAAAAAAAGTGAAAATTTGGTACTATCTTAAATTGTGCTAACAAAATAGTTTTTGTTTAAATTATTTGTTCCCCTCATCAAGTGAGGTGTTTCTCCACAATTTTAGGCAATTTTTGGAAAATTGAATTTTTGTTGGAAATTCGACAGGCGCGGACCTTACAAAAATAGTGAAAATTTGGTACTATCTTAAATTGTGCTAAAAAAATAGTTTTTGTTTAAATTATTTGTTCCCCTCATCAATTGAAGTATTTCTCCATAATTTTAGGCAATTTTTGGAAAATTGAATTTTTGAGGGAAATTCGACAGGCGCGGACCTTACAAAAGTAGTTAAAATTTGGTACTATCTTAAATTGTGCTAAGAAAATAGTTTTTGTTTAAATCATTTGTTCCCCTCGTCAAAAGAAGTGTTTCTCCACAATTTTAGGCAATTTTTGGAAAATTGAATTTTTGAGGGAAAATCGACAGGCGCGTACCTTACAAAAATAGTGAAAATTTGGTACTATCTTAAATTGTGCTAAGAAAATACTTTTTGTTTAAATTATTTGTTCCCCTCATCAATTGAAGTGTTTCTCCACAATTTTAGGCATTTTTTTGAAAATTGAATTTTTGAGGGAAATTCGACAGGCGGGGACCTTATAAAAATAGTGATAATTTGGTACTATCTTAAATTGTGCTAAGAAAATAGCTTTTGTTTAAATTATTTGTTTCCCTCATCAAAAGTAGTGTTTCTCCACAATTTTAGGCAATTTTTGGAAAATTGAATTTTTGTTGGAAATTCGACACGCGCGGAACTTACAAAAATAGTGAAAATTTGGTATTATCTTAAATTGTGCTAACAAAATAGTTTTTGTTTAAATTATTTGTTCCCCTCATCAAGTGAGGTGTTTCTCCACAATTTTAGGCAATTTTTGGAAAATTGAATTTTTGAGGGAAATTCGACAGGCGCGGACCTTACAAAAATAGTGAAAATTTGGTACTATCTTAAATTGTGCTAACAAAATAGTTTTTGTTTAAATTATTTGTTCCCCTCATCAAGTGAGGTGTTTCTCCACAATTTTAGGCAATTTTTGGAAAATTGAATTTTTGTGGGAAATTCGACAGGCGCGGACCTTACAAAAATAGTTAAAATTTGGTACTATCTTAAATTGTGCTAACAAAATAGTTTTTGTTTAAATTATTTGTTCCCCTCATCAATTGAAGTGTTTCTCCACAATTTTAGGCAATTTTTGGAAAATTGAATTTTTGAGGGAAATCCGACACGAGCGGACCTTACAAAAATAGTTAAAATTTGGTACTATCTTAAATTGTGCTAAGAAAATAGTTTTTGTTTAAATCATTTGTTCCCCTCGTCAAAAGAAGTGTTTCTCCGCAATTTTAGGCAATTTTTGGAAAATTGATTTTTTGTTTCTAAATTCGACAGGCGCGGAACTTACAAAAATAGTGAAAATTTGGTATTATCTTTAATTGTGCTAAGAAAATAGTTTTTGTTTAAATTATTTGTTCCCCTCATCAAAAGAAGTGTTTCTCCACAATTTTATGCAATTTTTGGAATATTGAAATTTTGAGGGAAATTCGACAGGCGCGGACCTTACAAAAATAGTGAAAATTTGGTATTATCTTAAATTGTGCTAATAAAATAGTTTTTGTTTAAATTATTTGTTCCCCTCATCAATTGAAGAGTTTCTTCACAATTTTAGGCAATTTTTGGAAAATAGAATTTTTGAGGGAAATTCAACAGGCGCGTACCTTACAAAAATAGTGAAAATTTGGTACTATCTTAAATTGTGCTATTAAAATAGTTTTTGTTAAATTATTTGTTCCTCTCATCAAAAGAAGTGTTTCTCCACAATTTTAGGCAATTTTTGGAAAATTGAATTTTTGAGGGAAATTCGACAGGCGCGACCCTTACAAAAATAGTGAAAATTTGGTACTATCTTAAATTGTGCTAACAAAATAGTTTTTGTTTAAATTATTTGTTCCCCTCATCAAGTGAGGTGTTTCTCCACAATTTTATGCAATTTTTGGAATATTGAAATTTTGAGGGAAATTCGACAGGCGCGGACCTTACAAAAATAGTGAAAATTTGGTATTATCTTAAATTGTGCTAATAAAATAGTTTTTGTTTAAATTATTTGTTCCCCTCATCAATTTAAGTGTTTCTCCATAATTTTAGGCAATTTTTGGAAAATAGAATTTTTGAGGGAAATTCAACAGGCGCGTGCCTTACAAAAATAGTGAAAATTTGGTACTATCTTAAATTGTGCTAACAAAATAGTTTTTGTTTAAATTATTTGTTCCCCTCATCAAGTGAGGTGTTTCTCCACAATTTTAGGCAATTTTTGGAAAATTGAATTTTTGAGGGAAATTCGACAGGTGCGGAACTTACAAAAATAGTGAAATTTGGTACTATCTTAAATTGTGCTAATAAAATAGTTTTTGTTTAAATTATTTGTTCCCCTCATCAATTGAAGTGTTTCTCCACAATTTTAGGCAATTTTTGGAAAATTGAATATTTGAGGGAAATTCGACAGGCGCGGACCTTACAAAAGTAGTTAAAATTTGGTACTATCTTAAATTGTGCTAAGAAAATAGTTTTTGTTTAAATCATTTGTTCCCCTCGTCAAAAGAAGTGTTTCTCCACAATTTTAGGCAATTTTTGGAAAATTGAATTTTTGAGGGAAAATCGACAGGCGCGGACCTTACAAAAATAGTGAAAATTTGGTACTATCTTAAATTGTGCTAACAAAATAGTTTTTGTTTAAATTATTTGTTCCCCTCATCAAGTGAGGTGTTTCTCCATAATTTTAGTCATTTTTTGGAAAATTGAATTTTTGAGGGAAATTCGACAGGCGCGGACCTTACAAAAATAGTGAAAATTTAGTACTATCTTAAATTGTGCTAATAAAATAGTTTTTGTTTAAGTTATTTGTTCCCCTCATCAATTGAAGTGTTTCTCCACAATTTTAGGCAATTTTTGGAAAATTCAATTTTTGAGGGAAATTCGACAGGCGCGGACCTTACAAAAATAGATAAAATTTGGTACTATCTTAAATTGTGCTAAGAAAATAGTTTTTGTTTAAATCATTTGTTCCCCTCGTAAAAGGAAGTGTTTCTCCACAATTTTAGGCAATTTTTGGAAAATTGAATTTTTGAGGGAAAATCGACAGGCGCGGACCTTACAAAAATAGTGAAAATTTGGTACTATCTTAAATTGTGCTAAGAAAATACTTTTTGTTTAAATTATTTGTTCCCCTCATCAATTGAAGTGTTTCTCCACAATTTTAGGCATTTTTTTGAAAATTGAATTTTTGAGGGAAATTCGACAGGCGCGGACCTTACAAAAATAGTGAAAATTTGGTATTATCTTAAATTGTGCTAATAAAATAGTTTTTGTTTAAATTATTTGTTCCCCTCATCAATTTAAGTTTTTCTCCATAATTTTAGGCAATTTTTGGAAAATAGAATTTTTGAGGGAAATTCAACAGGCGCGGACCTTACAAAAATAGTGAAAATTTGGTACTATCTTAAATTGTGCTAACAAAATAGTTTTTGTTTAAATTATTTGTTCCCCTCATCAAGTGAGGTGTTTCTCCACAATTTTAGGCAATTTTTGGAAAATTGAATTTTTGAGGGAAATTCGACAGGTGCGGAACTTACAAAAACAGTGAAAATTTGGTACTATCTTAAATTGTGCTAATAAAATAGTTTTTGTTTAAATTATTTGTTCCCCTCATCAATTGAAGTGTTTCTCCACAATTTTAGGCAATTTTTGGAAAATTGAATTTTTGAGGGAAATTCGACAGGCGCGGACCTTACAAAAATAGTGAAAATTTGGTACTATCTTAAATTGTGCTAAGAAAATAGTTTTTGTTTAAATCATTTGTTCCCCTCGTCAAAAGAAGTGTTTCTCCGCAATTTTAGGCAATTTTTGGAAAATTGAATTTTTGAGGGAAAATCGACAGGCGCGGACCTTACAAAAATAGTGAAAATTTGGTACTATCTTAAATTGTGCTAAGAAAATAGTTTTTGTTTAAATTATTTGTTCCCCTCATCAAGTGAGGTGTTTCTCCACAATTTTAGTCAATTTTTGGAAAATTGAATTTTTGAGGGAAATTCGACAGGCGTGGACCTTACAAAAATAGTGAAAATTTGGTACTATCTTAAATTGTGCTAATAAAATAGTTTTTGTTTAAGTTATTTGTTCCCCTCATCAATTGAAGTGTTTCTCCACAATTTTAGGCAATTTTTGGAAAATTCAATTTTTGAGGGAAATTCGACAGGCGCGGACCTTACAAAAATAGATAAAATTTGGTACTATCTTAAATTGTGCTAAGAAAATAGTTTTTGTTTAAATCATTTGTTCCCCTCGTAAAAAGAAGTGTTTCTCCACAATTTTAGGCAATTTTTGGAAAATTGAATTTTTGAGGGAAAATCGACAGGCGCGGACCTTACAAAAATAGTGAAAATTTGGTACTATCTTAAATTGTGCTAAGAAAATACTTTTTGTTTAAATTATTTGTTCCCCTCATCAATTGAAGTGTTTCTCCACAATTTTAGGCATTTTTTTGAAAATTGAATTTTTGAGGGAAATTCGACAGGCGCAGACCTTACAAAAATAGTGAAAATTTGGTACTATCTTAAATTGTGCTAACAAAATAGTTTTTGTTTAAATTATTTGTTCCCCTCATCAAAAGAAGTGTTTCTCCACAATTTTAGGCAATTTTTGGAAAATTGAATTTTTGAGGGAAATTCGACAGGCGCGGACCTTACAAAAATAGTGAAAATTAGGTACTATATTAAATTGTGCTAACAAAATAGTTTTTGTTTAAATTATTAGTTCCCCTCATCAATTGAAGTGTTTCTCCACAATTTTAGGCAATTTTTGGAAAATTGAATTTTTCAGGGAAATTCGACAGGCGCGGACCTTACAAAAATAGTGAAAATTTGGTACTATCTTAAATTGTGCTAAGAAAATACTTTTTGTTTAAATTATTTGTTCCCCTCATCAATTGAAGTGTTTCTCCACAATTTTAGGCATTTTTTTGGAAATTAAATTTTTGAGGGAAATTCGACAGGCGTGGACCTTACAAAATTAGTGAATATTTGGTACTATCTTAAATTGTGCTAACAAAATAGTTTTTGTTTACATTATTTGTTCCCCTCATCAAAAGAAGTGTTTCTCCACAATTTTAGGCAATTTTTGGAAAATTGAATTTTTGAGGGAAATTGGACAGGCGCGGACCTTACAAAAATAGTGAAAATTTGGTACTATCTTAAATTGTGCTAAGAAAATACTTTTTGTTTAAATTATTTGTTCCCCTCATCAATTGAAGTGTTTCTCCACAATTTTAGGCATTTTTTTGGAAATTAAATTTTTGAGGGAAATTCGACAGGCGTGGACCTTACAAAATTAGTGAAAATTTGGTACTATCTTAAATTGTGCTAACAAAATAGTTTTTGTTTAAATTATTTGTTCCCCTCATCAAAAGAAGTGTTTCTCCACAATTTTAGGCAATTTTTGGAAAATTGAATTATTGAGGTAAATTCGAAAGGCGCGGACCTTACAAAAATAGTGAAAATTTGGTACTATCTTAAATTGTGCTAACAAAATATTTTTTGTTTAAATTATTTGTTCCCCTCGTCAAGTGAGGTGTTTCTCCACAATTTTAGGCAATTTTTGGAAAATTGAATTTTTGAGGGAAATTCGACAGGCGCGGACCTTACAAAAATAGTGAAAATTTGGTACTATCTTAAATTGTGCTAAAAAAATAGTTTTTGTTTTAATTATTTGTTCCCCTCATCAATTGAAGTGTTTCTCCACAATTTTAGGCATTTTTTTGGAAATTAAATTTTTGAGGGAAATTCGACAGGCGCGGACCTTACAAAATTAGTGAAAATTTGGTACTATCTTAAATTGTGCTAACAAAATAGTTTTTGTTTAAATTATTTGTTCCCCTCATCAAAAGAAGTGTTTCTCCACAATTTTAGGCAATTTTTGGAAAATTGAATTATTGAGGGAAATTCGAAAGGCGCGGACCTTACAAAAATAGTGAAAATAGTTTTTGTTTAAATTATTTGTTCCCCTCGTCAAGTGAGGTGTTTCTCCACAATTTTAGGCAATTTTTGGAAAATTGAATTTTTGAGGGAAATTCGACAGGCGCGGACCTTACAAAATAGTGAAAAATTGGTACTATCTTAAATTGTGCTAATAAAATAGTTTTTGTTTAAATTATTTGTTCCCCTCATCAATTGAAGTGTTTCTCCACAATTTTAGGCAATTTTTGGAAAATTGAATTTTTGAGGGAAATTCGACAGGCGCGGACCTTACAAAAATAGTGAAAATTTGGTACTATCTTAAATTGTGCTTAAAAAATAGTTTTTGTTTAAATTATTTGTTCCCCTCATCAATTGAAGTGTTTCTGCACAATTTTATGCAATATTTGGAAAATTGAAATTTTGAGGGAAATTCGACAGGCGCGGACCTGACAAAAAAAGTGAAAATTTGGTACTGTCTTAAATTGTGCTAAGAAAATAGTTTTTGTTTAAATTATTTGTTTCCCTCATCAAAAGTAGTGTTTCTCCACAATTTTAGGAAATTTTTGGAAAATTGATTTTTTGTTTCTAAATTCGACAGGCGCGGAACTTACAAAAATAGTGAAAATTTGGTACTATCTTTAATTGTGCTAAGAAAATAGTTTTTGTTTAAATTATTTGTTCCCCTCATCAATTGAAGTGTTTCTGCACAATTTTATGCAATTTTTGGAATATTGAAATTTTGAGGGAAATTCGACAGGCGCGGACATGACAAAAAAAGTGAAAATTTGGTACTGTCTTAAATTGTGCTAACAAAATAGTTTTTGTTTAAATTATTTGTTCCTCTCATCAAAAGAAGTGTTTCTCCACAATTTTAGGCAATTTTTGGAAAATTGAATTTTTGAGGGAAATTCGACAGGCGCGGACCTTACAAAAATAGTGAAAATTTGGTACTATCTTAAATTGTGCTAACAAAATAGTTTTTGTTTAAATTATTTGTTCCCCTCATCAAGTGAGGTGTTTCTCCACAATTTTATGCAATTTTTGGAATATTGAAATTTTGAGGGAAATTCGACAGGCGCGGACCTTACAAAAATAGTGAAAATTTGGTATTATCTTAAATTGTGCTAATAAAATAGTCTTTGTTTAAATTATTTGTTCCCCTCATCAATTTAAGTGTTTCTCCATAATTTTAGGCAATTTTTGGAAAATAGAATTTTTGAGGGAAATTCAACAGGCGCGTGCCTTACAAAAATAGTGAAAATTTGGTACTATCTTAAATTGTGCTAACAAAATAGTTTTTGTTTAAATTATTTGTTCCCCTCATCAAGTGAGGTGTTTCTCCACAATTTTAGGCAATTTTTGGAAAATTGAATTTTTGAGGGAAATTCGACAGGTGCGGAACTTACAAAAATAGTGAAAATTTGGTACTATCTTAAATTGTGCTAATAAAATAGTTTTTGTTTAAATTATTTGTTCCCCTCATCAATTGAAGTGTTTCTCCACAATTTTAGGCAATTTTTGGAAAATTGAATTTTTGAGGGAAAATCGACAGGCGCGGACCTTACAAAAATAGTGAAAATTTGGTACTATCTTAAATTGTGCTAACAAAATAGTTTTTGTTTAAATTATTTTTTCCCCTCATCAAGTGAGGTGTTTCTCCACAATTTTAGTCATTTTTTGGAAAATTGAATTTTTGAGGGAAATTCGACAGGCGCGGACCTGACAAAAAAAGTGAAAATTTGGTACTGTCTTAAATTGTGCTAATAAAATAGTTTTTGTTTAAGTTATTTGTTCCCCTCATCAATTGAAGTGTTACTCCACAATTTTAGGCAATTTTTGGAAAATTCAATTTTTGAGGGAAATTCGACAGGCGCGGACCTTACAAAAATAGATAAAATTTGGTACTATCTTAAATTGTGCTAAGAAAATAGTTTTTGTTTAAATCATTTGTTCCCCTCGTAAAAAGAAGTGTTTCTCCACAATTTTAGGCAATTTTTGGAAAATTGAATTTTTGAGGGAAAATTGACAGGCGCGGACCTTACAAAAATAGTGAAAATTTGGTATTATCTTTAATTGTGCTAAGAAAATAGTTTTTGTTTAAATTATTTGTTCCCCTCATCAAAAGAAGTGTTTCTCCACAATTTTATGCAATTTTTGGAATATTGAAATTTTGAGGGAAATTCGACAGGCGCGGACCTTACAAAAATAGTGAAAATTTGGTATTATCTTAAATTGTGCTAATAAAATAGTTTTTGTTTAAATTATTTGTTCCCCTCATCAATTGAAGAGTTTCTTCACAATTTTAGGCAATTTTTGGAAAATAGAATTTTTGAGGGAAATTCAACAGGCGCGTACCTTACAAAAATAGTGAAAATTTGGTACTATCTTAAATTGTGCTAACAAAATAGTTTTTGTTAAATTATTTGTTCCTCTCATCAAAAGAAGTGTTTCTCCACAATTTTAGGCAATTTTTGGAAAATTGAATTTTTGAGGGAAATTCGACAGGCGCGGACCTTACAAAAATAGTGAAAATTTGGTACTATCTTAAATTGTGCTAACAAAATAGTTTTTGTTTAAATTATTTGTTCCCCTCATCAAGTGAGGTGTTTCTCCACAATTTTATGCAATTTTTGGAATATTGAAATTTTGAGGGAAATTCGACAGGCGCGGACCTTACAAAAATAGTGAAAATTTGGTATTATCTTAAATTGTGCTAATAAAATAGTTTTTGTTTAAATTATTTGTTCCCCTCATCAATTTAAGTGTTTCTCCATAATTTTAGGCAATTTTTGGAAAATAGAATTTTTGAGGGAAATTCAACAGGCGCGTGCCTTACAAAAATAGTGAAAATTTGGTACTATCTTAAATTGTGCTAACAAAATAGTTTTTGTTTAAATTATTTGTTCCCCTCATCAAGTGAGGTGTTTCTCCACAATTTTAGGCAATTTTTGGAAAATTGAATTTTTGAGGGAAATTCGACAGGTGCGGAACTTACAAAAATAGTGAAAATTTGGTACTATCTTAAATTGTGCTAATAAAATAGTTTTTGTTTAAATTATTTGTTCCCCTCATCAATTGAAGTGTTTCTCCACAATTTTAGGCAATTTTTGGAAAATTGAATATTTGAGGGAAATTCGACAGGCGCGGACCTTACAAAAGTAGTTAAAATTTGGTACTATCTTAAATTGTGCTAAGAAAATAGTTTTTGTTTAAATCATTTGTTCCCCTCGTCAAAAGAAGTGTTTCTCCACAATTTTAGGCAATTTTTGGAAAATTGAATTTTTGAGGGAAAATCGACAGGCGCGGACCTTACAAAAATAGTGAAAATTTGGTACTATCTTAAATTGTGCTAACAAAATAGTTTTTGTTTAAATTATTTGTTCCCCTCATCAAGTGAGGTGTTTCTCCACAATTTTAGTCATTTTTTGGAAAATTGAATTTTTGAGGGAAATTCGACAGGCGCGGACCTTACAAAAATAGTGAAAATTTAGTACTATCTTAAATTGTGCTAATAAAATAGTTTTTGTTTAAGTTATTTGTTCCCCTCATCAATTGAAGTGTTTCTCCACAATTTTAGGCAATTTTTGGAAAATTCAATTTTTGAGGGAAATTCGACAGGCGCGGACCTTACAAAAATAGATAAAATTTGGTACTATCTTAAATTGTGCTAAGAAAATAGTTTTTGTTTAAATCATTTGTTCCCCTCGTAAAAGGAAGTGTTTCTCCACAATTTTAGGCAATTTTTGGAAAATTGAATTTTTGAGGGAAAATCGACAGGCGCGGACCTTACAAAAATAGTGAAAATTTGGTACTATCTTAAATTGTGCTAAGAAAATACTTTTTGTTTAAATTATTTGTTCCCCTCATCAATTGAAGTGTTTCTCCACAATTTTAGGCATTTTTTTGAAAATTGAATTTTTGAGGGAAATTCGACAGGCGCGGACCTTACAAAAATAGTGAAAATTTGGTATTATCTTAAATTGTGCTAATAAAATAGTTTTTGTTTAAATTATTTGTTCCCCTCATCAATTTAAGTTTTTCTCCATAATTTTAGGCAATTTTTGGAAAATAGAATTTTTGAGGGAAATTCAACAGGCGCGGACCTTACAAAAATAGTGAAAATTTGGTACTATCTTAAATTGTGCTAACAAAATAGTTTTTGTTTAAATTATTTGTTCCCCTCATCAAGTGAGGTGTTTCTCCACAATTTTAGGCAATTTTTGGAAAATTGAATTTTTGAGGGAAATTCGACAGGTGCGGAACTTACAAAAACAGTGAAAATTTGGTACTATCTTAAATTGTGCTAATAAAATAGTTTTTGTTTAAATTATTTGTTCCCCTCATCAATTGAAGTGTTTCTCCACAATTTTAGGCAATTTTTGGAAAATTGAATTTTTGAGGGAAATTCGACAGGCGCGGACCTTACAAAAATAGTGAAAATTTGGTACTATCTTAAATTGTGCTAAGAAAATAGTTTTTGTTTAAATCATTTGTTCCCCTCGTCAAAAGAAGTGTTTCTCCGCAATTTTAGGCAATTTTTGGAAAATTGAATTTTTGAGGGAAAATCGACAGGCGCGGACCTTACAAAAATAGTGAAAATTTGGTACTATCTTAAATTGTGCTAAGAAAATAGTTTTTGTTTAAATTATTTGTTCCCCTCATCAAGTGAGGTGTTTCTCCACAATTTTAGTCAATTTTTGGAAAATTGAATTTTTGAGGGAAATTCGACAGGCGCGGACCTTACAAAAATAGTGAAAATTTGGTACTATCTTAAATTGTGCTAATAAAATAGTTTTTGTTTAAGTTATTTGTTCCCCTCATCAATTGAAGTGTTTCTCCACAATTTTAGGCAATTTTTGGAAAATTCAATTTTTGAGGGAAATTCGACAGGCGCGGACCTTACAAAAATAGATAAAATTTGGTACTATCTTAAATTGTGCTAAGAAAATAGTTTTTGTTTAAATCATTTGTTCCCCTCGTAAAAAGAAGTGTTTCTCCACAATTTTAGGCAATTTTTGGAAAATTGAATTTTTGAGGGAAAATCGACAGGCGCGGACCTTACAAAAATAGTGAAAATTTGGTACTATCTTAAATTGTGCTAAGAAAATACTTTTTGTTTAAATTATTTGTTCCCCTCATCAATTGAAGTGTTTCTCCACAATTTTAGGCATTTTTTTGAAAATTGAATTTTTGAGGGAAATTCGACAGGCGCAGACCTTACAAAAATAGTGAAAATTTGGTACTATCTTAAATTGTGCTAACAAAATAGTTTTTGTTTAAATTATTTGTTCCCCTCATCAAAAGAAGTGTTTCTCCACAATTTTAGGCAATTTTTGGAAAATTGAATTTTTGAGGGAAATTCGACAGGCGCGGACCTTACAAAAATAGTGAAAATTAGGTACTATATTAAATTGTGCTAACAAAATAGTTTTTGTTTAAATTATTAGTTCCCCTCATCAATTGAAGTGTTTCTCCACAATTTTAGGCAATTTTTGGAAAATTGAATTTTTCAGGGAAATTCGACAGGCGCGGACCTTACAAAAATAGTGAAAATTTGGTACTATCTTAAATTGTGCTAAGAAAATACTTTTTGTTTAAATTATTTGTTCCCCTCATCAATTGAAGTGTTTCTCCACAATTTTAGGCATTTTTTTGGAAATTGAATTTTTGAGGGAAATTCGACAGGCGCAGACCTTACAAAAATAGTGAAAATTTGGTACTATCTTAAATTGTGCTAACAAAATAGTTTTTGTTTAAATTATTTGTTCCCCTCATCAAAAGAAGTGTTTCTCCACAATTTTAGGCAATTTTTGGAAAATTGAATTTTTGAGGGAAATTCGACAGGCGCGGACCTTACAAAAATAGTGAAAATTAGGTACTATATTAAATTGTGCTAACAAAATAGTTTTTGTTTAAATTATTAGTTCCCCTCATCAATTGAAGTGTTTCTCCACAATTTTAGGCAATTTTTGGAAAATTGAATTTTTCAGGGAAATTCGACAGGCGCGGACCTTACAAAAATAGTGAAAATTTGGTACTATCTTAAATTGTGCTAAGAAAATACTTTTTGTTTAAATTATTTGTTCCCCTCATCAATTGAAGTGTTTCTCCACAATTTTAGGCATTTTTTTGGAAATTAAATTTTTGAGGGAAATTCGACAGGCGTGGACCTTACAAAATTAGTGAATATTTGGTACTATCTTAAATTGTGCTAACAAAATAGTTTTTGTTTACATTATTTGTTCCCCTCATCAAAAGAAGTGTTTCTCCACAATTTTAGGCAATTTTTGGAAAATTGAATTTTTGAGGGAAATTGGACAGGCGCGGACCTTACAAAAATAGTGAAAATTTGGTACTATCTTAAATTGTGCTAAGAAAATACTTTTTGTTTAAATTATTTGTTCCCCTCATCAATTGAAGTGTTTCTCCACAATTTTAGGCATTTTTTTGGAAATTAAATTTTTGAGGGAAATTCGACAGGCGTGGACCTTACAAAATTAGTGAAAATTTGGTACTATCTTAAATTGTGCTAACAAAATAGTTTTTGTTTAAATTATTTGTTCCCCTCATCAAAAGAAGTGTTTCTCCACAATTTTAGGCAATTTTTGGAAAATTGAATTATTGAGGTAAATTCGAAAGGCGCGGACCTTACAAAAATAGTGAAAATTTGGTACTATCTTAAATTGTGCTAACAAAATATTTTTTGTTTAAATTATTTGTTCCCCTCGTCAAGTGAGGTGTTTCTCCACAATTTTAGGCAATTTTTGGAAAATTGAATTTTTGAGGGAAATTCGACAGGCGCGGACCTTACAAAAATAGTGAAAATTTGGTACTATCTTAAATTGTGCTAAAAAAATAGTTTTTGTTTAAATTATTTGTTCCCCTCATCAATTGAAGTGTTTCTCCACAATTTTAGGCATTTTTTTGGAAATTAAATTTTTGAGGGAAATTCGACAGGCGCGGACCTTACAAAATTAGTGAAAATTTGGTACTATCTTAAATTGTGCTAACAAAATAGTTTTTGTTTAAATTATTTGTTCCCCTCATCAAAAGAAGTGTTTCTCCACAATTTTAGGCAATTTTTGGAAAATTGAATTATTGAGGGAAATTCGAAAGGCGCGGACCTTACAAAAATAGTGAAAATAGTTTTTGTTTAAATTATTTGTTCCCCTCGTCAAGTGAGGTGTTTCTCCACAATTTTAGGCAATTTTTGGAAAATTGAATTTTTGAGGGAAATTCGACAGGCGCGGACCTTACAAAATAGTGAAAAATTGGTACTATCTTAAATTGTGCTAATAAAATAGTTTTTGTTTAAATTATTTGTTCCCCTCATCAATTGAAGTGTTTCTCCACAATTTTAGGCAATTTTTGGAAAATTGAATTTTTGAGGGAAATTCGACAGGCGCGGACCTTACAAAAATAGTGAAAATTTGGTACTATCTTAAATTGTGCTTAAAAAATAGTTTTTGTTTAAATTATTTGTTCCCCTCATCAATTGAAGTGTTTCTGCACAATTTTATGCAATATTTGGAAAATTGAAATTTTGAGGGAAATTCGACAGGCGCGGACCTGACAAAAAAAGTGAAAATTTGGTACTGTCTTAAATTGTGCTAAGAAAATAGTTTTTGTTTAAATTATTTGTTTCCCTCATCAAAAGTAGTGTTTCTCCACAATTTTAGGAAATTTTTGGAAAATTGATTTTTTGTTTCTAAATTCGACAGGCGCGGAACTTACAAAAATAGTGAAAATTTGGTACTATCTTTAATTGTGCTAAGAAAATAGTTTTTGTTTAAATTATTTGTTCCCCTCATCAATTGAAGTGTTTCTGCACAATTTTATGCAATTTTTGGAATATTGAAATTTTGAGGGAAATTCGACAGGCGCGGACATGACAAAAAAAGTGAAAATTTGGTACTGTCTTAAATTGTGCTAACAAAATAGTTTTTGTTTAAATTATTTGTTCCTCTCATCAAAAGAAGTGTTTCTCCACAATTTTAGGCAATTTTTGGAAAATTGAATTTTTGAGGGAAATTCGACAGGCGCGGACCTTACAAAAATAGTGAAAATTTGGTACTATCTTAAATTGTGCTAACAAAATAGTTTTTGTTTAAATTATTTGTTCCCCTCATCAAGTGAGGTGTTTCTCCACAATTTTATGCAATTTTTGGAATATTGAAATTTTGAGGGAAATTCGACAGGCGCGGACCTTACAAAAATAGTGAAAATTTGGTATTATCTTAAATTGTGCTAATAAAATAGTCTTTGTTTAAATTATTTGTTCCCCTCATCAATTTAAGTGTTTCTCCATAATTTTAGGCAATTTTTGGAAAATAGAATTTTTGAGGGAAATTCAACAGGCGCGTGCCTTACAAAAATAGTGAAAATTTGGTACTATCTTAAATTGTGCTAACAAAATAGTTTTTGTTTAAATTATTTGTTCCCCTCATCAAGTGAGGTGTTTCTCCACAATTTTAGGCAATTTTTGGAAAATTGAATTTTTGAGGGAAATTCGACAGGTGCGGAACTTACAAAAATAGTGAAAATTTGGTACTATCTTAAATTGTGCTAATAAAATAGTTTTTGTTTAAATTATTTGTTCCCCTCATCAATTGAAGTGTTTCTCCACAATTTTAGGCAATTTTTGGAAAATTGAATTTTTGAGGGAAAATCGACAGGCGCGGACCTTACAAAAATAGTGAAAATTTGGTACTATCTTAAATTGTGCTAACAAAATAGTTTTTGTTTAAATTATTTTTTCCCCTCATCAAGTGAGGTGTTTCTCCACAATTTTAGTCATTTTTTGGAAAATTGAATTTTTGAGGGAAATTCGACAGGCGCGGACCTGACAAAAAAAGTGAAAATTTGGTACTGTCTTAAATTGTGCTAATAAAATAGTTTTTGTTTAAGTTATTTGTTCCCCTCATCAATTGAAGTGTTACTCCACAATTTTAGGCAATTTTTGGAAAATTCAATTTTTGAGGGAAATTCGACAGGCGCGGACCTTACAAAAATAGATAAAATTTGGTACTATCTTAAATTGTGCTAAGAAAATAGTTTTTGTTTAAATCATTTGTTCCCCTCGTAAAAAGAAGTGTTTCTCCACAATTTTAGGCAATTTTTGGAAAATTGAATTTTTGAGGGAAAATTGACAGGCGCGGACCTTACAAAAATAGTGAAAATTTGGTACTATCTTAATTTGTGCTAAGAAAATACTTTTTGTTTAAATTATTTGTTCCCCTCATCAATTGAAGTGTTTCTCCACAATTTTAGGCATTTTTTTGGAAATTAAATTTTTGAGGGAAATTCGACAGGCGTGGACCTTACAAAATTAGTGAAAATTTGGTACTATCTTAAATTGTGCTAACAAAATAGTTTTTGTTTAAATTATTTGTTCCCCTCATCAAAAGAAGTGTTTCTCCACAATTTTAGGCAATTTTTGGAAAATTGAATTTTTGAGGGAAATTGGACAGGCGCGGACTTTACAAAAATAGTGAAAATTTGGTACTATCTTAAATTGTGCTAAGAAAATACTTTTTGTTTAAATTATTTGTTCCCCTCATCAATTGAAGTGTTTCTCCACAATTTTAGGCATTTTTTTGGAAATTAAATTTTTGAGGGAAATTCGACAGGCGTGGACCTTACAAAATTAATGAAAATTTGGTACTATCTTAAATTGTGCTAACAAAATAGTTTTTGTTTAAATTATTTGTTCCCCTCATCAAAAGAAGTGTTTCTCCACAATTTTAGGCAATTTTTGGAAAATTGAATTATTGAGGTAAATTCGAAAGGCGCGGACCTTACAAAAATAGTGAAAATTTGGTACTATCTTCAATTGTGCTAACAAAATATTTTTTGTTTAAATTATTTGTTCCCCTCGTCAAGTGAGGTGTTTCTCCACAATTTTAGGCAATTTTTGGAAAATTGAATTTTTGAGGGAAATTCGACAGGCGCGGACCTTACAAAAATAGTGAAAATTTGGTACTATCTTAAATTGTGCTAAAAAAATAGTTTTTGTTTAAATTATTTGTTCCCCTCATCAATTGAAGTGTTTCTCCACAATTTTAGGCATTTTTTTGGAAATTAAATTTTTGAGGGAAATTCGACAGGCTCGGACCTTACAAAATTAGTGAAAATTTGGTACTATCTTAAATTGTGCTAACAAAATAGTTTTTGTTTAAATTATTTGTTCCCCTCATCTAAAGAAGTGTTTCTCCACAATTTTAGGCAATTTTTGGAAAATTGAATTATTGAGTGAAATTCGAAAGGCGCGGACCTTACAAAAATAGTGAAAATAGTTTTTGTTTAAATTATTTGTTCCCCTCGTCAAGTGAGGTGTTTCTCCACAATTTTAGGCAATTTTTGGAAAATTGAATTTTTGAGGGAAATTCGACAGGCGCGGACCTTACAAAATAGTGAAAAATTGGTACTATCTTAAATTGTGCTAATAAAATAGTTTTTGTTTAAATTATTTGTTCCCCTCATCAATTGAAGTGTTTCTCCACAATTTTAGGCAATTTTTGGAAAATTGAATTTTTGAGGGAAATTCGACAGGCGCGGACCTTACAAAAATAGTGAAAATTTGGTACTATCTTAAATTGTGCTAAAAAAATAGTTTTTGTTTAAATTATTTGTTCCCCTCATCAATTGAAGTGTTTCTGCACAATTTTATGCAATATTTGGAAAATTGAAATTTTGAGGGAAATTCGACAGGCGCGGACCTGACAAAAAAAGTGAAAATTTGGTACTGTCTTAAATTGTGCTAAGAAAATAGTTTTTGTTTAAATTATTTGTTTCCCTCATCAAAAGTAGTGTTTCTCCACAATTTTAGGAAATTTTTGGAAAATTGATTTTTTGTTTCTAAATTCGACAGGCGCGGAACTTACAAAAATAGTGAAAATTTGGTACTATCTTTAATTGTGCTAAGAAAATAGTTTTTGTTTAAATTATTTGTTCCCCTCATCAAAAGAAGTGTTTCTCCACAATTTTATGCAATTTTTGGAATATTGAAATTTTGAGGGAAATTCGACAGGCGCGGACCTTACAAAAATAGTGAAAATTTGGTATTATCTTAAATTGTGCTAATAAAATAGTTTTTGTTTAAATTATTTGTTCCCCTCATCAATTGAAGAGTTTCTTCACAATTTTAGGCAATTTTTGGAAAATAGAATTTTTGAGGGAAATTCAACAGGCACGTACCTTACAAAAATAGTGAAAATTTGGTACTATCTTAAATTGTGCTAACAAAATAGTTTTTGTTTAAATTATTTGTTCCTCTCATCAAAAGAAGTGTTTCTCCACAATTTTAGGCAATTTTTGGAAAATTGAATTTTTGAGGGAAATTTGACAGGCGCGGACCTTACAAAAATAGTGAAAATTTGGTACTATCTTAAATTGTGCTAACAAAATAGTTTTTGTTTAAATTATTTGTTCCCCTCATCAAGTGAGGTGTTTCTCCACAATTTTATGCAATTTTTGGAATATTGAAATTTTGAGGGAAATTCGACAGGCGCGGACCTTACAAAAATAGTGAAAATTTGGTATTATCTTAAATTGTGCTAATAAAATAGTCTTTGTTTAAATTATTTGTTCCCCTCATCAATTTAAGTGTTTCTCCATAATTTTAGGCAATTTTTGGAAAATAGAATTTTTGAGGGAAATTCAACAGGCGCGTGCCTTACAAAAATAGTGAAAATTTGGTACTATCTTAAATTGTGCTAACAAAATAGTTTTTGTTTAAGTTATTTGTTCCCCTCATCAATTGAAGTGTTTCTCCACAATTTTAGGCAATTTTTGGAAAATTCAATTTTTGAGGGAAATTCGACAGGCGCGGACCTTACAAAAATAGTGAAAATTTGGTACTATCTTAAATTGTGCTAAAAAAAATAGTTTTTGTTTAAATTATTTGTTCCCCTCATCAAAAGAAGTGTTTCTCCACAATTTTAGGCAATTTTTGGAAAATTGAATTATTGAGGGAAATTCGAAAGGCGCGGACCTTACAAAAATAGTGAAAATAGTTTTTGTTTAAATTATTTGTTCCCCTCGTCAAGTGAGGTGTTTCTCCACAATTTTAGGCAATTTTTGGAAAATTGAATTTTTGAGGGAAATTCGACAGGCGCGGACCTTACAAAATAGTGAAAAATTGGTACTATCTTAAATTGTGCTAATAAAATAGTTTTTGTTTAAATTATTTGTTCCCCTCATCAATTGAAGTGTTTCTCCACAATTTTAGGCAATTTTTGGAAAATAGAATTTTTGAGGGAAATTCGACAGGCGCGGACCTTACAAAAATAGTGAAAATTTGGTACTATCTTAAATTGTGCTAAGAAAATAGTTTTTGTTCAAATCATTTGTTCCCCTCGTCAAAAGAAGTGTTTCTCCACAATTTAAGGCAGTTTTTGGAAAATTGAATTTTTAAGGGAAAATCGACAGGCGCCGACCTTACAAAAATAGTGAAAATTTGGTACTATCTTAAATTGTGCTAAGAAAATAATTTTTGTTTAAATTATTTGTTCCCCTCATCAATTGAAGTGTTTCTCCACAATTTTAGGCATTTTTTTGAAAATTGAATTTTTGAGGGAAATTCGACAGGCGCGGACCTTACAATAATAGTGAAAATTTGGTACTATCTTAAATTGTGCTAACAAAATAGTTTTTGTTTAAATTATTTGTTCCCCTCATCAAAAGAAGTGTTTCTCCACAATTTTAGGCAATTTTTGGAAAATTGAATTTTTGAGGGAAATTCGACAGGCGCGGACCTTACAAAAATAGTGAAAATTTGGTACTATATTAAATTGTGCTAACAAAATATTTTTTTTTTAAATTATTTGTTCCCCTCATCAATTGAAGTGTTTCTCCATAATTTTAGGCAATTTTTGGAAAATTGAATTTTTGAGGGAAATTCGACAGGCGCGGACCTTACAAAAATAGTGAAAATTTGGTACTATCTTAAATTGTGCTAAGAAAATACTTTTTGTTTAAATTATTTGTTCCCCTCATCAATTGAAGTGTTTCTCCACAATTTTAGGCATTTTTTGGAAATTAAATTTTTGAGGGAAATTCGACAGGCGTGGACCTTACAAAATTAGTGAAAATTTGGTACTATCTTAAATTGTGCTAACAAAATAGTTTTTGTTTAAATTATTTGTTCCCCTCATCAAAAGAAGTGTTTCTCCACAATTTTAGGCAATTTTTGGAAAATTGAATTATTGAGGTAAATTCGAAAGGCGCGGACCTTACAAAAATAGTGAAAATTTGGTACTATCTTAAATTGTGCTAACAAAATATTTTTTGTTTAAATTATTTGTTCCCCTCGTCAAGTGAGGTGTTTCTCCACAATTTTAGGCAATTTTTGGAAAATTGAATTTTTGAGGGAAATTCTAAAGGCGCGGACCTTACAAAATAGTGAAAAATTGGTACTATCTTAAATTGTGCTAATAAAATAGTTTTTGTTTAAATTATTTGTTCCCCTCATCAATTGAAGTGTTTCTCCACAATTTTAGGCAATTTTTGGAAAATTGAATTTTTGAGGGAAATTCGACAGGCGCGGACCTTACAAAAATAGTGAAAATTTGGTACTATCTTAAATTGTGCTAAAAAAATAGTTTTTGTTTAAATTATTTGTTCCCCTCATCAATTGAAGTGTTTCTGCACAATTTTATGCAATATTTGGAAAATTGAAATTTTGAGGGAAATTCGACAGGCGCGGACCTGACAAAAAAAATGAAAATTTGGTACTGTCTTAAATTGTGCTAAGAAAATAGTTTTTGTTTAAATTATTTGTTTCCCTAATCAAAAGTAGTGTTTCTCCACAATTTTAGGAAATTTTTGGAAAATTGATTTTTTGTTTCTAAATTCGACAGGCGCGGAACTTACAAAAATAGTGAAAATTTGGTACTATCTTTAATTGTGCTAAGAAAATAGTTTTTGTTTAAATTATTTGTTCCCCTCATCAAAAGAAGTGTTTCTCCACAATTTTATGCAATTTTTGGAATATTGAAATTTTGAGGGAAATTCGACAGGCGCGGACCTTACAAAAATAGTGAAAATTTGGTATTATCTTAAATTGTGCTAATAAAATAGTTTTTGTTTAAATTATTTGTTCCCCTCATCAATTGAAGAGTTTCTTCACAATTTTAGGCAATTTTTGGAAAATAGAATTTTTGAGGGAAATTCAACAGGCGCGTACCTTACAAAAATAGTGAAAATTTGGTACTATCTTAAATTGTGCTAACAAAATAGTTTTTGTTTAAATTATTTGTTCCTTTCATCAAAAGAAGTGTTTCTCCACAATTTTAGGCAATTTTTGGAAAATTGAATTTTTGAGGGAAATTCGACAGGCGCGGACCTTACAAAAATAGTGAAAATTTGGTACTATCTTAAATTGTGCTAACAAAATATTTTTTGTTTAAATTATTTGTTCCCCTCATCAAGTGAGGTGTTTCTCCACAATTTTATGCAATTTTTGGAATATTGAAATTTTGAGGGAAATGCGACAGGCGCGGACCTTACAAAAATAGTGAAAATTTGGTATTATCTTAAATTGTGCTAATAAAATAGTTTTTGTTTAAATTATTTGTTCCCCTCATCAATTTAAGTGTTTCTCCATAATTTTAGGCAATTTTTGGAAAATAGAATTTTTGAGGGAAATTCAACAGGCGCTTGCCTTACAAAAATAGTGAAAATTTGGTACTATCTTAAATTGTGCTAACAAAATAGTTTTTGTTTAAATTATTTGTTCCCCTCATCAAGTGAGGTGTTTCTCCACAATTTTAGGCAATTTTTGGAAAATTGAATTTTTGAGGGAAATTCGACAGGTGCGGAACTTACAAAAATAGTGAAAATTTGGTACTATCTTAAATTGTGCTAATAAAATAGTTTTTGTTTAAATTATTTGTTCCCCTCATCAATTGAAGTGTTTCTCCACAATTTTAGGCAATTTTTGGAAAATTGAATTTTTGAGGGAAATTCGACAGGCGCGGACCTTACAAAAATAGTGAAAATTTGGTACTATCTTAAATTGTGCTAAGAAAATAGTTTTTGTTTAAATCATTTGTTCCCCTCGTCAAAAGAAGTGTTTCTCCACAATTTTAGGCAATTTTTGGAAAATTGAATTTTTGAGGGAAAATCGACAGGCGCGGACCTTACAAAAATAGTGAAAATTTGGTACTATCTTAAATTGTGCTAACAAAATAGTTTTTGTTTAAATTATTTGTTCCCCTCATCAAGTGAGGTGTTTCTCCACAATTTTAGTCATTTTTTGGAAAATTGAATTTTTGAGGGAAATTCGACAGGCGCGGACCTTACAAAAATAGTGAAAATTTAGTACTATCTTAAATTGTGCTAAGAAAATAGTTTTTGTTTAAATCATTTGTTCCCCTCGTAAAAAGAAGTGTTTCTCCACAATTTTAGGCAATTTTTGGAAAATTGAATTTTTGAGGGAAATTCGACAGGCGCGGACCTTACAAAAATAGTGAAAATTTGGTACTATCTTAAATTGTGCTAACAAAATAGTTTTTGTTTAAATTATTTGTTCCCCTCATCAAGTGAGGTGTTTCTCCACAATTTTATGCAATTTTTGGAATATTGAAATTTTGAGGGAAATTCGACAGGCGCGGACCTTACAAAAATAGTGAAAATTTGGTATTATCTTAAATTGTGCTACTAAAATAGTTTTTGTTTAAATTATTTGTTCCCCTCATCAATTTAAGTGTTTCTCCATAATTTTAGGCAATTTTTGGAAAATAGAATTTTTGAGGGAAATTCAACAGGCGCGTGCCTTACAAAAATAGTGAAAATTTGGTACTATCTTAAATTGTGCTAACAAAATAGTTTTTGTTTAAATTATTTGTTCCCCTCATCAAGTGAGGTGTTTCTCCACAATTTTAGGCAATTTTTGGAAAATTGAATTTTTGAGGGAAATTCGACAGGTGCGGAACTTACAAAAATAGTGAAAATTTGGTACTATCTTAAATTGTGCTAATAAAATAGTTTTTGTTTAAATTATTTGTTCCCCTCATCAATTGAAGTGTTTCTCCACAATTTTAGGCAATTTTTGGAAAATTGAATTTTTGAGGGAAATTCGACAGGCGCGGACCTTACAAAAATAGTGAAAATTTGGTATTATCTTAAATTGTGCTAATAAAATAGTCTTTGTTTAAATTATTTGTTCCCCTCATCAATTTAAGTGTTTCTCCATAATTTTAGGCAATTTTTGGAAAATAGAATTTTTGAGGGAAATTCAACAGGCGCGTGCCTTACAAAAATAGTGAAAATTTGGTACTATCTTAAATTGTGCTAACAAAATAGTTTTTGTTTAAATTATTTGTTCCCCTCATCAAGTGAGGTGTTTCTCCACAATTTTATGCAATTTTTGGAATATTGAAATTTTGAGGGAAATTCGACAGGCGCGGACCTTACAAAAATAGTGAAAATTTGATATTATCTTAAATTGTGCTAATAAAATAGTCTTTGTTTAAATTATTTGTTCCCCTCATCAATTTAAGTGTTTCTCCATAATTTTAGGCAATTTTTGGAAAATAGAATTTTTGAGGGAAATTCAACAGGCGCGTGCCTTACAAAAATAGTGAAAATTTGGTACTATCTTAAATTGTGCTAACAAAATAGTTTTTGTTTAAATTATTTGTTCCCCTCATCAAGTGAGGTGTTTCTCCACAATTTTAGGCAATTTTTGGAAAATTGAATTTTTGAGGGAAATTCGACAGGTGCGGAACTTACAAAAATAGTGAAAATTTGGTACTATCTTAAATTGTGCTAATAAAATAGTTTTTGTTTAAATTATTTGTTCCCCTCATCAATTGAAGTGTTTCTCCACAATTTTAGGCAATTTTTGGAAAATTGAATTTTTGAGGGAAATTCGACAGGCGCGGACCTTACAAAAATCGTTAAAATTTGGTACTATCTTAAATTGTGCTAAGAAAATAGTTTTTGTTTAAATCATTTGTTCCCCTCGTCAAAAGAAGTGTTTCTCCACAATTTTAGGCAATTTTTGGAAAATTGAATTTTTGAGGGAAAATCGACAGGCGCGGACCTTACAAAAATAGTGAAAATTTGGTACTATCTTAAATTGTGCTAACAAAATAGTTTTTGTTTAAATTATTTGTTCCCCTCATCAAGTGAGGTGTTTCTCCACAATTTTAGTCATTTTTTGGAAAATTGAATTTTTGAGGGAAATTCGACAGGCGCGGACCTGACAAAAAAAGTGAAAATTTGGTACTGTCTTAAATTGTGCTAATAAAATAGTTTTTGTTTAAGTTATTTGTTCCCCTCATCAATTGAAGTGTTTCTCCACAATTTTAGGCAATTTTTGGAAAATTCAATTTTTGAGGGAAATTCGACAGGCGCGGACCTTACAAAAATAGATAAAATTTGGTACTATCTTAAATTGTGCTAAGAAAATAGTTTTTGTTTAAATCATTTGTTCCCCTCGTAAAAAGAAGTGTTTCTCCACAATTTTAGGCAATTTTTGGAAAATTGAATTTTTGAGGGAAAATTGACAGGCGCGGACCTTACAAAAATAGTGAAAATTTGGTACTATCTTAAATTGTGCTAAGAAAATACTTTTTGTTTAAATTATTTGTTCCCCTCATCAATTGAAGTGTTTCTCCACAATTTTAGGCATTTTTTTGGAAATTAAATTTTTGAGGGAAATTCGACAGGCGTGGACCTTACAAAATTAGTGAAAATTTGGTACTATCTTAAATTGTGCTAACAAAATAGTTTTTGTTTAAATTATTTGTTCCCCTCATTAAAAGAAGTGTTTCTCCACAATTTTAGGCAATTTTTGGAAAATTGAATTTTTGAGGGAAATTGGACAGGCGCGGACTTTACAAAAATAGTGAAAATTTGGTACTATCTTAAATTGTGCTAAGAAAATACTTTTTGTTTAAATTATTTGTTCCCCTCATCAATTGAAGTGTTTCTCCACAATTTTAGGCATTTTTTTGGAAATTAAATTTTTGAGGGAAATTCGACAGGCGTGGACCTTACAAAATTAGTGAAAATTTGGTACTATCTTAAATTGTGCTAACAAAATAGTTTTTGTTTAAATTATTTGTTCCCCTCATCAAAAGAAGTGTTTCTCCACAATTTTAGGCAATTTTTGGAAAATTGAATTATTGAGGTAAATTCGAAAGGCGCGGACCTTACAAAAATAGTGAAAATTTGGTACTATCTTCAATTGTGCTAACAAAATATTTTTTGTTTAAATTATTTGTTCCCCTCGTCAAGTGAGGTGTTTCTCCACAATTTTAGGCAATTTTTGGAAAATTGAATTTTTGAGGGAAATTCGACAGGCGCGGACCTTACAAAAATAGTGAAAATTTGGTACTATCTTAAATTGTGCTAAAAAAATAGTTTTTGTTTAAATTATTTGTTCCCCTCATCAATTGAAGTGTTTCTCCACAATTTTAGGCATTTTTTTGGAAATTAAATTTTTGAGGGAAATTCGACAGGCTCGGACCTTACAAAATTAGTGAAAATTTGGTACTATCTTAAATTGTGCTAACAAAATAGTTTTTGTTTAAATTATTTGTTCCCCTCATCAAAAGAAGTGTTTCTCCACAATTTTAGGCAATTTTTGGAAAATTGAATTATTGAGGGAAATTCGAAAGGCGCGGACCTTACAAAAATAGTGAAAATAGTTTTTGTTTAAATTATTTGTTCCCCTCGTCAAGTGAGGTGTTTCTCCACAATTTTAGGCAATTTTTGGAAAATTGAATTTTTGAGGGAAATTCGACAGGCGCGGACCTTACAAAATAGTGAAAAATTGGTACTATCTTAAATTGTGCTAATAAAATAGTTTTTGTTTAAATTATTTGTTCCCCTCATCAATTGAAGTGTTTCTCCACAATTTTAGGCAATTTTTGGAAAATTGAATTTTTGAGGGAAATTCGACAGGCGCGGACCTTACAAAAATAGTGAAAATTTGGTACTATCTTAAATTGTGCTAAAAAAATAGTTTTTGTTTAAATTATTTGTTCCCCTCATCAATTGAAGTGTTTCTGCACAATTTTATGCAATATTTGGAAAATTGAAATTTTGAGGGAAATTCGACAGGCGCGGACCTGACAAAAAAAGTGAAAATTTGGTACTGTCTTAAATTGTGCTAAGAAAATAGTTTTTGTTTAAATTATTTGTTTCCCTCATCAAAAGTAGTGTTTGTCCACAATTTTAGGAAATTTTTGGAAAATTGATTTTTTGTTTCTAAATTCGACAGGCGCGGAACTTACAAAAATAGTGAAAATTTGGTATTATCTTAAATTGTGCTAATAAAATAGTCTTTGTTTAAATTATTTGTTCCCCTCATCAATTTAAGTGTTTCTCCATAATTTTAGGCAATTTTTGGAAAATAGAATTTTTGAGGGAAATTCAACAGGCGCGTGCCTTACAAAAATAGTGAAAATTTGGTACTATCTTAAATTGTGCTAACAAAATAGTTTTTGTTTAAATTATTTGTTCCCCTCATCAAGTGAGGTGTTTCTCCACAATTTTAGGCAATTTTTGGAAAATTGAATTTTTGAGGGAAATTCGACAGGTGCGGAACTTACAAAAATAGTGAAAATTTGGTACTATCTTAAATTGTGCTAATAAAATAGTTTTTGTTTAAATTATTTGTTCCCCTCATCAATTGAAGTGTTTCTCCACAATTTTAGGCAATTTTTGGAAAATTGAATTTTTGAGGGAAATTCGACAGGCGCGGACCTTACAAAAATCGTTAAAATTTGGTACTATCTTAAATTGTGCTAAGAAAATAGTTTTTGTTTAAATCATTTGTTCCCCTCGTCAAAAGAAGTGTTTCTCCACAATTTTAGGCAATTTTTGGAAAATTGAATTTTTGAGGGAAAATCGACAGGCGCGGACCTTACAAAAATAGTGAAAATTTGGTACTATCTTAAATTGTGCTAACAAAATAGTTTTTGTTTAAATTATTTGTTCCCCTCATCAAGTGAGGTGTTTCTCCACAATTTTAGTCATTTTTTGGAAAATTGAATTTTTGAGGGAAATTCGACAGGCGCGGACCTGACAAAAAAAGTGAAAATTTGGTACTGTCTTAAATTGTGCTAATAAAATAGTTTTTGTTTAAGTTATTTGTTCCCCTCATCAATTGAAGTGTTTCTCCACAATTTTAGGCAATTTTTGGAAAATTCAATTTTTGAGGGAAATTCGACAGGCGCGGACCTTACAAAAATAGATAAAATTTGGTACTATCTTAAATTGTGCTAAGAAAATAGTTTTTGTTTAAATCATTTGTTCCCCTCGTAAAAAGAAGTGTTTCTCCACAATTTTAGGCAATTTTTGGAAAATTGAATTTTTGAGGGAAAATTGACAGGCGCGGACCTTACAAAAATAGTGAAAATTTGGTACTATCTTAAATTGTGCTAAGAAAATACTTTTTGTTTAAATTATTTGTTCCCCTCATCAATTGAAGTGTTTCTCCACAATTTTAGGCATTTTTTTGGAAATTAAATTTTTGAGGGAAATTCGACAGGCGTGGACCTTACAAAATTAGTGAAAATTTGGTACTATCTTAAATTGTGCTAACAAAATAGTTTTTGTTTAAATTATTTGTTCCCCTCATTAAAAGAAGTGTTTCTCCACAATTTTAGGCAATTTTTGGAAAATTGAATTTTTGAGGGAAATTGGACAGGCGCGGACTTTACAAAAATAGTGAAAATTTGGTACTATCTTAAATTGTGCTAAGAAAATACTTTTTGTTTAAATTATTTGTTCCCCTCATCAATTGAAGTGTTTCTCCACAATTTTAGGCATTTTTTTGGAAATTAAATTTTTGAGGGAAATTCGACAGGCGTGGACCTTACAAAATTAGTGAAAATTTGGTACTATCTTAAATTGTGCTAACAAAATAGTTTTTGTTTAAATTATTTGTTCCCCTCATCAAAAGAAGTGTTTCTCCACAATTTTAGGCAATTTTTGGAAAATTGAATTATTGAGGTAAATTCGAAAGGCGCGGACCTTACAAAAATAGTGAAAATTTGGTACTATCTTCAATTGTGCTAACAAAATATTTTTTGTTTAAATTATTTGTTCCCCTCGTCAAGTGAGGTGTTTCTCCACAATTTTAGGCAATTTTTGGAAAATTGAATTTTTGAGGGAAATTCGACAGGCGCGGACCTTACAAAAATAGTGAAAATTTGGTACTATCTTAAATTGTGCTAAAAAAATAGTTTTTGTTTAAATTATTTGTTCCCCTCATCAATTGAAGTGTTTCTCCACAATTTTAGGCATTTTTTTGGAAATTAAATTTTTGAGGGAAATTCGACAGGCTCGGACCTTACAAAATTAGTGAAAATTTGGTACTATCTTAAATTGTGCTAACAAAATAGTTTTTGTTTAAATTATTTGTTCCCCTCATCAAAAGAAGTGTTTCTCCACAATTTTAGGCAATTTTTGGAAAATTGAATTATTGAGGGAAATTCGAAAGGCGCGGACCTTACAAAAATAGTGAAAATAGTTTTTGTTTAAATTATTTGTTCCCCTCGTCAAGTGAGGTGTTTCTCCACAATTTTAGGCAATTTTTGGAAAATTGAATTTTTGAGGGAAATTCGACAGGCGCGGACCTTACAAAATAGTGAAAAATTGGTACTATCTTAAATTGTGCTAATAAAATAGTTTTTGTTTAAATTATTTGTTCCCCTCATCAATTGAAGTGTTTCTCCACAATTTTAGGCAATTTTTGGAAAATTGAATTTTTGAGGGAAATTCGACAGGCGCGGACCTTACAAAAATAGTGAAAATTTGGTACTATCTTAAATTGTGCTAAAAAAATAGTTTTTGTTTAAATTATTTGTTCCCCTCATCAATTGAAGTGTTTCTGCACAATTTTATGCAATATTTGGAAAATTGAAATTTTGAGGGAAATTCGACAGGCGCGGACCTGACAAAAAAAGTGAAAATTTGGTACTGTCTTAAATTGTGCTAAGAAAATAGTTTTTGTTTAAATTATTTGTTTCCCTCATCAAAAGTAGTGTTTGTCCACAATTTTAGGAAATTTTTGGAAAATTGATTTTTTGTTTCTAAATTCGACAGGCGCGGAACTTACAAAAATAGTGAAAATTTGGTACTATCTTTAATTGTGCTAAGAAAATAGTTTTTGTTTAAATTATTTGTTCCCCTCATCAAAAGAAGTGTTTCTCCACAATTTTATGCAATTTTTGGAATATTGAAATTTTGAGGGAAATTCGACAGGCGCGGACCTTACAAAAATAGTGAAAATTTGGTATTATCTTAAATTGTGCTAATAAAATAGTTTTTGTTTAAATTATTTGTTCCCCTCATCAATTGAAGAGTTTCTTCACAATTTTAGGCAATTTTTGGAAAATAGAATTTTTGAGGGAAATTCAACAGGCACGTACCTTACAAAAATAGTGAAAATTTGGTACTATCTTAAATTGTGCTAACAAAATAGTTTTTGTTTAAATTATTTGTTCCTCTCATCAAAAGAAGTGTTTCTCCACAATTTTAGGCAATTTTTGGAAAATTGAATTTTTGAGGGAAATTTGACAGGCGCGGACCTTACAAAAATAGTGAAAATTTGGTACTATCTTAAATTGTGCTAACAAAATAGTTTTTGTTTAAATTATTTGTTCCCCTCATCAAGTGAGGTGTTTCTCCACAATTTTATGCAATTTTTGGAATATTGAAATTTTGAGGGAAATTCGACAGGCGCGGACTTTACAAAAATAGTGAAAATTTGGTATTATCTTAAATTGTGCTAATAAAATAGTCTTTGTTTAAATTATTTGTTCCCCTCATCAATTTAAGTGTTTCTCCATAATTTTAGGCAATTTTTGGAAAATAGAATTTTTGAGGGAAATTCAACAGGCGCGTGCCTTACAAAAATAGTGAAAATTTGGTACTATCTTAAATTGTGCTAACAAAATAGTTTTTGTTTAAGTTATTTGTTCCCCTCATCAATTGAAGTGTTTCTCCACAATTTTAGGCAATTTTTGGAAAATTCAATTTTTGAGGGAAATTCGACAGGCGCGGACCTTACAAAAATAGTGAAAATTTGGTACTATCTTAAATTGTGCTAAAAAAATAGTTTTTGTTTAAATTATTTGTTCCCCTCATCAAAAGAAGTGTTTCTCCACAATTTTAGGCAATTTTTGGAAAATTGAATTATTGAGGGAAATTCGAAAGGCGCGGACCTTACAAAAATAGTGAAAATAGTTTTTGTTTAAATTATTTGTTCCCCTCGTCAAGTGAGGTGTTTCTCCACAATTTTAGGCAATTTTTGGAAAATTGAATTTTTGAGGGAAATTCGACAGGCGCGGACCTTACAAAATAGTGAAAAATTGGTACTATCTTAAATTGTGCTAATAAAATAGTTTTTGTTTAAATTATTTGTTCCCCTCATCAATTGAAGTGTTTCTCCACAATTTTAGGCAATTTTTGGAAAATAGAATTTTTGAGGGAAATTCGACAGGCGCGGACCTTACAAAAATAGTGAAAATTTGGTACTATCTTAAATTGTGCTAAGAAAATAGTTTTTGTTCAAATCATTTGTTCCCCTCGTCAAAAGAAGTGTTTCTCCACAATTTTAGGCAGTTTTTGGAAAATTGAATTTTTAAGGGAAAATCGACAGGCGCCGACCTTACAAAAATAGTGAAAATTTGGTACTATCTTAAATTGTGCTAAGAAAATATTTTTTGTTTAAATTATTTGTTCCCCTCATCAATTGAAGTGTTTCTCCACAATTTTAGGCATTTTTTTGAAAATTGAATTTTTGAGGGAAATTCGACAGGCGCGGACCTTACAATAATAGTGAAAATTTGGTACTATCTTAAATTGTGCTAACAAAATAGTTTTTGTTTAAATTATTTGTTCCCCTCATCAAAAGAAGTGTTTCTCCACAATTTTAGGCAATTTTTGGAAAATTGAATTTTTGAGGGAAATTCGACAGGCGCGGACCTTACAAAAATAGTGAAAATTTGGTACTATATTAAATTGTGCCAACAAAATATTTTTTTTTTAAATTATTTGTTCCCCTCATCAATTGAAGTGTTTCTCCACAATTTTAGGCAATTTTTGGAAAATTGAATTTTTGAGGGAAATTCGACAGGCGCGGACCTTACAAAAATAGTGAAAATTTGGTACTATCTTAAATTGTGCTAAGAAAATACTTTTTGTTTAAATTATTTGTTCCCCTCATCAATTGAAGTGTTTCTCCACAATTTTAGGCATTTTTTTGGAAATTAAATTTTTGAGGGAAATTCGACAGGCGTGGACCTTACAAAATTAGTGAAAATTTGGTACTATCTTAAATTGTGCTAACAAAATAGTTTTTGTTTAAATTATTTGTTCCCCTCATCAAAAGAAGTGTTTCTCCACAATTTTAGGCAATTTTTGGAAAATTGAATTATTGAGGTAAATTCGAAAGGCGCGGACCTTACAAAAATAGTGAAAATTTGGTACTATCTTAAATTGTGCTAACAAAATATTTTTTGTTTAAATTATTTGTTCCCCTCGTCAAGTGAGGTGTTTCTCCACAATTTTAGGCAATTTTTGGAAAATTGAATTTTTGAGGGAAATTCGACAGGCGCGTACCTTACAAAATAGTGAAAAATTGGTACTATCTTAAATTGTGCTAATAAAATAGTTTTTGTTTAAATTATTTGTTCCCCTCATCAATTGAAGTGTTTCTCCACAATTTTAGGCAATTTTTGGAAAATTGAATTTTTGAGGGAAATTCGACAGGCGCGGACCTTACAAAAATAGTGAAAATTTGGTACTATCTTAAATTGTGCTAAAAAAATAGTTTTTGTTTAAATTATTTGTTCCCCTCATCAATTGAAGTGTTTCTGCACAATTTTATGCAATATTTGGAAAATTGAAATTTTGAGGGAAATTCGACAGGCGCGGACCTGACAAAAAAAGTGAAAATTTGGTACTGTCTTAAATTGTGCTAAGAAAATAGTTTTTGTTTAAATTATTTGTTTCCCTCATCAAAAGTAGTGTTTCTCCACAATTTTAGGAAATTTTTGGAAAATTGATTTTTTGTTTCTAAATTCGACAGGCGCGGAACTTACAAAAATAGTGAAAATTTGGTACTATCTTTAATTGTGCTAAGAAAATAGTTTTTGTTTAAATTATTTGTTCCCCTCATCAAAAGAAGTGTTTCTCCACAATTTTATGCAATTTTTGGAATATTGAAATTTTGAGGGAAATTCGACAGGCGCGGACCTTACAAAAATAGTGAAAATTTGGTATTATCTTAAATTGTGCTAATAAAATAGTTTTTGTTTAAATTATTTGTTCCCCTCATCAATTGAAGAGTTTCTTCACAATTTTAGGCAATTTTTGGAAAATAGAATTTTTGATGGAAATTCAACAGGCGCGTACCTTACAAAAATAGTGAAAATTTGGTACTATCTTAAATTGTGCTAACAAAATAGTTTTTGTTTAAATTATTTGTTCCTTTCATCAAAAGAAGTGTTTCTCCACAATTTTAGGCAATTTTTGGAAAATTGAATTTTTGAGGGAAATTCGACAGGCGCGGACCTTACAAAAATAGTGAAAATTTGGTACTATCTTAAATTGTGCTAACAAAATAGTTTTTGTTTAAATTATTTGTTCCCCTCATCAAGTGAGGTGTTTCTCCACAATTTTATGCAATTTTTGGAATATTGAAATTTTGAGGGAAATGCGACAGGCGTGGACCTTACAAAAATAGTGAAAATTTGGTATTATCTTAAATTGTGCTAATAAAATAGTTTTTGTTTAAATTATTTGTTCCCCTCATCAATTTAAGTGTTTCTCCATAATTTTAGGCAATTTTTGGAAAATAGAATTTTTGAGGGAAATTCAACAGGCGCGTGCCTTACAAAAATAGTGAAAATTTGGTACTATCTTAAATTGTGCTAACAAAATAGTTTTTGTTTAAATTATTTGTTCCCCTCATCAAGTGAGGTGTTTCTCCATAATTTTAGGCAATTTTTGGAAAATTGAATTTTTGAGGGAAATTCGACAGGTGCGGAACTTACAAAAATAGTGAAAATTTGGTACTATCTTAAATTGTGCTAATAAAATAGTTTTTGTTTAAATTATTTGTTCCCCTCATCAATTGAAGTGTTTCTCCACAATTTTAGGCAATTTTTGGAAAATTGAATTTTTGAGGGAAATTCGACAGGCGCGGACCTTACAAAAATAGTGAAAATTTGGTACTATCTTAAATTGTGCTAAGAAAATAGTTTTTGTTTAAATCATTTGTTCCCCTCGTCAAAAGAAGTGTTTCTCCACAATTTTAGGCAATTTTTGGAAAATTGAATTTTTGAGGGAAAATCGACAGGCGCGGACCTTACAAAAATAGTGAAAATTTGGTACTATCTTAAATTGTGCTAACAAAATAGTTTTTGTTTAAATTATTTGTTCCCCTCATCAAGTGAGGTGTTTCTCCACAATTTTAGTCATTTTTTGGAAAATTGAATTTTTGAGGGAAATTCGACAGGCGCGGACCTTACAAAAATAGTGAAAATTTAGTACTATCTTAAATTGTGCTAATAAAATAGTTTTTGTTTAAGTTATTTGTTCCCCTCATCAATTGAAGTGTTTCTCCACAATTTTAGGCAATTTTTGGAAAATTCAATTTTTGAGGGAAATTCGACAGGCGCGGACCTTACAAAAATAGATAAAATTTAGTACTATCTTAAATTGTGCTAAGAAAATAGTTTTTGTTTAAATCATTTGTTCCCCTCGTAAAAAGAAGTGTTTCTCCACAATTTTAGGCAATTTTTGGAAAATTGAATTTTTGAGGGAAATTCGACAGGCGCGGACCTTACAAAAATAGTGAAAATTTGGTACTATCTTCAATTGTGCTAACAAAATAGTTTTTGTTTAAATTATTTGTTCCCCTCATCAAGTGAGGTGTTTCTCCACAATTTTATGCAATTTTTGGAATATTGAAATTTTGAGGGAAATTCGACAGGCGCGGACCTTACAAAAATAGTGAAAATTTGGTATTATCTTAAATTGTGCTAATAAAATAGTTTTTGTTTAAATTATTTGTTCCCCTCATCAATTTAAGTGTTTCTCCATAATTTTAGGCAATTTTTGGAAAATAGAATTTTTGAGGGAAATTCAACAGGCGCGTGCCTTACAAAAATAGTGAAAATTTGGTACTATCTTAAATTGTGCTAACAAAATAGTTTTTGTTTAAATTATTTGTTCCCCTCATCAAGTGAGGTGTTTCTCCACAATTTTAGGCAATTTTTGGAAAATTGAATTTTTGAGGGAAATTCGACAGGTGCGGAACTTACAAAAATAGTGAAAATTTGGTACTATCTTAAATTGTGCTAATAAAATAGTTTTTGTTTAAATTATTTGTTCCCCTCATCAATTGAAGTGTTTCTCCACAATTTTAGGCAATTTTTGGAAAATTGAATTTTTGAGGGAAATTCGACAGGCGCGGACCTTACAAAAATAGTTAAAATTTGGTACTATCTTAAATTGTGCTAAGAAAATAGTTTTTGTTTAAATCATTTGTTCCCCTCGTCAAAAGAAGTGTTTCTCCACAATTTTAGGCAATTTTTGGAAAATTGAATTTTTGAGGGAAAATCGACAGGCGCGGACCTTACAAAAATAGTGAAAATTTGGTACTATCTTAAATTGTGCTAACAAAATAGTTTTTGTTTAAATTATTTGTTCCCCTCATCAAGTGAGGTGTTTCTCCACAATTTTAGTCATTTTTTGGAAAATTGAATTTTTGAGGGAAATTCGACAGGCGCGGACCTTACAAAAATAAAGAAAATTTAGTACTATCTTAAATTGTGCTAATAAAATAGTTTTTGTTTAAGTTATTTGTTCCCCTCATCAATTGAAGTGTTTCTCCACAATTTTAGGCAATTTTTGGAAAATTCAATTTTTGAGGGAAATTCGACAGGCGCGGACCTTACAAAAATAGATAAAATTTGGTACTATCTTAAATTGTGCTAAGAAAATAGTTTTTGTTTAAATCATTTGTTCCCCTCGTAAAAAGAAGTGTTTCTCCACAATTTTAGGCAATTTTTGGAAAATTGAATTTTTGAGGGAAAATCGACAGGCGCGGACCTTACAAAAATAGTGAAAATTTGGTACTATCTTAAATTGTGCTAAGAAAATACTTTTTGTTTAAATTATTTGTTCCCCTCATCAATTGAAGTGTTTCTCCACAATTTTAGGCATTTTTTGGAAAATTGAATTTTTGAGGGAAATTAAGACAGGCGCGGACCTTACAAAAATAGTGAAAATTTGGTACTATCTTAAATTGTGCTAACAAAATAGTTTTTGTTTAAATTATTTGTTCCCCTCATCAATTGAAGTGTTTCTCCACAATTTTAGGCATTTTTTGGAAAATTGAATTTTTGAGGGAAATTAAGACAGGCGCGGACCTTACAAAAATAGTGAAAATTTGGTACTATCTTAAATTGTGCTAACAAAATAGTTTTTGTTTAAATTATTTGTTCCCCTCATCAAAAGAAGTGTTTCTCCACAATTTTAGGCAATTTTTGGAAAATTGAATTTTTGAGGGAAATTCGACAGGCGCGGACCTAACAAAAATAGTGAAAATTTGGTATTATCTTAAATTGTGCTAATAAAATAGTTTTTGTTTAAATTATTTGTTCCCCTCATCAATTTAAGTGTTTCTCCATAATTTTAGGCAATTTTTGGAAAAAAGAATTTTTGAGGGAAATTCAACAGGCGCGTGCCTTACAAAAATAGTGAAAATTTGGTACTATCTTAAATTGTGCTAACAAAATAGTTTTTGTTTAAATTATTTGTTCCCCTCATCAAGTGAGGTGTTTCTCCACAATTTTAGGCAATTTTAGGAAAATTGAATTTTTGAGGGAAATTCGACAGGTGCGGAACTTACAAAAATAGTGAAAATTGGTACTATCTTAAATTGTGCTAATAAAATAGTTTTTGTTTAAATTATTTGTTCCCCTCATCAATTGAAGTGTTTCTCCACAATTTTAGGCAATTTTTGGAAAATTGAATTTTTGAGGGAAATTCCACAGGAGCGGACCTTACAAAAATAGTGAAAATTTGGTACTATCTTAAATTGTGCTAAGAAAATACTTTTTGTTTAAATTATTTGTTCCCCTCATCAATTGAAGTGTTTCTCCACAATTTTAGGCATTTTTTTTGGAAATTAAATTTTTGAGGGAAATTCGACAGGCGCGGACCTTACAAAATTAGTGAAAATTTGGTACTATCTTAAATTGTGCTAACAAAATAGTTTTTGTTTAAATTATTTGTTCCCCTCATCAAAAGAAGTGTTTCTCCACAATTTTAGGCAATTTTTGGAAAATTGAATTATTGAGGGAAATTCGAAAGGCGCGGACCTTACAAAACTAGTGAAAATAGTTTTTGTTTAAATTATTTGTTCCCCTCGTCAAGTGAGGTGTTTCTCCACAATTTTAGGCAATTTTTGGAAAATTGAATTTTTGAGGGAAATTCGACAGGCGCGGACCTTACAAAATAGTGAAAAATTGGTACTATCTTAAATTGTGCTAATAAAATAGTTTTTGTTTAAATTATTTGTTCCCCTCATCAATTGAAGTGTTTCTCCACAATTTTAGGCAATTTTTGGAAAATTGAATTTTTGAGGGAAATTTGACAGGAGCGGACCTTACAAAAATAGTGAAAATTTGGTACTATCTTAAATTGTGCTAAGAAAATACTTTTTGTTTAAATTATTTGTTCCCCTCATCAATTGAAGTGTTTCTCCACAATTTTAGGCAATTTTTGGAAAATTGAATTATTGAGGGAAATTCGAAAGGCGCGGACCTTACAAAAATAGTGAAAATAGTTTTTGTTTAAATTATTTGTTCCCCTCGTCAAGTGAGGTGTTTCTCCACAATTTTAGGCAATTTTTGGAAAATTGAATTTTTGAGGGAAATTCAACAGGCGCGGACCTTACAAAATAGTGAAAACTTGGTACTATCTTTAATTGTGCTAATAAAATAGTTTTTGTTTAAATTATTTGTTCCCCTCATCAATTGAAGTGTTTCTCCACAATTTTAGGCAATTTTTGGAAAATAGAATTTTTGAGGGAAATTCGACAGGCGCGGACCTTACAAAAATAGTGAAAATTTGATACTATCTTAAATTGTGCTAAGAAAATAGTTTTTGTTCAAATCATTTGTTCCCCTCGTCAAAAGAAGTGTTTCTCCACAATTTTAGGCAGTTTTTGGAAAATTGAATTTTTAAGGGAAAATCGACAGGCGCGGACCTTACAAAAATAGTGAAAATTTGGTACTATCTTAAATTGTGCTAAGAAAATAATTTTTGTTTAAATTATTTGTTCCCCTCATCAATTGAAGTGTTTCTCCACAATTTTAGGCATTTTTTTGAAAATTGAATTTTTGAGGGAAATTCTCCAGGCGCGGACCTTACAATAATAGTGAAAATTTGGTACTATCTTAAATTGTGCTAACAAAATAGTTTTTGTTTAAATTATTTGTTCCCCTCATCAAAAGAAGTGTTTCTCCACAATTTTATGCAATTTTTGGAATATTGAAATTTTGAGGGAAATTCGACAGGCGCGGACCTTACAAAAATAGTGAAAATTTGGTATTATCTTAAATTGTGCTAATAAAATAGTTTTTGTTTAAATTATTTGTTCCCCTCATCAATTGAAGTGTTTCTCCACAATTTTAGGCAATTTTTGGAAAATAGAATTTTTGAGGGAAATTCGACAGGCGCAGACCTTACAAAAATAGTGAAAATTTGGTACTATCTTAAAGTGTGCTAAGAAAATAGTTTTTGTTCAAATCATTTGTTCCCCTCGTCAAAAGAAGTGTTTCTCCACAATTTTAGGCAGTTTTTGGAAAACTGAATTTTTAAGGGAAAATCGACAGGCGCGGACCTTACAAAAATAGTGAAAATTTGGTACTATCTTAAATTGTGCTAAGAAAATAATTTTTGTTTAAATTATTTGTTCCCCTCATCAATTGAAGTGTTTCTCCACAATTTTAGGCATTTTTTTGAAAATTGAATTTTTGAGGGAAATTCGACAGGCGCGGACCTTACAATAATAGTGAAAATTTGGTACTATCTTAAATTGTGCTAACAAAATAGTTTTTGTTTAAATTATTTGTTCCCCTCATCAAAAGAAGTGTTTCTCCACAATTTTAGGCAATTTTTGGAAAATTGAATTTTTGAGGGAAATTCGACAGGCGGGGACCTTACAAAAATAGTGAAAATTTGGTACTATCTTAAATTGTGCTAAGAAAATAATTTTTGTTTAAATTATTTGTTCCCCTCATCAATTGAAGTGTTTCTCCACAATTTTAGGGCAATTTTTGGAATATTGAAATTTTGAGGGAAATTCGACAGGCACGGACCTTACAAAAATAGTGAAAATTTGGTATTATCTTAAATTGTGCTAATAAAATAGTTTTTGTTTAAATTATTTGTTCCCCTCATCAATTGAAGAGTTTCTTCACAATTTTAGGCAATTTTTGGAAAATAGAATTTTTGAGGGAAATTCAACAGGCGCGTACCTTACAAAAATAGTGAAAATTTGGTACTATCTTAAATTGTGCTAACAAAATAGTTTTTGTTTAAATTATTTGTTCCTCTCATCAAAAGAAGTGTTTCTCCACAATTTTAGGCAATTTTTGGAAAATTGAATTTTTGAGGGAAATTCGACAGGCGCGGACCTTACAATAATAGTGAAAATTTGGTACTATCTTAAATTGTGCTGACAAAATAGTTTTTGTTTAAATTATTTGTTCCCCTCATCAAGTGAGGTGTTTCTCCACAATTTTATGCAATTTTTGGAATATTGAAATTTTGAGGGAAATTCGACAGGCGCGGACCTTACAAAAATAGTGAAAATTTGGTATTATCTTAAATTGTGCTAATAAAATAGTTTTTGCTTAAATTATTTGTTCCCCTCATCAATTTAAGTGTTTCTCCATAATTTTAGGCAATTTTTGGAAAATAGAATTTTTGAGGGAAATTCAACAGGCGCGTGCCTTACAAAAATAGTGAAAATTTGGTACTATCTTAAATTGTGCTAACAAAATAGTTTTTGTTTAAATTATTTGTTCCCCTCATCAAGTGAGGTGTTTCTCCACAATTTTAGGCAATTTTCGGAAAATTGAATTTTTGAGGGAAATTCGACAGGTGCGGAACTTACAAAAATAGTGAAAATTTGGTACTATCTTAAATTGTGCTAATAAAATAGTTTTTGTTTAAATTATTTGTTCCCCTCATCAATTGAAGTGTTTCTCCACAATTTTAGGCAATTTTTGGAAAATTGAATTTTTGAGGGAAATTCGACAGGCGCGGACCTTACAAAAATAGTTAAAATTTGGTACTATCTTAAATTGTGCTAAGAAAATAGTTTTTGTTTAAATCATTTGTTCCCCTCGTCAAAAGAAGTGTTTCTCCACAATTTTAGGCAATTTTTGGAATATTGAAATTTTGAGGGAAATTCGACAGGCCCGGACCTTACAAAAATAGTGAAAATTTGGTATTATCTTAAATTGTGCTAATAAAATAGTTTTTGTTTAAATTATTTGTTCCCCTCATCAATTTAAGTGTTTCTCCATAATTTTAGGCAATTTTTGGAAAATAGAATTTTTGAGGGAAATTCAACAGGCACGTGCCTTACAAAAATAGTGAAAATTTGGTACTATCTTAAATTGTGCTAATAAAATAGTTTTTGTTTAAGTTATTTGTTCCCCTCATCAATTGAAGTGTTTCTCCACAATTTTAGGCAATTTTTGGAAAATTCAATTTTTGAGGGAAATTCGACAGGCGCGGACCTTACAAAATTAGATAAAATTTGGTACTATCTTAAATTGTGCTAAGAAAATAGTTTTTGTTTAAATCATTTGTTCCCCTCGTAAAAAGAAGTGTTTCTCCACAATCTTAGGCAATTTTTGGAAAATTGAATTTTTGAGGGAAAATCAACAGGCGCGAGCCTTACAAAAATAGTGAAAATTTGGTACTATCTTAAATTGTGCTAAGAAAATACTTTTTGTTTAAATTATTTGTTCCCCTCATCAATTGAAGTGTTTCTCCACAATTTTAGGCATTTTTTTGAAAATTGAATTTTTGAGGGAAATTCGACAGGCGCGGACCTTACAAAAATAGTGAAAATTTGGTACTATCTTAAATTGTGCTAACAAAATAGTTTTTGTTTAAATTATTTGTTCCCCTCATCAAAAGAAGTGTTTCTCCACAATTTTAGGCAATTTTTGGAAAATTGAATTGTTGAGGGAAATTCGACAGGCGCGGACCTTACAAAAATAGTGAAAATTTGGTACTATCTTAAATTGTGCTAACAAAATAGTTTTTGTTTAAATTATTTGTTCCCCTCATCAAGTGAGGTGTTTTTCCACAATTTTATGCAATTTTTGGAATATTGAAATTTTGAGGGAAATTCGACAGGCGAACCTTACAAAAATAGTGAAAATTTGGTATTATCTTAAATTGTGCTAATAAAATAGTTTTTGTTTAAATTATTTGTTCCCCTCATCAATTTAAGTGTTTCTCCATAATTTTAGGCAATTTTTGGAAAATATAATTTTTGAGGGAAATTCAACAGGCGCGTGCCTTACAAAAATAGTGAAAATTTGGTACTATCTTAAATTGTGCTAACAAAATAGTTTTTGTTTAAATTATTTGTTCCCCTCATCAAGTGAGGTGTTTCTCCACAATTTTAGGCAATTTTAGGAAAATTGAATTTTTGAGGGAAATTCGACAGGTGCGGAACTTACAAAAATAGTGAAAATTGGTACTATCTTAAATTGTGCTAATAAAATAGTTTTTGTTTAAATTATTTGTTCCCCTCATCAATTGAAGTGTTTCTCCACAATTTTAGGCAATTTTTGGAAAATAGAATTTTTGAGGGAAATTCGACAGGCGCGGACCTTACAAAAATAGTGAAAATTTGGTATTATCTTAAATTGTGCTAATAAAATAGTTTTTGTTTAAATTATTTGTTCCCCTCATCAATTTAAGTGTTTCTCCATAATTTTAGGCAATTTTTGGAAAATAGAATTTTTGAGGGAAATTCAACAGGCGCGTGCCTTACAAAAATAGTGAAAATTTGGTACTATCTTAAATTGTGCTAACAAAATAGTTTTTGTTTAAATTATTTGTTCCCCTCATCAAGTGAGGTGTTTCTCCACAATTTTAGGCAATTTTTGGAAAATTGAATTTTTGAGGGAAATTCGACAGGTGCGGAACTTACAAAAATAGTGAAAATTGGTACTATCTTAAAATGTGCTAATAAAATAGTTTTTGTTTAAATTATTTGTTCCCCTCATCAATTGAAGTGTTTCTCCACAATTTTAGGCAATTTTTGGAAAATTGAATTTTTGAGGGAAATTCGACAGGCGCGGACCTTACAAAAATAGTGAAAATTTGGTACTATCTTAAATTGTGCTAAGAAAATACTTTTTGTTTAAATTATTTGTTCCCCTCATCAATTGAAGTGTTTCTCCACAATTTTAGGCATTTTTTTTTAAATTAAATTTTTGAGGGAAATTCGACAGGCGCGGACCTTACAAAATTAGTGAAAATTTGGTACTATCTTAAATTGTGCTAACAAAATAGTTTTTGTTTAAATTATTTGTTCCCCTCATCAAAAGAAGTGTTTCTCCACAATTTTAGGCAATTTTTGGAAAATTGAATTATTGAGGGAAATTCGAAAGGCGCGGACCTTACAAAAATAGTGAAAATTTGGTACTATCTTAAATTGTGCTAACAAAATAGTTTTTGTTTAAATTATTTGTTCCCCTCGTCAAGTGAGGTGTTTCTCCACAATTTTAGGCAATTTTTGGAAAATTGAATTTTTGAGGGAAATTCGACAGGCGTGGACCTTACAAAATAGTGAAAAATTGGTACTATCTTAAATTGTGCTAATAAAATAGTTTTTGTTTAAATTATTTGTTCCCCTCATCAATTGAAGTGTTTCTCCACAATTTTAGGCAATTTTTGGAAAATAGAATTTTTGAGGGAAATTCGACAGGCGCGGACCTTACAAAATAGTGAAAAATTGGTACTATCTTAAATTGTGCTAATAAAATAGTTTTTGTTTAAATTATTTGTTCCCCTCATCAATTGAAGTGTTTCTCCACAATTTTAGGCAATTTTTGGAAAATAGAATTTTTGAGGGAAATTCGACAGGCGCGGACCTTACAAAAATAGTGAAAATATGGTACTATCTTAAATTGTGCTAAGAAAATAGTTTTTGTTTAAATCATTTGTTCCCCTCGTCAAAAGAAGTGTTTCTCCACAATTTTAGGCAGTTTTTGGAAAATTGAATTTTTAAGGGAAAATCGACAGGCGCGGACCTTAAAAAAATAGTGAAAATTTGGTACTATCTTAAATTGTGCTAAGAAAATAATTTTTGTTTAAATTATTTGTTCCCCTCATCAATTGAAGTGTTTCTCCACAATTTTAGGCATTTTTTTGAAAATTGAATTTTTGAGGGAAATTCGACAGGCGCGGACCTTACAATAATAGTGAAAATTTGGTACTATCTTAAATTGTGCTAACAAAATAGTTTTTGTTTAAATTATTTGTTCCCCTCATCAAAAGAAGTGTTTTTTCCACAATTTTATGCAATTTTTGGAATATTGAAATTTTGAGGGAAATTCGACAGGCACGGACCTTACAAAAATAGTGAAAATTTGGTATTATCTTAAATTGTGCTAATAAAATAGTTTTTGTTTAAATTATTTGTTCCCCTCATCAATTGAAGAGTTTCTTCACAATTTTAGGCAATTTTTGGAAAATAGAATTTTTGAGGGAAATTCAACAGGCGCGTACCTTACAAAAATAGTGAAAATTTGGTACTATCTTAAATTGTGCTAACAAAATAGTTTTTGTTTAAATTATTTGTTCCTCTCATCAAAAGAAGTGTTTCTCCACAATTTTAGGCAATTTTTGGAAAATTGAATTTTTGAGGGAAATTCGACAGGCGCGGACCTTACAATAATAGTGAAAATTTGGTACTATCTTAAATTGTGCTAACAAAATAGTTTTTGTTTAAATTATTTGTTCCCCTCATCAAGTGAGGTGTTTCTCCACAATTTTATGCAATTTTTGGAATATTGAAATTTTGAGGGAAATTCGACAGGCGCGGACCTTACAAAAATAGTGAAAATTTGGTATTATCTTAAATTGTGCTAATAAAATAGTTTTTGTTTAAATTATTTGTTCCCCTCATCAATTTAAGTGTTTCTCCATAATTTTAGGCAATTTTTGGAAAATAGAATTTTTGAGGGAAATTCAACAGGCGCGTGCCTTACAAAAATAGTGAAAATTTGGTACTATCTTAAATTGTGCTAACAAAATAGTTTTTGTTTAAATTATTTGTTCCCCTCATCAAGTGAGGTGTTTCTCCACAATTTTAGGCAATTTTCGGAAAATTGAATTTTTGAGGGAAATTCGACAGGTGCGGAACTTACAAAAATAGTGAAAATTTGGTACTATCTTAAATTGTGCTAATAAAATAGTTTTTGTTTAAATTATTTGTTCCCCTCATCAATTGAAGTGTTTCTCCACAATTTTAGGCAATTTTTGGAAAATTGAATTTTTGAGGGAAATTCGACAGGCGCGGACCTTACAAAAATAGTTAAAATTTGGTACTATCTTAAATTGTGCTAAGAAAATAGTTTTTGTTTAAATCATTTGTTCCCCTCGTCAAAAGAAGTGTTTCTCCACAATTTTAGGCAATTTTTGGAAAATTGAATTTTTGAGGGAAAATCGACAGGCGCGGACCTTACAAAAATAGTGAAAATTTGGTACTATCTTAATTTGTGCTAACAAAATAGTTTTTGTTTAAATTATTTGTTCCCCTCATCAAGTGAGGTGTTTCTCCACAATTTTAGTCAATTTTTGGAAAATTGAATTTTTGAGGGAAATTCGACAGGCGCGGACCTTACAAAAATAGTGAAAATTTGGTACTATCTTAAATTGTGCTAATAAAATAGTTTTTGTTTAAGTTATTTGTTCCCCTCATCAATTGAAGTGTTTCTCCACAATTTTAGGCAATTTTTGGAAAATTCAATTTTTGAGGGAAATTCGACAGGCGCGGACCTTACAAAATTAGATAAAATTTGGTACTATCTTAAATTGTGCTAAGAAAATAGTTTTTGTTTAAATCATTTGTTCCCCTCGTAAAAAGAAGTGTTTCTCCACAATCTTAGGCAATTTTTGGAAAATTGAATTTTTGAGGGAAAATCGACAGGCGCGAGCCTTACAAAAATAGTGAAAATTTGGTACTATCTTAAATTGTGCTAAGAAAATACTTTTTGTTTAAATTATTTGTTCCCCTCATCAATTGAAGTGTTTCTCCACAATTTTAGGCATTTTTTTGAAAATTGAATTTTTGAGGGAAATTCGACAGGCGCGGACCTTACTAAAATAGTGAAAATTTGGTACTATCTTAAATTGTGCTAACAAAATAGTTTTTGTTTAAATTATTTGTTCCCCTCATCAAAAGAAGTGTTTCTCCACAATTTTAGGCAATTTTTGGAAAATTGAATTTTTGAGGGAAATTCGACAGGCGCGGACCTTACAAAAATAGTGAAAATTTGGTACTATCTTAAATTGTGCTAACAAAATAGTTTTTGTTTAAATTATTTGTTCCCCTCATCAAGTGAGGTGTTTTTCCACAATTTTATGCAATTTTTGGAATATTGATATTTTGAGGGAAATTCGACAGGCGAACCTTACAAAAATAGTGAAAATTTGGTATTATCTTAAATTGTGCTAATAAAATAGTTTTTGTTTAAATTATTTGTTCCCCTCATCAATTTAAGTGTTTCTCCATAATTTTAGGCAATTTTTGGAAAATATAATTTTTGAGGGAAATTCAACAGGCGCGTGCCTTACAAAAATAGTGAAAATTTGGTACTATCTTAAATTGTGCTAACAAAATAGTTTTTGTTTAAATTATTTGTTCCCCTCATCAAGTGAGGTGTTTCTCCACAATTTTAGGCAATTTTAGGAAAATTGAATTTTTGAGGGAAATTCGACAGGTGCGGAACTTACAAAAATAGTGAAAATTGGTACTATCTTAAATTGTGCTTATAAAATAGTATTGTTTAAATTATTTGTTCCCCTCATCAATTGAAGTGTTTCTCCACAATTTTAGGCAATTTTTGGAAAATAGAATTTTTGAGGGAAATTCGACAGGCGCGGACCTTACAAAAATAGTGAAAATTTGGTACTATCTTAAATTGTGCTAAGAAAATAGTTTATGTTTAAATCATTTGTTCCCCTCGTCAAAAGAAGTGTTTCTCCACAATTTTAGGCAGTTTTTGGAAAATTGAATTTTTAAGGGAAAATCGACAGGCGCGGACCTTACAAAAATAGTGAAAATTTGGTACTATCTTAAATTGTGCTAAGAAAATAATTTTTGTTTAAATTATTTGTTCCCCTCATCAATTGAAGTGTTTCTCCACAATTTTAGGCATTTTTTTGAAAATTGAATTTTTGAGGGAAATTCGACAGGCGCGTACCTTACAATAATAGTGAAAATTTGGTACTATCTTAAATTGTGCTAACAAAATAGTTTTTGTTTAAATTATTTGTTCCCCTCATCAAAAGAAGTGTTTCTCCACAATTTTAGGCAATTTTTGGAAAATTGAATTATTGAGGGAAATTCGAAAGGCGCGGACCTTACAAAAATAGTGAAAATTTGGTACTATCTTAAATTGTGCTAACAAAATAGTTTTTGTTTAAATTATTTGTTCCCCTCGTCAAGTGAGGTGTTTCTCCACAATTTTAGGCAATTTTTGGAAAATTGAATTTTTGAGGGAAATTCGACAGGCGCGGACCTTACAAAATAGTGAAAAATTGGTACTATCTTAAATTGTGCTAATAAAATAGTTTTTGTTTAAATTATTTTTTCCCCTCATCAATTGAAGTGTTTCTCCACAATTTTAGGCAATTTTTGGAAAATAGAATTTTTGAGGGAAATTCGAAAGGCGCGGACCTTACAAAAATAGTGAAAATTTGGTACTATCTTAAATTGTGCTAAGAAAATAGTTTTTGTTTAAATCATTTGTTCCCCTTGTCAAAAGAAGTGTTTCTCCACAATTTTAGGCAACTTTTGGAAAATTGAATTTTTGAGGGAAAATCGACAGGTGCGGACCTTACAAAAATAGTGAAAATTTGGTATTATCTTAAATTGTGCTAATAAAATAGTTTTTGTTTAAATTATTTGTTCCCCTCATCAATTTAAGTGTTTCTCCATAATTTTAGGCAATTTTTGGAAAATAGAATTTTTGAGGGAAATTCAACAGGCACGTGCCTTACAAAAATAGTGAAAATTTGGTACTATCTTAAATTGTGCTAATAAAATAGTTTTTGTTTAAGTTATTTGTTCCCCTCATCAATTGAAGTGTTTCTCCACAATTTTAGGCAATTTTTGGAAAATTCAATTTTTGAGGGAAATTCGACAGGCGCGGACCTTACAAAATTAGATAAAATTTGGTACTATCTTAAATTGTGCTAAGAAAATAGTTTTTGTTTAAATCATTTGTTCCCCTCGTAAAAAGAAGTGTTTCTCCACAATCTTAGGCAATTTTTGGAAAATTGAATTTTTGAGGGAAAATCAACAGGCGCGAGCCTTACAAAAATAGTGAAAATTTGGTACTATCTTAAATTGTGCTAAGAAAATACTTTTTGTTTAAATTATTTGTTCCCCTCATCAATTGAAGTGTTTCTCCACAATTTTAGGCAATTTTTGGAAAATAGAATTTTTGAGGGAAATTCGACAGGCGCGGACCTTACAAAAATAGTGAAAATTTGGTATTATCTTAAATTGTGCTAATAAAATAGTTTTTGTTTAAATTATTTGTTCCCCTCATCAATTTAAGTGTTTCTCCATAATTTTAGGCAATTTTTGGAAAATAGAATTTTTGAGGGAAATTCAACAGGCGCGTGCCTTACAAAAATAGTGAAAATTTGGTACTATCTTAAATTGTGCTAACAAAATAGTTTTTGTTTAAATTATTTGTTCCCCTCATCAAGTGAGGTGTTTCTCCACAATTTTAGGCAATTTTTGGAAAATTGAATTTTTGAGGGAAATTCGACAGGTGCGGAACTTACAAAAATAGTGAAAATTGGTACTATCTTAAATTGTGCTAATAAAATAGTTTTTGTTTAAATTATTTGTTCCCCTCATCAATTGAAGTGTTTCTCCACAATTTTAGGCAATTTTTGGAAAATTGAATTTTTGAGGGAAATTCGACAGGCGCGGACCTTACAAAAATAGTGAAAATTTGGTACTATCTTAAATTGTGCTAAGAAAATACTTTTTGTTTAAATTATTTGTTCCCCTCATCAATTGAAGTGTTTCTCCACAATTTTAGGCATTTTTTTTTAAATTAAATTTTTGAGGGAAATTCGACAGGCGCGGACCTTACAAAATTAGTGAAAATTTGGTACTATCTTAAATTGTGCTAACAAAATAGTTTTTGTTTAAATTATTTGTTCCCCTCATCAAAAGAAGTGTTTCTCCACAATTTTAGGCAATTTTTGGAAAATTGAATTATTGAGGGAAATTCGAAAGGCGCGGACCTTACAAAAATAGTGAAAAATTTGGTACTATCTTAAATTGTGCTAACAAAATAGTTTTTGTTTAAATTATTTGTTCCCCTCGTCAAGTGAGGTGTTTCTCCACAATTTTAGGCAATTTTTGGAAAATTGAATTTTTGAGGGAAATTCGACAGGCGTGGACCTTACAAAATAGTGAAAAATTGGTACTATCTTAAATTGTGCTAATAAAATAGTTTTTGTTTAAATTATTTGTTCCCCTCATCAATTGAAGTGTTTCTCCACAATTTTAGGCAATTTTTGGAAAATAGAATTTTTGAGGGAAATTCGACAGGCGCGGACCTTACAAAATAATGAAAAATTGGTACTATCTTAAATTGTGCTAATAAAATAGTTTTTGTTTAAATTATTTGTTCCCCTCATCAATTGAAGTGTTTCTCCACAATTTTAGGCAATTTTTGGAAAATAGAATTTTTGAGGGAAATTCGACAGGCGCGGACCTTACAAAAATAGTGAAAATATGGTACTATCTTAAATTGTGCTTAGAAAATAGTTTTTGTTTAAATCATTTGTTCCCCTCGTCAAAAGAAGTGTTTCTCCACAATTTTAGGCAGTTTTTGGAAAATTGAATTTTTAAGGGAAAATCGACAGGCGCGGACCTTAAAAAAATAGTGAAAATTTGGTACTATCTTAAATTGTGCTAAGAAAATAATTTTTGTTTAAATTATTTGTTCCCCTCATCAATTGAAGTGTTTCTCCACAATTTTAGGCATTTTTTTGAAAATTGAATTTTTGAGGGAAATTCGACAGGCGCGGACCTTACAATAATAGTGAAAATTTGGTACTATCTTAAATTGTGCTAACAAAATAGTTTTTGTTTAAATTATTTGTTCCCCTCATCAAAAGAAGTGTTTTTTCCACAATTTTATGCAATTTTTGGAATATTGAAATTTTGAGGGAAATTCGACAGGCACGGACCTTACAAAAATAGTGAAAATTTGGTATTATCTTAAATTGTGCTAATAAAATAGTTTTTGTTTAAATTATTTGTTCCCCTCATCAATTGAAGAGTTTCTTCACAATTTTAGGCAATTTTTGGAAAATAGAATTTTTGAGGGAAATTCAACAGGCGCGTACCTTACAAAAATAGTGAAAATTTGGTACTATCTTAAATTGTGCTAACAAAATAGTTTTTGTTTAAATTATTTGTTCCTCTCATCAAAAGAAGTGTTTCTCCACAATTTTAGGCAATTTTTGGAAAATTGAATTTTTGAGGGAAATTCGACAGGCGCGGACCTTACAATAATAGTGAAAATTTGGTACTATCTTAAATTGTGCTAACAAAATAGTTTTTGTTTAAATTATTTGTTCCCCTCATCAAGTGAGGTGTTTCTCCACAATTTTATGCAATTTTTGGAATATTGAAATTTTGAGGGAAATTCGACAGGCGCGGACCTTACAAAAATAGTGAAAATTTGGTATTATCTTAAATTGTGCTAATAAAATAGTTTTTGCTTAAATTATTTGTTCCCCTCATCAATTTAAGTGTTTCTCCATAATTTTAGGCAATTTTTGGAAAATAGAATTTTTGAGGGAAATTCAACAGGCGCGTGCCTTACAAAAATAGTGAAAATTTGGTACTATCTTAAATTGTGCTAACAAAATAGTTTTTGTTTAAATTATTTGTTCCCCTCATCAAGTGAGGTGTTTCTCCACAATTTTAGGCAATTTTCGGAAAATTGAATTTTTGAGGGAAATTCGACAGGTGCGGAACTTACAAAAATAGTGAAAATTTGGTACTATCTTAAATTGTGCTAATAAAATAGTTTTTGTTTAAATTATTTGTTCCCCTCATCAATTGAAGTGTTTCTCCACAATTTTAGTCAATTTTTGGAAAATTGAATTTTTGAGGGAAATTCGACAGGCGCGGACCTTACAAAAATAGTTAAAATTTGGTACTATCTTAAATTGTGCTAAGAAAATAGTTTTTGTTTAAATCATTTGTTCCCCTCGTCAAAAGAAGTGTTTCTCCACAATTTTAGGCAATTTTTGGAAAATTGAATTTTTGAGGGAAAATCGACAGGCGCGGACCTTACAAAAATAGTGAAAATTTGGTACTATCTTAATTTGTGCTAACAAAATAGTTTTTGTTTAAATTATTTGTTCCCCTCATCAAGTGAGGTGTTTCTCCACAATTTTAGTCAATTTTTGGAAAATTGAATTTTTGAGGGAAATTCGACAGGCGCGGACCTTACAAAAATAGTGAAAATTTGGTACTATCTTAAATTGTGCTAACAAAATAGTTTTTGTTTAAATTATTTGTTCCCCTCATCAAGTGAGGTGTTTTTCCACAATTTTATGCAATTTTTGGAATATTGATATTTTGAGGGAAATTCGACAGGCGAACCTTACAAAAATAGTGAAAATTTGGTATTATCTTAAATTGTGCTAATAAAATAGTTTTTGTTTAAATTATTTGTTCCCCTCATCAATTTAAGTGTTTCTCCATAATTTTAGGCAATTTTTGGAAAATATAATTTTTGAGGGAAATTCAACAGGCGCGTGCCTTACAAAAATAGTGAAAATTTGGTACTATCTTAAATTGTGCTAACAAAATAGTTTTTGTTTAAATTATTTGTTCCCCTCATCAAGTGAGGTGTTTCTCCACAATTTTAGGCAATTTTAGGAAAATTGAATTTTTGAGGGTAATTCGACAGGTGCGGAACTTACAAAAATAGTGAAAATTGGTACTATCTTAAATTGTGCTAATAAAATAGTATTGTTTAAATTATTTGTTCCCCTCATCAATTGAAGTGTTTCTCCACAATTTTAGGCAATTTTTGGAAAATAGAATTTTTGAGGGAAATTCGACAGGCGCGGACCTTACAAAAATAGTGAAAATTTGGTACTATCTTAAATTGTGCTAAGAAAATAGTTTATGTTTAAATCATTTGTTCCCCTCGTCAAAAGAAGTGTTTCTCCACAATTTTAGGCAGTTTTTGGAAAATTGAATTTTTAAGGGAAAATCGACAGGCGCGGACCTTACAAAATAATGAAAAATTGGTACTATCTTAAATTGTGCTAATAAAATAGTTTTTGTTTAAATTATTTGTTCCCCTCATCAATTGAAGTGTTTCTCCACAATTTTAGGCAATTTTTGGAAAATAGAATTTTTGAGGGAAATTCGACAGGCGCGGACCTTACAAAAATAGTGAAAATATGGTACTATCTTAAATTGTGCTTAGAAAATAGTTTTTGTTTAAATCATTTGTTCCCCTCGTCAAAAGAAGTGTTTCTCCACAATTTTAGGCAGTTTTTGGAAAATTGAATTTTTAAGGGAAAATCGACAGGCGCGGACCTTAAAAAAATAGTGAAAATTTGGTACTATCTTAAATTGTGCTAAGAAAATAATTTTTGTTTAAATTATTTGTTCCCCTCATCAATTGAAGTGTTTCTCCACAATTTTAGGCATTTTTTTGAAAATTGAATTTTTGAGGGAAATTCGACAGGCGCGGACCTTACAATAATAGTGAAAATTTGGTACTATCTTAAATTGTGCTAACAAAATAGTTTTTGTTTAAATTATTTGTTCCCCTCATCAAAAGAAGTGTTTTTTCCACAATTTTATGCAATTTTTGGAATATTGAAATTTTGAGGGAAATTCGACAGGCACGGACCTTACAAAAATAGTGAAAATTTGGTATTATCTTAAATTGTGCTAATAAAATAGTTTTTGTTTAAATTATTTGTTCCCCTCATCAATTGAAGAGTTTCTTCACAATTTTAGGCAATTTTTGGAAAATAGAATTTTTGAGGGAAATTCAACAGGCGCGTACCTTACAAAAATAGTGAAAATTTGGTACTATCTTAAATTGTGCTAACAAAATAGTTTTTGTTTAAATTATTTGTTCCTCTCATCAAAAGAAGTGTTTCTCCACAATTTTAGGCAATTTTTGGAAAATTGAATTTTTGAGGGAAATTCGACAGGCGCGGACCTTACAATAATAGTGAAAATTTGGTACTATCTTAAATTGTGCTAACAAAATAGTTTTTGTTTAAATTATTTGTTCCCCTCATCAAGTGAGGTGTTTCTCCACAATTTTATGCAATTTTTGGAATATTGAAATTTTGAGGGAAATTCGACAGGCGCGGACCTTACAAAAATAGTGAAAATTTGGTATTATCTTAAATTGTGCTAATAAAATAGTTTTTGCTTAAATTATTTGTTCCCCTCATCAATTTAAGTGTTTCTCCATAATTTTAGGCAATTTTTGGAAAATAGAATTTTTGAGGGAAATTCAACAGGCGCGTGCCTTACAAAAATAGTGAAAATTTGGTACTATCTTAAATTGTGCTAACAAAATAGTTTTTGTTTAAATTATTTGTTCCCCTCATCAAGTGAGGTGTTTCTCCACAATTTTAGGCAATTTTCGGAAAATTGAATTTTTGAGGGAAATTCGACAGGTGCGGAACTTACAAAAATAGTGAAAATTTGGTACTATCTTAAATTGTGCTAATAAAATAGTTTTTGTTTAAATTATTTGTTCCCCTCATCAATTGAAGTGTTTCTCCACAATTTTAGTCAATTTTTGGAAAATTGAATTTTTGAGGGAAATTCGACAGGCGCGGACCTTACAAAAATAGTTAAAATTTGGTACTATCTTAAATTGTGCTAAGAAAATAGTTTTTGTTTAAATCATTTGTTCCCCTCGTCAAAAGAAGTGTTTCTCCACAATTTTAGGCAATTTTTGGAAAATTGAATTTTTGAGGGAAAATCGACAGGCGCGGACCTTACAAAAATAGTGAAAATTTGGTACTATCTTAATTTGTGCTAACAAAATAGTTTTTGTTTAAATTATTTGTTCCCCTCATCAAGTGAGGTGTTTCTCCACAATTTTAGTCAATTTTTGGAAAATTGAATTTTTGAGGGAAATTCGACAGGCGCGGACCTTACAAAAATAGTGAAAATTTGGTACTATCTTAAATTGTGCTAACAAAATAGTTTTTGTTTAAATTATTTGTTCCCCTCATCAAGTGAGGTGTTTTTCCACAATTTTATGCAATTTTTGGAATATTGATATTTTGAGGGAAATTCGACAGGCGAACCTTACAAAAATAGTGAAAATTTGGTATTATCTTAAATTGTGCTAATAAAATAGTTTTTGTTTAAATTATTTGTTCCCCTCATCAATTTAAGTGTTTCTCCATAATTTTAGGCAATTTTTGGAAAATATAATTTTTGAGGGAAATTCAACAGGCGCGTGCCTTACAAAAATAGTGAAAATTTGGTACTATCTTAAATTGTGCTAACAAAATAGTTTTTGTTTAAATTATTTGTTCCCCTCATCAAGTGAGGTGTTTCTCCACAATTTTAGGCAATTTTAGGAAAATTGAATTTTTGAGGGTAATTCGACAGGTGCGGAACTTACAAAAATAGTGAAAATTGGTACTATCTTAAATTGTGCTAATAAAATAGTATTGTTTAAATTATTTGTTCCCCTCATCAATTGAAGTGTTTCTCCACAATTTTAGGCAATTTTTGGAAAATAGAATTTTTGAGGGAAATTCGACAGGCGCGGACCTTACAAAAATAGTGAAAATTTGGTACTATCTTAAATTGTGCTAAGAAAATAGTTTATGTTTAAATCATTTGTTCCCCTCGTCAAAAGAAGTGTTTCTCCACAATTTTAGGCAGTTTTTGGAAAATTGAATTTTTAAGGGAAAATCGACAGGCGCGGACCTTACAAAAATAGTGAAAATTTGGTACTATCTTAAATTGTGCTAAGAAAATAATTTTTGTTTAAATTATTTGTTCCCCTCATCAATTGAAGTGTTTCTCCACAATTTTAGGCATTTTTTTGAAAATTGAATTTTTGAGGGAAATTCGACAGGCGCGTACCTTACAATAATAGTGAAAATTTGGTACTATCTTAAATTGTGCTAACAAAATAGTTTTTGTTTAAATTATTTGTTCCCCTCATCAAAAGAAGTGTTTCTCCACAATTTTAGGCAATTTTTGGAAAATTGAATTATTGAGGGAAATTCGAAAGGCGCGGACCTTACAAAAATAGTGAAAATTTGGTACTATCTTAAATTGTGCTAACAAAATAGTTTTTGTTTAAATTATTTGTTCCCCTCGTCAAGTGAGGTGTTTCTCCACAATTTTAGGCAATTTTTGGAAAATTGAATTTTTGAGGGAAATTCGACAGGCGCGGACCTTACAAAATAGTGAAAAATTGGTACTATCTTAAATTGTGCTAATAAAATAGTTTTTGTTTAAATTATTTTTTCCCCTCATCAATTGAAGTGTTTCTCCACAATTTTAGGCAATTTTTGGAAAATAGAATTTTTGAGGGAAATTCGAAAGGCGCGGACCTTACAAAAATAGTGAAAATTTGGTACTATCTTAAATTGTGCTAAGAAAATAGTTTTTGTTTAAATCATTTGTTCCCCTTGTCAAAAGAAGTGTTTCTCCACAATTTTAGGCAATTTTTGGAAAATTGAATTTTTGAGGGAAAATCGACAGGTGCGGACCTTACAAAAATAGTGAAAATTTGGTACTATCTTAAATTGTGCTAACAAAATAGTTTTTGTTTAAATTATTTGTTCCCCTCATCAAGTGAGGTGTTTCTCCACAATTTTAGTCAATTTTTGGAAAATTGAATTTTTGAGGGAAATTCGACAGGCGCGGACCTTACAAAAATAGTGAAAATTTGGTACTATCTTAAATTGTGCTAATAAAATAGTTTTTGTTTAAGTTATTTGTTCCCCTCATCAATTGAAGTGTTTCTCCACAATTTTAGGCAATTTTTGGAAAATTCAATTTTTGAGGGAAATTCAACAGGCGCGGACCTTACAAAATTAGATAAAATTTGGTACTATCTTAAATTGTGCTAAGAAAATAGTTTTTGTTTAAATCATTTGTTCCCCTCGTAAAAAGAAGTGTTTCTCCACAATTTTAGGCAATTTTTGGAAAATTGAATTTTTGAGGGAAAATCGACAGGCGCGAGCCTTACAAAAATAGTGAAAATTTGGTACTATCTTAAATTGTGCTAAGAAAATACTTTTTGTTTAAATTATTTGTTCCCCTCATCAATTGAAGTGTTTCTCCACAATTTTAGGCATTTTTTTGAAAATTTAATTTTTGAGGGAAATTCGACAGGCGCGGACCTTACAAAAATAGTGAAAATTTGGTACTATCTTAAATTGTGCTAACAAAATAGTTTTTGTTTAAATTATTTGTTCCCCTCATCAAAAGAAGTGTTTCTCCACAATTTTAGGCAATTTTTGGAAAATTGAATTTTTGAGGGAAATTCGACAGGCGCGGACCTTACAAAATAGTGAAAATTTGGTACTATCTTAAATTGTGCTAACAAAATAGTTTTTGTTTAAATTATTTGTTCCCCTCATCAATTTAAGTGTTTCTCCATAATTTTAGGCAATTTTTGGAAAATAGAATTTTTGAGGGAAATTCAACAGGCGCGTGCCTTACAAAAATAGTGAAAATTTGGTACTATCTTAAATTGTGCTAACAAAATAGTTTTTGTTTAAATCATTTGTTCCCCTCATCAAGTGAGGTGTTTCTCCACAATTTTAGGGCAATTTAAGGAAAATTGAATTTTTGAGGGAAATTCGACAGGTGCGGAACTTACAAAAATAGTGAAAATTTGGTACTATCTTAAATTGTGCTAACAAAATAGTTTTTGTTTAAATTATTTGTTCCCCTCATCAAGTGAGGTGTTTCTCCACAATTTTAGGCAATTTTAGGAAAATTGAATTTTTGAGGGAAATTCGACAGGTGCGGAACTTACAAAAATAGTGAAAATTGGTACTATCTTAAATTGTGCTAATAAAATAGTTTTTGTTTAAATTATTTGTTCCCCTCATCAAAAGAAGTGTTTCTCCACAATTTTAGGCAATTTTTGGAAAATTGAATTTTTGAGGGAAATTCGACAGGCGCGGACTTTACAATAATAGTGAAAATTTGGTACTATCTTAAATTGTGCTAACAAAATAGTTTTTGTTTAAATTATTTGTTCCCCTCATCAAAAGAAGTGTTTCTCCACAATTTTAGGCAATTTTTGGAAAATTGAATTATTGTGGGAAATTCGAAAGGCGCGGACCTTACAAAAATAGTGAAAATTTGGTACTATCTTAAATTGTGCTAACAAAATAGTTTTTGTTTAAATTATTTGTTCCCCTCGTCAAGTGAGGTGTTTCTCCACAATTTTAGGCAATTTTTGGAAAATTGAATTTTTGAGGGAAATTCGACAGGCGCGGACCTTACAAAATAGTGAAAAATTGGTACTATCTTAAATTGTGCTAATAAAATAGTTTTTGTTTAAATTATTTGTTCCCCTCATCAATTGAAGTGTTTCTCCACAATTTTAGGCAGTTTTTGGAAAATTGAATTTTTAAGGGAAAATTGACAGGCGCGGACCTTACAAAAATAGTGAAAATTTGGTACTATCTTAAATTGTGCTAAGAAAATAATTTTTGTTTAAATTATTTGTTCCCCTCATCAATTGAAGTGTTTCTCCACAATTTTAGGCATTTTTTTGAAAATTGAATTTTTGAGGGAAATTCGACAGGCGCGGACCTTACAATAATAGTGAAAATTTGGTACTATCTTAAATTGTGCTAACAAAATAGTTTTTGTTTAAATTATTTGTTCCCCTCATCAAAAGAAGTGTTTCTCCACAATTTTAGGCAATTTTTGGAATATTGAAATTTTGAGGGAAATTCGACAGGCGCGGACCTTACAAAAATAGTGAAAATTTGGTATTATCTTAAATTGTGCTAATAAAATAGTTTTTGTTTAAATTATTTGTTCCCCTCATCAATTGAAGAGTTTCTTCACAATTTTAGGCAATTTTTGGAAAATAGAATTTTTGAGGGAAATTCAACAGGCGCGTACCTTACAAAAATTGTGAAAATTTGGTACTATCTTAAATTGTGCTAACAAAATAGTTTTTGTTTAAATTATTCGTTCCTCTCATCAAAAGAAGTGTTTCTCCACAATTTTAGGCAATTTTTGGAAAATTGAATTTTTGAGGGAAATTCGACAGGCGCGGACCTTACAATAATAGTGAAAATTTGGTACTATCTTAAATTGTGCTAACAAAATAGTTTTTGTTTAAATTATTTGTTCCCCTCATCAAGTGAGGTGTTTCTCCACAATTTTATGCAATTTTTGGAATATTGAAATTTTGAGGGAAATTCGACAGGCGCGGACCTTACAAAAATAGTGAAAATTTGGTATTATCTTAAATTGTGCTAATAAAATAGTTTTTGTTTAAATTATTTGTTCCCCTCATCAATTTAAGTGTTTCTCCATAATTTTAGGCAATTTTTGGAAAATAGAATTTTTGAGGGAAATTCAACAGGCGCGTGCCTTAAAAAAAATGGTGAAAATTTGGTACTATCTTAAATTGTGCTAACAAAATAGTTTTTGTTTAAATTATTTGTTCCTCTCATCAAGTGAGGTGTTTCTCCACAATTTTAGGCAATTTTTGGAAAATTGAATTTTTGAGGGAAATTCGACAGGTGCGGAACTTATAAAATAGTGAAAATTTGGTACTATCTTAAATTGTGCTAATAAAATAGTTTTTGTTTAAATTATTTGTTCCCCTCATCAATTGAAGTGTTTCTCCACAATTTTAGGCAATTTTTGGAAAATTGAATTTTTGAGGGAAATTCGACAGGCGCGGACCTTACAAAAATAGTTAAAATTTGGTACTATCTTAAATTGTGCTAAGAAAATAGTTTTTGTTTAAATCATTTGTTCCCCTCGTCAAAAGAAGTGTTTCTCCACAATTTTAGGCAATTTTTGGAAAATTGAATTTTTGAGGGAAAATCGACAGGCGCGGACCTTACAAAAATAGTGAAAATTTGGTATTATCTTAAATTGTGCTAATAAAATAGTTTTTGTTTAAATTATTTGTTCCCCTCATCAATTTAAGTGTTTCTCCATAATTTTAGGCAATTTTTGGAAAATATAATTTTTGAGGGAAATTCAACAGGCGCGTGCCTTACAAAAATAGTGAAAATTTGGTACTATCTTAAATTGTGCTAACAAAATAGTTTTTGTTTAAATTATTTGTTCCCCTCATCAAGTGAGGTGTTTCTCCACAATTTTAGGCAATTTTAGGAAAATTGAATTTTTGAGGGAAATTCGACAGGTGCGGAACTTACAAAAATAGTGAAAATTTGGTACTATCTTAAATTGTGCTAACAAAATAGTTTTTGTTTAAATTATTTGTTCCCCTCATCAAGTGAGGTGTTTCTCCACAATTTTAGGCAATTTTAGGAAAATTGAATTTTTGAGGGAAATTCGACAGGTGCGGAACTTACAAAAATAGTGAAAATTGGTACTATCTTAAATTGTGCTAATAAAATAGTTTTTGTTTAAATTATTTGTTCCCCTCATCAATTGAAGTGTTTCTCCACAATTTTAGGCAATTTTTGGAAAATAGAATTTTTGAGGGAAATTCGACAGGCGCGGACCTTACAAAAATAGTGAAAATTTGGTACTATCTTAAATTGTGCTAAGAAAATAGTTTTTGTTTAAATCATTTGTTCCCCTCGTCAAAAGAAGTGTTTCTCCACAATTTTAGGCAGTTTTTGGAAAATTGAATTTTTAAGGGAAAATCGACAGGCGCGGACCTTACAAAAATAGTGAAAATTTGGTACTATCTTAAATTGTGCTAAGAAAATAATTTTTGTTTAAATTATTTGTTCCCCTCATCAATTGAAGTGTTTCTCCACAATTTTAGGCATTTTTTTGAAAATTGAATTTTTGAGGGAAATTCGACAGGCGCGGACTTTACAGTAATAGTGAAAATTTGGTACTATCTTAAATTGTGCTAACAAAATAGTTTTTGTTTAAATTATTTGTTCCCCTCATCAAAAGAAGTGTTTCTCCACAATTTTAGGCAATTTTTGGAAAATTGAATTATTGTGGGAAATTCGAAAGGCGCGGACCTTACAAAAATAGTGAAAATTTGGTACTATCTTAAATTGTGCTAACAAAATAGTTTTTGTTTAAATTATTTGTTCCCCTCGTCAAGTGAGGTGTTTCTCCACAATTTTAGGCAATTTTTGGAAAATTGAATTTTTGAGGGAAATTCGACAGGCGCGGACCTTACAAAATAGTGAAAAATTGGTACTATCTTAAATTGTGCTAATAAAATAGTTTTTGTTTAAATTATTTGTTCCCCTCATCAATTGAAGTGTTTCTCCACAATTTTAGGCAGTTTTTGGAAAATTGAATTTTTAAGGGAAAATTGACAGGCGCGGACCTTACAAAAATAGTGAAAATTTGGTACTATCTTAAATTGTGCTAAGAAAATAATTTTTGTTTAAATTATTTGTTCCCCTCATCAATTGAAGTGTTTCTCCACAATTTTAGGCATTTTTTTGAAAATTGAATTTTTGAGGGAAATTCGACAGGCGCGGACCTTACAATAATAGTGAAAATTTGGTACTATCTTAAATTGTGCTAACAAAATAGTTTTTGTTTAAATTATTTGTTCCCCTCATCAAAAGAAGTGTTTCTCCACAATTTTAGGCAATTTTTGGAATATTGAAATTTTGAGGGAAATTCGACAGGCGCGGACCTTACAAAAATAGTGAAAATTTGGTATTATCTTAAATTGTGCTAATAAAATAGTTTTTGTTTAAATTATTTGTTCCCCTCATCAATTGAAGAGTTTCTTCACAATTTTAGGCAATTTTTGGAAAATAGAATTTTTGAGGGAAATTCAACAGGCGCATACCTTACAAAAATAGTGAAAATTTGGTACTATCTTAAATTGTGCTAACAAAATAGTTTTTGTTTAAATTATTTGTTCCTCTCATCAAAAGAAGTGTTTCTCCACAATTTTAGGCAATTTTTGGAAAATTGAATTTTTGAGGGAAATTCGACAGGCGCGGACCTTACAATAATAGTGAAAATTTGGTACTATCTTAAATTGTGCTAACAAAATAGTTTTTGTTTAAATTATTTGTTCCCCTCATCAAGTGAGGTGTTTCTCCACAATTTTATGCAATTTTTGGAATATTGAAATTTTGAGGGAAATTCGACAGGCGCGGACCTTACAAAATAGTGAAAATTTGGTATTATCTTAAATTGTGCTAATAAAATAGTTTTTGTTTAAATTATTTGTTCCCCTCAACAATTTAAGTGTTTCTCCATAATTTTAGGCAATTTTTGGAAAATAGAATTTTTGAGGGAAATTCAACAGGCGCGTGCCTTGCAAAAATAGTGAAAATTTGGTACTATCTTAAATTGTGCTAATAAAATAGTTTTTGTTTAAATTATTTGTTCCCCTCATCAAAAGAAGTGTTTCTCCACAATTTTAGGCAATTTGTGGAAAATTGAAATTTTGAGGGAAATTCAACAGGCGTGGACCTTACAAAAATAGTGAAAATTTGGTATTATCTTAAATTGTGCTAAGTAAATAGTTTTTGTTTAAATTATTTGTTCCCCTCATCAATTGAAGTGTTTCTCCACAATTTTAGGCAATTTTTGGAAAATTGAATTTTTGAGGGAAATTCGACAGGCGCGGACCTTACAAAAATAGTTAAAATTTGGTACTATCTTAAATTGTGCTAAGAAAATAGTTTTTGTTTAAATCATTTGTTCCCCTCGTCAAAAGAAGTGTTTCTCCACAATTTTAGGCAATTTTTGGAAAATTGAATTTTTGAGGGAAAATCGACAGGCGCGGACCTTACAAAAATAGTTAAAATTTGGTACTATCTTAAATTGTGCTAACAAAATAGTTTATGTTTAAATTATTTGTTCCCCTCATCAAGTGAGGTGTTTCTCCACAATTTTAGTCAATTTTTGGAAAATTGAATTTTTGAGGGAAATTCGACAGGCGCGGACCTTACAAAAATAGTGAAAATTTGGTACTATCTTAAATTGTGCTAATAAAATAGTTTTTGTTTAAGTTATTTGTTCCCCTCATCAATTGAAGTGTTTCTCCACAATTTTAGGCAATTTTTGGAAAATTCAATTTTTGAGGGAAATTCGACAGGCGCGGACCTTACAAAAATAGATAAAATTTGGTACTATCTTAAATTGTGCTAAGAAAATAGTTTTTGTTTAAATCATTTGTTCCCCTCGTAAAAAGAAGTGTTTCTCCACAATTTTAGGCAATTTTTGGAAAATTGAATTTTTGAGGGAAAATCGACAGGCACGAGCCTTACAAAAATAGTGAAAATTTGGTACTATCTTAAATTGTGCTAAGAAAATACTTTTTGTTTAAATTATTTGTTCCCCTCATCAATTGAAGTGTTTCTCCACAATTTTAGGCATTTTTTTTGAAAATTGAATTTTTGAGGGAAATTCGACAGGCGCGGACCTTACAAAAATAGTGAAAATTTGGTACTATCTTAAATTGTGCTAACAAAATAGTTTTTGTTTAAATTATTTGTTCCCCTCATCAAGTGAGGTGTTTCTCCACAATTTTATGCAATTTTTGGAATATTGAAATTTTGAGGGAAATTTGACAGGCGCGGACCTTACAAAAATAGTGAAAATTTGGTATTATCTTAAATTGTGCTAATAAAATAGTTTTTGTTTAAATTATTTGTTCCCCTCATCAATTTAAGTGTTTCTCCATAATTTTAGGCAATTTTTGGAAAATAGAATTTTTGAGGGAAATTCGACAGGCGCGTGCCTTACAAAAATAGTGAAAATTTGGTACTATCTTAAATTGTGCTAACAAAATAGTTTTTGTTTAAATTATTTGTTCCCCTCATCAAGTGAGGTGTTTCTCCACAATTTTAGGCAATTTTAGGAAAATTGAATTTTTGAGGGAAATTCGACAGGTGCGGAACTTACAAAAATAGTGAAAATTGGTACTATCTTAAATTGTGCTAATAAAATAGTTTTTGTTTAAATTATTTGTTCCCCTCATCAATTGAAGTGTTTCTCCACAATTTTAGGCAATTTTTGGAAAATTGAATTTTTGAGGGAAATTCGACAGGGGCGGAACTTACAAAAATAGTGAAAATTTGGTACTATCTTAAATTGTGCTAAGAAAATACTTTTTGTTTAAATTATTTGTTCCCCTCATCAATTGAAGTGTTTCTCCACAATTTTAGGCATTTTTTTGGAAATTAAATTTTTGAGGGAAATTCGACAGGCGCGGACCTTACAAAATTAGTGAAAATTTGGTACTATCTTAAATTGTGCTAACAAAATAGTTTTTGTTTAAATTATTTGTTCCCCTCATCAAAAGAAGTGTTTCTCCACAATTTTAGGCAATTTTTGGAAAATTGAATTATTGAGGGAAATTCGAAAGGCGCGGACCTTACAAAAATAGTGAAAATTTGGTACTATCTTAAATTGTGCTAACAAAATAGTTTTTGTTTAAATTATTTGTTCCCCTCGTCAAGTGAGGTGTTTCTCCACAATTTTAGGCAATTTTTGGAAATTAAATTTTTGAGGGAAATTCGACAGGCGCGGACCTTACAAAATTAGTGAAAATTTGGTACTATCTTAAATTGTGCTAATAAAGTAGTTTTTGTTTAAATTATTTGTTCCCCTCATCAAAAGAAGTGTTTCTCCACAATTTTAGGCAATTTTTGGAAAATTGAATTTTTGAGGGAAATTCGAAAGGCGCGGACCTTACAAAAATAGTGAAAATTTGGTACTATCTTAAATTGTGCTAATAAAATAGTTTTTGTTTAAATTATTTGTTCCCCTCATCAATTGAAGTGTTTCTCCACAATTTTAGGCAATTTTTGGAAAATAGAATTTTTGAGGGAAATTCAACAGGCGCGTACCTTACAAAAATAGTGAAAATTTGGTACTATCTTAAATTGTGCTAATAAAATAGTTTTTGTTTAAATTATTTGTTCCCCTCATCAAGTGAGGTGTTTCTCCACAATTTTAGTCAATTTTTGGAAAATTGAATTTTTGAGGTAAATTCGAAAGGCGCGGACCTTACAAAATAAGTGAAAATTTGGTACTATCTTAAATTGTGCTTACAAAATAGTTTTTGTTTAAATTATTTGTTTCCCTCATCAAAAGTAGTGTTTCTCCACAATTTTAGGCAATTTATGGAAAATTGAATTTTTGTGGGAAATTCGACAAGCGCGGAACTTACAAAAATAGTGAAAATTTGGTACTATCTTTAATTGTGCTAAGAAAATAGTTTTTGTTTAAATTATTTGTTCCCTACATCAAAAGAAGTGTTTCTCCACAATTTTATGCAATTTTTGGAATATTGAAATTTTGAGGAAAATTCGACAGCCGCGGACCTTACAAAAATAGTGAAATTTTGGTACTATCTTAAATTGTGCTAATTAAATAGTTTTTGTTTAAATTATTTGTTCCCCTCATCAATTGAAGTGTTTCTCTACAATTTTAGGCAATTTTTGGAAAATTGAATTTTTGAGGTAAATTCGAAAGGCGCGGACCTTACAAAAATAGTGAAAATTCGGTACTATCTTAAATTGTGCTTACAAAATAGTTTTTGTTTAAATTATTTGTTCCCCTCATCAAGTGAGGTGTTTCTCCACAGTTTTAGGCAATTTTTGTAAAATTGAATTTTTGAGGGAAATTCGACAGGCGCGGACCTTACAAAAATAGTGAAAATTTGGTACTATCTAAAATTGTGCTAAGAAAATAGTTTTTGTTTAAATCATTTGTTCCCCTCGTCAAAAGAAGTGTTTCTCCACAATTTTAGGCAATTTTTGGAAAATTGAATTTTTGCGGGAAATTTGAAAGGCTCGGACCTTACAAAAATAGTGAAAATTTGGTACTATCTTAAATTGTGCTAATAAAATAGTTTTTGTTTAAATTATTTGTTCCCCTCATCAAGTGAGGTGTTTCTCCACAATTTTAGGCAATTTTTGGAAAATTGAATTTTTGAGGGAAATTCGACAGGCGCGGACCTTACAAAAATAGTTAAAATTTGGTATTATCTTAAATTGTGCTAGGAAAATAGTTTTTGTTTAAATCATTTGTTCCCCTCGTCAAAAGAAGTGTTTCTCCACAATTTTAGGCAATTTTTGGAAAATTGAATTTTTGAGGGAAAATCGACAGGCGCGGACCTTACAAAAATAGTTAAAATTTGGTACTATCTTAAATTGTGCTAACAAAATAGTTTATGTTTAAATTATTTGTTCCCCTCATCAAGTGAGGTGTTTCTCCACAATTTTAGTCAATTTTTGGAAAATTGAATTTTTGAGGGAAATTCGACAGGCGCGGACCTTACAAAAATAGTGAAAATTTGGTACTATCTTAAATTGTGCTAATAAAATAGTTTTTGTTTAAGTTATTTGTTCCCCTCATCAATTGAAGTGTTTCTCCACAATTTTAGGCAATTTTTGGAAAATTCAATTTTTGAGGGAAATTCGACAGGCGCGGACCTTACAAAAATAGATAAAATTTGGTACTATCTTAAATTGTGCTAAGAAAATAGTTTTTGTTTAAATCATTTGTTCCCCTCGTAAAAAGAAGTGTTTCTCCACAATTTTAGGCAATTTTTGGAAAATTGAATTTTTGAGGGAAAATCGACAGGCACGAGCCTTACAAAAATAGTGAAAATTTGGTACTATCTTAAATTGTGCTAAGAAAATACTTTTTGTTTAAATTATTTGTTCCCCTCATCAATTGAAGTGTTTCTCCACAATTTTAGGCATTTTTTTTGAAAATTGAATTTTTGAGGGAAATTCGACAGGCGCGGACCTTACAAAAATAGTGAAAATTTGGTACTATCTTAAATTGTGCTAACAAAATAGTTTTTGTTTAAATTATTTGTTCCCCTCATCAAGTGAGGTGTTTCTCCACAATTTTATGCAATTTTTGGAATATTGAAATTTTGAGGGAAATTTGACAGGCGCCGACCTTACAAAAATAGTGAAAATTTGGTATTATCTTAAATTGTGCTAATAAAATAGTTTTTGTTTAAATTATTTGTTCCTCTCATCAATTGAAGTGTTTCTCCACAATTTTAGGCAGTTTTTGGAAAATTGAATTTTTAAGGGAAAATTGACAGGCGCGGACCTTACAAAAATAGTGAAAATTTGGTACTATCTTAAATTGTGCTAAGAAAATAATTTTTGTTTAAATTATTTGTTCCCCTCATCAATTGAAGTGTTTCTCCACAATTTTAGGCATTTTTTTGAAAATTGAATTTTTGAGGGAAATTCGACAGGCGCGGACCTTACAATAATAGTGAAAATTTGGTACTATCTTAAATTGTGCTAACAAAATAGTTTTTGTTTAAATTATTTGTTCCCCTCATCAAAAGAAGTGTTTCTCCAAAATTTTAGGCAATTTTTGGAATATTGAAATTTTGAGGGAAATTCGACAGGCGCGGACCTTACAAAAATAGTGAAAATTTGGTATTATCTTAAATTGTGCTAATAAAATAGTTTTTGTTTAAATTATTTGTTCCCCTCATCAATTGAAGAGTTTCTTCACAATTTTAGGCAATTTTTGGAAAATAGAATTTTTGAGGGAAATTCAACAGGCGCATACCTTACAAAAATAGTGAAAATTTGGTACTATCTTAAATTGTGCAAACAAAATAGTTTTTGTTTAAATTATTTGTTCCTCTCATCAAAAGAAGTGTTTCTCCACAATTTTAGGCAATTTTTGGAAAATTGAATTTTTGAGGGAAATTCGACAGGCGCGGACCTTACAATAATAGTGAAAATTTGGTACTATCTTAAATTGTGCTAACAAAATAGTTTTTGTTTAAATTATTTGTTCCCCTCATCAAGTGAGGTGTTTCTCCACAATTTTATGCAATTTTTGGAATATTGAAATTTTGAGGGAAATTCGACAGGCGCGGACCTTACAAAAATAGTGAAAATTTGGTATTATCTTAAATTGTGCTAATAAAATAGTTTTTGTTTAAATTATTTGTTCCCCTCAACAATTTAAGTGTTTCTCCATAATTTTAGGCAATTTTTGGAAAATAGAATTTTTGAGGGAAATTCAACAGGCGCGTGCCTTGCAAAAATAGTGAAAATTTGGTACTATCTTAAATTGTGCTAATAAAATAGTTTTTGTTTAAATTATTTGTTCCCCTCATCAAAAGAAGTGTTTCTCCACAATTTTAGGCAATTTGTGGAAAATTGAAATTTTGAGGGAAATTCAACAGGCGTGGACCTTACAAAAATAGTGAAAATTTGGTATTATCTTAAATTGTGCTAAGTAAATAGTTTTTGTTTAAATTATTTGTTCCCCTCATCAATTGAAGTGTTTCTCCACAATTTTAGGCAATTTTTGGAAAATTGAATTTTTGAGGGAAATTCGACAGGCGCGGACCTTACAAAAATAGTTAAAATTTGGTACTATCTTAAATTGTGCTAAGAAAATAGTTTTTGTTTAAATCATTTGTTCCCCTCGTCAAAAGAAGTGTTTCTCCACAATTTTAGGCAATTTTTGGAAAATTGAATTTTTGAGGGAAAATCGACAGGCGCGGACCTTACAAAAATAGTTAAAATTTGGTACTATCTTAAATTGTGCTAACAAAATAGTTTATGTTTAAATTATTTGTTCCCCTCATCAAGTGAGGTGTTTCTCCACAATTTTAGTCAATTTTTGGAAAATTGAATTTTTGAGGGAAATTCGACAGGCGCGGACCTTACAAAAATAGTGAAAATTTGGTACTATCTTAAATTGTGCTAATAAAATAGTTTTTGTTTAAGTTATTTGTTCCCCTCATCAATTGAAGTGTTTCTCCACAATTTTAGGCAATTTTTGGAAAATTCAATTTTTGAGGGAAATTCGACAGGCGCGGACCTTACAAAAATAGATAAAATTTGGTACTATCTTAAATTGTGCTAAGAAAATAGTTTTTGTTTAAATCATTTGTTCCCCTCGTAAAAAGAAGTGTTTCTCCACAATTTTAGGCAATTTTTGGAAAATTGAATTTTTGAGGGAAAATCGACAGGCACGAGCCTTACAAAAATAGTGAAAATTTGGTACTATCTTAAATTGTGCTAAGAAAATACTTTTTGTTTAAATTATTTGTTCCCCTCATCAATTGAAGTGTTTCTCCACAATTTTAGGCATTTTTTTTGAAAATTGAATTTTTGAGGGAAATTCGACAGGCGCGGACCTTACAAAAATAGTGAAAATTTGGTACTATCTTAAATTGTGCTAACAAAATAGTTTTTGTTTAAATTATTTGTTCCCCTCATCAAGTGAGGTGTTTCTCCACAATTTTATGCAATTTTTGGAATATTGAAATTTTGAGGGAAATTTGACAGGCGCGGACCTTACAAAAATAGTGAAAATTTGGTATTATCTTAAATTGTGCTAATAAAATAGTTTTTGTTTAAATTATTTGTTCCCCTCATCAATTTAAGTGTTTCTCCATAATTTTAGGCAATTTTTGGAAAATAGAATTTTTGAGGGAAATTCAACAGGCGCGTGCCTTACAAAAATAGTGAAAATTTGGTACTATCTTAAATTGTGCTAACAAAATAGTTTTTGTTTAAATTATTTGTTCCCCTCATCAAGTGAGGTGTTTCTCCACAATTTTAGGCAATTTTAGGAAAATTGAATTTTTGAGGGAAATTCGACAGGTGCGGAACTTACAAAAATAGTGAAAATTGGTACTATCTTAAATTGTGCTAATAAAATAGTTTTTGTTTAAATTATTTGTTCCCCTCATCAATTGAAGTGTTTCTCCACAATTTTAGGCAATTTTTGGAAAATTGAATTTTTGAGGGAAATTCGACAGGGGCGGAACTTACAAAAATAGTGAAAATTTGGTACTATCTTAAATTGTGCTAAGAAAATACTTTTTGTTTAAATTATTTGTTCCCCTCATCAATTGAAGTGTTTCTCCACAATTTTAGGCATTTTTTTGGAAATTAAATTTTTGAGGGAAATTCGACAGGCGCGGACCTTACAAAATTAGTGAAAATTTGGTACTATCTAAAATTGTGCTAAGAAAATAGTTTTTGTTTAAATCATTTGTTCCCCTCGTCAAAAGAAGTGTTTCTCCACAATTTTAGGCAATTTTTGGAAAATTGAATTTTTGCGGGAAATTTGAAAGGCTCGGACCTTACAAAAATAGTGAAAATTTGGTACTATCTTAAATTGTGCTAATAAAATAGTTTTTGTTTAAATTATTTGTTCCCCTCATCAAGTGAGGTGTTTCTCCACAATTTTAGGCAATTTTTGGAAAATTGAATTTTTGAGGGAAATTCGACAGGCGCGGACCTTACAAAAATAGTTAAAATTTGGTATTATCTTAAATTGTGCTAGGAAAATAGTTTTTGTTTAAATCATTTGTTCCCCTCGTCAAAAGAAGTGTTTCTCCACAATTTTAGGCAATTTTTGGAAAATTGAATTTTTGAGGGAAAATCGACAGGCGCGGACCTTACAAAAATAGTTAAAATTTGGTACTATCTTAAATTGTGCTAACAAAATAGTTTATGTTTAAATTATTTGTTCCCCTCATCAAGTGAGGTGTTTCTCCACAATTTTAGTCAATTTTTGGAAAATTGAATTTTTGAGGGAAATTCGACAGGCGCGGACCTTACAAAAATAGTGAAAATTTGGTACTATCTTAAATTGTGCTAATAAAATAGTTTTTGTTTAAGTTATTTGTTCCCCTCATCAATTGAAGTGTTTCTCCACAATTTTAGGCAATTTTTGGAAAATTCAATTTTTGAGGGAAATTCGACAGGCGCGGACCTTACAAAAATAGATAAAATTTGGTACTATCTTAAATTGTGCTAAGAAAATAGTTTTTGTTTAAATCATTTGTTCCCCTCGTAAAAAGAAGTGTTTCTCCACAATTTTAGGCAATTTTTGGAAAATTGAATTTTTGAGGGAAAATCGACAGGCACGAGCCTTACAAAAATAGTGAAAATTTGGTACTATCTTAAATTGTGCTAAGAAAATACTTTTTGTTTAAATTATTTGTTCCCCTCATCAATTGAAGTGTTTCTCCACAATTTTAGGCATTTTTTTTGAAAATTGAATTTTTGAGGGAAATTCGACAGGCGCGGACCTTACAAAAATAGTGAAAATTTGGTACTATCTTAAATTGTGCTAACAAAATAGTTTTTGTTTAAATTATTTGTTCCCCTCATCAAGTGAGGTGTTTCTCCACAATTTTATGCAATTTTTGGAATATTGAAATTTTGAGGGAAATTTGACAGGCGCCGACCTTACAAAAATAGTGAAAATTTGGTATTATCTTAAATTGTGCTAATAAAATAGTTTTTGTTTAAATTATTTGTTCCTCTCATCAATTGAAGTGTTTCTCCACAATTTTAGGCAGTTTTTGGAAAATTGAATTTTTAAGGGAAAATTGACAGGCGCGGACCTTACAAAAATAGTGAAAATTTGGTACTATCTTAAATTGTGCTAAGAAAATAATTTTTGTTTAAATTATTTGTTCCCCTCATCAATTGAAGTGTTTCTCCACAATTTTAGGCATTTTTTTGAAAATTGAATTTTTGAGGGAAATTCGACAGGCGCGGACCTTACAATAATAGTGAAAATTTGGTACTATCTTAAATTGTGCTAACAAAATAGTTTTTGTTTAAATTATTTGTTCCCCTCATCAAAAGAAGTGTTTCTCCACAATTTTAGGCAATTTTTGGAATATTGAAATTTTGAGGGAAATTCGACAGGCGCGGACCTTACAAAAATAGTGAAAATTTGGTATTATCTTAAATTGTGCTAATAAAATAGTTTTTGTTTAAATTATTTGTTCCCCTCATCAATTGAAGAGTTTCTTCACAATTTTAGGCAATTTTTGGAAAATAGAATTTTTGAGGGAAATTCAACAGGCGCATACCTTACAAAAATAGTGAAAATTTGGTACTATCTTAAATTGTGCAAACAAAATAGTTTTTGTTTAAATTATTTGTTCCTCTCATCAAAAGAAGTGTTTCTCCACAATTTTAGGCAATTTTTGGAAAATTGAATTTTTGAGGGAAATTCGACAGGCGCGGACCTTACAATAATAGTGAAAATTTGGTACTATCTTAAATTGTGCTAACAAAATAGTTTTTGTTTAAATTATTTGTTCCCCTCATCAAGTGAGGTGTTTCTCCACAATTTTATGCAATTTTTGGAATATTGAAATTTTGAGGGAAATTCGACAGGCGCGGACCTTACAAAAATAGTGAAAATTTGGTATTATCTTAAATTGTGCTAATAAAATAGTTTTTGTTTAAATTATTTGTTCCCCTCAACAATTTAAGTGTTTCTCCATAATTTTAGGCAATTTTTGGAAAATAGAATTTTTGAGGGAAATTCAACAGGCGCGTGCCTTGCAAAAATAGTGAAAATTTGGTACTATCTTAAATTGTGCTAATAAAATAGTTTTTGTTTAAATTATTTGTTCCCCTCATCAAAAGAAGTGTTTCTCCACAATTTTAGGCAATTTGTGGAAAATTGAAATTTTGAGGGAAATTCAACAGGCGTGGACCTTACAAAAATAGTGAAAATTTGGTATTATCTTAAATTGTGCTAAGTAAATAGTTTTTGTTTAAATTATTTGTTCCCCTCATCAATTGAAGTGTTTCTCCACAATTTTAGGCAATTTTTGGAAAATTGAATTTTTGAGGGAAATTCGACAGGCGCGGACCTTACAAAAATAGTTAAAATTTGGTACTATCTTAAATTGTGCTAAGAAAATAGTTTTTGTTTAAATCATTTGTTCCCCTCGTCAAAAGAAGTGTTTCTCCACAATTTTAGGCAATTTTTGGAAAATTGAATTTTTGAGGGAAAATCGACAGGCGCGGACCTTACAAAAATAGTTAAAATTTGGTACTATCTTAAATTGTGCTAACAAAATAGTTTATGTTTAAATTATTTGTTCCCCTCATCAAGTGAGGTGTTTCTCCACAATTTTAGTCAATTTTTGGAAAATTGAATTTTTGAGGGAAATTCGACAGGCGCGGACCTTACAAAAATAGTGAAAATTTGGTACTATCTTAAATTGTGCTAATAAAATAGTTTTTGTTTAAGTTATTTGTTCCCCTCATCAATTGAAGTGTTTCTCCACAATTTTAGGCAATTTTTGGAAAATTCAATTTTTGAGGGAAATTCGACAGGCGCGGACCTTACAAAAATAGATAAAATTTGGTACTATCTTAAATTGTGCTAAGAAAATAGTTTTTGTTTAAATCATTTGTTCCCCTCGTAAAAAGAAGTGTTTCTCCACAATTTTAGGCAATTTTTGGAAAATTGAATTTTTGAGGGAAAATCGACAGGCACGAGCCTTACAAAAATAGTGAAAATTTGGTACTATCTTAAATTGTGCTAAGAAAATACTTTTTGTTTAAATTATTTGTTCCCCTCATCAATTGAAGTGTTTCTCCACAATTTTAGGCATTTTTTTTGAAAATTGAATTTTTGAGGGAAATTCGACAGGCGCGGACCTTACAAAAATAGTGAAAATTTGGTACTATCTTAAATTGTGCTAACAAAATAGTTTTTGTTTAAATTATTTGTTCCCCTCATCAAGTGAGGTGTTTCTCCACAATTTTATGCAATTTTTGGAATATTGAAATTTTGAGGGAAATTTGACAGGCGCGGACCTTACAAAAATAGTGAAAATTTGGTATTATCTTAAATTGTGCTAATAAAATAGTTTTTGTTTAAATTATTTGTTCCCCTCATCAATTTAAGTGTTTCTCCATAATTTTAGGCAATTTTTGGAAAATAGAATTTTTGAGGGAAATTCAACAGGCGCGTGCCTTACAAAAATAGTGAAAATTTGGTACTATCTTAAATTGTGCTAACAAAATAGTTTTTGTTTAAATTATTTGTTCCCCTCATCAAGTGAGGTGTTTCTCCACAATTTTAGGCAATTTTAGGAAAATTGAATTTTTGAGGGAAATTCGACAGGTGCGGAACTTACAAAAATAGTGAAAATTGGTACTATCTTAAATTGTGCTAATAAAATAGTTTTTGTTTAAATTATTTGTTCCCCTCATCAATTGAAGTGTTTCTCCACAATTTTAGGCAATTTTTGGAAAATTGAATTTTTGAGGGAAATTCGACAGGGGCGGAACTTACAAAAATAGTGAAAATTTGGTACTATCTTAAATTGTGCTAAGAAAATACTTTTTGTTTAAATTATTTGTTCCCCTCATCAATTGAAGTGTTTCTCCACAATTTTAGGCATTTTTTTGGAAATTAAATTTTTGAGGGAAATTCGACAGGCGCGGACCTTACAAAATTAGTGAAAATTTGGTACTATCTAAAATTGTGCTAAGAAAATAGTTTTTGTTTAAATCATTTGTTCCCCTCGTCAAAAGAAGTGTTTCTCCACAATTTTAGGCAATTTTTGGAAAATTGAATTTTTGCGGGAAATTTGAAAGGCTCGGACCTTACAAAAATAGTGAAAATTTGGTACTATCTTAAATTGTGCTAATAAAATAGTTTTTGTTTAAATTATTTGTTCCCCTCATCAAGTGAGGTGTTTCTCCACAATTTTAGGCAATTTTTGGAAAATTGAATTTTTGAGGGAAATTCGACAGGCGCGGACCTTACAAAAATAGTTAAAATTTGGTATTATCTTAAATTGTGCTAGGAAAATAGTTTTTGTTTAAATCATTTGTTCCCCTCGTCAAAAGAAGTGTTTCTCCACAATTTTAGGCAATTTTTGGAAAATTGAATTTTTGAGGGAAAATCGACAGGCGCGGACCTTACAAAAATAGTTAAAATTTGGTACTATCTTAAATTGTGCTAACAAAATAGTTTATGTTTAAATTATTTGTTCCCCTCATCAAGTGAGGTGTTTCTCCACAATTTTAGTCAATTTTTGGAAAATTGAATTTTTGAGGGAAATTCGACAGGCGCGGACCTTACAAAAATAGTGAAAATTTGGTACTATCTTAAATTGTGCTAATAAAATAGTTTTTGTTTAAGTTATTTGTTCCCCTCATCAATTGAAGTGTTTCTCCACAATTTTAGGCAATTTTTGGAAAATTCAATTTTTGAGGGAAATTCGACAGGCGCGGACCTTACAAAAATAGATAAAATTTGGTACTATCTTAAATTGTGCTAAGAAAATAGTTTTTGTTTAAATCATTTGTTCCCCTCGTAAAAAGAAGTGTTTCTCCACAATTTTAGGCAATTTTTGGAAAATTGAATTTTTGAGGGAAAATCGACAGGCACGAGCCTTACAAAAATAGTGAAAATTTGGTACTATCTTAAATTGTGCTAAGAAAATACTTTTTGTTTAAATTATTTGTTCCCCTCATCAATTGAAGTGTTTCTCCACAATTTTAGGCATTTTTTTTGAAAATTGAATTTTTGAGGGAAATTCGACAGGCGCGGACCTTACAAAAATAGTGAAAATTTGGTACTATCTTAAATTGTGCTAACAAAATAGTTTTTGTTTAAATTATTTGTTCCCCTCATCAAGTGAGGTGTTTCTCCACAATTTTATGCAATTTTTGGAATATTGAAATTTTGAGGGAAATTTGACAGGCGCCGACCTTACAAAAATAGTGAAAATTTGGTATTATCTTAAATTGTGCTAATAAAATAGTTTTTGTTTAAATTATTTGTTCCTCTCATCAATTGAAGTGTTTCTCCACAATTTTAGGCAGTTTTTGGAAAATTGAATTTTTAAGGGAAAATTGACAGGCGCGGACCTTACAAAAATAGTGAAAATTTGGTACTATCTTAAATTGTGCTAAGAAAATAATTTTTGTTTAAATTATTTGTTCCCCTCATCAATTGAAGTGTTTCTCCACAATTTTAGGCATTTTTTTGAAAATTGAATTTTTGAGGGAAATTCGACAGGCGCGGACCTTACAATAATAGTGAAAATTTGGTACTATCTTAAATTGTGCTAACAAAATAGTTTTTGTTTAAATTATTTGTTCCCCTCATCAAAAGAAGTGTTTCTCCACAATTTTAGGCAATTTTTGGAATATTGAAATTTTGAGGGAAATTCGACAGGCGCGGACCTTACAAAAATAGTGAAAATTTGGTATTATCTTAAATTGTGCTAATAAAATAGTTTTTGTTTAAATTATTTGTTCCCCTCATCAATTGAAGAGTTTCTTCACAATTTTAGGCAATTTTTGGAAAATAGAATTTTTGAGGGAAATTCAACAGGCGCATACCTTACAAAAATAGTGAAAATTTGGTACTATCTTAAATTGTGCAAACAAAATAGTTTTTGTTTAAATTATTTGTTCCTCTCATCAAAAGAAGTGTTTCTCCACAATTTTAGGCAATTTTTGGAAAATTGAATTTTTGAGGGAAATTCGACAGGCGCGGACCTTACAATAATAGTGAAAATTTGGTACTATCTTAAATTGTGCTAACAAAATAGTTTTTGTTTAAATTATTTGTTCCCCTCATCAAGTGAGGTGTTTCTCCACAATTTTATGCAATTTTTGGAATATTGAAATTTTGAGGGAAATTCGACAGGCGCGGACCTTACAAAAATAGTGAAAATTTGGTATTATCTTAAATTGTGCTAATAAAATAGTTTTTGTTTAAATTATTTGTTCCCCTCAACAATTTAAGTGTTTCTCCATAATTTTAGGCAATTTTTGGAAAATAGAATTTTTGAGGGAAATTCAACAGGCGCGTGCCTTGCAAAAATAGTGAAAATTTGGTACTATCTTAAATTGTGCTAATAAAATAGTTTTTGTTTAAATTATTTGTTCCCCTCATCAAAAGAAGTGTTTCTCCACAATTTTAGGCAATTTGTGGAAAATTGAAATTTTGAGGGAAATTCAACAGGCGTGGACCTTACAAAAATAGTGAAAATTTGGTATTATCTTAAATTGTGCTAAGTAAATAGTTTTTGTTTAAATTATTTGTTCCCCTCATCAATTGAAGTGTTTCTCCACAATTTTAGGCAATTTTTGGAAAATTGAATTTTTGAGGGAAATTCGACAGGCGCGGACCTTACAAAAATAGTTAAAATTTGGTACTATCTTAAATTGTGCTAAGAAAATAGTTTTTGTTTAAATCATTTGTTCCCCTCGTCAAAAGAAGTGTTTCTCCACAATTTTAGGCAATTTTTGGAAAATTGAATTTTTGAGGGAAAATCGACAGGCGCGGACCTTACAAAAATAGTTAAAATTTGGTACTATCTTAAATTGTGCTAACAAAATAGTTTATGTTTAAATTATTTGTTCCCCTCATCAAGTGAGGTGTTTCTCCACAATTTTAGTCAATTTTTGGAAAATTGAATTTTTGAGGGAAATTCGACAGGCGCGGACCTTACAAAAATAGTGAAAATTTGGTACTATCTTAAATTGTGCTAATAAAATAGTTTTTGTTTAAGTTATTTGTTCCCCTCATCAATTGAAGTGTTTCTCCACAATTTTAGGCAATTTTTGGAAAATTCAATTTTTGAGGGAAATTCGACAGGCGCGGACCTTACAAAAATAGATAAAATTTGGTACTATCTTAAATTGTGCTAAGAAAATAGTTTTTGTTTAAATCATTTGTTCCCCTCGTAAAAAGAAGTGTTTCTCCACAATTTTAGGCAATTTTTGGAAAATTGAATTTTTGAGGGAAAATCGACAGGCACGAGCCTTACAAAAATAGTGAAAATTTGGTACTATCTTAAATTGTGCTAAGAAAATACTTTTTGTTTAAATTATTTGTTCCCCTCATCAATTGAAGTGTTTCTCCACAATTTTAGGCATTTTTTTTGAAAATTGAATTTTTGAGGGAAATTCGACAGGCGCGGACCTTACAAAAATAGTGAAAATTTGGTACTATCTTAAATTGTGCTAACAAAATAGTTTTTGTTTAAATTATTTGTTCCCCTCATCAAGTGAGGTGTTTCTCCACAATTTTATGCAATTTTTGGAATATTGAAATTTTGAGGGAAATTTGACAGGCGCGGACCTTACAAAAATAGTGAAAATTTGGTATTATCTTAAATTGTGCTAATAAAATAGTTTTTGTTTAAATTATTTGTTCCCCTCATCAATTTAAGTGTTTCTCCATAATTTTAGGCAATTTTTGGAAAATAGAATTTTTGAGGGAAATTCAACAGGCGCGTGCCTTACAAAAATAGTGAAAATTTGGTACTATCTTAAATTGTGCTAACAAAATAGTTTTTGTTTAAATTATTTGTTCCCCTCATCAAGTGAGGTGTTTCTCCACAATTTTAGGCAATTTTAGGAAAATTGAATTTTTGAGGGAAATTCGACAGGTGCGGAACTTACAAAAATAGTGAAAATTGGTACTATCTTAAATTGTGCTAATAAAATAGTTTTTGTTTAAATTATTTGTTCCCCTCATCAATTGAAGTGTTTCTCCACAATTTTAGGCAATTTTTGGAAAATTGAATTTTTGAGGGAAATTCGACAGGGGCGGAACTTACAAAAATAGTGAAAATTTGGTACTATCTTAAATTGTGCTAAGAAAATACTTTTTGTTTAAATTATTTGTTCCCCTCATCAATTGAAGTGTTTCTCCACAATTTTATGCATTTTTTTGGAAATTAAATTTTTGAGGGAAATTCGACAGGCGCGGACCTTACAAAATTAGTGAAAATTTGGTACTATCTTAAATTGTGCTAACAAAATAGTTTTTGTTTAAATTATTTGTTCCCCTCATCAAAAGAAGTGTTTCTCCACAATTTTAGGCAATTTTTGGAAAATTGAATTATTGAGGGAAATTCGAAAGGCGCGGACCTTACAAAAATAGTGAAAATTTGGTACTATCTTAAATTGTGCTAACAAAATAGTTTTTGTTTAAATTATTTGTTCCCCTCGTCAAGTGAGGTGTTTCTCCACAATTTTAGGCAATTTTTGGAAATTAAATTTTTGAGGGAAATTCGACAGGCGCGGACCTTACAAAATTAGTGAAAATTTGGTACTATCTTAAATTGTGCTAATAAAGTAGTTTTTGTTTAAATTATTTGTTCCCCTCATCAAAAGAAGTGTTTCTCCACAATTTTAGGCAATTTTTGGAAAATTGAATTTTTGAGGGAAATTCGAAAGGCGCGGACCTTACAAAAATAGTGAAAATTTGGTACTATCTTAAATTGTGCTAATAAAATAGTTTTTGTTTAAATTATTTGTTCCCCTCATCAATTGAAGTGTTTCTCCACAATTTTAGGCAATTTTTGGAAAATAGAATTTTTGAGGGAAATTCAACAGGCGCGTACCTTACAAAAATAGTGAAAATTTGGTACTATCTTAAATTGTGCTAATAAAATAGTTTTTGTTTAAATTATTTGTTCCCCTCATCAAGTGAGGTGTTTCTCCACAATTTTAGTCAATTTTTGGAAAATTGAATTTTTGAGGTAAATTCGAAAGGCGCGGACCTTACAAAAATAGTGAAAATTTGGTACTATCTTAAATTGTGCTTACAAAATAGTTTTTGTTTAAATTATTTGTTTCCCTCATCAAAAGTAGTGTTTCTCCACAATTTTAGGCAATTTATGGAAAATTGAATTTTTGTGGGAAATTCGACAAGCGCGGAACTTACAAAAATAGTGAAAATTTGGTACTATCTTTAATTGTGCTAAGAAAATAGTTTTTGTTTAAATTATTTGTTCCCTACATCAAAAGAAGTGTTTCTCCACAATTTTATGCAATTTTTGGAATATTGAAATTTTGAGGAAAATTCGACAGCCGCGGACCTTACAAAAATAGTGAAATTTTGGTACTATCTTAAATTGTGCTAATAAAATAGTTTTTGTTTAAATTATTTGTTCCCCTCATCAATTGAAGTGTTTCTCTACAATTTTAGGCAATTTTTGGAAAATTGAATTTTTGAGGTAAATTCGAAAGGCGCGGACCTTACAAAAATAGTGAAAATTCGGTACTATCTTAAATTGTGCTTACAAAATAGTTTTTGTTTAAATTATTTGTTCCCCTCATCAAGTGAGGTGTTTCTCCACAGTTTTAGGCAATTTTTGTAAAATTGAATTTTTGAGGGAAATTCGACAGGCGCGGACCTTACAAAAATAGTGAAAATTTGGTACTATCTAAAATTGTGCTAAGAAAATAGTTTTTGTTTAAATCATTTGTTCCCCTCGTCAAAAGAAGTGTTTCTCCACAATTTTAGGCAATTTTTGGAAAATTGAATTTTTGCGGGAAATTTGAAAGGCTCGGACCTTACAAAAATAGTGAAAATTTGGTACTATCTTAAATTGTGCTAATAAAATAGTTTTTGTTTAAATTATTTGTTCCCCTCATCAAGTGAGGTGTTTCTCCACAATTTTAGGCAATTTTTGGAAAATTGAATTTTTGAGGGAAATTCGACAGGCGCGGACCTTACAAAAATAGTTAAAATTTGGTATTATCTTAAATTGTGCTAGGAAAATAGTTTTTGTTTAAATCATTTGTTCCCCTCGTCAAAAGAAGTGTTTCTCCACAATTTTAGGCAATTTTTGGAAAATTGAATTTTTGAGGGAAAATCGACAGGCGCGGACCTTACAAAAATAGTTAAAATTTGGTACTATCTTAAATTGTGCTAACAAAATAGTTTATGTTTAAATTATTTGTTCCCCTCATCAAGTGAGGTGTTTCTCCACAATTTTAGTCAATTTTTGGAAAATTGAATTTTTGAGGGAAATTCGACAGGCGCGGACCTTACAAAAATAGTGAAAATTTGGTACTATCTTAAATTGTGCTAATAAAATAGTTTTTGTTTAAGTTATTTGTTCCCCTCATCAATTGAAGTGTTTCTCCACAATTTTAGGCAATTTTTGGAAAATTCAATTTTTGAGGGAAATTCGACAGGCGCGGACCTTACAAAAATAGATAAAATTTGGTACTATCTTAAATTGTGCTAAGAAAATAGTTTTTGTTTAAATCATTTGTTCCCCTCGTAAAAAGAAGTGTTTCTCCACAATTTTAGGCAATTTTTGGAAAATTGAATTTTTGAGGGAAAATCGACAGGCACGAGCCTTACAAAAATAGTGAAAATTTGGTACTATCTTAAATTGTGCTAAGAAAATACTTTTTGTTTAAATTATTTGTTCCCCTCATCAATTGAAGTGTTTCTCCACAATTTTAGGCATTTTTTTTGAAAATTGAATTTTTGAGGGAAATTCGACAGGCGCGGACCTTACAAAAATAGTGAAAATTTGGTACTATCTTAAATTGTGCTAACAAAATAGTTTTTGTTTAAATTATTTGTTCCCCTCATCAAGTGAGGTGTTTCTCCACAATTTTATGCAATTTTTGGAATATTGAAATTTTGAGGGAAATTTGACAGGCGCGGACCTTACAAAAATAGTGAAAATTTGGTATTATCTTAAATTGTGCTAATAAAATAGTTTTTGTTTAAATTATTTGTTCCTCTCATCAATTGAAGTGTTTCTCCACAATTTTAGGCAGTTTTTGGAAAATTGAATTTTTAAGGGAAAATTGACAGGCGCGGACCTTACAAAAATAGTGAAAATTTGGTACTATCTTAAATTGTGCTAAGAAAATAATTTTTGTTTAAATTATTTGTTCCCCTCATCAATTGAAGTGTTTCTCCACAATTTTAGGCATTTTTTTGAAAATTGAATTTTTGAGGGAAATTCGACAGGCGCGGACCTTACAATAATAGTGAAAATTTGGTACTATCTTAAATTGTGCTAACAAAATAGTTTTTGTTTAAATTATTTGTTCCCCTCATCAAAAGAAGTGTTTCTCCACAATTTTAGGCAATTTTTGGAATATTGAAATTTTGAGGGAAATTCGACAGGCGCGGACCTTACAAAAATAGTGAAAATTTGGTATTATCTTAAATTGTGCTAATAAAATAGTTTTTGTTTAAATTATTTGTTCCCCTCATCAATTGAAGAGTTTCTTCACAATTTTAGGCAATTTTTGGAAAATAGAATTTTTGAGGGAAATTCAACAGGCGCATACCTTACAAAAATAGTGAAAATTTGGTACTATCTTAAATTGTGCAAACAAAATAGTTTTTGTTTAAATTATTTGTTCCTCTCATCAAAAGAAGTGTTTCTCCACAATTTTAGGCAATTTTTGGAAAATTGAATTTTTGAGGGAAATTCGACAGGCGCGGACCTTACAATAATAGTGAAAATTTGGTACTATCTTAAATTGTGCTAACAAAATAGTTTTTGTTTAAATTATTTGTTCCCCTCATCAAGTGAGGTGTTTCTCCACAATTTTATGCAATTTTTGGAATATTGAAATTTTGAGGGAAATTCGACAGGCGCGGACCTTACAAAAATAGTGAAAATTTGGTATTATCTTAAATTGTGCTAATAAAATAGTTTTTGTTTAAATTATTTGTTCCCCTCAACAATTTAAGTGTTTCTCCATAATTTTAGGCAATTTTTGGAAAATAGAATTTTTGAGGGAAATTCAACAGGCGCCTGCCTTGCAAAAATAGTGAAAATTTGGTACTATCTTAAATTGTGCTAATAAAATAGTTTTTGTTTAAATTATTTGTTCCCCTCATCAAAAGAAGTGTTTCTCCACAATTTTAGGCAATTTGTGGAAAATTGAAATTTTGAGGGAAATTCAACAGGCGTGGACCTTACAAAAATAGTGAAAATTTGGTATTATCTTAAATTGTGCTAAGTAAATAGTTTTTGTTTAAATTATTTGTTCCCCTCATCAATTGAAGTGTTTCTCCACAATTTTAGGCAATTTTTGGAAAATTGAATTTTTGAGGGAAATTCGACAGGCGCGGACCTTACAAAAATAGTTAAAATTTGGTACTATCTTAAATTGTGCTAAGAAAATAGTTTTTGTTTAAATCATTTGTTCCCCTCGTCAAAAGAAGTGTTTCTCCACAATTTTAGGCAATTTTTGGAAAATTGAATTTTTGAGGGAAAATCGACAGGCGCGGACCTTACAAAAATAGTTAAAATTTGGTACTATCTTAAATTGTGCTAACAAAATAGTTTATGTTGAAATTATTTGTTCCCCTCATCAAGTGAGGTGTTTCTCCACAATTTTAGTCAATTTTTGGAAAATTGAATTTTTGAGGGAAATTCGACAGGCGCGGACCTTACAAAAATAGTGAAAATTTGGTACTATCTTAAATTGTGCTAATAAAATAGTTTTTGTTTAAGTTATTTGTTCCCCTCATCAATTGAAGTGTTTCTCCACAATTTTAGGCAATTTTTGGAAAATTCAATTTTTGAGGGAAATTCGACAGGCGCGGACCTTACAAAAATAGATAAAATTTGGTACTATCTTAAATTGTGCTAAGAAAATAGTTTTTGTTTAAATCATTTGTTCCCCTCGTAAAAAGAAGTGTTTCTCCACAATTTTAGGCAATTTTTGGAAAATTGAATTTTTGAGGGAAAATCGACAGGCACGAGCCTTACAAAAATAGTGAAAATTTGGTACTATCTTAAATTGTGCTAAGAAAATACTTTTTGTTTAAATTATTTGTTCCCCTCATCAATTGAAGTGTTTCTCCACAATTTTAGGCATTTTTTTTGAAAATTGAATTTTTGAGGGAAATTCGACAGGCGCGGACCTTACAAAAATAGTGAAAATTTGGTACTATCTTAAATTGTGCTAACAAAATAGTTTTTGTTTAAATTATTTGTTCCCCTCATCAAGTGAGGTGTTTCTCCACAATTTTATGCAATTTTTGGAATATTGAAATTTTGAGGGAAATTTGACAGGCGCGGACCTTACAAAAATAGTGAAAATTTGGTATTATCTTAAATTGTGCTAATAAAATAGTTTTTGTTTAAATTATTTGTTCCCCTCATCAATTTAAGTGTTTCTCCATAATTTTAGGCAATTTTTGGAAAATAGAATTTTTGAGGGAAATTCAACAGGCGCGTGCCTTACAAAAATAGTGAAAATTTGGTACTATCTTAAATTGTGCTAACAAAATAGTTTTTGTTTAAATTATTTGTTCCCCTCATCAAGTGAGGTGTTTCTCCACAATTTTAGGCAATTTTAGGAAAATTGAATTTTTGAGGGAAATTCGACAGGTGCGGAACTTACAAAAATAGTGAAAATTGGTACTATCTTAAATTGTGCTAATAAAATAGTTTTTGTTTAAATTATTTGTTCCCCTCATCAATTGAAGTGTTTCTCCACAATTTTAGGCAATTTTTGGAAAATTGAATTTTTGAGGGAAATTCGACAGGGGCGGAACTTACAAAAATAGTGAAAATTTGGTACTATCTTAAATTGTGCTAAGAAAATACTTTTTGTTTAAATTATTTGTTCCCCTCATCAATTGAAGTGTTTCTCCACAATTTTAGGCATTTTTTTGGAAATTAAATTTTTGAGGGAAATTCGACAGGCGCGGACCTTACAAAATTAGTGAAAATTTGGTACTATCTTAAATTGTGCTAACAAAATAGTTTTTGTTTAAATTATTTGTTCCCCTCATCAAAAGAAGTGTTTCTCCACAATTTTAGGCAATTTTTGGAAAATTGAATTATTGAGGGAAATTCGAAAGGCGCGGACCTTACAAAAATAGTGAAAATTTGGTACTATCTTAAATTGTGCTAACAAAATAGTTTTTGTTTAAATTATTTGTTCCCCTCGTCAAGTGAGGTGTTTCTCCACAATTTTAGGCAATTTTTGGAAATTAAATTTTTGAGGGAAATTCGACAGGCGCGGACCTTACAAAATTAGTGAAAATTTGGTACTATCTTAAATTGTGCTAATAAAGTAGTTTTTGTTTAAATTATTTGTTCCCCTCATCAAAAGAAGTGTTTCTCCACAATTTTAGGCAATTTTTGGAAAATTGAATTTTTGAGGGAAATTCGAAAGGCGCGGACCTTACAAAAATAGTGAAAATTTGGTACTATCTTAAATTGTGCTAATAAAATAGTTTTTGTTTAAATTATTTGTTCCCCTCATCAATTGAAGTGTTTCTCCACAATTTTAGGCAATTTTTGGAAAATAGAATTTTTGAGGGAAATTCAACAGGCGCGTACCTTACAAAAATAGTGAAAATTTGGTACTATCTTAAATTGTGCTAATAAAATAGTTTTTGTTTAAATTATTTGTTCCCCTCATCAAGTGAGGTGTTTCTCCACAATTTTAGTCAATTTTTGGAAAATTGAATTTTTGAGGTAAATTCGAAAGGCGCGGACCTTACAAAAATAGTGAAAATTTGGTACTATCTTAAATTGTGCTTACAAAATAGTTTTTGTTTAAATTATTTGTTTCCCTCATCAAAAGTAGTGTTTCTCCACAATTTTAGGCAATTTATGGAAAATTGAATTTTTGTGGGAAATTCGACAAGCGCGGAACTTACAAAAATAGTGAAAATTTGGTACTATCTTTAATTGTGCTAAGAAAATAGTTTTTGTTTAAATTATTTGTTCCCTACATCAAAAGAAGTGTTTCTCCACAATTTTATGCAATTTTTGGAATATTGAAATTTTGAGGAAAATTCGACAGCCGCGGACCTTACAAAAATAGTGAAATTTTGGTACTATCTTAAATTGTGCTAATAAAATAGTTTTTGTTTAAATTATTTGTTCCCCTCATCAATTGAAGTGTTTCTCTACAATTTTAGGCAATTTTTGGAAAATTGAATTTTTGAGGTAAATTCGAAAGGCGCGGACCTTACAAAAATAGTGAAAATTCGGTACTATCTTAAATTGTGCTTACAAAATAGTTTTTGTTTAAATTATTTGTTCCCCTCATCAAGTGAGGTGTTTCTCCACAGTTTTAGGCAATTTTTGTAAAATTGAATTTTTGAGGGAAATTAGACAGGCGCGGACCTTACAAAAATAGTGAAAATTTGGTACTATCTAAAATTGTGCTAAGAAAATAGTTTTTGTTTAAATCATTTGTTCCCCTCGTCAAAAGAAGTGTTTCTCCACAATTTTAGGCAATTTTTGGAAAATTGAATTTTTGCGGGAAATTTGAAAGGCTCGGACCTTACAAAAATAGTGAAAATTTGGTACTATCTTAAATTGTGCTAATAAAATAGTTTTTGTTTAAATTATTTGTTCCCCTCATCAAGTGAGGTGTTTCTCCACAATTTTAGGCAATTTTTGGAAAATTGAATTTTTGAGGGAAATTCGACAGGCGCGGACCTTACAAAAATAGTTAAAATTTGGTATTATCTTAAATTGTGCTAGGAAAATAGTTTTTGTTTAAATCATTTGTTCCCCTCGTCAAAAGAAGTGTTTCTCCACAATTTTAGGCAATTTTTGGAAAATTGAATTTTTGAGGGAAAATCGACAGGCGCGGACCTTACAAAAATAGTGATAATTTGGTACTATCTTAAATTGTGCTAAGAAAATACTTTTTGTTTAAATTATTTGTTCCCCTCATCAAGTGAGGTGTTTCTCCACAATTTTAGGCAATTTTTGGAAAATTGAATTTTTGAGGGAAATTCGACAAGCGAGGACCTTACAAAAATAGTGAAATTTTGGTACTATCTTAAATTGTGCTAATAAAATAGTTTTTGTTTAAATTATTTGTTCCCCTCATCAAGTGAGGTGTTTCTCCACAATTTTAGGCAATTTTTGGAAAATTGAATTTTTGAGGGAAATTCGACAGGCGCGGACCTTACAAAAATAGTGAAAATTTGGTACTATCTTAAATTGTGCTAAGAAAATACTTTTTGTTTAAATTATTTGTTCCCCTCATCAATTGAAGTGTTTCTCCACAATTTTAGGCATTTTTTTGGAAATTAAATTTTTGAGGGAAATTCGACAGGCGCGGACCTTACAAAATTAGTGAAAATTTGGTACTATCTTAAATTGTGCTAACAAAATAGTTTTTGTTTAAATTATTTGTTCCCCTCATCAAAAGAAGTGTTTCTCCACAATTTTAGGCAATTTTTGGAAAATTGAATTATTGAGGGAAATTTGAAAGGCGCGGACCTTACAAAAATAGTGAAAATTTGGTACTATCTTAAATTGTGCTAACAAAATAGTTTTTGTTTAAATTATTTGTTCCCCTCGTCAAGTGAGGTGTTTCTCCACAATTTTATGAAATTTTTGGAAATTAAATTTTTGAGGGAAATTCGACAGGCGCGGACCTTACAAAATTAGTGAAAATTTGGTACTATCTTAAATTGTGCTAATAAAATAGTTTTTGTTTAAATTATTTGTTCCCCTCATCAAAAGAAGTGTTTCTCCACAATTTTAGGCAATTTTTGGAAAATTGAATTTTTGAGGGAAATTCGAAAGGCGCGGACCTTACAAAAATAGTGAAAATTTGGTACTATCTTAAATTGTGCTAATAAAATAGTTTTTGTTTAAATTATTTGTTCCCCTCATCAATTGAAGTGTTTCTCCACAATTTTAGGCAATTTTTGGAAAATAGAATTTTTGAGGGAAATTCAACAGGCGCGTACCTTACAAAAATAGTGAAAATTTGGTACTATCTTAAATTGTGCTAATAAAATAGTTTTTGTTTAAATTATTTGTTCCCCTCATCAAGTGAGGTGTTTCTCCACAATTTTAGTCAATTTTTGGAAAATTGAATTTTTGAGGTAAATTCGAAAGGCGCGGACCTTACAAAAATAGTGAAAATTTGGTACTATCTTAAATTGTGCTAAGAAAACCCTTTTTGTTTAAATTATTTGTTCCCCTCATCAATTGAAGTGGTTCTCCACAATTTTAGGCATTTTTTTGAAAATTGAATTTTTGAGGGAAATTCGACAGGCGCGGACCTTACAAAAATAGTGATAATTTGGTACTATCTTAAATTGGGCTAACAAAATAGCTTTTGTTTAAATTATTTGTTTCCCTCATCAAAAGTAGTGTTTCTCCACAATTTTAGGCAATTTTTGGAAAATTGAATTTTTGTTGGAAATTCGACAGGCGCGGAACTTACAAAAATAGTGAAAATTTGGTACTATCTTTAATTGTGCTAAGAAAATAGTTTTTGTTTAAATTATTTGTTCCTCTCATCAAAAGAAGTGTTTCTCCACAATTTTATGCAATTTTTGGAATATTGAAATTTTGAGGGAAATTCAACAGGCGCGGACCTTACAAAAATAGTAAAAATTTGGTACTATCTTAAATTGTGCTAACAAAATAGTTTTTGTTTAAATTATTTGTTCTCCTCATCAAAAGTATTGTTTCTCCAATATTTTAGGCATTTTTTTGAAATTTGAATTTTTGAGGGAAATTCGACAGGCGCGTACCTTACAAAAATAGTGAAAATTTGGTATTATCTTAAATTGTGCTAACAAAATAGTTTTTGTTTAAATTATTTGTTCCCCTCATCAAGTGAGGTGTTTCTCCACAATTTTAGGCAATTTTTGGAAAATTGAATTTTTGAGGGAAATTCGACAGGCGCGGACCTTACAAAAATAGTGAAAATTTGGTACTATCTTAAATTGTGCTAAAAAAATTTTTTTTGTTTAAATTATTTGTTCCCCTCATCAATTGAAGTATTTCTCCACAATTTTATGAAATTTTTGGAATATTGAAATTTTGAGGTAAATTCAACAGGCGCGACCCTTACAAAAATAGCGAAAATTTGGTATTATCTGAAATTGTGCTAATAAAATAGTTTTTGTTTAAATTATTTGTTCCCCTCATCAAAAGAAGTGTTTCTGCACAATTATATGCAATTTTTGGAAAATTGAAATTTTGAGGGAAATTTGACAGGCGCGAACCTTACAAAAAAAGTGAAAATTTGGTACTGTCTTTAATTGTGCTAAGAAAATAGTTTTTGTTTAAATTATTTGTTCCCCTCATCCAAAGAAGTGTTTCTCCACAATTTTATGAAATTTTTGGAATATTGAAATTTTGAGGGAAATTCAACAGGCGCGGACCTTACAAAAATAGCGAAAATTTGGTATTATCTGAAATTGTGCTAATAAAATAGTTTTTGTTTAAATTATTTGTTCCCCTCATCAATTGAAGTGTTTCTTCACAATTTTAGGCAATTTTTAGAAATAGAATTTTTGAGGGAAATTCAACAGGCGCGTACCTTACAAAAATAGTGAAAATTTGGTACTATCTTAAATTGTGCTAAAAAAATAGTTTTTGTTTAAATTATTTGTTCCCCTCATCAATTGAAGTATTTCTCCATAATTTTAGGCAATTTTTGGAAAATTGAATTTTTGAGGGAAATTCGACAGGCGCGGACCTTACAAAAGTAGTTAAAATTTGGTACTATCTTAAATTGTGCTAAGAAAATAGTTTTTGTTTAAATCATTTGTTCCCCTCGTCAAAAGAAGTGTTTCTCCACAATTTTAGGCAATTTTTGGAAAATTGAATTTTTGAGGGAAAATCGACAGGCGCGGACCTTACAAAAATAATGAAAATTTGGTACTATCTTAAATTGTGCTAAGAAAATAGTTTTTGTTTAAATTATTTGTTCCCCTCATCAATTGAAGTGTTTCTCCACAATTTTAGGCATTTTTTTGAAAATTGAATTTTTGAGGGAAAATCGACAGGCGCGGACCTTACAAAAATAGTGAAAATTTGGTTCTATCTTAAATTGTGCTAAGAAAATAGCTTTTGTTTAAATTATTTGTTTCCCTCATCAAAAGTAGTGTTTCTCCACAATTTTAGGCAATTTTTGGAAAATTGAATTTTTGTTAAAAATTCGACAGGCGCGAAACTTACAAAAATAGTGAAATTTTGGTACTATCTTAAATTGTGCTAATAAAATAGTTTTTGTTTAAATTATTTGTTCCCCTCATCAATTGAAGTGTTTCTCCACAATTTTAGGCAATTTTTGGAAAATTGAATTTTTGAGGGAAATTCGACAGGCGCGGACCTTACAAAAATAGTTAAAATTTGGTACTATCTTAAATTGTGCTAAGAAAATAGTTTTTGTTAAAATCATTTGTTCCCCTCGTCAAAAGAAGTGTTTCTCCACAATTGTAGGCAATTTTTGGAAAATTGAATTTTTGAGGGAAAATCGACAGGCGCGGACCTTACAAAAATAGTGAAAATTTGGTTCTATCTTAAATTGTGCTAAGAAAATACTTTTTGTTTAAATTATTTGTTCCCCTCATCAATTGAAGTGTTTCTCCACAATTTTAGGCATTTTTTTGGAAATTAAATTTTTGAGGGAAATTCGACAGGCGCGGACCTTACAAAATTAGTGAAAATTTGGTACTATCTTAAATTGTGCTAACAAAAAAGTTTTTGTTTAAATTATTTGTTCCCCTCATCAAAAGAAGTGTTTCTCCACAATTTTAGGCAATTTTTGGAAAATTGAATTTTTGAGGGAATTTCGAAAGGCGCGGACCTTACAAAAATAGTGAAAATTTGGTACTATCTTAAATTGTGCTAACAAAATAGTTTTTGTTTAAATTATTTGTTCCCCTCATCAAGTGAGGTGTTTCTCCACAATTTTAGGCAATTTTTGGAAAATTGAATTTTTGAGGGAAATTCGACAGGCGCGGACCTCTAAAAAATTGTGAAAAATTGGTACTATACTCAGAAGGAAAAGTTTAGTCAGTATTTATGTTTTCTCATAAAATCAACAATACTGCATATATCATTGTCAATTTTTTTACATGAGCTATATTATCGTAACTTTACATTTACCTGTTCATTGCGTGACAAATAATGCCTCTATTAGACTGTATCAACCAAATTTCAAAATACACGATGTGCACGTGCTGCGGTAAACTTGCTGGGTTATTTTCTCATATACTGTTAGATATTGAAAGAGAGTTGTTCCTATTGCAATAATCCGGAGAAAATTCAGTGCTACCAAGCTTAATTCGCCGGTCAGGCTATCTACAAATTACAGAAATGCCACGTTTTGACGTCTTGAAACAGGTACACGTGATGCTGACGTAACATTCAGTTTTGGATGCAGTGAACAAACAATTTATCGTATGCAAACACGTTTTCAACGGCCTGGCGGTAAAAATGACAAGCCTCCGTTGGGGAGACCACGGATAACGACACCATTTGAAGTTCGGGTCATAGTGACGTCAACATGACGTAATCCCTTCATGGCCGCTTGTAAACTTCTTAAATTCCTTAGTCATGCAACAGATACGAGAATTTCCGTCTGTACTACCAGAAATCGTCTGAGGGGCGCTAGACTGATTTTTTGAGTTATGAAATTTGATTTTAATATTGACCACTTTGTGTATTTTTGATGACGAAAATGGGTATATTTTCGGAATGTTTGGTTGAAAATGTTCAAATTTGTAAGACATTACATGAATTTTATTTTCAGTAAGGTCTTTGTCAATATTAAGACTGTCTTACAAAATAATTGCACACAGTGTCTGTACTGACTAAACTTTTTCATCTGAGTATATTTTAAATTGTGCTAATAAAATAGTTTTTGTTTAAATTATTTGTTCCCCTCATCAATCTAAGTGTTTCTCCACAATTTTAGGCAATTTTTGGAAAATTGAATTTTTGAGGGAAATTCGACAGGCGCGTACCTTACAAAAATAGTGAAAATTTGGTACTATCTTAAATTGTGCTAAGAAAATCCTTTTTGTTTAAATTATTTGTTCCCCTCATCAATTGAAGTGGTTCTCCACAATTTTAGGCATTTTTTTGAAAATTGAATTTTTGAGGGAAATTCGACAGGCGCGGACCTTACAAAAATAGTGATAATTTGGTACTATCTTAAATTGGGCTAACAAAATAGCTTTTGTTTAAATTATTTGTTTCCCTCATCAAAAGTAGTGTTTCTCCACAATTTTAGGCAATTTTTGGAAAATTGAATTTTTGTTGGAAATTCGACAGGCGCGGAACTTACAAAAATAGTGAAAATTTGGTACTATCTTTAATTGTGCTAAGAAAATAGTTTTTGTTTAAATTATTTGTTCCCCTCATCAAAAGAAGTGTTTCTCCACAATTTTATGCAATTTTTGGAATATTGAAATTTTGAGGGAAATTCAACAGGCGCGGACCTTACAAAAATAGTAAAAATTTGGTACTATCTTAAATTGTGCTAACAAAATAGTTTTTGTTTAAATTATTTGTTCCCCTCATCAAAAGTAGTGTTTCTCCAATATTTTAGGCATTTTTTTGAAAATTGAATTTTTGAGGGAAATTTGACAGGCGCGTACCTTACAAAAATAGTGAAAATTTGGTATTATCTTAAATTGTGCTAACAAAATAGTTTTTGTTTAAATTATTTGTTCCCCTCATCAAGTGAGGTGTTTCTCCACAATTTTAGGCAATTTTTGGAAAATTGAATTTTTGAGGGAAATTCGACAGGCGCGGACCTTACAAAAATAATGAAAATTTGGTACTATCTTAAATTGTGCTAACAAAATAGTTTTTGTTTAAATTATTTGTTCCCCTCATCAAGTGAGGTGTTTCTCCAAAATTTTAGGCAATTTTTGGAAAATTGAATTTTTGTGGGAAATTCGACAGGCGCGGACCTTACAAAAATAGTGAAAATTTGGTACTATCTTAAATTGTGCTAACAAAATAGTTTTTGTTTAAATTATTTGTTCCCCTCATCAATTGAAGTGTTTCTCCACAATTTTAGGCAATTTTTGGAAAATTGAATTTTTGAGGGAAATCCGACACGCGCGGACCTTACAAAAATAGTTAAAATTTGGTACTATCTTAAATTGTGCTAACAAAATAGTTTTTGTTTAAATTATTTGTTCCCCTCATCAAGTGAGGTGTTTCTCCACAATTTTAGGCAATTTTTGGAAAATTGAATTTTTGAGGGAAATTCGACAGGTGCGGACCTTTAAAAAATAGTGAAAAATTGGTACTATTTTAAATTGTGCTAATAAAATAGTTTTTGTTTAAATTATTTGTTCCCCTCATCAAGTGAGGTGTTTCTCCACAATTTTAGGCAATTTTTGGAAAATTGAATTTTTGAGGGAAATTCGACAGGCGCGGACCTTACAAAAATAGTGAAAATTTGGTACTATCTTAAATTGTGCTAACAAAATTGTTTTTGTTTAAATTATTTGTTCCCCTCATCAAAAGAAGTGTTTCTCCACAAATTTATGAAATTTTTGGAATATTGAAATTTTGAGGGAAATTCAACAGGCGCGGACCTTACAAAAATAGTGAAAATTTGGTACTATCTTAAATTGTGCTAAAAAAATAGTTTTTGTTTAAATTATTTGTTCCCCTCATCAATTGAAGTATTTCTCCATAATTTTAGGCAATTTTTGGAAAATTGAATTTTTGAGGGAAATTCGACAGGCGCGGACCTTACAAAAGTAGTTAAAATTTGGTACTATCTTAAATTGTGCTAACAAAATAGTTTTTGTTTAAATTATTTGTTCCCCTCATCAAGTGAGGTGTTTCTCCACAATTTTAGGCAATTTTTGGAAAATTGAATTTTTGTTGGAAATTCGACAGGCGCGGACCTTACAAAAATAGTGAAAATTTGGTACTATCTTAAATTGTGCTAAAAAAATAGTTTTTGTTTAAATTATTTGTTCCCCTCATCAATTGAAGTATTTCTCCATAATTTTAGGCAATTTTTGGAAAATTGAATTTTTGAGGGAAATTCGACAGGCGCGGACCTTACAAAAGTAGTTAAAATTTGGTACTATCTTAAATTGTGCTAAGAAAATAGTTTTTGTTTAAATCATTTGTTCCCCTCGTCAAAAGAAGTGTTTCTCCACAATTTTAGGCAATTTTTGGAAAATTGAATTTTTGAGGGAAAATCGACAGGCGCGTACCTTACAAAAATAGTGAAAATTTGGTACTATCTTAAATTGTGCTAAGAAAATACTTTTTGTTTAAATTATTTGTTCCCCTCATCAATTGAAGTGTTTCTCCACAATTTTAGGCATTTTTTTGAAAATTGAATTTTTGAGGGAAATTCGACAGGCGGGGACCTTATAAAAATAGTGATAATTTGGTACTATCTTAAATTGTGCTAAGAAAATAGCTTTTGTTTAAATTATTTGTTTCCCTCATCAAAAGTAGTGTTTCTCCACAATTTTAGGCAATTTTTGGAAAATTGAATTTTTGTTGGAAATTCGACAGGCGCGGAACTTACAAAAATAGTGAAAATTTGGTACTATCTTTAATTGTGCTAAGAAAATAGTTTTTGTTTAAATTATTTGTTCCCCTCATCAAAAGAAGTGTTTCTCCACAATTTTATGCAATTTTTGGAATATTGAAGTTTTGAGGGGAATTCAACAGGCGCGGACCTTACAAAAATAGTGAAAATTTGGTATTATCTTAAATTGTGCTAATAAAATAGTTTTTGTTTAAATTATTTGTTCCCCTCATCAATTGAAGTGTTTCTTCACAATTTTAGGCAATTTTTGGAAAAAAGAATTTTTGAGGGAAATTCAACAGGCGCGTACCTTACAAAAATAGTGAAAATTTGGTACTATCTTAAATTGTGCTAACAAAATAGTTTTTGTTTAAATTATTTGTTCCCCTCATCAAAAGTAGTGTTTCTCCACAATTTTAGGCATTTTTTTGAAAATTGAATTTTTGAGGGAAATTCGACAGGCGCGTACCTTACAAAAATAGTGAAAATTTGGTACTATCTTAAATTGTGCTAACAAAATAGTTTTTGTTTAAATTATTTGTTCCCCTCATCAAGTGAGGTGTTTCTCCACAATTTTAGGCAATTTTTGGAAAATTGAATTTTTGAGGGAAATTCGACAGGCGCGGACCTTACAAAAATAGTGAAAATTTGGTACTATCTTAAATTGTGCTAAAAAAATAGTTTTTGTTTAAATTATTTGTTCCCCTCATCAATTGAAGTATTTCTCCATAATTTTAGGCAATTTTTGGAAAATTGAATTTTTGAGGGAAATTCGACAGGCGTGGACCTTACAAAAATAGTTAAAATTTGGTACTATCTTAAATTGCGCTAAGAAAATAGTTTTTGTTTAAATTATTTGTTCCCCTCATCAATTGAAGTGTTTCTCCACAATTTTAGGCAATTTTTGGAAAATTGAATTTTTGAGGGAAATCCGACACGCGCGGACCTTACAAAAATAGTTAAAATTTGGTACTATCTTAAATTGTGGTAAGAAAATAGTTTTTGTTAAAATCATTTGTTCCCCTCGTCAAAAGAAGTGTTTCTCCACAATTTTATGCAATTTTGGAATATTGAAATTTTGAGGGAAATTCAACAGGCGCGGACCTTACAAAAATAGTGAAAATTTGGTATTATCTTAAATTGTGCTAATAAAATAGTTTTTGTTTAAATTATTTGTTCCCCTCATCAATTGAAGTGTTTCTTCACAATTTTAGGCAATTTTTGGAAAATAGAATTTTTGAGGGAAATTCAACAGGCGCGTACCTTACAAAAATAGTGAAAATTTGGTACTATCTTAAATTGTGCTAACAAAATAGTTTTTGTTTAAATTATTTGTTCCCCTCATCAAGTGAGGTGTTTCTCCACAATTTTAGGCAATTTTTGGAAAATTGAATTTTTGAGGGAAATTCGACAGGCGCGGACCTTACAAAAATAGTGAAAATTTGGTACTATCTTAAATTGTGCTAAAAAAATAGTTTTTGTTTAAATTATTTGTTCCCCTCATCAATTGAAGTATTTCTCCATAATTTTAGGCAAATTTTGGAAAATTGAATTTTTGAGGGAAATTCGACAGGCGTGGACCTTACAAAAATAGTTAAAATTTGGTACTATCTTAAATTGTGCTAAGAAAATAGTTTTTGTTTAAATTATTTGTTTACCTCATCAAAAGAAGTGTTTCTGCACAATTATATGCAATTTTTGGAAAATTGAAATTTTGAGGGAAATTCGACAGGCGCGAACCTTACAAAAAAAGTGAAAATTTGGTACTGTCTTTAATTGTGCTAAGAAAATAGTTTTTGTTTAAATTATTTGTTTCCCTCATCAAAAGTAGTGTTTCTCCACAATTTTAGGCAATTTTTGGAAAATTGAATTTTTGTTGGAAATTCGACAGGCGCGGAACTTACAAAAATAGTGAAAATTTGGTACTATCTTTAATTGTGCTAAGAAAATAGTTTTTGTTTAAATTATTTGTTCCCCTCATTAAAAGAAGTGTTTCTCCACAATTTTATGCAATTTTTGGAATATTGAAATTTTGTGGGAAATTCAACAGGCGCGGACCTTACAAAAATAGTGAAAATTTGGTATTATCTTAAATTGTGCTAATAAAATAGTTTTTGTTTAAATTATTTGTTCCCCTCATCAATTGAAGTGTTTCTTCACAATTTTAGGCAATTTTTGGAAAATAGAATTTTTGAGGGAAATTCAACAGGCGCGTACCTTACAAAAATAGTGAAAATTTGTTACTATCTTAAATTGTGCTAACAAAATAGTTTTTGTTTAAATTATTTGTTCCCCTCATCAAGTGAGGTGTTTCTCCACAATTTTAGGCAATTTTTGGAAAATTGAATTTTTGAGGGAAATTCGACAGGCGAGGACCTTACAAAAATAGTGAAAATTTGGTACTATCTTAAATATGTGCTAAGAAAATAGTTTCTGTTTAAATCATTTGTTCCCCTCGTCAAAAGAAGTGTTTCTCCACAATTTTAGGCAATTTTTGGAAAATTGAATTTTTGAGGGAAAATCGACAGGCGCGGACCTTACAAAAATAGTGAAAATTTGGTACTATCTTAAATTGTGCTAAGAAAATACTTTTTGTTTAAATTATTTGTTCCCCTCATCAATTGAAGTGTTTCTCCACAATTTTAGGCATTTTTTTGAAAATTGAATTTTTGAGGGAAATTCGACAGGCGCGGACCTTATGAAAATAGTGATAATTTGGTACTATCTTAAATTGTGCTAAGAAAATAGCTTTTGTTTAAATTATTTGTTTCCCTCATCAAAAGTAGTGTTTCTCCACAATTTTAGGCAATTTTTGGAAAATTGAATTTTTGTTGGAAATTCGACAGGCGCGGAACTTACAAAAATAGTGAAAATTTGGTACTATCTTTAATTGTGCTAAGAAAATAGTTTTTGTTTAAATTATTTGTTCCCCTCATCAAAAGAAGTGTTTCTCCACAATTTTATGCAATTTTTGGAATATTGAAGTTTTGAGGGGAATTCAACAGGCGCGGACCTTACAAAAATAGTGAAAATTTGGTATTATCTTAAATTGTGCTAATAAAATAGTTTTTGTTTAAATTATTTGTTCCCCTCATCAATTGAAGTGTTTCTTCACAATTTTAGGCAATTTTTGGAAAATAGAATTTTTGAGGGAAATTCAACAGGCGCGTACCTTACAAAAATAGTGAAAATTTGGTACTATCTTAAATTGTGCTAACAAAATAGTTTTTGTTTAAATTATTTGTTCCCCTCATCAAAAGTAGTGTTTCTCCACAATTTTAGGCATTTTTTTGAAAATTGAATTTTTAAAGGGAAATTCGACAGGCGCGTACCTTACAAAAATAGTGAAAATTTGGTACTATCTTAAATTGTGCTAACAAAATAGTTTTTGTTTAAATTATTTGTTCCCCTCATCAAGTGAGGTGTTTCTCCACAATTTTAGGCAATTTTTGGAAAATTGAATTTTTGAGGGAAATTCGACAGGCGCGGACCTTACAAAAATAGTGAAAATTTGGTACTATCTTAAATTGTGCTAAAAAAATAGTTTTTGTTTAAATTATTTGTTCCCCTCATCAATTGAAGTATTTCTCCATAATTTTAGGCAATTTTTGGAAAATTGAATTTTTGAGGGAAATTCGACAGGCGTGGACCTTACAAAAATAGTTAAAATTTGGTACTATCTTAAATTGTGCTAAGAAAATAGTTTTTGTTTAAATTATTTGTTCCCCTCATCAATTGAAGTGGTTCTCCACAATTTTAGGCATTTTTTTGAAAATTGAATTTTTGAGGGAAATTCGACAGGCGCGGACCTTACAAAAATAGTGGTAATTTGGTACTATCTTAAATTGGGCTAACAAAATAGCTTTTGTTTAAATTATTTGTTTCCCTCATCAAAAGTAGTGTTTCTCCACAATTTTAGGCAATTTTTGGAAAATTGAATTTTTGTTGGAAATTCGACAGGCGCGGAACTTACAAAAATAGTGAAAATTTGGTACTATCTTTAATTGTGCTAAGAAAATAGTTTTTGTTTAAATTATTTGTTCCCCTCATCAAAAGAAGTGTTTCTCCACAATTTTATGCAATTTTTGGAATATTGAAATTTTGAGGGAAATTCAACAGGCACGGACCTTACAAAAATAGTAAAAATTTGGTACTATCTTAAATTGTGCTAACAAAATAGTTTTTGTTTAAATTATTTGTTCTCCTCATCAAAAGTAGTGTTTCTCCAATATTTTAGGCATTTTTTTGAAATTTGAATTTTTGAGGGAAATTCGACAGGCGCGTACCTTACAAAAATAGTGAAAATTTGGTATTATCTTAAATTGTGCTAACAAAATAGTTTTTGTTTAAATTATTTGTTCCCCTCATCAAGTGAGGTGTTTCTCCACAATTTTAGGCAATTTTTGGAAAATTGAATTTTTGAGGGAAATTCAACAGGCGCGGACCTTACAAAAATAGTGAAAATTTGGTACTATCTTAAATTGTGCTAACAAAATAGTTTTTGTTTAAATTATTTGTTCCCCTCATCAAGTGAGGTGTTTCTCCACAATTTTAGGCAATTTTTGGAAAATTGAATTTTTGTGGGAAATTCGACAGGCGCGGACCTTACAAAAATAGTTAAAATTTGGTACTATCTTAAATTGTGCTAACAAAATAGTTTTTGTTTAAATTATTTGTTCCCCTCATCAATTGAAGTGTTTCTCCACAATTTTAGGCAATTTTTGGAAAATTGAATTTTTGAGGGAAATCCGACACGTGCGGACCTTACAAAAATAGTTAAAATTTGGTACTATTTTAAATTGTGCTAATAAAATAGTTTTTGTTTAAATTATTTGTTCCCCTCATCAATCTAAGTGTTTCTCCACAATTTTAGGCAATTTTTGGAAAATTGAATTTTTGAGGGAAATTCGACAGGCGCGGACCTTACAAAAATAGTGAAAATTTGGTACTATCTTAAATTGTGCTAACAAAATTGTTTTTGTTTAAATTATTTGTTTACCTCATCAAAAGAAGTGTTTCTCCACAATTATATGCAATTTTTGGAAAATTGAAATTTTGAGGGAAATTCGACAGGCGCGAACCTTACAAAAAAAGTGAAAATTTGGTACTGTCTTTAATTGTGCTAAGAAAATAGTTTTTGTTTAAATTATTTGTTCCCCTCATCAAAAGAAGTGTTTCTCCACAATTTTATGAAATTTTTGGAATATTGAAATTTTGAGGGAAATTCAACAGGCGCGGACCTTACAAAAATAGCGAAAATTTGGTATTATCTGAAATTGTGCTAATAAAATAGTTTTTGTTTAAATTATTTGTTCCCCTCATCAATTGAAGTGTTTCTTCACAATTTTAGGCAATTTTTAGAAATAGAATTTTTGAGGGAAATTCAACAGGCGCGTACCTTACAAAAATAGTGAAAATTTGGTACTATCTTAAATTGTGCTAACAAAATAGTTTTTGTTTAAATTATTTGTTCCCCTCATCAAGTGAGGTGTTCCTCCACAATTTTAGGCAATTTTTGGAAAATTGAATTTTTGTTGGAAATTCGACAGGCGCGGACCTTACAAAAATAGTGAAAATTTGGTACTATCTTAAATTGTGCTAAAAAAATAGTTTTTGTTTAAATTATTTGTTCCCCTCATCAATTGAAGTATTTCTCCATAATTTTAGGCAATTTTTGGAAAATTGAATTTTTGAGGGAAATTCGACAGGCGCGGACCTTACAAAAGTAGTTAAAATTTGGTACTATCTTAAATTGTGCTAAGAAAATAGTTTTTGTTTAAATCATTTGTTCCCCTCGTCAAAAGAAGTGTTTCTCCACAATTTTAGGCAATTTTTGGAAAATTGAATTTTTGAGGGAAAATCGACAGGCGCGGACCTTACAAAAATAGTTAAAATTTGGTACTATCTTAAATTGTGCTAACAAAATAGTTTTTGTTTAAATTATTTGTTCCCCTCATCAAGTGAGGTGTTTCTCCACAATTTTAGGCAATTTTTGGAAAATTGAATTTTTGAGGGAAATTCGACAGGTGCGGACCTTTAAAAAATAGTGAAAAATTGGTACTATTTTAAATTGTGCTAATAAAATAGTTTTTGTTTAAATTATTTGTTCCCCTCATCAATCTAAGTGTTTCTCCACAATTTTAGGCAATTTTTGGAAAATTGAATTTTTGAGGGAAATTCGACAGGCGCGGACCTTACAAAAATAGTGAAAATTTGGTACTATCTTAAATTGTGCTAACAAAATTGTTTATGTTTAAATTATTTGTTTACCTCATCAAAAGAAGTGTTTCTCCACAATTATATGCAATTTTTGGAAAATTGAAATTTTGAGGGAAGTTCGACAGGCGCGAACCTTACAAAAAAAGTGAAAATTTGGTACTGTCTTTAATTGTGCTAAGAAAATAGTTTTTGTTTAAATTATTTGTTCCCCTCATCAAAAGAAGTGTTTCTCCACAATTTTATGAAATTTTTGGAATATTGAAATTTTGAGGGAAATTCAACAGGCGCGGACCTTACAAAAATAGCGAAAATTTGGTATTATCTGAAATTGTGCTAATAAAATAGTTTTTGTTTAAATTATTTGTTCCCCTCATCAATTGAAGTGTTTCTTCACAATTTTAGGCAATTTTTAGAAATAGAATTTTTGAGGGAAATTCAACAGGCGTGTACCTTACAAAAATAGTGAAAATTTGGTACTATCTTAAATTGTGCTAAGAAAATAGTTTTTGTTTAAATTATTTGTTCCCCTCATCAAGTGAGGTGTTTCTCCACAATTTTAGGCAATTTTTGGAAAATTGAATTTTTGTTGGAAATTCGACAGGCGCGGACCTTACAAAAATAGTGAAAATTTGGTACTATCTTAAATTGTGCTAAAAAAATAGTTTTTGTTTAAATTATTTGTTCCCCTCATCAATTGAAGTATTTCTCCATAATTTTAGGCAATTTTTGGAAAATTGAATTTTTGAGGGAAATTCGACAGGCGCGGACCTTACAAAAGTAGTTAAAATTTGGTACTATCTTAAATTGTGCTAAGAAAATAGTTTTTGTTTAAATCATTTGTTCCCCTCGTCAAAAGAAGTGTTTCTCCACAATTTTAGGCAATTTTTGGAAAATTGAATTTTTGAGGGAAAATCGACAGGCGCGGACCTTACAAAAATAATGAAAATTTGGTACTATCTTAAATTGTGCTAAGAAAATAGTTTTTGTTTAAATTATTTGTTCCCCTCATCAATTGAAGTGTTTCTCCACAATTTTAGGCATTTTTTTGAAAATTGAATTTTTGAGGGAAATTCGACAGGCGGGGACCTTATAAAAATAGTGATAATTTGGTACTATCTTAAATTGTGCTAAGAAAATAGCTTTTGTTTAAATTATTTGTTTCCCTCATCAAAAGTAGTGTTTCTCCACAATTTTAGGCAATTTTTGGAATATTGAATTTTTGTTGGAAATTCGACAGGCGCGGAACTTACAAAAATAGTGAAATTTTGGTACTATCTTAAATTGTGCTAATAAAATAGTTTTTGTTTAAATTATTTGTTCCCCTCATCAATTGAAGTGTTTCTCCACAATTTTAGACAATTTTTGGAAAATTGAATTTTTGAGGGAAATTCGACACGCGCGGACCTTACAAAAATAGTTAAAATTTGGTACTATCTTAAATTGTGCTAAGAAAATAGTTTTTGTTAAAATCATTTGTTCCCCTCGTCAAAAGAAGTGTTTCTCCACAATTGTAGGCAATTTTTGGAAAATTGAATTTTTGAGGGAAAATCGACAGGCGCAGACCTTACAAAAATAGTGAAAATTTGGTACTATCTTAAATTGTGCTAAGAAAATACTTTTTGTTTAAATTATTTGTTCCCCTCATCAATTGAAGTGTTTCTCCACAATTTTAGGCATTTTTTTGGAAATTAAATTTTTGGGGGAAATTCGACAGGCGCGGACCTTACAAAATTAGTGAAAATTTGGTACTATCTAAAATTGTGCTAACAAAAAAGTTTTTGTTTAAATTATTTGTTCCCCTCATCAAAAGAAGTGTTTCTCCACAATTTTAGGCAATTTTTGGAAAATTGAATTTTTGAGGGAATTTCGAAAGGCGCGGACCTTACAAAAATAGTGAAAATTTGGTACTATCTTAAATTGTGCTAACAAAATAGTTTTTGTTTAAATTATTTGTTCCCCTCATCAAGTGAGGTGTTTCTCCACAATTTTAGGCAATTTTTGGAAAATTGAATTTTTGAGGGAAATTCGACAGGCGCGGACCTTTAAAAAATTGTGAAAAATTGGTACTATTTTAAATTGTGCTAATAAAATAGTTTTTGTTTAAATTATTTGTTCCCCTCATCAATCTAAGTGTTTCTCCACAATTTTAGGCAATTTTTGGAAAATTGAATTTTTGAGGGAAATTCGACAGGCGCGGACCTTACAAAAATAGTGAAAATTTGGTACTATCTTAAATTGTGCTAAGAAAATCCTTTTTGTTTAAATTATTTGTTCCCCTCATCAATTGAAGTGGTTCTCCACAATTTTAGGCATTTTTTTGAAAATTGAATTTTTGAGGGAAATTCGACAGGCGCGGACCTTACAAAAATAGTGATAATTTGGTACTATCTTAAATTGGGCTAACAAAATAGCTTTTGTTTAAATTATTTGTTTCCCTCATCAAAAGTAGTGTTTCTCCACAATTTTAGGCAATTTTTGGAAAATTGAATTTTTGTTGGAAATTCGACAGGCGCGGAACTTACAAAAATAGTGAAAATTTGGTACTATCTTTAATTGTGCTAAGAAAATAGTTTTTGTTTAAATTATTTGTTCCCCTCATCAAAAGAAGTGTTTCTCCACAATTTTATGCAATTTTTGGAATATTGAAATTTTGAGGGAAATTCAACAGGCGCGGACCTTACAAAAATAGTAAAAATTTGGTACTATCTTAAATTGTGCTTACAAAATAGTTTTTGTTTAAATTATTTGTTCCCCTCATCAAAAGTAGTGTTTCTCCAATATTTTAGGCATTTTTTTGAAAATTGAATTTTTGAGGGAAATTCGACAGGCGCGTACCTTACAAAAATAGTGAAAATTTGGTATTATCTTAAATTGTGCTAACAAAATAGTTTTTGTTTAAATTATTTGTTCCCCTCATCAAGTGAGGTGTTTCTCCACAATTTTAGGCAATTTTTGGAAAATTGAATTTTTGAGGGAAATTCGACAGGCGCGGACCTTACAAAAATAGTGAAAATTTGGTACTATCTTAAATTGTGCTAACAAAATAGTTTTTGTTTAAATTATTTGTTCCCCTCATCAAGTGAGGTGTTTCTCCACAATTTTAGGCAATTTTTGGAAAATTGAATTTTTGTGGGAAATTCGACAGGCGCGGACCTTACAAAAATAGTTAAAATTTGGTACTATCTTAAATTGTGCTAACAAAATAGTTTTTGTTTAAATTATTTGTTCCCCTCATCAATTGAAGTGTTTCTCCACAATTTTAGGCAATTTTTGGAAAATTGAATTTTTGAGGGAAATCCGACACGCGCGGACCTTACAAAAATAGTTAAAATTTGGTACTATCTTAAATTGTGCTAACAAAATAGTTTTTGTTTAAATTATTTGTTCCCCTCATCAAGTGAGGTGTTTCTCCACAATTTTAGGCAATTTTTGGAAAATTGAATTTTTGAGGGAAATTCGACAGGTGCGGACCTTTAAAAAATAGTGAAAAATTGGTACTATTTTAAATTGTGCTAATAAAATAGTTTTTGTTTAAATTATTTGTTCCCCTCATCAATCTAAGTGTTTCTCCACAATTTTAGGCAATTTTTGGAAAATTGAATTTTTGAGGGAAATTCGACAGGCGAGGACCTTACAAAAATAGTGAAAATTTGGTACTATCTTAAATTGTGCTAACAAAATTGTTTTTGTTTAAATTATTTGTTTACCTCATCAAAAGAAGTGTTTCTGCACAATTATATGCAATTTTTGGAAAATTGAAATTTTGAGGAAATTCGACAGGTGCGAACCTTACAAAAAAAGTGAAAATTTGGTACTGTCTTTAATTGTGCTAAGAAAATAGTTTTTGTTTAAATTATTTGTTCCCCTCATCAAAAGAAGTGTTTCTCCACAAATTTATGAAATTTTTGGAATATTGAAATTTTGAGGGAAATTCAACAGGCGCGGACCTTACAAAAATAGCGAAAATTTGGTATTATCTGAAATTGTGCTAATAAAATAGTTTTTGTTTAAATTATTTGTTCCCCTCATCAATTGAAGTGTTTCTTCACAATTTTAGGCAATTTTTAGGAATAGAATTTTTGAGGGAAATTCAACAGGCGCGTACCTTACAAAAATAGTGAAAATTTGGTACTATCTTAAATTGTGCTAACAAAATAGTTTTTGTTTAAATTATTTGTTCCCCTCATCAAGTGAGGTGTTTCTCCACAATTTTAGGCAATTTTTGGAAAATTGAATTTTTGTTGGAAATTCGACAGGCGCGAACCTTACAAAAATAGTGAAAATTTGGTACTATTTTAAATTGTGCTAAAAAAATAGTTTTTGTTTAAATTATTTGTTCCCCTCATCAATTGAAGTATTTCTCCATAATTTTAGGCAATTTTTGGAAAATTGAATTTTTGAGGGAAATTCGACAGGCGCGGACCTTACAAAAGAAGTTAAAATTTGGTACTATCTTAAATTGTGCTAAGAAAATAGTTTTTGTTTAAATCATTTGTTCCCCTCGTCAAAAGAAGTGTTTCTCCACAATTTTAGGCAATTTTTGGAAAATTGAATTTTTGAGGGAAAATCGACAGGCGCGTACCTTACAAAAATAGTGAAAATTTGGTTATATCTTAAATTGTGCTAAGAAAATACTTTTTGTTTAAATTATTTGTTCCCCTCATCAATTGAAGTGTTTCTCCACAATTTTAGGCATTTTTTTGAAAATTGAATTTTTGAGGGAAATTCGACAGGCGCGGACCTTATAAAAATAGTGATAATTTGGTACTATCTTAAATTGTGCTAAGAAAATAGCTTTTGTTTAAATTATTTGTTTCCCTCATCAAAAGTAGTGTTTCTCCACAATTTTAGGCAATTTTTGGAAAATTGAATTTTTGTTGGAAATTCGACAGGCGCGGAACTTACAAAAATAGTGAAAATTTGGTACTATCTTTAATTGTGCTAAGAAAATAGTTTTTGTTTAAATTATTTGTTCCCCTCATCAAAAGAAGTGTTTCTCCACAATTTTATGCAATTTTTGGAATATTGAAGTTTTGAGGGGAATTCAACAGGCGCGGACCTTACAAAAATAGTGAAAATTTGGTATTATCTTAAATTGTGCTAATAAAATAGTTTTTGTTTAAATTATTTGTTCCCCTCATCAATTGAAGTGTTTCTTCACAATTTTAGGCAATTTTTGGAAAATAGAATTTTTGAGGGAAATTCAACAGGCGCGTACCTTACAAAAATAGTGAAAATTTGGTACTATCTTAAATTGTGCTAACAAAATAGTTTTTGTTTAAATTATTTGTTCCCCTCATCAAAAGTAGTGTTTCTCCACAATTTTAGGCATTTTTTTGAAAATTGAATTTTTGAGGGAAATTCGACAGGCGCGTACCTTACAAAAATAGTGAAAATTTGGTACTATCTTATATTGTGCTAACAAAATAGTTTTTGTTTAAATTATTTGTTCCCCTCATCAAGTGAGGTGTTTCTCCACAATTTTAGGCAATTTTTGGAAAATTGAATTTTTGAGGGAAATTCGACAGGCGCGGACCTTACAAAAATAGTGAAAATTTGGTACTATCTTAAATTGTGCTAAAAAAATAGTTTTTGTTTAAATTATTTGTTCCCCTCATCAATTGAAGTATTTCTCCATAATTTTAGGCAATTTTTGGAAAATTGAATTTTTGAGGGAAATTCGACAGGCGTGGACCTTACAAAAATAGTTAAAATTTGGTACTATCTTAAATTGCGCTAAGAAAATAGTTTTTGTTTAAATTATTTGTTCCCCTCATCAATTGAAGTGTTTCTCCACAATTTTAGGCAATTTTTGGAAAATTGAATTTTTGAGGGAAATCCGACACGCGCGGACCTTATAAAAATAGTTAAAATTTGGTACTATCTTAAATTGTGCTAAGAAAATAGTTTTTGTTAAAATCATTTGTTCCCCTCGTCAAAAGAAGTGTTTCTCCACAATTTTACGCAATTTTGGAATATTGAAATTTTGAGGGAAATTCAACAGGCGCGGACCTTACAAAAATAGTGAAAATTTGGTATTATCTTAAATTGTGCTAATAAAATAGTTTTTGTTTAAATTATTTGTTCCCCTCATCAATTGAAGTGTTTCTTCACAATTTTAGGCAATTTTTGGAAAATAGAATTTTTGAGGGAAATTCAACAGGCGCGTACCTTACAAAAATAGTGAAAATTTGGTACTATCTTAAATTGTGCTAACAAAATAGTTTTTGTTTAAATTATTTGTTCCCCTCATCAAGAGAGGTGTTTCTCCATAATTTTAGGCAATTTTTGGAAAATTGAATTTTTGAGGGAAATTCGACAGGCGTGGACCTTACAAAAATAGTTAAAATTTGGTACTATCTTAAATTGTGCTAAGAAAATAGTTTTTGTTTAAATTATTTGTTCCCCTCATCAATTGAAGTGTTTCTCCACAATTTTAGGCAATTTTTGGAAAATTGAATTTTTGAGGGAAATCCGACACGCGCGGACCTTACAAAAATAGTTAAAATTTGGTACTATCTTAAATTGTGCTAAGAAAATAGTTTTTGTTAAAATCATTTGTTCCCCTCGTCAAAAGAAGTGTTTCTCCACAATTTTATGCAATTTTGGAATATTGAAATTTTGAGGGAAATTCAACAGGCGCGGACCTTACAAAAATAGTGAAAATTTGGTATTATCTTAAATTGTGCTAATAAAATAGTTTTTGTTTAAATTATTTGTTCCCCTCATCAATTGAAGTGTTTCTTCACAATTTTAGGCAATTTTTGGAAAATAGAATTTTTGAGGGAAATTCAACAGGCGCGTACCTTACAAAAATAGTGAAAATTTGGTACTATCTTAAATTGTGCTAACAAAATAGTTTTTGTTTAAATTATTTGTTCCCCTCATCAAGTGAGGTTTTTCTCCATAATTTTAGGCAATTTTTGGAAAATTGAATTTTTGAGGGAAATTCGACAGGCGTGGACCTTACAAAAATAGTTAAAATTTGGTACTATCTTAAATTGTGCTAAGAAAATAGTTTTTGTTTAAATTATTTGTTCCCCTCATCAATTGAAGTGTTTCTCCACAATTTTAGGCAATTTTTGGAAAATTGAATTTTTGAGGGAAATCCGACACGCGCGGACCTTACAAAAATAGTTAAAATTTGGTACTATCTTAAATTGTGCTAAGAAAATAGTTTTTGTTAAAATCATTTGTTCCCCTCGTCAAAAGAAGTGTTTCTCCACAATTTTATGCAATTTTGGAATATTGAAATTTTGAGGGAAATTCAACAGGCGCGGACCTTACAAAAATAGTGAAAATTTGGTATTATCTTAAATTGTGCTAATAAAATAGTTTTTGTTTAAATTATTTGTTCCCCTCATCAATTGAAGTGTTTCTTCACAATTTTAGGCAATTTTTGGAAAATAGAATTTTTGAGGGAAATTCAACAGGCGCGTACCTTACAAAAATAGTGAAAATTTGGTACTATCTTAAATTGTGCTAACAAAATAGTTTTTGTTTAAATTATTTGTTCCCCTCTTCAAAAGTAGTGTTTCTCCACAATTTTAGGCATTTTTTTGAAAATTGAATTTTTGAGGGAAATTCGACAGGCGCGTACCTTACAAAAATAGTGAAAATTTGGTACTATCTTAAATTGTGCTAACAAAATAGTTTTTGTTTAAATTATTTGTTCCCCTCATCAAGTGAGGTGTTTCTCCACAATTTTAGGCAATTTTTGGAAAATTGAATTTTTGAGGGAAATTCGACAGGCGCGGACCTTACAAAAATAGTGAAAATTTGGTACTATCTTAAATTGTGCTAAAAAAATAGTTTTTGTTTAAATTATTTGTTCCCCTCATCAATTGAAGTATTTCTCCATAATTTTAGGCAATTTTTGGAAAATTGAATTTTTGAGGGAAATTCGACAGGCGTGGACCTTACAAAAATAGTTAAAATTTGGTACTATCTTAAATTGCGCTAAGAAAATAGTTTTTGTTTAAATTATTTGTTCCCCTCATCAATTGAAGTGTTTCTCCACAATTTTAGGCAATTTTTGGAAAATTGAACTTTTGAGGGAAATCCGACACGCGCGGACCTTACAAAAATAGTTAAAATTTGGTACTATCTTAAATTGTGCTAAGAAAATAGTTTTTGTTAAAATCATTTGTTCCCCTCGTCAAAAGAAGTGTTTCTCCACAATTTTATGCAATTTTGGAATATTGAAATTTTGAGGGAAATTCAACAGGCGCGGACCTTACAAAAATAGTGAAAATTTGGTATTATCTTAAATTGTGCTAATAAAATAGTTTTTGTTTAAATTATTTGTTCCCCTCATCAATTGAAGTGTTTCTTCACAATTTTAGGCAATTTTTGGAAAATAGAATTTTTGAGGGAAATTCAACAGGCGCGTACCTTACAAAAATAGTGAAAATTTGGTACTATCTTAAATTGTGCTAACAAAATAGTTTTTGTTTAAATTATTTGTTCCCCTCATCAAGTGAGGTGTTTCTCCACAATTTTAGGCAATTTTTGGAAAATTGAATTTTTGAGGGAAATTCGACAGGCGCGGACCTTACAAAAATAGTGAAAATTTGGTACTATCTTAAATTGTGCTAAAAAAATAGTTTTTGTTTAAATTATTTGTTCCCCTCATCAATTGAAGTATTTCTCCATAATTTTAGGCAATTTTTGGAAAATTGAATTTTTGAGGGAAATTCGACAGGCGTGGACCTTACAAAAATAGTTAAAATTTGGTACTATCTTAAATTGTGCTAAGAAAATAGTTTTTGTTTAAATTATTTGTTTACCTCATCAAAAGAAGTGTTTCTGCACAATTATATGCAATTTTTGGAAAATTGAAATTTTGAGGGAAATTCGACAGGCGCGAACCTTACAAAAAAAGTGAAAATTTGGTACTGTCTTTAATTGTGCTAAGAAAATACTTTTTGTTTAAATTATTTGTTTCCCTCATCAAAAGTAGTGTTTCTCCACAATTTTAGGCAATTTTTGGAAAATTGAATTTTTGTTGGAAATTCGACAGGCGCGGAACTTACAAAAATAGTGAAAATTTGGTACTATCTTTAATTGTGCTAAGAAAATAGTTTTTGTTTAAATTATTTGTTCCCCTCATTAAAATAAGTGTTTCTCCACAATTTTATGCAATTTTTGGAATATTGAAATTTTGTGGGAAATTCAACAGGCGCGGACCTTACAAAAATAGTGAAAATTTGGTATTATCTTAAATTGTGCTAATAAAATAGTTTTTGTTTAAATTATTTGTTCCCCTCATCAATTGAAGTGTTTCTTCACAATTTTAGGCAATTTTTGGAAAATAGAATTTTTGAGGGAAATTCAACAGGCGCGTACCTTACAAAAATAGTGAAAATTTGTTACTATCTTAAATTGTGCTAACAAAATAGTTTTTGTTTAAATTATTTGTTCCCCTCATCAAGCGAGGTGTTTCTCCACAATTTTAGGCAATTTTTGGAAAATTGAATTTTTGAGGGAAATTCGACAGGCGCGGACCTTACAAAAATAGTGAAAATTTGGTACTATCTTAAATATGTGCTAAGAAAATAGTTTCTGTTTAAATCATTTGTTCCCCTCGTCAAAAGAAGTGTTTCTCCACAATTTTAGGCAATTTTTGGAAAATTGAATTTTTGAGGGAAAATCGACAGGCGCGGACCTTACAAAAATAGTGAAAATTTGGTACTATCTTAAATTGTGCTAAGAAAATACTTTTTGTTTAAATTATTTGTTCCCCTCATCAATTGAAGTGTTTCTCCACAATTTTAGGCATTTTTTTGAAAATTGAATTTTTGAGGGAAATTCGACAGGCGCGGACCTTATAAAAATAGTGATAATTTGGTACTATCTTAAATTGTGCTAAGAAAATAGCTTTTGTTTTAATTATTTGTTTCCCTCATCAAAAGTAGTGTTTCTCCACAATTTTAGGCAATTTTTGGAAAATTGAATTTTTGTTGGAAATTCGACAGGCGCAGAACTTACAAAAATAGTGAAAATTTGGTACTATCTTTAATTGTGCTAAGAAAATAGTTTTTGTTTAAATTATTTGTTCCCCTCATCAAAAGAAGTGTTTCTCCACAATTTTATGCAATTTTTGGAATATTGAAGTTTTGAGGGGAATTCAACAGGCGCGGACCTTACAAAAATAGTGAAAATTTGGTATTATCTTAAATTGTGCTAATAAAATAGTTTTTGTTTAAATTATTTGCTCGCCTCATCAAAAGTAGTGTTTCTCCACAATTTTAGGCATTTTTTTGAAAATTGAATTTTTGAGGGAAATTCGACAGGCGCGTACCTTACAAAAATAGTGAAAATTTGGTACTATCTTAAATTGTGCTAACAAAATAGTTTTTGTTTAAATTATTTGTTCCCCTCATCAAGTGAGGTGTTTCTCCACAATTTTAGGCAATTTTTGGAAAATTGAATTTTTGAGGGAAATTCGACAGGCGCGGACCTTACAAAAATAGTGAAAATTTGGTACTATCTTAAATTGTGCTAAAAAAATAGTTTTTGTTTAAATTATTTGTTCCCCTCATCAATTGAAGTATTTCTCCATAATTTTAGGCAATTTTTGGAAAATTGAATTTTTGAGGGAAATTCGACAGGCGTGGACCTTACAAAAATAGTTAAAATTTGGTACTATCTTAAATTGTGCTAAGAAAATAGTTTTTGTTTAAATTATTTGTTCCCCTCATCAATTGAAGTGTTTCTCCACAATTTTAGGCAATTTTTGGAAAATTGAATTTTTGAGGGAAATCTGACACGCGCGGACCTTACAAAAATAGTTAAAATTTGGTACTATCTTAAATTGTGCTAAGAAAATAGTTTTTGTTAAAATCATTTGTTCCCCTCGTCAAAAGAAGTGTTTCTCCACAATTTTAGGCAATTTTTGGAAAATTGAATTTTTGAGGGAAAATCGACAGGTGCGGACCTTACAAAAATAGTGAAAATTTGGTACTATCTTAAATTGTGCTAACAAAATAGTTTTTGTTTAAATTATTTGTTCCCCTCATCAAGTGAGGTGTTTCTCCACAATTTTAGTCAATTTTTGGAAAATTGAATTTTTGAGGGAAATTCGACAGGCGCGGACCTTACAAAAATAGTGAAAATTTGGTACTATCTTAAATTGTGCTAATAAAATAGTTTTTGTTTAAGTTATTTGTTCCCCTCATCAATTGAAGTGTTTCTCCACAATTTTAGGCAATTTTTGGAAAATTCAATTTTTGAGGGAAATTCGACAGGCGCGGACCTTACAAAATTAGATAAAATTTGGTACTATCTTAAATTGTGCTAAGAAAATAGTTTTTGTTTAAATCATTTGTTCCCCTCGTAAAAAGAAGTGTTTCTCCACAATTTTAGGCAATTTTTGGAAAATTGAATTTTTGAGGGAAAATCGACAGGCGCGAGCCTTACAAAAATAGTGAAAATTTGGTACTATCTTAAATTGTGCTAAGAAAATAATTTTTGTTTAAATTATTTGTTCCCCTCATCAATTGAAGTGTTTCTCCACAATTTTAGGCATTTTTTTGAAAATTGAATTTTTGAGGGAAATTCGACAGGCGCGGACCTTACAAAAATAGTGAAAATTTGGTACTATCTTAAATTGTGCTAACAAAATAGTTTTTGTTTAAATTATTTGTTCCCCTCATCAAAAGAAGTGTTTCTCCACAATTTTAGGCAATTTTTGGAAAATTGAATTTTTGAGGGAAATTCGACAGGCGCGGACCTTACAAAAATAGTGAAAATTTGGTACTATCTTAAATTGTGCTAACAAAATAGTTTTTGTTTAAATTATTTGTTCCCCTCATCAATTTAAGTGTTTCTCCATAATTTTAGGCAATTTTTGGAAAATAGAATTTTTGAGGGAAATTCAACAGGCGCGTGCCTTACAAAAATAGTGAAAATTTGGTACTATCTTAAATTGTGCTAACAAAATAGTTTTTGTTTAAATTATTTGTTCCCCTCATCAAGTGAGGTGTTTCTCCACAATTTTAGGCAATTTTAGGAAAATTGAATTTTTGAGGGAAATTCGACAGGTGCGGAACTTACAAAAATAGTGAAAATTTGGTACTATCTTAAATTGTGCTAACAAAATAGTTTTTGTTTAAATTATTTGTTCCCCTCATCAAATGAGGTGTTTCTCCACAATTTTAGGCAATTTTAGGAAAATTGAATTTTTGAGGGAAATTCGACAGGTGCGGAACTTACAAAAATAGTGAAAATTGGTACTATCTTAAATTGTGCTAATAAAATAGTTTTTGTTTAAATTATTTGTTCCCCTCATCAATTGAAGTGTTTCTCCACAATTTTAGGCAATTTTTGGAAAATAGAATTTTTGAGGGTAATTCGACAGGCGCGGACCTTACAAAAATAGTGAAAATTTGGTACTATCTTAAATTGTGCTAAGAAAATAGTTTTTGTTTAAATCATTTGTTCCCCTCGTCAAAAGAAGTGTTTCTCCACAATTTTAGGCAGTTTTTGGAAAATTGAATTTTTAAGGGAAAATTGACAGGCGCGGACCTTACAAAAATAGTGAAAATTTGGTACTATCTTAAATTGTGCTAAGAAAATAATTTTTGTTTAAATTATTTGTTCCCCTCATCAATTGAAGTGTTTCTCCACAATTTTAGGCATTTTTTTGAAAATTGAATTTTTGAGGGAAATTCGACAGGCGCGGACCTTACAATAATAGTGAAAATTTGGTACTATCTTAAATTGTGCTAACAAAATAGTTTTTGTTTAAATTATTTGTTCCCCTCATCAAAAGAAGTGTTTCTCCACAATTTTAGGCAATTTTTGGAATATTGAAATTTTGAGGGAAATTCGACAGGCGCGGACCTTACAAAAATAGTGAAAATTTGGTATTATCTTAAATTGTGCTAATAAAATAGTTTTTGTTTAAATTATTTGTTCCCCTCATCAATTGAAGAGTTTCTTCACAATTTTAGGCAATTTTTGGAAAATAGAATTTTTGAGGGAAATTCAACAGGCGCGTACCTTACAAAAATAGTGAAAATTTGGTACTATCTTAAATTGTGCTAACAAAATAGTTTTTGTTTAAATTATTTGTTCCTCTCATCAAAAGAAGTGTTTCTCCACAATTTTAGGCAATTTTTGGAAAATTGAATTTTTGAGGGAAATTCGACAGGCGCGGACCTTACAATAATAGTGAAAATTTGGCACTATCTTAAATTGTGCTAACAAAATAGTTTTTGTTTAAATTATTTGTTCCCCTCATCAAGTGAGGTGTTTCTCCACAATTTTATGCAATTTTTGGAAGATTGAAATTTTGAGGGAAATTCGACAGGCGCGGACCTTACAAAAATAGTGAAAATTTGGTATTATCTTAAATTGTGCTAATAAAATAGTTTTTGTTTAAATTATTTGTTCCCCTCATCAATTTAAGTGTTTCTCCATAATTTTAGGCAATTTTTGGAAAATAGAATTTTTGAGGGAAATTCAACAGGCGCGTGCCTTACAAAAATAGTGAAAATTTGGTACTATCTTAAATTGTGCTAACAAAATAGTTTTTGTTTAAATTATTTGTTCCTCTCATCAAGTGAGGTGTTTCTCCACAATTTTAGGCAATTTTTGGAAAATTGAATTTTTGAGGGAAATTCGACAGGTGCGGAACTTACAAAAATAGTGAAAATTTGGTACTATCTTAAAATGTGCTAAGAAAATACTTTTTGTTTAAATTATTTGTTCCCCTCATCAATTGAAGTGTTTCTCCACAATTTTAGGCAATTTTTGGAAAATTGAATTTTTGAGGGAAATTCGACAGGCGCGGACCTTACAAAAATAGTTAAAATTTGGTACTATCTTAAATTGTGCTAAGAAAATAGTTTTTGTTTAAATCATTTGTTCCCCTCGTCAAAAGAAGTGTTTCTCCACAATTTTAGGCAATTTTTTGAAAATTGAATTTTTGAGGGAAAATTGACAGGCGCGGACCTTACAAAAATAGTTAAAATTTGGTACTATCTTAAATTGTGCCAACAAAATAGTTTATGTTTAAATTATTTGTTCCCCTCATCAAGTGAGGTGTTTCTCCACAATTTTAGTCAATTTTTGGAAAATTGAATTTTTGAGGGAAATTCGACAGGCGCGGACCTTACAAAAATAGTGAAAATTTGGTACTATCTTAAATTGTGCTAATAAAATAGTTTTTGTTTAAGTTATTTGTTCCCCTCATCAATTGAAGTGTTTCTCCACAATTTTAGGCAATTTTTGGAAAATTCAATTTTTGAGGGAAATTCGACAGGCGCGGACCTTACAAAAATAGATAAAATTTGGTACTATCTTAAATTGTGCTAAGAAAATAGTTTTTGTTTAAATCATTTGTTCCTCTCGTAAAAAGAAGTGTTTCTCCACAATTTTAGGCAATTTTTGGAAAATTGAATTTTTGAGGGAAAATCGACAGGCGCGAGCCTTACAAAAATAGTGAAAATTTGGTACTATCTTAAATTGTGCTAAGAAAATACTTTTTGTTTAAATTATTTGATCCCCTCATCAATTGAAGTGTTTCTCCACAATTTTAGGCATTTTTTTTGAAAATTGAATTTTTGAGGGAAATTCAACAGGCGCGGACCTTACAAAAATAGTGAAAATTTGGTACTATCTTAAATTGTGCTAACAAAATAGTTTTTGTTTAAATTATTTGTTCCCCTCATCAAGTGAGGTGTTTCTCCACAATTTTAGGCAATTTTAGGAAAATTGAATTTTTGAGGGAAATTCGACAGGTGCGGAACTTACAAAAATAGTGAAAATTGGTACTATCTTAAATTGTGCTAATAAAATAGTTTTTGTTTAAATCATTTGTTCCCCTCATCAATTGAAGTGTTTCTCCACAATTTTAGGCAATTTTTGGAAAATTGAATTTTTGAGGGAAATTCGACAGGCGCGGACCTTACAAAAATAGTGAAAATTTGGTACTATCTTAAATTGTGCTAAGAAAATACTTTTTGTTTAAATTATTTGTTCCCCTCATCAATTGAAGTGTTTCTCCACAATTTTAGGCATTTTTTTGAAAATTGAATTTTTGTTGGAAATTCGACAGGCGCGGACCTTACAAAAATAGTGAAAATTTGGTACTATCTTAAATTGTGCTAAAAAAATAGTTTTTGTTTAAATTATTTGTTCCCCTCATCAATTGAAGTATTTCTCCATAATTTTTGGCAATTTTTGGAAAATTGAATTTTTGAGGGAAATTCGACAGGCGCGGACCTTACAAAAATAGTTAAAATTTGGTACTATCTTAAATTGTGCTAAGAAAATAGTTTTTGTTTAAATCATTTGTTCCCCTCGTCAAAAGAAGTGTTTCTCCACAATTTTATGCAATTTTGGAATATTGAAATTTTGAGGGAAATTCAACAGGCGCGGACCTTACAAAAATAGTGAAAATTTGGTATTATCTTAAATTGTGCTAATAAAATAGTTTTTGTTTAAATTATTTGTTCCCCTCATCAATTGAAGTGTTTCTTCACAATTTTAGGCAATTTTTGGAAAATAGAATTTTTGAGGGAAATTCAACAGGCGCGTACCTTACAAAAATAGTGAAAATTTGGTACTATCTTAAATTGTGCTAACAAAATAGTTTTTGTTTAAATTATTTGTTCCCCTCATCAAGTGAGGTGTTTCTCCACAATTTTAGGCAATTTTTGGAAAATTGAATTTTTGAGGGAAATTCGACAGGCGCGGACCTTACAAAAATAGTGAAAATTTGGTACTATCTTAAATTGTGCTAAAAAAATAGTTTTTGTTTAAATTATTTGTTCCCCTCATCAATTGAAGTATTTCTCCATAATTTTAGGCAATTTTTGGAAAATTGAATTTTTGAGGGAAATTCGACAGGCGTGGACCTTACAAAAATAGTTAAAATTTGGTACTATCTTTAATTGTGCTAAGAAAATAGTTTTTGTTTAAATTATTTGTTCCCCTCATTAAAAGAAGTGTTTCTCCACAATTTTATGCAATTTTTGGAATATTGAAATTTTGTGGGAAGTTCAACAGGCGCGGACCTTACAAAAATAGTGAAAATTTGGTATTATCTTAAATTGTGCTAATAAAATAGTTTTTGTTTAAATTATTTGTTCCCCTCATCAATTGAAGTGTTTCTTCACAATTTTAGGCAATTTTTGGAAAATAGAATTTTTGAGGGAAATTCAACAGGCGCGTACCTTACAAAAATAGTGAAAATTTGGTACTATCTTAAATTGTGCTAACAAAATAGTTTTTGTTTAAATTATTTGTTCCCCTCATCAAGTGAGGTGTTTCTCCACAATTTTAGGCAATTTTTGGAAAATTGAATTTTTGAGGGAAATTCGACAGGCGCGGACCTTACAAAAATAGTGAAAATTTGGTACTATCTTAAATTGTGCTAAAAAAATAGTTTCTGTTTAAATCATTTGTTCCACTCGTCAAAAGAAGTGTTTCTCCACAATTTTAGGCAATTTTTGGAAAATTGAATTTTTGAGGGAAAATCGACAGGCGCGGACCTTACAAAAATAGTGAAAATTTGGTACTATCTTAAATTGTGCTAAGAAAATACTTTTTGTTTAAATTATTTGTTCCCCTCATCAATTGAAGTGTTTCTCCACAATTTTAGGCATTTTTTTGAAAATTGAATTTTTGAGGGAAATTCGACAGGTGCGGACCTTATAAAAATAGTGATAATTTGGTACTATCTTAAATTGTGCTAAGAAAATAGCTTTTGTTTAAATTATTTGTTTCCCTCATCAAAAGTAGTGTTTCTCCACAATTTTAGGCAATTTTTGGAAAATTGAATTTTTGTTGGAAATTCGACAGGCGCGGAACTTACAAAAATAGTGAAAATTTGGTACTATCTTTAATTGTGCTAAGAAAATAGTTTTTGTTTAAATTATTTGTTCCCCTCATCAAAAGAAGTGTTTCTCCACAATTTTATGCAATTTTTGGAATATTGAAGTTTTGAGGGGAATTCAACAGGCGCGGACCTTACAAAAATAGTGAAAATTTGGTATTATCTTAAATTGTGCTAATAAAATAGTTTTTGTTTAAATTATTTGTTCCCCTCATCAATTGAAGTGTTTCTTCACAATTTTAGGCAATTTTTGGAAAATAGAATTTTTGAGGGAAATTCAACAGGCGCGTACCTTACAAAAATAGTGAAAATTTGGTACTATCTTAAATTGTGCTAACAAAATAGTTTTTGTTTAAATTATTTGTTCCCCTCATCAAAAGTAGTGTTTCTCCACAATTTTAGGCATTTTTTTGAAAATTGAATTTTTGAGGGAAATTCGACAGGCGCGTACCTTACAAAAATAGTGAAAATTTGGTACTATCTTAAATTGTGCTAACAAAATAGTTTTTGTTTAAATTATTTGTTCCCCTCATCAAGCGAGGTGTTTCTCCACAATTTTAGGCAATTTTTGGAAAATTGAATTTTTGAGGGAAATTCGACAGGCGCGGACCTTACAAAAATAGTGAAAATTTGGTACTATCTTAAATATGTGCTAAGAAAATAGTTTCTGTTTAAATCATTTGTTCCCCTCGTCAAAAGAAGTGTTTCTCCACAATTTTAGGCAATTTTTGGAAAATTGAATTTTTGAGGGAAAATCGACAGGCGCGGACCTTACAAAAATAGTGAAAATTTGGTACTATCTTAAATTGTGCTAAGAAAATACTTTTTGTTTAAATTATTTGTTCCCCTCATCAATTGAAGTGTTTCTCCACAATTTTAGGCATTTTTTTGAAAATTGAATTTTTGAGGGAAATTCGACAGGCGCGGACCTTATAAAAATAGTGATAATTTGGTACTATCTTAAATTGTGCTAAGAAAATAGCTTTTGTTTTAATTATTTGTTTCCCTCATCAAAAGTAGTGTTTCTCCACAATTTTAGGCAATTTTTGGAAAATTGAATTTTTGTTGGAAATTCGACAGGCGCAGAACTTACAAAAATAGTGAAAATTTGGTACTATCTTTAATTGTGCTAAGAAAATAGTTTTTGTTTAAATTATTTGTTCCCCTCATCAAAAGAAGTGTTTCTCCACAATTTTATGCAATTTTTGGAATATTGAAGTTTTGAGGGGAATTCAACAGGCGCGGACCTTACAAAAATAGTGAAAATTTGGTATTATCTTAAATTGTGCTAATAAAATAGTTTTTGTTTAAATTATTTGTTCCCCTCATCAAAAGTAGTGTTTCTCCACAATTTTAGGCATTTTTTTGAAAATTGAATTTTTGAGGGAAATTCGACAGGCGCGTACCTTACAAAAATAGTGAAAATTTGGTACTATCTTAAATTGTGCTAACAAAATAGTTTTTGTTTAAATTATTTGTTCCCCTCATCAAGTGAGGTGTTTCTCCACAATTTTAGGCAATTTTTGGAAAATTGAATTTTTGAGGGAAATTCGACAGGCGCGGACCTTACAAAAATAGTGAAAATTTGGTACTATCTTAAATTGTGCTAAAAAAATAGTTTTTGTTTAAATTATTTGTTCCCCTCATCAATTGAAGTATTTCTCCATAATTTTAGGCAATTTTTGGAAAATTGAATTTTTGAGGGAAATTCGACAGGCGTGGACCTTACAAAAATAGTTAAAATTTGGTACTATCTTAAATTGTGCTAAGAAAATAGTTTTTGTTTAAATTATTTGTTCCCCTCATCAATTGAAGTGTTTCTCCACAATTTTAGGCAATTTTTGGAAAATTGAATTTTTGAGGGAAATCTGACACGCGCGGACCTTACAAAAATAGTTAAAATTTGGTACTATCTTAAATTGTGCTAAGAAAATAGTTTTTGTTAAAATCATTTGTTCCCCTCGTCAAAAGAAGTGTTTCTCCACAATTTTAGGCAATTTTTGGAAAATTGAATTTTTGAGGGAAAATCGACAGGTGCGGACCTTACAAAAATAGTGAAAATTTGGTACTATCTTAAATTGTGCTAACAAAATAGTTTTTGTTTAAATTATTTGTTCCCCTCATCAAGTGAGGTGTTTCTCCACAATTTTAGTCAATTTTTGGAAAATTGAATTTTTGAGGGAAATTCGACAGGCGCGGACCTTACAAAAATAGTGAAAATTTGGTACTATCTTAAATTGTGCTAATAAAATAGTTTTTGTTTAAGTTATTTGTTCCCCTCATCAATTGAAGTGTTTCTCCACAATTTTAGGCAATTTTTGGAAAATTCAATTTTTGAGGGAAATTCGACAGGCGCGGACCTTACAAAATTAGATAAAATTTGGTACTATCTTAAATTGTGCTAAGAAAATAGTTTTTGTTTAAATCATTTGTTCCCCTCGTAAAAAGAAGTGTTTCTCCACAATTTTAGGCAATTTTTGGAAAATTGAATTTTTGAGGGAAAATCGACAGGCGCGAGCCTTACAAAAATAGTGAAAATTTGGTACTATCTTAAATTGTGCTAAGAAAATAATTTTTGTTTAAATTATTTGTTCCCCTCATCAATTGAAGTGTTTCTCCACAATTTTAGGCATTTTTTTGAAAATTGAATTTTTGAGGGAAATTCGACAGGCGCGGACCTTACAAAAATAGTGAAAATTTGGTACTATCTTAAATTGTGCTAACAAAATAGTTTTTGTTTAAATTATTTGTTCCCCTCATCAAAAGAAGTGTTTCTCCACAATTTTAGGCAATTTTTGGAAAATTGAATTTTTGAGGGAAATTCGACAGGCGCGGACCTTACAAAAATAGTGAAAATTTGGTACTATCTTAAATTGTGCTAACAAAATAGTTTTTGTTTAAATTATTTGTTCCCCTCATCAATTTAAGTGTTTCTCCATAATTTTAGGCAATTTTTGGAAAATAGAATTTTTGAGGGAAATTCAACAGGCGCGTGCCTTACAAAAATAGTGAAAATTTGGTACTATCTTAAATTGTGCTAACAAAATAGTTTTTGTTTAAATTATTTGTTCCCCTCATCAAGTGAGGTGTTTCTCCACAATTTTAGGCAATTTTAGGAAAATTGAATTTTTGAGGGAAATTCGACAGGTGCGGAACTTACAAAAATAGTGAAAATTTGGTACTATCTTAAATTGTGCTAACAAAATAGTTTTTGTTTAAATTATTTGTTCCCCTCATCAATTGAGGTGTTTCTCCACAATTTTAGGCAATTTTAGGAAAATTGAATTTTTGAGGGAAATTCGACAGGTGCGGAACTTACAAAAATAGTGAAAATTGGTACTATCTTAAATTGTGCTAATAAAATAGTTTTTGTTTAAATTATTTGTTCCCCTCATCAATTGAAGTGTTTCTCCACAATTTTAGGCAATTTTTGGAAAATAGAATTTTTGAGGGTAATTCGACAGGCGCGGACCTTACAAAAATAGTGAAAATTTGGTACTATCTTAAATTGTGCTAAGAAAATAGTTTTTGTTTAAATCATTTGTTCCCCTCGTCAAAAGAAGTGTTTCTCCACAATTTTAGGCAGTTTTTGGAAAATTGAATTTTTAAGGGAAAATTGACAGGCGCGGACCTTACAAAAATAGTGAAAATTTGGTACTATCTTAAATTGTGCTAAGAAAATAATTTTTGTTTAAATTATTTGTTCCCCTCATCAATTGAAGTGTTTCTCCACAATTTTAGGCATTTTTTTGAAAATTGAATTTTTGAGGGAAATTCGACAGGCGCGGACCTTACAATAATAGTGAAAATTTGGTACTATCTTAAATTGTGCTAACAAAATAGTTTTTGTTTAAATTATTTGTTCCCCTCATCAAAAGAAGTGTTTCTCCACAATTTTAGGCAATTTTTGGAATATTGAAATTTTGAGGGAAATTCGACAGGCGCGGACCTTACAAAAATAGTGAAAATTTGGTATTATCTTAAATTGTGCTAATAAAATAGTTTTTGTTTAAATTATTTGTTCCCCTCATCAATTGAAGAGTTTCTTCACAATTTTAGGCAATTTTTGGAAAATAGAATTTTTGAGGGAAATTCAACAGGCGCGTACCTTACAAAAATAGTGAAAATTTGGTACTATCTTAAATTGTGCTAACAAAATAGTTTTTGTTTAAATTATTTGTTCCTCTCATCAAAAGAAGTGTTTCTCCACAATTTTAGGCAATTTTTGGAAAATTGAATTTTTGAGGGAAATTCGACAGGCGCGGACCTTACAATAATAGTGAAAATTTGGCACTATCTTAAATTGTGCTAACAAAATAGTTTTTGTTTAAATTATTTGTTCCCCTCATCAAGTGAGGTGTTTCTCCACAATTTTATGCAATTTTTGGAAGATTGAAATTTTGAGGGAAATTCGACAGGCGCGGACCTTACAAAAATAGTGAAAATTTGGTATTATCTTAAATTGTGCTAATAAAATAGTTTTTGTTTAAATTATTTGTTCCCCTCATCAATTTAAGTGTTTCTCCATAATTTTAGGCAATTTTTGGAAAATAGAATTTTTGAGGGAAATTCAACAGGCGCGTGCCTTACAAAAATAGTGAAAATTTGGTACTATCTTAAATTGTGCTAACAAAATAGTTTTTGTTTAAATTATTTGTTCCTCTCATCAAGTGAGGTGTTTCTCCACAATTTTAGGCAATTTTTGGAAAATTGAATTTTTGAGGGAAATTCGACAGGTGCGGAACTTACAAAAATAGTGAAAATTTGGTACTATCTTAAAATGTGCTAAGAAAATACTTTTTGTTTAAATTATTTGTTCCCCTCATCAATTGAAGTGTTTCTCCACAATTTTAGGCAATTTTTGGAAAATTGAATTTTTGAGGGAAATTCGACAGGCGCGGACCTTACAAAAATAGTTAAAATTTGGTACTATCTTAAATTGTGCTAAGAAAATAGTTTTTGTTTAAATCATTTGTTCCCCTCGTCAAAAGAAGTGTTTCTCCACAATTTTAGGCAATTTTTTGAAAATTGAATTTTTGAGGGAAAATCGACAGGCGCGGACCTTACAAAAATAGTTAAAATTTGGTACTATCTTAAATTGTGCCAACAAAATAGTTTATGTTTAAATTATTTGTTCCCCTCATCAAGTGAGGTGTTTCTCCACAATTTTAGTCAATTTTTGGAAAATTGAATTTTTGAGGGAAATTCGACAGGCGCGGACCTTACAAAAATAGTGAAAATTTGGTACTATCTTAAATTGTGCTAATAAAATAGTTTTTGTTTAAGTTATTTGTTCCCCTCATCAATTGAAGTGTTTCTCCACAATTTTAGGCAATTTTTGGAAAATTCAATTTTTGAGGGAAATTCGACAGGCGCGGACCTTACAAAAATAGATAAAATTTGGTACTATCTTAAATTGTGCTAAGAAAATAGTTTTTGTTTAAATCATTTGTTCCTCTCGTAAAAAGAAGTGTTTCTCCACAATTTTAGGCAATTTTTGGAAAATTGAATTTTTGAGGGAAAATCGACAGGCGCGAGCCTTACAAAAATAGTGAAAATTTGGTACTATCTTAAATTGTGCTAAGAAAATACTTTTTGTTTAAATTATTTGTTCCCCTCATCAATTGAAGTGTTTCTCCACAATTTTAGGCATTTTTTTTGAAAATTGAATTTTTGAGGGAAATTCAACAGGCGCGGACCTTACAAAAATAGTGAAAATTTGGTACTATCTTAAATTGTGCTAACAAAATAGTTTTTGTTTAAATTATTTGTTCCCCTCATCAAGTGAGGTGTTTCTCCACAATTTTAGGCAATTTTAGGAAAATTGAATTTTTGAGGGAAATTCGACAGGTGCGGAACTTACAAAAATAGTGAAAATTGGTACTATCTTAAATTGTGCTAATAAAATAGTTTTTGTTTAAATCATTTGTTCCCCTCATCAATTGAAGTGTTTCTCCACAATTTTAGGCAATTTTTGGAAAATTGAATTTTTGAGGGAAATTCGACAGGCGCGGACCTTACAAAAATAGTGAAAATTTGGTACTATCTTAAATTGTGCTAAGAAAATACTTTTTGTTTAAATTATTTGTTCCCCTCATCAATTGAAGTGTTTCTCCACAATTTTAGGCATTTTTTTGAAAATTGAATTTTTGTTGGAAATTCGACAGGCGCGGACCTTACAAAAATAGTGAAAATTTGGTACTATCTTAAATTGTGCTAAAAAAATAGTTTTTGTTTAAATTATTTGTTCCCCTCATCAATTGAAGTATTTCTCCATAATTTTTGGCAATTTTTGGAAAATTGAATTTTTGAGGGAAATTCGACAGGCGCGGACCTTACAAAAATAGTTAAAATTTGGTACTATCTTAAATTGTGCTAAGAAAATAGTTTTTGTTTAAATCATTTGTTCCCCTCGTCAAAAGAAGTGTTTCTCCACAATTTTATGCAATTTTGGAATATTGAAATTTTGAGGGAAATTCAACAGGCGCGGACCTTACAAAAATAGTGAAAATTTGGTATTATCTTAAATTGTGCTAATAAAATAGTTTTTGTTTAAATTATTTGTTCCCCTCATCAATTGAAGTGTTTCTTCACAATTTTAGGCAATTTTTGGAAAATAGAATTTTTGAGGGAAATTCAACAGGCGCGTACCTTACAAAAATAGTGAAAATTTGGTACTATCTTAAATTGTGCTAACAAAATAGTTTTTGTTTAAATTATTTGTTCCCCTCATCAAGTGAGGTGTTTCTCCACAATTTTAGGCAATTTTTGGAAAATTGAATTTTTGAGGGAAATTCGACAGGCGCGGACCTTACAAAAATAGTGAAAATTTGGTACTATCTTAAATTGTGCTAAAAAAATAGTTTTTGTTTAAATTATTTGTTCCCCTCATCAATTGAAGTATTTCTCCATAATTTTAGGCAATTTTTGGAAAATTGAATTTTTGAGGGAAATTCGACAGGCGTGGACCTTACAAAAATAGTTAAAATTTGGTACTATCTTTAATTGTGCTAAGAAAATAGTTTTTGTTTAAATTATTTGTTCCCCTCATTAAAAGAAGTGTTTCTCCACAATTTTATGCAATTTTTGGAATATTGAAATTTTGTGGGAAGTTCAACAGGCGCGGACCTTACAAAAATAGTGAAAATTTGGTATTATCTTAAATTGTGCTAATAAAATAGTTTTTGTTTAAATTATTTGTTCCCCTCATCAATTGAAGTGTTTCTTCACAATTTTAGGCAATTTTTGGAAAATAGAATTTTTGAGGGAAATTCAACAGGCGCGTACCTTACAAAAATAGTGAAAATTTGGTACTATCTTAAATTGTGCTAACAAAATAGTTTTTGTTTAAATTATTTGTTCCCCTCATCAAGTGAGGTGTTTCTCCACAATTTTAGGCAATTTTTGGAAAATTGAATTTTTGAGGGAAATTCGACAGGCGCGGACCTTACAAAAATAGTGAAAATTTGGTACTATCTTAAATTGTGCTAAAAAAATAGTTTCTGTTTAAATCATTTGTTCCCCTCGTCAAAAGAAGTGTTTCTCCACAATTTTAGGCAATTTTTGGAAAATTGAATTTTTGAGGGAAAATCGACAGGCGCGGACCTTACAAAAATAGTGAAAATTTGGTACTATCTTAAATTGTGCTAAGAAAATACTTTTTGTTTAAATTATTTGTTCCCCTCATCAATTGAAGTGTTTCTCCACAATTTTAGGCATTTTTTTGAAAATTGAATTTTTGAGGGAAATTCGACAGGTGCGGACCTTATAAAAATAGTGATAATTTGGTACTATCTTAAATTGTGCTAAGAAAATAGCTTTTGTTTAAATTATTTGTTTCCCTCATCAAAAGTAGTGTTTCTCCACAATTTTAGGCAATTTTTGGAAAATTGAATTTTTGTTGGAAATTCGACAGGCGCGGAACTTACAAAAATAGTGAAAATTTGGTACTATCTTTAATTGTGCTAAGAAAATAGTTTTTGTTTAAATTATTTGTTCCCCTCATCAAAAGAAGTGTTTCTCCACAATTTTATGCAATTTTTGGAATATTGAAGTTTTGAGGGGAATTCAACAGGCGCGGACCTTACAAAAATAGTGAAAATTTGGTATTATCTTAAATTGTGCTAATAAAATAGTTTTTGTTTAAATTATTTGTTCCCCTCATCAATTGAAGTGTTTCTTCACAATTTTAGGCAATTTTTGGAAAATAGAATTTTTGAGGGAAATTCAACAGGCGCGTACCTTACAAAAATAGTGAAAATTTGGTACTATCTTAAATTGTGCTAACAAAATAGTTTTTGTTTAAATTATTTGTTCCCCTCATCAAAAGTAGTGTTTCTCCACAATTTTAGGCATTTTTTTGAAAATTGAATTTTTGAGGGAAATTCGACAGGCGCGTACCTTACAAAAATAGTGAAAATTTGGTACTATCTTAAATTGTGCTAACAAAATAGTTTTTGTTTAAATTATTTGTTCCCCTCATCAAGTGAGGTGTTTCTCCACAATTTTAGGCAATTTTTGGAAAATTGAATTTTTGAGGGAAATTCGACAGGCGCGGACCTTACAAAAATAGTGAAAATTTGGTACTATCTTAAATTGTGCTAAAAAAATAGTTTTTGTTTAAATTATTTGTTCCCCTCATCAATTGAAGTATTTCTCCATAATTTTAGGCAATTTTTGGAAAATTGAATTTTTGAGGGAAATTCGACAGGCGTGGACCTTACAAAAATAGTTAAAATTTGGTACTATCTTAAATTGTGCTAAGAAAATAGTTTTTGTTTAAATTATTTGTTCCCCTCATCAATTGAAGTGTTTCTCCACAATTTTAGGCAATTTTTGGAAAATTGAATTTTTGAGGGAAATCCGACACGCGCGGACCTTACAAAAATAGTTAAAATTTGGTACTATCTTAAATTGTGCTAAGAAAATAGTTTTTGTTAAAATCATTTGTTCCCCTCGTCTAAAGAAGTGTTTCTCCACAATTTTAGGCAATTTTTGGAAAATTGAATTTTTGAGGGAAAATCGACAGGTGCGGACCTTACAAAAATAGTGAAAATTTGGTACTATCTTAAATTGTGCTAACAAAATAGTTTTTGTTTAAATTATTTGTTCCCCTCATCAAGTGAGGTGTTTCTCCACAATTTTAGTCAATTTTTGGAAAATTGAATTTTTGAGGGAAATTCGACAGGCGCGGACCTTACAAAAATAGTGAAAATTTGGTACTATCTTAAATTGTGCTAATAAAATAGTTTTTGTTTAAGTTATTTGTTCCCTCATCAATTGAAGTGTTTCTCCACAATTTTAGGCAATTTTTGGAAAATTCAATTTTTGAGGGAAATTCGACAGGCGCGGACCTTACAAAATTAGATAAAATTTGGTACTATCTTAAATTGTGCTAAGAAAATAGTTTTTGTTTAAATCATTTGTTCCCCTCGTAAAAAGAAGTGTTTCTCCACAATTTTAGGCAATTTTTGGAAAATTGAATTTTTGAGGGAAAATCGACAGGCGCCAGCCTTACAAAAATAGTGAAAATTTGGTACTATCTTAAATTGTGCTAAGAAAATACTTTTTGTTTAAATTATTTGTTCCCCTCATCAATTGAAGTGTTTCTCCACAATTTTAGGCATTTTTTTGAAAATTGAATTTTTGAGGGAAATTCGACAGGCGCGGACCTTACAAAAATAGTGAAAATTTGGTACTATCTTAAATTGTGCTAACAAAATAGTTTTTGTTTAAATTATTTGTTCCCCTCATCAAAAGAAGTGTTTCTCCACAATTTTAGGCAATTTTTGGAAAATTGAATTTTTGAGGGAAATTCGACAGGCGCGGACCTTACAAAAATAGTGAAAATTTGGTACTATCTTAAATTGTGCTAACAAAATAGTTTTTGTTTAAATTATTTGTTCCCCTCATCAATTTAAGTGTTTCTCCATAATTTTAGGCAATTTTTGGAAAATAGAATTTTTGAGGGAAATTCAACAGGCGCGTGCCTTACAAAAATAGTGAAAATTTGGTACTATCTTAAATTGTGCTAACAAAATAGTTTTTGTTTAAATTATTTGTTCCCCTCATCAAGTGAGGTGTTTCTCCACAATTTTAGGCAATTTTAGGAAAATTGAATTTTTGAGGGAAATTCGACAGGTGCGGAACTTACAAAAATAGTGAAAATTTGGTACTATCTTAAATTGTGCTAACAAAATAGTTTTTGTTTAAATTATTTGTTCCCCTCATCAAGTGAGGTGTTTCTCCACAATTTTAGGCAATTTTAGGAAAATTGAATTTTTGAGGGAAATTCGACAGGTGCGGAACTTACAAAAATAGTGAAAATTGGTACTATCTTAAATTGTGCTAATAAAATAGTTTTTGTTTAAATTATTTGTTCCCCTCATCAATTGAAGTGTTTCTCCACAATTTTAGGCAATTTTTGGAAAATAGAATTTTTGAGGGAAATTCGACAGGCGCGGACCTTACAAAAATAGTGAAAATTTGGTACTATCTTAAATTGTGCTAAGAAAATAGTTTTTGTTTATATCATTTGTTCCCCTCGTCAAAAGAAGTGTTTCTCCACAATTTTAGGCAGTTTTTGGAAAATTGAATTTTTAAGGGAAAATCGACAGGCGCGGACCTTACAAAAATAGTGAAAATTTGGTACTATCTTAAATTGTGCTAAGAAAATAATTTTTGTTTAAATTATTTGTTCCCCTCATCAATTGAAGTGTTTCTCCACAATTTTAGGCATTTTTTTGAAAATTGAATTTTTGAGGGAAATTCGACAGGCGGGGACTTTACAATAATAGTGAAAATTTGGTACTATCTTAAATTGTGCTAACAAAATAGTTTTTGTTTAAATTATTTGTTCCCCTCATCAAAAGAAGTGTTTCTCCACAATTTTAGGCAATTTTTGGAAAATTGAATTATTGTGGGAAATTCGAAAGGCGCGGACCTTACAAAAATAGTGAAAATTTGGTACTATCTTAAATTGTGCTAACAAAATAGTTTTTGTTTAAATTATTTGTTCCCCTCGTCAAGTGAGGTGTTTCTCCACAATTTTAGGCAATTTTTGGAAAATTGAATTTTTGAGGGAAATTCGACAGGCGCGGACCTTACAAAATAGTGAAAAATTGGTACTATCTTAAATTGTGCTAATAAAATAGTTTTTGTTTAAATTATTTGTTCCCCTCATCAATTGAAGTGTTTCTCCACAATTTTAGGCAATTTTTGGAAAATAGAATTTTTGAGGGAAATTCGACAGGCGCGGACCTTACAAAAATAGTGAAAATTTGGTACTATCTTAAATTGTGCTAAGAAAATAGTTTTTGTTTAAATCATTTGTTCCCCTCGTCAAAAGAAGTGTTTCTCCACAATTTTAGGCAGTTTTTGGAAAATTGAATTTTTAAGGGAAAATTGACAGGCGCGGACCTTAAAAAAATAGTGAAAATTTGGTACTATCTTAAATTGTGCTAAGAAAATAAATTTTGTTTAAATTATTTGTTCCCCTCATCAATTGAAGTGTTTCTCCACAATTTTAGGCATTTTTTTGAAAATTGAATTTTTGAGGGAAATTCGACAGGCGCGGACCTTACAATAATAGTGAAAATTTGGTACTATCTTAAATTGTGCTAACAAAATAGTTTTTGTTTAAATTATTTGTTCCCCTCATCAAAAGAAGTGTTTCTCCACAATTTTAGGCAATTTTTGGAATATTGAAATTTTGAGGGAAATTTGACAGGCGCGGACCTTACAAAAATAGTGAAAATTTGGTATTATCTTAAATTGTGCTAATAAAATAGTTTTTGTTTAAATTATTTGTTCCCCTCATCAATTGAAGAGTTTTTCCACAATTTTAGGCAATTTTTGGAAAATTGAATTTTTGAGGGAAATCCGACACGCGCGGACCTTACAAAAATAGTTAAAATTTGGTACTATCTTAAATTGTGCTAAGAAAATAGTTTTTGTTAAAATCATTTGTTCCCCTCGTCAAAAGAAGTGTTTCTCCACAATTTTATGCAATTTTGGAATATTGAAATTTTGAGGGAAATTCAACAGGCGCGGACCTAACAAAAATAGTGAAAATTTGGTATTATCTTAAATTGTGCTAATAAAATAGTTTTTGTTTAAATTATTTGTTTCCCTCATCAATTGAAGTGTTTCTTCACAATTTTAGGCAATTTTTGGAAAATAGAATTTTTGAGGGAAATTCAACAGGCGCGTACCTTACAAAAATAGTGAAAATTTGGTACTATCTTAAATTGTGCTAACAAAATAGTTTTTGTTTAAATTATTTGTTCCCCTCATCAAGTGAGGTGTTTCTCCACAATTTTAGGCAATTTTTGGAAAATTGAATTTTTGAGGGAAATTCGACAGGCGCGGACCTTACAAAAATAGTGAAAATTTGGTACTATCTTAAATTGTGCTAAAAAAATAGTTTTTGTTTAAATTATTTGTTCCCCTCATCAATTGAAGTATTTCTCCATAATTTTAGGCAATTTTTGGAAAATTGAATTTTTGAGGGAAATTCGACAGGCGTGGACCTTACAAAAATAGTTAAAATTTGGTACTATCTTTAATTGTGCTAAGAAAATAGTTTTTGTTTAAATTATTTGTTCCCCTCATTAAAAGAAGTGTTTCTCCACAATTTTATGCAATTTTTGGAATATTGAAATTTTGTGGGAAATTCAACAGGCGCGGACCTTACAAAAATAGTGAAAATTTGGTATTATCTTAAATTGTGCTAATAAAATAGTTTTTGTTTAAATTATTTGTTCCCCTCATCAATTGAAGTGTTTCTTCACAATTTTAGGCAATTTTTGGAAAATAGAATTTTTGAGGGAAATTCAACAGGCGCGTACCTTACAAAAATAGTGAAAATTTGTTACTATCTTAAATTGTGCTAACAAAATAGTTTTTGTTTAAATTATTTGTTCCCCTCATCAAGTGAGGTGTTTCTCCACAATTTTAGGCAATTTTTGGAAAATTGAATTTTTGAGGGAAATTCGACAGGCGCGGACCTTACAAAAATAGTAAAAATTTGGTACTATCTTAAATATGTGCTAAGAAAATAGTTTCTGTTTAAATCATTTGTTCCCCTCGTAAAAAGAAGTGTTTCTCCACAATTTTAGGCAATTTTTGGAAAATTGAATTTTTGAGGGAAAATCGACAGGCGCGGACCTTACAAAAATAGTGAAAATTTGGTACTATCTTAAATTGTGCTAAGAAAATACTTTTTGTTTAAATTATTTGTTCCCCTCATCAATTGAAGTGTTTCTCCACAATTTTAGGCATTTTTTTGAAAATTGAATTTTTGAGGGAAATTCGACAGGCGCGGACCTTATAAAAATAGTGATAATTTGGTACTATCTTAAATTGTGCTAAGAAAATAGCTTTTGTTTAAATTATTTGTTTCCCTCATCAAAAGTAGTGTTTCTCCACAATTTTAGGCAATTTTTGGAAAATTGAATTTTTGTTGGAAATTCGACAGGCGCGGAACTTACAAAAATAGTGAAAATTTGGTACTATCTTTAATTGTGCTAAGAAAATAGTTTTTGTTTAAATTATTTGTTCCCCTCATCAAAAGAAGTGTTTCTCCACAATTTTATGCAATTTTTGGAATATTGAAGTTTTGAGGGGAATTCAACAGGCGCGGACCTTACAAAAATAGTGAAAATTTGGTATTATCTTAAATTGTGCTAATAAAATAGTTTTTGTTTAAATTATTTGTTCCCCTCATCAATTGAAGTGTTTCTTCACAATTTTAGGCAATTTTTGGAAAATAGAATTTTTGAGGGAAATTCAACAGGCGCGTACCTTACAAAAATAGTGAAAATTTGGTACTATCTTAAATTGTGCTAACAAAATAGTTTTTGTTTAAATTATTTGTTCCCCTCATCAAGTGAGGTGTTTCTCCACAATTTTAGGCAATTTTTGGAAAATTGAATTTTTGAGGGAAATTCGACAGGCGCGGACCTTACAAAAATAGTGAAAATTTGGTACTATCTTAAATTGTGCTAAAAAAATAGTTTTTGTTTAAATTATTTGTTCCCCTCATCAATTGAAGTATTTCTCCATAATTTTAGGCAATTTATGGAAAATTGAATTTTTGAGGGAAATTCGACAGGCGTGGACCTTACAAAAATAGTTAAAATTTGGTACTATCTTAAATTGTGCTAAGAAAATAGTTTTTGTTAAAATCATTTGTTCCCCTCGTCAAAAGAAGTGTTTCTCCACAATTTTATGCAATTTTGGAAAATAGAATTTTTGAGGGAAATTCAACAGGCGCGTACCTTACAAAAATAGTGAAAATTTGGTACTATCTTAAATTGTGCTAACAAAATAGTTTTTGTTTAAATTATTTGTTCCCCTCATCAAGTGAGGTGTTTCTCCACAATTTTAGGCAATTTTTGGAAAATTGAATTTTTGAGGGAAATTCGACAGGCGCGGACCTTACAAAAATAGTGAAAATTTGGTACTATCTTAAATTGTGCTAAAAAAATAGTTTTTGTTTAAATTATTTGTTCCCCTCATCAATTGAAGTGTTTCTCCACAATTTTAGGCATTTTTTTGAAAATTGAATTTTTGAGGGAAATTCGACAGGCGCGGACCTTACAAAAATAGTGAAAATTTGGTACTATCTTAAATTGTGCTAACAAAATAGTTTTTGTTTAAATTATTTGTTCCCCTCATCAAAAGAAGTGTTTCTCCACAATTTTAGGCAATTTTTGGAAAATTGAATTTTTGAGGGAAATTCGACAGGCGCGGACCTTACAAAAATAGTGAAAATTTGGTACTATCTTAAATTGTGCTAACAAAATATTTTTTGTTTAAATTATTTGTTCCCCTCATCAATTTAAGTGTTTCTCCATAATTTTAGGCAATTTTTGGAAAATAGAATTTTTGAGGGAAATTCAACAGGCGCGTGCCTTACAAAAATAGTGAAAATTTGGTACTATCTTAAATTGTGCTAACAAAATAGTTTTTGTTTAAATTATTTGTTCCCCTCATCAAGTGAGGTGTTTCTCCACAATTTTAGGCAATTTTAGGAAAATTGAATTTTTGAGGGAAATTCGACAGGTGCGGAACTTACAAAAATAGTGAAAATTTGGTATTATCTTAAATTGTGCTAACAAAATAGTTTTTGTTTAAATTATTTGTTCCCCTCATCAAGTGAGGTGTTTCTCCACAATTTTAAGGCAATTTTAGGAAAATTGAATTTTTGAGGGAAATTCGACAGGTGCGGAACTTACAAAAATAGTGAAAATTGGTACTATCTTAAATTGTGCTAATAAAATAGTTTTTGTTTAAATTATTTGTTCCCCTCATCAATTGAAGTGTTTCTCCACAATTTTAGGCAATTTTTGGAAAATAGAATTTTTGAGGGAAATTCGACAGGCGCGGACCTTACAAAAATAGTGAAAATTTGGTATTATCTTAAATTGTGCTAATAAAATAGTTTTTGTTTAAATTATTTGTTCCCCTCATCAATTGAAGAGTTTCTTCACAATTTTAGGCAATTTTTGGAAAATAGAATTTTTGAGGGAAATTCAACAGGCGCGTACCTTACAAAAATAGTGAAAATTTGGTACTATCTTAAATTGTGCTAACAAAATAGTTTTTGTTTAAATTATTTGTTCCTCTCATCAAAAGAAGTGTTTCTCCACAATTTTAGGCAATTTTTGGAAAATTGAATTTTTGAGGGAAATTCGACAGGCGCGGACCTTACAATAATAGTGAAAATTTGGCACTATCTTAAATTGTGCTAACAAAATAGTTTTTGTTTAAATTATTTGTTCCCCTCATCAAGTGAGGTGTTTCTCCACAATTTTATGCAATTTTTGGAAGATTGAAATTTTGAGGGAAATTCGACAGGCGCGGACCTTACAAAAATAGTGAAAATTTGGTATTATCTTAAATTGTGGTAATAAAATAGTTTTTGTTTAAATTATTTGTTCCCCTCATCAATTTAAGTGTTTCTCCATAATTTTAGGCAATTTTTGGAAAATAGAATTTTTGAGGGAAATTCAACAGGCGCGTGCCTTACAAAAATAGTGAAAATTTGGTACTATCTTAAATTGTGCTAACAAAATAGTTTTTGTTTAAATTATTTGTTCCTCTCATCAAGTGAGGTGTTTCTCCACAATTTTAGGCAATTTTTGGAAAATTGAATTTTTGAGGGAAATTCGACAGGTGCGGAACTTACAAAAATAGTGAAAATTTGGTACTATCTTAAATTGTGCTAAGAAAATACTTTTTGTTTAAATTATTTGTTCCCCTCATCAATTGAAGTGTTTCTCCACAATTTTAGGCAATTTTTGGAAAATTGAATTTTTGAGGGAAATTCGACAGGCGCGGACCTTACAAAAATAGTTAAAATTTGGTACTATCTTAAATTGTGCTAAGAAAATAGTTTTTGTTTAAATCATTTGTTCCCCTCGTCAAAAGAAGTGTTTCTCCACAATTTTAGGCAATTTTTTGAAAATTGAATTTTTGAGGGAAAATCGACAGGCGCGGACCTTACAAAAATAGTTAAAATTTGGTACTATCTTAAATTGTGCCAACAAAATAGTTTATGTTTAAATTATTTGTTCCCCTCATCAAGTGAGGTGTTTCTCCACAATTTTAGTCAATTTTTGGAAAATTGAATTTTTGAGGGAAATTCGACAGGCGCGGACCTTACAAAAATAGTGAAAATTTGGTACTATCTTAAATTGTGCTAATAAAATAGTTTTTGTTTAAGTTATTTGTTCCCCTCATCAATTGAAGTGTTTCTCCACAATTTTAGGCAATTTTTGGAAAATTCAATTTTTGAGGGAAATTCGACAGGCGCGGACCTTACAAAAATAGATAAAATTTGGTACTATCTTAAATTGTGCTAAGAAAATAGTTTTTGTTTAAATCATTTGTTCCTCTCGTAAAAAGAAGTGTTTCTCCACAATTTTAGGCAATTTTTGGAAAATTGAATTTTTGAGGGAAAATCGACAGGCGCGAGCCTTACAAAAATAGTGAAAATTTGGTACTATCTTAAATTGTGCTAAGAAAATACTTTTTGTTTAAATTATTTGTTCCCCTCATCAATTGAAGTGTTTCTCCACAATTTTAGGCATTTTTTTTGAAAATTGAATTTTTGAGGGAAATTCAACAGGCGCGGACCTTACAAAAATAGTGAAAATTTGGTACTATCTTAAATTGTGCTAACAAAATAGTTTTTGTTTAAATTATTTGTTCCCCTCATCAAGTGAGGTGTTTCTCCACAATTTTAGGCAATTTTAGGAAAATTGAATTTTTGAGGGAAATTCGACAGGTGCGGAACTTACAAAAATAGTGAAAATTGGTACTATCTTAAATTGTGCTAATAAAATAGTTTTTGTTTAAATTATTTGTTCCCCTCATCAATTGAAGTGTTTCTCCACAATTTTAGGCAATTTTTGGAAAATTGAATTTTTGAGGGAAATTCGACAGGCGCGGACCTTACAAAAATAGTGAAAATTTGGTACTATCTTAAATTGTGCTAAGAAAATACTTTTTGTTTAAATTATTTGTTCCCCTCATCAATTGAAGTGTTTCTCCACAATTTTAGGCATTTTTTTGAAAATTGAATTTTTGTTGGAAATTCGACAGGCGCGGACCTTACAAAAATAGTGAAAATTTGGTACTATCTTAAATTGTGCTAAAAAAATAGTTTTTGTTTAAATTATTTGTTCCCCTCATCAATTGAAGTATTTCTCCATAATTTTTTGGCAATTTTTGGAAAATTGAATTTTTGAGGGAAATTCGACAGGCGCGGACCTTACAAAAATAGTTAAAATTTGGTACTATCTTAAATTGTGCTAAGAAAATAGTTTTTGTTTAAATCATTTGTTCCCCTCGTCAAAAGAAGTGTTTCTCCACAATTTTATGCAATTTTGGAATATTGAAATTTTGAGGGAAATTCAACAGGCGCGGACCTTACAAAAATAGTGAAAATTTGGTATTATCTTAAATTGTGCTAATAAAATAGTTTTTGTTTAAATTATTTGTTCCCCTCATCAATTGAAGTGTTTCTTCACAATTTTAGGCAATTTTTGGAAATAGAATTTTTGAGGGAAATTCAACAGGCGCGTACCTTACAAAAATAGTGAAAATTTGGTACTATCTTAAATTGTGCTAACAAAATAGTTTTTGTTTAAATTATTTGTTCCCCTCATCAAGTGAGGTGTTTCTCCACAATTTTAGGCAATTTTTGGAAAATTGAATTTTTGAGGGAAATTCGACAGGCGCGGACCTTACAAAAATAGTGAAAATTTGGTACTATCTTAAATTGTGCTAAAAAAATAGTTTTTGTTTAAATTATTTGTTCCCCTCATCAATTGAAGTATTTCTCCATAATTTTAGGCAATTTTTGGAAAATTGAATTTTTGAGGGAAATTCGACAGGCGTGGACCTTACAAAAATAGTTAAAATTTGGTACTATCTTTAATTGTGCTAAGAAAATAGTTTTTGTTTAAATTATTTGTTCCCCTCATTAAAAGAAGTGTTTCTCCACAATTTTATGCAATTTTTGGAATATTGAAATTTTGTGGGAAGTTCAACAGGCGCGGACCTTACAAAAATAGTGAAAATTTGGTATTATCTTAAATTGTGCTAATAAAATAGTTTTTGTTTAAATTATTTGTTCCCCTCATCAATTGAAGTGTTTCTTCACAATTTTAGGCAATTTTTGGAAAATAGAATTTTTGAGGGAAATTCAACAGGCGCGTACCTTACAAAAATAGTGAAAATTTGGTACTATCTTAAATTGTGCTAACAAAATAGTTTTTGTTTAAATTATTTGTTCCCCTCATCAAGTGAGGTGTTTCTCCACAATTTTAGGCAATTTTTGGAAAATTGAATTTTTGAGGGAAATTCGACAGGCGCGGACCTTACAAAAATAGTGAAAATTTGGTACTATCTTAAATTGTGCTAAAAAAATAGTTTCTGTTTAAATCATTTGTTCCCCTCGTCAAAAGAAGTGTTTCTCCACAATTTTAGGCAATTTTTGGAAAATTGAATTTTTGAGGGAAAATCGACAGGCGCGGACCTTACAAAAATAGTGAAAATTTGGTACTATCTTAAATTGTGCTAAGAAAATACTTTTTGTTTAAATTATTTGTTCCCCTCATCAATTGAAGTGTTTCTCCACAATTTTAGGCATTTTTTTGAAAATTGAATTTTTGAGGGAAATTCGACAGGTGCGGACCTTATAAAAATAGTGATAATTTGGTACTATCTTAAATTGTGCTAAGAAAATAGCTTTTGTTTAAATTATTTGTTTCCCTCATCAAAAGTAGTGTTTCTCCACAATTTTAGGCAATTTTTGGAAAATTGAATTTTTGTTGGAAATTCGACAGGCGCGGAACTTACAAAAATAGTGAAAATTTGGTACTATCTTTAATTGTGCTAAGAAAATAGTTTTTGTTTAAATTATTTGTTCCCCTCATCAAAAGAAGTGTTTCTCCACAATTTTATGCAATTTTTGGAATATTGAAGTTTTGAGGGGAATTCAACAGGCGCGGACCTTACAAAAATAGTGAAAATTTGGTATTATCTTAAATTGTGCTAATAAAATAGTTTTTGTTTAAATTATTTGTTCCCCTCATCAATTGAAGTGTTTCTTCACAATTTTAGGCAATTTTTGGAAAATAGAATTTTTGAGGGAAATTCAACAGGCGCGTACCTTACAAAAATAGTGAAAATTTGGTACTATCTTAAATTGTGCTAACAAAATAGTTTTTGTTTAAATTATTTGTTCCCCTCATCAAAAGTAGTGTTTCTCCACAATTTTAGGCATTTTTTTGAAAATTGAATTTTTGAGGGAAATTCGACAGGCGCGTACCTTACAAAAATAGTGAAAATTTGGTACTATCTTAAATTGTGCTAACAAAATAGTTTTTGTTTAAATTATTTGTTCCCCTCATCAAGTGAGGTGTTTCTCCACAATTTTAGGCAATTTTTGGAAAATTGAATTTTTGAGGGAAATTCGACAGGCGCGGACCTTACAAAAATAGTGAAAATTTGGTACTATCTTAAATTGTGCTAAAAAAATAGTTTTTGTTTAAATTATTTGTTCCCCTCATCAATTGAAGTATTTCTCCATAATTTTAGGCAATTTTTGGAAAATTGAATTTTTGAGGGAAATTCGACAGGCGTGGACCTTACAAAAATAGTTAAAATTTGGTACTATCTTAAATTGTGCTAAGAAAATAGTTTTTGTTTAAATTATTTGTTCCCCTCATCAATTGAAGTGTTTCTCCACAATTTTAGGCAATTTTTGGAAAATTGAATTTTTGAGGGAAATCCGACACGCGCGGACCTTACAAAAATAGTTAAAATTTGGTACTATCTTAAATTGTGCTAAGAAAATAGTTTTTGTTAAAATCATTTGTTCCCCTCGTCTAAAGAAGTGTTTCTCCACAATTTTAGGCAATTTTTGGAAAATTGAATTTTTGAGGGAAAATCGACAGGTGCGGACCTTACAAAAATAGTGAAAATTTGGTACTATCTTAAATTGTGCTAACAAAATAGTTTTTGTTTAAATTATTTGTTCCCCTCATCAAGTGAGGTGTTTCTCCACAATTTTAGTCAATTTTTGGAAAATTGAATTTTTGAGGGAAATTCGACAGGCGCGGACCTTACAAAAATAGTGAAAATTTGGTACTATCTTAAATTGTGCTAATAAAATAGTTTTTGTTTAAGTTATTTGTTCCCCTCATCAATTGAAGTGTTTCTCCACAATTTTAGGCAATTTTTGGAAAATTCAATTTTTGAGGGAAATTCGACAGGCGCGGACCTTACAAAATTAGATAAAATTTGGTACTATCTTAAATTGTGCTAAGAAAATAGTTTTTGTTTAAATCATTTGTTCCCCTCGTAAAAAGAAGTGTTTCTCCACAATTTTAGGCAATTTTTGGAAAATTGAATTTTTGAGGGAAAATCGACAGGCGCCAGCCTTACAAAAATAGTGAAAATTTGGTACTATCTTAAATTGTGCTAAGAAAATACTTTTTGTTTAAATTATTTGTTCCCCTCATCAATTGAAGTGTTTCTCCACAATTTTAGGCATTTTTTTGAAAATTGAATTTTTGAGGGAAATTCGACAGGCGCGGACCTTACAAAAATAGTGAAAATTTGGTACTATCTTAAATTGTGCTAACAAAATAGTTTTTGTTTAAATTATTTGTTCCCCTCATCAAAAGAAGTGTTTCTCCACAATTTTAGGCAATTTTTGGAAAATTGAATTTTTGAGGGAAATTCGACAGGCGCGGACCTTACAAAAATAGTGAAAATTTGGTACTATCTTAAATTGTGCTAACAAAATAGTTTTTGTTTAAATTATTTGTTCCCCTCATCAATTTAAGTGTTTCTCCATAATTTTAGGCAATTTTTGGAAAATAGAATTTTTGAGGGAAATTCAACAGGCGCGTGCCTTACAAAAATAGTGAAAATTTGGTACTATCTTAAATTGTGCTAACAAAATAGTTTTTGTTTAAATTATTTGTTCCCCTCATCAAGTGAGGTGTTTCTCCACAATTTTAGGCAATTTTAGGAAAATTGAATTTTTGAGGGAAATTCGACAGGTGCGGAACTTACAAAAATAGTGAAAATTTGGTACTATCTTAAATTGTGCTAACAAAATAGTTTTTGTTTAAATTATTTGTTCCCCTCATCAAGTGAGGTGTTTCTCCACAATTTTAGGCAATTTTAGGAAAATTGAATTTTTGAGGGAAATTCGACAGGTGCGGAACTTACAAAAATAGTGAAAATTGGTACTATCTTAAATTGTGCTAATAAAATAGTTTTTGTTTAAATTATTTGTTCCCCTCATCAATTGAAGTGTTTCTCCACAATTTTAGGCAATTTTTGGAAAATAGAATTTTTGAGGGAAATTCGACAGGCGCGGACCTTACAAAAATAGTGAAAATTTGGTACTATCTTAAATTGTGCTAAGAAAATAGTTTTTGTTTATATCATTTGTTCCCCTCGTCAAAAGAAGTGTTTCTCCACAATTTTAGGCAGTTTTTGGAAAATTGAATTTTTAAGGGAAAATCGACAGGCGCGGACCTTACAAAAATAGTGAAAATTTGGTACTATCTTAAATTGTGCTAAGAAAATAATTTTTGTTTAAATTATTTGTTCCCCTCATCAATTGAAGTGTTTCTCCACAATTTTAGGCATTTTTTTGAAAATTGAATTTTTGAGGGAAATTCGACAGGCGCGGACTTTACAATAATAGTGAAAATTTGGTACTATCTTAAATTGTGCTAACAAAATAGTTTTTGTTTAAATTATTTGTTCCCCTCATCAAAAGAAGTGTTTCTCCACAATTTTAGGCAATTTTTGGAAAATTGAATTATTGTGGGAAATTCGAAAGGCGCGGACCTTACAAAAATAGTGAAAATTTGGTACTATCTTAAATTGTGCTAACAAAATAGTTTTTGTTTAAATTATTTGTTCCCCTCGTCAAGTGAGGTGTTTCTCCACAATTTTAGGCAATTTTTGGAAAATTGAATTTTTGAGGGAAATTCGACAGGCGCGGACCTTACAAAATAGTGAAAAATTGGTACTATCTTAAATTGTGCTAATAAAATAGTTTTTGTTTAAATTATTTGTTCCCCTCATCAATTGAAGTGTTTCTCCACAATTTTAGGCAATTTTTGGAAAATAGAATTTTTGAGGGAAATTCGACAGGCGCGGACCTTACAAAAATAGTGAAAATTTGGTACTATCTTAAATTGTGCTAAGAAAATAGTTTTTGTTTAAATCATTTGTTCCCCTCGTCAAAAGAAGTGTTTCACCACAATTTTAGGCAGTTTTTGGAAAATTGAATTTTTAAGGGAAAATTGACAGGCGCGGACCTTAAAAAAATAGTGAAAATTTGGTACTATCTTAAATTGTGCTAAGAAAATAAATTTTGTTTAAATTATTTGTTCCCCTCATCAATTGAAGTGTTTCTCCACAATTTTAGGCATTTTTTTGAAAATTGAATTTTTGAGGGAAATTCGACAGGCGCGGACCTTACAATAATAGTGAAAATTTGGTACTATCTTAAATTGTGCTAACAAAATAGTTTTTGTTTAAATTATTTGTTCCCCTCATCAAAAGAAGTGTTTCTCCACAATTTTAGGCAATTTTTGGAATATTGAAATTTTGAGGGAAATTCGACAGGCGCGGACCTTACAAAAATAGTGAAAATTTGGTATTATCTTAAATTGTGCTAATAAAATAGTTTTTGTTTAAATTATTTGTTCCCCTCATCAATTGAAGAGTTTTTCCACAATTTTAGGCAATTTTTGGAAAATTGAATTTTTGAGGGAAATCCGACACGCGCGGACCTTACAAAAATAGTTAAAATTTGGTACTATCTTAAATTGTGCTAAGAAAATAGTTTTTGTTAAAATCATTTGTTCCCCTCGTCAAAAGAAGTGTTTCTCCACAATTTTATGCAATTTTGGAATATTGAAATTTTGAGGGAAATTCAACAGGCGCGGACCTTACAAAAATAGTGAAAATTTGGTATTATCTTAAATTGTGCTAATAAAATAGTTTTTGTTTAAATTATTTGTTTCCCTCATCAATTGAAGTGTTTCTTCACAATTTTAGGCAATTTTTGGAAAATAGAATTTTTGAGGGAAATTCAACAGGCGCGTACCTTACAAAAATAGTGAAAATTTGGTACTATCTTAAATTGTGCTAACAAAATAGTTTTTGTTTAAATTATTTGTTCCCCTCATCAAGTGAGGTGTTTCTCCACAATTTTAGGCAATTTTTGGAAAATTGAATTTTTGAGGGAAATTCGACAGGCGCGGACCTTACAAAAATAGTGAAAATTTGGTACTATCTTAAATTGTGCTAAAAAAATAGTTTTTGTTTAAATTATTTGTTCCCCTCATCAATTGAAGTATTTCTCCATAATTTTAGGCAATTTTTGGAAAATTGAATTTTTGAGGGAAATTCGACAGGCGTGGACCTTACAAAAATAGTTAAAATTTGGTACTATCTTTAATTGTGCTAAGAAAATAGTTTTTGTTTAAATTATTTGTTCCCCTCATTAAAAGAAGTGTTTCTCCACAATTTTATGCAATTTTTGGAATATTGAAATTTTGTGGGAAATTCAACAGGCGCGGACCTTACAAAAATAGTGAAAATTTGGTATTATCTTAAATTGTGCTAATAAAATAGTTTTTGTTTAAATTATTTGTTCCCCTCATCAATTGAAGTGTTTCTTCACAATTTTAGGCAATTTTTGGAAAATAGAATTTTTGAGGGAAATTCAACAGGCGCGTACCTTACAAAAATAGTGAAAATTTGTTACTATCTTAAATTGTGCTAACAAAATAGTTTTTGTTTAAATTATTTGTTCCCCTCATCAAGTGAGGTGTTTCTCCACAATTTTAGGCAATTTTTGGAAAATTGAATTTTTGAGGGAAATTCTAGAGGCGCGGACCTTACAAAAATAGTGAAAATTTGGTACTATCTTAAATATGTGCTAAGAAAATAGTTTCTGTTTAAATCATTTGTTCCCCTCGTAAAAAGAAGTGTTTCTCCACAATTTTAGGCAATTTTTGGAAAATTGAATTTTTGAGGGAAAATCGACAGGCGCGGACCTTACAAAAATAGTGAAAATTTGGTACTATCTTAAATTGTGCTAAGAAAATACTTTTTGTTTAAATTATTTGTTCCCCTCATCAATTGAAGTGTTTCTCCACAATTTTAGGCATTTTTTTGAAAATTGAATTTTTGAGGGAAATTCGACAGGCGCGGACCTTATAAAAATAGTGATAATTTGGTACTATCTTAAATTGTGCTAAGAAAATAGCTTTTGTTTAAATTATTTGTTTCCCTCATCAAAAGTAGTGTTTCTCCACAATTTTAGGCAATTTTTGGAAAATTGAATTTTTGTTGGAAATTCGACAGGCGCGGAACTTACAAAAATAGTGAAAATTTGGTACTATCTTTAATTGTGCTAAGAAAATAGTTTTTGTTTAAATTATTTGTTCCCCTCATCAAAAGAAGTGTTTCTCCACAATTTTATGCAATTTTTGGAATATTGAAGTTTTGAGGGGAATTCAACAGGCGCGGACCTTACAAAAATAGTGAAAATTTGGTATTATCTTAAATTGTGCTAATAAAATAGTTTTTGTTTAAATTATTTGTTCCCCTCATCAATTGAAGTGTTTCTTCACAATTTTAGGCAATTTTTGGAAAATAGAATTTTTGAGGGAAATTCAACAGGCGCGTACCTTACAAAAATAGTGAAAATTTGGTACTATCTTAAATTGTGCTAACAAAATAGTTTTTGTTTAAATTATTTGTTCCCCTCATCAAGTGAGGTGTTTCTCCACAATTTTAGGCAATTTTTGGAAAATTGAATTTTTGAGGGAAATTCGACAGGCGCGGACCTTACAAAAATAGTGAAAATTTGGTACTATCTTAAATTGTGCTAAAAAAATAGTTTTTGTTTAAATTATTTGTTCCCCTCATCAATTGAAGTATTTCTCCATAATTTTAGGCAATTTATGGAAAATTGAATTTTTGAGGGAAATTCGACAGGCGTGGACCTTACAAAAATAGTTAAAATTTGGTACTATCTTAAATTGTGCTAAGAAAATAGTTTTTGTTAAAATCATTTGTTCCCCTCGTCAAAAGAAGTGTTTCTCCACAATTTTATGCAATTTTGGAAAATAGAATTTTTGAGGGAAATTCAACAGGCGCGTACCTTACAAAAATAGTGAAAATTTGGTACTATCTTAAATTGTGCTAACAAAATAGTTTTTGTTTAAATTATTTGTTCCCCTCATCAAGTGAGGTGTTTCTCCACAATTTTAGGCAATTTTTGGAAAATTGAATTTTTGAGGGAAATTCGACAGGCGCGGACCTTACAAAAATAGTGAAAATTTGGTACTATCTTAAATTGTGCTAAAAAAATAGTTTTTGTTTAAATTATTTGTTCCCCTCATCAATTGAAGTGTTTCTCCACAATTTTAGGCATTTTTTTGAAAATTGAATTTTTGAGGGAAATTCGACAGGCGCGGACCTTACAAAAATAGTGAAAATTTGGTACTATCTTAAATTGTGCTAACAAAATAGTTTTTGTTTAAATTATTTGTTCCCCTCATCAAAAGAAGTGTTTCTCCACAATTTTAGGCAATTTTTGGAAAATTGAATTTTTGAGGGAAATTCGACAGGCGCGGACCTTACAAAAATAGTGAAAATTTGGTACTATCTTAAATTGTGCTAACAAAATAGTTTTTGTTTAAATTATTTGTTCCCCTCATCAATTTAAGTGTTTCTCCATAATTTTAGGCAATTTTTGGAAAATAGAATTTTTGAGGGAAATTCAACAGGCGCGTGCCTTACAAAAATAGTGAAAATTTGGTACTATCTTAAATTGTGCTAACAAAATAGTTTTTGTTTAAATTATTTGTTCCCCTCATCAAGTGAGGTGTTTCTCCACAATTTTAGGCAATTTTAGGAAAATTGAATTTTTGAGGGAAATTCGACAGGTGCGGAACTTACAAAAATAGTGAAAATTTGGTATTATCTTAAATTGTGCTAACAAAATAGTTTTTGTTTAAATTATTTGTTCCCCTCATCAAGTGAGGTGTTTCTCCACAATTTTAAGGCAATTTTAGGAAAATTGAATTTTTGAGGGAAATTCGACAGGTGCGGAACTTACAAAAATAGTGAAAATTGGTACTATCTTAAATTGTGCTAATAAAATAGTTTTTGTTTAAATTATTTGTTCCCCTCATCAATTGAAGTGTTTCTCCACAATTTTAGGCAATTTTTGGAAAATAGAATTTTTGAGGGAAATTCGACAGGCGCGGACCTTACAAAAATAGTGAAAATTTGGTATTATCTTAAATTGTGCTAATAAAATAGTTTTTGTTTAAATTATTTGTTCCCCTCATCAATTGAAGAGTTTCTTCACAATTTTAGGCAATTTTTGGAAAATAGAATTTTTGAGGGAAATTCAACAGGCGCGTACCTTACAAAAATAGTGAAAATTTGGTACTATCTTAAATTGTGCTAACAAAATAGTTTTTGTTTAAATTATTTGTTCCTCTCATCAAAAGAAGTGTTTCTCCACAATTTTAGGCAATTTTTGGAAAATTGAATTTTTGAGGGAAATTTGACAGGCGCGGACCTTACAATAATAGTGAAAATTTGGCACTATCTTAAATTGTGCTAACAAAATAGTTTTTGTTTAAATTATTTGTTCCCCTCATCAAGTGAGGTGTTTCTCCACAATTTTATGCAATTTTTGGAAGATTGAAATTTTGAGGGAAATTCGACAGGCGCGGACCTTACAAAAATAGTGAAAATTTGGTATTATCTTAAATTGTGCTAATAAAATAGTTTTTGTTTAAATTATTTGTTCCCCTCATCAATTTAAGTGTTTCTCCATAATTTTAGGCAATTTTTGGAAAATAGAATTTTTGAGGGAAATTCAACAGGCGCGTGCCTTACAAAAATAGTGAAAATTTGGTACTATCTTAAATTGTGCTAACAAAATAGTTTTTGTTTAAATTATTTGTTCCTCTCATCAAGTGAGGTGTTTCTCCACAATTTTAGGCAATTTTTGGAAAATTGAATTTTTGAGGGAAATTCGACAGGTGCGGAACTTACAAAAATAGTGAAAATTTGGTACTATCTTAAATTGTGCTAAGAAAATACTTTTTGTTTAAATTATTTGTTCCCCTCATCAATTGAAGTGTTTCTCCACAATTTTAGGCAATTTTTGGAAAATTGAATTTTTGAGGGAAATTCGACAGGCGCGGACCTTACAAAAATAGTTAAAATTTGGTACTATCTTAAATTGTGCTAAGAAAATAGTTTTTGTTTAAATCATTTGTTCCCCTCGTCAAAAGAAGTGTTTCTCCACAATTTTAGGCAATTTTTTGAAAATTGAATTTTTGAGGGAAAATCGACAGGCGCGGACCTTACAAAAATAGTTAAAATTTGGTACTATCTTAAATTGTGCCAACAAAATAGTTTATGTTTAAATTATTTGTTCCCCTCATCAAGTGAGGTGTTTCTCCACAATTTTAGTCAATTTTTGGAAAATTGAATTTTAGAGGGAAATTCGACAGGCGCGGACCTTACAAAAATAGTGAAAATTTGGTACTATCTTAAATTGTGCTAATAAAATAGTTTTTGTTTAAGTTATTTGTTCCCCTCATCAATTGAAGTGTTTCTCCACAATTTTAGGCAATTTTTGGAAAATTCAATTTTTGAGGGAAATTCGACAGGCGCGGACCTTACAAAAATAGATAAAATTTGGTACTATCTTAAATTGTGCTAAGAAAATAGTTTTTGTTTAAATCATTTGTTCCTCTCGTAAAAAGAAGTGTTTCTCCACAATTTTAGGCAATTTTTGGAAAATTGAATTTTTGAGGGAAAATCGACAGGCGCGAGCCTTACAAAAATAGTGAAAATTTGGTACTATCTTAAATTGTGCTAAGAAAATACTTTTTGTTTAAATTATTTGTTCCCCTCATCAATTGAAGTGTTTCTCCACAATTTTAGGCATTTTTTTTGAAAATTGAATTTTTGAGGGAAATTCAACAGGCGCGGACCTTACAAAAATAGTGAAAATTTGGTACTATCTTAAATTGTGCTAACAAAATAGTTTTTGTTTAAATTATTTGTTCCCCTCATCAAGTGAGGTGTTTCTCCACAATTTTAGGCAATTTTAGGAAAATTGAATTTTTGAGGGAAATTCGACAGGTGCGGAACTTACAAAAATAGTGAAAATTGGTACTATCTTAAATTGTGCTAATAAAATAGTTTTTGTTTAAATTATTTGTTCCCCTCATCAATTGAAGTGTTTCTCCACAATTTTAGGCAATTTTTGGAAAATTGAATTTTTGAGGGAAATTCGACAGGCGCGGACCTTACAAAAATAGTGAAAATTTGGTACTATCTTAAATTGTGCTAAGAAAATACTTTTTGTTTAAATTATTTGTTCCCCTCATCAATTGAAGTGTTTCTCCACAATTTTAGGCATTTTTTTGAAAATTGAATTTTTGTTGGAAATTCGACAGGCGCGGACCTTACAAAAATAGTGAAAATTTGGTACTATCTTAAATTGTGCTAAAAAAATAGTTTTTGTTTAAATTATTTGTTCCCCTCATCAATTGAAGTATTTCTCCATAATTTTTGGCAATTTTTGGAAAATTGAATTTTTGAGGGAAATTCGACAGGCGCGGACCTTACAAAAATAGTTAAAATTTGGTACTATCTTAAATTGTGCTAAGAAAATAGTTTTTGTTTAAATCATTTGTTCCCCTCGTCAAAAGAAGTGTTTCTCCACAATTTTATGCAATTTTGGAATATTGAAATTTTGAGGGAAATTCAACAGGCGCGGACCTTACAAAAATAGTGAAAATTTGGTATTATCTTAAATTGTGCTAATAAAATAGTTTTTGTTTAAATTATTTGTTCCCCTCATCAATTGAAGTGTTTCTTCACAATTTTAGGCAATTTTTGGAAAATAGAATTTTTGAGGGAAATTCAACAGGCGCGTACCTTACAAAAATAGTGAAAATTTGGTACTATCTTAAATTGTGCTAACAAAATAGTTTTTGTTTAAATTATTTGTTCCCCTCATCAAGTGAGGTGTTTCTCCACAATTTTAGGCAATTTTTGGAAAATTGAATTTTTGAGGGAAATTCGACAGGCGCGGACCTTACAAAAATAGTGAAAATTTGGTACTATCTTAAATTGTGCTAAAAAAATAGTTTTTGTTTAAATTATTTGTTCCCCTCATCAATTGAAGTATTTCTCCATAATTTTAGGCAATTTTTGGAAAATTGAATTTTTGAGGGAAATTCGACAGGCGTGGACCTTACAAAAATAGTTAAAATTTGGTACTATCTTTAATTGTGCTAAGAAAATAGTTTTTGTTTAAATTATTTGTTCCCCTCATTAAAAGAAGTGTTTCTCCACAATTTTATGCAATTTTTGGAATATTGAAATTTTGTGGGAAGTTCAACAGGCGCGGACCTTACAAAAATAGTGAAAATTTGGTATTATCTTAAATTGTGCTAATAAAATAGTTTTTGTTTAAATTATTTGTTCCCCTCATCAATTGAAGTGTTTCTTCACAATTTTAGGCAATTTTTGGAAAATAGAATTTTTGAGGGAAATTCAACAGGCGCGTACCTTACAAAAATAGTGAAAATTTGGTACTATCTTAAATTGTGCTAACAAAATAGTTTTTGTTTAAATTATTTGTTCCCCTCATCAAGTGAGGTGTTTCTCCACAATTTTAGGCAATTTTTGGAAAATTGAATTTTTGAGGGAAATTCGACAGGCGCGGACTTTACAAAAATAGTGAAAATTTGGTACTATCTTAAATTGTGCTAAAAAAATAGTTTCTGTTTAAATCATTTGTTCCCCTCGTCAAAAGAAGTGTTTCTCCACAATTTTAGGCAATTTTTGGAAAATTGAATTTTTGAGGGAAAATCGACAGGCGCGGACCTTACAAAAATAGTGAAAATTTGGTACTATCTTAAATTGTGCTAAGAAAATACTTTTTGTTTAAATTATTTGTTCCCCTCATCAATTGAAGTGTTTCTCCACAATTTTAGGCATTTTTTTGAAAATTGAATTTTTGAGGGAAATTCGACAGGTGCGGACCTTATAAAAATAGTGATAATTTGGTACTATCTTAAATTGTGCTAAGAAAATAGCTTTTGTTTAAATTATTTGTTTCCCTCATCAAAAGTAGTGTTTCTCCACAATTTTAGGCAATTTTTGGAAAATTGAATTTTTGTTGGAAATTCGACAGGCGCGGAACTTACAAAAATAGTGAAAATTTGGTACTATCTTTAATTGTGCTAAGAAAATAGTTTTTGTTTAAATTATTTGTTCCCCTCATCAAAAGAAGTGTTTCTCCACAATTTTATGCAATTTTTGGAATATTGAAGTTTTGAGGGGAATTCAACAGGCGCGGACCTTACAAAAATAGTGAAAATTTGGTATTATCTTAAATTGTGCTAATAAAATAGTTTTTGTTTAAATTATTTGTTCCCCTCATCAATTGAAGTGTTTCTTCACAATTTTAGGCAATTTTTGGAAAATAGAATTTTTGAGGGAAATTCAACAGGCGCGTACCTTACAAAAATAGTGAAAATTTGGTACTATCTTAAATTGTGCTAACAAAATAGTTTTTGTTTAAATTATTTGTTCCCCTCATCAAAAGTAGTGTTTCTCCACAATTTTAGGCATTTTTTTGAAAATTGAATTTTTGAGGGAAATTCGACAGGCGCGTACCTTACAAAAATAGTGAAAATTTGGTACTATCTTAAATTGTGCTAACAAAATAGTTTTTGTTTAAATTATTTGTTCCCCTCATCAAGTGAGGTGTTTCTCCACAATTTTAGGCAATTTTTGGAAAATTGAATTTTTGAGGGAAATTCGACAGGCGCGGACCTTACAAAAATAGTGAAAATTTGGTACTATCTTAAATTGTGCTAAAAAAATAGTTTTTGTTTAAATTATTTGTTCCCCTCATCAATTGAAGTATTTCTCCATAATTTTAGGCAATTTTTGGAAAATTGAATTTTTGAGGGAAATTCGACAGGCGTGGACCTTACAAAAATAGTTAAAATTTGGTACTATCTTAAATTGTGCTAAGAAAATAGTTTTTGTTTAAATTATTTGTTCCCCTCATCAATTGAAGTGTTTCTCCACAATTTTAGGCAATTTTTGGAAAATTGAATTTTTGAGGGAAATCCGACACGCGCGGACCTTACAAAAATAGTTAAAATTTGGTACTATCTTAAATTGTGCTAAGAAAATAGTTTTTGTTAAAATCATTTGTTCCCCTCGTCTAAAGAAGTGTTTCTCCACAATTTTAGGCAATTTTTGGAAAATTGAATTTTTGAGGGAAAATCGACAGGTGCGGACCTTACAAAAATAGTGAAAATTTGGTACTATCTTAAATTGTGCTAACAAAATAGTTTTTGTTTAAATTATTTGTTCCCCTCATCAAGTGAGGTGTTTCTCCACAATTTTAGTCAATTTTTGGAAAATTGAATTTTTGAGGGAAATTCGACAGGCGCGGACCTTACAAAAATAGTGAAAATTTGGTACTATCTTAAATTGTGCTAATAAAATAGTTTTTGTTTAAGTTATTTGTTCCCCTCATCAATTGAAGTGTTTCTCCACAATTTTAGGCAATTTTTGGAAAATTCAATTTTTGAGGGAAATTCGACAGGCGCGGACCTTACAAAATTAGATAAAATTTGGTACTATCTTAAATTGTGCTAAGAAAATAGTTTTTGTTTAAATCATTTGTTCCCCTCGTAAAAAGAAGTGTTTCTCCACAATTTTAGGCAATTTTTGGAAAATTGAATTTTTGAGGGAAAATCGACAGGCGCGAGCCTTACAAAAATAGTGAAAATTTGGTACTATCTTAAATTGTGCTAAGAAAATACTTTTTGTTTAAATTATTTGTTCCCCTCATCAATTGAAGTGTTTCTCCACAATTTTAGGCATTTTTTTGAAAATTGAATTTTTGAGGGAAATTCGACAGGCGCGGACCTTACAAAAATAGTGAAAATTTGGTACTATCTTAAATTGTGCTAAGAAAATACTTTTTGTTTAAATTATTTGTTCCCCTCATCAATTGAAGTGTTTCTCCACAATTTTAGGCAATTTTTGGAAAATTGAATTTTTGAGGGAAATTCGACAGGCGCGGACCTTACAAAAATAGTTAAAATTTGGTACTATCTTAAATTGTGCTAAGAAAATAGTTTTTGTTTAAATCATTTGTTCCCCTCGTCAAAAGAAGTGTTTCTCCACAATTTTAGGCAATTTTTTGAAAATTGAATTTTTGAGGGAAAATCGACAGGCGCGGACCTTACAAAAATAGTTAAAATTTGGTACTATCTTAAATTGTGCCAACAAAATAGTTTATGTTTAAATTATTTGTTCCCCTCATCAAGTGAGGTGTTTCTCCACAATTTTAGTCAATTTTTGGAAAATTGAATTTTTGAGGGAAATTCGACAGGCGCGGACCTTACAAAAATAGTGAAAATTTGGTACTATCTTAAATTGTGCTAATAAAATAGTTTTTGTTTAAGTTATTTGTTCCCCTCATCAATTAAAGTGTTTCTCCACAATTTTAGGCAATTTTTGGAAAATTCAATTTTTGAGGGAAATTCGACAGGCGCGGACCTTACAAAAATAGATAAAATTTGGTACTATCTTAAATTGTGCTAAGAAAATAGTTTTTGTTTAAATCATTTGTTCCTCTCGTAAAAAGAAGTGTTTCTCCACAATTTTAGGCAATTTTTGGAAAATTGAATTTTTGAGGGAAAATCGACAGGCGCGAGCCTTACAAAAATAGTGAAAATTTGGTACTATCTTAAATTGTGCTAAGAAAATACTTTTTGTTTAAATTATTTGTTCCCCTCATCAATTGAAGTGTTTCTCCACAATTTTAGGCATTTTTTTTGAAAATTGAATTTTTGAGGGAAATTCAACAGGCGCGGACCTTACAAAAATAGTGAAAATTTGGTACTATCTTAAATTGTGCTAACAAAATAGTTTTTGTTTAAATTATTTGTTCCCCTCATCAAGTGAGGTGTTTCTCCACAATTTTAGGCAATTTTAGGAAAATTGAATTTTTGAGGGAAATTCGACAGGTGCGGAACTTACAAAAATAGTGAAAATTGGTACTATCTTAAATTGTGCTAATAAAATAGTTTTTGTTTAAATTATTTGTTCCCCTCATCAATTGAAGTGTTTCTCCACAATTTTAGGCAATTTTTGGAAAATTGAATTTTTGAGGGAAATTCGACAGGCGCGGACCTTACAAAAATAGTGAAAATTTGGTACTATCTTAAATTGTGCTAAGAAAATACTTTTTGTTTAAATTATTTGTTCCCCTCATCAATTGAAGTGTTTCTCCACAATTTTAGGCATTTTTTTGAAAATTGAATTTTTGTTGGAAATTCGACAGGCGCGGACCTTACAAAAATAGTGAAAATTTGGTACTATCTTAAATTGTGCTAAAAAAATAGTTTTTGTTTAAATTATTTGTTCCCCTCATCAATTGAAGTATTTCTCCATAATTTTTGGCAATTTTTGGAAAATTGAATTTTTGAGGGAAATTCGACAGGCGCGGACCTTACAAAAATAGTTAAAATTTGGTACTATCTTAAATTGTGCTAAGAAAATAGTTTTTGTTTAAATCATTTGTTCCCCTCGTCAAAAGAAGTGTTTCTCCACAATTTTATGCAATTTTGGAATATTGAAATTTTGAGGGAAATTCAACAGGCGCGGACCTTACAAAAATAGTGAAAATTTGGTATTATCTTAAATTGTGCTAATAAAATAGTTTTTGTTTAAATTATTTGTTCCCCTCATCAATTGAAGTGTTTCTTCACAATTTTAGGCAATTTTTGGAAAATAGAATTTTTGAGGGAAATTCAACAGGCGCGTACCTTACAAAAATAGTGAAAATTTGGTACTATCTTAAATTGTGCTAACAAAATAGTTTTTGTTTAAATTATTTGTTCCCCTCATCAAGTGAGGTGTTTCTCCACAATTTTAGGCAATTTTTGGAAAATTGAATTTTTGAGGGAAATTCGACAGGCGTGGACCTTACAAAAATAGTTAAAATTTGGTACTATCTTTAATTGTGCTAAGAAAATAGTTTTTGTTTAAATTATTTGTTCCCCTCATTAAAAGAAGTGTTTCTCCACAATTTTATGCAATTTTTGGAATATTGAAATTTTGTGGGAAGTTCAACAGGCGCGGACCTTACAAAAATAGTGAAAATTTGGTACTATCTTAAATTGTGCTAAAAAAATAGTTTTTGTTTAAATTATTTGTTCCCCTCATCAATTGAAGTATTTCTCCATAATTTTAGGCAATTTTTGGAAAATTGAATTTTTGAGGGAAATTCGACAGGCGTGGACCTTACAAAAATAGTTAAAATTTGGTACTATCTTTAATTGTGCTAAGAAAATAGTTTTTGTTTAAATTATTTGTTCCCCTCATTAAAAGAAGTGTTTCTCCACAATTTTATGCAATTTTTGGAATATTGAAATTTTGTGGGAAGTTCAACAGGCGCGGACCTTACAAAAATAGTGAAAATTTGGTATTATCTTAAATTGTGCTAATAAAATAGTTTTTGTTTAAATTATTTGTTCCCCTCATCAATTGAAGTGTTTCTTCACAATTTTAGGCAATTTTTGGAAAATAGAATTTTTGAGGGAAATTCAACAGGCGCGTACCTTACAAAAATAGTGAAAATTTGGTACTATCTTAAATTGTGCTAACAAAATAGTTTTTGTTTAAATTATTTGTTCCCCTCATCAAGTGAGGTGTTTCTCCACAATTTTAGGCAATTTTTGGAAAATTGAATTTTTGAGGGAAATTCGACAGGCGCGGACCTTACAAAAATAGTGAAAATTTGGTACTATCTTAAATTGTGCTAAAAAAATAGTTTCTGTTTAAATCATTTGTTCCCCTCGTCAAAAGAAGTGTTTCTCCACAATTTTAGGCAATTTTTGGAAAATTGAATTTTTGAGGGAAAATCGACAGGCGCGGACCTTACAAAAATAGTGAAAATTTGGTACTATCTTAAATTGTGCTAAGAAAATACTTTTTGTTTAAATTATTTGTTCCCCTCATCAATTGAAGTGTTTCTCCACAATTTTAGGCATTTTTTTGAAAATTGAATTTTTGAGGGAAATTCGACAGGTGCGGACCTTATAAAAATAGTGATAATTTGGTACTATCTTAAATTGTGCTAAGAAAATAGCTTTTGTTTAAATTATTTGTTTCCCTCATCAAAAGTAGTGTTTCTCCACAATTTTAGGCAATTTTTGGAAAATTGAATTTTTGTTGGAAATTCGACAGGCGCGGAACTTACAAAAATAGTGAAAATTTGGTACTATCTTTAATTGTGCTAAGAAAATAGTTTTTGTTTAAATTATTTGTTCCCCTCATCAAAAGAAGTGTTTCTCCACAATTTTATGCAATTTTTGGAATATTGAAGTTTTGAGGGGAATTCAACAGGCGCGGACCTTACAAAAATAGTGAAAATTTGGTATTATCTTAAATTGTGCTAATAAAATAGTTTTTGTTTAAATTATTTGTTCCCCTCATCAATTGAAGTGTTTCTTCACAATTTTAGGCAATTTTTGGAAAATAGAATTTTTGAGGGAAATTCAACAGGCGCGTACCTTACAAAAATAGTGAAAATTTGGTACTATCTTAAATTGTGCTAACAAAATAGTTTTTGTTTAAATTATTTGTTCCCCTCATCAAAAGTAGTGTTTCTCCACAATTTTAGGCATTTTTTTGAAAATTGAATTTTTGAGGGAAATTCGACAGGCGCGTACCTTACAAAAATAGTGAAAATTTGGTACTATCTTAAATTGTGCTAACAAAATAGTTTTTGTTTAAATTATTTGTTCCCCTCATCAAGTGAGGTGTTTCTCCACAATTTTAGGCAATTTTTGGAAAATTGAATTTTTGAGGGAAATTCGACAGGCGCGGACCTTACAAAAATAGTGAAAATTTGGTACTATCTTAAATTGTGCTAAAAAAATAGTTTTTGTTTAAATTATTTGTTCCCCTCATCAATTGAAGTATTTCTCCATAATTTTAGGCAATTTTTGGAAAATTGAATTTTTGAGGGAAATTCGACAGGCGTGGACCTTACAAAAATAGTTAAAATTTGGTACTATCTTAAATTGTGCTAAGAAAATAGTTTTTGTTTAAATTATTTGTTCCCCTCATCAATTGAAGTGTTTCTCCACAATTTTAGGCAATTTTTGGAAAATTGAATTTTTGAGGGAAATCCGACACGCGCGGACCTTACAAAAATAGTTAAAATTTGGTACTATCTTAAATTGTGCTAAGAAAATAGTTTTTGTTAAAATCATTTGTTCCCCTCGTCTAAAGAAGTGTTTCTCCACAATTTTAGGCAATTTTTGGAAAATTGAATTTTTGAGGGAAAATCGACAGGTGCGGACCTTACAAAAATAGTGAAAATTTGGTACTATCTTAAATTGTGCTAACAAAATAGTTTTTGTTTAAATTATTTGTTCCCCTCATCAAGTGAGGTGTTTCTCCACAATTTTAGTCAATTTTTGGAAAATTGAATTTTTGAGGGAAATTCGACAGGCGCGGACCTTACAAAAATAGTGAAAATTTGGTACTATCTTAAATTGTGCTAATAAAATAGTTTTTGTTTAAGTTATTTGTTCCCCTCATCAATTGAAGTGTTTCTCCACAATTTTAGGCAATTTTTGGAAAATTCAATTTTTGAGGGAAATTCGACAGGCGCGGACCTTACAAAATTAGATAAAATTTGGTACTATCTTAAATTGTGCTAAGAAAATAGTTTTTGTTTAAATCATTTGTTCCCCTCGTAAAAAGAAGTGTTTCTCCACAATTTTAGGCAATTTTTGGAAAATTGAATTTTTGAGGGAAAATCGACAGGCGCGAGCCTTACAAAAATAGTGAAAATTTGGTACTATCTTAAATTGTGCTAAGAAAATACTTTTTGTTTAAATTATTTGTTCCCCTCATCAATTGAAGTGTTTCTCCACAATTTTAGGCATTTTTTTGAAAATTGAATTTTTGAGGGAAATTCGACAGGCGCGGACCTTACAAAAATAGTGAAAATTTGGTACTATCTTAAATTGTGCTAACAAAATAGTTTTTGTTTAAATTATTTGTTCCCCTCATCAAAAGAAGTGTTTCTCCACAATTTTAGGCAATTTTTGGAAAATTGAATTTTTGAGGGAAATTCGACAGGCGCGGACCTTACAAAAATAGTGAAAATTTGGTACTATCTTAAATTGTGCTAACAAAATAGTTTTTGTTTAAATTATTTGTTCCCCTCATCAATTTAAGTGTTTCTCCATAATTTTAGGCAATTTTTGGAAAATAGAATTTTTGAGGGAAATTCAACAGGCGCGTGCCTTACAAAAATAGTGAAAATTTGGTACTATCTTAAATTGTGCTAACAAAATAGTTTTTGTTTAAATTATTTGTTCCCCTCATCAAGTGAGGTGTTTCTCCACAATTTTAGGCAATTTTAGGAAAATTGAATTTTTGAGGGAAATTCGACAGGTGCGGAACTTACAAAAATAGTGAAAATTTGGTACTATCTTAAATTGTGCTAACAAAATAGTTTTTGTTTAAATTATTTGTTCCCCTCATCAAGTGAGGTGTTTCTCCACAATTTTAGGCAATTTTAGGAAAATTGAATTTTTGAGGGAAATTCGACAGGTGCGGAACTTACAAAAATAGTGAAAATTGGTACTATCTTAAATTGTGCTAATAAAATAGTTTTTGTTTAAATTATTTGTTCCCCTCATCAATTGAAGTGTTTCTCCACAATTTTAGGCAATTTTTGGAAAATAGAATTTTTGAGGGAAATTCGACAGGCGCGGACCTTACAAAAATAGTGAAAATTTGGTACTATCTTAAATTGTGCTAAGAAAATAGTTTTTGTTTATATCATTTGTTCCCCTCGTCAAAAGAAGTGTTTCTCCACAATTTTAGGCAGTTTTTGGAAAATTGAATTTTTAAGGGAAAATCGACAGGCGCGGACCTTACAAAAATAGTGAAAATTTGGTACTATCTTAAATTGTGCTAAGAAAATAATTTTTGTTTAAATTATTTGTTCCCCTCATCAATTGAAGTGTTTCTCCACAATTTTAGGCATTTTTTTGAAAATTGAATTTTTGAGGGAAATTCGACAGGCGCGGACTTTACAATAATAGTGAAAATTTGGTACTATCTTAAATTGTGCTAACAAAATAGTTTTTGTTTAGATTATTTGTTCCCCTCATCAAAAGAAGTGTTTCTCCACAATTTTAGGCAATTTTTGGAAAATTGAATTATTGTGGGAAATTCGAAAGGCGCGGACCTTACAAAAATAGTGAAAATTTGGTACTATCTTAAATTGTGCTAACAAAATAGTTTTTGTTTAAATTATTTGTTCCCCTCGTCAAGTGAGGTGTTTCTCCACAATTTTAGGCAATTTTTGGAAAATTGAATTTTTGAGGGAAATTCGACAGGCGCGGACCTTACAAAATAGTGAAAAATTGGTACTATCTTAAATTGTGCTAATAAAATAGTTTTTGTTTAAATTATTTGTTCCCCTCATCAATTGAAGTGTTTCTCCACAATTTTAGGCAGTTTTTGGAAAATAGAATTTTTGAGGGAAATTCGACAGGCGCGGACCTTACAAAAATAGTGAAAATTTGGTACTATCTTAAATTGTGCTAAGAAAATAGTTTTTGTTTAAATCATTTGTTCCCCTCGTCAAAAGAAGTGTTTCTCCACAATTTTAGGCAGTTTTTGGAAAATTGAATTTTTAAGGGAAAATTGACAGGCGCGGACCTTAAAAAAATAGTGAAAATTTGGTACTATCTTAAATTGTGCTAAGAAAATAAATTTTGTTTAAATTATTTGTTCCCCTCATCAATTGAAGTGTTTCTCCACAATTTTAGGCATTTTTTTGAAAATTGAATTTTTGAGGGAAATTCGACAGGCGCGGACCTTACAATAATAGTGAAAATTTGGTACTATCTTAAATTGTGCTAACAAAATAGTTTTTGTTTAAATTATTTGTTCCCCTCATCAAAAGAAGTGTTTCTCCACAATTTTAGGCAATTTTTGGAATATTGAAATTTTGAGGGAAATTCGACAGGCGCGGACCTTACAAAAATAGTGAAAATTTGGTATTATCTTAAATTGTGCTAATAAAATAGTTTTTGTTTAAATTATTTGTTCCCCTCATCAATTGAAGAGTTTTTCCACAATTTTAGGCAATTTTTGGAAAATTGAATTTTTGAGGGAAATCCGACACGCGCGGACCTTACAAAAATAGTTAAAATTTGGTACTATCTTAAATTGTGCTAAGAAAATAGTTTTTGTTAAAATCATTTGTTCCCCTCGTCAAAAGAAGTGTTTCTCCACAATTTTATGCAATTTTGGAATATTGAAATTTTGAGGGAAATTCAACAGGTGCGGACCTTACAAAAATAGTGAAAATTTGGTATTATCTTAAATTGTGCTAATAAAATAGTTTTTGTTTAAATTATTTGTTTCCCTCATCAATTGAAGTGTTTCTTCACAATTTTAGGCAATTTTTGGAAAAAAGAATTTTTGAGGGAAATTCAACAGGCGCGTACCTTACAAAAATAGTGAAAATTTGGTACTATCTTAAATTGTGCTAACAAAATAGTTTTTGTTTAAATTATTTGTTCCCCTCATCAAGTGAGGTGTTTCTCCACAATTTTAGGCAATTTTTGGAAAATTGAATTTTTGAGGGAAATTCGACAGGCGCGGACCTTACAAAAATAGTGAAAATTTGGTACTATCTTAAATTGTGCTAAAAAAATAGTTTTTGTTTAAATTATTTGTTCCCCTCATCAATTGAAGTATTTCTCCATAATTTTAGGCAATTTTTGGAAAATTGAATTTTTGAGGGAAATTCGACAGGCGTGGACCTTACAAAAATAGTTAAAATTTGGTACTATCTTTAATTGTGCTAAGAAAATAGTTTTTGTTTAAATTATTTGTTCCCCTCATTAAAAGAAGTGTTTCTCCACAATTTTATGCAATTTTTGGAATATTGAAATTTTGTGGGAAATTCAACAGGCGCGGACCTTACAAAAATAGTGAAAATTTGGTATTATCTTAAATTGTGCTAATAAAATAGTTTTTGTTTAAATTATTTGTTCCCCTCATCAATTGAAGTGTTTCTTCACAATTTTAGGCAATTTTTGGAAAATAGAATTTTTGAGGGAAATTCAACAGGCGCGTACCTTACAAAAATAGTGAAAATTTGTTACTATCTTAAATTGTGCTAACAAAATAGTTTTTGTTTAAATTATTTGTTCCCCTCATCAAGTGAGGTGTTTCTCCACAATTTTAGGCAATTTTTGGAAAATTGAATTTTTGAGGGAAATTCGACAGGCGCGGACCTTACAAAAATAGTGAAAATTTGGTACTATCTTAAATATGTGCTAAGAAAATAGTTTCTGTTTAAATCATTTGTTCCCCTCGTAAAAAGAAGTGTTTCTCCACAATTTTAGGCAATTTTTGGAAAATTGAATTTTTGAGGGAAAATCGACAGGCGCGGACCTTACAAAAATAGTGAAAATTTGGTACTATCTTAAATTGTGCTAAGAAAATACTTTTTGTTTAAATTATTTGTTCCCCTCATCAATTGAAGTGTTTCTCCACAATTTTAGGCATTTTTTTGAAAATTGAATTTTTGAGGGAAATTCGACAGGCGCGGACCTTATAAAAATAGTGATAATTTGGTACTATCTTAAATTGTGCTAAGAAAATAGCTTTTGTTTAAATTATTTGTTTCCCTCATCAAAAGTAGTGTTTCTCCACAATTTTAGGCAATTTTAAAATTGAATTTTTGAGGGAAATCCGACACGCGCGGACCTTACAAAAATAGTTAAAATTTGGTACTATCTTAAATTGTGCTAAGAAAATAGTTTTTGTTAAAATCATTTGTTCCCCTCGTCAAAAGAAGTGTTTCTCCACAATTTTAGGCAATTTTTGGAAAATTGAATTTTTGAGGGAAAATCGACAGGTGCGGACCTTACAAAAATAGTGAAAATTTGGTACTATCTTAAATTGTGCTAACAAAATAGTTTTTGTTTAAATTATTTGTTCCCCTCATCAAGTGAGGTGTTTCTCCACAATTTTAGTCAATTTTTGGAAAATTGAATTTTTGAGGGAAATTCGACAGGCGCGGACCTTACAAAAATAGTGAAAATTTGGTACTATCTTAAATTGTGCTAATACAATAGTTTTTGTTTAAGTTATTTGTTCCCCTCATCAATTGAAGTGTTTCTCCACAATTTTAGGCAATTTTTGGAAAATTGAATTTTTGAGGGAAATTCGACAGGCGCGGACCTTACAAAATTAGATAAAATTTGGTACTATCTTAAATTGTGCTAAGAAAATAGTTTTTGTTTAAATCATTTGTTCCCCTCGTAAAAAGAAGTGTTTCTCCACAATTTTAGGCAATTTTTGGAAAATTGAATTATTGAGGGAAAATCGACAGGCGCGAGCCTTTCAAAAATAGTGAAAATTTGGTACTATCTTAAATTGTGCTAAGAAAATACTTTTTGTTTAAATTATTTGTTCCCCTCATCAATTGAAGTGTTTCTCCACAATTTTAGGCATTTTTTTGAAAATTGAATTTTTGAGGGAAATTCGACAGGCGGGGACCTTATAAAAATAGTGATAATTTGGTACTATCTTAAATTGTGCTAATAAAATAGTTTTTGTTTAAGTTATTTGTTCCTCTCATCAATTGAAGTGTTTCTCCACAATTTTAGGCAATTTTTGGAAAATTCAATTTTTGAGGGAAATTCGACAGGCGCGGACCTTACAAAATTAGATAAAATTTGGTACTATCTTAAATTGTGCTAAGAAAATAGTTTTTGTTTATATCATTTGTTCCCCTCGTAAAAAGAAGTGTTTCTCCACAATTTTAGGCAATTTTTGGAAAATTGAATTTTTGAGGGAAAATCGACAGGCGCGAGCCTTACAAAAATAGTGAAAATTTGGTACTATCTTAAATTGTGCTAAGAAAATACTTTTTGTTTAAATTATTTGTTCCCCTCATCAATTGAAGTGTTTCTCCACAATTTTAGGCATTTTTTTGAAAATTGAATTTTTGAGGGAAATTCGACAGGCGCGGACCTTACAAAAATAGTGAAAATTTGGTACTATCTTAAATTGTGCTAACAAAATAGTTTTTGTTTAAATTATTTGTTCCCCTCATCAAAAGAAGTGTTTCTCCACAATTTTAGGCAATTTTTGGAAAATTGAATTTTTGAGGGAAATTCGACAGGCGCGGACCTTACAAAAATAGTGAAAATTTGGTACTATCTTAAATTGTGCTAACAAAATAGTTTTTGTTTAAATTATTTGTTCCCCTCATCAATTTAAGTGTTTCTCCATAATTTTAGGCAATTTTTGGAAAATAGAATTTTTGAGGGAAATTCAACAGGCGCGTGCCTTACAAAAATAGTGAAAATTTGGTACTATCTTAAATTGTGCTAACAAAATAGTTTTTGTTTAAATTATTTGTTCCCCTCATCAAGTGAGGTGTTTCTCCACAATTTTAGGCAATTTTAGGAAAATTGAATTTTTGAGGGAAATTCGACAGGTGCGGAACTTACAAAAATAGTGAAAATTTGGTACTATCTTAAATTGTGCTAACAAAATAGTTTTTGTTTAAATTATTTGTTCCCCTCATCAAGTGAGGTGTTTCTCAACAATTTTAGGCAATTTTAGGAAAATTGAATTTTTGAGGGAAATTCGACAGGTGCGGAACTTACAAAAATAGTGAAAATTGGTACTATCTTAAATTGTGCTAATAAAATAGTTTTTGTTTAAATTATTTGTTCCCCTCATCAATTGAAGTGTTTCTCCACAATTTTAGGCAATTTTTGGAAAATAGAATTTTTGAGGGAAATTCGACAGGCGCGGACCTTACAAAAATAGTGAAAATTTGGTACTATCTTAAATTGTGCTAAGAAAATAGTTTTTGTTTAAATCATTTGTTCCCCTCGTCAAAAGAAGTGTTTCTCCACAATTTTAGGCAGTTTTTGGAAAATTGAATTTTTAAGGGAAAATCGACAGGCGCGGACCTTACAAAAATAGTGAAAATTTGGTACTATCTTAAATTGTGCTAAGAAAATAATTTTTGTTTAAATTATTTGTTCCCCTCATCAATTGAAGTGTTTCTCCACAATTTTAGGCATTTTTTTGAAAATTGAATTTTTGAGGGAAATTCGACAGGCGCGGACTTTACAATAATAGTGAAAATTTGGTACTATCTTAAATTGTGCTAACAAAATAGTTTTTGTTTAAATTATTTGTTCCCCTCATCAAAAGAAGTGTTTCTCCACAATTTTATGCAATTTTTGGAATATTGAAGTTTTGAGGGGAATTCAACAGGCGCGGACCTTACAAAAATAGTGAAAATTTGGTATTATCTTAAATTGTGCTAATAAAATAGTTTTTGTTTAAATTATTTGTTCCCCTCATCAATTGAAGTGTTTCTTCACAATTTTAGGCAATTTTTGGAAAATAGAATTTTTGAGGGAAATTCAACAGGCGCGTACCTTACAAAAATAGTGAAAATTTGGTACTATCTTAAATTGTGCTAACAAAATAGTTTTTGTTTAAATTATTTGTTCCCCTCATCAAGTGAGGTGTTTCTCCACAATTTTAGGCAATTTTTGGAAAATTGAATTTTTGAGGGAAATTCGACAGGCGCGGACCTTACAAAAATAGTGAAAATTTGGTACTATCTTAAATTGTGCTAAAAAAATAGTTTTTGTTTAAATTATTTGTTCCCCTCATCAATTGAAGTATTTCTCCATAATTTTAGGCAATTTTTGGAAAATTGAATTTTTGAGGGAAAGTCGACAGGCGTGGACCTTACAAAAATAGTTAAAATTTGGTACTATCTTAAATTGTGCTAAGAAAATAGTTTTTGTTTAAATTATTTGTTCCCCTCATCAATTGAAGTGTTTCTCCACAATTTTAGGCAATTTTTGGAATATTGAAATTTTGAGGGAAATTCGACAGGCGCGGACCTTACAAAAATAGTGAAAATTTGGTATTATCTTAAATTGTGCTAATAAAATAGTTTTTGTTTAAATTATTTGTTCCCCTCATCAATTGAAGAGTTTTTCCACAATTTTAGGCAATTTTTGGAAAATTGAATTTTTGAGGGAAATCCGACACGCGCGGACCTTACAAAAATAGTTAAAATTTGGTACTATCTTAAATTGTGCTAAGAAAATAGTTTTTGTTAAAATCATTTGTTCCCCTCGTCAAAAGAAGTGTTTCTCCACAATTTTATGCAATTTTGGAATATTGAAATTTTGAGGGAAATTCAACAGGCGCGGACCTTACAAAAATAGTGAAAATTTGGTATTATCTTAAATTGTGCTAATAAAATAGTTTTTGTTTAAATTATTTGTTTCCCTCATCAATTGAAGTGTTTCTTCACAATTTTAGGCAATTTTTGGAAAATAGAATTTTTGAGGGAAATTCAACAGGCGCGTACCTTACAAAAATAGTGAAAATTTGGTACTATCTTAAATTGTGCTAACAAAATAGTTTTTGTTTAAATTATTTGTTCCCCTCATCAAGTGAGGTGTTTCTCCACAATTTTAGGCAATTTTTGGAAAATAGAATTTTTGAGGGAAATTCGACAGGCGCGGACCTTACAAAAATAGTGAAAATTTGGTACTATCTTAAATTGTGCTAAAAAAATAGTTTTTGTTTAAATTATTTGTTCCCCTCATCAATTGAAGTATTTCTCCATAATTTTAGGCAATTTTTGGAAAATTGAATTTTTGAGGGAAATTCGACAGGCGTGGACCTTACAAAAATAGTTAAAATTTGGTACTATCTTTAATTGTGCTAAGAAAATAGTTTTTGTTTAAATTATTTGTTCCCCTCATTAAAAGAAGTGTTTCTCCACAATTTTATGCAATTTTTGGAATATTGAAATTTTGTGGGAAATTCAACAGGCGCGGACCTTACAAAAATAGTGAAAATTTGGTATTATCTTAAATTGTGCTAATAAAATAGTTTTTGTTTAAATTATTTGTTCCCCTCATCAATTGAAGTGTTTCTTCACAATTTTAGGCAATTTTTGGAAAATAGAATTTTTGAGGGAAATTCAACAGGCGCGTACCTTACAAAAATAGTGAAAATATGTTACTATCTTAAATTGTGCTAACAAAATAGTTTTTGTTTAAATTATTTGTTCCCCTCATCAAGTGAGGTGTTTCTCCACAATTTTAGGCAATTTTTGGAAAATTGATGTTTGAGGGAAATTCGACAGGCGCGGACCTTACAAAAATAGTGAAAATTTGGTACTATCTTAAATATGTGCTAAGAAAATAGTTTCTGTTTAAATCATTTGTTCCCCTCGTAAAAAGAAGTGTTTCTCCACAATTTTAGGCAATTTTTGGAAAATTGAATTTTTGAGGGAAAATCGACAGGCGCTGACCTTACAAAAATAGTGAAAATTTGGTACTATCTTAAATTGTGCTAAGAAAATACTTTTTGTTTAATTTATTTGTTCCCCTCATCAATTGAAGTGTTTCTCCACAATTTTAGGCATTTTTTTGAAAATTGAATTTTTGAGGGAAATTCGACAGGCGCGGACCTTATAAAAATAGTGATAATTTGGTACTATCTTAAATTGTGCTAAGAAAATAGCTTTTGTTTAAATTATTTGTTTCCCTCATCAAAAGTAGTGTTTCTCCACAATTTTAGGCAATTTTTGGAAAATTGAATTTTTGTTGGAAATTCGACAGGCGCGGAACTTACAAAAATAGTGAAAATTTGGTACTATCTTTAATTGTGCTAAGAAAATAGTTTTTGTTTAAATTATTTGTTCCCCTCATCAAAAGAAGTGTTTCTCCACAATTTTATGCAATTTTTGGAATATTGAAGTTTTGAGGGGAATTCAACAGGCGCGGACCTTACAAAAATAGTGAAAATTTGGTATTATCTTAAATTGTGCTAATAAAATAGTTTTTGTTTAAATTATTTGTTCCCCTCATCAATTGAAGTGTTTCTTCACAATTTTAGGCAATTTTTGGAAAATAGAATTTTTGAGGGAAATTCAACAGGCGCGTACCTTACAAAAATAGTGAAAATTTGGTACTATCTTAAATTGTGCTAACAAAATAGTTTTTGTTTAAATTATTTGTTCCCCTAATCAAGTGAGGTGTTTCTCCACAATTTTAGGCAATTTTTGGAAAATTGAATTTTTGAGGGAAATTCGACAGGCGCGGACCTTACAAAAATAGTGAAAATTTGGTACTATCTTAAATTGTGCTAAAAAAATAGTTTTTGTTTAAATTATTTGTTCCCCTCATCAATTGAAGTATTTCTCCATAATTTTAGGCAATTTTTGGAAAATTGAATTTTTGAGGGAAATTCGACAGGCGTGGACCTTACAAAAATAGTTAAAATTTGGTACTATCTTAAATTGTGCTAAGAAAATAGTTTTTGTTTAAATTATTTGTTCCCCTCATCAATTGAAGTGTTTCTCCACAATTTTAGGCAATTTTTGGAAAATTGAATTTTTGAGGGAAATCCGACACGCGCGGACCTTACAAAAATAGTTAAAATTTGGTACTATCTTAAATTGTGCTAAGAAAATAGTTTTTGTTAAAATCATTTGTTCCCCTCGTCAAAAGAAGTGTTTCTCCACAATTTTAGGCAATTTTTGGAAAATTGAATTTTTGAGGGAAAATCGACAGGTGCGGACCTTACAAAAATAGTGAAAATTTGGTACTATCTTAAATTGTGCTAACAAAATAGTTTTTGTTTAAATTATTTGTTCCCCTCATCAAGTGAGGTGTTTCTCCACAATTTTAGTCAATTTTTGGAAAATTGAATTTTTGAGGGAAATTCGACAGGCGCGGACCTTACAAAAATAGTGAAAATTTGGTACTATCTTAAATTGTGCTAATACAATAGTTTTTGTTTAAGTTATTTGTTCCCCTCATCAATTGAAGTGTTTCTCCACAATTTTAGGCAATTTTTGGAAAATTGAATTTTTGAGGGAAATTCGACAGGCGCGGACCTTACAAAATTAGATAAAATTTGGTACTATCTTAAATTGTGCTAAGAAAATAGTTTTTGTTTAAATCATTTGTTCCCCTCGTAAAAAGAAGTGTTTCTCCACAATTTTAGGCAATTTTTGGAAAATTGAATTATTGAGGGAAAATCGACAGGCGCGAGCCTTTCAAAAATAGTGAAAATTTGGTACTATCTTAAATTGTGCTAAGAAAATACTTTTTGTTTAAATTATTTGTTCCCCTCATCAATTGAAGTGTTTCTCCACAATTTTAGGCATTTTTTTGAAAATTGAATTTTTGAGGGAAATTCGACAGGCGGGGACCTTATAAAAATAGTGATAATTTGGTACTATCTTAAATTGTGCTAATAAAATAGTTTTTGTTTAAGTTATTTGTTCCTCTCATCAATTGAAGTGTTTCTCCACAATTTTAGGCAATTTTTGGAAAATTCAATTTTTGAGGGAAATTCGACAGGCGCGGACCTTACAAAATTAGATAAAATTTGGTACTATCTTAAATTGTGCTAAGAAAATAGTTTTTGTTTATATCATTTGTTCCCCTCGTAAAAAGAAGTGTTTCTCCACAATTTTAGGCAATTTTTGGAAAATTGAATTTTTGAGGGAAAATCGACAGGCGCGAGCCTTACAAAAATAGTGAAAATTTGGTACTATCTTAAATTGTGCTAAGAAAATACTTTTTGTTTAAATTATTTGTTCCCCTCATCAATTGAAGTGTTTCTCCACAATTTTAGGCATTTTTTTGAAAATTGAATTTTTGAGGGAAATTCGACAGGCGCGGACCTTACAAAAATAGTGAAAATTTGGTACTATCTTAAATTGTGCTAACAAAATAGTTTTTGTTTAAATTATTTGTTCCCCTCATCAAAAGAAGTGTTTCTCCACAATTTTAGGCAATTTTTGGAAAATTGAATTTTTGAGGGAAATTCGACAGGCGCGGACCTTACAAAAATAGTGAAAATTTGGTACTATCTTAAATTGTGCTAACAAAATAGTTTTTGTTTAAATTATTTGTTCCCCTCATCAATTTAAGTGTTTCTCCATAATTTTAGGCAATTTTTGGAAAATAGAATTTTTGAGGGAAATTCAACAGGCGCGTGCCTTACAAAAATAGTGAAAATTTGGTACTATCTTAAATTGTGCTAACAAAATAGTTTTTGTTTAAATTATTTGTTCCCCTCATCAAGTGAGGTGTTTCTCCACAATTTTAGGCAATTTTAGGAAAATTGAATTTTTGAGGGAAATTCGACAGGTGCGGAACTTACAAAAATAGTGAAAATTTGGTACTATCTTAAATTGTGCTAACAAAATAGTTTTTGTTTAAATTATTTGTTCCCCTCATCAAGTGAGGTGTTTCTCAACAATTTTAGGCAATTTTAGGAAAATTGAATTTTTGAGGGAAATTCGACAGGTGCGGAACTTACAAAAATAGTGAAAATTGGTACTATCTTAAATTGTGCTAATAAAATAGTTTTTGTTTAAATTATTTGTTCCCCTCATCAATTGAAGTGTTTCTCCACAATTTTAGGCAATTTTTGGAAAATAGAATTTTTGAGGGAAATTCGACAGGCGCGGACCTTACAAAAATAGTGAAAATTTGGTACTATCTTAAATTGTGCTAAGAAAATAGTTTTTGTTTAAATCATTTGTTCCCCTCGTCAAAAGAAGTGTTTCTCCACAATTTTAGGCAGTTTTTGGAAAATTGAATTTTTAAGGGAAAATCGACAGGCGCGGACCTTACAAAAATAGTGAAAATTTGGTACTATCTTAAATTGTGCTAAGAAAATAATTTTTGTTTAAATTATTTGTTCCCCTCATCAATTGAAGTGTTTCTCCACAATTTTAGGCATTTTTTTGAAAATTGAATTTTTGAGGGAAATTCGACAGGCGCGGACTTTACAATAATAGTGAAAATTTGGTACTATCTTAAATTGTGCTAACAAAATAGTTTTTGTTTAAATTATTTGTTCCCCTCATCAAAAGAAGTGTTTCTCCACAATTTTAGGCAATTTTTGGAAAATTGAATTATTGTGGGAAATTCGAAAGGCGCGGACCTTACAAAAATAGTGAAAATTTGGTACTATCTTAAATTGTGCTAACAAAATAGTTTTTGTTTAAATTATTTGTTCCCCTCGTCAAGTGAGGTGTTTCTCCACAATTTTAGGCAATTTTTGGAAAATTGAATTTTTGAGGGAAATTCGACAGGCGCGGACCTTACAAAATAGTGAAAAATTGGTACTATCTTAAATTGTGCTAATAAAATAGTTTTTGTTTAAATTATTTGTTCCCCTCATCAATTGAAGTGTTTCTCCACAATTTTAGGCAATTTTTGGAAAATAGAATTTTTGAGGGAAATTCGACAGGCGCGGACCTTACAAAAATAGTGAAAATTTGGTACTATCTTAAATTGTGCTAAGAAAATAGTTTTTGTTTAAATCATTTGTTCCCCTCGTCAAAAGAAGTGTTTCTCCACAATTTTAGGCAGTTTTTGGAAAATTGAATTTTTAAGGGAAAATTGACAGGCGCGGACCTTAAAAAAATAGTGAAAATTTGGTACTATCTTAAATTGTGCTAAGAAAATAAATTTTGTTTAAATTATTTGTTCCCCTCATCAATTGAAGTGTTTCTCCACAATTTTAGGCATTTTTTTGAAAATTGAATTTTTGAGGGAAATTCGACAGGCGCGGACCTTACAATAATAGTGAAAATTTGGTACTATCTTAAATTGTGCTAACAAAATAGTTTTTGTTTAAATTATTTGTTCCCCTCATCAAAAGAAGTGTTTCTCCACAATTTTAGGCAATTTTTGGAATATTGAAATTTTGAGGGAAATTCGACAGGCGCGGACCTTACAAAAATAGTGAAAATTTGGTATTATCTTAAATTGTGCTAATAAAATAGTTTTTGTTTAAATTATTTGTTCCCCTCATCAATTGAAGAGTTTTTTCACAATTTTAGGCAATTTTTGGAAAATAGAATTTTTGAGGGAAATTCAACAGGCGCGTACCTTACAAAAATAGTGAAAATTTGGTACTATCTTAAATTGTGCTAACAAAATAGTTTTTGTTTAAATTATTTGTTCCTCTCATCAAAAGAAGTGTTTCTCCACAATTTTAGGCAATTTTTGGAAAATTGAATTTTTGAGGGAAATTCGACAGGCGCTGACCTTACAATAATAGTGAAAATTTGGTACTATCTTAAATTGTGCTAACAAAATAGTTTTTGTTTAAATTAGTTGTTCCCCTCATCAAGTGAGGTGTTTCTCCACAATTTTATGCAATTTTTGGAATATTGAAATTTTGAGGGAAATTCGACAGGCGCGGACCTTACAAAAATAGTGAAAATTTGGTATTATCTTAAATTGTGCTAATAAAATAGTTTTTGTTTAAATTATTTGTTCCCCTCATCAATTTAAGTGTTTCTCCATAATTTTAGGCAATTTTTGGAAAATAGAATTTTTGAGGGAAATTCAACAGGCGCGTGCCTTACAAAAATAGTGAAAATTTGGTACTATCTTAAATTGTGCTAACAAAATAGTTTTTGTTTAAATTATTTGTTCCTCTCATCAAGTGAGGTGTTTCTCCACAATTTTAGGCAATTTTTGGAAAATTGAATTTTTGAGGGAAATTCGACAGGTGCGGAACTTACAAAAATAGTGAAAATTTGGTACTATCTTAAATTGTGCTAATAAAATAGTTTTTGTTTAAATTATTTGTTCCCCTCATCAATTGAAGTGTTTCTCCACAATTTTAGGCAATTTTTGGAAAATTGAATTTTTGAGGGAAATTCGACAGGCGCGGACCTTACAAAAATAGTTAAAATTTGGTACTATCTTAAATTGTGCTAAGAAAATAGTTTTTGTTTAAATCATTTGTTCCCCTCGTCAAAAGAAGTGTTTCTCCACAATTTTAGGCAATTTTTGGAAAATTGAATTTTTGAGGGAAAATCGACAGGCGCGGACCTTACAAAAATAGTTAAAATTTGGTACTATCTTAAATTGTGCTAACAAAATAGTTTATGTTTAAATTATTTGTTCCCCTCATCAAGTGAGGTGTTTCTCCACAATTTTAGTTAATTTTTGGAAAATTGAATTTTTGAGGGAAATTCGACAGGCGCGGACCTTACAAAAATAGTGAAAATTTGGTACTATCTTAAATTGTGCTAATAAAATAGTTTTTGTTTAAGTTATTTGTTCCCCTCATCAATTGAAGTGTTTCTCCACAATTTTAGGCAATTTTTGGAAAATTCAATTTTTGAGGGAAATTCGACAGGCGCGGACCTTACAAAAATAGATAAAATTTGGTACTATCTTAAATTGTGCTAGAAAATAGTTTTTGTTTAAATCAATTGTTCCTCTCGTAAAAAGAAGTGTTTCTCCACAATTTTAGGCAATTTTTGGAAAATTGAATTTTTGAGGGAAAATCGACAGGCGCGAGCCTTACAAAAATAGTGAAAATTTGGTACTATCTTAAATTGTGCTAATAAAATACTTTTTGTTTAAATTATTTGTTCCCCTCATCAATTGAAGTGTTTCTCCACAATTTTAGGCATTTTTTTTGAAAGTTGAATTTTTGAGGGAAATTCGACAGGCGCGGACCTTACAAAAATAGTGAAAATTTGGTACTATCTTAAATTGTGCTAACAAAATAGTTTTTGTTTAAATTATTTGTTCCCCTCATCAAGTGAGGTGTTTCTCCACAATTTTATGCAATTTTTGAAATATTGAAATTTTGAGGGAAATTCGACAGGCGCGGACCTTACAAAAATAGTGAAAATTTGGTATTATCTTAAATTGTGCTAATAAAATAGTTTTTGTTTAAATTATTTGTTCCCCTCATCAATTGAAGTGTTTCTCCACAATTTTAGGCAAATTTTGGAAAATAGAATTTTTGAGGGAAATTCGACAGGCGCGGACCTTACAAAAATAGTGAAAATTTGGTACTATCTTAAATTGTGCTAAAAAATAGTTTATGTTTAAATCATTTGTTCCCCTCGTCAAAAGAAGTGTTTCTCCACAATTTTAGGCAGTTTTTGGAAAATTGAATTTTTAAGGGAAAATCGACAGGCGCGGACCTTACAAAAATAGTGAAAATTTGGTACTATCTTAAATTGTGCTAAGAAAATAATTTTTGTTTAAATTATTTGTTCCCCTCATCAATTGAAGTGTTTCTCCACAATTTTAGGCATTTTTTTGGAAATTAAATTTTTGAGGGAAATTCGACAGGCGCGGACCTTACAAAATTAGTGAAAATTTGGTACTATCTTAAATTGTGCTAACAAAATAGTTTTTGTTTAAATTATTTGTTCCCCTCATCAAAAGAAGTGTTTCTCCACAATTTTAGGCAATTTTTGGAAAATTGAATTATTGAGGGAAATTCGAAAGGCGCGGACCTTACAAAAATAGTGAAAATTTGGTACTATCTTAAATTGTGCTAAGAAAATAATTTTTGTTTAAATTATTTGTTCCCCTCATCAATTGAAGTGTTTCTCCACAATTTTAGGCATTTTTTTGGAAATTAAATTTTTGAGGGAAATTCGACAGGCGCGGACCTTACAAAATTAGTGAAAATTTGGTACTATCTTAAATTGTGCTAACAAAATAGTTTTTGTTTAAATTATTTGTTCCCCTCATCAAAAGAAGTGTTTCTCCACAATTTTAGGCAATTTTTGGAAAATTGAATTATTGAGGGAAATTCGAAAGGCGCGGACCTTACAAAAATAGTGAAAATTTGGTACTATCTTAAATTGTGCTAACAAAATAGTTTTTGTTTAAATTATTTGTTCCCCTCGTCAAGTGAGGTGTTTCTCCACAATTTTAGGCAATTTTTGGAAATTAAATTTTTGAGGGAAATTCGACAGGCGCGGACCTTACAAAATTAGTGAAAATTTGGTACTATCTTAAATTGTGCTAATAAAATAGTTTTTGTTTAAATTATTTGTTCCCCTCATCAAAAGAAGTGTTTCTCCACAATTTTAGGCAATTTTTGGAAAATTGAATTTTTGAGGGAAATTCGAAAGGCGCGGACCTTACAAAAATAGTGAAAATTTGGTACTATCTTAAATTGTGCTAATAAAATAGTTTTTGTTTAAATTATTTGTTCCCCTCATCAATTGAAGTGTTTCTCCACAATTTTAGGCAATTTTTGGAAAATAGAATTTTTGAGGGAAATTCAACAGGCGCGTACCTTACAAAAATAGTGAAAATTTGGTACTATCTTAAATTGTGCTAATAAAATAGTTTTTGTTTAAATTATTTGTTCCCCTCATCAAGTGAGGTGTTTCTCCACAATTTTAGTCAATTTTTGGAAAATTGAATTTTTGAGGTAAATTCGAAAGGCGTGTCCCTTACAAAAATAGTGAAAATTTGGTACTATCTTAAATTGTGCTTACAAAATAGTTTTTGTTTAAATTATTTGTTTCCCTCATCAAAAGTAGTGTTTCTCCACAATTTTAGGCAATTTATGGAAAATTGAATTTTTGTGGGAAATTCGACAAGCGCGGAACTTACAAAAATAGTGAAAATTTGGTACTATCTTTAATTGTGCTAAGAAAATAGATTTTGTTTAAATTATTTGTTCCCTACATCAAAAGAAGTGTTTCTCCACAATTTTAGGCAATTTTTGGAATATTGAAATTTTGGGGAAAATTCGACAGCGGCGGACCTTACAAAAATAGTGAAATTTTGGTACTATCTTAAATTGTGCTAATAAAATAGTTTTTGTTTAAATTATTTGTTCCCCTCATCAATTGAAGTGTTTCTCCACAATTTTAGGCAATTTTTGGAAAATTGAATTTTTGAGGTAAATTCGAAAGGCGCGGACCTTACAAAAATAGTGAAAATTTGGTACTATCTTAAATTGAGCTTACAAAATAGTTTTTGTTTAAATTATTTGTTCCCCTCATCAAGTGAGGTGTTTCTCCACAGTTTTAGGCAATTTTTGTAAAATTGAATTTTTGAGAGAATTCGACAGGCGCGGACCTTACAAAAATAGTGAAAATTTGGTACTATCTAAAATTGTGCTAAGAAAATAGTTTTTGTTTAAATCATTTGTTCCCCTCGTCAAAAGAAGTGTTTCTCCACAATTTTAGGCAATTTTTGGAAAATTGAATTTTTGCGGGAAATTTGAAAGGCTCGGACCTTACAAAAATAGTGAAAATTTGGTACTATCTTAAATTGTGCTAATAAAATAGTTTTTGTTTAAATTATTTGTTCCCCTCATCACGTGAGGTGTTTCTCCACAATTTTAGGCAATTTTTGGAAAATTGAATTTTTGAGGGAAATTCGACAGGCGCGGACCTTACAAAAATAGTTAAAATTTGGTATTATCTTAAATTGTGCTAGGAAAATAGTTTTTGTTTAAATCATTTGTTCCCCTCGTCAAAAGAAGTGTTTCTCCACAATTTTAGGCAATTTTTGGAAAATTGAATTTTTGAGGGAAAATCGACAGGCGCGGACCTTACAAAAATAGTGATAATTTGGTACTATCTTAAATTGTGCTAAGAAAATACTTTTTGTTTAAATTATTTGTTCCCCTCATCAAGTGAGGTGTTTCTCCACAATTTTAGGCAATTTTTGGAAAATTGAATTTTTGAGGGAAATTCGACAGGCGAGGACCTTACAAAAATAGTGAAATTTTGGTACTATCTTAAATTGTGCTAATAAAATAGTTTTTGTTTAAATTATTTGTTCCCCTCATCAAGTGAGGTGTTTCTCCACAATTTTAGGCAATTTTTGGAAAATTGAATTTTTGAGGGAAATTCGACAGGCGCGGACCTTACAAAAATAGTGAAAATTTGGTACTATCTTAAATTGTGCTAAGAAAATACTTTTTGTTTAAATTATTTGTTCCCCTCATCAATTGAAGTGTTTCTCCACAATTTTAGGCATTTTTTTGGAAATTAAATTTTTGAGGGAAATTCGACAGGCGCGGACCTTACAAAATTAGTGAAAATTTGGTACTATCTTAAATTGTGCTAACAAAATAGTTTTTGTTTAAATTATTTGTTCCCCTCATCAAAAGAAGTGTTTCTCCACAATTTTAGGCAATTTTTGGAAAATTGAATTATTGAGGGAAATTCGAAAGGCGCGGACCTTACAAAAATAGTGAAAATTTGGTACTATCTTAAATTGTGCTAACAAAACAGTTTTTGTTTAAATTATTTGTTCCCCTTGTCAAGTGAGGTGTTTCTCCACAATTTTAGGCAATTTTTGGAAATTAAATTTTTGGGGGAAATTCGACAGGCGCGGACCTTACAAAATTAGTGAAAATTTGGTACTATCTTACATTGTGCTAATAAAATAGTTTTTGTTTAAATTATTTGTTCCCCTCATCAAGTGAGGTGTTTCTCCACAATTTTAGGCAATTTTTGGAAAATTGAATTTTTGAGGTAAATTCGAAAGGCGCGGACCTTACAAAAATAGTGAAAATTTGGTACTATCTTAAATTGTGCTAAGAAAATCCTTTTTGTTTAAATTATTTGTTCCCCTCATCAATTGAAGTGGTTCTCCACAATTTTAGGCATTTTTTTGAAAATTGAATTTTTGAGGGAAATTCGACAGGCGCGGACCTTACAAAAATAGTGATAATTTGGTACTATCTTAAATTGGGCTAACAAAATAGCTTTTGTTTAAATTATTTGTTTCCCTCATCAAAAGTAGTGTTTCTCCACAATTTTAGGCAATTTTTGGAAAATTGAATTTTTGTTGGAAATTCGACAGGCGCTGAACTTACAAAAATAGTGAAAATTTGGTACTATCTTTAATTGTGCTAAGAAAATAATTTTTGTTTAAATTATTTGTTCCCCTCATCAATGGAAGTGTTTCTCCACAATTTTAGGCATTTTTTTGAAAATTGAATTTTTGAGGGAAATTCGACAGGCGCGGACTTTACAATAATAGTGAAAATTTGGTACTATCTTAAATTGTGCTAACAAAATAGTTTTTGTTTAAATTATTTGTTCCCCTCATCAAAAGAAGTGTTTCTCCACAATTTTAGGCAATTTTTGGAAAATTGAATTATTGTGGGAAATTCGAAAGGCGCGGACCTTACAAAAATAGTGAAAATTTGGTACTATCTTAAATTGTGCTAACAAAATAGTTTTTGTTTAAATTATTTGTTCCCCTCGTCAAGTGAGGTGTTTCTCCACAATTTTAGGCAATTTTTGGAAAATTGAATTTTTGAGGGAAATTCGACAGGCGCGGACCTTACAAAATAGTGAAAAATTGGTACTATCTTAAATTGTGCTAATAAAATAGTTTTTGTTTAAATTATTTGTTCCCCTCATCAATTGAAGTGTTTCTCCACAATTTTAGGCAATTTTTGGAAAATAGAATTTTTGAGGGAAATTCGACAGGCGCGGACCTTACAAAAATAGTGAAAATTTGGTACTATCTTAAATTGTGCTAAGAAAATAGTTTTTGTTTAAATCATTTGTTCCCCTCGTCAAAAGAAGTGTTTCTCCACAATTTTAGGCAGTTTTTGGAAAATTGAATTTTTAAGGGAAAATTGACAGGCGCGGACCTTAAAAAAATAGTGAAAATTTGGTACTATCTTAAATTGTGCTAAGAAAATAAATTTTGTTTAAATTATTTGTTCCCCTCATCAATTGAAGTGTTTCTCCACAATTTTAGGCATTTTTTTGAAAATTGAATTTTTGAGGGAAATTCGACAGGCGCGGACCTTACAATAATAGTGAAAATTTGGTACTATCTTAAATTGTGCTAACAAAATAGCTTTTGTTTAAATTATTTGTTCCCCTCATCAAAAGAAGTGTTTCTCCACAATTTTAGGCAATTTTTGAAATATTGAAATTTTGAGGGAAATTCGACAGGCGCGGACCTTACAAAAATAGTGAAAATTTGGTATTATCTTAAATTGTGCTAATAAAATAGTTTTTGTTTAAATTATTTGTTCCCCTCATCAATTGAAGAGTTTTTTCACAATTTTAGGCAATTTTTGGAAAATAGAATTTTTGAGGGAAATTCAACAGGCGCGTACCTTACAAAAATAGTGAAAATTTGGTACTATCTTAAATTGTGCTAACAAAATAGTTTTTGTTTAAATTATTTGTTCCTCTCATCAAAAGAAGTGTTTCTCCACAATTTTAGGCAATTTTTGGAAAATTGAATTTTTGAGGGAAATTCGACAGGCGCGGACCTTACAATAATAGTGAAAATTTGGTACTATCTTAAATTGTGCTAACAAAATAGTTTTTGTTTAAATTAGTTGTTCCCCTCATCAAGTGAGGTGTTTCTCCACAATTTTATGCAATTTTTGGAATATTGAAATTTTGAGGGAAATTCGACAGGCGCGGACCTTACAAAAATAGTGAAAATTTGGTATTATCTTAAATTGTGCTAATTAAATAGTTTTTGTTTAAATTATTTGTTCCCCTCATCAATTTAAGTGTTTCTCCATAATTTTAGGCAATTTTTGGAAAATAGAATTTTTGAGGGAAATTCAACAGGCGCGTGCCTTACAAAAATAGTGAAAATTTGGTACTATCTTAAATTGTGCTAACAAAATAGTTTTTGTTTAAATTATTTGTTCCCCTCATCAAGTGAGGTGTTTCTCCACAATTTTAGGCAATTTTTGGAAAATTGAATTTTTGAGGGAAATTCGACAGGTGCGGAACTTACAAAAATAGTGAAAATTTGGTACTATCTTAAATTGTGCTAATAAAATAGTTTTTGTTTAAATTATTTGTTCCCCTCATCAATTGAAGTGTTTCTCCACAATTTTAGGCAATTTTTGGAAAATTGAATTTTTGAGGGAAATTCGACAGGCGCGGACCTTACAAAAATAGTTAAAATTTGGTACTATCTTAAATTGTGCTAAGAAAATAGTTTTTGTTTAAATCATTTGTTCCCCTCGTCAAAAGAAGTGTTTCTCCACAATTTTAGGCAATTTTTGGAAAATTGAATTTTTGAGGGAAAATCGACAGGCGCGGACCTTACAAAAATAGTTAAAATTTGGTACTATCTTAAATTGTGCTAACAAAATAGTTTATGTTTAAATTATTTGTTCCCCTCATCAAGTGAGGTGTTTCTCCACAATTTTAGTTAATTTTTGGAAAATTGAATTTTTGAGGGAAATTCGACAGGCGCGGACCTTACAAAAATAGTGAAAATTTGGTACTATCTTAAATTGTGCTAATAAAATAGTTTTTGTTTAAGTTATTTGTTCCCCTCATCAATTGAAGTGTTTCTCCACAATTTTAGGCAATTTTTGGAAAATTCAATTTTTGAGGGAAATTCGACAGGCGCGGACCTTACAAAAATAGATAAAATTTGGTACTATCTTAAATTGTGCTAGAAAATAGTTTTTGTTTAAATCATTTGTTCCTCTCGTAAAAAGAAGTGTTTCTCCACAATTTTAGGCAATTTTTGGAAAATTGAATTTTTGAGGGAAAATCGACAGGCGCGAGCCTTACAAAAATAGTGAAAATTTGGTACTATCTTAAATTGTGCTAAGAAAATACTTTTTGTTTAAATTATTTGTTCCCCTCATCAATTGAAGTGTTTCTCCACAATTTTAGGCATTTTTTTTGAAAATTGAATTTTTGAGGGAAATTCGACAGGCGCGGACCTTACAAAATTAGTGAAAATTTGGTACTATCTTAAATTGTGCTAAGAAAATAGTTTTTGTTTAAATTATTTGTTCCCCTCATCAAGTGAGGTGTTTCTCCACAATTTTATGCAATTTTTGAAATATTGAAATTTTGAGGGAAATTCGACAGGCGCGGACCTTACAAAAATAGTGAAAATTTGGTATTATCTTAAATTGTGCTAATAAAATAGTTTTTGTTTAAATTATTTGTTCCCCTCATCAATTGAAGTGTTTCTCCACAATTTTAGGCAATTTTTGGAAAATAGAATTTTTGAGGGAAATTCGACAGGCGCGGACCTTACAAAAATAGTGAAAATTTGGTACTATCTTAAATTGTGCTAAGAAAATAGTTTATGTTTAAATCATTTGTTCCCCTCGTCAAAAGAAGTGTTTCTCCACAATTTTAGGCAGTTTTTGGAAAATTGAATTTTTAAGGGAAAATCGACAGGCGCGGACCTTACAAAAATAGTGAAAATTTGGTACTATCTTAAATTGTGCTAAGAAAATAATTTTTGTTTAAATTATTTGTTCCCCTCATCAATTGAAGTGTTTCTCCACAATTTTAGGCATTTTTTTGGAAATTAAATTTTTGAGGGAAATTCGACAGGCGCGGACCTTACAAAATTAGTGAAAATTTGGTACTATCTTAAATTGTGCTAACAAAATAGTTTTTGTTTAAATTATTTGTTCCCCTCATCAAAAGAAGTGTTTCTCCACAATTTTAGGCAATTTTTGGAAAATTGAATTATTGAGGGAAATTCGAAAGGCGCGGACCTTACAAAAATAGTGAAAATTTGGTACTATCTTAAATTGTGCTAAGAAAATAATTTTTGTTTAAATTATTTGTTCCCCTCATCAATTGAAGTGTTTCTCCACAATTTTAGGCATTTTTTTGGAAATTAAATTTTTGAGGGAAATTCGACAGGCGCGGACCTTACAAAATTAGTGAAAATTTGGTACTATCTTAAATTGTGCTAACAAAATAGTTTTTGTTTAAATTATTTGTTCCCCTCATCAAAAGAAGTGTTTCTCCACAATTTTAGGCAATTTTTGGAAAATTGAATTATTGAGGGAAATTCGAAAGGCGCGGACCTTACAAAAATAGTGAAAATTTGGTACTATCTTAAATTGTGCTAACAAAATAGTTTTTGTTTAAATTATTTGTTCCCCTCGTCAAGTGAGGTGTTTCTCCACAATTTTAGGCAATTTTTGGAAATTAAATTTTTGAGGGAAATTCGACAGGCGCGGACCTTACAAAATTAGTGAAAATTTGGTACTATCTTAAATTGTGCTAATAAAATAGTTTTTGTTTAAATTATTTGTTCCCCTCATCAAAAGAAGTGTTTCTCCACAATTTTAGGCAATTTTTGGAAAATTGAATTTTTGAGGGAAATTCGAAAGGCGCGGACCTTACAAAAATAGTGAAAATTTGGTACTATCTTAAATTGTGCTAATAAAATAGTTTTTGTTTAAATTATTTGTTCCCCTCATCAATTGAAGTGTTTCTCCACAATTTTAGGCAATTTTTGGAAAATAGAATTTTTGAGGGAAATTCAACAGGCGCGTACCTTACAAAAATAGTGAAAATTTGGTACTATCTTAAATTGTGCTAATAAAATAGTTTTTGTTTAAATTATTTGTTCCCCTCATCAAGTGAGGTGTTTCTCCACAATTTTAGTCAATTTTTGGAAAATTGAATTTTTGAGGTAAATTCGAAAGGCGTGTCCCTTACAAAAATAGTGAAAATTTGGTACTATCTTAAATTGTGCTTACAAAATAGTTTTTGTTTAAATTATTTGTTTCCCTCATCAAAAGTAGTGTTTCTCCACAATTTTAGGCAATTTATGGAAAATTGAATTTTTGTGGGAAATTCGACAAGCGCGGAACTTACAAAAATAGTGAAAATTTGGTACTATCTTTAATTGTGCTAAGAAAATAGATTTTGTTTAAATTATTTGTTCCCTACATCAAAAGAAGTGTTTCTCCACAATTTTAGGCAATTTTTGGAATATTGAAATTTTGGGGAAAATTCGACAGCGGCGGACCTTACAAAAATAGTGAAATTTTGGTACTATCTTAAATTGTGCTAATAAAATAGTTTTTGTTTAAATTATTTGTTCCCCTCATCAATTGAAGTGTTTCTCCACAATTTTAGGCAATTTTTGGAAAATTGAATTTTTGAGGTAAATTCGAAAGGCGCGGACCTTACAAAAATAGTGAAAATTTGGTACTATCTTAAATTGAGCTTACAAAATAGTTTTTGTTTAAATTATTTGTTCCCCTCATCAAGTGAGGTGTTTCTCCACAGTTTTAGGCAATTTTTGTAAAATTGAATTTTTGAGAGAATTCGACAGGCGCGGACCTTACAAAAATAGTGAAAATTTGGTACTATCTAAAATTGTGCTAAGAAAATAGTTTTTGTTTAAATCATTTGTTCCCCTCGTCAAAAGAAGTGTTTCTCCACAATTTTAGGCAATTTTTGGAAAATTGAATTTTTGCGGGAAATTTGAAAGGCTCGGACCTTACAAAAATAGTGAAAATTTGGTACTATCTTAAATTGTGCTAATAAAATAGTTTTTGTTTAAATTATTTGTTCCCCTCATCACGTGAGGTGTTTCTCCACAATTTTAGGCAATTTTTGGAAAATTGAATTTTTGAGGGAAATTCGACAGGCGCGGACCTTACAAAAATAGTTAAAATTTGGTATTATCTTAAATTGTGCTAGGAAAATAGTTTTTGTTTAAATCATTTGTTCCCCTCGTCAAAAGAAGTGTTTCTCCACAATTTTAGGCAATTTTTGGAAAATTGAATTTTTGAGGGAAAATCGACAGGCGCGGACCTTACAAAAATAGTGATAATTTGGTACTATCTTAAATTGTGCTAAGAAAATACTTTTTGTTTAAATTATTTGTTCCCCTCATCAAGTGAGGTGTTTCTCCACAATTTTAGGCAATTTTTGGAAAATTGAATTTTTGAGGGAAATTCGACAGGCGAGGACCTTACAAAAATAGTGAAATTTTGGTACTATCTTAAATTGTGCTAATAAAATAGTTTTTGTTTAAATTATTTGTTCCCCTCATCAAGTGAGGTGTTTCTCCACAATTTTAGGCAATTTTTGGAAAATTGAATTTTTGAGGGAAATTCGACAGGCGCGGACCTTACAAAAATAGTGAAAATTTGGTACTATCTTAAATTGTGCTAAGAAAATACTTTTTGTTTAAATTATTTGTTCCCCTCATCAATTGAAGTGTTTCTCCACAATTTTAGGCATTTTTTTGGAAATTAAATTTTTGAGGGAAATTCGACAGGCGCGGACCTTACAAAATTAGTGAAAATTTGGTACTATCTTAAATTGTGCTAACAAAATAGTTTTTGTTTAAATTATTTGTTCCCCTCATCAAAAGAAGTGTTTCTCCACAATTTTAGGCAATTTTTGGAAAATTGAATTATTGAGGGAAATTCGAAAGGCGCGGACCTTACAAAAATAGTGAAAATTTGGTACTATCTTAAATTGTGCTAACAAAACAGTTTTTGTTTAAATTATTTGTTCCCCTTGTCAAGTGAGGTGTTTCTCCACAATTTTAGGCAATTTTTGGAAATTAAATTTTTGGGGGAAATTCGACAGGCGCGGACCTTACAAAATTAGTGAAAATTTGGTACTATCTTACATTGTGCTAATAAAATAGTTTTTGTTTAAATTATTTGTTCCCCTCATCAAGTGAGGTGTTTCTCCACAATTTTAGGCAATTTTTGGAAAATTGAATTTTTGAGGTAAATTCGAAAGGCGCGGACCTTACAAAAATAGTGAAAATTTGGTACTATCTTAAATTGTGCTAAGAAAATCCTTTTTGTTTAAATTATTTGTTCCCCTCATCAATTGAAGTGGTTCTCCACAATTTTAGGCATTTTTTTGAAAATTGAATTTTTGAGGGAAATTCGACAGGCGCAGACCTTACAAAAATAGTGATAATTTGGTACTATCTTAAATTGGGCTAACAAAATAGTTTTTGTTTAAATTATTTGTTCTCCTCATCAAAAGTAGTGTTTCTCCAATATTTTAGGCATTTTTTTGAAATTTGAATTTTTGAGGGAAATTCGACAGGCGCGTACCTTACAAAAATAGTGAAAATTTGGTATTATCTTAAATTGTGCTAACAAAATAGTTTTTGTTTAAATTATTTGTTCCCCTCATCAAGTGAGGTGTTTCTCCACAATTTTAGGCAATTTTTGGAAAATTGAATTTTTGAGGGAAATTCGACAGGCGCGGACCTTACAAAAATAGTGAAAATTTGGTACTATCTTAAATTGTGCTAACAAAATAGTTTTTGTTTAAATTATTTGTTCCCCTCATCAAGTGAGGTGTTTCTCCACAATTTTAGGCAATTTTTGGAAAATTGAATTTTTGTGGGAAATTCAACAGGCGCGGACCTTTCAAAAATAGTTAAAATTTGGTACTATCTTAAATTGTGCTAACAAAATAGCTTTTGATTAAATTATTTGTTTCCCTCATCAAAAGTAGTGTTTCTCCACAATTTTAGGCAATTTTTGGAAAATTGAATTTTTGTTGGAAATTCGACAGGCGCAGAACTTACAAAAATAGTGAAAATTTGGTACTATCTTTAATTGTGCTAAGAAAATAGTTTTTGTTTAAATTATTTGTTCCCCTCATCAAAAGAAGTGTTTCTCCACAATTTTATGCAATTTTTGGAATATTGAAATTTTGAGGGAAATTCAACAGGCGCGGACCTTACAAAAATAGTAAAAATTTGGTACTATCTTAAATTGTGCTAACAAAATAGTTTTTGTTTAAATTATTTGTTCTCCTCATCAAAAGTAGTGTTTCTCCAATATTTTAGGCATTTTTTTGAAATTTGAATTTTTGAGGGAAATTCGACAGGCGCGTACCTTACAAAAATAGTGAAAATTTGGTATTATCTTAAATTGTGCTAACAAAATAGTTTTTGTTTAAATTATTTGTTCCCCTCATCAAGTGAGGTGTTTCTCCACAATTTTAGGCAATTTTTGGAAAATTGAATTTTTGAGGGAAATTCGACAGGCGCGGACCTTACAAAAATAGTGAAAATTTGGTACTATCTTAAATTGTGCTAACAAAATAGTTTTTGTTTAAATTATTTGTTCCCCTCATCAAGTGAGGTGTTTCTCCACAATTTTAGGCAATTTTTGGAAAATTGAATTTTTGTGGGAAATTCGACAGGCGCGGACCTTACAAAAATAGTTAAAATTTGGTACTATCTTAAATTGTGCTAACAAAATAGTTTTTGTTTAAATTATTTGTTCCCCTCATCAATTGAAGTGTTTCTCCACAATTTTAGGCAATTTTTGGAAAATTGAATTTTTGAGGGAAATCCGACACGCGCAGACCTTACAAAAAAAGTTAAAATTTGGTACTATCTTAAATTGTGCTAACAAAATAGTTTTTGTTTAAATTATTTGTTCCCCTCATCAAAAGAAGTGTTTCTCAACAATTTTATGCAATTTTTGGAATATTGAAATTTTGAGGGAAATTCAACAGGCGCGGACCTTACAAAAATAGTAAAAATTTGGTACTATCTTAAATTGTGCTAACAAAATAGTTTTTGTTTAAATTATTTGTTCTCCTCATCAAAAGTAGTGTTTCTCCAATATTTTAGGCATTTTTTTGAAATTTGAATTTTTGAGGGAAATTCGACAGGCGCGTACCTTACAAAAATAGTGAAAATTTGGTACTATCTTAAATTGGGCTAACAAAATAGCTTTTGTTTAAATTATTTGTTTCCCTCATCAAAAGTAGTGTTTCTCCACAATTTTAGGCAATTTTTGGAAAATTGAATTTTTGTTGGAAATTCGACAGGCGCGGAACTTACAAAAATAGTGAAAATTTGGTACTATCTTTAATTGTGCTAAGAAAATAGTTTTTGTTTAAATTATTTGTTCCCCTCATCAAGTGAGGTGTTTCTCCACAATTTTAGGCAATTTTTGGAAAATTGAATTTTTGAGGGAAATTCGACAGGTGCGGACCTTTAAAAAATAGTGAAAAATTGGTACTATTTTAAATTGTGCTAATAAAATAGTTTTTGTTTAAATTATTTGTTCCCCTCATCAATCTAAGTGTTTCTCCACAATTTTAGGCAATTTTTGGAAAATTGAATTTTTGAGGGAAATTCGACAGGCGCGGACCTTACAAAAATAGTGAAAATTTGGTACTATCTTAAATTGTGCTAACAAAATTGTTTTTGTTTAAATTATTTGTTTACCTCATCAAAAGAAGTGTTTCTGCACAATTATATGCAATTTTTGGAAAATTGAAATTTTGAGGGAAATTCGACAGGCGCGAACCTTACAAAAAAAGTGAAAATTTGGTACTGTCTTTAATTGTGCTAAGAAAATAGTTTTTGTTTAAATTATTTGTTCCCCTCATCAAAAGAAGTGTTTCTCCACAATTTTATGAAATTTTTGGAATATTGAAATTTTGAGGGAAATTCAACAGGCGCGGACCTTACAAAAATAGCGAAAATTTGGTATTATCTGAAATTGTGCTAATAAAATAGTTTTTGTTTAAATTATTTGTTCCCCTCATCAATTGAAGTGTTTCTCCACAATTTTAGGCAATTTTTGGAAAATTGAATTTTTGTTGGAAATTCGACAGGCGCGGACCTTCCAAAAATAGTGAAAATTTGGTACTATCTTAAATTGTGCTAAAAAAATAGTTTTTGTTTAAATTATTTGTTCCCCTCATCAATTGAAGTATTTCTCCATAATTTTAGGCAATTTTTGGAAAATTGAATTTTTGAGGGAAATTCGACAGGCGCGGACCTTACAAAAGTAGTTAAAATTTGGTACTATCTTAAATTGTGCTTAGAAAATAGTTTTTGTTTAAATCATTTGTTCCCCTCGTCAAAAGAAGTGTTTCTCCACAATTTTAGGCAATTTTTGGAAAATTGAATTTTTGAGGGAAAATCGACAGGCGCGGACCTTACAAAAATAATGAAAATTTGGTACTATCTTAAATTGTGCTAAGAAAATAGTTTTTGTTTAAATTATTTGTTCCCCTCATCAATTGAAGTGTTTCTCCACAATTTTAGGCATTTTTTTGAAAATTGAATTTTTGAGGGAAATTCGACAGGCGGGGACCTTATAAAAATAGTGATAATTTGGTACTATCTTAAATTGTGCTAAGAAAATAGCTTTTGTTTAAATTATTTGTTTCCCTCATCAAAAGTAGTGTTTCTCCACATTTTTAGGCAATTTTTGGAAAATTGAATTTTTGTTGGAAATTCGACAGGCGCGGAACTTACAAAAATAGTGAAATTTTGGTACTATCTTAAATTGTGCTAATAAAATAGTTTTTGTTTAAATTATTTGTTCCCCTCATCAATTGAAGTGTTTCTCCACAATACTAGACAATTTTTGGAAAATTGAATTTTTGAGGGAAATTCGACACGCGCGGACCTTACAAAAATAGTTAAAATTTGGTACTATCTTAAATTGTGCTAAGAAAATAGTTTTTGTTAAAATCATTTGTTCCCCTCGTCAAAAGAAGTGTTTCTCCACAATTGTAGGCAATTTTTGGAAAATTGAATTTTTGAGGGAAAATCGACAGGCGCGGACCTTACAAAAATAGTGAAAATGTGGTACTATCTTAAATTGTGCTAAGAAAATACTTTTTGTTTAAATTATTTGTTCCCCTCATCAATTGAAGTGTTTCTCCACAATTTTAGGCATTTTTTTGGAAATTAAATTTTTGAGGAAAATTCGACAGGCGCGGACCTTACAAAATTAGTGAAAATTTGGTACTATCTTAAATTGTGCTAACAAAAAAGTTTTTGTTTAAATTATTTGTTCCCCTCATCAAAAGAAGTGTTTCTCCACAATTTTAGGCAATTTTTGGAAAATTGAATTTTTGAGGGAATTTCGAAAGGCGCGGACCTTACAAAAAATAGTGAAAATTTGGTACTATCTTAAATTGTGCTAACAAAATAGTTTTTGTTTAAATTATTTGTTCCCCTCATCAAGTGAGGTGTTTCTCCACAATTTTAGGCAATTTTTGGAAAATTGAATTTTTGAGGGAAATTCGACAGGCGCGGACCTTTAAAAAATTGTGAAAAATTGGTACTATTTTAAATTGTGCTAATAAAATAGTTTTTGTTTAAATTATTTGTTCCCCTCATCAATCTAAGTGTTTCTCCACAATTTTAGGCAATTTTTGGAAAATTGAATTTTTGAGGGAAATTCGACAGGCGCGGACCTTACAAAAATAGTGAAAATTTGGTACTATCTTAAATTGTGCTAAGAAAATCCTTTTTGTTTAAATTATTTGTTCCCCTCATCAATTGAAGTGGTTCTCCACAATTTTAGGCATTTTTTTGAAAATTGAATTTTTGAGGGAAATTCGACAGGCGCAGACCTTACAAATATAGTGATAATTTGGTACTATCTTAAATTGGGCTAACAAAATAGCTTTTGTTTAAATTATTTGTTTCCCTCATCAAAAGTAGTGTTTCTCCACAATTTTAGGCAATTTTTGGAAAATTGAATTTTTGTTGGAAATTCGACAGGCGCGGAACTTACAAAAATAGTGAAAATTTGGTACTATCTTTAATTGTGCTAAGAAAATAGTTTTTGTTTAAATTATTTGTTCCCCTCATCAAAAGAAGTGTTTCTCCACAATTTTATGCAATTTTTGGAATATTGAAATTTTGAGGGAAATTCAACAGGCGCGGACCTTACAAAAATAGTAAAAATTTGGTACTATCTTAAATTGTGCTAACAAAATAGTTTTTGTTTAAATTATTTGTTCCCCTCATCAAAAGTAGTGTTTCTCCAATATTTTAGGCATTTTTTTGAAAATTGAATTTTTGAGGGAAATTCGACAGGCGCGTACCTTACAAAAATAGTGAAAATTTGGTATTATCTTAAATTGTGCTAACAAAATAGTTTTTGTTTAAATTATTTGTTCCCCTCATCAAGTGAGGTGTTTCTCCACAATTTTAGGCAATTTTTGGAAAATTGAATTTTTGAGGGAAATTCGACAGGCGCGGACCTTACAAAAATAGTGAAAATTTGGTACTATCTTAAATTGTGCTAACAAAATAGTTTTTGTTTAAATTATTTGTTCCCCTCATCAAGTGAGGTGTTTCTCCACAATTTTAGGCAATTTTTGGAAAATTGAATTTTTGTGGGAAATTCGACAGGCGCGGACCTTACAAAAATAGTTAAAATTAAGTACTATCTTAAATTGTGCTAACAAAATAGTTTTTGTTTAAATTATTTGTTCCCCTCATCAATTGAAGTGTTTCTCCACAATTTTAGGCAATTTTTGGAAAATTGAATTTTTGAGGGAAATCCGACACGCGCGGACCTTACAAAAATAGTTAAAATTTGGTACTATCTTAAATTGTGCTAACAAAATAGTTTTTGTTTAAATTATTTGTTCCCCTCATCAAATGAGGTGTTTCTCCACAATTTTAGGCAATTTTTGGAAAATTGAATTTTTGAGGGAAATTCGACAGGTGCGGACCTTTAAAAAATAGTGAAAAATTGGTACTATTTTAAATTGTGCTAATAAAATAGTTTTTGTTTAAATTATTTGTTCCCTTCATCAATCTAAGTGTTTCTCCACAATTTTAGGCAATTTTTGGAAAATTGAATTTTTGAGGGAAATTCAACAGGCGCGAACCTTACAAAAATAGTGAAAATTTGGTACTATCTTAAATTGTGCTAACAAAATTGTTTTTGTTTAAATTATTTGTTCCCCTCATCAAGTGAGGTGTTTCTGCACAATTATATGCAATTTTTGGAAAATTGAAATTTTGAGGGAAATTCGACAGGCGCGAACCTTACAAAAATAGTGAAAATTTGGTATTATCTTAAATTGTGCTAAGAAAATAGTTTTTGTTTAAATTATTTCTTCCCCTCATCAAAAGAAGTGTTTCTCCACAATTTTATGAAATTTTTGGAATATTGAAATTTTGAGGGAAATTCAACAGGCGCGGACCTTACAAAAATAGCGAAAATTTGGTATTATCTGAAATTGTGCTAATAAAATAGTTTTTGTTTAAATTATTTGTTCCCCTCATCAATTGAAGTGTTTCTTCACAATTTTAGGCAATTTTTAGAAATAGAATTTTTGAGGGAAATTCAACAGGCGCGTACCATACAAAAATAGTGAAAATTTGGTACTATCTTAAATTGTGCTAACAAAATAGTTTTTGTTTAAATTATTTGTTCCCCTCATCAAGTGAGGTGTTTCTCCACAATTTTAGGCAATTTTTGGAAAATTGAATTTTTGAGGGAAAATCGACAGGCGCGTACCTTACAAAAATAGTGAAAATTTGGTACTATCTTAAATTGTGCTAAGAAAATACTTTTTGTTTAAATTATTTGTTCCCCTCATCAATTGAAGTGTTTCTCCACAATTTTAGGCATTTTTTTGAAAATTGAATTTTTGAGGGAAATTCGACAGGCGGGGACCTTATAAAAATAGTGATAATTTGGTACTATCTTAAATTGTGCTAAGAAAATAGCTTTTGTTTAAATTATTTGTTTCCCTCATCAAAAGTAGTGTTTCTCCACAATTTTAGGCAATTTTTGGAAAATTGAATTTTTGTTGGAAATTCGACAGGCGCGGAACTTACAAAAATAGTGAAAATTTGGTACTATCTTTAATTGTGCTAAGAAAATAGTTTTTGTTTAAATTATTTGTTCCCCTCATCAAAAGAAGTGTTTCTCCACAATTTTAGGCAATTTTTGGAATATTGAAGTTTTGAGGGGAATTCAACAGGCGCGGACCTTACAAAAATAGTGAAAATTTGGTATTATCTTAAATTGTGCTAATAAAATAGTTTTTGTTTAAATTATTTGTTCCCCTCATCAATTGAAGTGTTTCTTCACAATTTTAGGCAATTTTTGGAAAATAGAATTTTTGAGGGAAATTCAACAGGCGCGTACCTTACAAAAATAGTGAAAATTTGGTACTATCTTAAATTGTGCTAACAAAATAGTTTTTGTTTAAATTATTTGTTCCCCTCATCAAAAGTAGTGTTTCTCCACAATTTTAGGCATTTTTTTGAAAATTGAATTTTTGAGGGAAATTCGACAGGCGCGTACCTTACAAAAATAGTGAAAATTTGGTACTATCTTAAATTGTGCTAACAAAATAGTTTTTGTTTAAATTATTTGTTCCCCTCATCAAGTGAGGTGTTTCTCCACAATTTTAGGCAATTTTTGGAAAATTGAATTTTTGAGGGAAATTCGACAGGCGCGGACCTTACAAAAATAGTGAAAATTTGGTACTATCTTAAATTGTGCTAAAAAAATAGTTTTTGTTTAAATTATTTGTTCCCCTCATCAATTGAAGTATTTCTCCATAATTTTAGGCAATTTTTGGAAAATTGAATTTTTGAGGGAAATTCGACAGGCGTGGACCTTACAAAAATAGTTAAAATTTGGTACTATCTTAAATTGTGCTAAGAAAATAGTTTTTGTTTAAATTATTTGTTCCCCTCATCAATTGAAGTGTTTCTCCACAATTTTAGGCAATTTTTGGAAAATTGAATTTTTGAGGGAAATCCGACACGCGCGGACCTTACAAAAATAGTTAAAATTTGGTACTATCTTAAATTGTGCTAAGAAAATAGTTTTTGTTAAAATCATTTGTTCCCCTCGTCAAAAGAAGTGTTTCTCCACAATTTTATGCAATTTTGGAATATTGAAATTTTGAGGGAAATTCAACAGGCGCGGACCTTACAAAAATAGTGAAAATTTGGTATTATCTTAAATTGTGCTAATAAAATAGTTTTTGTTTAAATTATTTGTTCCCCTCATCAATTGAAGTGTTTCTCCACAATTTTAGGCATTTTTTTTGAAAATTGAATTTTTGAGGGAAATTCGACAGGCGCGGACCTTATAAAAATAGTGATAATTTGGTACTATCTTAAATTGTGCTAAGAAAATAGCTTTTGTTTAAATTATTTGTTTCCCTCATCAAAAGTAGTGTTTCTCCACAATTTTAGGCAATTTTTGGAAAATTGAATTTTTGTTGGAAATTCGACAGGCGCGGAACTTACAAAAATAGTGAAAATTTGGTACTATCTTTAATTGTGCTAAGAAAATAGTTTTTGTTTAAATTATTTGTTCCCCTCATCAAAAGAAGTGTTTCTCCACAATTTTATGCAATTTTTGGAATATTGAAGTTTTGAGGGGAATTCAACAGGCGCGGACCTTACAAAAATAGTGAAAATTTGGTATTATCTTAAATTGTGCTAATAAAATAGTTTTTGTTTAAATTATTTGTTCCCCTCATCAATTGAAGTGTTTCTTCACAATTTTAGGCAATTTTTGGAAAATAGAATTTTTGAGGGAAATTCAACAGGCGCGTACCTTACAAAAATAGTGAAAATTTGGTACTATCTTAAATTGTGCTAACAAAATAGTTTTTGTTTAAATTATTTGTTCCCCTCATCAAAAGTAGTGTTTCTCCACAATTTTAGGCATTTTTTTGAAAATTGAATTTTTGAGGGAAATTCGACAGGCGCGTACCTTACAAAAATAGTGAAAATTTGGTACTATCTTAAATTGTGCTAACAAAATAGGTTTTGTTTAAATTATTTGTTCCCCTCATCAAGTGAGGTGTTTCTCCACAATTTTAGGCAATTTTTGGAAAATTGAATTTTTGAGGGAAATTCGACAGGCGCGGACCTTACAAAAATAGTGAAAATTTGGTACTATCTTAAATTGTGCTAAAAAAATAGTTTTTGTTTAAATTATTTGTTCCCCTCATCAATTGAAGTATTTCTCCATAATTTTAGGCAATTTTTGGAAAATTGAATTTTTGAGGGAAATTCGACAGGCGTGGACCTTACAAAAATAGTTAAAATTTGGTACTATCTTAAATTGTGCTAAGAAAATAGTTTTTGTTTAAATTATTTGTTCCCCTCATCAATTGAAGTGTTTCTCCACAATTTTAGGCAATTTTTGGAAAATTGAATTTTTGAGGGAAATCCGACACGCGCGGACCTTACAAAAATAGTTAAAATTTGGTACTATCTTAAATTGTGCTAAGAAAATAGTTTTTGTTAAAATCATTTGTTCCCCTCGTCAAAAGAAGTGTTTCTCCACAATTTTATGCAATTTTGGAATATTGAAATTTTGAGGGAAATTCAACAGGCGCGGACCTTACAAATATAGTGAAAATTTGGTATTATCTTAAATTGTGCTAATAAAATAGTTTTTGTTTAAATTATTTGTTCCCCTCATCAATTGAAGTATTTCATCATAATTTTAGGCAATTTTTGGAAAATTGAATTTTTGAGGGAAATTCGACAGGCGTGGACCTTACAAAAATAGTTAAAATTTGGTACTATCTTAAATTGTGCTAAGAAAATAGTTTTTGTTTAAATTATTTGTTTACCTCATCAAAAGAAGTGTTTCTGCACAATTTTATGCAATTTTTGGAAAATTGAAATTTTGAGGGAAATTCGACAGGCGCGAACCTTACAAAAAAAGTGAAAATTTGGTACTGTCTTTAATTGTGCTAAGAAAATAGTTTTTGTTTAAATTATTTGTTCCCCTCATCAATTGAAGTGTTTCTCCACAATTTTATGAAATTTTTGGAATATTGAAATTTTGAGGGAAATTCAACAGGCGTGGACCTTACAAAAATAGCGAAAATTTGGTATTATCTGAAATTGTGCTAATAAAATAGTTTTTGTTTAAATTATTTGTTCCCCTCATCAATTGAAGTGTTTCTTCACAATTTTAGGCAATTTTTAGAAATAGAATTTTTGAGGGAAATTCAACAGGCGCGTACCTTACAAAAATAGTGAAAATTTGGTACTATCTTAAATTGTGCTAACAAAATAGTTTTTGTTTAAATTATTTGTTCCCCTCATCAAGTGAGGTGTTTCTCCACAATTTTAGGCAATTTTTGGAAAATTGAATTTTTGTTGGAAATTCGACAGGCGCGGACCTTACAAAAATAGTGAAAATTTGGTACTATCTTAAATTGTGCTAAAAAAATAGTTTTTGTTTAAATTATTTGTTCCCCTCATCAATTGAAGTATTTCTCCATAATTTTAGGCAATTTTTGGAAAATTGAATTTTTGAGGGAAATTCGACAGGCGCGGACCTTACAAAAGTAGTTAAAATTTGGTACTATCTTAAATTGTGCTAAGAAAATAGTTTTTGTTTAAATCATTTGTTCCCCTCGTCAAAAGAAGTGTTTCTCCACAATTTTAGGCAATTTTTGGAAAATTGAATTTTTGAGGGAAAATCGACAGGCGCGTACCTTACAAAAATAGTGAAAATTTGGTACTATCTTAAATTGTGCTAAGAAAATACTTTTTGTTTAAATTATTTGTTCCCCTCATCAATTGAAGTGTTTCTCCACAATTTTAGGCATTTTTTTGAAAATTGAATTTTTGAGGGAAATTCGACAGGCGGGGACCTTATAAAAATAGTGATAATTTGGTACTATCTTAAATTGTGCTAAGAAAATAGCTTTTGTTTAAATTATTTGTTTCCCTCATCAAAAGTAGTGTTTCTCCACAATTTTAGGCAATTTTTGGAAAATTGAATTTTTGTTGGAAATTCGACAGGCGCGGAACTTACAAAAATAGTGAAAATTTGGTATTATCTTAAATTGTGCTAACAAAATAGTTTTTGTTTAAATTATTTGTTCCCCTCATCAAGTGAGGTGTTTCTCCACAATTTTAGGCAATTTTTGGAAAATTGAATTTTTGAGGGAAATTCGACAGGCGCGGACCTTACAAAAATAGTGAAAATTTGGTACTATCTTAAATTGTGCTAACAAAATAGTTTTTGTTTAAATTATTTGTTCCCCTCATCAAGTGAGGTGTTTCTCCACAATTTTAGGCAATTTTTGGAAAATTGAATTTTTGTGGGAAATTCGACAGGCGTGGACCTTACAAAAATAGTTAAAATTTGGTACTATCTTAAATTGTGCTAACAAAATAGTTTTTGTTTAAATTATTTGTTCCCCTCATCAATTGAAGTGTTTCTCCACAATTTTAGGCAATTTTTGGAAAATTGAATTTTTGAGGGAAATCCGACACGCGCGGACCTTACAAAAATAGTGAAAATTTGGTACTATCTTAAATTGTGCTAACAAAATAGTTTTTGTTTAAATTATTTGTTCCCCTCATCAAAAGAAGTGTTTCTCCACAATTTTATGCAATTTTTGGAAAATTGAAATTTTGAGGGAAATTCAACAGGCGCGGACCTTACAAAAATAGTAAAAATTTGGTACTGTCTTAAATTGTGCTAACAAAATAGTTTTTGTTTAAATTATTTGTTCTCCTCATCAAAAGTAGTGTTTCTCCAATATTTTAGGCATTTTTTTGAAATTTGAATTTTTGAGGGAAATTCGACAGGCGCGTACCTTACAAAAATAGTGAAAATTTGGTACTATCTTAAATTGGGCTAACAAAATAGCTTTTGTTTAAATTATTTGTTTCCCTCATCAAAAGTAGTGTTTCTCCACAATTTTAGGCAATTTTTGGAAAATTGAATTTTTGTTGGAAATTCGACAGGCGCGGAACTTACAAAAATAGTGAAAATTTGGTACTATCTTTAATTGTGCTAAGAAAATAGTTTTTGTTTAAATTATTTGTTCCCCTCATCAAGTGAGGTGTTTCTCCACAATTTTAGGCAATTTTTGGAAAATTGAATTTTTGAGGGAAATTCGACAGGTGCGGACCTTTAAAAAATAGTGAAAAATTGGTACTATTTTAAATTGTGCTAATAAAATAGTTTTTGTTTAAATTATTTGTTCCCCTCATCAATCTAAGTGTTTCTACATAATTTTAGGCAATTTTTGGAAAATAGAAATTTTGAGGGAAATTCAACAGGCGCGGACCTTACAAAAATAGTGAAAATTTGGTACTATCTTAAATTGTGCTAACAAAATTGTTTTTGTTTAGATTATTTGTTTACCTCATCAAAAGAAGTGTTTCTGCACAATTATATGCAATTTTTGGAAAATTGAAATTTTGAGGGAAATTCGACAGGCGCGAACCTTACAAAAAAAGTGAAAATTTGGTACTGTCTTTAATTGTGCTAAGAAAATAGTTTTTGTTTAAATTATTTGTTCCCCTCATCAAAAGAAGTGTTTCTCCACAATTTTATGAAATTTTTGGAATATTGAAATTTTGAGGGAAATTCAACAGGCGCGGACCTTACAAAAATAGCGAAAATTTGGTATTATCTGAAATTGTGCTAATAAAATAGTTTTTGTTTAAATTATTTGTTCCCCTCATCAATTGAAGTGTTTCTCCACAATTTTAGGCAATTTTTGGAAAATTGAATTTTTGTTGGAAATTCGACAGGCGCGGACCTTCCAAAAATAGTGAAAATTTGGTACTGTCTTAAATTGTGCTAAAAAAATAGTTTTTGTTTAAATTATTTGTTCCCCTCATCAATTGAAGTATTTCTCCATAATTTTAGGCAATTTTTGGAAAATTGAATTTTTGAGGGAAATTCGACAGGCGCGGACCTTACAAAAGTAGTTAAAATTTGGTACTATCTTAAATTGTGCTAAGAAAATAGTTTTTGTTTAAATCATTTGTTCCCCTCGTCAAAAGAAGTGTTTCTCCACAATTTTAGGCAATTTTTGGAAAATTGAATTTTTGAGGGAAAATCGACAGGCGCGGACCTTACAAAAATAATGAAAATTTGGTACTATCTTAAATTGTGCTAAGAAAATAGTTTTTGTTTAAATTATTTGTTCCCCTCATCAATTGAAGTGTTTCTCCACAATTTTAGGCATTTTTTTGAAAATTGAATTTTTGAGGGAAATTCGACAGGCGGGGACCTTATAAAAATAGTGATAATTTGGTACTATCTTAAATTGTGCTAAGAAAATAGCTTTTGTTTAAATTATTTGTTTCCCTCATCAAAAGTAGTGTTTCTCCACATTTTTAGGCAATTTTTGGAAAATTGAATTTTTGTTGGAAATTCGACAGGCGCGGAACTTACAAAAATAGTGAAATTTTGGTACTATCTTAAATTGTGCTAATAAAATAGTTTTTGTTTAAATTATTTGTTCCCCTCATCAATTGAAGTGTTTCTCCACAATTTTAGACAATTTTTGGAAAATTGAATTTTTGAGGGAAATTCGACACGCGCAGACCTTACAAAAATAGTTAAAATTTGGTACTATCTTAAATTGTGCTAAAAAAATAGTTTTTGTTTAAATTATTTGTTCCCCTCATCAATTGAAGTATTTCTCCATAATTTTAGGCAATTTTTGGAAAATTGAATTTTTGAGGGAAATTCAACAGGCGCGGACCTTACAAAAGTAGTTAAAATTTGGTACTATCTTAAATTGTGCTAAGAAAATAGTTTTTGTTTAAATCATTTGTTCCCCTCGTCAAAAGAAGTGTTTCTCCACAATTTTAGGCAATTTTTGGAAAATTGAATTTTTGAGGGAAAATCGACAGGCGCGTACCTTACAAAAATAGTGAAAATTTGGTACTATCTTAAATTGTGCTAAGAAAATACTTTTTGTTTAAATTATTTGTTCCCCTCATCAATTGAAGTGTTTCTCCACAATTTTAGGCATTTTTTTGAAAATTGAATTTTTGAGGGAAATTCGACAGGCGGGGACCTTATAAAAATAGTGATAATTTGGTACTATCTTAAATTGTGCTAAGAAAATAGCTTTTGTTTAAATTATTTGTTTCCCTCATCAAAAGTAGTGTTTCTCCACAATTTTAGGCAATTTTTGGAAAATTGAATTTTTGTTGGAAATTCGACAGGCGCGGAACTTACAAAAATAGTGAAAATTTGGTATTATCTTAAATTGTGCTAACAAAATAGTTTTTGTTTAAATTATTTGTTCCCCTCATCAAGTGAGGTGTTTCTCCACAATTTTAGGCAATTTTTGGAAAATTGAATTTTTGAGGGAAATTCGACAGGCGCGGACCTTACAAAAATAGTGAAAATTTGGTACTATCTTAAATTGTGCTAACAAAATAGTTTTTGTTTAAATTATTTGTTCCCCTCATCAAGTGAGGTGTTTCTCCACAATTTTAGGCAATTTTTGGAAAATTGAATTTTTGTGGGAAATTCGACAGGCGTGGACCTTACAAAAATAGTTAAAATTTGGTACTATCTTAAATTGTGCTAACAAAATAGTTTTTGTTTAAATTATTTGTTCCCCTCATCAATTGAAGTGTTTCTCCACAATTTTAGGCAATTTTTGGAAAATTGAATTTTTGAGGGAAATCCGACACGCGCGGACCTTACAAAAATAGTTAAAATTTGGTACTATCTTAAATTGTGCTAACAAAATAGTTTTTGTTTAAATTATTTGTTCCCCTCATCAAAAGAAGTGTTTCTCCACAATTTTATGCAATTTTTGGAATATTGAAATTTTGAGGGAAATTCAACAGGCGCGGACCTTACAAAAATAGTAAAAATTTGGTACTGTCTTAAATTGTGCTAACAAAATAGTTTTTGTTTAAATTATTTGTTCTCCTCATCAAAAGTAGTGTTTCTCCAATATTTTAGGCATTTTTTTGAAATTTGAATTTTTGAGGGAAATTCGACAGGCGCGTACCTTACAAAAATAGTGAAAATTTGGTACTATCTTAAATTGGGCTAACAAAATAGCTTTTGTTTAAATTATTTGTTTCCCTCATCAAAAGTAGTGTTTCTCCACAATTTTAGGCAATTTTTGGAAAATTGAATTTTTGTTGGAAATTCGACAGGCGCGGAACTTACAAAAATAGTGAAAATTTGGTACTATCTTTAATTGTGCTAAGAAAATAGTTTTTGTTTAAATTATTTGTTCCCCTCATCAAGTGAGGTGTTTCTCCACAATTTTAGGCAATTTTTGGAAAATTGAATTTTTGAGGGAAATTCGACAGGTGCGGACCTTTAAAAAATAGTGAAAAATTGGTACTATTTTAAATTGTGCTAATAAAATAGTTTTTGTTTAAATTATTTGTTCCCCTCATCAATCTAAGTGTTTCTACATAATTTTAGGCAATTTTTGGAAAATAGAAATTTTGAGGGAAATTCAACAGGCGCGGACCTTACAAAAATAGTGAAAATTTGGTACTATCTTAAATTGTGCTAATAAAATAGTTTTTGTTTAAATTATTTGTTTACCTCATCAAAAGAAGTGTTTCTGCACAATTATATGCAATTTTTGGAAAATTGAAATTTTGAGGGAAATTCGACAGGCGCGAACCTTACAAAAAAAGTGAAAATTTGGTACTGTCTTTAATTGTGCTAAGAAAATAGTTTTTGTTTAAATTATTTGTTCCCCTCATCAAAAGAAGTGTTTCTCCACAATTTTATGAAATTTTTGGAATATTGAAATTTTGAGGGAAATTCAACAGGCGCGGACCTTACAAAAATAGCGAAAATTTGGTATTATCTGAAATTGTGCTAATAAAATAGTTTTTGTTTAAATTATTTGTTCCCCTCATCAATTGAAGTGTTTCTCCACAATTTTAGGCAATTTTTGGAAAATTGAATTTTTGTTGGAAATTCGACAGGCGCGGACCTTCCAAAAATAGTGAAAATTTGGTACTATCTTAAATTGTGCTAAAAAAATAGTTTTTGTTTAAATTATTTGTTCCCCTCATCAATTGAAGTATTTCTCCATAATTTTAGGCAATTTTTGGAAAATTGAATTTTTGAGGGAAATTCGACAGGCGCGGACCTTACAAAAGTAGTTAAAATTTGGTACTATCTTAAATTGTGCTAAGAAAATAGTTTTTGTTTAAATCATTTGTTCCCCTCGTCAAAAGAAGTGTTTCTCCACAATTTTAGGCAATTTTTGGAAAATTGAATTTTTGAGGGAAAATCGACAGGCGCGGACCTTACAAAAATAATGAAAATTTGGTACTATCTTAAATTGTGCTAAGAAAATAGTTTTTGTTTAAATTATTTGTTCCCCTCATCAATTGAAGTGTTTCTCCACAATTTTAGGCATTTTTTTGAAAATTGAATTTTTGAGGGAAATTCGACAGGCGGGGACCTTATAAAAATAGTGATAATTTGGTACTATCTTAAATTGTGCTAAGAAAATAGCTTTTGTTTAAATTATTTGTTTCCCTCATCAAAAGTAGTGTTTCTCCACATTTTTAGGCAATTTTTGGAAAATTGAATTTTTGTTGGAAATTCGACAGGCGCGGAACTTACAAAAATAGTGAAATTTTGGTACTATCTTAAATTGTGCTAATAAAATAGTTTTTGTTTAAATTATTTGTTCCCCTCATCAATTGAAGTGTTTCTCCACAATTTTAGACAATTTTTGGAAAATTGAATTTTTGAGGGAAATTCGACACGCGCGGACCTTACAAAAATAGTTAAAATTTGGTACTATCTTAAATTGTGCTAAGAAAATAGTTTTTGTTAAAATCATTTGTTCCCCTCGTCAAAAGAAGTGTTTCTCCACAATTGTAGGCAATTTTTGGAAAATTGAATTTTTGAGGGAAAATCGACAGGCGCGGACCTTACAAAAATAGTGAAAATGTGGTACTATCTTAAATTGTGCTAAGAAAATACTTTTTGTTTAAATTATTTGTTCCCCTCATCAATTGAAGTGTTTCTCCACAATTTTAGGCATTTTTTTGGAAATTAAATTTTTGAGGGAAATTCGACAGGCGCGGACCTTACAAAATTAGTGAAAATTTGGTACTATCTTAAATTGTGCTAACAAAAAAGTTTTTGTTTAAATTATTTGTTCCCCTCATCAAAAGAAGTGTTTCTCCACAATTTTAGGCAATTTTTGGAAAATTGAATTTTTGAGGGAATTTCGAAAGGCGCGGACCTTACAAAAATAGTGAAAATTTGGTACTATCTTAAATTGTGCTAACAAAATAGTTTTTGTTTAAATTATTTGTTCCCCTCATCAAGTGAGGTGTTTCTCCACAATTTTAGGCAATTTTTGGAAAATTGAATTTTTGAGGGAAATTCGACAGGCGCGGACCTTTAAAAAATTGTGAAAAATTGGTACTATTTTAAATTGTGCTAATAAAATAGTTTTTGTTTAAATTATTTGTTCCCCTCATCAATCTAAGTGTTTCTCCACAATTTTAGGCAATTTTTGGAAAATTGAATTTTTGTTGGAAATTCGACAGGCGCGGAACTTACAAAAATAGTGAAAATTTGGTACTATCTTTAATTGTGCTAAGAAAATAGTTTTTGTTTAAATTATTTGTTCCCCTCATCAAGTGAGGTGTTTCTCCACAATTTTAGGCAATTTTTGGAAAATTGAATTTTTGAGGGAAATTCGACAGGTGCGGACCTTTAAAAAATAGTGAAAAATTGGTACTATTTTAAATTGTGCTAATAAAATAGTTTTTGTTTAAATTATTTGTTCCCCTCATCAATCTAAGTGTTTCTACATAATTTTAGGCAATTTTTGGAAAATAGAAATTTTGAGGGAAATTCAACAGGCGCGGACCTTACAAAAATAGTGAAAATTTGGTACTATCTTAAATTGTGCTAATAAAATAGTTTTTGTTTAAATTATTTGTTTACCTCATCAAAAGAAGTGTTTCTGCACAATTATATGCAATTTTTGGAAAATTGAAATTTTGAGGGAAATTCGACAGGCGCGAACCTTACAAAAAAAGTGAAAATTTGGTACTGTCTTTAATTGTGCTAAGAAAATAGTTTTTGTTTAAATTATTTGTTCCCCTCATCAAAAGAAGTGTTTCTCCACAATTTTATGAAATTTTTGGAATATTGAAATTTTGAGGGAAATTCAACAGGCGCGGACCTTACAAAAATAGCGAAAATTTGGTATTATCTGAAATTGTGCTAATAAAATAGTTTTTGTTTAAATTATTTGTTCCCCTCATCAATTGAAGTGTTTCTCCACAATTTTAGGCAATTTTTGGAAAATTGAATTTTTGTTGGAAATTCGACAGGCGCGGACCTTCCAAAAATAGTGAAAATTTGGTACTATCTTAAATTGTGCTAAAAAAATAGTTTTTGTTTAAATTATTTGTTCCCCTCATCAATTGAAGTATTTCTCCATAATTTTAGGCAATTTTTGGAAAATTGAATTTTTGAGGGAAATTCGACAGGCGCGGACCTTACAAAAGTAGTTAAAATTTGGTACTATCTTAAATTGTGCTAAGAAAATAGTTTTTGTTTAAATCATTTGTTCCCCTCGTCAAAAGAAGTGTTTCTCCACAATTTTAGGCAATTTTTGGAAAATTGAATTTTTGAGGGAAAATCGACAGGCGCGGACCTTACAAAAATAATGAAAATTTGGTACTATCTTAAATTGTGCTAAGAAAATAGTTTTTGTTTAAATTATTTGTTCCCCTCATCAATTGAAGTGTTTCTCCACAATTTTAGGCATTTTTTTGAAAATTGAATTTTTGAGGGAAATTCGACAGGCGGGGACCTTATAAAAATAGTGATAATTTGGTACTATCTTAAATTGTGCTAAGAAAATAGCTTTTGTTTAAATTATTTGTTTCCCTCATCAAAAGTAGTGTTTCTCCACATTTTTAGGCAATTTTTGGAAAATTGAATTTTTGTTGGAAATTCGACAGGCGCGGAACTTACAAAAATAGTGAAATTTTGGTACTATCTTAAATTGTGCTAATAAAATAGTTTTTGTTTAAATTATTTGTTCCCCTCATCAATTGAAGTGTTTCTCCACAATTTTAGACAATTTTTGGAAAATTGAATTTTTGAGGGAAATTCGACACGCGCGGACCTTACAAAAATAGTTAAAATTTGGTACTATCTTAAATTGTGCTAAGAAAATAGTTTTTGTTAAAATCATTTGTTCCCCTCGTCAAAAGAAGTGTTTCTCCACAATTGTAGGCAATTTTTGGAAAATTGAATTTTTGAGGGAAAATCGACAGGCGCGGACCTTACAAAAATAGTGAAAATGTGGTACTATCTTAAATTGTGCTAAGAAAATACTTTTTGTTTAAATTATTTGTTCCCCTCATCAATTGAAGTGTTTCTCCACAATTTTAGGCATTTTTTTGGAAATTAAATTTTTGAGGGAAATTCGACAGGCGCGGACCTTACAAAATTAGTGAAAATTTGGTACTATCTTAAATTGTGCTAACAAAAAAGTTTTTGTTTAAATTATTTGTTCCCCTCATCAAAAGAAGTGTTTCTCCACAATTTTAGGCAATTTTTGGAAAATTGAATTTTTGAGGGAATTTCGAAAGGCGCGGACCTTACAAAAATAGTGAAAATTTGGTACTATCTTAAATTGTGCTAACAAAATAGTTTTTGTTTAAATTATTTGTTCCCCTCATCAAGTGAGGTGTTTCTCCACAATTTTAGGCAATTTTTGGAAAATTGAATTTTTGAGGGAAATTCGACAGGCGCGGACCTTTAAAAAATTGTGAAAAATTGGTACTATTTTAAATTGTGCTAATAAAATAGTTTTTGTTTAAATTATTTGTTCCCCTCATCAATCTAAGTGTTTCTCCACAATTTTAGGCAATTTTTGGAAAATTGAATTTTTGTTGGAAATTCGACAGGCGCGGAACTTACAAAAATAGTGAAAATTTGGTACTATCTTTAATTGTGCTAAGAAAATAGTTTTTGTTTAAATTATTTGTTCCCCTCATCAAGTGAGGTGTTTCTCCACAATTTTAGACAATTTTTGGAAAATTGAATTTTTGAGGGAAATTCGACAGGTGCGGACCTTTAAAAAATAGTGAAAAATTGGTACTATTTTAAATTGTGCTAATAAAATAGTTTTTGTTTAAATTATTTGTTCCCCTCATCAATCTAAGTGTTTCTACATAATTTTAGGCAATTTTTGGAAAATAGAAATTTTGAGGGAAATTCAACAGGCGCGGACCTTACAAAAATAGTGAAAATTTGGTACTATCTTAAATTGTGCTAATAAAATAGTTTTTGTTTAAATTATTTGTTTACCTCATCAAAAGAAGTGTTTCTGCACAATTATATGCAATTTTTGGAAAATTGAAATTTTGAGGGAAATTCGACAGGCGCGTCCCTTACAAAAAAAGTGAAAATTTGGTACTGTCTTTAATTGTGCTAAGAAAATAGTTTTTGTTTAAATTATTTGTTCCCCTCATCAAAAGAAGTGTTTCTCCACAATTTTATGAAATTTTTGGAATATTGAAATTTTGAGGGAAATTCAACAGGCGCGGACCTTACAAAAATAGCGAAAATTTGGTATTATCTGAAAATGTGCTAATAAAATAGTTTTTGTTTAAATTATTTGTTCCCCTCATCAATTGAAGTGTTTCTCCACAATTTTAGGCAATTTTTGGAAAATTGAATTTTTGTTGGAAATTCGACAGGCGCGGACCTTCCAAAAATAGTGAAAATTTGGTACTATCTTAAATTGTGCTAAAAAAATAGTTTTTGTTTAAATTATTTGTTCCCCTCATCAATTGAAGTATTTCTCCATAATTTTAGGCAATTTTTGGAAAATTGAATTTTTGAGGGAAATTCGACAGGCGCGGACCTTACAAAAGTAGTTAAAATTTGGTACTATCTTAAATTGTGCTAAGAAAATAGTTTTTGTTTAAATCATTTGTTCCCCTCGTCAAAAGAAGTGTTTCTCCACAATTTTAGGCAATTTTTGGAAAATTGAATTTTTGAGGGAAAATCGACAGGCGCGGACCTTACAAAAATAATGAAAATTTGGTACTATCTTAAATTGTGCTAAGAAAATAGTTTTTGTTTAAATTATTTGTTCCCCTCATCAATTGAAGTGTTTCTCCACAATTTTAGGCATTTTTTTGAAAATTGAATTTTTGAGGGAAATTCGACAGGCGGGGACCTTATAAAAATAGTGATAATTTGGTACTATCTTAAATTGTGCTAAGAAAATAGCTTTTGTTTAAATTATTTGTTTCCCTCATCAAAAGTAGTGTTTCTCCACATTTTTAGGCAATTTTTGGAAAATTGAATTTTTGTTGGAAATTCGACAGGCGCGGAACTTACAAAAATAGTGAAATTTTGGTACTATCTTAAATTGTGCTAATAAAATAGTTTTTGTTTAAATTATTTGTTCCCCTCATCAATTGAAGTGTTTCTCCACAATTTTAGACAATTTTTGGAAAATTGAATTTTTGAGGGAAATTCGACACGCGCGGACCTTACAAAAATAGTTAAAATTTGGTACTATCTTAAATTGTGCTAAGAAAATAGTTTTTGTTAAAATCATTTGTTCCCCTCGTCAAAAGAAGTGTTTCTCCACAATTGTAGGCAATTTTTGGAAAATTGAATTTTTGAGGGAAAATCGACAGGCGCGGACCTAACAAAAATAGTGAAAATGTGGTACTATCTTAAATTGTGCTAAGAAAATAGTTTTTGTTTAAATTATTTGTTCCCCTCATCAATTGAAGTGTTTCTCCACAATTTTAGGCATTTTTTTGGAAATTAAATTTTTGAGGGAAATTCGACAGGCGCGGACCTTACAAAATTAGTGAAAATTTGGTACTATCTTAAATTGTGCTAACAAAAAAGTTTTTGTTTAAATTATTTGTTCCCCTCATCAAAAGAAGTGTTTCTCCACAATTTTAGGCAATTTTTGGAAAATTGAATTTTTGAGGGAATTTCGAAAGGCGCGGACCTTACAAAAATAGTGAAAATTTGGTACTATCTTAAATTGTGCTAACAAAATAGTTTTTGTTTAAATTATTTGTTCCCCTCATCAAGTGAGGTGTTTCTCCACAATTTTAGGCAATTTTTGGAAAATTGAATTTTTGAGGGAAATTCGACAGGCGCGGACCTTTAAAAAATTGTGAAAAATTGGTACTATTTTAAATTGTGCTAATAAAATAGTTTTTGTTTAAATTATTTGTTCCCCTCATCAATCTAAGTGTTTCTCCACAATTTTAGGCAATTTTTGGAAAATTGAATTTTTGAGGGAAATTCGACAGGCGCGGACCTTACAAAAATAGTGAAAATTTGGTACTATCTTAAATTGTGCTAAGAAAATCCTTTTTGTTTAAATTATTTGTTCCCCTCATCAATTGAAGTGGTTCTCCACAATTTTAGGCATTTTTTTGAAAATTGAATTTTTGAGGGAAATTCGACAGGCGCAGACCTTACAAAAATAGTGATAATTTGGTACTATCTTAAATTGGGCTAACAAAATAGCTTTTGTTTAAATTATTTGTTTCCCTCATCAAAAGTAGTGTTTCTCCACAATTTTAGGCAATTTTTGGAAAATTGAATTTTTGTTGGAAATTCGACAGGCGCGGAACTTACAAAAATAGTGAAAATTTGGTACTATCTTTAATTGTGCTAAGAAAATAGTTTTTGTTTAAATTATTTGTTCCCCTCATCAAAAGAAGTGTTTCTCCACAATTTTATGCAATTTTTGGAATATTGAAATTTTGAGGGAAATTCAACAGGCGCGGACCTTACAAAAATAGTAAAAATTTGGTACTATCTTAAATTGTGCTAACAAAATAGTTTTTGTTTAAATTATTTGTTCCCCTCATCAAAAGTAGTGTTTCTCCAATATTTTAGGCATTTTTTTGAAAATTGAATTTTTGAGGGAAATTCGACAGGCGCGGACCTTACAAAAATAGTGAAAATTTGGTACTATCTTAAATTGTGCTAACAAAATAGTTTTTGTTTAAATTATTTGTTCCCCTCATCAAGTGAGGTGTTTCTCCACAATTTTAGGCAATTTTTGGAAAATTGAATTTTTGTGGGAAATTCGACAGGCGCGGACCTTACAAAAATAGTTAAAATTTGGTACTATCTTAAATTGTGCTAACAAAATAGTTTTTGTTTAAATTATTTGTTCCCCTCATCAATTGAAGTGTTTCTCCACAATTTTAGGCAATTTTTGGAAAATTGAATTTTTGAGGGAAATCCGACACGCGCGGACCTTACAAAAATAGTTAAAATTTGGTACTATCTTAAATTGTGCTAACAAAATAGTTTTTGTTTAAATTATTTGTTCCCCTCATCAAGTGAGGTGTTTCTCCACAATTTTAGGCAATTTTTGGAAAATTGAATTTTTGAGGGAAATTCGACAGGTGCGGACCTTTAAAAAATAGTGAAAAATTGGTACTATTTTAAATTGTGCTAATAAAATAGTTTTTGTTTAAATTATTTGTTCCCCTCATCAATCTAAGTGTTTCTCCACAATTTTAGGCAATTTTTGGAAAATTGAATTTTTGAGGGAAATTCAACAGGCGCGGACCTTACAAAAATAGTGAAAATTTGGTACTATCTTAAATTGTGCTAACAAAATTGTTTTTGTTTAAATTATTTGTTCCCCTCATCAAGTGAGGTGTTTCTGCACAATTATATGCAATTTTTGGAAAATTGAAATTTTGAGGGAAATTCGACAGGCGCGAACCTTACAAAAATAGTGAAAATTTGGTACTATCTTAAATTGTGCTAACAAAATAAGTTTTGTTTAAATTATTTGTTCCCCTCATCAAGTGAGGTGTTTCTCCACAATTTTAGGCAATTTTTGGAAAATTGAATTTTTGTGGGAAATTCGACAGGCGCGGACCTTACAAAAATAGTTAAAATTTGGTACTATCTTAAATTGTGCTAACAAAATAGTTTTTGTTTAAATTATTTGTTCCCCTCATCAATTGAAGTGTTTCTCCACAATTTTAGGCAATTTTTGGAAAATTGAATTTTTGAGGGAAATCCGACACGCGCGGACCTTACAAAAATAGTTAAAATTTGGTACTATCTTAAATTGTGCTAAGAAAATAGTTTTTGTTTAAATTATTTCTTCCCCTCATCAAAAGAAGTGTTTCTCCACAATTTTATGAAATTTTTGGAATATTGAAATTTTGAGGGAAATTCAACAGGCGCGGACCTTACAAAAATAGCGAAAATTTGGTATTATCTGAAATTGTGCTAATAAAATAGTTTTTGTTTAAATTATTTGTTCCCCTCATCAATTGAAGTGTTTCTTCACAATTTTAGGCAATTTTTAGAAATAGAATTTTTGAGGGAAATTCAACAGGCGCGTACCTTACAAAAATAGTGAAAATTTGGTACTATCTTAAATTGTGCTAACAAAATAGTTTTTGTTTAAATTATTTGTTCCCCTCATCAAGTGAGGTGTTTCTCCACAATTTTAGGCAATTTTTGGAAAATTGAATTTTTGTTGGAAATTCGACAGGCGCGGACCTTACAAAAATAGTGAAAATTTGGTACTATCTTAAATTGTGCTAAAAAAATAGTTTTTGTTTAAATTATTTGTTCCCCTCATCAATTGAAGTATTTCTCCATAATTTTAGGCAATTTTTGGAAAATTGAATTTTTGAGGGAAATTCGACAGGCGCGGACCTTACAAAAGTAGTTAAAATTTGGTACTATCTTAAATTGTGCTAAGAAAATAGTTTTTGTTTAAATCATTTGTTCCCCTCGTCAAAAGAAGTGTTTCTCCACAATTTTAGGCAATTTTTGGAAAATTGAATTTTTGAGGGAAAATCGACAGGCGCGTACCTTACAAAAATAGTAAAAATTTGGTACTATCTTAAATTGTGCTAAGAAAATACTTTTTGTTTAAATTATTTGTTCCCCTCATCAATTGAAGTGTTTCTCCACAATTTTAGGCATTTTTTTGAAAATTGAATTTTTGAGGGAAATTCGACAGGCGGGGACCTTATAAAAAAAGTGATAATTTGGTACTATCTTAAATTGTGCTAAGAAAATAGCTTTTGTTTAAATTATTTGTTTCCCTCATCAAAAGAAGTGTTTCTCCACAATTTTAGGCAATTTTTGGAAAATTGAATTTTTGTTGGAAATTCGACAGGCGCGGAACTTAAAAAAATAGCGAAAATTTGGTACTATCTTAAATTGTGCTAAGAAAATAGTTTTTGTTTAAATCATTTGTTCCCCTCGTCAAAAGAAGTGTTTCTCCACAATTTTAGGCAATTTTTGGAAAATTGAATTTTTGAGGGAAAATCGACAGGCGCGTACCTTACAAAAATAGTGAAAATTTGGTACTATCTTAAATTGTGCTAAGAAAATACTTTTTGTTTAAATTATTTGTTCCCCTCATCAATTGAAGTGTTTCTCCACAATTTTAGGCATTTTTTTGAAAATTGAATTTTTGAGGGAAATTCGACAGGCGGGGACCTTATAAAAATAGTGATAATTTGGTACTATCTTAAATTGTGCTAAGAAAATAGCTTTTGTTTAAATTATTTGTTTCCCTCATCAAAAGTAGTGTTTCTCCACAATTTTAGGCAATTTTTGGAAAATTGAATTTTTGTTGGAAATTCGACAGGCGCGGAACTTACAAAAATAGTGAAAATTTGGTATTATCTTAAATTGTGCTAACAAAATAGTTTTTGTTTAAATTATTTGTTCCCCTCATCAAGTGAGGTGTTTCTCCACAATTTTAGGCAATTTTTGGAAAATTGAATTTTTGTGGGAAATTCGACAGGCGCGGACCTTACAAAAATAGTTAAAATTTGGTACTATCTTAAATTGTGCTAACAAAATAGTTTTTGTTTAAATTATTTGTTCCCCTCATCAATTGAAGTGTTTCTCCACAATTTTAGGCAATTTTTGGAAAATTGAATTTTTGAGGGAAATCCGACACGCGCGGACCTTACAAAAATAGTTAAAATTTGGTACTATCTTAAATTGTGCTAACAAAATAGTTTTTGTTTAAATTATTTGTTCCCCTCATCAAAAGAAGTGTTTCTCCACAATTTTATGCAATTTTTGGAATATTGAAATTTTGAGGGAAATTCAACAGGCGCGGACCTTACAAAAATAGTAAAAATTTGGTACTATCTTAAATTGTGCTAACAAAATAGTTTTTGTTTAAATTATTTGTTCTCCTCATCAAAAGTAGTGTTTCTCCAATATTTTAGGCATTTTTTTGAAATTTGAATTTTTGAGGGAAATTCGACAGGCGCGTACCTTACAAAAATAGTGAAAATTTGGTACTATCTTAAATTGGGCTAACAAAATAGCTTTTGTTTAAATTATTTGTTTCCCTCATCAAAAGTAGTGTTTCTCCACAATTTTAGGCAATTTTTGGAAAATTGAATTTTTGTTGGAAATTCGACAGGTGCGGAACTTACAAAAATAGTGAAAATTTGGTACTATCTTTAATTGTGCTAAGAAAATAGTTTTTGTTTAAATTATTTGTTCCCCTCATCAAGTGAGGTGTTTCTCCACAATTTTAGGCAATTTTTGGAAAATTGAATTTTTGAGGGAAATTCGACAGGTGCGGACCTTTAAAAAATAGTGAAAAATTGGTACTATTTTAAATTGTGCTAATAAAATAGTTTTTGTTTAAATTATTTGTTCCCCTCATCAATCTAAGTGTTTCTACATAATTTTAGGCAATTTTTGGAAAATAGAAATTTTGAGGGAAATTCAACAGGCGCGGACCTTACAAAAATAGTGAAAATTTGGTACTATCTTAAATTGTGCTAATAAAATAGTTTTTGTTTAAATTATTTGTTTACCTCATCAAAAGAAGTGTTTCTGCACAATTATATGCAATTTTTGGAAAATTGAAATTTTTAGGGAAATTCGACAGGCGGGAACCTTACAAAAATAGTGAAAATTTGGTATTATCTTAAATTGTGCTAAGAAAATAGTTTTTGTTTAAATTATTTCTTCCCCTCATCAAAAGAAGTGTTTCTCCACAATTTTATGAAATTTTTGGAATATTGAAATTTTGAGGGAAATTCAACAGGCGCGGACCTTACAAAAATAGCGAAAATTTGGTATTATCTGAAATTGTGCTAATAAAATAGTTTTTGTTTAAATTATTTGTTCCCCTCATCAATTGAAGTGTTTCTTCACAATTTTAGGCAATTTTTAGAAATAGAATTTTTGAGGGAAATTCAACAGGCGCGTACCTTACAAAAATAGTGAAAATTTGGTACTATCTTAAATTGTGCTAACAAAATAGTTTTTGTTTAAATTATTTGTTCCCCTCATCAAGTGAGGTGTTTCTCCACAATTTTAGGCAATTTTTGGAAAATTGAATTTTTGTTGGAAATTCGACAGGCGCGGACCTTACAAAAGTAGTTAAAATTTGGTACTATCTTAAATTGTGCTAAGAAAATAGTTTTTGTTTAAATCATTTGTTCCCCTCGTCAAAAGAAGTGTTTCTCCACAATTTTAGGCAATTTTTGGAAAATTGAATTTTTGAGGGAAAATCGACAGGCGCGGACCTTACAAAAATAATGAAAATTTGGTACTATCTTAAATTGTGCTAAGAAAATAGTTTTTGTTTAAATTATTTGTTCCCCTCATCAATTGAAGTGTTTCTCCACAATTTTAGGCATTTTTTTGAAAATTGAATTTTTGAGGGAAATTCGACAGGCGGGGACCTTATAAAAATAGTGATAATTTGGTACTATCTTAAATTGTGCTAAGAAAATAGCTTTTGTTTAAATTATTTGTTTCCCTCATCAAAAGTAGTGTTTCTCCACATTTTTAGGCAATTTTTGGAAAATTGAATTTTTGTTGGAAATTCGACAGGCGCGGAACTTACAAAAATAGTGAAATTTTGGTACTATCTTAAATTGTGCTAATAAAATAGTTTTTGTTTAAATTATTTGTTCCCCTCATCAATTGAAGTGTTTCTCCACAATTTTAGACAATTTTTGGAAAATTGAATTTTTGAGGGAAATTCGACACGCGCGGACCTTACAAAAATAGTTAAAATTTGGTACTATCTTAAATTGTGCTAAGAAAATAGTTTTTGTTAAAATCATTTGTTCCCCTCGTCAAAAGAAGTGTTTCTCCACAATTGTAGGCAATTTTTGGAAAATTGAATTTTTGAGGGAAAATCGACAGGCGCGGACCTTACAAAAATAGTGAAAATGTGGTACTATCTTAAATTGTGCTAAGAAAATACTTTTTGTTTAAATTATTTGTTCCCCTCATCAATTGAAGTGTTTCTCCACAATTTTAGGCATTTTTTTGGAAATTAAATTTTTGAGGGAAATTCGACAGGCGCGGACCTTACAAAATTAGTGAAAATTTGGTACTATCTTAAATTGTGCTAACAAAAAAGTTTTTGTTTAAATTATTTGTTCCCCTCATCAAAAGAAGTGTTTCTCCACAATTTTAGGCAATTTTTGGAAAATTGAATTTTTGAGGGAATTTCGAAAGGCGCGGACCTTACAAAAATAGTGAAAATTTGGTACTATCTTAAATTGTGCTAACAAAATAGTTTTTGTTTAAATTATTTGTTCCCCTCATCAAGTGAGGTGTTTCTCCACAATTTTAGGCAATTTTTTGAAAATTGAATTTTTGAGGGAAATTCGACAGGCGCGGACCTTACAAAAATTGTGAAAAATTGGTACTATTTTAAATTGTGCTAATAAAATAGTTTTTGTTTAAATTATTTGTTCCCCTCATCAATCTAAGTGTTTCTCCACAATTTTAGGCAATTTTTGGAAAATTGAATTTTTGAGGGAAATTCGACAGGCGCGGACCTTACAAAAATAGTGAAAATTTGGTACTATCTTAAATTGTGCTAAGAAAATCCTTTTTGTTTAAATTATTTGTTCCCCTCATCAATTGAAGTGGTTCTCCACAATTTTAGGCATTTTTTTGAAAATTGAATTTTTGAGGGAAATTCGACAGGCGCAGACCTTACAAAAATAGTGATAATTTGGTACTATCTTAAATTGGGCTAACAAAATAGCTTTTGTTTAAATTATTTGTTTCCCTCATCAAAAGTAGTGTTTCTCCACAATTTTAGGCAATTTTTGGAAAATTGAATTTTTGTTGGAAATTCGACAGGCGCGGAACTTACAAAAATAGTGAAAATTTGGTACTATCTTTAATTGTGCTAAGAAAATAGTTTTTGTTTAAATTATTTGTTCCCCTCATCAAAAGAAGTGTTTCTCCACAATTTTATGCAATTTTTGGAATATTGAAATTTTGAGGGAAATTCAACAGGCGCGGACCTTACAAAAATAGTAAAAATTTGGTACTATCTTAAATTGTGCTAACAAAATAGTTTTTGTTTAAATTATTTGTTCCCCTCATCAAAAGTAGTGTTTCTCCAATATTTTAGGCATTTTTTTGAAAATTGAATTTTTGAGGGAAATTCGACAGGCGCGTACCTTACAAAAATAGTGAAAATTTGGTATTATCTTAAATTGTGCTAACAAAATAGTTTTTGTTTAAATTATTTGTTCCCCTCATCAAGTGAGGTGTTTCTCCACAATTTTAGGCAATTTTTGGAAAATTGAATTTTTGAGGGAAATTCGACAGGCGCGGACCTTACAAAAATAGTGAAAATTTGGTACTATCTTAAATTGTGCTAACAAAATAGTTTTTGTTTAAATTATTTGTTCCCCTCATCAAGTGAGGTGTTTCTCCACAATTTTAGGCAATTTTTGGAAAATTGAATTTTTGTGGGAAATTCGACAGGCGCGGACCTTACAAAAATAGTTAAAATTTGGTACTATCTTAAATTGTGCTAACAAAATAGTTTTTGTTTAAATTATTTGTTCCCCTCATCAATTGAAGTGTTTCTCCACAATTTTAGGCAATTTTTGGAAAATTGAATTTTTGAGGGAAATCCGACACGCGCGGACCTTACAAAAATAGTTAAAATTTGGTACTATCTTAAATTGTGCTAACAAAATAGTTTTTGTTTAAATTATTTGTTCCCCTCATCAAGTGAGGTGTTTCTCCACAATTTTAGGCAATTTTTGGAAAATTGAATTTTTGAGGGAAATTCGACAGGTGCGGACCTTTAAAAAATAGTGAAAAATTGGTACTATTTTAAATTGTGCTAATAAAAAAATTTTTGTTTAAATTATTTGTTCCCCTCATCAATCTAAGTGTTTCTCCACAATTTTAGGCAATTTTTGGAAAATTGAATTTTTGAGGGAAATTCAACAGGCGCGGACCTTACAAAAATAGTGAAAATTTGGTACTATCTTAAATTGTGCTAACAAAATTGTTTTTGTTTAAATTATTTGTTCCCCTCATCAAGTGAGGTGTTTCTGCACAATTATATGCAATTTTTGGAAAATTGAAATTTTGAGGGAAATTCGACAGGCGCGAACCTTACAAAAATAGTGAAAATTTGGTATTATCTTAAATTGTGCTAAGAAAATAGTTTTTGTTTAAATTATTTCTTCCCCTCATCAAAAGAAGTGTTTCTCCACAATTTTATGAAATTTTTGGAATATTGAAATTTTGAGGGAAATCCAACAGGCGCGGACCTTACAAAAATAGCGAAAATTTGGTATTATCTGAAATTGTGCTAATAAAATAGTTTTTGTTTAAATTATTTGTTCCCCTCATCAATTGAAGTGTTTCTTCACAATTTTAGGCAATTTTTAGAAATAGAATTTTTGAGGGAAATTCAACAGGCGCGTACCTTACAAAAATAGTGAAAATTTGGTACTATCTTAAATTGTGCTAACAAAATAGTTTTTGTTTAAATTATTTGTTCCCCTCATCAAGTGAGGTGTTTCTCCACAATTTTAGGCAATTTTTGGAAAATTGAATTTTTGTTGGAAATTCGACAGGCGCGGACCTTACAAAAATAGTGAAAATTTGGTACTATCTTAAATTGTGCTAAAAAAATAGTTTTTGTTTAAATTATTTGTTCCCCTCATCAATTGAAGTATTTCTCCATAATTTTAGGCAATTTTTGGAAAATTGAATTTTTGAGGGAAATTCGACAGGCGCGGACCTTACAAAAGTAGTTAAAATTTGGTACTATCTTAAATTGTGCTAAGAAAATAGTTTTTGTTTAAATCATTTGTTCCCCTCGTCAAAAGAAGTGTTTCTCCACAATTTTAGGCAATTTTTGGAAAATTGAATTTTTGAGGGAAAATCGACAGGCGCGTACCTTACAAAAATAGTGAAAATTTGGTACTATCTTAAATTGTGCTAAGAAAATACTTTTTGTTTAAATTATTTGTTCCCCTCATCAATTGAAGTGTTTCTCCACAATTTTAGGCATTTTTTTGAAAATTGAATTTTTGAGGGAAATTCGACAGGCGGGGACCTTATAAAAATAGTGATAATTTGGTACTATCTTAAATTGTGCTAAGAAAATAGCTTTTGTTTAAATTATTTGTTTCCCTCATCAAAAGTACACGGGTGGTAAACCTAGGAACTACCACGAGATTGTGTTAACGCAAATTTGTTCCCAAGCCACATCCGGGACACGTCGTGGTAGTTTCCAGGCCGAAAATTGGATAAAGAAAGGTTGGTGTCACGTTCATTTTTGTTTTATTTTACAACTAAGAACAAACAATGGTGAAATCCGACAATGCAGTTCCGTGTAAATATGTTTCAGCGTCCCCTCTAGCCCAAAATTTTGTATGAAAAGTTATTTTCTTTCTTTTGATTCGTGTTTCCCCACTGAGCATCGGACCAACTTTCCCCAAAGTTCGAAAGATTTTAGCCCATATCTGTCAAATTAAATGGAATTTGATATCATTTGACGATGACAATGATAAAAAGACTCTCAATAAACGTTCCTACACAGAAAAATACATCTGAGCATTTACTCGTAAACAATTTATGCCCCGCTCGTCCTGCGTGGTAGTTTCCAGGTCATCGTGGTAGTTAAAATGCTATTGTGGTAGTTTCCAAGACTGTAGGAATTTAGTAGTAGTTCGCATCAGCAGATGTTTTCTATTCAGGGGCTACTTCATTTTTTTAAAGACAGGGTGTGCGGACTGAACCTTGAATACCCCTCTTATTCCTACAGAGACCTTTTCAAACAACCTTTTGTCAGATAACAAATGTCGACTGCCTGAATTTTAAATTTAGTGGGCTATTGAATGATGAGAAGAATGAAAAGAAGGGATATTCACATATTTTGTTTTTGAATAACTATGCTTTTTAATTATCAAATAACATGCCCGTTCATAGTCGCACTCACATGTATATCAAAAGTGACCCAACCCAAGGATATTCCTCTTTTTTCTAAAGCGCAAGTACTAACGATACTCTGGGCCAGTAGTCTTAGCCTGCCATTTTATCTTAAAGTTGACTGAACATGGAACAACGTAGCGAGTGACGAAATAATTAATATCATTTTTTTGTCTGTTGCTTGGTCCATCGGGACTCAACTGATGACCTTCTTTTGCTTTAGATTTCAAGAGATGTTGTTTGGTAGTCCAGGACATGATAGTCCAGGACATGATCTCCACCTGTCACGCATTACATCGAATATGTTGAGTCTTCAGCTTTGCTTCTTGATGGAGTTAAAATGTAATTTAATTGTTTACCGTGGCAATTAATTGACGAATTCGAGGGTTGTCATGCAAAACAAGCAACCATTAAAATGTTTTGTACCACTTCAGAAACGTATCCTACAAACTCTTCGAAACTACCACAATAGCATTTTAACTACCACGACGAGCTGGAAACTACCACACAGGACGAACTGGGCATGAATCGTTTACGAGTAAATACTCAGATGTTTTTTCTGTGTAGGAACGTTTATTGAGGGTCTTTTAATCATTTTCATCGTCAAATGGTATCAAATTTTATTTAATTTGACAGATATGGGCTAAAATCTTTCGAACTTTGGGGAAAGTTGGTCCGATGCTCAGTGGGGAAACACGAATCAAAAGAAAGAAAATAACTTTCCATACAAAATTTTGGGCTAGAGGGGACGCTGAAACACATTTACACGGAACTGCATTGTCGGATTTCACCATTGTTTGTTCTTAGTTGTAAAATAAAACAAAAATGAACGTGACACCAACTTTTCTTTATCCAATTTTCGGCCTGGAAACTACCACGACGTGTCCCGGATGTGGCTTGGGAACAAATTTGCGTTAACACAATTTCGTGGTAGTTCCTAGGTTTACCACCCGTGAAGTAGTGTTTCTCCACAATTTTAGGCAATTTTTGGAAAATTGAATTTTTGTTGGAAATTCGACAGGCGCGGAACTTACAAAAATAGTGAAAATTTGGTACTATCTTTAATTGTGCTAAGAAAATAGTTTTTGTTTAAATTATTTGTTCCCCTCATCAAAAGAAGTGTTTCTCCACAATTTTAGGCAATTTTTGGAATATTGAAGTTTTGAGGGGAATTCAACAGGCGCGGACCTTACAAAAATAGTGAAAATTTGGTATTATCTTAAATTGTGCTAATAAAATAGTTTTTGTTTAAATTATTTGTTCCCCTCATCAATTGAAGTGTTTCTTCACAATTTTAGGCAATTTTTGGAAAATAGAATTTTTGAGGGAAATTCAACAGGCGCGTACCTTACAAAAATAGACAAAATTTGGTACTATCTTAAATTGTGCTAACAAAATAGTTTTTGTTTAAATTATTTGTTCCCCTCATCAAAAGTAGTGTTTCTCCACAATTTTAGGCATTTTTTTGAAAATTGAATTTTTGAGGGAAATTCGACAGGCGCGTACCTTACAAAAATAGTGAAAATTTGGTACTATCTTAAATTGTGCTAACAAAATAGTTTTTGTTTAAATTATTTGTTCCCCTCATCAAGTGAGGTGTTTCTCCACAATTTTAGGCAATTTTTGGAAAATTGAATTTTTGAGGGAAATTTGACAGGCGCGGACCTTACAAAAATAGTGAAAATTTGGTACTATCTTAAATTGTGCTAAAAAATAGTTTTTGTTTAAATTATTTGTTCCCCTCATCAATTGAAGTATTTCTCCATAATTTTAGGCAATTTTTGGAAAATTGAATTTTTGAGGGAAATTCGACAGGCGTGGACCTTACAAAAATAGTTAAAATTTGGTACTATCTTAAATTGTGCTAAGAAAATAGTTTTTGTTTAAATTATTTGTTCCCCTCATCAATTGAAGTGTTTCTCCACAATTTTAGGCAATTTTTGGAAAATTGAATTTTTGAGGGAAATCCGACACGCGCGGACCTTACAAAAATAGTTAAAATTTGGTACTATCTTAAATTGTGCTAAGAAAATAGTTTTTGTTAAAATCATTTGTTCCCCTCGTCAAAAGAAGTGTTTCTCCACAATTTTATGCAATTTTGGAATATTGAAATTTTGAGGGAAATTCAACAGGCGCGGACCTTACAAAAATAGTGAAAATTTGGTATTATCTTAAATTGTGCTAATAAAATAGTTTTTGTTTAAATTATTTGTTCCCCTCATCAATTGAAGTGTTTCTTCACAATTTTAGGCAATTTTTGGAAAATAGAATTTTTGAGGGAAATTCAACAGGCGCGTACCTTACAAAAATAGTGAAAATTTGGTACTATCTTAAATTGTGCTAACAAAATAGTTTTTGTTTAAATTATTTGTTCCCCTCATCAAGTGAGGTGTTTCTCCACAATTTTAGGCAATTTTTGGAAAATTGAATTTTTGAGGGAAATTCGACAGGCGCGGACCTTACAAAAATAGTGAAAATTTGGTACTATCTTAAATTGTGCTAAAAAAATAGTTTTTGTTTAAATTATTTGTTCCCCTCATCAATTGAAGTATTTCTACATAATTTTAGGCAATTTTTGGAAAATTGAATTTTTGAGGGAAATTCGACAGGCGTGGACCTTACAAAAATAGTTAAAATTTGGTACTATCTTAAATTGTGCTAAGAAAATAGTTTTTGTTTAAATTATTTGTTTACCTCATCAAAAGAAGTGTTTCTGCACAATTATATGCAATTTTTGGAAAATTGAAATTTTGAGGGAAATTCGACAGGCGCGAACCTTACAAAAAAAGTGAAAATTTGGTGCTGTCTTTAATTGTGCTAAGAAAATAGTTTTTGTTTAAATTATTTGTTTCCCTCATCAAAAGTAGTGTTTCTCCACAATTTTAGGCAATTTTTGGAAAATTGAATTTTTGTTGGAAATTCGACAGGCGCGGAACTTACAAAAATAGTGAAAATTTGGTACTATCTTTAATTGTGCTAAGAAAATAGTTTTTGTTTAAATTATTTGTTCCCCTCATCAAAAGAAGTGTTTCTCCACAATTTTATGCAATTTTTGGAATATTGAAATTTTGTGGGAAATTCAACAGGCGCGGACCTTACAAAAATAGTGAAAATTTGGTATTATCTTAAATTGTGCTAATAAAATAGTTTTTGTTTAAATTATTTGTTCCCCTCATCAATTGAAGTGTTTCTTCACAATTTTAGGCAATTTTTGGAAAATAGAATTTTTGAGGGAAATTCAACAGGCGTGTACCTTACAAAAATAGTGAAAATTTGTTACTATCTTAAATTGTGCTAACAAAATAGTTTTTGTTTAAATTATTTGTTCCCCTCATCAAGTGAGGTGTTTCTCCACAATTTTAGGCAATTTTTGGAAAATTGAATTTTTGAGGGAAATTCGACAGGCGCGGACCTTACAAAAATAGTGAAAATTTGGTACTATCTTAAATATGTGCTAAGAAAATAGTTTCTGTTTAAATCATTTGTTCCCCTCGTCAAAAGAAGTGTTTCTCCACAATTTTAGGCAATTTTTGGAAAATTGAATTTTTGAGGGAAAATCGACAGGGGCGGACCTTACAAAAATAGTGAAAATTTGGTACTATCTTAAATTGTGCTAAGAAAATACTTTTTGTTTAAATTATTTGTTCCCCTCATCAATTGAAGTGTTTCTCCACAATTTTAGGCATTTTTTTGAAAATTGAATTTTTGAGGGAAATTCGACAGGCGCGGACCTTATAAAAATAGTGATAATTTGGTACTATCTTAAATTGTGCTAAGAAAATAGCTTTTGTTTAAATTATTTGTTTCCCTCATCAAAAGTAGTGTTTCTCCACAATTTTAGGCAATTTTTGGAAAATTGAATTTTTGTTGGAAATTCGACAGGCGCGGAACTTACAAAATTAGTGAAAATTTGGTACTATCTTTAATTGTGCTAAGAAAATAGTTTTTGTTTAAATTATTTGTTCCCCTCATCAAAAGAAGTGTTTCTCCACAATTTTATGCAATTTTTGGAATATTGAAGTTTTGAGGGGAATTCAACAGGCGCGGACCTTACAAAAATAGTGAAAATTTGGTATTATCTTAAATTGTGCTAATAAAATAGTTTTTGTTTAAATTATTTGTTCCCCTCATCAATTGAAGTGTTTCTTCACAATTTTAGGCAATTTTTGGAAAATAGAATTTTTGAGGGAAATTCAACAGGCGCGTACCTTACAAAAATAGTGAAAATTTGGTACTATCTTAAATTGTGCTAACAAAATAGTTTTTGTTTAAATTATTTGTTCCCCTCATCAAAAGTAGTGTTTCTCCACAATTTTAGGCATTTTTTTGAAAATTGAATTTTTGAGGGAAATTCGACAGGCGCGTACCTTACAAAAATAGTGAAAATTTGGTACTATCTTAAATTGTGCTAACAAAATAGTTTTTGTTTAAATTATTTGTTCCCCTCATCAAGTGAGGTGTTTCTCCACAATTTTAGGCAATTTTTGGAAAATTGAATTTTTGAGGGAAATTCGACAGGCGCGGACCTTACAAAAATAGTGAAAATTTGGTACTATCTTAAATTGTGCTAAAAAAATAGTTTTTGTTTAAATTATTTGTTCCCCTCATCAATTGAAGTATTTCTCCATAATTTTAGGCAATTTTTGGAAAATTGAATTTTTGAGGGAAATTCGACAGGCGTGGACCTTACAAAAATAGTTAAAATTTGGTACTATCTTAAATTGTGCTAAGAAAATAGTTTTTGTTTAAATTATTTGTTCCCCTCATCAATTGAAGTGTTTCTCCACAATTTTAGGCAATTTTTGGAAAATTGAATTTTTGAGGGAAATCCGACACGCGCGGACCTTACAAAAATAGTTAAAATTTGGTACTATCTTAAATTGTGCTAAGAAAATAGTTTTTGTTAAAATCATTTGTTCCCCTCGTCAAAAGAAGTGTTTCTCCACAATTTTATGCAATTTTGGAATATTGAAATTTTGAGGGAAATTCAACAGGCGCGGACCTTACAAATATAGTGAAAATTTGGTATTATCTTAAATTGTGCTAATAAAATAGTTTTTGTTTAAATTATTTGTTCCCCTCATCAATTGAAGTATTTCTCCATAATTTTAGGCAATTTTTGGAAAATTGAATTTTTGAGGGAAATTCGACAGGCGTGGACCTTACAAAAATAGTGAAAATTTGGTACTATCTTAAATTGTGCTAAGAAAATAGTTTTTGTTTAAATTATTTGTTTACCTCATCAAAAGAAGTGTTTCTGCACAATTTTATGCAATTTTTGGAAAATTGAAATTTTGAGGGAAATTCGACAGGCGCGAACCTTACAAAAAAAGTGAAAATTTGGTACTGTCTTTAATTGTGCTAAGAAAATAGTTTTTGTTTAAATTATTTGTTCCCCTCATCAATTGAAGTGTTTCTCCACAATTTTATGAAATTTTTGGAATATTGAAATTTTGAGGGAAATTCAACAGGCGTGGACCTTACAAAAATAGCGAAAATTTGGTATTATCTGAAATTGTGCTAATAAAATAGTTTTTGTTTAAATTATTTGTTCCCCTCATCAATTGAAGTGTTTCTTCACAATTTTAGGCAATTTTTAGAAATAGAATTTTTGAGGGAAATTCAACAGGCGCGTACCTTACAAAAATAGTGAAAATTTGGTACTATCTTAAATTGTGCTAACAAAATAGTTTTTGTTTAAATTATTTGTTCCCCTCATCAAGTGAGGTGTTTCTCCACAATTTTAGGCAATTTTTGGAAAATTGAATTTTTGTTGGAAATTCGACAGGCGCGGACCTTACAAAAATAGTGAAAATTTGGTACTATCTTAAATTGTGCTAAAAAAATAGTTTTTGTTTAAATTATTTGTTCCCCTCATCAATTGAAGTATTTCTCCATAATTTTAGGCAATTTTTGGAAAATTGAATTTTTGAGGGAAATTCGACAGGCGCGGACCTTACAAAAGTAGTTAAAATTTGGTACTATCTTAAATTGTGCTAAGAAAATAGTTTTTGTTTAAATCATTTGTTCCCCTCGTCAAAAGAAGTGTTTCTCCACAATTTTAGGCAATTTTTGGAAAATTGAATTTTTGAGGGAAAATCGACAGGCGCGTACCTTACAAAAATAGTGAAAATTTGGTACTATCTTAAATTGTGCTAAGAAAATACTTTTTGTTTAAATTATTTGTTCCCCTCATCAATTGAAGTGTTTCTCCACAATTTTAGGCATTTTTTTGAAAATTGAATTTTTGAGGGAAATTCGACAGGCGGGGACCTTATAAAAATAGTGATAATTTGGTACTATCTTAAATTGTGCTAAGAAAATAGCTTTTGTTTAAATTATTTGTTTCCCTCATCAAAAGTAGTGTTTCTCCACAATTTTAGGCAATTTTTGGAAAATTGAATTTTTGTTGGAAATTCGACACGCGCGGAACTTACAAAAATAGTGAAAATTTGGTATTATCTTAAATTGTGCTAACAAAATAGTTTTTGTTTAAATTATTTGTTCCCCTCATCAAGTGAGGTGTTTCTCCACAATTTTAGGCAATTTTTGGAAAATTGAATTTTTGAGGGAAATTCGACAGGCGCGGACCTTACAAAAATAGTGAAAATTTGGTACTATCTTAAATTGTGCTAACAAAATAGTTTTTGTTTAAATTATTTGTTCCCCTCATCAAGTGAGGTGTTTCTCCACAATTTTAGGCAATTTTTGGAAAATTGAATTTTTGTGGGAAATTCGACAGGCGCGGACCTTACAAAAATAGTTAAAATTTGGTACTATCTTAAATTGTGCTAACAAAATAGTTTTTGTTTAAATTATTTGTTCCCCTCATCAATTGAAGTGTTTCTCCACAATTTTAGGCAATTTTTGGAAAATTGAATTTTTGAGGGAAATCCGACACGAGCGGACCTTACAAAAATAGTTAAAATTTGGTACTATCTTAAATTGTGCTAACAAAATAGTTTTTGTTTAAATTATTTGTTCCCCTCATCAAAAGAAGTGTTTCTCCACAATTTTATGCAATTTTTGGAATATTGAAATTTTGAGGGAAATTCAACAGGCGCGGACCTTACAAAAATAGTAAAAATTTGGTACTATCTTAAATTGTGCTAACAAAATAGTTTTTGTTTAAATTATTTGTTCTCCTCATCAAAAGTAGTGTTTCTCCAATATTTTAGGCATTTTTTTGAAATTTGAATTTTTGAGGGAAATTCGACAGGCGCGTACCTTACAAAAATAGTGAAAATTTGGTACTATCTTAAATTGGGCTAACAAAATAGCTTTTGTTTAAATTATTTGTTTCCCTCATCAAAAGTAGTGTTTCTCCACAATTTTAGGCAATTTTTGGAAAATTGAATTTTTGTTGGAAATTCGACAGGCGCGGAACTTACAAAAATAGTGAAAATTTGGTACTATCTTTAATTGTGCTAAGAAAATAGTTTTTGTTTAAATTATTTGTTCCCCTCATCAAGTGAGGTGTTTCTCCACAATTTTAGGCAATTTTTGGAAAATTGAATTTTTGAGGGAAATTCGACAGGTGCGGACCTTTAAAAAATAGTGAAAAATTGGTACTATTTTAAATTGTGCTAATAAAATAGTTTTTGTTTAAATTATTTGTTCCCCTCATCAATCTAAGTGTTTCTACATAATTTTAGGCAATTTTTGGAAAATAGAAATTTTGAGGGAAATTCAACAGGCGCGGACCTTACAAAAATAGTGAAAATTTGGTACTATCTTAAATTGTGCTAATAAAATAGTTTTTGTTTAAATTATTTGTTTACCTCATCAAAAGAAGTGTTTCTGCACAATTATATGCAATTTTTGGAAAATTGAAATTTTGAGGGAAATTCGACAGGCGCGAACCTTACAAAAAAAGTGAAAATTTGGTACTGTCTTTAATTGTGCTAAGAAAATAGTTTTTGTTTAAATTATTTGTTCCCCTCATCAAAAGAAGTGTTTCTCCACAATTTTATGAAATTTTTGGAATATTGAAATTTTGAGGGAAATTCAACAGGCGCGGACCTTACAAAAATAGCGAAAATTTGGTATTATCTGAAATTGTGCTAATAAAATAGTTTTTGTTTAAATTATTTGTTCCCCTCATCAATTGAAGTGTTTCTTCACAATTTTAGGCAATTTTTAGAAATAGAATTTTTGAGGGAAATTCAACAGGCGCGTACCTTACAAAAATAGTGAAAATTTGGTACTATCTTAAATTGTGCTAACAAAATAGTTTTTGTTTAAATTATTTGTTCCCCTCATCAAGTGAGGTGTTTCTCCACAATTTTAGGCAATTTTTGGAAAATTGAATTTTTGTTGGAAATTCGACAGGCGCGGACCTTCCAAAAATAGTGAAAATTTGGTACTATCTTAAATTGTGCTAAAAAAATAGTTTTTGTTTAAATTATTTGTTCCCCTCATCAATTGAAGTATTTCTCCATAATTTTAGGCAATTTTTGGAAAATTGAATTTTTGAGGGAAATTCGACAGGCGCGGACCTTACAAAAGTAGTTAAAATTTGGTACTATCTTAAATTGTGCTAAGAAAATAGTTTTTGTTTAAATCATTTGTTCCCCTCGTCAAAAGAAGTGTTTCTCCACAATTTTAGGCAATTTTTGGAAAATTGAATTTTTGAGGGAAAATCGACAGGCGCGGACCTTACAAAAATAATGAAAATTTGGTACTATCTTAAATTGTGCTAAGAAAATAGTTTTTGTTTAAATTATTTGTTCCCCTCATCAATTGAAGTGTTTCTCCACAATTTTAGGCATTTTTTTGAAAATTGAATTTTTGAGGGAAATTCGACAGGCGGGGACCTTATAAAAATAGTGATAATTTGGTACTATCTTAAATTGTGCTAAGAAAATAGCTTTTGTTTAAATTATTTGTTTCCCTCATCAAAAGTAGTGTTTCTCCACATTTTTAGGCAATTTTTGGAAAATTGAATTTTTGTTGGAAATTCGACAGGCGCGGAACTTACAAAAAATAGTGAAATTTTGGTACTATCTTAAATTGTGCTAATAAAATAGTTTTTGTTTAAATTATTTGTTCCCCTCATCAATTGAAGTGTTTCTCCACAATTTTAGACAATTTTTGGAAAATTGAATTTTTGAGGGAAATTCGACACGCGCGGACCTTACAAAAATAGTTAAAATTTGGTACTATCTTAAATTGTGCTAAGAAAATAGTTTTTGTTAAAATCATTTGTTCCCCTCGTCAAAAGAAGTGTTTCTCCACAATTGTAGGCAATTTTTGGAAAATTGAATTTTTGAGGGAAAATCGACAGGCGCGGACCTTACAAAAATAGTGAAAATGTGGTACTATCTTAAATTGTGCTAAGAAAATACTTTTTGTTTAAATTATTTGTTCCCCTCATCAATTGAAGTGTTTCTCCACAATTTTAGGCATTTTTTTGGAAATTAAATTTTTGAGGGAAATTCGACAGGCGCGGACCTTACAAAATTAGTGAAAATTTGGTACTATCTTAAATTGTGCTAACAAAAAAGTTTTTGTTTAAATTATTTGTTCCCCTCATCAAAAGAAGTGTTTCTCCACAATTTTAGGCAATTTTTGGAAAATTGAATTTTTGAGGGAATTTCGAAAGGCGCGGACCTTACAAAAATAGTGAAAATTTGGTACTATCTTAAATTGTGCTAACAAAATAGTTTTTGTTTAAATTATTTGTTCCCCTCATCAAGTGAGGTGTTTCTCCACAATTTTAGGCAATTTTTGGAAAATTGAATTTTTGAGGGAAATTCGACAGGCGCGGACCTTTAAAAAATTGTGAAAAATTGGTACTATTTTAAAGTGTGCTAATAAAATAGTTTTTGTTTAAATTATTTGTTCCCCTCATCAATCTAAGTGTTTCTCCACAATTTTAGGCAATTTTTGGAAAATTGAATTTTTGAGGGAAATTCGACAGGCGCGGACCTTACAAAAATAGTGAAAATTTGGTACTATCTTAAATTGTGCTAAGAAAATCCTTTTTGTTTAAATTATTTGTTCCCCTCATCAATTGAAGTGGTTCTCCACAATTTTAGGCATTTTTTTGAAAATTGAATTTTTGAGGGAAATTCGACAGGCGCAGACCTTACAAAAATAGTGATAATTTGGTACTATCTTAAATTGGGCTAACAAAATAGCTTTTGTTTAAATTATTTGTTTCCCTCATCAAAAGTAGTGTTTCTCCACAATTTTAGGCAATTTTTGGAAAATTGAATTTTTGTTGGAAATTCGACAGGCGCGGAACTTACAAAAATAGTGAAAATTTGGTACTATCTTTAATTGTGCTAAGAAAATAGTTTTTGTTTAAATTATTTGTTCCCCTCATCAAAAGAAGTGTTTCTCCACAATTTTATGCAATTTTTGGAATATTGAAATTTTGAGGGAAATTCAACAGGCGCAGACCTTACAAAAATAGTAAAAATTTGGTACTATCTTAAATTGTGCTAACAAAATAGTTTTTGTTTAAATTATTTGTTCTCCTCATCAAAAGTAGTGTTTCTCCAATATTTTAGGCATTTTTTTGAAAATTGAATTTTTGAGGGAAATTCGACAGGCGCGTACCTTACAAAAATAGTGAAAATTTGGTATTATCTTAAATTGTGCTAACAAAATAGTTTTTGTTTAAATTATTTGTTCCCCTCATCAAGTGAGGTGTTTCTCCACAATTTTAGGCAATTTTTGGAAAATTGAATTTTTGAGGGAAATTCGACAGGCGCGGACCTTACAAAAATAGTGAAAATTTGGTACTATCTTAAATTGTGCTAACAAAATAGTTTTTGTTTAAATTATTTGTTCCCCTCATCAAGTGAGGTGTTTCTCCACAATTTTAGGCAATTTTTGGAAAATTGAATTTTTGTGGGAAATTCGACAGGCGCGGACCTTACAAAAATAGTTAAAATTTGGTACTATCTTAAATTGTGCTAACAAAATAGTTTTTGTTTAAATTATTTGTTCCCCTCATCAATTGAAGTGTTTCTCCACAATTTTAGGCAATTTTTGGAAAATTGAATTTTTGAGGGAAATCCGACACGCGCGGACCTTACAAAAATAGTTAAAATTTGGTACTATCTTAAATTGTGCTAAGAAAATAGTTTTTGTTTAAATTATTTGTTCCCCTCATCAAGTGAGGTGTTTCTCCACAATTTTAGGCAATTTTTGGAAAATTGAATTTTTGAGGGAAATTCGACAGGTGCGGACCTTTAAAAAATAGTGAAAAATTGGTACTATTTTAAATTGTGCTAATAAAATAGTTTTTGTTTAAATTATTTGTTCCCCTCATCAATCTAAGTGTTTCTCCACAATTTTAGGCAATTTTTGGAAAATTGAATTTTTGAGGGAAATTCGACAGGCGCGGACCTTAAAAAAATAGTGAAAATTTGGTACTATCTTAAATTGTGCTAACAAAATTGTTTTTGTTTAAATTATTTGTTTACCTCATCAAAAGAAGTGTTTCTGCACAATTATATGCAATTTTTGGAAAATTGAAATTTTGAGGGAAATTCGACAGGCGCGAACCTTACAAAAATAGTGAAAATTTGGTATTATCTTAAATTGTGCTAAGAAAATAGTTTTTGTTTAAATTATTTGTTCCCCTCATCAAAAGAAGTGTTTCTCCACAATTTTATGAAATTTTTGGAATATTGAAATTTTGAGGGAAATTCAACAGGCGCGGACCTTACAAAAATAGCGAAAATTTGGTATTATCTGAAATTGTGCTAATAAAATAGTTTTTGTTTAAATTATTTGTTCCCCTCATCAATTGAAGTGTTTCTTCACAATTTTAGGCAATTTTTAGAAATAGAATTTTTGAGGGAAATTCAACAGGCGCGTACCTTACAAAAATAGTGAAAATTTGGTACTATCTTAAATTGTGCTAACAAAATAGTTTTTGTTTAAATTATTTGTTCCCCTCATCAAGTGAGGTGTTTCTCCACAATTTTAGGCAATTTTTGGAAAATTGAATTTTGTTGGAAATTCGACAGGCGCGGACCTTACAAAAATAGTGAAAATTTGGTACTATCTTAAATTGTGCTAAAAAAATAGTTTTTGTTTAAATTATTTGTTCCCCTCATCAATTGAAGTATTTCTCCATAATTTTAGGCAATTTTTGGAAAATTGAATTTTTGAGGGAAATTCGACAGGCGCGGACCTTACAAAAGTAGTTAAAATTTGGTACTATCTTAAATTGTGCTAAGAAAATAGTTTTTGTTTAAATCATTTGTTCCCCTCGTCAAAAGAAGTGTTTCTCCACAATTTTAGGCAATTTTTGGAAAATTGAATTTTTGAGGGAAAATCGACAGGCGCGTACCTTACAAAAATAGTGAAAATTTGGTACTATCTTAAATTGTGCTAAGAAAATACTTTTTGTTTAAATTATTTGTTCCCCTCATCAATTGAAGTGTTTCTCCACAATTTTAGGCATTTTTTTGAAAATTGAATTTTTGAGGGAAATTCGACAGGCGGGGACCTTATAAAAATAGTGATAATTTGGTACTATCTTAAATTGTGCTAAGAAAATAGCTTTTGTTTAAATTATTTGTTTCCCTCATCAAAAGTAGTGTTTCTCCACAATTTTAGGCAATTTTTGGAAAATTGAATTTTTGTTGGAAATTCGACAGGCGCGGAACTTACAAAAATAGTGAAAATTTGGTACTATCTTTAATTGTGCTAAGAAAATAGTTTTTGTTTAAATTATTTGTTCCCCTCATCAAAAGAAGTGTTTCTCCACAATTTTATGCAATTTTTGGAATATTGAAGTTTTGAGGGGAATTCAACAGGCGCGGACCTTACAAAAATAGTGAAAATTTGGTATTATCTTAAATTGTGCTAATAAAATAGTTTTTGTTTAAATTATTTGTTCCCCTCATCAATTGAAGTGTTTCTTCACAATTTTAGGCAATTTTTGGAAAATAGAATTTTTGAGGGAAATTCAACAGGCGCGTACCTTACAAAAATAGTGAAAATTTGGTACTATCTTAAATTGTGCTAACAAAATAGTTTTTGTTTAAATTATTTGTTCCCCTCATCAAAAGTAGTGTTTCTCCACAATTTTAGGCATTTTTTTGAAAATTGAATTTTTGAGGGAAATTCGACAGGCGCGTACCTTACAAAAATAGTGAAAATTTGGTACTATCTTAAATTGTGCTAACAAAATAGTTTTTGTTTAAATTATTTGTTCCCCTCATCAAGTGAGGTGTTTCTCCACAATTTTAGGCAATTTTTGGAAAATTGAATTTTTGAGGGAAATTCGACAGGCGCGGACCTTACAAAAATAGTGAAAATTTGGTACTATCTTAAATTGTGCTAAAAAAATAGTTTTTGTTTAAATTATTTGTTCCCCTCATCAATTGAAGTATTTCTCCATAATTTTAGGCAATTTTTGGAAAATTGAATTTTTGAGGGAAATTCGACAGGCGTGGACCTTACAAAAATAGTTAAAATTTGGTACTATCTTAAATTGTGCTAAGAAAATAGTTTTTGTTTAAATTATTTGTTCCCCTCATCAATTGTAGTGTTTCTCCACAATTTTAGGCAATTTTTGGAAAATTGAATTTTTGAGGGAAATCCGACACGCGCGGACCTTACAAAAATAGTTAAAATTTGGTACTATCTTAAATTGTGCTAAGAAAATAGTTTTTGTTAAAATCATTTGTTCCCCTCGTCAAAAGAAGTGTTTCTCCACAATTTTATGCAATTTTGGAATATTGAAATTTTGAGGGAAATTCAACAGGCGCGGACCTTACAAAAATAGTGAAAATTTGGTATTATCTTAAATTGTGCTAATAAAATAGTTTTTGTTTAAATTATTTGTTCCCCTCATCAATTGAAGTGTTTCTTCACAATTTTAGGCAATTTTTGGAAAATAGAATTTTTGAGGGAAATTCAACAGGCGCGTACCTTACAAAAATAGTGAAAATTTGGTACTATCTTAAATTGTGCTAACAAAATAGTTTTTGTTTAAATTATTTGTTCCCCTCATCAAGTGAGGTGTTTCTCCACAATTTTAGGCAATTTTTGGAAAATTGAATTTTTGAGGGAAATTCGACAGGCGCGGACCTTACAAAAATAGTGAAAATTTGGTACTATCTTAAATTGTGCTAAAAAAATAGTTTTTGTTTAAATTATTTGTTCCCCTCATCAATTGAAGTATTTCTACATAATTTTAGGCAATTTTTGGAAAATTGAATTTTTGAGGGAAATTCGACAGGCGTGGACCTTACAAAAATAGTTAAAATTTGGTACTATCTTAAATTGTGCTAAGAAAATAGTTTTTGTTTAAATTATTTGTTTACCTCATCAAGTGAGGTGTTTCTCCACAATTTTAGGCAATTTTTGGAAAATTGAAATTTTTGAGGGAAATTCAACAGGCGCGGACCTTACAAAAATAGTGAAAATTTGGTACTATCTTAAATTGTGCTAATAAAATAGTTTTTGTTTAAATTATTTGTTCCCCTCATCAAAAGAAGTGTTTCTGCACAATTATATGCAATTTTTGGAAAATTGAAATTTTGTGGGAAATTCAACAGGCGCGAACCTTACAAAAATAGTGAAAATTTGGTACTGTCTTTAATTGTGCTAAGAAAATAGTTTTTGTTTAAATTATTTGTTTCCCTCATCAAAAGAAGTGTTTCTCCACAATTTTAGGCAATTTTTGGAATATTGAAATTTTGAGGGAAATTCAACAGGCGCGGACCTTACAAAAATAGTGAAAATTTGGTACTATCTTAAATTGTGCTAATAAAATAGTTTTTGTTTAAATTATTTGTTCCCCTCATCAATTGAAGTGTTTCTCCACAATTTTAGGCAATTTTTGGAAAATTGAATTTTTGAGGGAAATTCAACAGGCGCGTACCTTACAAAAATAGTGAAAATTTGGTACTATCTTAAATTGTGCTAAGAAAATAGTTTTTGTTTAAATTATTTGTTTACCTCATCAAAAGAAGTGTTTCTGCACAATTATATGCAATTTTTGGAAAATTGAAATTTTGAGGGAAATTCGACAGGCGCGAACCTTACAAAAAAAGTGAAAATTTGGTGCTGTCTTTAATTGTGCTAAGAAAATAGTTTTTGTTTAAATTATTTGTTTCCCTCATCAAAAGTAGTGTTTCTCCACAATTTTAGGCAATTTTTGGAAAATTGAATTTTTGTTGGAAATTCGACAGGCGCGGAACTTACAAAAATAGTGAAAATTTGGTACTATCTTTAATTGTGCTAAGAAAATAGTTTTTGTTTAAATTATTTGTTCCCCTCATCAAAAGAAGTGTTTCTCCACAATTTTATGCAATTTTTGGAATATTGAAATTTTGTGGGAAATTCAACAGGCGCGGACCTTACAAAAATAGTGAAAATTTGGTATTATCTTAAATTGTGCTAATAAAATAGTTTTTGTTTAAATTATTTGTTCCCCTCATCAATTGAAGTGTTTCTTCACAATTTTAGGCAATTTTTGGAAAATAGAATTTTTGAGGGAAATTCAACAGGCGCGTACCTTACAAAAATAGTGAAAATTTGTTACTATCTTAAATTGTGCTAACAAAATAGTTTTTGTTTAAATTATTTGTTCCCCTCATCAAGTGAGGTGTTTCTCCACAATTTTAGGCAATTTTTGGAAAATTGAATTTTTGAGGGAAATTCGACAGGCGCGGACCTTACAAAAATAGTGAAAATTTGGTACTATCTTAAATATGTGCTAAGAAAATAGTTTCTGTTTAAATCATTTGTTCCCCTCGTCAAAAGAAGTGTTTCTCCACAATTTTAGGCAATTTTTGGAAAATTGAATTTTTGAGGGAAAATCGACAGGCGCGGACCTTACAAAAATAGTGAAAATTTGGTACTATCTTAAATTGTGCTAAGAAAATACTTTTTGTTTAAATTATTTGTTCCCCTCATCAATTGAAGTGTTTCTCCACAATTTTAGGCATTTTTTTGAAAATTGAATTTTTGAGGGAAATTCGACAGGCGCGTACCTTACAAAAATAGTGAAAATTTGGTACTATCTTAAATTGTGCTAACAAAATAGTTTTTGTTTAAATTATTTGTTCCCCTCATCAAGTGAGGTGTTTCTCCACAATTTTAGGCAATTTTTGGAAAATTGAATTTTTGAGGGAAATTCAACAGGCGCGGACCTTACAAAAATAGTGAAAATTTGGTACTATCTTAAATTGTGCTAAAAAAATAGTTTTTGTTTAAATTATTTGTTCCCCTCATCAATTGAAGTATTTCTCCATAATTTTAGGCAATTTTTGGAAAATTGAATTTTTGAGGGAAATTCGACAGGCGTGGACCTTACAAAAATAGTTAAAATTTGGTACTATCTTAAATTGTGCTAAGAAAATAGTTTTTGTTTAAATTATTTGTTTACCTCATCAAAAGAAGTGTTTCTGCACAATTATATGCAATTTTTGGAAAATTGAATTTTTGAGGGAAATTCGACAGGCGCGAACCTTACAAAAAAAGTGAAAATTTGGTGCTGTCTTTAATTGTGCTAAGAAAATAGTTTTTGTTTAAATTATTTGTTTCCCTCATCAAAAGTAGTGTTTCTCCACAATTTTAGGCAATTTTTGGAAAATTGAATTTTTGTTGGAAATTCGACAGGCGCGGAACTTACAAAAATAGTGAAAATTTGGTACTATCTTTAATTGTGCTAAGAAAATAGTTTTTGTTTAAATTATTTGTTCCCCTCATCAAAAGAAGTGTTTCTCCACAATTTTATGCAATTTTTGGAATATTGAAATTTTGTGGGAAATTCAACAGGCGCGGACCTTACAAAAATAGTGAAAATTTGGTATTATCTTAAATTGTGCTAATAAAATAGTTTTTGTTTAAATTATTTGTTCCCCTCATCAATTGAAGTGTTTCTTCACAATTTTAGGCAATTTTTGGAAAATAGAATTTTTGAGGGAAATTCAACAGGCGCGTACCTTACAAAAATAGTGAAAATTTGTTACTATCTTAAATTGTGCTAACAAAATAGTTTTTGTTTAAATTATTTGTTCCCCTCATCAAGTGAGGTGTTTCTCCACAATTTTAGGCAATTTTTGGAAAATTGAATTTTTGAGGGAAATTCGACAGGCGCGGACCTTACAAAAATAGTGAAAATTTGGTACTATCTTAAATATGTGCTAAGAAAATAGTTTCTGTTTAAATCATTTGTTCCCCTCGTCAAAAGAAGTGTTTCTCCACAATTTTAGGCAATTTTTGGAAAATTGAATTTTTGAGGGAAAATCGACAGGCGCGGACCTTACAAAAATAGTGAAAATTTGGTACTATCTTAAATTGTGCTAAGAAAATACTTTTTGTTTAAATTATTTGTTCCCCTCATCAATTGAAGTGTTTCTCCACAATTTTAGGCATTTTTTTGAAAATTGAATTTTTGAGGGAAATTCGACAGGCGCGGACCTTATAAAAATAGTGATAATTTGGTACTATCTTAAATTGTGCTAAGAAAATAGCTTTTGTTTAAATTATTTGTTTCCCTCATCAAAAGTAGTGTTTCTCCACAATTTTAGGCAATTTTTGGAAAATTGAATTTTTGTTGGAAATTCGACAGGCGCGGAACTTACAAAAATAGTGAAAATTTGGTACTATCTTTAATTGTGCTAAGAAAATAGTTTTTGTTTAAATTATTTGTTCCCCTCATCAAAAGAAGTGTTTCTCCACAATTTTATGCAATTTTTGGAATATTGAAGTTTTGAGGGGAATTCAACAGGCGCGGACCTTACAAAAATAGTGAAAATTTGGTACTATCTTAAATTGTGCTAACAAAATAGTTTTTGTTTAAATTATTTGTTCCCCTCATCAAAAGTAGTGTTTCTCCACAATTTTAGGCATTTTTTTGAAAATTGAATTTTTGAGGGAAATTCGACAGGCGCGTACCTTACAAAAATAGTGAAAATTTGGTACTATCTTAAATTGTGCTAACAAAATAGTTTTTGTTTAAATTATTTGTTCCCCTCATCAAGTGAGGTGTTTCTCCACAATTTAAGGCAATTTTTGGAAAATTGAATTTTTGAGGGAAATTCGACAGGCGCGGACCTTACAAAAATAGTGAAAATTTGGTACTATCTTAAATTGTGCTAAAAAAATAGTTTTTGTTTAAATTATTTGTTCCCCTCATCAATTGAAGTATTTCTCCATAATTTTAGGCAATTTTTGGAAAATTGAATTTTTGAGGGAAATTCGACAGGCGTGGACCTTACAAAAATAGTTAAAATTTGGTACTATCTTAAATTGTGCTAAGAAAATAGTTTTTGTTTAAATTATTTGTTCCCCTCATCAATTGAAGTGTTTCTCCACAATTTTAGGCAATTTTTGGAAAATTGAATTTTTGAGGGAAATCCGACACGCGCGGACCTTACAAAAATAGTTAAAATTTGGTACTATCTTAAATTGTGCTAAGAAAATAGTTTTTGTTAAAATCATTTGTTCCCCTCGTCAAAAGAAGTGTTTCTCCACAATTTTATGCAATTTTGGAATATTGAAATTTTGAGGGAAATTCAACAGGCGCGGACCTTACAAATATAGTGAAAATTTGGTATTATCTTAAATTGTGCTAATAAAATAGTTTTTGTTTAAATTATTTGTTCCCCTCATCAATTGAAGTATTTCTCCATAATTTTAGGCAATTTTTGGAAAATTGAATTTTTGAGGGAAATTCGACAGGCGTGGACCTTACAAAAATAGTTAAAATTTGGTACTATCTTAAATTGTGCTAAGAAAATAGTTTTTGTTTAAATTATTTGTTTACCTCATCAAAAGAAGTGTTTCTGCACAATTTTATGCAATTTTTGGAAAATTGAAATTTTGAGGGAAATTCGACAGGCGCGAACCTTACAAAAAAAGTGAAAATTTGGTACTGTCTTTAATTGTGCTAAGAAAATAGTTTTTGTTTAAATTATTTGTTCCCCTCATCAAAAGAAGTGTTTCTCCACAATTTTATGAAATTTTTGGAATATTGAAATTTTGAGGGAAATTCAACAGGCGTGGACCTTACAAAAATAGCGAAAATTTGGTATTATCTGAAATTGTGCTAATAAAATAGTTTTTGTTTAAATTATTTGTTCCCCTCATCAATTGAAGTGTTTCTTCACAATTTTAGGCAATTTTTAGAAATAGAATTTTTGAGGGAAATTCAACAGGCGCGTACCTTACAAAAATAGTGAAAATTTGGTACTATCTTAAATTGTGCTAACAAAATAGTTTTTGTTTAAATTATTTGTTCCCCTCATCAAGTGAGGTGTTTCTCCACAATTTTAGGCAATTTTTGGAAAATTGAATTTTTGTTGGAAATTCGACAGGCGCGGACCTTACAAAAATAGTGAAAATTTGGTACTATCTTAAATTGTGCTAAAAAAATAGTTTTTGTTTAAATTATTTGTTCCCCTCATCAATTGAAGTATTTCTCCATAATTTTAGGCAATTTTTGGAAAATTGAATTTTTGAGGGAAATTCGACAGGCGCGGACCTTACAAAAGTAGTTAAAATTTGGAACTATCTTAAATTGTGCTAAGAAAATAGTTTTTGTTTAAATCATTTGTTCCCCTCGTCAAAAGAAGTGTTTCTCCACAATTTTAGGCAATTTTTGGAAAATTGAATTTTTGAGGGAAAATCGACAGGCGCGTACCTTACAAAAATAGTGAAAATTTGGTACTATCTTAAATTGTGCTAAGAAAATACTTTTTGTTTAAATTATTTGTCCCCCTCATCAATTGAAGTGTTTCTCCACAATTTTAGGCATTTTTTTGAAAATTGAATTTTTGAGGGAAATTCGACAGGCGGGGACCTTATAAAAATAGTGATAATTTGGTACTATCTTAAATTGTGCTAAGAAAATAGCTTTTGTTTAAATTATTTGTTTCCCTCATCAAAAGTAGTGTTTCTCCACAATTTTAGGCAATTTTTGGAAAATTGAATTTTTGTTGGAAATTCGACAGGCGCGGAACTTACAAAAATAGTGAAAATTTGGTACTATCTTTAATTGTGCTAAGAAAATAGTTTTTGTTTAAATTATTTGTTCCCCTCATCAAAAGAAGTGTTTCTCCACAATTTTATGCAATTTTTGGAATATTGAAGTTTTGAGGGGAATTCAACAGGCGCGGACCTTACAAAAATAGTGAAAATTTGGTATTATCTTAAATTGTGCTAATAAAATAGTTTTTGTTTAAATTATTTGTTCCCCTCATCAATTGAAGTGTTTCTTCACAATTTTAGGCAATTTTTGGAAAATAGAATTTTTGAGGGAAATTCAACAGGCGCGTACCTTACAAAAATAGTGAAAATTTGGTACTATCTTAAATTGTGCTAACAAAATAGTTTTTGTTTAAATTATTTGTTCCCCTCATCAAAAGTAGTGTTTCTCCACAATTTTAGGCATTTTTTTGAAAATTGAATTTTTGAGGGAAATTCGACAGGCGCGTACCTTACAAAAATAGTGAAAATTTGGTACTATCTTAAATTGTGCTAACAAAATAGTTTTTGTTTAAATTATTTGTTCCCCTCATCAAGTGAGGTGTTTCTCCACAATTTAAGGCAATTTTTGGAAAATTGAATTTTTGAGGGAAATTCGACAGGCGCGGACCTTACAAAAATAGTGAAAATTTGGTACTATCTTAAATTGTGCTAAAAAAATAGTTTTTGTTTAAATTATTTGTTCCCCTCATCAATTGAAGTATTTCTCCATAATTTTAGGCAATTTTTGGAAAATTGAATTTTTGAGGGAAATTCGACAGGCGTGGACCTTACAAAAATAGTTAAAATTTGGTACTATCTTAAATTGTGCTAAGAAAATAGTTTTTGTTTAAATTATTTGTTCCCCTCATCAATTGAAGTGTTTCTCCACAATTTTAGGCAATTTTTGGAAAATTGAATTTTTGAGGGAAATCCGACACGCGCGGACCTTACAAAAATAGTTAAAATTTGGTACTATCTTAAATTGTGCTAAGAAAATAGTTTTTGTTAAAATCATTTGTTCCCCTCGTCAAAAGAAGTGTTTCTCCACAATTTTATGCAATTTTGGAATATTGAAATTTTGAGGGAAATTCAACAGGCGCGGACCTTACAAAAATAGTGAAAATTTGGTATTATCTTAAATTGTGCTAATAAAATAGTTTTTGTTTAAATTATTTGTTCCCCTCATCAATTGAAGTGTTTCTTCACAATTTTAGGCAATTTTTGGAAAATAGAATTTTTGAGGGAAATTCAACAGGCGCGGACCTTACAAAAATAGTGAAAATTTGGTACTATCTTAAATTGTGCTAACAAAATAGTTTTTGTTTAAATTATTTGTTCCCCTCATCAAGTGAGGTGTTTCTCCACAATTTTAGGCAATTTTTGGAAAATTTAATTTTTGAGGGAAATTCGACAGGCGCGGACCTTACAAAAATAGTGAAAATTTGGTATTATCTTAAATTGTGCTAATAAAATAGTTTTTGTTTAAATTATTTGTTCCCCTCATCAATTGAAGTATTTCTCCATAATTTTAGGCAATTTTTGGAAAATTGAATTTTTGAGGGAAATTCGACAGGCGTGTACCTTACAAAAATAGTGTAAATTTGGTACTATCTTAAATTGTGCTAAGAAAATAGTTTTTGTTTAAATTATTTGTTTACCTCATCAAAAGAAGTGTTTCTGCACAATTATATGCAATTTTTGGAAAATTGAAATTTTGAGGGAAATTAGACAGGCGCGAACCTTACAAAAAAAGTGAAAATTTGGTACTGTCTTTAATTGTGCTAAGAAAATAGTTTTTGTTTAAATTATTTGTTTCCCTCATCAAAAGTAGTGTTTCTCCACAATTTTAGGCAATTTTTGGAAAATTGAATTTTTGTTGGAAATTCGACAGGCGCGGAACTTACAAAAATAGTGAAAATTTGGTACTATCTTTAATTGTGCTAAGAAAATAGTTTTTGTTTAAATTATTTGTTCCCCTCATCAAAAGAAGTGTTTCTCCACAATTTTATGCAATTTTTGGAATATTGAAATTTTGTGGGAAATTCAACAGGCGCGGACCTTACAAAAATAGTGAAAATTTGGTATTATCTTAAATTGTGCTAATAAAATAGTTTTTGTTTAAATTATTTGTTCCCCTCATCAATTGAAGTGTTTCTTCACAATTTTAGGCAATTTTTGGAAAATAGAATTTTTGAGGGAAATTCAACAGGCGCGTACCTTACAAAAATAGTGAAAATTTGTTACTATCTTAAATTGTGCTAACAAAATAGTTTTTGTTTAAATTATTTGTTCCCCTCATCAAGTGAGGTGTTTCTCCACAATTTTAGGCAATTTTTGGAAAATTGAATTTTTGAGGGAAATTCGACAGGCGAGGACCTTACAAAAATAGTGAAAATTTGGTACTATCTTAAATATGTGCTAAGAAAATAGTTTCTGTTTAAATCATTTGTTCCCCTCGTCAAAAGAAGTGTTTCTCCACAATTTTAGGCAATTTTTGGAAAATTGAATTTTTGAGGGAAAATCGACAGGCGCGGACCTTACAAAAATAGTGAAAATTTGGTACTATCTTAAATTGTGCTAAGAAAATACTTTTTGATTAAATTATTTGTTCCCCTCATCAATTGAAGTGTTTCTCCACAATTTTAGGCATTTTTTTGAAAATTAAATTTTTGAGGGAAATTCGACAGGCGCGGACCTTACAAAATTAGTGAAAATTTGGTACTATCTTAAATTGTGCTAACAAAATAGTTTTTGTTTAAATTATTTGTTCCCCTCATCAAAAGAAGTGTTTCTCCACAATTTTAGGCAATTTTTGGAAAATTGAATTTTTGAGGGAAATCCGACACGCGCGGACCTTACAAAAATAGTTAAAATTTGGTACTATCTTAAATTGTGCTAACAAAATAGTTTTTGTTTAAATTATTTGTTCCGCTCATCAAGTGAGGTGTTTCTCCACAATTTTAGGCAATTTTTGGAAAATTGAATTTTTGAGGGAAATTCGACAGGCGCGGAACTTACAAAAATAGTGAAAATTTGGTACTATCTTTAATTGTGCTAAGAAAATAGTTTTTGTTTAAATTATTTGTTCCCCTCATCAAAAGAAGTGTTTCTCCACAATTTTATACAATTTTTGGAATATTGAAGTTTTGAGGGGAATTCAACAGGCGCGGACCTTACAAAAATAGTGAAAATTTGGTATTATCTTAAATTGTGCTAATAAAATAGTTTTTGTTTAAATTATTTGTTCCCCTCATCAATTGAAGTGTTTCTCCACAATTTTAGGCAATTTTTGGAAAATAGAATTTTTGAGGGAAATTCAACAGGCGCGTACCTTACAAAAATAGTGAAAATTTGGTACTATCTTAAATTGTGCTAACAAAATAGTTTTTGTTTAAATTATTTGTTCCCCTCATCAAAAGTAGTGTTTCTCCACAATTTTAGGCATTTTTTTGAAAATTGAATTTTTGAGGGAAATTCGACAGGCGCGTACCTTACAAAAATAGTGAAAATTTGGTACTATCTTAAATTGTGCTAACAAAATAGTTTTTGTTTAAATTATTTGTTCCCCTCATCAAGTGAGGTGTTTCTCCACAATTTTAGGCAATTTTTGGAAAATTGAATTTTTGAGGGAAATTCGACAGGCGCGGACCTTACAAAAATAGTGAAAATTTGGTACTATCTTAAATTGTGCTAAAAAAATAGTTTTTGTTTAAATTATTTGTTCCCCTCATCAATTGAAGTATTTCTCCATAATTTTAGGCAATTTTTGGAAAATTGAATTTTTGAGGGAAATTCGACAGGCGCGGACCTTACAAAAATAGTTAAAATTTGGTACTATCTTAAATTGTGCTAAGAAAATAGTTTTTGTTTAAATTATTTGTTCCCCTCATCAATTGAAGTGTTTCTCCACAATTTTAGGCAATTTTTGGAAAATTGAATTTTTGAGGGAAATCCGACACGCGCGGACCTTACAAAAATAGTTAAAATTTGGTACTATCTTAAATTGTGCTAAGAAAATAGTTTTTGTTAAAATCATTTGTTCCCCTCGTCAAAAGAAGTGTTTCTCCACAATTTTATGCAATTTTGGAATATTGAAATTTTGAGGGAAATTCAACAGGCGCGGACCTTACAAAAATAGTTAAAATTTGGTATTATCTTAAATTGTGCTAAGAAAATAGTTTTTGTTAAAATCATTTGTTCCCCTCGTCAAAAGAAGTGTTTCTCCACAATTTTATGCAATTTTGGAATATTGAAATTTTGAGGGAAATTCAACAGGCGCGTACCTTACAAAAATAGTGAAAATTTGGTACTATCTTAAATTGTGCTAACAAAATAGTTTTTGTTTAAATTATTTGTTCCCCTCATCAAGTGAGGTGTTTCTCCACAATTTTAGGCAATTTTTGGAAAATTGAATTTTTGAGGGAAATTCGACAGGCGCGGACCTTACAAAAATAGTGAAAATTTGGTACTATCTTAAATTGTGCTAAAAAAATAGTTTTTGTTTAAATTATTTGTTCCCCTCATCAATTGAAGTATTTCTCCATAATTTTAGGCAATTTTTGGAAAATTGAATTTTTGAGGGAAATTCGACAGGCGTGGACCTTACAAAAATAGTTAAAATTTGGTACTATCTTAAATTGTGCTAAGAAAATAGTTTTTGTTTAAATTATTTGTTCCCCTCATCAATTGAAGTGTTTCTCCACAATTTTAGGCAATTTTTGGAAAATTGAATTTTTGAGGGAAATTCGACAGGCGCGGACCTTACAAAAATAGTGAAAATTTGGTACTATCTTAAATTGTGCTAAGAAAATAGTTTTTGTTTAAATTATTTGTTTCCCTCATCAAAAGTAGTGTTTCTCCACAATTTTAGGCAATTTTTGGAAAATTGAATTTTTGTTGGAAATTCGACAGGCGCGGAACTTACAAAAATAGTGAAAATTTGGTACTATCTTTAATTGTGCTAAGAAAATAGTTTTTGTTTAAATTATTTGTTCCCCTCATCAAAAGAAGTGTTTCTCCACAATTTTATGCAATTTTTGGAATATTGAAATTTTGTGGGAAATTCAACAGGCGCGGACCTTACAAAAATAGTGAAAATTTGGTATTATCTTAAATTGTGCTAATAAAATAGTTTTTGCTTAAATTATTTGTTCCCCTCATCAATTGAAGTGTTTCTTCACAATTTTAGGCAATTTTTGGAAAATAGAATTTTTGAGGGAAATTCAACAGGCGCGTACCTTACAAAAATAGTGAAAATTTGTTACTATCTTAAATTGTGCTAACAAAATAGATTTTGTTTAAATTATTTGTTCCCCTCATCAAGTGAGGTGTTTCTCCACAATTTTAGGCAATTTTTGGAAAATTGAATTTTTGAGGGAAATTCGACAGGCGCGGACCTTTAAAAAATAGTGAAAAATTGGTACTATTTTAAATTGTGCTAATAAAATAGTTTTTGTTTAAATTATTTGTTCCCCTCATCAATCTAAGTGTTTCTCCACAATTTTAGGCAATTTTTGGAAAATTGAATTTTTGAGGGAAATTCGACAGGCGCGGACCTTACAAAAATAGTGAAAATTTGGTACTATCTTAAATTGTGCTAACAAAATTGTTTTTGTTTAAATTATTTGTTTACCTCATCAAAAGAAGTGTTTCTGCACAATTATATGCAATTTTTGGAAAATTGAAATTTTGAGGGAAATTCGACAGGTGCGAACCTTACAAAAAAAGTGAAAATTTGGTACTGTCTTTAATTGTGCTAAGAAAATAGTTTTTGTTTAAATTATTTGTTTCCCTCATCAAAAGTAGTGTTTCTCCACAATTTTAGGCAATTTTTGGAAAATTGAATTTTTGTTGGTAATTCGACAGGCGCGGACCTTACAAAAATAGTGAAAATTTGGTACTATCTTAAATTGTGCTAACAAAATAGTTTTTTTTTAAATTATTTGTTCCCCTCATCAAGTGAGGTATTTCTCCACAATTTTAGGCAATTTTTGGAAAATTGAATTTTTGAGGGAAATTCGACAGGCGCGGACCTTACAAAAATAGTGAAAATTTGGTACTATCTTAAATTGTGCTAATAAAATAGTTTTTGTTTAAATTATTTGTTCCCCTCATCAATTGAAGTGTTTCTCCACAATTTTAGGCAATTTTTGGAAAATTGAATTTTTGAGGGAAATTCAACAGGCGCGGACCTTACAAAAATAGTGAAAATTTGGTACTATCTTAAATTGTGCTAAGAAAATAGTTTTTGTTTAAATTATTTGTTCCCCTCATCAATTGAAGTGTTTCTCCACAACTTTAGGCAATTTTTGGAAAATTGAATTTTTGAGGGAAAATCGACAGGCGCCGACCTTACAGAAATAGTGAAAATTTGGTACTATCTTAAATTGTGCTAAGAAAATAGTTTTTGTTTAAATTATTTGTTCCCCTCATCAATTGAAGTGTTTCTCCACAACTTTAGGCAATTTCTGGAAAATTGAATTTTTGAGGGAAAATCGACAGGCGCCGACCTTACAAAAATAGTGAAAATTTGGTACTATCTTAAATTGTGCTAACAAAATAGTTTTTTTTTAAATTATTTGTTCCCCTCATCAAGTGAGGTATTTCTCCACAATTTTAGGCAATTTTTGGAAAATTGAATTTTTGAGGGAAATTCGACAGGCGCGGACCTTACAAAAATAGTGAAAATTTGGTACTATCTTAAATTGTGCTAATAAAATAGTTTTTGTTTAAATTATTTGTTCCCCTCATCAATTGAAGTGTTTCTCCACAATTTTAGGCAATTTTTGGAAAATTGAATTTTTGAGGGAAATTCAACAGGCGCGGACCTTACAAAAATAGTGAAAATTTGGTACTATCTTAAATTGTGCTAAGAAAATAGTTTTTGTTTAAATTATTTGTTCCCCTCATCAATTGAAGTGTTTCTCCACAACTTTAGGCAATTTTTGGAAAATTGAATTTTTGAGGGAAAATCGACAGGCGCCGACCTTACAAAAATAGTGAAAATTTGGTACTATCTTAAATTGTGCTAAGAAAATAGTTTTTGTTTAAATTATTTGTTCCCCTCATCAAAAGTAGTGTTTCTCCACAATTTTAGGCAATTTTTGGAAAATTGAATTTTTGTTGGAAATTCGACAGGCGCGGAACTTACAAAAATAGTGAAAATTTGGTACTATCTTTAATTGTGCTAAGAAAATAGTTTTTGTTTAAATTATTTGTTCCCCTCATCAAAAGAAGTGTTTCTCCACAATTTTATGCAATTTTTGGAATATTGAAATTTTGTGGGAAATTCAACAGGCGCGGACCTTACAAAAATAGTGAAAATTTGGTATTATCTTAAATTGTGCTAATAAAATAGTTTTTGCTTAAATTATTTGTTCCCCTCATCAATTGAAGTGTTTCTTCACAATTTTAGGCAATTTTTGGAAAATTGAATTTTTGAGGGAAATTCGACAGGCGCGGACCTTACAAAAATAGTTAAAATTTGGTACTATCTTAAATTGTGCTAAGAAAATAGTTTTTGTTTAAATTATTTGTTCCCCTCATCAATTGAAGTGTTTCTCCACAATTTTAGGCAATTTTTGGAAAATTGAATTTTTGAGGGAAATCCGACACGCGCGGACCTTACAAAAATAGTTAAAATTTGGTACTATCTTAAATTGTGCTAAGAAAATAGTTTTTGTTAAAATCATTTGTTCCCCTCGTCAAAAGAAGTGTTTCTCCACAATTTTATGCAATTTTGGAATATTGAAATTTTGAGGGAAATTCAACAGGCGCGGACCTTACAAAAATAGTTAAAATTTGGTATTATCTTAAATTGTGCTAAGAAAATAGTTTTTGTTAAAATCATTTGTTCCCCTCGTCAAAAGAAGTGTTTCTCCACAATTTTATGCAATTTTGGAATATTGAAATTTTGAGGGAAATTCAACAGGCGCGTACCTTACAAAAATAGTGAAAATTTGGTACTATCTTAAATTGTGCTAACAAAATAGTTTTTGTTTAAATTATTTGTTCCCCTCATCAAGTGAGGTGTTTCTCCACAATTTTAGGCAATTTTTGGAAAATTGAATTTTTGAGGGAAATTCGACAGGCGCGGACCTTACAAAAATAGTGAAAATTTGGTACTATCTTAAATTGTGCTAAAAAAATAGTTTTTGTTTAAATTATTTGTTCCCCTCATCAATTGAAGTATTTCTCCATAATTTTAGGCAATTTTTGGAAAATTGAATTTTTGAGGGAAATTCGACAGGCGTGGACCTTACAAAAATAGTTAAAATTTGGTACTATCTTAAATTGTGCTAAGAAAATAGTTTTTGTTTAAATTATTTGTTCCCCTCATCAATTGAAGTGTTTCTCCACAATTTTAGGCAATTTTTGGAAAATTGAATTTTTGAGGGAAATTCGACAGGCGCGGACCTTACAAAAATAGTGAAAATTTGGTACTATCTTAAATTGTGCTAAGAAAATAGTTTTTGTTTAAATTATTTGTTTCCCTCATCAAAAGTAGTGTTTCTCCACAATTTTAGGCAATTTTTGGAAAATTGAATTTTTGTTGGAAATTCGACAGGCGCGGAACTTACAAAAATAGTGAAAATTTGGTACTATCTTTAATTGTGCTAAGAAAATAGTTTTTGTTTAAATTATTTGTTCCCCTCATCAAAAGAAGTGTTTCTCCACAATTTTATGCAATTTTTGGAATATTGAAATTTTGTGGGAAATTCAACAGGCGCGGACCTTACAAAAATAGTGAAAATTTGGTATTATCTTAAATTGTGCTAATAAAATAGTTTTTGCTTAAATTATTTGTTCCCCTCATAAATTGAAGTGTTTCTTCACAATTTTAGGCAATTTTTGGAAAATAGAATTTTTGAGGGAAATTCAACAGGCGCGTACCTTACAAAAATAGTGAAAATTTGTTACTATCTTAAATTGTGCTAACAAAATAGTTTTTGTTTAAATTATTTGTTCCCCTCATCAAGTGAGGTGTTTCTCCACAATTTTAGGCAATTTTTGGAAAATTGAATTTTTGAGGGAAATTCGACAGGCGCGGACCTTTAAAAAATAGTGAAAAATTGGTACTATTTTAAATTGTGCTAATAAAATAGTTTTTGTTTAAATTATTTGTTCCCCTCATCAATCTAAGTGTTTCTCCACAATTTTAGGCAATTTTTGGAAAATTGAATTTTTGAGGGAAATTCGACAGGCGCGGACCTTACAAAAATAGTGAAAATTTGGTACTATCTTAAATTGTGCTAACAAAATTGTTTTTGTTTAAATTATTTGTTTACCTCATCAAAAGAAGTGTTTCTGCACAATTATATGCAATTTTTGGAAAATTGAAATTTTGAGGGAAATTCGACAGGTGCGAACCTTACAAAAAAAGTGAAAATTTGGTACTGTCTTTAATTGTGCTAAGAAAATAGTTTTTGTTTAAATTATTTGTTTCCCTCATCAAAAGTAGTGTTTCTCCACAATTTTAGGCAATTTTTGGAAAATTGAATTTTTGTTGGTAATTCGACAGGCGCGGACCTTACAAAAATAGTGAAAATTTGGTACTATCTTAAATTGTGCTAACAAAATAGTTTTTTTTTAAATTATTTGTTCCCCTCATCAAGTGAGGTATTTCTCCACAATTTTAGGCAATTTTTGGAAAATTGAATTTTTGAGGGAAATTCGACAGGCGCGGACCTTACAAAAATAGTGAAAATTTGGTACTATCTTAAATTGTGCTAATAAAATAGTTTTTGTTTAAATTATTTGTTCCCCTCATCAATTGAAGTGTTTCTCCACAATTTTAGGCAATTTTTGGAAAATTGAATTTTTGAGGGAAATTCAACAGGCGGGGACCTTACAAAAATAGTGAAAATTTGGTACTATCTTAAATTGTGCTAAGAAAATAGTTTTTGTTTAAATTATTTGTTCCCCTCATCAATTGAAGTGTTTCTCCACAACTTTAGGCAATTTTTGGAAAATTGAATTTTTGAGGGAAAATCGACAGGCGCCGACCTTACAGAAATAGTGAAAATTTGGTACTATCTTAAATTGTGCTAAGAAAATAGTTTTTGTTTAAATTATTTGTTCCCCTCATCAATTGAAGTGTTTCTCCACAACTTTAGGCAATTTTTGGAAAATTGAATTTTTGAGGGAAAATCGACAGGCGCCGACCTTACAAAAATAGTGAAAATTTGGTACTATCTTAAATTGTGCTAACAAAATAGTTTTTTTTTAAATTATTTGTTCCCCTCATCAAGTGAGGTATTTCTCCACAATTTTAGGCAATTTTTGGAAAATTGAATTTTTGAGGGAAATTCGACAGGCGCGGACCTTACAAAAATAGTGAAAATTTGGTACTATCTTAAATTGTGCTAATAAAATAGTTTTTGTTTAAATTATTTGTTCCCCTCATCAATTGAAGTGTTTCTCCACAATTTTAGGCAATTTTTGGAAAATTGAATTTTTGAGGGAAATTCAACAGGCGCGGACCTTACAAAAATAGTGAAAATTTGGTACTATCTTAAATTGTGCTAAGAAAATAGTTTTTGTTTAAATTATTTGTTCCCCTCATCAATTGAAGTGTTTCTCCACAACTTTAGGCAATTTTTGGAAAATTGAATTTTTGAGGGAAAATCGACAGGCGCCGACCTTACAAAAATAGTGAAAATTTGGTACTATCTTAAATTGTGCTAAGAAAATAGTTTTTGTTTAAATTATTTGTTCCCCTCATCAATTGAAGTGTTTCTCCACAATTTTAGGCAATTTTTGGAAAATTGAAATTTTGAGGGAAATTCGACAGGCGCCGACCTTACAAAAATAGTGAAAATTTGGTACTATCTTAAATTGTGCTAACAAGATAGTTTTTGTTTAAATTATTTGTTCCCCTCATCAATTGAAGTGTTTCTCCACAATTTCAGGCAATTTTTGGAAAATTGAAATTTTGAGGGAAATTCGACAGGCGCCGACCTTACAAAAATTGTGAAAATTTGGTACTATCTTAAATTGTGCTAACAAAATAGTTTTAGTTTAAATTATTTGTTCCCCTCATCAATTGAAGTGTTTCTCCACAATTTTAGGCAATTTTTGGAAAATTGAAATTTTGAGGGAAATTCGACAGGCGCCGACCTTACAAAAATAGTGAAAATCTGGTACTATCTTAAATTGTGCTAAGAAAATAGTTTTTGTTTAAATTATTTGTTCACCTCATCAAAATTAGTGATTCTCCACAGTTTTAGGCATTTTTTGGAAAATTGAAATTTTGCTGGAAATTCGACAGGCGCGGACCTTACACAAATAGTGAAAATTTGGTACAATCTAAAATTGTGCTAAGAAAATAGTTTTTGTTTAAAATAATTGTTCCCCACATCAAAAGTAGTGTTTCTCCACAATTTTAGGCAATTTTTGGAAGATTGAATTTTTGAGGGAAATTCGACAGGCGCGGACCTTACAAAAATAGTGAAAATTTGGTACTGTCTTAAATTGTGCTAAGAAAATAGTTTTTGTTAAAATTATTTGTTTCCCTCATCAAAAGTAGTGTTTCTCCACAATTTTAGGCAATTTTTGGAAAATAGAATTTTTGAGGGAAATTCAACAGGCGCGGACCTTACAAAAATAGTGAAAATTTGGTACTGTCTTAAATTGTGCTAATAAAATAGTTTTTGTTAAAATTATTTGTTTCCCTCATCAAAAGTAGTGTTTCTCCACAATTTTAGGCAATTTTTGGAAAATAGAATTTTTGAGGGAAATTCAACAGGCGCGGACCTTACAAAAATAGTGAAAATTTGGTACTATCTTAAATTGTGCTAACAAAATAGTTTTTGTTTAAATTATTTGTTCCCCTCATCAAGTGAGGTGTTTCTCCACAATTTTAGGCAATTTTTGGAAAATTGAATTTTTGAGGGAAATTCGACAGGCGCGGACCTTGCAAAAATAGTGAAAATTTGGTACTATCTTAAATTGTGCTAATAAAATAGTTTTTGTTTAAATTATTTGTTCCCCTCATCAATTGAAGTGTTTCTCCACAATTTTATGCAATTTTTGGAAAATTGAATTTTTGAGGGAAATTCGACAGGCGCGGACCTTACAAAATTAGTTAAAATTTGGTACTATCTTAAATTGTGCTAAGAAAATAGTTTTTGTTTAAATTATTTGTTCCCCTCCTCAATTGAAGTGTTTCTCCACAATTTTATGCAATTTTTGGAATATTGAAATTTTGAGGGAAAATGACAGGCGCGGACCTTACAAAAATAATGAAAATTTGGTATTATCTTAAATTGTGCTAATAAAATAGTTTTTTTTTAAATTATTTGTTCCCCTCATCAATTGAAGTGTTTCTCCACAATTTTAGGCAATTTTTTGAAAATTGAACTTTTGAGGGAAATTTGACAGGCACGAACCTTACAAAAAGGGTGAAAATTTCGTACTATCTTAAATTGTGCTAAGAAAATAGTTTTTGTTTAAATTATTTGTTCCCCTCATTAAAAGAAGTGTTTCTCCACAATTTTAGGCAATTTTTTGAAAATTGAAAATTTGAGGGAAATTCGACAGGCGCGGACCTTACAAAAATAGTCAAAATTTGGTACTATCTTAAATTGTGCTAACAAAATAGTTTTTGTTTAAATTATTTGTTCCCCTCACCAATTGAAGTGTTTCTCCACAATATTAGGCAATTTTTTGAAAATTGAATTTTTGAGGCAAATTCGACAGGTGCGGACCTTACAAAAATAGTGAAAATTTGGTACTATCTTAAATTGTGCTAAGAAAATAGTTTTTGTTTAAATTATTTGTTCCCCTCATCAAAAGAAGTGTTTCTCCACAATTTTAGGCAACTTTTGGAAAATAGAATTTTTGAGGGAAATTCAACAGGCGCGGACCTTACAAAAATAGTGAAAATTTGGTACTATCTTAAATTGTGCTAATAAAATAGTTTTTGTTTAAATTATTTGTTCCCCTCGTCAATTGAAGTGTTTCTCCACAATTTAAGGCAATTTTTGGAAAATTGAATTTTTGAGGGAAATTCGACAGGCGCGGACCTTGCAAAAATAGTGAAAATTTGGTACTTTCTTAAATTGTGCTAACAAAATAGTTTTTGTTTAAATTATTTGTTCCCCTCATCAAGTGAGGTGTTTCTCCACAATTTTAGGCAATTTTTGGAAAATTGAATTTTTGAGGGAAATTCGACAGGCGCGGACCTTGCAAAAATAGTGAAAATTTGGTACTATCTTAAATTGTGCTAATAAAATAGTTTTTGTTTAAATTATTTGTTCCCCTCATCAATTGAAGTGTTTCTCCACAATTTTAGGCAACTTTTTGAAAATTGAACTTTTGAGGGAAATTCGACAGGCGCGGACCTTACAAAAATAGTGAAAATTTGGTACTATCTTAAATTGTGCTAACAAAATAGTTTTTGTTTAAATTATTTGTTCCCCTCATCAAAAGAAGTGTATCTCCACAATTTTAGGCAATTTTTGGAAAATTGAATTTTTGAGGGAAAATCGACAGGCGCGGACCTTACAAAAATAATGAAAATTTGGTACTATCTTAAATTGTGCTAAGAAAATACTTTTTGTTTAAATTATTTGTTCCCCTCATCAATTGAAGTGTTTAACCACAATTTTAGGCAATTTTTGGAAAATTGAATTTTTGAGGGAAATTCGACAGGCGCGGACCTTACAAAAATAGTGAAAATTTCGTACTATCTTAAATTGTGCTAACAAAATAGTTTTTGTTTAAATTATTTGTTCCCCTCATCAAAAGGAGTGTTTCTCCACAATTTTAGGCAATTTTTTGAAAATAGAATTTTTGAGGGAAAATCGACAGGCGCGTCCCTTACAAAAATAGTGAAAATTTGGTACTATCTTAAATTGTGCTAATAAAATAGTTTTTGTTTAAATTATTTGTTCCCCTCATCAATTGAAGTGTTTCTCCACAATTTTAGGCAATTTTTTGAAAATTGAATTTTCGAGGGAAAATCGACAGGCGCGTCCCTTACAAAAATAGTGAAAATTTGGTACTATCTTAAATTGTGCTAAGAAAATAGTTTTTGTTTAAATTATTTGTTCCCCTCATCAAAAGAAGTGTTTCTCCACAATTTTATACAATTTTTGGAATATTGAAGTTTTGAGGGGAATTCAACAGGCGCGGACCTTACAAAAATAGTGAAAATTTGGTATTATCTTAAATTGTGCTAATAAAATAGTTTTTGTTTAAATTATTTGTTCCCCTCATCAATTGAAGTGTTTCTCCACAATTTTAGGCAATTTTTGGAAAATAGAATTTTTGAGGGAAATTCAACAGGCGCGTACCTTACAAAAATAGTGAAAATTTGGTACTATCTTAAATTGTGCTAACAAAATAGTTTTTGTTTAAATTATTTGTTCCCCTCATCAAAAGTAGTGTTTCTCCACAATTTTAGGCAATTTTGGAATATTGAAATTTTGAGGGAAATTCAACAGGCGCGTACCTTACAAAAATAGTGAAAATTTGGTACTATCTTAAATTGTGCTAACAAAATAGTTTTTGTTTAAATTATTTGTTCCCCTCATCAAGTGAGGTGTTTCTCCACAATTTTAGGCAATTTTTTGGAAAATTGAATTTTTGAGGGAAATTCGACAGGCGCGGACCTTACAAAAATAGTGAAAATTTGGTACTATCTTAAATTGTGCTAAAAAAATAGTTTTTGTTTAAATTATTTGTTCCCCTCATCAATTGAAGTATTTCTCCATAATTTTAGGCAATTTTTGGAAAATTGAATTTTTGAGGGAAATTCGACAGGCGTGGACCTTACAAAAATAGTTAAAATTTGGTACTATCTTAAATTGTGCTAAGAAAATAGTTTTTGTTTAAATTATTTGTTCCCCTCATCAATTGAAGTGTTTCTCCACAATTTTAGGCAATTTTTGGAAAATTGAATTTTTGAGGGAAATTCGACAGGCGCGGACCTTACAAAAATAGTGAAAATTTGGTACTATCTTAAATTGTGCTAAGAAAATAGTTTTTGTTTAAATTATTTGTTTCCCTCATCAAAAGTAGTGTTTCTCCACAATTTTAGGCAATTTTTGGAAAATTGAATTTTTGTTGGAAATTCGACAGGCGCGGAACTTACAAAAATAGTGAAAATTTGGTACTATCTTTAATTGTGCTAAGAAAATAGTTTTTGTTTAAATTATTTGTTCCCCTCATCAAAAGAAGTGTTTCTCCACAATTTTATGCAATTTTTGGAATATTGAAATTTTGTGGGAAATTCAACAGGCGCCGACCTTACAAAAATAGTGAAAATTTGGTATTATCTTAAATTGTGCTAATAAAATAGTTTTTGCTTAAATTATTTGTTCCCCTCATAAATTGAAGTGTTTCTTCACAATTTTAGGCAATTTTTGGAAAATAGAATTTTTGAGGGAAATTCAACAGGCGCGTACCTTACAAAAATAGTGAAAATTTGTTACTATCTTAAATTGTGCTAACAAAATAGTTTTTGTTTAAATTATTTGTTCCCCTCATCAAGTGAGGTGTTTCTCCACAATTTTAGGCAATTTTTGGAAAATTGAATTTTTGAGGGAAATTCGACAGGCGCGGACCTTTAAAAAATAGTGAAAAATTGGTACTATTTTAAATTGTGCTAATAAAATAGTTTTTGTTTAAATTATTTGTTCCCCTCATCAATCTAAGTGTTTCTCCACAATTTTAGGCAATTTTTGGAAAATTGAATTTTTGAGGGAAATTCGACAGGCGCGGACCTTACAAAAATAGTGAAAATTTGGTACTATCTTAAATTGTGCTAACAAAATTGTTTTTGTTTAAATTATTTGTTTACCTCATCAAAAGAAGTGTTTCTGCACAATTATATGCAATTTTTGGAAAATTGAAATTTTGAGGGAAATTCGACAGGTGCGAACCTTACAAAAAAAGTGAAAATTTGGTACTGTCTTTAATTGTGCTAAGAAAATAGTTTTTGTTTAAATTATTTGTTTCCCTCATCAAAAGTAGTGTTTCTCCACAATTTTAGGCAATTTTTGGAAAATTGAATTTTTGTTGGTAATTCGACAGGCGCGGACCTTACAAAAATAGTGAAAATTTGGTACTATCTTAAATTGTGCTAACAAAATAGTTTTTTTTTAAATTATTTGTTCCCCTCATCAAGTGAGGTATTTCTCCACAATTTTAGGCAATTTTTGGAAAATTGAATTTTTGAGGGAAATTCGACAGGCGCGGACCTTACAAAAATAGTGAAAATTTGGTACTATCTTAAATTGTGCTAATAAAATAGTTTTAGTTTAAATTATTTGTTCCCCTCATCAATTGAAGTGTTTCTCCACAATTTTAGGCAATTTTTGGAAAATTGAATTTTTGAGGGAAATTCAACAGGCGCGGACCTTACAAAAATAGTGAAAATTTGGTACTATCTTAAATTGTGCTAAGAAAATAGTTTTTGTTTAAATTATTTGTTCCCCTCATCAATTGAAGTGTTTCTCCACAACTTTAGGCAATTTTTGGAAAATTGAATTTTTGAGGGAAAATCGACAGGCGCCGACCTTACAGAAATAGTGAAAATTTGGTACTATCTTAAATTGTGCTAAGAAAATAGTTTTTGTTTAAATTATTTGTTCCCCTCATCAATTGAAGTGTTTCTCCACAACTTTAGGCAATTTTTGGAAAATTGAATTTTTGAGGGAAAATCGACAGGCGCCGACCTTACAAAAATAGTGAAAATTTGGTACTATCTTAAATTGTGCTAACAAAATAGTTTTTTTTTAAATTATTTGTTCCCCTCATCAAGTGAGGTATTTCTCCACAATTTTAGGCAATTTTTGGAAAATTGAATTTTTGAGGGAAATTCGACAGGCGCGGACCTTACAAAAATAGTGAAAATTTGGTACTATCTTAAATTGTGCTAATAAAATATTTTTTGTTTAAATTATTTGTTCCCCTCATCAATTGAAGTGTTTCTCCACAATTTTAGGCAATTTTTGGAGAATTGAATTTTTGAGGGAAATTCAACAGGCGCGGACCTTACAAAAATAGTGAAAATTTGGTACTATCTTAAATTGTGCTAAGAAAATAGTTTTTGTTTAAATTATTTGTTCCCCTCATCAATTGAAGTGTTTCTCCACAACTTTAGGCAATTTTTGGAAAATTGAATTTTTGAGGGAAAATCGACAGGCGCCGACCTTACAAAAATAGTGAAAATTTGGTACTATCTTAAATTGTGCTAAGAAAATAGTTTTTGTTTAAATTATTTGTTCCCCTCATCAATTGAAGTGTTTCTCCACAATTTTAGGCAATTTTTGGAAAATTGAAATTTTGAGGGAAATTCGACAGGCGCCGACCTTACAAAAATAGTGAAAATTTGGTACTATCTTAAATTGTGCTAACAAGATAGTTTTTGTTTAAATTATTTGTTCCCCTCATCAATTGAAGTGTTACTCCACAATTTCAGGCAATTTTTGGAAAATTGAAATTTTGAGGGAAATTCGACAGGCGCCGACCTTACAAAAATTGTGAAAATTTGGTACTATCTTAAATTGTGCTAACAAAATAGTTTTAGTTTAAATTATTTGTTCCCCTCATCAATTGAAGTGTTTCTCCACAATTTTAGGCAATTTTTGGAAAATTGAAATTTTGAGGGAAATTCGACAGGCGCCGACCTTACAAAAATAGTGAAAATTTGGTACTATCTTAAATTGTGCTAAGAAAATAGTTTTTGTTTAAATTATTTGTTCACCTCATCAAAATTAGTGATTCTCCACAGTTTTAGGCATTTTTTGGAAAATTGAAATTTTGCTGGAAATTCGACAGGCGCGGACCTTACACAAATAGTGAAAATTTGGTACAATCTAAAATTGTGCTAAGAAAATAGTTTTTGTTTAAAATAATTGTTCCCCACATCAAAAGTAGTGTTTCTCCACAATTTTAGGCAATTTTTGGAAGATTGAATTTTTGAGGGAAATTCGACAGGCGCGGACCTTACAAAAATAGTGAAAATTTGGTACTGTCTTAAATTGTGCTAAGAAAATAGTTTTTGTTAAAATTATTTGTTTCCCTCATCAAAAGTAGTGTTTCTCCACAATTTTAGGCAATTTTTGGAAAATAGAATTTTTGAGGGAAATTCAACAGGCGCGGACCTTACAAAAATAGTGAAAATTTGGTACTGTCTTAAATTGTGCTAAGAAAATAGTTTTTGTTAAAATTATTTGTTTCCCTCATCAAAAGTAGTGTTTCTCCACAATTTTAGGCAATTTTTGGAAAATAGAATTTTTGAGGGAAATTCAACAGGCGCGGACCTTACAAAAATAGTGAAAATTTGGTACTATCTTAAATTGTGCTAACAAAATAGTTTTTGTTTAAATTATTTGTTCCCCTCATCAAGTGAGGTGTTTCTCCACAATTTTAGGCAATTTTTGGAAAATTGAATTTTTGAGGGAAATTCGACAGGCGCGGACCTTGCAAAAATAGTGAAAATTTGGTACTATCTTAAATTGTGCTAATAAAATAGTTTTTGTTTAAATTATTTGTTCCCCTCATCAATTGAAGTGTTTCTCCACAATTTTATGCAATTTTTGGAAAATTGAATTTTTGAGGGAAATTCGACAGGCGCGGACCTTACAAAATTAGTTAAAATTTGGTACTATCTTAAATTGTGCTAAGAAAATAGTTTTTGTTTAAATTATTTGTTCCCCTCCTCAATTGAAGTGTTTCTCCACAATTTTATGCAATTTTTGGAATATTGAAATTTTGAGGGAAAATGACAGGCGCGGACCTTACAAAAATAATGAAAATTTGGTATTATCTTAAATTGTGCTAATAAAATAGTTTTTTTTTAAATTATTTGTTCCCCTCATCAATTGAAGTGTTTCTCCACAATTTTAGGCAATTTTTTGAAAATTGAACTTTTGAGGGAAATTTGACAGGCACGAACCTTACAAAAAGGGTGAAAATTTCGTACTATCTTAAATTGTGCTAAGAAAATAGTTTTTGTTTAAATTATTTGTTCCCCTCATTAAAAGAAGTGTTTCTCCACAATTTTAGGCAATTTTTTGAAAATTGAAAATTTGAGGGAAATTCGACAGGCGCGGACCTTACAAAAATAGTCAAAATTTGGTACTATCTTAAATTGTGCTAACAAAATAGTTTTTGTTTAAATTATTTGTTCCCCTCACCAATTGAAGTGTTTCTCCACAATATTAGGCAATTTTTTGAAAATTGAATTTTTGAGGCAAATTCGACAGGTGCGGACCTTACAAAAATAGTGAAAATTTGGTACTATCTTAAATTGTGCTAAGAAAATAGTTTTTGTTTAAATTATTTGTTCCCCTCATCAAAAGAAGTGTTTCTCCACAATTTTAGGCAACTTTTGGAAAATAGAATTTTTGAGGGAAATTCAACAGGCGCGGACCTTACAAAAATAGTGAAAATTTGGTACTATCTTAAATTGTGCTAATAAAATAGTTTTTGTTTAAATTATTTGTTCCCCTCGTCAATTGAAGTGTTTCTCCACAATTTAAGGCAATTTTTGGAAAATTGAATTTTTGAGGGAAATTCGACAGGCGCGGACCTTGCAAAAATAGTGAAAATTTGGTACTTTCTTAAATTGTGCTAACAAAATAGTTTTTGTTTAAATTATTTGTTCCCCTCATCAAGTGAGGTGTTTCTCCACAATTTTAGGCAATTTTTGGAAAATTGAATTTTTGAGGGAAATTCGACAGGCGCGGACCTTGCAAAAATAGTGAAAATTTGGTACTATCTTAAATTGTGCTAATAAAATAGTTTTTGTTTAAATTATTTGTTCCCCTCATCAATTGAAGTGTTTCTCCACAATTTTATGCAATTTTGGAAAATTGAATTTTTGAGGGAAATTCGACAGGCGCGGACCTTACAAAATTAGTTAAAATTTGGTACTATCTTAAATTGTGCTAAGAAAATAGTTTTTGTTTAAATCATTTGTTCCCCTCGTCAAAAGAAGTGTTTCTCCACAATTTTAGGCAATTTTTGGAAAATTGAATTTTTTAGGGAAAATCGACAGGCGCGGACCTTACAAAAATAGTGAAAATTTGGTACTATCTAAAATTGTGCTAAGAAACTACTTTTTGTTTAAATTATTTGTTCCCCTCATCAAAAGTAGTGTTTCTCCACAATTTTAGGCAACTTTTTGAAAATTGAACTTTTGAGGGAAATTCGACAGGCGCGGACCTTACAAAAATAGTGAAAATTTGGTACTATCTTAAATTGTGCTAACAAAATAGTTTTTGTTTAAATTATTTGTTCCCCTCATCAAAAGAAGTGTATCTCCACAATTTTAGGCAATTTTTGGAAAATTGAATTTTTGAGGGAAATTGGACAGGCGCGGACCTTACAAAAATAGTGAAAATTTGGTACTATCTTAAATTGTGCTAACAAAATAGTTTTTGTTTAAATTATTTGTTCCCCTCATCAAAAGTAGTGTTTCTCCACAATTTTAGGCATTTTTTTGAAAATTGAATTTTTGAGGGAAATTCGACAGGCGCGTACCTTACAAAAATAGTGAAAATTTGGTACTATCTTAAATTGTGCTAAGAAAATAGTTTTTGTTTAAATTATTTGTTCCCCTCATCAATTGAAGTGTTTCTCCACAATTTTAGGCAATTTTTGGAAAATTGAATTTTTGAGGGAAATTCAACAGGCGCGGACCTTACAAAAATAGTTAAAATTTGGTACTATCTTAAATTGTGCTAAGAAAATAGTTTTTGTTAAAATCATTTGTTCCCCTCGTCAAAAGAAGTGTTTCTCCACAATTTTATGCAATTTTGGAATATTGAAATTTTGAGGGAAATTCAACAGGCGCGGACCTTACAAAAATAGTTAAAATTTGGTATTATCTTAAATTGTGCTAATAAAATAGTTTTTGTTTAAATTATTTGTTCCCCTCATCAATTGAAGTGTTTCTTCACAATTTTAGGCAATTTTTGGAAAATAGAATTTTTGAGGGAAATTCAACAGGCGCGTACCTTACAAAAATAGTGAAAATTTGGTACTATCTTAAATTGTGCTAACAAAATAGTTTTTGTTTAAATTATTTGTTCCCCTCATCAAGTGAGGTGTTTCTCCACAATTTTAGGCAATTTTTGGAAAATTGAATTTTTGAGGGAAATTCGACAGGCGCGGACCTTACAAAAATAGTGAAAATTTGGTACTATCTTAAATTGTGCTAAAAAAATAGTTTTTGTTTAAATTATTTGTTCCCCTCATCAATTGAAGTATTTCTCCATAATTTTAGGCAATTTTTGGAAAATTGAATTTTTGAGGGAAATTCGACAGGCGTGGACCTTACAAAAATAGTTAAAATTTGGTACTATCTTAAATTGTGCTAAGAAAATAGTTTTTGTTTAAATTATTTGTTCCCCTCATCAATTGAAGTGTTTCTCCACAATTTTAGGCAATTTTTGGAAAATTGAATTTTTGAGGGAAATTCGACAGGCGCGGACCTTACAAAAATAGTGAAAATTTGGTACTATCTTAAATTGTGCTAAGAAAATAGTTTTTGTTTAAATTATTTGTTTCCCTCATCAAAAGTAGTGTTTCTCCACAATTTTAGGCAATTTTTGGAAAATTGAATTTTTGTTGGAAATTCGACAGGCGCGGAACTTACAAAAATAGTGAAAATTTGGTACTATCTTTAATTGTGCTAAGAAAATAGTTTTTGTTTAAATTATTTGTTCCCCTCATCAAAAGAAGTGTTTCTCCACAATTTTATGCAATTTTTGGAATATTGAAATTTTGTGGGAAATTCAACAGGCGCGGACCTTACAAAAATAGTGAAAATTTGGTATTATCTTAAATTGTGCTAATAAAATAGTTTTTGTTTAAATTATTTGTTCCCCTCATCAATTGAAGTGTTTCTTCACAATTTTAGGCAATTTTTGGAAAATAGAATTTTTGAGGGAAATTCAACAGGCGCGTACCTTACAAAAATAGTGAAAATTTGTTACTATCTTAAATTGTGCTAACAAAATAGTTTTTGTTTAAATTATTTGTTCCCCTCATCAAGTGAGGTGTTTCTCCACAATTTTAGGCAATTTTTGGAAAATTGAATTTTTGAGGGAAATTCGACAGGCGCGGACCTTTAAAAAATAGTGAAAAATTGGTACTATTTTAAATTGTGCTAATAAAATAGTTTTTGTTTAAATTATTTGTTCCCCTCATCAATCTAAGTGTTTCTCCACAATTTTAGGCAATTTTTGGAAAATTGAATTTTTGAGGGAAATTCGACAGGCGCGGACCTTACAAAAATAGTGAAAATTTGGTACTATCTTAAATTGTGCTAACAAAATTGTTTTTGTTTAAATTATTTGTTTACCTCATCAAAAGAAGTGTTTCTGCACAATTATATGCAATTTTTGGAAAATTGAAATTTTGAGGGAAATTCGACAGGCGCGAACCTTACAAAAATAGTGAAAATTTGGTGCTGTCTTTAATTGTGCTAAGAAAATAGTTTTTGTTTAAATTATTTGTTTCCCTCATCAAAAGTAGTGTTTCTCCACAATTTTAGGCAATTTTTGGAAAATTGAATTTTTGTTGGAAATTCGACAGGCGCGGACCTTACAAAAATAGTGAAAATTTGGTACTATCTTAAATTGTGCTAACAAAATAGTTTTTTTTAAAATTATTTGTTCCCCTCATCAAGTGAGGTATTTCTCCACAATTTTAGGCAATTTTTGGAAAATTGAATTTTTGAGGGAAATTCGACAGGCGCGGACCTTACAAAAATAGTGAAAATTTGGTACTATCTTAAATTGTGCTAATAAAATAGTTTTTGTTTAAATTATTTGTTCCCCTCATCAATTGAAGTGTTTCTCCACAATTTTAGGCAATTTTTGGAAAATTGAATTTTTGAGGGAAATTCAACAGGCGCGGACCTTACAAAAATAGTGAAAATTTGGTACTATCTTAAATTGTGCTAAGAAAATAGTTTTTGTTTAAATTATTTGTTCCCCTCATCAATTGAAGTGTTTCTCCACAACTTTAGGCAATTTTTGGAAAATTGAATTTTTGAGGGAAAATCGACAGGCGCCGACCTTACAAAAATAGTGAAAATTTGGTACTATCTTAAATTGTGCTAAGAAAATAGTTTTTGTTTAAATTATTTGTTCCCCTCATCAATTGAAGTGTTTCTCCACAATTTTAGGCAATTTTTGGAAAATTGAAATTTTGAGGGAAATTCGACAGGCGCGGACCTTACAAAAATAGTGAAAATTTGGTACTATCTTAAATTGTGCTAACAAGATAGTTTTTGTTTAAATTATTTGTTCCCCTCATCAATTGAAGTGTTTCTCCACAATTTTAGGCAATTTTTGGAAAATTGAAATTTTGAGGGAAATTCGACAGGCGCCGACCTTACAAAAATTGTGAAAATTTGGTACTATCTTAAATTGTGCTAACAAAATAGTTTTAGTTTAAATTATTTGTTCCCCTCATCAATTGAAGTGTTTCTCCACAATTTTAGGCAATTTTTGGAAAATTGAAATTTTGAGGGAAATTCGACAGGCGCCGACCTTACAAAAATAGTGAAAATTTGGTACTATCTTAAATTGTGCTTAGAAAATAGTTTTTGTTTAAATTATTTGTTCACCTCATCAAAATTAGTGATTCTCCACAGTTTTAGGCATTTTTTGGAAAATTGAAATTTTGCTGGAAATTCGACAGGCGCGGACCTTACACAAATAGTGAAAATTTGGTACAATCTAAAATTGTGCTAAGAAAATAGTTTTTGTTTAAAATAATTGTTCCCCACATCAAAAGTAGTGTTTCTCCACAATTTTAGGCAATTCTTGGAAGATTGAATTTTTGAGGGAAATTCGACAGGCGCGGACCTTACAAAAATAGTGAAAATTTGGTACTGTCTTAAATTGTGCTAAGAAAATAGTTTTTGTTAAAATTATTTGTTTCCCTCATCAAAAGTAGTGTTTCTCCACAATTTTAGGCAATTTTTGGAAAATAGAATTTTTGAGGGAAATTCAACAGGCGCGGACCTTACAAAAATAGTGAAAATTTGGTACTGTCTTAAATTGTGCTAAGAAAATAGTTTTTGTTAAAATTATTTGTTTCCCTCATCAAAAGTAGTGTTTCTCCACAATTTTAGGCAATTTTTGGAAAATAGAATTTTTGAGGGAAATTCAACAGGCGCGGACCTTACAAAAATAGTGAAAATTTGGTACTATCTTAAATTGTGCTAACAAAATAGTTTTTGTTTAAATTATTTGTTCCCCTCATCAAGTGAGGTGTTTCTCCACAATTTTAGGCAATTTTTGGAAAATTGAATTTTTGAGGGAAATTCGACAGGCGCGGACCTTGCAAAAATAGTGAAAATTTGGTACTATCTTAAATTGTGCTAATAAAATAGTTTTTGTTTAAATTATTTGTTCCCCTCATCAATTGAAGTGTTTCTCCACAATTTTATGCAATTTTTGGAAAATTGAATTTTTGAGGGAAATTCGACAGGCGCGGACCTTACAAAATTAGTTAAAATTTGGTACTATCTTAAATTGTGCTAAGAAAATAGTTTTTGTTTAAATTATTTGTTCCCCTCATCAATTGAAGTGTTTCTCCACAATTTTATGCAATTTTTGGAATATTGAAATTTTGAGGGAAAATGACAGGCGCGGACCTTACAAAAATAATGAAAATTTGGTATTATCTTAAATTGTGCTAATAAAATAGTTTTTTTTTTAAATTATTTGTTCCCCTCATCAATTGAAGTGTTTCTCCACAATTTTAGGCAATTTTTTGAAAATTGAATTTTTGAGGGAAATTTGACAGGCACGAACCTTACAAAAAGGGTGAAAATTTCGTACTATCTTAAATTGTGCTAAGAAAATAGTTTTTGTTTAAATTATTTGTTCCCCTCATTAAAAGAAGTGTTTCTCCACAATTTTAGGCAATTTTTTGAAAATTGAAAATTTGAGGGAAATTCGACAGGCGCGGACCTTACAAAAATAGTCAAAATTTGGTACTATCTTAAATTGTGCTAACAAAATAGTTTTTGTTTAAATTATTTGTTCCCCTCACCAATTGAAGTGTTTCTCCACAATATTAGGCAATTTTTTGAAAATTGAATTTTTGAGGCAAATTGGACAGGTGCGGACCTTACAAAAATAGTGAAAATTTGGTACTATCTTAAATTGTGCTAAGAAAATAGTTTTTGTTTAAATTATTTGTTCCCCTCATCAAAAGAAGTGTTTCTCCACAATTTTAGGCAACTTTTGGAAAATAGAATTTTTGAGGGAAATTCAACAGGCGCGGACCTTACAAAAATAGTGAAAATTTGGTACTATCTTAAATTGTGCTAATAAAATAGTTTTTGTTTAAATTATTTGTTCCCCTCGTCAATTGAAGTGTTTCTCCACAATTTAAGGCAATTTTTGGAAAATTGAATTTTTGAGGGAAATTCGACAGGCGCGGACCTTGCAAAAATAGTGAAAATTTGGTACTTTCTTAAATTGTGCTAACAAAATAGTTTTTGTTTAAATTATTTGTTCCCCTCATCAAGTGAGGTGTTTCTCCACAATTTTAGGCAATTTTTGGAAAATTGAATTTTTGAGGGAAATTCGACAGGCGCGGACCTTGCAAAAATAGTGAAAATTTGGTACTATCTTAAATTGTGCTAATAAAATAGTTTTTGTTTAAATTATTTGTTCCCCTCATCAATTGAAGTGTTTCTCCACAATTTTATGCAATTTTGGAAAATTGAATTTTTGAGGGAAATTCGACAGGCGCGGACCTTACAAAATTAGTTAAAATTTGGTACTATCTTAAATTGTGCTAAGAAAATAGTTTTTGTTTAAATCATTTGTTCCCCTCGTCAAAAGAAGTGTTTCTCCACAATTTTAGGCAATTTTTGGAAAATTGAATTTTTTAGGGAAAATCGACAGGCGCGGACCTTACAAAAATAGTAAAAATTTGGTACTATCTAAAATTGTGCTAAGAAACTACTTTTTGTTTAAATTATTTGTTCCCCTCATCAAAAGTAGTGTTTCTCCACAATTTTAGGCAACTTTTTGAAAATTGAACTTTTGAGGGAAATTCGACAGGCGCGGACCTTACAAAAATAGTGAAAATTTGGTACTATCTTAAATTGTGCTAACAAAATAGTTTTTGTTTAAATTATTTGTTCCCCTCATCAAAAGAAGTGTATCTCCACAATTTTAGGCAATTTTTGGAAAATTGAATTTTTGAGGGAAAATCGACAGGCGCGGACCTTACAAAAATAATGAAAATTTGGTACTATCTTAAATTGTGCTAAGAAAATACTTTTTGTTTAAATTATTTGTTCCCCTCATCAATTGAAGTGTTTAACCAAAATTTTAGGCAATTTTTGGAAAATTGAATTTTTGAGGGAAATTCGACAGGCGCGGACCTTACAAAAATAGTGAAAATTTGGTACTATCTTAAATTGTGCTAAGAAAATAGTTTTTGTTTAAATTATTTGTTCCCCTCATCAATTGAAGTGTTTCTCCACAATTTTAGGCAATTTTTGGAAAATTGAATTTTTGAGGGAAATCCGACACGCGCGGACCTTACAAAAATAGTTAAAATTTGGTACTATCTTAAATTGTGCTAAGAAAATAGTTTTTGTTAAAATCATTTGTTCCCCTCGTCAAAAGAAGTGTTTCTCCACAATTTTATGCAATTTTGGAATATTGAAATTTTGAGGGAAATTCAACAGGCGCGGACCTTACAAAAATAGTTAAAATTTGGTATTATCTTAAATTGTGCTAATAAAATAGTTTTTGTTTAAATTATTTGTTCCCCTCATCAATTGAAGTGTTTCTTCACAATTTTAGGCAATTTTTGGAAAATAGAATTTTTGAGGGAAATTCAACAGGCGCGTACCTTACAAAAATAGTGAAAATTTGGTACTATCTTAAATTGTGCTAACAAAATAGTTTTTGTTTAAATTATTTGTTCCCCTCATCAAGTGAGGTGTTTCTCCACAATTTTAGGCAATTTTTGGAAAATTGAATTTTTGAGGGAAATTCGACAGGCGCGGACCTTACAAAAATAGTGAAAATTTGGTACTATCTTAAATTGTGCTAAAAAAATAGTTTTTGTTTAAATTATTTGTTCCCCTCATCAATTGAAGTATTTCTCCATAATTTTAGGCAATTTTTGGAAAATTGAATTTTTGAGGGAAATTCGACAGGCGTGGACCTTACAAAAATAGTTAAAATTTGGTACTATCTTAAATTGTGCTAAGAAAATAGTTTTTGTTTAAATTATTTGTTCCCCTCATCAATTGAAGTGTTTCTCCACAATTTTAGGCAATTTTTGGAAAATTGAATTTTTGAGGGAAATTCGACAGGCGCGGACCTTACAAAAATAGTGAAAATTTGGTACTATCTTAAATTGTGCTAAGAAAATAGTTTTTGTTTAAATTATTTGTTTCCCTCATCAAAAGTAGTGTTTCTCCACAATTTTAGGCAATTTTTGGAAAATTGAATTTTTGTTGGAAATTCGACAGGCGCGGAACTTACAAAAATAGTGAAAATTTGGTACTATCTTTAATTGTGCTAAGAAAATAGTTTTTGTTTAAATTATTTGTTCCCCTCATCAAAAGAAGTGTTTCTCCACAATTTTATGCAATTTTTGGAATATTGAAATTTTGTGGGAAATTCAACAGGCGCGGACCTTACAAAAATAGTGAAAATTTGGTATTATCTTAAATTGTGCTAATAAAATAGTTTTTGTTTAAATTATTTGTTCCCCTCATCAATTGAAGTGTTTCTTCACAATTTTAGGCAATTTTTGGAAAATAGAATTTTTGAGGGAAATTCAACAGGCGCGTACCTTACAAAAATAGTGAAAATTTGTTACTATCTTAAATTGTGCTAACAAAATAGTTTTTGTTTAAATTATTTGTTCCCCTCATCAAGTGAGGTGTTTCTCCACAATTTTAGGCAATTTTTGGAAAATTGAATTTTTGAGGGAAATTCGACAGGCGCGGACCTTTAAAAAATAGTGAAAAATTGGTACTATTTTAAATTGTGCTAATAAAATAGTTTTTGTTTAAATTATTTGTTCCCCTCATCAATCTAAGTGTTTCTCCACAATTTTAGGCAATTTTTGGAAAATTGAATTTTTGAGGGAAATTCGACAGGCGCGGACCTTACAAAAATAGTGAAAATTTGGTACTATCTTAAATTGTGCTAACAAAATTGTTTTTGTTTAAATTATTTGTTTACCTCATCAAAAGAAGTGTTTCTGCACAATTATATGCAATTTTTGGAAAATTGAAATTTTGAGGGAAATTCGACAGGCGCGAACCTTACAAAAATAGTGAAAATTTGGTGCTGTCTTTAATTGTGCTAAGAAAATAGTTTTTGTTTAAATTATTTGTTTCCCTCATCAAAAGTAGTGTTTCTCCACAATTTTAGGCAATTTTTGGAAAATTGAATTTTTGTTGGAAATTCGACAGGCGCGGACCTTACAAAAATAGTGAAAATTTGGTACTATCTTAAATTGTGCTAACAAAATAGTTTTTTTTTAAATTATTTGTTCCCCTCATCAAGTGAGGTATTTCTCCACAATTTTAGGCAATTTTTGGAAAATTGAATTTTTGAGGGAAATTCGACAGGCGCGGACCTTACAAAAATAGTGAAAATTTGGTACTATCTTAAATTGTGCTAATAAAATAGTTTTTGTTTAAATTATTTGTTCCCCTCATCAATTGAAGTGTTTCTCCACAATTTTAGGCAATTTTTGGAAAATTGAATTTTTGAGGGAAATTCAACAGGCGCGGACCTTACAAAAATAGTGAAAATTTGGTACTATCTTAAATTGTGCTAAGAAAATAGTTTTTGTTTAAATTATTTGTTCCCCTCATCAATTGAAGTGTTTCTCCACAACTTTAGGCAATTTTTGGAAAATTGAATTTTTGAGGGAAAATCGACAGGCGCCGACCTTACAAAAATAGTGAAAATTTGGTACTATCTTAAATTGTGCTAAGAAAATAGTTTTTGTTTAAATTATTTGTTCCCCTCATCAATTGAAGTGTTTCTCCACAATTTTAGGCAATTTTTGGAAAATTGAAATTTTGAGGGAAATTCGACAGGCGCCGACCTTACAAAAATAGTGAAAATTTGGTACTATCTTAAATTGTGCTAACAAGATAGTTTTTGTTTAAATTATTTGTTCCCCTCATCAATTGAAGTGTTTCTCCACAATTTTAGGCAATTTTTGGAAAATTGAAATTTTGAGGGAAATTCGACAGGCGCCGACCTTACAAAAATTGTGAAAATTTGGTACTATCTTAAATTGTGCTAACAAAATAGTTTTAGTTTAAATTATTTGTTCCCCTCATCAATTGAAGTGTTTCTCCACAATTTTAGGCAATTTTTGGAAAATTGAAATTTTGAGGGAAATTCGACAGGCGCCGACCTTACAAAAATAGTGAAAATTTGGTACTATCTTAAATTGTGCTAAGAAAATAGTTTTTGTTTAAATTATTTGTTCACCTCATCAAAATTAGTGATTCTCCACAGTTTTAGGCATTTTTTGGAAAATTGAAATTTTGCGTGAAATTCGACAGGCGCGGACCTTACACAAATAGTGAAAATTTGGTACAATCTAAAATTGTGCTAAGAAAATAGTTTTTGTTTAAAATAATTGTTCCCCACATCAAAAGTAGTGTTTCTCCACAATTTTAGGCATTTCTTGGAAGATTGAATTTTTGAGGGAAATTCGACAGGCGCGGACCTTACAAAAACAGTGAAAATTTGGTACTGTCTTAAATTGTGCTAAGAAAATAGTTTTTGTTAAAATTATTTGTTTCCCTCATCAAAAGTAGTGTTTCTCCACAATTTTAGGCAATTTTTGGAAAATAGAATTTTTGAGGGAAATTCAACAGGCGCGGACCTTACAAAAATAGTGAAAATTTGGTACTGTCTTAAATTGTGCTAAGAAAATAGTTTTTGTTAAAATTATTTGTTTCCCTCATCAAAAGTAGTGTTTCTCCACAATTTTAGGCAATTTTTGGAAAATAGAATTTTTGAGGGAAATTCAACAGGCGCGGACCTTACAAAAATAGTGAAAATTTGGTACTATCTTAAATTGTGCTAACAAAATAGTTTTTGTTTAAATTATTTGTTCCCCTCATCAAGTGAGGTGTTTCTCCACAATTTTAGGCAATTTTTGGAAAATTGAATTTTTGAGGGAAATTCGACAGGCGCGGACCTTGCAAAAATAGTGAAAATTTGGTACTATCTTAAATTGTGCTAATAAAATAGTTTTTGTTTAAATTATTTGTTCCCCTCATCAATTGAAGTGTTTCTCCACAATTTTATGCAATTTTTGGAAAATTGAATTTTTGAGGGAAATTCGACAGGCGCGGACCTTACAAAATTAGTTAAAATTTGGTACTATCTTAAATTGTGCTAAGAAAATAGTTTTTGTTTAAATTATTTGTTCCCCTCATCAATTGAAGTGTTTCTCCACAATTTTATGCAATTTTTGGAATATTGAAATTTTGAGGGAAAATGACAGGCGCGGACCTTACAAAAATAATGAAAATTTGGTATTATCTTAAATTGTGCTAATAAAATAGTTTTTTTTTTAAATTATTTGTTCCCCTCATCAATTGAAGTGTTTCTCCACAATTTTAGGCAATTTTTTGAAAATTGAATTTTTGAGGGAAATTTGACAGGCACGAACCTTACAAAAAGGGTGAAAATTTCGTACTATCTTAAATTGTGCTAAGAAAATAGTTTTTGTTTAAATTATTTGTTCCCCTCATTAAAAGAAGTGTTTCTCCACAATTTTAGGCAATTTTTTGAAAATTGAAAATTTGAGGGAAATTCGACAGGCGCGAGCCTTACAAAAATAGTCAAAATTTGGTACTATCTTAAATTGTGCTAACAAAATAGTTTTTGTTTAAATTATTTGTTCCCCTCACCAATTGAAGTGTTTCTCCACAATATTAGGCAATTTTTTGAAAATTGAATTTTTGAGGCAAATTCGACAGGTGCGGACCTTACAAAAATAGTGAAAATTTGGTACTATCTTAAATTGTGCTAAGAAAATAGTTTTTGTTTAAATTATTTGTTCCCCTCATCAAAAGAAGTGTTTCTCCACAATTTTAGGCAACTTTTGGAAAATAGAATTTTTGAGGGAAATTCAACAGGCGCGGACCTTACAAAAATAGTGAAAATTTGGTACTATCTTAAATTGTGCTAATAAAATAGTTTTTGTTTAAATTATTTGTTCCCCTCGTCAATTGAAGTGTTTCTCCACAATTTAAGGCAATTTTTGGAAAATTGAATTTTTGAGGGAAATTCGACAGGCGCGGACCTTGCAAAAATAGTGAAAATTTGGTACTTTCTTAAATTGTGCTAACAAAATAGTTTTTGTTTAAATTATTTGTTCCCCTCATCAAGTGAGGTGTTTCTCCACAATTTTAGGCAATTTTTGGAAAATTGAAATTTTGAGGGAAATTCGACAGGCGCCGACCTTACAAAAATTGTGAAAATTTGGTACTATCTTAAATTGTGCTAACAAAATAGTTTTAGTTTAAATTATTTGTTCCCCTCATCAATTGAAGTGTTTCTCCACAATTTTAGGCAATTTTTGGAAAATTGAAATTTTGAGGGAAATTCGACAGGCGCCGACCTTACAAAAATAGTGAAAATTTGGTACTATCTTAAATTGTGCTAAGAAAATAGTTTTTGTTTAAATTATTTGTTCACCTCATCAAAATTAGTGATTCTCCACAGTTTTAGGCATTTTTTGGAAAATTGAAATTTTGCGTGAAATTCGACAGGCGCGGACCTTACACAAATAGTGAAAATTTGGTACAATCTAAAATTGTGCTAAGAAAATAGTTTTTGTTTAAAATAATTGTTCCCCACATCAAAAGTAGTGTTTCTCCACAATTTTAGGCATTTCTTGGAAGATTGAATTTTTGAGGGAAATTCGACAGGCGCGGACCTTACAAAAATAGTGAAAATTTGGTACTGTCTTAAATTGTGCTAAGAAAATAGTTTTTGTTAAAATTATTTGTTTCCCTCATCAAAAGTAGTGTTTCTCCACAATTTTAGGCAATTTTTGGAAAATAGAATTTTTGAGGGAAATTCAACAGGCGCGGACCTTACAAAAATAGTGAAAATTTGGTACTGTCTTAAATTGTGCTAAGAAAATAGTTTTTGTTAAAATTATTTGTTTCCCTCATCAAAAGTAGTGTTTCTCCACAATTTTAGGCAATTTTTGGAAAATAGAATTTTTGAGGGAAATTCAACAGGCGCGGACCTTACAAAAATAGTGAAAATTTGGTACTATCTTAAATTGTGCTAACAAAATAGTTTTTGTTTAAATTATTTGTTCCCCTCATCAAGTGAGGTGTTTCTCCACAATTTTAGGCAATTTTTGGAAAATTGAATTTTTGAGGGAAATTCGACAGGCGCGGACCTTGCAAAAATAGTGAAAATTTGGTACTATCTTAAATTGTGCTAATAAAATAGTTTTTGTTTAAATTATTTGTTCCCCTCATCAATTGAAGTGTTTCTCCACAATTTTATGCAATTTTTGGAAAATTGAATTTTTGAGGGAAATTCGACAGGCGCGGACCTTACAAAATTAGTTAAAATTTGGTACTATCTTAAATTGTGCTAAGAAAATAGTTTTTGTTTAAATTATTTGTTCCCCTCATCAATTGAAGTGTTTCTCCACAATTTTATGCAATTTTTGGAATATTGAAATTTTGAGGGAAAATGACAGGCGCGGACCTTACAAAAATAATGAAAATTTGGTATTATCTTAAATTGTGCTAATAAAATAGTTTTTTTTTTAAATTATTTGTTCCCCTCATCAATTGAAGTGTTTCTCCACAATTTTAGGCAATTTTTTGAAAATTGAATTTTTGAGGGAAATTTGACAGGCACGAACCTTACAAAAAGGGTGAAAATTTCGTACTATCTTAAATTGTGCTAAGAAAATAGTTTTTGTTTAAATTATTTGTTCCCCTCATTAAAAGAAGTGTTTCTCCACAATTTTAGGCAATTTTTTGAAAATTGAAAATTTGAGGGAAATTCGACAGGCGCGAGCCTTACAAAAATAGTCAAAATTTGGTACTATCTTAAATTGTGCTAACAAAATAGTTTTTGTTTAAATTATTTGTTCCCCTCACCAATTGAAGTGTTTCTCCACAATATTAGGCAATTTTTTGAAAATTGAATTTTTGAGGCAAATTCGACAGGTGCGGACCTTACAAAAATAGTGAAAATTTGGTACTATCTTAAATTGTGCTAAGAAAATAGTTTTTGTTTAAATTATTTGTTCCCCTCATCAAAAGAAGTGTTTCTCCACAATTTTAGGCAACTTTTGGAAAATAGAATTTTTGAGGGAAATTCAACAGGCGCGGACCTTACAAAAATAGTGAAAATTTGGTACTATCTTAAATTGTGCTAATAAAATAGTTTTTGTTTAAATTATTTGTTCCCCTCGTCAATTGAAGTGTTTCTCCACAATTTAAGGCAATTTTTGGAAAATTGAATTTTTGAGGGAAATTCGACAGGCGCGGACCTTGCAAAAATAGTTAAAATTTGGTACTTTCTTAAATTGTGCTAACAAAATAGTTTTTGTTTAAATTATTTGTTCCCCTCATCAAGTGAGGTGTTTCTCCACAATTTTAGGCAATTTTTGGAAAATTGAATTTTTGAGGGAAATTCGACAGGCGCGGACCTTGCAAAAATAGTGAAAATTTGGTACTATCTTAAATTGTGCTAATAAAATAGTTTTTGTTTAAATTATTTGTTCCCCTCATCAATTGAAGTGTTTCTCCACAATTTTATGCAATTTTTGGAAAATTGAATTTTTGAGGGAAATTCGACAGGCGCGGACCTTACAAAATTAGTTAAAATTTGGTACTATCTTAAATTGTGCTAAGAAAATAGTTTTTGTTTAAATCATTTGTTCCCCTCGTCAAAAGAAGTGTTTCTCCACAATTTTAGGCAATTTTTGGAAAATTGAATTTTTTAGGGAAAATCGACAGGCGCGGACCTTACAAAAATAGTGAAAATTTGGTACTATCTAAAATTGTGCTAAGAAAATACTTTTTGTTTAAATTATTTGTTCCCCTCATCAAAAGTAGTGTTTCTCCACAATTTTAGGCAACTTTTTGAAAATTGAACTTTTGAGGGAAATTCGACAGGCGCGGACCTTACAAAAATAGTGAAAATTTGGTACTATCTTAAATTGTGCTAACAAAATAGTTTTTGTTTAAATTATTTGTTCCCCTCATCAAAAGAAGTGTATCTCCACAATTTTAGGCAATTTTTGGAAAATTGAATTTTTGAGGGAAAATCGACAGGCGCGGACCTTACAAAAATAATGAAAATTTGGTACTATCTTAAATTGTGCTAAGAAAATACTTTTTGTTTAAATTATTTGTTCCCCTCATCAATTGAAGTGTTTAACCAAAATTTTAGGCAATTTTTGGAAAATTGAATTTTTGAGGGAAATTCGACAGGCGCGGACCTTACAAAAATAGTGAAAATTTCGTACTATCTTAAATTGTGCTAACAAAATAGTTTTTGTTTAAATTATTTGTTCCCCTCATCAAAAGGAGTGTTTCTCCACAATTTTAGGCAATTTTTTGAAAATAGAATTTTTGAGGGAAAATCGACAGGCGCGTCCCTTACAAAAATAGTGAAAATTTGGTACTATCTTAAATTGTGCTAATAAAATAGTTTTTGTTTAAATTATTTGTTCCCCTCATCAATTGAAGTGTTTCTCCACAATTTTAGGCAATTTTTTGAAAATTGAATTTTCGAGGGAAAATCGACAGGCGCGTCCCTTACAAAAATAGTGAAAATTTGGTACTATCTTAAATTGTGCTAATAAAATAGTTTTTGTTTAAATTATTTGTTCCCCTCATCAAGTGAGGTGTTTCTCCACAATTTTAGGCAATTTTTGGAAAATTGAAATTTTGAGGGAAATTCGACAGGCGCCGACCTTACAAAAATTGTGAAAATTTGGTACTATCTTAAATTGTGCTAACAAAATAGTTTTAGTTTAAATTATTTGTTCCCCTCATCAATTGAAGTGTTTCTCCACAATTTTAGGCAATTTTTGGAAAATTGAAATTTTGAGGGAAATTCGACAGGCGCCGACCTTACAAAAATAGTGAAAATTTGGTACTATCTTAAATTGTGCTAAGAAAATAGTTTTTGTTTAAATTATTTGTTCACCTCATCAAAATTAGTGATTCTCCACAGTTTTAGGCATTTTTTGGAAAATTGAAATTTTGCTGGAAATTCGACAGGCGCGGACCTTACACAAATAGTGAAAATTTGGTACAATCTAAAATTGTGCTAAGAAAATAGTTTTTGTTTAAAATAATTGTTCCCCACATCAAAAGTAGTGTTTCTCCACAATTTTAGGCAATTTTTGGAAGATTGAATTTTTGAGGGAAATTCGACAGGCGCGGACCTTACAAAAATAGTGAAAATTTGGTACTGTCTTAAATTGTGCTAAGAAAATAGTTTTTGTTAAAATTATTTGTTTCCCTCATCAAAAGTAGTGTTTCTCCACAATTTTAGGCAATTTTTGGAAAATAGAATTTTTGAGGGAAATTCAACAGGCGCGGACCTTACAAAAATAGTGAAAATTTGGTACTATCTTAAATTGTGCTAACAAAATAGTTTTTGTTTAAATTATTTGTTCCCCTCATCAAGTGAGGTGTTTCTCCACAATTTTAGGCAATTTTTGGAAAATTGAATTTTTGAGGGAAATTCGACAGGCGCGGACCTTGCAAAAATAGTGAAAATTTGGTACTATCTTAAATTGTGCTAATAAAATAGTTTTTGTTTAAATTATTTGTTCCCCTCATCAATTGAAGTGTTTCTCCACAATTTTATGCAATTTTTGGAAAATTGAATTTTTGAGGGAAATTCGACAGGCGCGGACCTTACAAAATTAGTTAAAATTTGGTACTATCTTAAATTGTGCTAAGAAAATAGTTTTTGTTTAAATTATTTGTTCCCCTCATCAAAAGAAGTGTTTCTCCACAATTTTAGGCAACTTTTGGAAAATAGAATTTTTGAGGGAAATTCAACAGGCGCGGACCTTACAAAAATAGTGAAAATTTGGTACTATCTTAAATTGTGCTAATAAAATAGTTTTTGTTTAAATTATTTGTTCCCCTCGTCAATTGAAGTGTTTCTCCACAATTTAAGGCAATTTTTGGAAAATTGAATTTTTGAGGGAAATTCGACAGGCGCGGACCTTGCAAAAATAGTGAAAATTTGGTACTTTCTTAAATTGTGCTAACAAAATAGTTTTTGTTTAAATTATTTGTTCCCCTCATCAAGTGAGGTGTTTCTCCACAATTTTAGGCAATTTTTGGAAAATTGAATTTTTGAGGGAAATTCGACAGGCGCGGACCTTGCAAAAATAGTGAAAATTTGGTACTATCTTAAATTGTGCTAATAAAATAGTTTTTGTTTAAATTATTTGTTCCCCTCATCAATTGAAGTGTTTCTCCACAATTTTATGCAATTTTTGGAAAATTGAATTTTTGAGGGAAATTCGACAGGCGCGGACCTTACAAAATTAGTTAAAATTTGGTACTATCTTAAATTGTGCTAAGAAAATAGTTTTTGTTTAAATCATTTGTTCCCCTCGTCAAAAGAAGTGTTTCTCCACAATTTTAGGCAATTTTTGGAAAATTGAATTTTTTAGGGAAAATCGACAGGCGCGGACCTTACAAAAATAGTGAAAATTTGGTACTATCTAAAATTGTGCTAAGAAAATACTTTTTGTTTAAATTATTTGTTCCCCTCATCAAAAGTAGTGTTTCTCCACAATTTTAGGCAACTTTTTGAAAATTGAACTTTTGAGGGAAATTCGACAGGCGCGGACCTTACAAAAATAGTGAAAATTTGGTACTATCTTAAATTGTGCTAACAAAATAGTTTTTGTTTAAATTATTTGTTCCCCTCATCAAAAGAAGTGTATCTCCACAATTTTAGGCAATTTTTGGAAAATTGAATTTTTGAGGGAAAATCGACAGGCGCGGACCTTACAAAAATAATGAAAATTTGGTACTATCTTAAATTGTGCTAAGAAAATACTTTTTGTTTAAATTATTTGTTCCCCTCATCAATTGAAGTGTTTAACCAAAATTTTAGGCAATTTTTGGAAAATTGAATTTTTGAGGGAAATTCGACAGGCGCGGACCTTACAAAAATAGTGAAAATTTCGTACTATCTTAAATTGTGCTAACAAAATAGTTTTTGTTTAAATTATTTGTTCCCCTCATCAAAAGGAGTGTTTCTCCACAATTTTAGGCAATTTTTTGAAAATAGAATTTTTGAGGGAAAATCGACAGGCGCGTCCCTTACAAAAATAGTGAAAATTTGGTACTATCTTAAATTGTGCTAATAAAATAGTTTTTGTTTAAATTATTTGTTCCCCTCATCAATTGAAGTGTTTCTCCACAATTTTAGGCAATTTTTTGAAAATTGAATTTTCGAGGGAAAATCGACAGGCGCGTCCCTTACAAAAATAGTGAAAATTTGGTACTATCTTAAATTGTGCTAATAAAATAGTTTTTGTTTAAATTATTTGTTCCCCTCATCAAGTGAGGTGTTTTTCCACAATTTTAGGCAATTTTTGGAAAATTGAAATTTTGAGGGAAATTCGACAGGCGCCGACCTTACAAAAATAGTGAAAATTTGGTACTATCTTAAATTGTGCTAACAAAAGAGTTTTAGTTTAAATTATTTGTTCCCCTCATCAATTGAAGTGTTTCTCCACAATTTTAGGCAATTTTTGGAAAATTGAAATTTTGAGGGAAATTCGACAGGCGCCGACCTTACAAAAATAGTGAAAATTTGGTACTATCTTAAATTGTGCTAAGAAAATAGTTTTTGTTTAAATTATTTGTTCACCTCATCAAAATTAGTGATTCTCCACAGTTTTAGGCATTTTTTGGAAAATTGAAATTTTGCTGGAAATTCGACAGGCGCGGACCTTACACAAATAGTGAAAATTTGGTACAATCTAAAATTGTGCTAAGAAAATAGTTTTTGTTTAAAATAATTGTTCCCCACATCAAAAGTAGTGTTTCTCCACAATTTTAGGCAATTTTTGGAAGATTGAATTTTTGAGGGAAATTCGACAGGCGCGGACCTTACAAAAATAGTGAAAATTTGGTACTGTCTTAAATTGTGCTAAGAAAATAGTTTTTGTTAAAATTATTTGTTTCCCTCATCAAAAGTAGTGTTTCTCCACAATTTTAGGCAATTTTTGGAAAATAGAATTTTTGAGGGAAATTCAACAGGCGCGGACCTTACAAAAATAGTGAAAATTTGGTACTATCTTAAATTGTGCTAACAAAATAGTTTTTGTTTAAATTATTTGTTCCCCTCATCAATTGAAGTGTTTCTCCACAATTTTAGGCAATTTTTGGAAAATTGAAATTTTGAGGGAAATTCGACAGGCGCCGACCTTACAAAAATAGTGAAAATTTGGTACTATCTTAAATTGTGCTAAGAAAATAGTTTTTGTTTAAATTATTTGTTCACCTCATCAAAATTAGTGATTCTCCACAGTTTTAGGCATTTTTTGGAAAATTGAAATTTTGCTGGAAATTCGACAGGCGCGGACCTTACACAAATAGTGAAAATTTGGTACAATCTAAAATTGTGCTAAGAAAATAGTTTTTGTTTAAAATAATTGTTCCCCACATCAAAAGTAGTGTTTCTCCACAATTTTAGGCAATTTTTGGAAGATTGAATTTTTGAGGGAAATTCGACAGGCGCGGACCTTACAAAAATAGTGAAAATTTGGTACTGTCTTAAATTGTGCTAAGAAAATAGTTTTTGTTAAAATTATTTGTTTCCCTCATCAAAAGTAGTGTTTCTCCACAATTTTAGGCAATTTTTGGAAAATAGAATTTTTGAGGGAAATTCAACAGGCGCGGACCTTACAAAAATAGTGAAAATTTGGTACTATCTTAAATTGTGCTAACAAAATAGTTTTTGTTTAAATTATTTGTTCCCCTCATCAAGTGAGGTGTTTCTCCACAATTTTAGGCAATTTTTGGAAAATTGAATTTTTGAGGGAAATTCGACAGGCGCGGACCTTGCAAAAATAGTGAAAATTTGGTACTATCTTAAATTGTGCTAATAAAATAGTTTTTGTTTAAATTATTTGTTCCCCTCATCAATTGAAGTGTTTCTCCACAATTTTATGCAATTTTTGGAAAATTGAATTTTTGAGGGAAATTCGACAGGCGCGGACCTTACAAAATTAGTTAAAATTTGGTACTATCTTAAATTGTGCTAAGAAAATAGTTTTTGTTTAAATTATTTGTTCCCCTCATCAAAAGAAGTGTTTCTCCACAATTTTAGGCAACTTTTGGAAAATAGAATTTTTGAGGGAAATTCAACAGGCGCGGACCTTACAAAAATAGTGAAAATTTGGTACTATCTTAAATTGTGCTAATAAAATAGTTTTTGTTTAAATTATTTGTTCCCCTCGTCAATTGAAGTGTTTCTCCACAATTTAAGGCAATTTTTGGAAAATTGAATTTTTGAGGGAAATTCGACAGGCGCGGACCTTGCAAAAATAGTGAAAATTTGGTACTTTCTTAAATTGTGCTAACAAAATAGTTTTTGTTTAAATTATTTGTTCCCCTCATCAAGTGAGGTGTTTCTCCACAATTTTAGGCAATTTTTGGAAAATTGAATTTTTGAGGGAAATTCGACAGGCGCGGACCTTGCAAAAATAGTGAAAATTTGGTACTATCTTAAATTGTGCTAATAAAATAGTTTTTGTTTAAATTATTTGTTCCCCTCATCAATTGAAGTGTTTCTCCACAATTTTATGCAATTTTTGGAAAATTGAATTTTTGAGGGAAATTCGACAGGCGCGGACCTTACAAAATTAGTTAAAATTTGGTACTATCTTAAATTGTGCTAAGAAAATAGTTTTTGTTTAAATCATTTGTTCCCCTCGTCAAAAGAAGTGTTTCTCCACAATTTTAGGCAATTTTTGGAAAATTGAATTTTTTAGGGAAAATCGACAGGCGCGGACCTTACAAAAATAGTGAAAATTTGGTACTATCTAAAATTGTGCTAAGAAAATACTTTTTGTTTAAATTATTTGTTCCCCTCATCAAAAGTAGTGTTTCTCCACAATTTTAGGCAACTTTTTGAAAATTGAACTTTTGAGGGAAATTCGACAGGCGCGGACCTTACAAAAATAGTGAAAATTTGGTACTATCTTAAATTGTGCTAACAAAATAGTTTTTGTTTAAATTATTTGTTCCCCTCATCAAAAGAAGTGTATCTCCACAATTTTAGGCAATTTTTGGAAAATTGAATTTTTGAGGGAAAATCGACAGGCGCGGACCTTACAAAAATAATGAAAATTTGGTACTATCTTAAATTGTGCTAAGAAAATACTTTTTGTTTAAATTATTTGTTCCCCTCATCAATTGAAGTGTTTAACCAAAATTTTAGGCAATTTTTGGAAAATTGAATTTTTGAGGGAAATTCGACAGGCGCGGACCTTACAAAAATAGTGAAAATTTCGTACTATCTTAAATTGTGCTAACAAAATAGTTTTTGTTTAAATTATTTGTTCCCCTCATCAAAAGGAGTGTTTCTCCACAATTTTAGGCAATTTTTTGAAAATAGAATTTTTGAGGGAAAATCGACAGGCGCGTCCCTTACAAAAATAGTGAAAATTTGGTACTATCTTAAATTGTGCTAATAAAATAGTTTTTGTTTAAATTATTTGTTCCCCTCATCAATTGAAGTGTTTCTCCACAATTTTAGGCAATTTTTTGAAAATTGAATTTTCGAGGGAAAATCGACAGGCGCGTCCCTTACAAAAATAGTGAAAATTTGGTACTATCTTAAATTGTGCTAATAAAATAGTTTTTGTTTAAATTATTTGTTCCCCTCATCAAGTGAGGTGTTTTTCCACAATTTTAGGCAATTTTTGGAAAATTGAAATTTTGAGGGAAATTCGACAGGCGCCGACCTTACAAAAATAGTGAAAATTTGGTACTATCTTAAATTGTGCTAACAAAATAGTTTTAGTTTAAATTATTTGTTCCCCTCATCAATTGAAGTGTTTCTCCACAATTTTAGGCAATTTTTGGAAAATTGAAATTTTGAGGGAAATTCGACAGGCGCCGACCTTACAAAAATAGTGAAAATTTGGTACTATCTTAAATTGTGCTAAGAAAATAGTTTTTGTTTAAATTATTTGTTCACCTCATCAAAATTAGTGATTCTCCACAGTTTTAGGCATTTTTTGGAAAATTGAAATTTTGCTGGAAATTCGACAGGCGCGGACCTTACACAAATAGTGAAAATTTGGTACAATCTAAAATTGTGCTAAGAAAATAGTTTTTGTTTAAAATAATTGTTCCCCACATCAAAAGTAGTGTTTCTCCACAATTTTAGGCAATTTTTGGAAGATTGAATTTTTGAGGGAAATTCGACAGGCGCGGACCTTACAAAAATAGTGAAAATTTGGTACTGTCTTAAATTGTGCTAAGAAAATAGTTTTTGTTAAAATTATTTGTTTCCCTCATCAAAAGTAGTGTTTCTCCACAATTTTAGGCAATTTTTGGAAAATAGAATTTTTGAGGGAAATTCAACAGGCGCGGACCTTACAAAAATAGTGAAAATTTGGTACTATCTTAAATTGTGCTAACAAAATAGTTTTTGTTTAAATTATTTGTTCCCCTCATCAAGTGAGGTGTTTCTCCACAATTTTAGGCAATTTTTGGAAAATTGAATTTTTGAGGGAAATTCGACAGGCGCGGACCTTGCAAAAATAGTGAAAATTTGGTACTATCTTAAATTGTGCTAATAAAATAGTTTTTGTTTAAATTATTTGTTCCCCTCATCAATTGAAGTGTTTCTCCACAATTTTATGCAATTTTTGGAAAATTGAATTTTTGAGGGAAATTCGACAGGCGCGGACCTTACAAAATTAGTTAAAATTTGGTACTATCTTAAATTGTGCTAAGAAAATAGTTTTTGTTTAAATTATTTGTTCCCCTCATCAATTGAAGTGTTTCTCCACAATTTTATGCAATTTTTGGAATATTGAAATTTTGAGGGAAAATGACAGGCGCGGACCTTACAAAAATAATGAAAATTTGGTATTATCTTAAATTGTGCTAATAAAATAGTTTTTTTTTTAAATTATTTGTTCCCCTCATCAATTGAAGTGTTTCTCCACAATTTTAGGCAATTTTTTGAAAATTGAATTTTTGAGGGAAATTTGACAGGCACGAACCTTACAAAAAGGGTGAAAATTTCGTACTATCTTAAATTGTGCTAAGAAAATAGTTTTTGTTTAAATTATTTGTTCCCCTCATTAAAAGAAGTGTTTCTCCACAATTTTAGGCAATTTTTTGAAAATTGAAAATTTGAGGGAAATTCGACAGGCGCGGACCTTACAAAAATAGTCAAAATTTGGTACTATCTTAAATTGTGCTAACAAAATAGTTTTTGTTTAAATTATTTGTTCCCCTCACCAATTGAAGTGTTTCTCCACAATATTAGGCAATTTTTTGAAAATTGAATTTTTGAGGCAAATTCGACAGGTGCGGACCTTACAAAAATAGTGAAAATTTGGTACTATCTTAAATTGTGCTAAGAAAATAGTTTTTGTTTAAATTATTTGTTCCCCTCATCAAAAGAAGTGTTTCTCCACAATTTTAGGCAACTTTTGGAAAATAGAATTTTTGAGGGAAATTCAACAGGCGCGGACCTTACAAAAATAGTGAAAATTTGGTACTATCTTAAATTGTGCTAATAAAATAGTTTTTGTTTAAATTATTTGTTCCCCTCATCAATTGAAGTGTTTCTCCACAATTTAAGGCAATTTTTGGAAAATTGAATTTTTGAGGGAAATTCGACAGGCGCGGACCTTGCAAAAATAGTGAAAATTTGGTACTTTCTTAAATTGTGCTAACAAAATAGTTTTTGTTTAAATTATTTGTTCCCCTCATCAAGTGAGGTGTTTCTCCACAATTTTAGGCAATTTTTGGAAAATTGAATTTTTGAGGGAAATTCGACAGGCGCAGACCTTGCAAAAATAGTGAAAATTTGGTACTATCTTAAATTGTGCTAATAAAATAGTTTTTGTTTAAATTATTTGTTCCCCTCATCAATTGAAGTGTTTCTCCACAATTTTATGCAATTTTTGGAAAATTGAATTTTTGAGGGAAATTCGACAGGCGCGGACCTTACAAAATTAGTTAAAATTTGGTACTATCTTAAATTGTGCTAAGAAAATAGTTTTTGTTTAAATCATTTGTTCCCCTCGTCAAAAGAAGTGTTTCTCCACAATTTTAGGCAATTTTTGGAAAATTGAATTTTTTAGGGAAAATCGACAGGCGCGGACCTTACAAAAATAGTGAAAATTTGGTACTATCTAAAATTGTGCTAAGAAAATACTTTTTGTTTAAATTATTTGTTCCCCTCATCAATTGAAGTGTTTCTCCACAATTTTAGGCAACTTTTTGAAAATTGAACTTTTGAGGGAAATTCGACAGGCGCGGACCTTACAAAAATAGTGAAAATTTGGTACTATCTTAAATTGTGCTAACAAAATAGTTTTTGTTTAAATTATTTGTTCCCCTCATCAAAAGAAGTGTATCTCCACAATTTTAGGCAATTTTTGGAAAATTGAATTTTTGAGGGAAAATCGACAGGCGCGGACCTTACAAAAATAATGAAAATTTGGTACTATCTTAAATTGTGCTAAGAAAATACTTTTTGTTTAAATTATTTGTTCCCCTCATCAATTGAAGTGTTTAACCACAATTTTAGGCAATTTTTGGAAAATTGAATTTTTGAGGGAAATTCGACAGGCGCGGACCTTACAAAAATAGTGAAAATTTCGTACTATCTTAAATTGTGCTAACAAAATAGTTTTTGTTTAAATTATTTGTTCCCCTCATCAAAAGGAGTGTTTCTCCACAATTTTAGGCAATTTTTTGAAAATAGAATTTTTGAGGGAAAATCGACAGGCGCGTCCCTTACAAAAATAGTGAAAATTTGGTACTATCTTAAATTGTGCTAATAAAATAGTTTTTGTTTAAATTATTTGTTCCCCTCATCAAGTGAGGTGTTTCTCCACAATTTTAGGCAATTTTCGGAAAATTGAATTTTTGAGGGAAATTCGACAGGCGCGGACCTTACAAAAATAGTGAAAATTTGGTACTATCTTAAATTGTGCTAATAAAATAGTTTTTGTTTAAATTATTTGTTCCCCTCATCAATTGAAGTGTTTCTCCAAAATTTTAGGCAATTTTTTGAAAATTGAATTTTTGAGGGAAATTCGACAGGCGCGGACCTTACAAAAATAGTTAAAATTTGGTACTATCTTAAATTGTGCTAAGAAAATAGTTTTTGTTTAAATCATTTGTTCCCCTCGTCAAAAGAAGTGTTTCTCCACAATTTTAGGCAAGTTTTGGAAAATTGAATTTTTGAGGGAAATTCGACAGGCGCGGACCTTACAAAAATAGTGAAAATTTGGTACTATCTTAAATTGTGCTAATAAAATAGTTTTTGTTTAAATTATTTGTTCCCCTCATCAATTGAAGTGTTTCTCCACAATTTTAGGCAATTTTTTGTAAATAGAATTTTCGAGGGAAAATCGACAGGCGCGGACCTTACAAAAATAGTCAAAATTTGGTACTATCTTAAATTGTGCTAAGAAAATAGTTTTTGTTTAAATTATTTGTTCCCCTCATCAATTGAAGTGTTTCTCCACAATTTTAGGCAATTTTTTGAAAATTGAATTTTTGAGGGAAATTCGACAGGCACGAACCTTACAAAAATAGTAAAAATTTGGTACTATCTTAAATTGTGCTAACAAAATAGTTTTTGTTTAAATTATTTGTTCCCCTCATCAAGTGAGGTGTTTCTCCACAATTTTAGGCAATTTTTGGAAAATTGAATTTTTGAGGGAAATTCGACAGGCGCGACCCTTACAAAAAATAGTGAAAATTTGGTACTATCTTAAATTGTGCTAATAAAATAGTTTTTGTTTAAATTATTTGTTCCCCTCATCAATTTAAGTGTTTCTCCACAATTTAAGGCAATTTTTGGAAAATTGAATTTTTGAGGGAAATTCGACAGGCGCGGACCTTGCAAAAATAGTGAAAATTTGGTACTTTCTTAAATTGTGCTAAGAAAATAGTTTTTGTTTAAATTATTTGTTCCCCTCATCAAGTGAGGTGTTTCTCCACAATTTTAGGCAATTTTTGGAAAATTGAATTTTTGAGGGAAATTCGACAGGCGCGGACCTTGCAAAAATAGTGAAAATTTGGTACTATCTTAAATTGTGCTAATAAAATAGTTTTTGTTTAAATTATTTGTTCCCCTCATCAATTGAAGTGTTTCTCCACAATTTTATGCAGTTTTTGGAAAATTGAATTTTTGAGGGAAATTCGACAGGCGCGGACCTTACAAAAATAGTGAAAATTTGGTACTATCTTAAATTGTGCTAACAAAATAGTTTTTGTTTAAATTATTTGTTCCCCTCATCAAAAGAAGTGTATCTCCACAATTTTAGGCAATTTTTGGAAAATTGAATTTTTGAGGGAAAATCGACAGGCGCGGACCTTACAAAAATAATGAAAATTTGGTACTATCTTAAATTGTGCTAAGAAAATACTTTTTGTTTAAATTATTTGTTCCCCTCATCAATTGAAGTGTTTAACCACAATTTTAGGCAATTTTTGGAAAATTGAATTTTTGAGGGAAATTCGACAGGCGCGGACCTTACACAAATAGTGAAAATTTCGTACTATCTTAAATTGTGCTAACAAAATAGTTTTTGTTTAAATTATTTGTTCCCCTCATCAAAAGGAGTGTTTCTCCACAATTTTAGGCAATTTTTTGAAAATAGAATTTTTGAGGGAAAATCGACAGGCGCGTCCCTTACAAAAATAGTGAAAATTTGGTACTATCTTAAATTGTGCTAATAAAATAGTTTTTGTTTAAATTATTTGTTCCCCTCATCAATTGAAGTGTTTCTCCACAATTTTAGGCAACTTTTTGAAAATTGAACTTTTGAGGGAAATTCGACAGGCGCGGACCTTACAAAAATAGTGAAAATTTGGTACTATCTTAAATTGTGCTAACAAAATAGTTTTTGTTTAAATTATTTGTTCCCCTCATCAAAAGAAGTGTATCTCCACAATTTTAGGCAATTTTTGGAAAATTGAATTTTTGAGGGAAAATCGACAGGCGCGGACCTTACAAAAATAATGAAAATTTGGTACTATCTTAAATTGTGCTAAGAAAATACTTTTTGTTTAAATTATTTGTTCCCCTCATCAATTGAAGTGTTTAACCACAATTTTAGGCAATTTTTGGAAAATTGAATTTTTGAGGGAAATTCGACAGGCGCGGACCTTACAAAAATAGTGAAAATTTCGTACTATCTTAAATTGTGCTAACAAAATAGTTTTTGTTTAAATTATTTGTTCCCCTCATCAAAAGGAGTGTTTCTCCACAATTTTAGGCAATTTTTTGAAAATAGAATTTTTGAGGGAAAATCGACAGGCGCGTCCCTTACAAAAATAGTGAAAATTTGGTACTATCTTAAATTGTGCTAATAAAATAGTTTTTGTTTAAATTATTTGTTCCCCTCATCAAGTGAGGTGTTTCTCCACAATTTTAGGCAATTTTCGGAAAATTGAATTTTTGAGGGAAATTCGACAGGCGCGGACCTTACAAAAATAGTGAAAATTTGGTACTATCTTAAATTGTGCTAATAAAATAGTTTTTGTTTAAATTATTTGTTCCCCTCATCAATTGAAGTGTTTCTCCAAAATTTTAGGCAATTTTTTGAAAATTGAATTTTTGAGGGAAATTCGACAGGCGCGGACCTTACAAAAATAGTTAAAATTTGGTACTATCTTAAATTGTGCTAAGAAAATAGTTTTTGTTTAAATCATTTGTTCCCCTCGTCAAAAGAAGTGTTTCTCCACAATTTTAGGCAAGTTTTGGAAAATTGAATTTTTGAGGGAAATTCGACAGGCGCGGACCTTACAAAAATAGTGAAAATTTGGTACTATCTTAAATTGTGCTAATAAAATAGTTTTTGTTTAAATTATTTGTTCCCCTCATCAATTGAAGTGTTTCTCCACAATTTTAGGCAATTTTTTGTAAATAGAATTTTCGAGGGAAAATCGACAGGCGCGGACCTTACAAAAATAGTCAAAATTTGGTACTATCTTAAATTGTGCTAAGAAAATAGTTTTTGTTTAAATTATTTGTTCCCCTCATCAATTGAAGTGTTTCTCCACAATTTTAGGCAATTTTTTGAAAATTGAATTTTTGAGGGAAATTCGACAGGCGTGGACCTTACAAAAATAGTAAAAATTTGGTACTATCTTAAATTGTGCTAACAAAATAGTTTTTGTTTAAATTATTTGTTCCCCTCATCAAGTGAGGTGTTTCTCCACAATTTTAGGCAATTTTTGGAAAATTGAATTTTTGAGGGAAATTCGACAGGCGCGACCCTTACAAAAAATAGTGAAAATTTGGTACTATCTTAAATTGTGCTAATAAAATAGTTTTTGTTTAAATTATTTGTTCCCCTCATCAATTTAAGTGTTTCTCCACAATTTAAGGCAATTTTTGGAAAATTGAATTTTTGAGGGAAATTCGACAGGCGCGGACCTTGCAAAAATAGTGAAAATTTGGTACTTTCTTAAATTGTGCTAAGAAAATAGTTTTTGTTTAAATTATTTGTTCCCCTCATCAAGTGAGGTGTTTCTCCACAATTTTAGGCAATTTTTGGAAAATTGAATTTTTGAGGGAAATTCGACAGGCGCGGACCTTGCAAAAATAGTGAAAATTTGGTACTATCTTAAATTGTGCTAATAAAATAGTTTTTGTTTAAATTATTTGTTCCCCTCATCAATTGAAGTGTTTCTCCACAATTTTATGCAGTTTTTGGAAAATTGAATTTTTGAGGGAAATTCGACAGGCGCGGACCTTACAAAAATAGTGAAAATTTGGTACTATCTTAAATTGTGCTAACAAAATAGTTTTTGTTTAAATTATTTGTTCCCCTCATCAAAAGAAGTGTATCTCCACAATTTTAGGCAATTTTTGGAAAATTGAATTTTTGAGGGAAAATCGACAGGCGCGGACCTTACAAAAATAATGAAAATTTGGTACTATCTTAAATTGTGCTAAGAAAATACTTTTTGTTTAAATTATTTGTTCCCCTCATCAATTGAAGTGTTTAACCACAATTTTAGGCAATTTTTGGAAAATTGAATTTTTGAGGGAAATTCGACAGGCGCGGACCTTACAAAAATAGTGAAAATTTCGTACTATCTTAAATTGTGCTAACAAAATAGTTTTTGTTTAAATTATTTGTTCCCCTCATCAAAAGGAGTGTTTCTCCACAATTTTAGGCAATTTTTTGAAAATAGAATTTTTGAGGGAAAATCGACAGGCGCGTCCCTTACAAAAATAGTGAAAATTTGGTACTATCTTAAATTGTGCTAATAAAATAGTTTTTGTTTAAATTATTTGTTCCCCTCATCAATTGAAGTGTTTCTCCACAATTGTAGGCAATTTTTTGAAAATTGAATTTTCGAGGGAAAATCGACAGGCGCGTCCCTTACAAAAATAGTGAAAATTTGGTACTATCTTAAATTGTGCTAATAAAATAGTTTTTGTTTAAATTATTTGTTCCCCTCATCAAGTGAGGTGTTTCTCCACAATTTTAGGCAATTTTCGGAAAATTGAATTTTTGAGGGAAATTCGACAGGCGCGGACCTTACAAAAATAGTGAAAATTTGGTACTATCTTAAATTGTGCTAATAAAATAGTTTTTGTTTAAATTATTTGTTCCCCTCATCAATTGAAGTGTTTCTCCAAAATTTTAGGCAATTTTTTGAAAATTGAATTTTTGAGGGAAATTCGACAGGCGCGGACCTTACAAAAATAGTTAAAATTTGGTACTATCTTAAATTGTGCTAAGAAAATAGTTTTTGTTTAAATCATTTGTTCCCCTCGTCAAAAGAAGTGTTTCTCCACAATTTTAGGCAAGTTTTGGAAAATTGAATTTTTGAGGGAAATTCGACAGGCGCGGAACTTACAAAAATAGTGAAAATTTGGTACTATCTTAAATTGTGCTAATAAAATAGTTTTTGTTTAAATTATTTGTTCCCCTCATCAATTGAAGTGTTTCTCCACAATTTTAGGCAATTTTTTGTAAATAGAATTTTCGAGGGAAAATCGACAGGCGCGGACCTTACAAAAATAGTCAAAATTTGGTACTATCTTAAATTGTGCTAAGAAAATAGTTTTTGTTTAAATTATTTGTTCCCCTCATCAATTGAAGTGTTTCTCCACAATTTTAGGCAATTTTTTGAAAATTGAATTTTTGAGGGAAATTCGACAGGCACGAACCTTACAAAAATAGTTAAAATTTGGTACTATCTTAAATTGTGCTAACAAAATAGTTTTTGTTTAAATTATTTGTTCCCCTCATCAAGTGAGGTGTTTCTCCACAATTTTAGGCAATTTTTGGAAAATTGAATTTTTGAGGGAAATTCGACAGGCGCGACCCTTACAAAAAATAGTGAAAATTTGGTACTATCTTAAATTGTGCTAATAAAATAGTTTTTGTTTAAATTATTTGTTCCCCTCATCAATTTAAGTGTTTCTCCACAATTTAAGGCAATTTTTGGAAAATTGAATTTTTGAGGGAAATTCGACAGGCGAGAACCTTGCAAAAATAGTGAAAATTTGGTACTTTCTTAAATTGTGCTAACAAAATAGTTTTTGTTTAAATTATTTGTTCCCCTCATCAAGTGAGGTGTTTCTCCACAATTTTAGGCAATTTTTGGAAAATTGAATTTTTGAGGGAAATTCGACAGGCGCGGACCTTGCAAAAATAGTGAAAATTTGGTACTATCTTAAATTGTGCTAATAAAATAGTTTTTGTTTAAATTATTTGTTCCCCTCATCAATTGAAGTGTTTCTCCACAATTTTATGCAGTTTTTGGAAAATTGAATTTTTGAGGGAAATTCGACAGGCGCGGACCTTACAAAATTAGTTAAAATTTGGTACTATCTTAAATTGTGCTAAGAAAATAGTTTTTGTTTAAATCATTTGTTCCCCTCGTCAAAAGAATTGTTTCTCCACAATTTTAGGCAATTTTTGGAAAATTGAATTTTTTAGGGAAAATCGACAGGCGCGAGCCTTACAAAAATAGTGAAAATTTGGTACTATCTTAAATTGTGCTAAGAAAATACTTTTTGTTTAAATTATTTGTTCCCCTCATCAATTGAAGTGTTTCTCCACAATTTTAGGCAATTTTTTGAAAATTGAATTTTTGAGGGAAATTCGACAGGCGCGTCCCTTACAAAAATAGTTAAAATTTGGTACTATCTTAAATTGTGCTAACAAAATAGTTTTTGTTTAAATTATTTGTTCCCCTCATCAAAAGAAGTTTATCTCCACAATTTTAGGCAATTTTTGAAAAATTGAATTTTTTAGGAAAATCGACAGGCGCGGACCTTACAAAAATAATGAAAATTTGGTACTATCTTAAATTGTGCTAAGAAAATACTTTTTGTTTAAATTATTTGTTCCCCTCATCAATTGAAGTGTTTCTCCACAATTTTAGGCAATTTTTGGAAAATTGAATTTTTGAGGGAAATTCGACAGGCGCGGACCTTGCAAAAAAGGTGAAAATTTCGTACTATCTTAAATTGTGCTAACAAAATAGTTTTTGTTTAAATTATTTGTTCCCCTCATCAATTGAAGTGTTTCTCCACAATTTTAGGCAATTTTTTGAAAATTGAATTTTTGAGGAAAAATCGACAGGCGCGTCCCTTACAAAAATAGTCAAAATTTGGTACTATCTTAAATTGTGCTAATAAAATAGTTTTTGTTTAAATTATTTGTTCCCCTCATCAATTGAAGTGTTTCTCCACAATTTTAGGCAATTTTTTGAAAATTGAATTTTCGAGGGAAAATCGACAGGCGCGTCCCTTACAAAAATAGTGAAAATTTGGTACTATCTTAAATTGTGCTAATAAAATAGTTTTTGTTTAAATTATTTGTTCCCCTCATCAAGTGAGGTGTTTCTCCACAATTTTAGGCAATTTTCGGAAAATTGAATTTTTGAGGGAAATTCGACAGGCGCGGACCTTACAAAATTAGTTAAAATTTGGTACTATCTCAAATTGTGCTAAGAAAATAGTTTTTGTTTAAATTATTTGTTCCCCTCATCAATTGAAGTGTTTCTCCACAATTTTATGCAATTTTTGGAATATTGAAATTTTGAGGGAAAATGACAGGCGCGGACCTTACAAAAATAATGAAAATTTGGTATTATCTTAAATTGTGCTAATAAAATAGTTTTTTTTTTAAATTATTTGTTCCCCTCATCAATTGAAGTGTTTCTCCACAATTTTAGGCAATTTTTTGAAAATTGAATTTTTGAGGGAAATTTGACAGGCACGAACCTTACAAAAAGGGTGAAAATTTCGTACTATCTTAAATTGTGCTAACAAAATAGTTTTTGTTTAAATTATTTGTTCCCCTCATTAAAAGAAGTGTTTCTCCACAATTTTAGGCAATTTTTTGAAAATTGAAAATTTGAGGGAAATTCGACAGGCGCGGACCTTACAAAAATAGTCAAAATTTGGTACTATCTTAAATTGTGCTAACAAAATAGTTTTTGTTTAAATTATTTGTTCCCCTCACCAATTGAAGTGTTTCTCCACAATATTAGGCAATTTTTTGAAAATTGAATTTTTGAGGCAAATTCGACAGGTGCGGACCTTACAAAAATAGTGAAAATTTGGTACTATCTTAAATTGTGCTAAGAAAATAGTTTTTGTTTAAATTATTTGTTCCCCTCATCAAAAGAAGTGTTTCTCCACAATTTTAGGCAACTTTTGGAAAATAGAATTTTTGAGGGAAATTCAACAGGCGCGGACCTTACAAAAATAGTGAAAATTTGGTACTATCTTAAATTGTGCTAATAAAATAGTTTTTGTTTAAATTATTTGTTCCCCTCGTCAATTGAAGTGTTTCTCCACAATTTAAGGCAATTTTTGGAAAATTGAATTTTTGAGGGAAATTCGACAGGCGCGGACCTTGCAAAAATAGTGAAAATTTGGTACTTTCTTAAATTGTGCTAACAAAATAGTTTTTGTTTAAATTATTTGTTCCCCTCATCAAGTGAGGTGTTTCTCCACAATTTTAGGCAATTTTTGGAAAATTGAATTTTTGAGGGAAATTCGACAGGCGCGGACCTTGCAAAAATAGTGAAAATTTGGTACTATCTTAAATTGTGCTAATAAAATAGTTTTTGTTTAAATTATTTGTTCCCCTCATCAAAAGAAGTGTTTCTCCACAATTTTAGGCAATTTGTGGAAAATTGAAATTTTGAGGGAAATTCAACAGGCGTGGACCTTACAAAAATAGTGAAAATTTGGTATTATCTTAAATTGTGCTAAGTAAATAGTTTTTGTTTAAATTATTTGTTCCCCTCATCAATTGAAGTGTTTCTCCACAATTTTAGGCAATTTATGGAAAATTGAATTTTTGAGGGAAATTCGACAGGCGCGGACCTTACAAAAATAGTGAAAATTTGGTACTATCTTAAATTGTGCTAATAAAATAGTTTTTGTTTAAATCATTTGTTCCCCTCATCAATTGAAGTGTTTCTCCACAATTTTAGGCAATTTTTGGAAAATTGAATTTTTGAGGGAAATTTGACAGGCACGAACCTTACAAAAAGGGTGAAAATTTCGTACTATCTTAAATTGTGCTAACAAAATAGTTTTTGTTTAAATTATTTGTTCCCCTCATTAAAAGAAGTGTTTCTCCACAATTTTAGGCAATTTTTTGAAAATTGAAAATTTGAGGGAAATTCGACAGGCGCGGACCTTACAAAAATAGTCAAAATTTGGTACTATCTTAAATTGTGCTAACAAAATAGTTTTTGTTTAAATTATTTGTTCCCCTCACCAATTGAAGTGTTTCTCCACAATATTAGGCAATTTTTTGAAAATTGAATTTTTGAGGCAAATTCGACAGGTGCGGACCTTACAAAAATAGTGAAAATTTGGTACTATCTTAAATTGTGCTAAGAAAATAGTTTTTGTTTAAATTATTTGTTCCCCTCATCAAAAGAAGTGTTTCTCCACAATTTTAGGCAACTTTTGGAAAATAGAATTTTTGAGGGAAATTCAACAGGCGCGGACCTTACAAAAATAGTGAAAATTTGGTACTATCTTAAATTGTGCTAATAAAATAGTTTTTGTTTAAATTATTTGTTCCCCTCGTCAATTGAAGTGTTTCTCCACAATTTAAGGCAATTTTTGGAAAATTGAATTTTTGAGGGAAATTCGACAGGCGCGGACCTTGCAAAAATAGTGAAAATTTGGTACTTTCTTAAATTGTGCTAACAAAATAGTTTTTGTTTAAATTATTTGTTCCCCTCATCAAGTGAGGTGTTTCTCCACAATTTTAGGCAATTTTTGGAAAATTGAATTTTTGAGGGAAATTCGACAGGCGCGGACCTTGCAAAAATAGTGAAAATTTGGTACTATCTTAAATTGTGCTAATAAAATAGTTTTTGTTTAAATTATTTGTTCCCCTCATCAAAAGAAGTGTTTCTCCACAATTTTAGGCAATTTGTGGAAAATTGAAATTTTGAGGGAAATTCAACAGGCGTGGACCTTACAAAAATAGTGAAAATTTGGTATTATCTTAAATTGTGCTAAGTAAATAGTTTTTGTTTAAATTATTTGTTCCCCTCATCAATTGAAGTGTTTCTCCACAATTTTAGGCAATTTTTGGAAAATTGAATTTTTGAGGGAAATTCGACAGGCGCGGACCTTACAAACATAGTGAACATTTGGTACTATCTTAAATTGTGCTAATAAAATAGTTTTTGTTTAAATCATTTGTTCCCCTCATCAATTGAAGTGTTTCTCCACAATTTTAGGCAATTTTTGGAAAATTGAATTTTTGAGGGAAATTCGACAGGCGCGGACCTTACAAAAATAGTGAAAATTTGGTACTATCTTAAATTGTGCTAAGAAAATAGTTTTTGTTTAAATTATTTGTTCCCCTCATCAAAAGAAGTGTTTCTCCACAATTTTAGGCAATTTTTGGAAAATTGAATTTTTGAGGGAAAATCGACAGGCGCAGACCTTACAAAAATAGTGAAAACTTGGTACAATCTTAAATTGTGCTAAGAAAATAGTTTTTGTTTAAAATAATTGTTCCCCACATCAAAAGTAGTGTTTCTCCACAATTTTAGGCAATTTTTGGAAGATTGAATTTTTGAGGGAAATTCGACAGGCGCGGACCTTACAAAAATAGTGAAAATTTGGTACTGTCTTAAATTGTGCTAAGAAAATAGTTTTTGTTAAAATTATTTGTTTCCCTCATCAAAAGTAGTGTTTCTCCACAATTTTAGGCAATTTTTGGAAAATAGAATTTTTGAGGGAAATTCAACAGGCGCGGACCTTACAAAAATAGTGAAAATTTGGTACTGTCTTAAATTGTGCTAAGAAAATAGTTTTTGTTAAAATTATTTGTTTCCCTCATCAAAAGTAGTGTTTCTCCACAATTTTAGGCAATTTTTGGAAAATAGAATTTTTGAGGGAAATTCAACAGGCGCGGACCTTACAAAAATAGTGAAAATTTGGTACTATCTTAAATTTTGCTAACAAAATAGTTTTTGTTTAAATTATTTGTTCCCCTCATCAAGTGAGGTGTTTCTCCACAATTTTAGGCAATTTTTGGAAAATTGAATTTTTGAGGGAAATTCGACAGACGCGGACCTTACAAAAATAGTGAAAAGTTGGTACTATCTTAAATTGTGCTAATAAAATAGTTTTTGTTTAAATTATTTGTTCCCCTCATCAATTGAAGTGTTTCTCCACAATTTTAGGCAATTTTTGGAAAATTGAATTTTTGAGGGAAATTCGACAGGCGCGGACCTTACAAAAATAGTTGTAATTTGGTATTATCTTAAATTGTGCTAAGAAAATAGTTTTTGTTTAAATTATTTGTTCCCCCTCATCAATTGAAGTGTTTCTCCACAATTTTAGGCAATTTTTGGAAAATTGAATCTTTGAGGGAAAATCGACAGGCGCGGACCTTACAAAAATAGTGAAAATTTAGTACTGTCGTAAATTGTGCTAACAAAATAGTTTTTGTTTAAATTATTTGTTACCCTCATGAAGTGAGGTGTTTCTCCACAATTTTAGGCTATTTTATGAAAATTGAAATTTTGTGGGAAATTCGACAGGCGGGGACCTTACACAAATAGTGAAAATTTGGTACAATCTTAAATTGTGCTAAGAAAATAGTTTTTGTTTAAATTATTTGTTCACCTCATCAAAAGTAGTGTTTCTCCACAATTTTAGGCAATTTTTGGAAAATTGAAATTTTGTGGGAAATTTGACAGGCGCGGACCTTACACAAATAGTGAAAATTTGGTACAATCTTAAATTGTGCTAAGAAAATAGTTTTTGTTTAAAATAATTTTTTCCCACATCAAAAGTAGTGTTTCTCCACAATTTTAGGCAATTTTTTGAAGATTGAATTTTTGTGGGAAATTCGACAGGCGCAGACCTTACAAAAATAGTGAAAATTTGGTACTGTCCTTAATTGTGCTAAGAAAATAGTTTTTGTTAAAATTATTTGTTTCCCTCATCAAAAGTAGTGTTTCTCCACAATTTTAGGCAATTTTTGGAAAATAGAATTTTTGAGGGAAATTCAACAGGCTCGGACCTTACAAAAATAGTGAAAATTTGGTACTATCTTAAATTGTGCTAACAAAAAAGTTTTTGTTTAAATTATTTGTTCCCCTCATCAAATGAGGTGTTTCTCCACAATTTTAGGCAATTTTTGGAAAATTGAATTTTTGAGGGAAATTCGACAGGCGCGGACCTTACAAAAATAGTGAAAATTTGGTACTATCTTAAATTGTGCTAATAAAATAGTTTTTGTTTAAATTATTTGTTCCCCTCATCAATTGAAGTGTTTCTCCACAATTTTAGGCAATTTTTGGAAAATTGAATTTTTGAGGGAAATTCGACAGGCGCGGACCTCACAAAAATAGTGAAAATTTGGTACTATCTTAAATTGTGCTAATAAAATAGTTTTTGTTTAAATTATTTGTTCCCCTCATCAAAAGAAGTGTTTCTCCACAATTTTATGCAATTTTTGGAAAATTGAAATTTTGAGGGAAATTCGACAGGCGTGGACCTTACAAAAATAGTGAAAATTTGGTATTATCTTAAATTGTGCTAATAAAATAGTTTTTGTTTAAATTATTTGTTCCCCTCATCAATTTTGTGTTTCTCCACCATTTTAGGCAATTTTTGGAAAATAGAATTTTTGAGGGAAATTCAACAGGCGGGGACCTTACAAAAATAGTGAAAATTTGGTACAATCTTAAATTGTGCTAAGAAAATAGTTTTTGTTTAAATTATTTGTTCCCCACATCAAAGTAGTGTTTCTCCACAATTTTAGGCAATTTTTTTGGAAAATTGAATTTTTGTGGGAAATTCGACAGGCGCGGACCTTACAAAAATAGTGAAAATTTGGTACTGTCTTAAATTGTGCTAAGAAAATAGTTTTTGTTTAAATTATTTGTTTCCCTCATCAAAAGTAGTGTTTCTCCACAATTTTAGGCAATTTTTGGAAGATTGAATTTTTGTGGGAAATTGGACAGGCGCGGAACTTTCAAAAATAGTGAAAATTTTGTACTATCTTTAATTGTGCTAAGAAAATAGTTTTTGTTTAAATTATTTGTTCCCCTCATCAAAAGAAGTGTTTCTCCATAATTTTATGCAATTTGTGGAAAATTGAAATTTTGAGGGAAATTCGACAGGCGTGGACCTTACAAAAATAGTGAAAATTTGGTATTATCTTAAATTGTGCTAAGAAAATAGTTTTTGTTTAAATTATTTGTTCCCCTCATCAAAAGGAGTGTTTCTCTACAATTTTAGGCAATTTTTGGAAAATTGAAATTTTGAGGGAAATTCGACAGGCGCGGACCTTACACAAATAGTGAAAATTTGGTACAATCTTAAATTGTGCTAAGAAAATAGTTTTTGTTTAAATTATTTGTTACCCTCATCAAAAAGTAGTGTTTCTCCACAATTTTAGGCAATTTTTGCTAAATTGAATTTTTGTGGGAAATTCGACAGGCGTGGACCTTACAAAAATATTGAAAATTTGGTACTATCTTAAATTGTGCTAAGAAAATAGTTTTTGTTTAAATTATTTGTTCCCCTAATCAAAAGTAGTGTTTCTCCACAATTTTAGGCAATATTTGGAAAATTGAATTTTTGTGGGAAATTCGACAGGCGCGGACCTTACAAAAATAGTGAAAATTTTGTACCATCTTTAATTGTGCTAAGAAAATAGTTTTTGTTAAAATTATTTGTTCCCCTCATCAAAAGAAGTGTTTCTCCACAATTTTAGGCAATATTTGTAAAATTGAGTTTTTGACATAAATTTGACAGGTGCGGACCTTACAAAAATAGTGAAAATTTGGTACTATCTTAAATTGTGCTAAGAAAATAGTTTTTGTTTAAATTACTTGTTCCATTGATCAAAAGAAGTGTTTCTCCACAATTTTAGGCAAATTTTGGAAAATGGAATTTTTGACGGAAATACGTCAGGGGCGGACCTAACAAAAATAGTGAAAAATTTGTACTATCTTAAATTGTGCTTGAAAGATTATCAGCTGACCCAACTACTAATACGTATGGGCTTCAAATGCTTGGATTTTGTAAAAGCAATGATTTATTTATTTTAAATGGACGGCTAGGTCAAGATAGAGACCAGCTAAAAACAACATGTAAAGATCAAAGCACCATCGATTACTTTATAGCATCAGCCTGTGTCTTAGAATATATCTCGAATCTAGTAATAAACGAGTTTTCCTCATTGTTTTCTGACCAACACTGTGGCATAGCTATCACGCTTGGTGCAACGTATCAGTCGTCAGGTTCTGCTGATCTGAATCAATCCTGTAGCACAGAGCCCAAAATCAAACTCTGGGATAAAGAAAATGCTCACTTTTTCATTAATAATATTGATCAATCGGAAGTTCTTAGAATTAAACAGCTTGTTGACGAATGTTCAGAAAATGAAAATGTGACCAAAAATGACATTGACATGATCACTGATGGCATTGAAAAAATATCTAATGACACATGCAAAGAGACATTTGGCATAAAGAAGCCTTATACACGAAAACCAACGGCAAAATCTACTAAACCCTAGTTCAACTATGAATGCAAAAGTGCGAGAAATATATATCACAAAACACAAAGACTCTACAATAGATTTAAAACTGATTACTATAAAATATGCTAAAAATCGTTAGTAAAACGTATAAAAATGTATTATCTAAAAATGCTAAACGTTTCAATGCAGAAAAATCGAGAAATTACAAAATCTCAAAACAAGGGACCCCAAAGAATATTGGCGGTTATTGAATGAAGAAAAGCAAAATAAAACTAGTTCTGTACCAATAAATAATTTTTACCAGTTTTTCAAAACAATTAATGACCCTCCCACTACTGCAAACAGGGGTGCTGAGTGGAATATGCAAGCTAATATGCCCCTTAATGAAGAGATTAAAACACCAATTACTGAAGCTGAAATAGTTAAGGCAGCACACTCTCTTAAAAACAACACATCACCAGGAAATGATCATATTCTGAACGAACACATCAAAATATCATTGCCCTTGATGCTGCCAATTTATGAGAAATTGTTCGACCTGGTATTTGATACAGCAATGATACCTGAAAGCTGGCTTGAAGGAAATATCCTCCCAATATACAAAAATAAAGGTGACATACAGAATCCTGAAAATTATAGACCAATTACACTCTAGAGTTGCGTTGGTAAATTATTTACCTCTATCATAAATAACAGACTTACAAATTATGCTGTTAATTATGACATTATTACCGACAGTCAAACTGGTTTCCGTCATGAGTTCTCTACCTCAGACAATTTTTTTGTAATCAACAGCTTGATAAACATGGCAAAGGCAAAACCAAAAAAGCTTTTTTGCGCTTTTATTGACATTAAACAGGCCTTCGATACGGTTTGGCGTGAAGGTTTATGGCAAAAATTGAATACATACTGTATAAATGGTAAATGCTTAAAATTATTACAAAACTTATATAAAAACATAAAATCAAGGATAAAAACACTTGATGGTGTATCAGCTTTCTTCCCCTGCAGAATAGGTGTACGTCAGGGTGAAAACCTATCTCCTTTCTTGTTTGCCATTTTTCTAAATGATTTGGAATGGTATTTTAGACAAAATAATATATCTGGTTTATCATGTGAATTTAGTGATGAGGATTTGTACATGTTCATAAAAATATTTATCCTAGTGTCTGCGGATGCTACAGTTATTTTCAGCCACTCTCAGAACGACATCCAAAAAGCTCTTGACACCTTTGAAAATTATTGTAAGGAATGGCAATTGACAGTTAATGTTGCGAAAACCAAAATCATGGTCATTTCAAGAGGTAGGATAAGTAGAACAATGAAATTTCTTTATAATAATTCTGAATTAGAAATAACCAATGATTATAAATATCTAGAGATATATTTAGCAAGGAGTGGATCTTTCAACCAAGCAAAGAAACATATAGCTGAACAGGCAAATAAAGCTTTATTTTCCTTATTGAGGAAAATCCGTAACTTAAATCTACCATACGATCTTCAAATTGATTTATTCAATAAAACAGTGAAGTCAATTTTACTTTATGGTTCGGAAATATGGGGCTTTGGAAATATAGACGTAATAGAGAGAATCCAATTGAAGTTCTTAAAGTACATATTTAATTTAAAAAAAGAGTACACCCTCATTCATGATTTATGGGGAATTGGGTATAATGCCAATTTATATAGATATTAAAACAAGAGTTATAATATACTGGTCAAAAACTATCTCTATGTCGGATCAGCCGACACGACTGTCTTATATGGTATATAAAATTTTGTACAATATGCACAAAAATAAATCAGTGAATTCTTTATATATTGAAAATGTTAAATCGATACTAGAATCATGTGGTTTTTCAGGAGTATGGCACTCGCAAGATACCAACAACCCAAAATGACTCTCATTAGCTATATCACAAAGATTAAAAGACCAATATCTGCAGACATGGTCGGCGACAGTTGATAAAACCTCATCAGCAACAAATTTCAAACTATACAAAGACACATTCGGCTATAGCAAATTCTTATCTCTTTTATCTGCTAAAAATAGTAAAACCTTTCTAAGATTTAGAACTAGAAACCATACACTACCAGTAGAAACTGGTAGATGGAATGGTACACCACTGCACGAAAGGATATGCAACTTTTGTCAAAAAGAAATAGGAGACGAATTTCATTTCATGTTAGTATGTGATCACTTTAAGCAACAAAGACAAACCTATATTAAGAGATATTATAATCATAATCAAAATACTTTGAAGTTTAAGCAATTAATGAACACAGAAAATATAGCCGACCTGAAAAAAAATTAGTTGTTTCATACAAATAATATTAAATTCTTGTAAAGCACGACAATAGTGAACTATGATTATTAATACTTCCAGTCTGGAGGCATCAATCTGGGTTATTTATAGTAAACCAGTCTCATGTGTTATTATATGCACGCACGTGTGCACACCGTACACGCGGGCGTGTATATATAACCACCACTCACTGCATTATGTTTGCAGAAAACGAAAGATAACCTCAAACATACAGATTGTGCGCATGTTAATATTACAAATTAATGACTGTTTTTGCCATTTATTTAACTGTATGCTGACCCTTGCCTGATGGTGATTGCAATTAATGACAATCCTCACAAACGGTTTTGGCCCAGATCGGGTTCGACAATATGTCGGGCCTGATTGGGACGCAAAACGACTGGCATTGGTCAAAGATAAAAACATGAGAAATCGGCAAGCACACAGCGGTTAAACAATTTATTGATCATGGTTTTTACGGGTTTGATCTATTAAAACAGACCAAATGTGGGTATATCGCCAGCCAAGCAACATCCGCATTCTCACGACACAGGTTTTTGACGCCGATACAAAGTCATCGACGTTATTACTGTGTCCTGAGGATGCATTCAAGTTCATGGCTGTTGGTCAAAGTGGTTTTCAATCAACTCAATACTGACAGGTTCCTCTATATATGGACTGCTGTTGAACTGTTTAAAGTCATATACTTAAACAAGCTCACAAATAATTTCATGGCTAACTATAACGTCGACACAGCGCTTAGCACTGCAGCGCCGATTCGAGGTCACTCAGCTTAATCCTGTGAGCATAACAATCAGGCACCCAGTTTAAAATAGTATTCTCATTTCTCAATCAAGACCGGTGTTGCGGGTGCTCAAAGTGACCGTCTCAATGAGACGGTTATTTTGAGCACCAAAAACACAGGTTTAAATTCATGAATAAGACTATTTGCATTTCTATGTTGAAAATGTCCTTATCAGGAACTATGGTTGATATTGCATGTATGTACTCAAATAACATTCAAAAGAATCGTGAGTGACCATGATGTGATTTCGAAGCCGATGTGGCTCCAGCAACTGCATGGACACCGGTATTACATTTTGATGGTGTAGTTTGCTCGCCAGCAGCCTTCGCCTATTGGGATTCATGTACAATTGTACAATATGAATTTGGATTTTAAAAAGATAAGAAAAACGTATCAAACGACGTAATATTGACGTCGATGCGACTCCAAAGCGCTGCATCGGCGTCAATATTGCTTCGTCTTGTCCATAGAGCTAAGGAGCCGATGTCTGTTTCCCCCCAGCCTTCGAAAAATTTCATCAAATGCTATCAAACGACGCAATATGAACGTCGATGCGACGTTACAGCGCTGCATCGGCGTCAATATTGCTTCGTCTTGTCCCTAGAGCTAATGAGCTGATGTTTGCTCCCCCCAGCCTTCGAAAAAATTTACCACTTGTCATCGGATTATCAAACGGCGTAATATTGACGTCGATGCGACGTAAAAGCGCTGCAACGTCGTCAATATTGCCTCGTGTTATAACTGGCCTACTCACATTCTGACCTGATTTCGAAGCCGATGTGGCTCTAGCAGCTGCATAGACATCGGCATTACATTTTGATGGTGTAAATTGCTCGCTAACAGCCTTCGCTCATTGGGATCCATGTACAGTTGTACAATATGAATTTAGACTTGCGCAATGGATAAAATGAAAATAGCCTCATACCATATCTAAAACGACGTAATACTGACGCCGGTGCGGCGCCAATGCGCTGCATCGGCGCCAATATTGCTTCGTCTTGGCCTTAAAGCTAGTGAGCGGATGTTTGCTCATCCAGCCTTCGGAAAATTTCGTCACGTTATCAAACGACGTAATATTGACGTCGATGCGACGCAAATGCGCTGCATCTGCGTCAATATTGCTTCGTCTTGTCCCTAGAGCTAAGGAGCAGATGTTTGTTTCCCCCAAGCCTTCGGAAAATTTCATCACACGTTATCAAACGACGTAATATTGACGTCGATGCGACGTTAAAGCGCTGCATCGGCGCCAATATTGCCTCGTCTTGTCCCTAGAGCTAATGAGCTGATGTTTGCTTCCCCAAGCCTTCGAAAAATTTTACCACATATCATCGGGTTATCAAACGACGTAATGCTGACGTCGATGCGACGTAAAAGCGCTGCATCGTCGGCAATATTGCCTCGTGTTATAACTGGCCAACTTACATTCTGACCTGAGTCTATATTACCTGTAAGAGTACTAAGATAACCTGCAGCCCTGACGAGGCGATGAACTAACAATTGTTGTATGAAGGAAAGTATTACCTGTCCAGATGCTGATCCATAAACAAAACCATAGCCTTTAGTAATTCCAAAGCTTTTGATTTTTTTTAAATACATATCCAAAATAACAGAATCACCTCAAAGAATGACACGCGGTTTTCTGGTTATATGAAACACAACATGACATAACATCCTAAAACTGGTACCTGTCATCTCAATCAGACCGGATTAATGCCCACGTGACATAATCACGTTAATAATATTTACATACAGTAACTGACCATAGACAAATTCCCAGATAAGAAAAAACGATCATAAATTAGTTCTGTTGTGACCCCTCATTCCGAGGATTACCCATCTGGCTAGGTAATACTCGGATGTGTTGATGCTCACGTTATTTGTATAGGAACATATTATGTAAACTCTGATTCTCTTGTTGTTAACCATGTTAGCCTAGAGTAATAAAGAATATAATAGAACAGACCTTACAATAATAGTGAAAGTTTTGTACTATCTTAAATTTTGCTAAGAAAATAGCTTTTGGCTAAATTATTTATTCCACTCATCAAAAAGAGTGTTTCTCCCCAATTTTTAGCAATTTTCGGAAAATTCAATTTTTGAAGGCAATTCTAAAGGGGCGGACCTTCCAAAAATAGGGAAAATTTTGTACTATACTGAAAGAAACTTCTAAACCGCCAGTTAACAAAACACATTTTTTCATTATAACTCATTTATTATTTGACTGTTTGAAGTGATATTTGACACAGTATATTTGGGCACATGTATGCGTCGACTGAACATAACACAGTTTGATTCAATAAGGGTGTCCATTTATACGTAACGATAGAGTACTTATACCGGTTTTGCACGTATTACACAAATGCTAAATGTTTTTCGCCATGTGTGTACTCGTATTTTCATCGATAACTATCAGACAACTTTATTTTATCACACAAATGCCAACGTTTAGGATGTATGAGTATAAAGTTGAGGTGTTGGTCTGTGGGTTCAATAGAAAATGGGGCCCGCTGACACTGATTCATAATTTATCATAAAGTTTGACATGTTTTGATAGAGCCGAAAGTTTACACCACAACATGCCGGTCAATTTCCATTTTTGCACTCGTATGACGAGAAAAATCGACAAAAACTGAGTTTTAAGTATGTCACAAAATGCCCTGTATAGTCCACCGTACTTTGGTGCGGTGATGTTGAAATGCGGCATTGGAACGTCGGAAGTGTGGAGATCGATGTGCAGTAAACGGTTTATTGGGTGACGGATGTTTCAATTATTTTGAAGACAAAAACATTTCATCACCATAAACACATTTCTTTGTTCTTTTTGGGGCATATAGGCCTCCATAGGAGCACTGAATTGCATGAAAATTGCTACTTTATTACAAAATAAACACGATAGTGTTCAATAATGTCCATTTACAACACCAGAAAGCTTCAGTAATATTGTGGACAAAAACATCTACATAAAGCATTCTTGTGTTGTTTTATGCCATATGGGCTTCCATAGGAGCATTGTGGAATACATGAAAATTGATAATAAATAAAAGCGAAACCCAAAACTGTTCAATAATTTCCATTTATAACACCATAAAGTTGGTGTTTTTCACTTTAGGTCCCTGGAATACTCGGTTTTTAAACGATGAGTTCAAATTCTAGCGTTTGTGTGAAAATGAAATGCGATGGTGCCTTAATACATTCTATCAACTGAGCATGTTATTTTCGATTTATGAAAATGAAATTTTGACAGGTTCTGTTTAATTAATTTTTCCACATTGAGTGTAAATTTTAGCCTTGTATGTATCATATATTTTAAGATATATGAGAAAATGTCAAATGGCGGTTTGGAAGTTTCGCTCAGTATATCTTAAATTGTGCTAAGAAAATATTTTTTGTTTAACTTATTTATTCCAATTATCAAGAAAAGTGTTTCTCCACAATTTTAGACATTTTTTGGAAAATTTTGTTTTTGAGGGAAATTCGACAGGTGCGGACTTTACAAAAAATAGCAAAAATTTTGTACTATCTTAAATTCTGCCAAGAAAAGATTTTTAGGCTAAATTATTTATTCCACTCATCAAAAGAAGTGTTTCTCTACAATTGTAGGCAATTTTGGAAAATTGAATTTTGAAGGAAATTCGACAGGCGCAGACCTTACTAAAATAGTGAAAATTTTGTTCTATCTTAAATTGTGCTAAGAAAATATTTGTTGGCTAAATTATGTATTCTACTCATCAAAAGAAGTGTTTCTCTACATACTTTCGCTTGAAACTGACAACAACCCTTCTTGAATCAGCAGAAAGGAGGAAAACGGCTGTAAAAATATTTCACAATCAATCTCCGCAAGAGAATTCGACCGGGCTGGGATGGAACTCTCAACCACTGGATCTGCAGTCAGACTCGTTACTTACTGCGCTATACGGCCTGGCCCATGGATTTCTGCCTACTTTGAATTTCCACGTACATCTACGTACGAATGTACACTTAGCAAAATTTCTAATTGGTCACCTTACCCAGTAAAACATTCGACGTCATCTGAACGTGACGATGACGTTCCCAGGTAAAACGTGTTAAAGACGTGATCGTCACCCCAAACGCGTAACATTTTGAAAATGTCCAGAACCTTTAAACTTCATTTTCAAAACGTGCAGAAGACTATATAAAAACCCTACATACCTGCCGTGGAACACTGCAAATCTGTAAGGAAAACGTTTCAAAAGTTGTAACTTTCTTTCTATATACGTACCCTGAACGCGACGGAGACGTTTCCACTAACACTATTGAAGACGTTTCCATATAACTCGTGTTCGTCTCGCACAAAACGTTACAAATTGAAGACGTCAAATACGTTCGCATTTAGTTTTTAAAACGTCTTGAAGACCTAGCGAAACCCTTGCACGAGGAAGAGGACGCTTTTATACCGTTTTGATTCGTGTGTAAAGCGTGATGTTAATTCCAAAACAAAGGCGTCTTCGTTTGTTGTTCAAACTATGTTCACAAATGTATCAAATCACTATTAATTTGCAATGAACTCGTTTTAAAAAACGTTTGCTAGTGATTCCTAACGTGACTAAGATGTTTTTGTATCCAAGACGTGTGCGTCACTCCAAAAGCGGACGTCAAACACGTTTGCATCTAGCTTTCAAATCGTGATAAAGACCTAACGAAACCCTTGCATGGGGATGTTTTTATAATGTTTTAATTCGTGTTTAAGACGTGATGGTAATCCCAAAACAATTGCGTCTTCGTTAGGTGTTCAAACTATGTTCACAATCGTTCACAATTGTATCAAAACATTATTAATTTGCAATGAACTCGTTTTAAAAACGTTTGCTAGTGATTTCTAACGTGACTGAGACGTTTTATTATCCAAGACGTGTGTGTCACTCCAAAAGCGAACTTCAAACACGTTTGCATCTAGTTTTCAAATCATGATGAAGACCTAACGAAACCCTTGCATGGGGATGTTTTATAACGTTTTAATTCATGTTTAAGACGTGATGGTAATCCCAAAACAATGACGTCCTTGTTTGGTGTTCAAACTGTGTTTAAAACTATATCAAAACATTATAAATCTGCAGTGAACTCGTTTTAAAAACGTGACTGAGACGTTCTTTACACAAGACGTGTTTGTCACTCCAAAAGCGTTGAAAATTGAAGACGTCAAACACGTTTGCATTAAGATTTCTAAACGTTTTTGAGATGTCCTGCAGACGTCAATTTTGCTGATAAACGTCTGAAGCACGTGTCTCAGACGTCTTCGTCACCAAAACTTACAAAAGAAGGCCTCGTCACCAAAACGTATGGTTCACTGGGTACATTTTTAAGCTAGTTTTGAAATTAAGATTCAGTTATACAAAAATTCATATCAGTCAAGGCTTTGCCAAGACTCTGCATGTCATTTCACTTAAAATGATTGGTACTTCCTGCACAGTTGATGCTAGTGTAAAGGTATCTTCATTTCAAAAAGTTAACTTTTTTCTACACTATGAAATATTCCACAGAGACGACATCTACATGTATTTGTATTTTTGTTTGTTTGAGGATGTTTCTGACTGCCGTTATTAAAGAGGAACACGCTTCGAATGCTTTGCCTCAATCAGATTCCTCGTTTCTCTTACGTAATAGCATGTAGACAAACACTACCAGCTGCTAAATCATAGAAATTCAGCTTTATGCATGCACGTTAACACTTTATATTTTCTGTGTAAATATATTGCTACATATCCTTCAAAAATTTCTTTTTAAAATTGCCCAATGTTGTATGCGGATTCCGTGGAAAATGAGATGCCAATACTCCGCGTATTGGAAATCCACGTAAATACATGTCAATCCACGGAAATTTTAGAGAATGGAGGTCCCACGTTTTAGTGTCACCTTTGCTACAATGACTGCAAGGCATCGGACAAGATCATCGAATGTGGAGACTGTGAAAAGCACGTTCACGCAACTTGTTCACAAGTTGGAGACAACTTGGGCCCAATAAACAAGGACTGGTCACTTACATACAGGTAAATGTATCTATTGGAAATACGTTGTCGTGGCTAGGGCAAGGATTTGGCGCGGGTAGGGTGCGTTTGCCCCCACCACCCCCAGTGGCTTTAGCAGAAGTGGTTTTGGTGTTGTTGATACATTGTTTATTGTTAGTGGGGGTTCTTTATTTGTTTTGTTGTTCATTGCTTGGTGTCCTTTCTGGTTTTACAGTCGTCTTGGCGTGGGGGGGGGGGGGCTGGTTGCTTTGCTTTGATTGTCTTCCTGGTATGTTGTGGCTGTTGGTGTTCTGTGACTCTTCATCACGGTGCCATGGGTTGCTCTGCAGTGTGTGATTGTGGTATTTCCTGCTCATCTCACTGACCTTTTGGTATTGTACAAACTGTAAAGCTGAGTGTGGTCTCTGTGGGATATTTCGATCCAATTTTGCGTTAAGGAATAATGCATAAGAATTAATACAAGTATATTGCTATCATTAAAGTCAGGTTAATCAAAATAAATCTCTTTAATATATAGTATCTATGTTTACATATGTGTTTTAATTACATTATCGCAACTATACTACAAAGCTAAATGCCAAAAATTATGCATTTTATGTGAATTACAATATCCCAGGTACTTGCAACATTTTGAGAAAATAAAACATAATTCTAAATTTGCCAGTTTGTTTTTGCAGGTTTCAATTACAGGAATGGGGCCTTTTATTTGCATATCTTAATGAGATTATATGCATGTAAAAGCATCATTTTGTTAAAATCAGGCTGCTTGTTGTAAATGTATTGATTCAAATAAGGATGCAGTATAGATGTGATATTAAAGTTTGCTTGTTTAATTTGATTCTTTACGCCCTATCAACAATCTTTCAGTAATAAAGGGACGGATCTTCCTTGGCCGAACCATTACTAAGCTAGGATTAATGTTCTTGCTAAAGGACACAACGCAGTGACACTGGTGAGGATGATATTAAAGCTATCGTCTAATTTTAATATACCATAAAATACAGCTCTATGTCTATCACAGCTCAAATTTTATAATTGATTCAGTATCGATAAATTCAATTCCAGTATCATCATTAAATATATTTTGCTTATTACTTTTGAAATGCTGATTAGAGATCAAAGCGTGCTATGAGGTAATTGGTATGTGTTTCTTTATGTTTTTATTTTTAACAGTAAAATACCAATGCAAGTTTTATTACAAATTAAATTTCCCTAAAACAGATGTCTCGTGACATCTTGGGAACACAGTCATTCATCATATTGGAGCAGTTGATGATTTGATTGTACACCTAGTCTTCCATCAGTTAGGGGTAATTTCTTAGTATTTAAAGTAAATATGCCCTGAAATGGTTATTTAATATATACATTTACGAGCATAATAAATTGGATAAACATCTGTGATTTGATTTTTGATGTAGAAAAAAATCCCTTAGGAGGTTAACTTGCATTTTTAATGTAGAATTTATCTGTTAACCATGACAATTTGCTAAAACAAGGACTGATTTGCATATATGGTTGGTGATTTATCTTTATGTTAAGTGCTATATACCAGATTTGATAGCACTTGTGACTGGTAACATTCAATACTTGTAGGTTTACTATGACTCTTAAAATAAAAATGAACTACTTTCCTTTCACTTTAATACAAAACAACCCTCAAATAATGTTAGTCTTTACAAATATCTAAAAGGATAAAGTTACAATAATGTTCAAGTTTACGTCTAAAATGCTGTCTGCGACCTCTTGTCAGCAGTATTGTTGACATTTTTGGATGGTTTTGCTTATAAATTTAAGGCTATTACCATAGGCCTAATTCAAGAAACCTTTCAAACCATCAAACAGACCATATAATAATACATACTTCATGGAAAAAAATTACGTAAACATGTACTAGGGTTACAAATAGCTCAACACAATCAAATACTGCATAAATAAAACGCAAAATAAAGTAAACAAAATAAAGCAAAATCTGCTGCATGTGACACTCTTCTTACAACATTTAGTTTGATCTGTGAACGGGAATAAAGTTTCATTAACTGACAAATGATTTGTTGTTTATGTTACCATAATACATGTTTATATGTTTTACAAGCTTGCTATATGGCTGAGGTAACTTGACATCAAACGACCTAAGTCTAAGATAATTAACAAGCAGAATAGTATATTTCTGAATTGCTGCACAATATAATAAAATAATCAGGATTACAATTTGATATTATGAAACTACGTTCAACTAAAATTAGAAGATAGCAATGGTGACAGCTGATAAGTTGATTGCTTTCATATTTTAATTGTCAACAGTGTAAAGTTAAAATTAAAGGAATTCAGTATACAAGTAAAATACAATATCTATGAAACATTGTATATGGGTATAGACAATGCTGTTTCTGTATAATGAGAGCTTTGGTTGACGTTATACTTGCAATCTTCAAAAACCTATACAGGAATTTAGATCCAAATAAAATGCCGTCAAGGCTTGGCAAACATAGTTGTTTTTTCAAGGTAGATAAACTACTTCTACTGGCAAAACGGGGGCCCCTACCCAGCTAACAGAAAACGTTATCACAACATTTTTGTTTGGTTGTATACAGGTTTTGTTACAACGCAACGTTGTGTAAACGCATTCATAACGTTTTCAATACGTTGTAGAAAAGTTTTGTTTGAACCAACCATAGGCAAACGTTGTAGGAACGTTTGATTTCCAACATTACCAAAACATGCATGTATGACGTGCTGTCAAACCAAAGTGTTTGGATTCATTGCAACATTGTATAAGTTAAAATTGTTATTTCTTTACGATAGGTCGTCTAACAACGTTTATAAAACGTTTTGTTACAACATTTATAACGTCGCTTTTTCTACGCAGTTTCGTATTCCGATTAGTGTGGGGTTTTTGCTAAATTATGCCATGTTCAATGTAATAATCTTTCTTTAGATTATTGCGCATTTAATGTGCTGTCATTTACAACAAATTTGTTGGAAATATCAAAACCATTTATACGTTACTTTTTATTGCCTACCTTTTTCTACTACCTGTTCCCGAGAAAAAAGAAATCTGAAGCGCATGGAAAGAACAGCCCAAAATAGTTGTTTGTTGAAAGAACTCGCACTGCAAACTCATACAAGACCAGGTATATGCATGCAAGGAAATCTATGTTATCATTTCAAATGTATTTACCTATTAATAATGATGGAATGGTCGGACAGTCGCGTGAATTCGGCTACTGACATGTGTTTTCGTGACTACTGTGTTTTCTGTAAAGGAAATGTGCATGGTATACTTAGCTGTAATGCGTAGACAGAATCATGCTGCAAGGTTCAAAATCATTGCATAACAAAAGTTAGTGAGTTATAAAAACTTCTAACAGCTTTATCTGTTTCAGACACGAACTCAATACCCCCCCCCCCCCACACACACACACACAGGTTCCGGTGGCTAATTTTTTTTTATTAAATGATGAGTAAAAATGCAGAGTTCTATTCGCCGTATATAGAGCGGTTAATATGTTTGCATTTGCGAGAAATTAATTTCCTAAAATCAACACCAAGTGAATATTCTTAATGACTCTATCCATGAAATTGTCTTTGCATGTAGTTTTGGTAAGAACTTGGGGTAAACTTTGATAGATGAGTCAACACAGAGGTCACTACCTTGGGGTAAGGTTGTCGGTAAAAGCCCTAGCCGGACCGTGCTGGACCGAACCTACGATTGTGACCCAAGTTGGTCTCCGGAGAATGACGAATTTCGGTACCGGCTTTTATAACCTCATAAAAAGTGAAGTAATTTATATAAATGAATTATAGCCATTAAAACGTCTAAATTAATGCGTAGTGTACACACACCGATTCGCTATTAAATAAGGACAGGTTTGCAAATTAAAATAATATTTGGTATTTTTTAAAAATGAGAAAAAATCACTAATAGTTGTCACATGGTTTCTCGCTCCCAGATTGTTCGGTCGATTCCGTGAAACGTCGTCTCTGCAAAAATAACTGTTATATGGCCAAATATCTTCAGATCTTTGTCAGTGATTGAATGAATTGATAGTTTGGCAGACAAATAGACAGATCCTTTAAAAATACACAGACCTTAGTCACGGATTAGTTTTTTGAATGCCGGTTTTGCAGTCTGCTGGACTGCTTCATTTGCCGGGTCAATTTGGCAGTGTATTATGACTACATAAATACACAAAAATCAAGCTTTGTTATGACAAACAGACAGATGAACACACAGACAGACGAAATGTTTGATTGATAGATAAATCCTTTAAAAATCCACAGACCAAGGTCATGTAAAGTGGTGATATAACTAGGACCTACTGCCGGTTTTGCCGAAACTGCTAGAGCGTTTCAACTGCTGGGTCTCCCAGAGCTTGTCATCTGCAGGGTCTGCCAGAGCGTGTCATCTGCCAGGCCTGCAGGACTGTTTCATATTATAGATCTATTTATACAGACTAATCTGATCTAGACAGCAGACAGACAAACAGAAAGACAAATCCTTTTCAAATTTACATACCTAAGCAATCAGTTTTGCCTGGTCTGGCAGACCGTTTCATCTGCCGGGTTTGCCTGAGCGTTTCATCTGCCGGGTTGTTTCGGCAGTGCCTTAGCAACTAGATCTACTATTAAAATTAATTTATTACAGCTTTGTCAAAGACAGACTGACAGACGGAGGGACCAACAGACAGACAGACAGACCGACAGATGTAGACATGTGATAGATTGATATATATTCTCTCTCTCTCTCTCTCTCTCTCTCTCTCTCTCTCTCTCTCTCTCTCTCTCTCATATGCAATAGGGCCTAAAAACTCAGTACTAAGCTCATACAGCTAATCAAAGAGAAGTAATTAATGTATTTTGGATTGTCATTTTATACATCTGACATGTCTCGTCGTGACAGATCATGCGCGGATCCAGAAAGTTTTGACAGAGAGGGTCCACTTTTGACAATTTTTCTTTTTTAGTTGTTGAGGGGAGAGAGGATCCAAATACCACTATAAGCGGGCCATCATCGGTACGCCAGCGAAACGCAAACTAAATGGCGTTTCGCTGGCGTGCCGATGATGGCCCAACATTGAATGCTGGCTTGGTAGCTTTGTGGTATTTCAGGGGATCCGGACCAGTATTGCTAAGAAACCCTATATTTTTGTGATTTTCCAGGGGGGCGGAGGTCGGACCACCTGTCCCCCTCTGGATCTGCGCGTGCAGTTTGCCTTTAATTCCCCCTATGCCACGCCACGAGAAAACCTGACTTTGTTCCGTGCGAAAACCGAAGACACAGACCAGCCTATGCATCCGATTAGCGCCTGTATTGTTCGTTAGATATTCCAACTTGTTACAAGCAAAGATTCAATATTCTTCTACACTGTACACCTTTAAACATGTGCAGATTGGTTTCAGACTAACCTGCACGTATCTGCACAGTTTGAAGACCAGTTTTTGCTCGAAGTGTCATTTTTACAACATTTATGCATGCAACAATGTCCTTGATTGTAATTTTCTCAGATGCACATGCTTAAAGAATTTTTGTGTGTCTAAAGCGTTCTGTTTACTCATACAAAATACAAATCCGTTAACTTTTGGCGATGATTTAATATGAGCTGTCGTTTTACAAACCCTGTCATAGGGTATTACTAAACCATCCTGCCCAGTTTCACATGCGGAGACTTCAATATTTGACCGTTCGACATGGAAATAAGCTATACAGATGTACATTATATTGACTATCCAACGAACACTTTTAATGCACTGAGAAGATGTACTTCTTTATTTGTTGATGCTTTACGTATCAGTCAATATTTTTAGCCAAGTCAGGTTTTCCTGTCTTCCTGATTTGAACCAGTACCAAGCAGAGGATAACTGGGGTCTTGTTCAAGGTAACAAAACGGTGCTCCTGGGACCCTTTGAGTACACACCTGCCTCTCTTAACCAGTAAGCCACTGTGCTATTTGCAAAAATTCTAACCTAGGCACGCAGCTCGTTATATATTAAACATGTGAGCCCTTTGCCAGTGTCATTATTTGCATTAACCTGGGTGAAGGTTTTTATATGTTTTCTTTAAATAAACCTATTAACATGTGAGCCCTAGACCAGGGTCATTGGAAGTTCCACTAGTGTCCGAATATCAAGGCTCTATATGGGCAATGCGATTTTAAACAAGATAAAATTGTCATGTTTGGTTCAAATCTAACCAGTGGTTCTGGCGATGTCTTTTGAAGCAAATGATGACGAGACACTACTCGACGGACAAACATTCAATGATAACAAAAGCTCACACTGAGCCTTTGACTCATGCAAGCTAAAATACTTATGCTCATCGTTGTTTTTGCTTTTTAACTTCAGCATTATTGACGATTTTCTTGTAACATTGCAAGTAGATTGAAGTTTTAAATTACATTTAAGTTGAAATGGGATATGGAAAAAGATAACAATTTTAGAATTTTTTATATTTATGGCAAGCAATTTAAAAGTGTAGAAACAGCAACTACTTATCTGACGACGTCTGAACTCTGCTGATTACCGTTGCAAACACTTTGTACCCAGAATGGTTACACTGATCTGGACACTGGCCGTTTTACACTCTGATAGTTTTCCCGAGAGATCATATTAGAAAAATATTTTGAGGAATGCCAGAAGACGACAACAAAACATGTAAAATAGCCAGCATGCAAACAGTTACATGCATATTTGTGGTCTCGTCGGCGTCTTAGAAGCCATCACGAGGAACATTTTCGTGAAATTATTTTGAATTTGAACCAGTGGTTCAGGAGGAAATGCCATTAAAAAAAATCTTATTTAGAGCTCTGGCAGCCCTTTTGTTCAGTGGAGTGGAGCCATTTGTGCAATTTTGGAAGAATGCATCAATGAGTAACAATTATGGGAAATTACTTTGAATTTAGACCGGTGGTTCAGCAGGAGATGTCGTTTAAAGATGTTTCTTATCTGGAGCTCTGACGGTTTTTTTGTTCAGCAGAGCAGAACCATTTGTGCTATTTTAGGTAAAGGGAATTACGAGGAACAATTCTGTGATTGTTTTTTGAATTAGGACCAGTGGTCCAGGAGGGAATGTCATTAAAAGACATTTCTTATCTAGAGCTCTGGCAGCACCTTCGTTCGGTGAAGCGGAAGCATTTGTACAATTTTGGTAGAAGGCATCATGAGGAACAATTCTGTGAAATGGTTTTGAATTTGGACCAGTGGTTCAGGAGATGTCGTTTAAAGATATTTCTTATCTGGAACTCTGGCGGCCCTTTTGCACAGCGGAGCGAAATCATTTGTGTAATTTTTGTAGAGGGTATTATCAGGAACAATTCTGAGAAATTATTTTGAATTTGGACCAGTGGTTCAGGAGGAGATGTCTTATAAAGATATTTCTTATCTGGAGCTCTGATGGCCCTTTTGCTCAGCGGGGCAGAACCATTTGTTCAATTTTGGTAGAGAATATCAAGAGGAACAATTCTGTGGAATTTTTATAAATGAGCCAGTTGTTCAGGAGGAGATGTCATTTAAAAGTGTTTTTATTTCTTATCTGGAGCTCTGGCAGCCCTCCTGTTCAGTGGAGTGGAACCATTTGTTCAATTTTGTAAGAGGGCATCATGAGAAAGATTCATGTGAAGTCATATGAAAAATAGTAAGTGAGTATGATCAGGAAATACCACAATCACAAACTGCAGACGAGCCCATGATACCGCAAGGAAGAGCCGCACAACAATCACGAGACACCAGGAAGACAAATTAAGCAAAGCAACCAGCTCTCTCTCAAATTAACATACTTTGATGAAACAAAGAAAAGGGCTCAGAACTCACATATAGTCAGAGCTAAAGAAAACCTCAAGTTGAGCCACGGTAGATCCAGCTACAGATAAGCATCAGGCACCAACCCACCGATTAAAGCTTTACGTCAGAGCCGTAATAGAGTCTGAGGCCTGACCCACTGTCGTGCAATTAAAGAGGAAACCATTATGATAGCTATAAACTGTGAATGAGTTTAAAACCAGGCATGCAGACTGACGCATGAAATCCAAGTTATATCCATCCTTTATATAACGTTTGATAATCTTTTTGAATTGATCAATAAAATAAGGTTTTCCAATAATTCGTTTGAATTTATAAACTAAATCACCATAAAATATAGGTTCCGATATGCCTTGTTGCAGAAGAGTTTTTAACCCAATGTTGTATTTAACAATTAGCTCTGAGTGTTTGTGGTAGACTTAAGAAAATGCTTTTCGAATTTTATGATATCTATAACCCTGTTTTATAATAACTTAGCAGTTAAAAAATTGTTTCTGTTATTGAAGTCATCAACATTAGCACACACTTTTGCAAAATGAATAAGCTGAGAAATATATACGCCAAAGGAAGGGGAGCGAGGAACATCTCCATCAAGAAATGGGAAATTTATTATTTCAAAATTAAAATCATCCCGTTTATCAGAAATTTTGGAAGAAACTATGCCTTTTGTTATTAACAAGTTCAAGTCCGAAATCGGAGCTTCAGAATCAGAAAAATTCGCCTTATTTAACTGAAGTAACGTAAGATATATCTGACCTACCATTTGTTCAAAATAAGGATTATCAATATTAAGTAAGTCATCTAAATATCTGGAGGTGGAATTAAAAGCTTCAATAATATCAGTTTGATTATTGTCTGACAGAGACAGCAAGAAGTCTCTCTCATAACAAAACAAAAACCAATCTGCAACAAGAGTAGCACACTTAGTACCCACTGGAATACCTACAATTGGTCTATATAATTTCGAGCCAAATCTTATAAATATATTGTCTAAAAGATAATGGAAAGCATCACACATTTTCTGACATGACCACAATTTATATCGTTTAGGTTGTTCAGAAGTAAAATAGGCCTTTTTATCATTACAAGCTAAATAAAGTGAGCCCTCTCTGTTAAATGTTTGTTCAATTAATTCTGTTAATTTTTCTTTGATTAGATTATGAGGCAATGTAGTATAGAGAGTAGAGAAATCATATGTTAACAAGCTTGATGCTAGAAAACATCTAGACTTTAATTTATTAAGAATTTCACCTGAATTTTTAATAGACCAAAATAAATTTTTACCATACATTTCATAAACTGTTTTGCAATATTTAATGACATGGTTTTTAACCGCAGTAAGGCAAGAAGTCAAAAGAATAGACAACTCAGTAGTTGCACATTAACTAGAATAAGCTATAAAATGCGACTTATAGGGCCGTTTATGAAGTTTAGGTCACCAGTATATCGTTGGAAGCTTGCTATGGTCCTCATCAACAAACACCCCAAACTTAGCTGCCATATGGCATCGATGTCTATCAACGATAGACGCCTCATCAAGCCTGTTATGCTCAATGTGTTTTTGCAGTGCTAAGTTCTTGCTTTAGGGTGTTTTGGACAAGTGGTTTAGGAGGAGATATGCTGAAAGATATTTCTTATCTGGAGCTCTAACGGCCTTTTATTCTGCGCAGCAGAACCATTTGTGCAATTTTGGTAGAGGGTATTATGAGGATTATGATTATTCAGTGAAATTATTTTGAATTTGGACCAGTGGTTCAGGTAGAGATGTATTTAAAGATATTTCTTATCTGGAGCTCTGGCGACCCTTTTGTTCAGTGGAGCGGAACCATTTTGTGCAATTTTGGTAGAGGGTATACAGAGGAACAATTCTGGGAAATTATTTTGAATTTGGACCAGTGATTCAAGAGATGTTTTTTAATGATATTTCTTACCTGTAGCTCTGGCAGCCCTTTTGTTCAGCGAAGCTGAACCATTTGTGCAATTTTGGTAGAGCGTATACAGAGGAACAATTCTGTGAAATTATTTTGAATTTGGACCAATGGTTCAGGGATTTCTTATCTGGAGCTGTGGCAGCCCTCCTGTTCGGTAGAGCAGAACCATTTGTGCAATTTTGAAAGAGGGCATCATGGGGAACATTTATTAAATTTGGACCAGTGGTTTAGAAGGAGATGTCCTTTAAAGAAAAAGTTGACGGACGCACGCATGACGGACGATGGACGAAGACCAATCAAAATAGCTCACCTTGAGCCTTCTGCTAAGGTGAGCTGAAAAGGAAACTGAACTATGGGTAAAATAGGATAGCCAGTAGTTCTATATTGTGCTCTATGGAAGATTTATACAGAATAAACAAGTTGATCAGGCTGCCCCATTTCATGATCCATTGAAAACGCTTAAATTCAAAACACTTGCCTCTGACTGTGTGATTAAGAAGGGTGTCAAGACAATTCCCTTGCTCATTTATATGTCAAGTTATATATGTTACATCCTTTAATAAGCACTGTAATCTTAGAAACTTAGTGAACGGTCTCATTTGCGCTCTGTTCATCCTGCATTGCATTGCTTTACCTGCTGTGGTAAATCTAGCTCGTTTATCTGAAGGGAAAGTGTTACCTCTGTTTTAGCACTTCAGAAGTACTAAGACTTCATATAAGTTTTTGAATGCTTTATTATATATCAGTGCAGTGACATTATTAGGTGAAAATATGTTTGTTGCATATATGGAAAGGCTACATTTATAAAAGTTAACTAGCTGAGATGTTCTTTTCACAGAAATATCAAGGTACATCAGTCCAGGCTGTCATTGTTTTTAATGGCATTCTGTTTTTTACTTCTAAAGCTTTAGTCTTTATCCTACTTGCAGAGTATCACTTAAAACGCATATTCAGAGAGCCAACTATTAGGAATTCATATCAGTTTCTGAAATAAATATTTTAATGTCGTCATTTTGTAGCCCAAATTTCCATTTACTTTTTCTTAATTTGATAAAGTAACGTATGTTACAGGCTCTTACAGACTAATGCTCCAACGCAAAGAGTACAAACATTTCTTAAAAGACCCTTGGCTTTTAATTCGCTACAAGATAGTCTGCTAAATTCCCTAGGGGAGAGCAAACCTATTCCCAGCCATCCGTCTATAATACATGTGTAGTTGCGTTTCTTTTACAGTTCAGTATATAATAATGGTGGAATGGTCCCGTAGGAGGGGGGTTGGGGTGACACTTGAAGTATGGGATACCATGATCTCTACCTCTAAGGTTATATCGGATATTAGAACAGTCGTTGTCATCTACACAACATAGATACTATTGTGCTTAATATCAACTATCACCATCAAATATGTTATCGAAAGTTTTCGCGCTACGAAATGAACTAACGTGATCATATTTGAAATGTGTGGATATTAATGCTTGGCACTTTCTTAAAACAAAAGGACTTCGCTCACTTGAGTACCATTTGAACCAAGAATACGTGTATCTATCTTTAGCCTTGGCATAATGAATGTTAATGCAAAGCAAGGGTCATGAATTGATAATGATCAGTCCCCGCCATGACTCAGCTTGAGATTTTCTTCAGCTTCGACAATCTCGAAGTCATGAGCTCTCTTCCTTGTTTCATCATAGTATGATTGTTTCTCTGTGGTGATGCATTGCAATAGTTAGGAAGCCTTCATGCGAGCTAAACAAGTTATGTGTTTTAACAGCAGCAGAATCTAGGGCGAATATTCGGTAAGTAAAATTCATTTAAGAACTGAGTCGGTGGCTACGACTGCTGTCGGTTCTGTTGTCGTTAACTCATTGTTTGTTGCTGCTATAAAGGGTCAGTGTCAGGGCCTCTCCTTTTACAAAGTTGGGTCCTTCTTTCCAAGCTGTTTTTGACATTCAAGTTGTTGGGTCAATACAACAGCTGCTATATGAGAAGCATTCATTTTGCAATTGATGCCCTGCAAGCACAAATGAGGGTCTGGATGGGGTCTATTGATTAGTGAATTATGGCCCTTTTTATAATGAATAGTGAATAATGAGCCAAAAAATAATGAATAGTGAATACTGAGGGCCTAAAAATAATGAATAATCCTATTTTTTAATGAATTGAAGACAAAAATTAATGAATAGTGAATAATCAGATTTCTTTGCCACCTTTTTTACTGTTAATGAATAATTGGTCTTATTTTAATGAATAACCCAAAATTTTAATGAGATGAATAATGGGCTAAATTTTTAATGAATAGTGAATACCAGACCCCCCATCCAGACCCTCACAAATGGTACCGTGAGAAAAAATAACACTAATTGTCAAGAATGGTAACGATTTATCTGTTTATATTCGGTCGGTTCGTGCATGTATTCAGCGTATTCTAACTTTATTGCAATACTTCCAAATAGATTATTGCACACTGTAGTGAATTCGTCGCAGTATCGTGGGGATTCAGGCTGAATCAAGCCGAATTCCTCAAATATTCGTAACTGTTTCTAACCAGTTTCGTTACCTTTTGAAGAACATCACGAATTGGTTGAAAAAAATATAATTTTTCACGAATCATAATATTTTTCGATTCTTGGTGCAATAGGGGCGTTAGGCAGAAAAATCATAATTTTTAGACCAAAAAAATCGTTAACCACGTTATTTTGGTGGCTAAGACCGCTTATCAAGATTAAATATGGCCAAAAATCGCTAACCCATCATGCCCTCAAACATGTGGTACATGTAGGCGACATCTGAATTCATTCTTAAGTGAAAAATGCCACATATACTTGGTAAATTTCAAAACGCCCCAGTATAACATGATTATTTCATGTTATACATTTTCTTGTTGATCTTTATAGCGTTCTCAGCTGGTCGCAGAGCCCTTGCGGCAGCGACGAAACACTTTATACTCTGCTTATTGGTTCGACCAAGGAAAGCGTCCCGATGTTGCTGAAAATTGTTTGGTTTGTTGCTTTACGTCCCAGTCAACAGCTATGGTCATGTCTGGACGGTCAATTCACCTAGCCAAATATTTCACGCTTCATAAAATCCACAATATTTGAGGACATAGTACGGATCACCGATATGTCACTTCTGGCCCATCTGAAATTACGTACGGGCGATTTCGATTATTTTTGGGGTGTAAAATTCGTGCTTAAATTTCACATGTTTATCATATTGCTTCGAGTTTTTACCGTGCGAAAGCTGGCACGATTTTTTCTCAGATGTGAAGAGTCGATACCAAATTCTCAGACGTGTGAAGAATCGGTACCAAAACCTCACATCTGTGATGAATTGGCAGCAAATCATCACTTGTGAAAAATTGATATCAAAACCCACATGTGTGAAGAACTTGTACCCAATCCTCACACATGTGAAAAATTGGCACTAAAACATCACAGATTAGTCTGATGTGAAACTGGTTCTTGATCGTTACAGATGTAAGTAAGTGACAAAACTGAAGAATTGGAATCGAATGCAAAATGTAGCAGCTGGGGGGGACTATTTTATCAATGAGAGTGGTACGTATGTATGCTATATGGAATTTGTCTACGTGCGTATTTTTCGCAAAGTGAGATATTGGTACGGAATATGTGACGTAAAGGTACCAATTTTTCGCGCGCTGTGAGTAATTGGTACCAATTCTTCACAGTTTGAAATTTGCAAAGTGTGAAATTTGCGGTTCAACAATGCATCAACAAAAATGAGAGCGCACCTCGTAACGGCATCGGCATATATAATGTGACATCTACAAAGTTAGTGTTCGTTGACATAATGCTTATCTGATTTACATAATGTTCAAGTCTCCGTATCGGTATGAACAAGCTGGTCGGGATACCCCGATGCACGAGTATCTCATGTGATAGCTCATCTGTTAATCGCAGCCAAAGTCTAAGGCCTTTGAAAGGATAAACAGGGCACTTGTTTAATCAACGCTTAGCATACGGAATCAGAGAACCGCATGGATGTTAACGCTGCGTTCTATGGCAGAATGCATATATTGTGTATAAAGAGGTGACAAGCAACGTTGCATTAATAAAAGATGGGCCAACTTGCTCAGATACAGAGATTGATTAGAATATTGGAAATTTGCATGAGGCAAGTTGAACTATTGTACACCCAAGAGAGCGAGTGATAAAGGCGTTGATCACTCTTTGCGGATGCGCAGGCTGGTCTGTGCCTTTTTTTCTCGCATTTTCTCATCTATGTATCTATCTGTCTGTCTGTCTGTCTGTCTGTCTGTCTGTCTCGCGGTCTTTAACAAAGCTGTGATTTTGTTGCATAACAGCTGTTAAGGCACAGCCAAAACGACCCGGCAGATGAAATGGTCTGGCAGACTCGGCAAAAGCGGCAGTAGGCCTAACGCACCAATCTGTGACATACATGTAGGCCTATATGAATTTAAAATGATTTGTCTGTCTGTCTGTCTGTCAGATGAAATGAGTGAAGCGGTCTCAAGCGGACCCGGCAGATGAAACGGTCTGGCAGATTAATCGATCTGGCAGACCCGGCAGAATAAACGGTCTGGCAGACCGGGCAGATGAAACGGCCCGGCAGACCCGGCAGAAGAAACAGTCCGGCAGACCAGCTAAAACCGGCAGTAACTAAAACTCACGGATACATGACTCAGGTCTTTGAATTTAAAATAATCTATCCATCTCTCTATCAACCAGTCTGTCTGTATGTTTGTGTATCTATCATTGACAATGCTATGAACATGTAAGTTTATTTTGACACTGCCGAAACGACCCGGCAGATGAAACTGGTCCAGATAAAGATACATGTAGGTCTTGAAGTGATTCGGCAGTAAAGCACTTATTCGTGACTTGCGTAGGTCTGTTAATTTTAAAAGGATCTATTATTGCGGTCGGCCATGGCCGGCTTATATAAACTTCAATCAAAACAAAAATCAAATTCAGGTTTTGACCAAACCTTTACGCCGTGCTCAGGCTATATTTTATTCGCTGCCGAACAACGAGTGGGGTACCAAATATCGTGGGTTGACCTACAGTGCAAAGTAAACTGTCCGTGAAATCTGTAGGGCTACCTATAGCGCGAGGCAAGCTAGTTTGCGAATTTAATTTTCACAGAAGGCGTCATTTTGCCCTGCCGCTTATATAAACGCAATAAGTATTAACTTTTCAAAAAAGCTGGCGAAAGTGAAACGTCCCAAAGTCAAAAGGTCCTTGATTGGCAAAGAGTGCGAGCGAACTTCACATCAGTAAACGTACTTATATGATTGTCATCCACATCTGAACACATAAAATTACTATACTTGACAGCAAAAGAAACGCATAATTTTCATTATTTATTTAACATTTGAAACCATAATAAAATTTACCCTTATTAACATTAATATGTTTGACAGGACTCATACGCTAGCTCCAGGCCACTTTATTCCTCGTTACACAGTAAACTAAAAGGTTTTTTAGATAATGAAAAAAAGCACAAAAAAGTGCTGCGCGTTGAAAGAGCCATGCTTTGAATCAAAATTTACTTCATATTGCCACAGAACAATGTAACAAATTAGAAAACGGTATCAAACTTTTAAAATTATTGCAGAATGAGGTTTTCTGCAGATCCAAAAATCTTAAGATTTTACATTTTAACATTGATCTTGAACAAAATCCGAAAACTTTGAGATGCAAGGAAGTCTGACCATTATGCATGATATCAAGTGAGGTACTGCCCAACAGAACCATTTAAAACAACAGTTTTGATGCTAACGTGCCTGTCTAATACACACTTCCGGTTTATTGCTTGACAATGTAACTCGTACATATTGGTTTGTCTTGAATAATTCTGGACAATTTAATCTTCAGAAGTAGCCTATATGGCCTGATAAAGATGAAGAGTGATTTTCATTAACATACGCTCGGTGGGTTTGGGTATACAACATCTCTAAGTTCACGTTCATTATTAATTATTTTATAACGCCCAGAATTATCTCCCTTTACAAGCTTTTCTCTGAAAAACCACCCGTTTACGATGCATTGGTTTATACACATGTTCCACGCATCATTGGTACCTTTCATGTCATTAGATTATTTTTAAAGCCCATTTTATACAAAAAACACAATACTCAAAATATGCTTTTCTTTAGCGGTTCAGTATATGAATTCATGCACTGTCTTATGACGGTCATGACAAACAGGTTTTATGCCCCCCAAAGGGAGGCTTATAGTAATCAAACTGCCTGTCCTTAGTGTTTTAGTGTTCATATCATATCCTGAGTATATCTCCTATATTATTTTAGGTAGGAATGCCAAAAATTCGTGTCCTAATGCATTTAGGGTCATGGAGCGTCACGCACCTTAACCACTGCCATCAGATCTAGAAAAATCGTGTCACGAGCATAAATCTTAGGAATCCCAAACTTGGTTTGTGAATACATCTTGGGGTCATGGAGTCTGTACATATACAGTTAAGCGACCACTGTGACCTTAATTTTCTGGCATCAGTTTAAAGAAAAATGTGCTGTCTAGTGTTGCAAATGATTTTCCATAAATGTGTCGCATGCTAGATACATTACCATAACATACCATGCATAAGCCACGTGCTTTCAAAAGATCAAGCAACATCCTCGCTGGAAGTATGTGCTAAATGGTAACAAATTAGAGTTAAGATGTTAATAATCAGAGCTTAAAATAAATCTACATGTACAAGCTCTAGAAGTTCAAGATGGAAGCTTGCAGTGGGCAAGAATACATACAATGATAGGGCTAAACGACCGCCAGCTTTTTTGAAAAGCTAATACTTGTTGTCATAACTGTGAAAATATATGTGACCATTCTCTTAAACAGTGATGCGTCACATCCCGCTCTTGATCATCGAGGCGCTTTAGGCACTCGGTGAATACACAGGTAATTCTCCGTTATCCCTATGTGTTTTTTTATGAATTTATAACTTGCAATATCTTTAAAACTACTCAAAATTTTGTATTGAAATTTTCAGAATCTATTGGAATTATGATTTCCTTTCGATAAATATAGTGTTTAAAAATAATCGGGCAAATTTTTGGATATATTATTGGTTAAAGTTTCATGATTTTGAACGCTTTTTAACAAGCGTCTGGCATTATTTTCACCGAGTATCTCAGCGGAGCTCTTCAGCATGAAGTTACATAATGCCTAAAATACCCGGATGACTTAACAATAGAATATAAAAAATAGTTAGGTTGGCAGTGCTTTCAGAGCGACCCGTCAGTCGAACCGACAGAAACAATGTTCCGCGGAATTGACCAAACTAAACGGGACGATAATTTTAGCCTAAATGTCATTCTAATTTGTATATTGTCTTTATTTTAGTGGTTCTTCAATGCATAACGCATGTGTAAAATATTTGAGAGTTTTAATTTGCTTTAATTCATCTCGATAAACTTCACTTTTCAGTTTAGTGATAAAAGTTGGTACCGAAAACCGTTATTCTCCGGATACCAACTAAGGTACAATCGTAGGTTCGGTTCGGCACTGTCCTGCTATGGCTTTTACCGACGACTTTGGGGTAACTTGTTCGCCTTGTGGTATTTAGTATGACCCATGTTCGTCTAGGCTAATCATTGTCATCGACTGGAAGCATTTTATCAAATACTGACCTGTCTGATTTGAGCACAGTGGGTAAATGTGACATATTTGTTCATGAAATGCGTCACAGAGTCATGTGATTCGCCCGATTGGCTGATACAATATTGTTTATCAAGCGCGTCATCACGTGTCACTGAAACGGTTTCTTTGAAAATGCCATGCGGAGAATGTTTTCAAAAATGTTTTAGTGCATACAATATGATCAGTCTATGGGTGTCTACCGTAATATCTATCATTGTTATGATTTGGCTACCCAAAATGACTAGATATCTCCAATGAAGGATTATCTAAAGGCATTTAACGCTTGTTACTTTTTAACATAGGTGTTTTGAGTAATGCGTACCACGTAACAGCACAAACCCGAATTTTCAGTCGTGATGTCCCGTAGCAGACAGGTCAATTCTTTAGTATCGTTCCTGCGCAAGACAATGATAGGCTAATTAATTTACACAGCATATGCATACAACATGGAGTTCAACTGATGTAAACAAAATGTGCCCACACTAACACACTTCTCACAGATTTCAAGGATACAGGAACTTGAGGTAAGTTAACCATATAGACGGATGGCTGAGAATGGGTTTGCTCACCCACCCTAGGGAATTTTGCAGACATATCCTATTTTGTAGAGAATTAAAAGCCGAGTCTTTTAAGACATATTTGCACTCTGTGCTCCGGGGTGTTAGTCTGTAAGAGCCTGTTACATACGTTACTTTATCAAATTAAGAAAAAGTAAATTGAAAGTTTGGGCTACAAATTGAAGACATTAGAATATTTATTTTTAAAAATCATTCATATAGTCTGCATACTGGATATCTTAACTACGTATGACAGCCATTTGAACAAAAATGCGGCTTCCTAAGGTGTCATTTGCGTTACATAAATCAGATAACCCATTGAAATTTGCAAGTGTGGCTAACATCATTTATATTTACAATCTCTCTCTGTGTTTTACAATTTTTTGAATCATGTCTGACTAGCTTATGCAATTGGCTAACAGAAAAATTAAAGTTTATTTCCCTAGCTTAAATAATTTTTCTGGAATAAGCAATTAAACAACCCTACCCCTACCCAGTTTTAAGATGATATGTTTGGTATTAAATCTAAAGTAAAAATAGTTAGAAAATATTTGCAGTTGATGAATATGTTTTATTGTTTGGGATTTATTTGCTTATATGAAAAGACTCATAAATCTGCAAGTTTGTTGCAAAATTGTTAATATCCAAGGCTGTAACATATGTTACCTGATGTAATAAATGGGCAAGCTCATTGTATTTACGTAAGATATGCCTAAAAATGTTTTAATCTCCTCGAGGGAATTCTGCAGACATATTCCTTCTTATAGTACAACTCAGGCTGCACCAAATAAGGGGTGCTTGCACTCTCTATGATGGGGCGTTAGTCTGAAACAGCATGTAATATGCGTCACTATATCAAATAAAGAAAATGTAGTTTGAAAGTTTGAGCTAAAATTGTGAAAGAACTTGCAGCTGCTGGATATCTTACATTGTTTAGGAATTTTAAGCTGATAAAGACCTATAGATCTGCTAGTTGTCACAAAGTTTTAAAGATCAGAGAGCATTTAATATGTTAGCGTGATAAGTAAAATCATCAAACAGTATTTTGACATCAAGCTGAGCAAGGGCCTGCTCCATCCTAATCCCCTTTGGAATTCTGCAGACATATTACATCTTATGTAGCCATTCAAGGTGCACTTAATAAGAACTGTTTGCACTCTGTAAGTCGGGGTGTTAGCCTGAAACAGCTTGTTACATATGTTACTATATCAATTTGAGACTAAGAAATTTGAATGTTTGAGCTACAGAAAGAAGACATTAAAATTATCTAATAAATTGACATTCTTATAGTCTGCATACTGGATGTCTTTACTACATATGGAAGCTGTTTAACATTAATACGGCTAACTGTGGTGTTATGTGCGTTACACGAACCTAATTATAATTTAAAAGCTATAATTGTGGCAATCGTCATTTAGTTAAACAACTACTATGACTTGGTTTCAAACTGTTTTATTAAATTTTACAAACATATACTCAATTGATGAATAGCAAAAACCAAGTTTGCTTTTCTATCTTAAATATATTGTCTTATAGGAGCTAATACACAGCCATACTCCCAGTTTTACAGAGAAGCAAATTTTGTAGTTACCGTTTAAGTAAAACCTATGAAAGCGATTGCAGCGTGTAGATATTTTACCTTTTCTTAGTCTGTCTTGCTCATATATCTGCAAGATGTCATTAAGTTTAAGATCAGGACACTTAATGTGTACTGATCAGTCTTTGGTGCCAAAACACTAGAAATTATATTCATTTCTGATTATCAAGCCCATGGACTGTTGTTACAGATGTTATTAATGACCTTTTGGACACATTTCCTATTACTGTGCACATAATGCTAAATATAGAGCCACAAATCGAAAAGATAGTTTTACATTTGTACAAGACAATACAATAAAAGAAATGGTCCAAACTAATTCTCATCGATTTAACACTCATGTTTAACGTTTGTCGTTGTCTGCTTCTGTGGTAATCATTATTATCACACGCCTCCTCGTAACTAGTAGAATCATCACACAATATTTCAATCATTTACTGTTATACAATTTTACCACCAGTCCACTCAAAATTGATGAGCCATTATCAACTTTCCAATTTGCCATTCATGGCTTCGAACATTCTGAAACTGATATGAATTCTTATAAATGGCTCTTTGAGTATGTGTTTCAAGTGATATTCTGCAAGTAGGAGAAAGACTAAAGCTTTACAAGGAGGAAAACTATGCCATTAAAAGCAATGAGTACCTGGACTGATATACCTTGATATTTCTGTGATAAAGAATCATATCTTAGCTGGTTAACTTTTATAAATGTAGCCTTTCCATACATGCAATAAACATATTTTCATCTAATAATGCCTCTGCACTTATTATCTTTCCCCAAGCATTCAAAAACTTATTTGAAGTCTTAGTACTTCTGGAGTGCTGAAACCGAGGTAACTCTTTCCCTTCAGATAAACGAACTATATGTATCACAGCAGGTAAAGCAATGAATTGCAGGATGAGCAGTGCGCAAATTAGACCCTTTCACTTCAACGATTCACCAAGTTTCTAAGATAAGAGCACTTATTAAAGAATGTAACATATATAACTCGTCATAATAAATGAGCGAGGGCATTGTCGTGACATCCTTTTTGATTATACAGTCAGAGGCAAGTGTTTTCAATTTAAGTGTTTTCAATGGATCATGAAATGAGGCACCTTATCAACTTGTTTACTCTGTATAAATCTTCCATAGAGCATAATATAGAACTACTGGATATCCTATTCTACCCATAGCCCACTTTCCTTCTTTGAATGCAACAGCTAATGATATGGCTGCAAAAACTGAGAAATCATAGGTTTTACATTATTTTAAGGGTTGCTTCAATGTACTGACATCAAAAACCAACCAGCTGCAAACATAATTGATGGCAATGTCCAACTTCATATCATTTCTCTTATACCAGATAACTTTCAAGGTGTAACAGAACTTGTTTCAGACGGTCTGCCAAAACCATCAAGAGTCAACATTGTAACTAAAGAAAACTTATAAAGCTCTTTGGGCGCATCACAATACTATTGATCTAAGACCTGAGGACTTAAGCACCAAAGGACTGGATAGGTTCCATGGCAAATGATGCAAAAAAGCAGCCTATCAAATTTCTGTTTGACCAATGTCAGAAATCTTAAAGTGTTCTTAGAGGTACATGGTAGAGACATAGCTTTTGCAAAATCAGAGCAAAGCTATCATTTGACTAGTACCGATGCAGAGGCAGCTGCAGTAAGATTGCTCTTGCCACTTCACAGGAAGAGGCATATACCAGAGTCATACTCCATTGTAAGCATATATGTGAAATGGCTTTAAACCCATATTTAATCAGGTGTTTGATCCCATGACACTGGCATGCTGTTTCTGCTTTTGAAGAATGCTAAAGATTCAAGTTATAGCTTAGTCAATTTGCTTGACCCTGGCACTGGCCACACATACAAAGAAAAATAAGTCTTGGTAAAAATGAATTCATATCATCTGTAAATGGTAGAAAATTTTCCATAATTAATAATAATGATTTGGACTGAACTTCATCGGATCTGATTTATGTTATATCTTGAACTGAAACTAACTGTAGAATGCAATATGTTGGACAAACTGGCCGATCCCTCAAGACTAGGTTTCGTGAGCACTTTCGTAAAATGAAAAAGCCTAAAAAATTTGACACATTTCTTTATCGCCATTTCAAAAATAATGGTCATCCACCTAGTAAAATTGTAATTCAGCCGGTTGAAAAAATTATATATGATCCAAATTCATCAACTAGATTAAAAAATATTAAGAGACATGAAACTGAACTTAAATGGATTAAATTTTTGCAATCACCTTTTCCTTTAGGCTTTAATGATAATATATACCGTGAAGGCAACATTTCTAAAATGCCAGATTTTGATGTTTTTTCTGTTTTGGAATGTAAAAAACGTAAAAGTAGATCTCATGGTAAACGTAAAAATGGCAACATTAAGCGCAAAATTTGTACTGAAAAACGCTTAAATACTTCTCTAAAGGATCTTTCTTTGGCTTTAACTAATCATGGTCGACATGGCTTATTTTCATTTTTAAGTTCCTTGCCTATCTCAGTTTTACGCAATTTAGAGTTAGAGGCTAATAAACTTTATGATAGAGCAAACAAATTATATAAAGCAGCACTCCTTACAAGGTGTTATGTTCAACATTTCCTTAGTCCTTATATCGATTCTGAGGTCAACCATAAACGACATTTTATCAAAATTCCATTCATTAACAAAGGTATTGAGTTTATTGATTTACATAGTATCTTCAAGGATAATTCAGTGATTTCATCTATTCCAAATTACTTTAATAATTCTGAAACTCCTATCATTTGTTATAAATATAACAAACCAATAAGGTCTACAATATTTAACTTTAATAAAATTGTAAATGATTTAGATATAGATTCCAATACTCCTGCCTCCTGAGATTGTAAAAATTCAAATTATTTATATCCCTCTGCAGGGCATGTTATTACAGGTAATCTAAATGTCATTCCTGACGCTAGAGTTCGCAATATCATTTCTAAAGGTCCTAAATATAGATTTCCCTCTAATATTTATTTCTCTAAATGTCGTAGAGAGATCGCTGCTTCTTTAAATGACTTCAGTAATCGTTGGTGCAAACGGGAAAATGTTGAACCTGATGCTTTGAAGGAATGGAAGATTAACATTTTTAAAATTATTGATACTCGTATTTCATTTAACTCTCGTAATACACATCTTTTGCCCCCTAAACCTAAATCTTCTTTTAGTCATCTAAAACGAGGTATCCAGGATTTTCATATGCACTATGTTTTGGTTCCAGCAGATAAAGCTGCTAACAATGTTGTAGTTGTTTGACGATTGTATTATATTAATACTCTTAAGCGTGAGCTTGTTGACACTAATGCCTATAAACTGCAGCCTTCTTTAAGTGAAAGGGTGATTGTTGATGGGCATGGTTGTCATACAGCCCTACATTTTGGTGTCAAAGCTAAAGAAAATCAAGACAAAGTTCCTACGTTGTACTGGTTACCTAAACTCCATAAAAAACCCTATAAAGCAAGATTTATTGCAAATTCTAGTTCTTGTACAACAACAGAACTTTCTAAATTGTTAACCTCGTGTCTTACAGCTGTTAAAAAACATGTTATCAAATATTGTGAAAAGGTATATGAGAGATCTGGTAAAAACCTATTTTGGTCGATTAAAAATTCAGGTGAAATTTTAGATAAACTTAAAGCTAGAGATTTCAATGCGACCAGTTTGTCTACTTATGATTTTTCTACTCTTTACACTACTTTACCTCATAATTTAATTAAAGATAAACTTATTGATCTTATTGAAAGTACCTTCCAGAGAGAAGGCTCTCCTTACCTTGCATGTAGTGACAGAAATGCATTTTTTACTTCAGAAAAACCTAAAAAATATCATGCATGGTCGTGTCAAAATGTATGCGATGCGCTGACCTTTTTGTTGGACAACATTTTTATTCGATTTGGCACCAAGCTCTATAGACAAGTTGTTGGGATTCCTATGGGCACTAATTGTGCTCCCCTGGTTGCAGATTTATTCCTGTTTTTTTATGAAAGGGACTTTATGATGTCTCTTTCTGATGATAAGCAGGCTGATGTTATTGATGCGTTTAACACTACTTCCAGATATTTGGACGATATTTTAAATATTAATAATGTTTATTTTGACAATATGGTTAGTCAAATATACCCTTCAGAGCTCCAACTTAATAAAGCCAATGCCTCTGATACCGAAGCCGCGTTTTTAGACTTGCATTTGTCAATTTCTAATGATATTGTTTCTACCAAAATTTATGACAAACGTGACGACTTTGATTTTGAAATTGTCAATTTCCCATTTTTAGATGGTGATGTTCCTCGTTCTACATCCTATGGAGTCTATATCTCTCAACTCATTCGTTTTGCTAGAGCATCTAGCTATGTTGTTGACTTCAACACTCGCAATAAATTGTTAACTCAGAAACTTCTTAAACAAGGCTATCGGTATCATAAACTTCGCAAAACATTTTCAAAATTTTATAGACGATACTATGATTTGATTTCTAAATTCCAAGTTGGACTTAAATCTCTCTTGCGCCAAGGACTTTCGGAACCTGATTTCTATGGTGACTTGGTGTATAAGTTGAAGAAGATTGTTGGCTCTAATAATTTTTCAGCGCAGTTCATTAAAATAATTTCCCATTATAAAAAGATTGGCTATAACATTAATGTATTGCAACAGACTGCATGCTTGGTAGTCAACCAATCACGGTTGGCAACTTTGCTTTCCTCTTTAATTGCACGCCGGTGGGTCGGACTTCAGACTCTATGATGGTTCCGACTTAAAGACTTATCTATTGATGAGATGGTAGGGGCCTGATGCTTTGGCTGTTTGTCGGGCCCACCGGGGTTTACCTGTTGGATTTCTTTTGCTCCGGTATTCAGTTTAATTTACTGTTGAGTCCTTATCCTTGCTTTATCTCCTTGTTATATCTTGATTTATATGTTTTAGGAGATGATGCATTGATAAGTTAGGGGTCTTTCATGCAAACCAAATATCTATGTGTCTTGATCCACATCTGAATTAAGGGTGAGGTTGGCGCCGTTAAACCGGTTTAAGCCCTCCAGTAAAATAGTTTACTGACCGTTCCAAGGCGGTACTTCTTTTGTGGATCTTTTATGTTTTTGTTCTGTCTTGTGTTTGCTATGTTTTGTGCGCGCCTGTTTATATGTGCTTTTTGGTCACCTGCTGGGAAAGGGCTGACCTCTTGGCTCTCGTTTGTGGTGTCTTCTGTGAGTTTGTCACTTTCCCATTGGTATCCTGGGTCAGGTGTGGTACTTGATTGTATCGATTCCTGATCTTTGCACCATTACTTACTTTTTTTGATGGCATAAGAGGAGGATCCCACGAAATGCTTATAAGTGATGTTTGTCACAATTACCAATTTTAAAAAGTAATCTTAATTAATGTAACATATAACACCATAGGAAGCTGTATATTTTTTTAAAACACTTTCTCATGTATCAAAGGTATTCAGCATGCAAACTACATGAAGGCAATTGTAATAAAAAGATAGTTTATGTCTTCTTTCTGTTTCTCAGACTTTCAATTCATTTATTCTAAATTGATATGGTAACATGCATATCATACCATTACAGGCTAACCTCCTAGTAAATTCAGTGCAAACATCTCTTATTTGATGCAGCTTGAATTGTTCTTTTAGGTATGATATGCATGCACAATTTCCAAAGGGGAGGAGAGGAACAGGATTGTACTTGATCAGTTTGCAGTCCGAATATACTCTGCCATGATTCTACTGGTTGTGATGAAATGGGTGATTATTTTGTCATAGAAGCAGACACAATGATAAACATTGTGAGGGTGACTTGAATAAAGAATAGTAAGTGAGTATGATCAGGAAATACCACAATCACAAAATGCAGACAACCCCGTGGCACCGCGAGGAAGAGCCGCTAAACCATCACGAGACACCGGGAAGACAAATTAAGCAAAGCAATCAGCTCTCTCTTCCCCATCAAGATGATTGCAATACTAGAATGGACATAAAGTAACGTACAACAAAACATAGAACAATTACAGACTCCCACAATGGGAGTAACAATAAACAAAAAGTCAACAACAACAGAACCACCGCCTTAGAACGGACAGCAGCCTATGCCACCGGGGGGCTTAAATGCATTTTACTGGTACCAAATCTTCGCCCTAGATTCTGCTGTTGTTGAAGTACAAGAAATGTTCAGCTCGCGTGGAGGCCATCTAACTAATGATTGTTTTTTAATAATTATATTTAATAGGAATATTTATTAAATTGTGTCATTTAAATGAGAACTATTATTTTCTATCTATACATCTATATATTTTAATATTATTGGCATTAGGAAATATGTGATAAAAAAAGATTATATATAACATCTGTCACACAATTCCATTGGCTTGTTATCAGCAATGACTAATTACTAAGACTAAGGCACTAGAGACTAGAGATTAATAGGAAACATGTGAAAATAGTATTTATCTGAAATATCATCTCTTACTTCATAGACAATTTCCTTGCTCATTCAATATGCCATGTAACATACGTTACATACTTTGATAAGTGCTCTGATCCTGATGTCAAACTTGCAAATGTATGATTCTTTATTGCATTAGCAAGACAGTTCCAAAAATGTAAAATATCCACGAGCATAAAATATTTTCATATATTTTTCTTCAATAATAGATACCAAAATTGGATACTTAAAACTTGGGGTAGGGTTGTTTAATAGCTCATATTAAACAATGTATTTGAGATAGAAAAGCAAACTTTGTTTTTTTCTATTAGTCAAATGAGTTTTTTAGCAAACTAAGATTAATAACACTTGTAGAAATGCACAAATCGTCTGTAAAATTAAATGATGTTAGTCACGATTTCAACTTTCAAAGGGAAATTTAATCTATGTAACGCATATAACACCATTGAAGGCTAATTTTGTTAAAATGCTGCTTTTATGTAGCTTAGGCAGCCAGCTTGCAAACTACATGAGAAAATTGAATAATTAGATGGTTTAATGGCTTCTTTCTGTAGCTCAAACTTTCATTTTGATTTTTCCTTAGTTTGTTACAGTAACATATGTAACAGGCTGTCACAGACTAACGCCCCGGAGCACAGAGTGCAAACATCTTTTAAAAGATGCGACTTGAAATTTTCTTTAAGATAGGATATGTCTGCAAAATTCCCTAGGGGGGGGGGGGGAAGCAGGACCTTTTTTTTTAGCTCGAAGTCTAATCACACAACGATGCAAATCATAAATGACCACCAGATATTTAATGAATTAAATTGCTGCTACAGTATCGAAATTAAACAAACACCGAAACAGCTGATTCACCCCTCCCGTGTTTCGTCCAACGGGTACTAGGAGCTTGATAAATCTGGACAAATACACTAATTTAAAATTTACAAAAACTATAAAAATACATAGAGGGAAAGGGGTTGAGGATAGCAGGTCTGATTTTGCTCCGGGGTTTTGCTCTGATGGTCCAAATTAAGTATGGTTTCAGATACTTTCTTTTTATAACAGTTTATGGTGATGCCTTCTCCCTCTAAGGCCTAGATAAGAGTGTGTAAATAATAATCAGTTTACTCATTCTCAACCAAATCATATGCTGTGGGTACTCATTAACACCCATTTATATGAGCTGCGACGTGAGATTTCCAACAATTTGGCATTTTGACATGCGTAGACTCAGGTGAGCCTGTGCAGCCCCCTTTAAGCTTAGAAACTCCAGATGATGTTCGGTCATAGCTTAACAGTCATAGAATTTTTAAGCGACTAACAAAGGCTCTGATCAGACTGCGCATATGTGCGGGCTGGTCTGAGACTTTGGTGGTCGCACATACCACATTGTTGGAAATCTCATGTCGCGGCTCATCTGTTATTTACTTGTGTATGTTTGATTGCGAAAATAACTTGTGTTCCTAATTATAGAAATTCACATTTCAAAAAAAGGGGGCTGTGTTCGATTTTTTAGGATGTTTTAAAAATTATTTTCCGCGATAATTTTAGGTCAATAGGTGTTCATAATTTTAGAGTGTTCCAAATTTTAGAACATTTACCATACTGTCAGTTGCAATCAAATATTAAGGGCTAGTTTCAGTTCCCGATGTCCACTCCCCCTCACAATAGATCTGTTGGGTAAGCATCCAAAATAAGGTCCATCAGGTAATAGTATCACACACACACTGTTTGAGAAGACTTGGGTTTTATAAACCCATAAAGCACCACCTATAATTTGCAGCAGACTACAATTTCAAATTTTGCTGCCTTTTCAAATATAATAAATAAGGCATATTTCATGAGAATGGTCTGTTGGCAGGAGATTCTCATGACAAATACCTTATTTTTTTCAAAAGTAGGAAATATGTCGCAAAATTTGTCGTCTGCTGCTGCTGTTTGTTTGATTCTTTACATCCCATCAACAATCTTTCAGTTAAACAAGGCAGGTCTTCCAGGGTTGAACCAGTATTAAGCTAGGGTAAATGTATCTTGCTCAAGGATCTTAACGCAGTGACGCCGGTGAGCCTCGAACCCGCGGCCCCCTCGGTCTCGAGTCAAGCACTTTACTACTGAGCCACTGCGTTCCCTGTCTGCTGCTGCTGCAGTGGTGATTGGTGCTTAAGGTTTAAATGATGCACACCTTTATAGGTCTTTAGTTATTTTGATTCTTTACGTCTGACTCAACATATATGGTCATGTCGAGACGGTCAGTTCACCTTAACCAGACTTTTTCCTTGGCAAGCTTGGCCAAGCGGTTACCCAGTAACTGACAACAACCCTTCTCAAATCAGCAGAAGGAGGAGAATGGCCATAAAATTATTTCATGACCAAACTCCACAAAAGTATGGGCCGGGGCCGAGATTGAACTCACGTCCCCTGGATCTGCAGTTGTCGTCGCTACCGACTGCGCTCCACAGCCTGGTTTTTAGGCCTTTAGTTAACAGTGTGTAGCAAAAGGCTATTTTTCTTATTTCTCATCCAAATGTTGTGGGTACTCAAAACAACCATCTCAATGAGATGGTTCTTCGTCTCAATGAGATGGTTTTTCATCTCAATGAGACGGTTCTTTTGAGCACCCAAAACAGTCATATGGGTAAAAAAGAAAGTTTTTGTTTATCTAAACCTGTACTTTATCAAATCCACCATTTGATTATATGTTAAACATACGTTTTTTACTATGCTGTGTCCTTGAGCAAGACACTTTATGCTGGTTAAACACAGGAAGACAGAAAATCATCCTGACATAACTGAAAAAAATTGTTGAGGGAGGGAGACAATTTAAACAAACAAACAAAAGATAGTGTCATAATAGCGCCAAATAATTCTGTTTATGTATGCACAAAGTCATGTTTCAAGTTTATGAGGATGAATGACACAATGATAAAGCACAGGGCCGCATAGCGCAGTCAGTAACCTGTTGGCTGCAGATATGTGTCTGGTTGCAGATCCAGGGGTCGCGAGTTCGATCCTGGTCCGGCCCCCAGGGTCTGGTCCCATACTTTGGCGGAGATCGATCATTAAATGATTTCTACAGTCATTCTCCTCGCTTCCACTTATTCAAGAAGGTTTGTGGTCAGTTACAAGGGAAAGTATGTGCAGGAAGTACTGATTAATTGCTTAGTCAAGCTTTCCCAGGAAAAAAGTGTGGTTAGGTGAACTGTCCGTCCCAACATGACCATTATCTATTGACTGGGATATATATAAAGAATCAACCAAAACCAAAACGATCGGGCCAGATATTTTGATTATATAGGCTAAATAAATAAACGGCTTCAGTTTGAATAACAATTACATACATTACTAGGAAACTTTTGTAGGGATTTTTGTATAGAACAAATAATACATAACATGCACCATGACTGCCAGTTGTACATAATTGTAATTTTAACTCTTAAAGCACCAAGACCAAATAAAAAATAAGTGTGTTTCGGATAATGGGTTTGAAAATTTTAGGTAGAGTAGGCACATATTATTTACTTTTAATATTTTTTTCCTGACAATGTCTTTCAAAATGCATAAAAATATTTTTTCGAGCATTAAGCTTGGAAGGTTTGCGTGTTTTGCCCGTGTGTTGATTCAGAACAGTGTTTCTGAGCCTAAAATAATCAATTATCTAACATCTAATTTGCTTCAGGGAAAATTTGTTTGCTGGCCAAAATGAGAGCAAGATGTTACGAAATTCCAGACAAAGAGAAGTGGAAACTGCTTTGTGGTGTTAACCATTCTCATATGGGTATGAGTCTTTATTTATGTCCCCCAACCAGGAAGGTGGGGGAGTATATTGTTTTTGGTGCAGATCCGGTCGGTGTCCAATTTTTCTTTTCCGTGCATTATCTTCTGAACCAGTTTATTGATTTTGACCAAATTTGCAAAGATACATTGTTGGGAGGAGGGGAAGAGTTTATCAGATTTTGTTGACCTTGACCTGATTTTCAAGGTCACAGTGCCACTTTGAAATGTCCAAAATATGGCTTCTGTGCGTTATCTTCTGAACAAGTACATGGATTTTGACCAAACTTGCATGGATTCTTTAATTTAATTGTAAATAGTAACAAATATGCTTACTAAACATTAATTCATATGCTTATTGTGGCGTCCACACTATCAACAAACGAGAACTGTTTTGATATTTTGCTGAAAGTGCATCATATCACGATACAATTTCCTTCGATAAGTCTTGTCGTATTGTGGGGTCATTTCACAATACAAATACAATAGGGATACTGCTCTTAGTGTTATTCAATAGACATGATTTTTTAAAGAAATATATATGTTTTCCCATGTAGTATAAAGAAGTTTAACCATTTTCCTTAAATTAATTTTTCTGCATTTCATGCTTATTTCTGATAAACAGTGTTGATCCAGATCAGCTAGCTCATGGGAATCTAGCTGATCAGAATCTACAAAGTTCCCCCCCCCCCATAAACACACAGTTATAATTGGAATCTTGCTTATCTGGCGAAGAATATAGTATATAAAAACATGCCACTACATGACAAGTGTTAATGTGTGAGTATATATTCATTAGTTTAATTTATTTTCTTACTGGAGCTCTTAAACATGTTCGATGATAGCAACCTCACCCTTATTTCTGATGTGGATCAAGACACATAGATGTTTGGTCTCCATTAAAGATCCCAAATGTGTCAATGTTTCATCTCCTAGTACATACAAATCAAGATAAGCTGCTAAAATTTATTGGGTTACATGTTTAAGTATTTAATGCTCCTAATTTCATAGATTCTATTTCTATTAAAGGTTCTTATGTTGCCTAAAATGTATTGTGATATTACATAATTATATCATGAGACAAATATGGTGATAGTATTGTAAGGCTACTGTTTTGTTGCAGCCTTGATATTATATGGGTACAATGTATATGTATTTTCAGAAGGATATATGAGAGATCATCTTGAAGCAGATGAAAGACAAATTGAAAACCAGATTGGTGCAACATTAAAGGAAGCTCCTTTTCAGAAAGGCAGTGTCATGCAACCCATATAGGTAAATTATTTATATGTGTTAATGTCAAAGGTCAAACATGAATCAAGACTAACTGCTTTGACCAAATAAGAATTTTAATTTGTCTCAACCGAATAAATGTTGAAATTGTCGTATAAAATATTACTTTATCATTTTTCAATAACATTTGCTAAGATTTTATGATAAAAACTATTCGGCCTGATAGACTTTAATTTTGAAAATAAGAATCTCACCAACAACTTATCCGCTAGTCATTCTGACACAGTAGGTTTCCAGTCTTTTTTTTCCAGCATTTATTGTTTTATGTTAATTAATGACAATTCATTTAAAGATTAGTTGAAGTTAAAAATGTGCATCCTCAACTTGTATCATAGAATGATAATTGTCCATATATCTGTAATAATTACATCTGATCAGGATCTACATTTTATCAATTTAATTTTGAAGAATTCTGCCTTAATTTATATCTGATGTTTGGTAATCAAATTTTAACAGATACTTATTTAGCACAGCCAAACTGAATGAGTAGATATTTCATGACCTTGGTCAAATTATCAAGGTCACCAGGGTCATATAACTTTGAAAACGTTTTGTCTGAACTCTATCTTCTGGGCCAATTGCCAGATTTTAACCAAACTGGCACATCATTGCAAGGACTTTGAGAAGTGATTATATTTTAGTCTCGATTTAAACGTCAACAAACATATAACAATGAAAATGTCTTGTCTGAAATACTGGCCAGACTTTGACAAAACTGTCACAGAAACATTTAGTGGACCTCCCATCAATATGTTATAGGGATTCTCATCCCTAACTTATCAACGGGTACTCTCCTAGTACATATAAAACAAGATACAAAAAGGAGATAATTCAATGAAAAGGGCTGAACAGTACATACAACTAAATACCAGAGCAAAAGAAAACCAACATTTAGGGTTTTCCATACATATCAATGATTCTATTTTGCCATTTTTACGGCCTTATATGGGAGTCATTCCCAATCCAAAAAATGGCCTTTATTTTCCCAATTTGTGTATTTTAGTACTTATTTTCCCAACTTTTATGATATATTTCCCCAAATGTGAAAGAAAAGGTAGCTTCCCAAATCCCCAAAATATTCACTGCATATAAAGCTGCCCCAAAGGTTTTGATAAACAAAAAAATTCAACCTAAAATTGTAAATATTTTTTTACCCATCAGTTTTAACATATGGGCATGTTTAAAAATAATATAAAATATAAATTTTCTGAACATTTTCTTTCAGGATTTTTTTTGCAAAAATTGTAAATTATGGCTATATTCTGTGTATGTTGTTTTTATAGGAAATCTCGATGAAATGTCTTGAAATTCCCATTATTTGATGACAAGCACTTAACAGCATGTAAATGAGTGATTTTTACCAAATTGAATTGCCTACGTGGGTCATCCAATAAGTTCTGACGATGGTGTCATATCTCAGAAACTGTTATTGAAATCAAAATTCTATTACCCATTGGATGCGGCCATGGGTGTTGCCTATTCATGTTTGAAATATGGAATTTTTATCACAACCTGATCTTATGGTATACACATTTGAAAACAGCACTGTGAAAGCTCATGGTCGCGAAAAAACATGTTTTAACAACTTTTTGCTGGGGCTAGTGTTAGATATAGATGCAGTTTGTATCTTTGGAAAGTTATATTAGTGTTTGGTGATGCAGTCTGACTACACAATTGACCCATAAAGCAAATACTATAACGACATTAACCTAGTTGCTTTAAATGTTCTTGGTTGCTAGGCAATAACAGAACATTACATTTTTGCCTCAATTTAAGCGTTAATTATAAAATAGTATATTTTGAACGCTTAAAAACGCCATTATAGCGATCAATTTGCATATTTATAGATACATGTTTCGATTAATATTTTCTATAGCCTTCTTAACGCAAAGAAAATAATAACTTTCAATAAATGCTATATACCAAATATAATACACTACTAGTACAACCCATTTTTAAGTAAAATTTTCTTGCAAATTCGGTGATATGTCATAATCAAAACCCTGCTTACACCACACTTGCAAGCTAAACCATTTTCTATGGCGTTTAGAATCAACATACATAATGTCTTTATTTATCTATATAAAAAGTTTTAAAGAGGAGTTTGTAATTTCTTAGAAATCTGGGCATGTATACCGCATATAGTGTCCCCCCCATGGTCATTTACCTTGTGTTCTTTAGTTGCCTAGCAACCATTGCGATTGCAACATGGAAAGTATTTGAATAGATGATTCAATTCGCTATATTCTAAATAACATGTGAAGGTCATTGAAACGCGTCCTAGTGAAATAGGTTTTGTTTTATGAAGTCATTGTCAGAATTTATTGGATGACCCTCGTAATTGAACAAAAAATTCTTATTTTACTGCCATTTTGCCTCATTATTTTAGTAAAAGAGCTCTAAAAATGTTCATATTTTTAAAACAGGTGACTGAATCTCAATAAAATTTGCGTTGAAATGATAATATATGGTAAAAAACTAAGCTACAAATCAATATGTGATATGTAAGCATGGATGTAATGGTTATCTATGTACAAAAATGGGGAAAAAATATTAAAATGTGTTACACTCCTTAGTTTGATTTGTTATGAGTCAGAATTTGGAACTAACAGGGCTAAGGCATATATATATAGTATTGCATACAAAGAAGTCACTTCCCTTGCATAGTGTTAACATGATTTTATTGCAGATTATTGGCCTTTTCGTAAAGAAATGTCTGATCTAATACTAAGGAGTGGAACATTTTGTAAAAATGCTTAGGTCTTCAAAAACCTATAAATTCTAGCTTTAACATTAAATGACACGATTTCCTTTCTACTGTATAAGAATCTCATAATCAGTGTTACACCGCAAACAAAAATTGTCTCCCCAAGATCTTGAATTAGTGTGTTAAGATATGTTGAATGTTCTTTCTCTAAATGCTTAAACTGATTGCAAATAATATTTTCTTCTCTAATAATTTAAGCAATTTAGAGAAGGTAGTTACAGCGAACCCTCGATTCGACGTGTAAAATGCTGTGTATTTGTTTGTTTGATTTGATTCTTTACGTCCCATCAACAATCTTTCAGTTATGTAGGGACGGGTCTTCCTGTATTGAACCAGTACTAAGCCATAATTATATGTCTTGCGCAAGGACACAACGCAGTGACGCCTTTGAGGCTCGAAACAGCGGCCCCTCGGTCTGGAGTCAAGCACTCTACCACTGAGCCACTGCGCTCCCGAAATGCTGTGTAGCTCTGAACACACCAAACCACTGAAGCTGGACTGTTTTACTGAACCGAACCTAGCTTTTGCTTTTATGCACAAATCATTTGCAACCATGTCCCGCTTTTATGCACAAGTCATTTGCAACTGGGGGTTCCTCATTTACATGTGTGAACAGCAAAGTTTCGTGTTTTGCAAAAGGGCCTACTGTTTAAACGAAACACGCGACGAGCTTCATATTCATATTTATATTTTGGGTGATAAAAAGAACTGCTCATTGAGACGGTACTTTTAAGTACCTACAACTTATGTTTTATTTTAAGCATTCAAAGTGTGTTGCAAATATATAAGCTTTATAGTGGTGTTATTCGATTTATGGAATTCTTGTAAACGCTTACAAAACTTTAGCCATATTTAAACCATGGTTTTATATTTTGGGTGCTCAAAAAAGCCATCTCATTGAGACAGCACTTTTAAGACTGATTTTCTTTGCATTTCAAAGATATAAGCTTTACAGTGGTATCATTTATTATGATGGAAAGTCCGTTATACTGATTTCATTTTTGCGTTTCAAATATAAAAGCTTTACAGTGGTGCCATTTGTTATGACGAAAGAAGTCCGATGTATGGGAGTTACAGCAAACCCACGATTCGACGTGCAGAAATGCTGTGTAGTTGCGTGTAAACGGAATCATTTCGATTTTAGTCGGGGAACCAAAGTCGCGTATCGTGCAAAAACACACATTTTTTGCACCCGAAAGGTATACGGCTGGAATTTTGTATACTAATAGTCTTAATAGTGCTTGATATGAAACCACTGTATAGCAATGCGACCAGAATTGCATTTCGCGGAAAAATGCATTTTTGTTTGCCACATAGGTCATGTTAAGCAATCTTCCATAGCATAGAAATTGTGATGTTTCCCTAATCAACAAGATAAAGAGCGTGCTTTAGGTCTTCAAAAGAACCGTTTCATTTAATAGGTCCATTTAAGTACCCACAACATATGTTTTGGTTGAGAAATAACAAAACTATTTTTCCATTACGCACTCTTATCTGGAGGATGGGTATGAGAAGCCGTTTGACTGTTCGATAGTACAATAATACACTATCAAATGCTTTTAAAAGTATGGACAGTCATTTCTGCACCAAAATAATCTTCTTAGGAACATTTTTGTCTTTACAAGTACTATGCGGTTTAATTTCTGCATCTCAGACGGGGACAGACAGGTTTTTCATGGTGACATGATAATAGTTATACGAATTCTTTATACTTATTTTACCACTGTTAAATGATATTTAATGTTTTCAGTAGATAAAATCCCCTTTGTCCCTACAATGACCCTCTGTTTCAAAGCTGCGGTAAATATGGAAGATAAACATCCTTCAAACCTTGTTAAATTTCATTTATGTGTTAACTGCTCTTAAGTTGCCCTGGTATTTAACTACGCACCCGCTGTCATAAACTAAACTACTAAGTATCAAATTATGGTGGTTTCATATTTTTACTTTTCAGCTACCTTTTCTAGTTTGCCATAGAAAATAAAATAAATTGACTTTAATCATGTCCCAAACGTCTGTCTAACTGTATGCAGTGTTTAAACACATTCAATTTAAAAATTATTTATTTATGTAAAAAATATGCAATTCAAACCACTTCAGCGGGAGGACAAAAGTAAATAAGTAAGCACACACTTTTTTACGAGATATGCTTCCAAGCGACATATAAATAATTATCAAATATATTTTGGGGCAATAAATGCAGTTTTAATGAGATTTTAGGAAAAGAAATCTATAAATTTAATTTCAAAATGGGGTGGCCCTAATCTACATGCTTTAAAAATCAATAACCAGTATTATTAGATGACCGCCACTGCTTCTGAGGTCTACGCCGATGTTGTATTATTACATAAACTCAATATTTTTCAATCCTGAACTTTTTTGATAAAAATATATAACATTTTGTAAAATAATATTTTGACATGTTCTTGCTGGGCTTCCGTAGAAAGTTGACTGCTCTGGCGTTATGCAAGTCGATCGAGTCTGCTATACAGTGGTTTCAGATGCACCATTGAATTACCTTTGCAACCATACAAAATCCAGCTGTATACCTTTCGGGTGCAAGGGTAAGCATTTTTTCTACCTTGGTTCCCCGATTATTTTTTGAATTCGTGTAAACCTTTACAAAATATTGTAAACGCGGACGCCCTATATGGAACAATGGTTTTATATGTTGGTTGCTCAAAAGAACCGTCTCATTGAGACAGTACTTTTTAGTACCCACAACATATGTTTGGTTGAAAACATTGAGTATACATTGTATTCCCGTTTTTCAAATATTTTCTATCAATAGTCACTATTCTTATCAACAGTCGTGAAAGACAGCATAATTACTAAAAGAAATTGCCATGAAATTAATTCCTAATCTGAGGGGAATGATTAAGCGTGTTTTTTTCCAGTTGGAAAAGGACTAAAGTTGATATGACAACTTACAGTTTTCATTGGCATACATATACATTATAGTCACTTCGATTAACACTGTATTAAAAAAAAAAATAACTCCAGCTGTTAAGTTTTTAGACTTCATTTTTCGCAATAATTTTTTTATCTTCAATATTAGCAAAATGTGTTCGCGATGAAAATTATTCAGGAGCATCTCCGCCAACTTCTCCAAATGGTTCCAACATCCTAGATGCTGCAGGTTCATCTGTGCTTAGATGCATTCTTTGAACATTTTAAGCAAAGCGCAAATAAACAAAGTCCAAGATGTCAGTCAAAAAGTTACATTGCACCGCCCTAATTCAATTACTAAAGCGATGAATGGCTTGTTCAAATATAATAGAAATCGCGCCTGATTCGCTCGTGCGTTAAGCTAGTAGGGTCATCTCAAAACCGTTCATTTCATAGCACGTGCATAAAAGAAAAATGGCACGTCATGCGATAACCCAGCCTTTGTTCATACAAATGAGCCTGCTTTAAGTTGATCCTGCATATGCACGCCACGGTAAATTCTGAGTATGTTAACGGCAGTTTCATGTTTTGCACAGCCTTTGAAGATAGGGATATGCACCGCTTTCGAATATTTTTTGAAACAACCCCTTGCTGTCACGCCTATATGAATTGTACCTGTCATTAAAAGACAGAAATTTAGGACGAATTCAATTTATTGCAAAATCTTCATCTATATACACAAAGATCTGCTTGCGCTACAAGCACAAGGCCTTTTGGAGAAGTTGGCGGAAATTCTCCTCTACAACTTTCATTGCGAACACAATTTGCTAAATTTGAAGATAAAAAAGTTATTGCGAAATATTAAGTCTAAAAACTTATCAGCCGGAGTAGTGTGTTATATGCTACATGCGTTGTTGGGGCTATTATTTACCATTGGGTCTTAACGCCTTATGTTTGAGTAAGGCTGAAAGAAATAAGAAATATACTTTATAACAGAGTAATGCCCCTTGATTCATGAAAGAATTTTCTTAGTATTTATCCAGCTCTTAGATAATGCTCCCAATTTTAATATTTAATAGGACGTCTGCCCACAGACACTTGGGGTCAGTAGAGAAAAACAAGCCCCCCCCCAAACTTCATCCCCCATTAACTTTTGCATTCTTGCATTTTTTCATTTAAAATATGATATTTTGTATGCTTGAAGTTATACAGGTGTTAGAAAAAATGACCTAGAACATATGGAAAACATTTGAAAAAAATGCATATTGCTCACAATGATAGAAAAATCACAAGATAAACAACTTCGGCTTTGCAATTTCGAACCCCCATCGCCGTCAAAACTGCAATGCGCTCGTAATACTAAACAAACACACAAAACTCTTTCACCGATCAATTCTATATACATTTATCTACTTCCCGATATAGGTAGCTTTCTCTAAGTCTATCGCTTACCTGCTAAATATGACGAACAAAATCAAAACAAACAATTTCAACCATTAATCACAACTTCTTGGCACGCTAAAAGTACTGGTTTCCTGCTTTAAATTGCGTCTCGTTGAGGCCGGTAAAAAAATAATAACGCTAAGTGGGTTAAAGTACTTCCCCTTTGAAGATCTTTGAAGACTGGTTCTCGTTTTCAAACAAAGCAAACTACCAAAACGAGAACCAGTCTTCAAAGATCTTCAAAGGGGAAGTACTTTAACCCACTTAGCGTTATTATTTTTTTACCATTCTCGCGAGACCTGACGATACCTCATCTAGCGGACTTCCTGTGCGACAATGATTTTTTTACCGGCCTCAACGAGACGCAATTTAAAGCAGGAAACCAGTACTTTTAGCGTGCCAAGAAGTTGTGATTAATGGTTGAAATTGTTTGTTTTGATTTTGTTCGTCATATTTAGCAGGTAAGCGATAGACTTAGAGAAAGCTACCTATATCGGGAAGTAGATAAATGTATATAGAATTGATCGGTGAAAGAGTTTTGTGTGTTTGTTTAGTATTACGAGCGCATTGCAGTTTTGACGGCGATGGGGGTTCGAAATTGCAAAGCCGAAGTTGTTTATCTTGTGTTTTTTCTATCATTGTGAGCAATATGCATTTTTTTCAAATGTTTTCCATATGTTCTAGGTCATTTTTTCTAACACCTGTATAACTTCAAGCATACAAAATATCATATTTTAAATGAAAAAATGCAAGAATGCAAAAGTTAATGGGGGATGAAGTTTGGGGGGGGGGGCTTGTTTTTCTCTACTGACCCCAAGTGTCTGTGCGTCTGCCATGCTCAGCCGAGCTCAGAACAGTTTTCATCATATGCTAAATATATCCTATATCCGCGCTTACGCGGATCCGTTTCTAGTTCTTATAAAATATTGGACCGAGTACACATATGATACATTTATGAAAAGAAAATATAAAATAAATAAAATCTGTCTGTCTGGCAGCAGCGATTTCCCCGATTTTTCACTATTGACAGACATCTGGCAGCAGCGATTTCCTCAATTTTTCGCTGGTGACAGACGTCTGGGAGCAGCGATTTCCTCGACGTTTCGCTGCTGCCAGATGTCTGTCAAAAGCGTCTTCCTTTTCTAAATGTAACGTGCCTATAGAACTTCGCTATAACAGTTTTCTCCAACTCGACACAGGAATTTCTACCCGTTACTATCGAAGAAAATTACGGACACAATCTTCTTGAACATTTTTGTTCGCTAGGCAATAATATGGTGCCTCGCATTTCTTGAGGCATGGACTCTGTTTGAACCCTTCCGCTTAGGTTCGTAAAAGTAAACCCAGGTCGGCCACTAAAGGCCGTTTTGCTATATATCCTGGGTACATTTTGAGCATTTTTTACAACTGCGACCCGGATCCTCTTTTGCTCGTTTGTCAGCAAATGAGGTACCAACCGTTCATTAATTTTCTTATACTTCAGTACTTCAGACGTTTCTTCAAATTGGCATGCGCGGATTTAGAAACTTTGACGTTTGTTTTTAGTTGCAGAGGGGAGGATCCAAATACCACTATAAGCGGGTCATCATCGTCCCGCCAGCGAAATGCCATATAAATGGCGTTTCGCTGGCGCGCCAATGATGGCCCAACATTGAATGCTTGCTTGGTAGCTTTGTGACTTGCAGGGGATACGGACCAGTATTGCTAAGAAAACCTATATTTCTTGTGATTTTTCAGGGGGTCCGGACTCCCTGCCCCCCCCCCCCTCTGGATCCGCACATGAATGCCATGAACATGTGATAACGACATGTTTGGGAATCGGGCTGACTTTCTCAAAGTAAATCTTTGTGATTTTCAGGGGATACGGACCAATATTGCTAAGAAAACCTTTATTTTTGTGTTTTTAGTGGGTCCGGACCCCCTGTTCCCCAACTCTGGATCTGCACATGAACGTCATGAACATGTAAAAACGACATGTTTGGGAATCGGGCTGACTTACTCAAGGTAAATCTGTCATACTTTTTAGCGAATCACGTTGTGTTTTTATCGTTATGTTTGGTCGCTGTTGTTGCAGCACGCCAAAAGCGAGCAGCCTCTTTAAGCTGCTGCAGTCCCTCTCTTAAATTTAGCCACCCACCTGTGAACCGTGCTGAAGGAAATTTTGTCCCTCCCGTTAAATATCACACAATGTCTTTGAAAATATGTAGCTTTCAAGCCAAGTTTCGACCTACCTTCATTACGCCCAAATTACGAACACATTTTCAGCTCATATCCAAGGCATTTTGGATGCGACTAAGGGGTAGGCTTTCGAATATCCATTACTGTAACAAGGTCAAGGAAGCTATGAGAGGGAACTTTCGCTATGTTACGCATTATAGATAGATAGAGGATCCAGGATCCCCATGCGCGGATCCAGAGGAGGGCTCCCGGAAAATCTCAACGCTATAGGGTTCTTTACCAGTACACGTACTTGTCTGGGTCCCCTGAAAAATAAAAAGCTACAAAGCAAGCATTCAACGTTGGACCACCATCCTGGTGAGCCGATGATGGCCCGATTTTAGTTGTATATTTGTTTGGATAAAACAAGACACAAAAATAAACATTGTCAAAGTTGGAGCCTTCTGAAATAACTTTCTGGATCCACGCATGTTCCCTGATTAATTGTGCGGTTCCGGGTCCTCACTTTGCCTTAGTCGTATTTATAAACGGAGTGGCTGCTGCCAGTTAACTGGTAGCAGCGATTTTACGTTAAAATGGCTGCTGCCAGTTGACTGGTAGCAGCGATTTTAACGTAAAATGGCTGCTGCCAGTTAACTGGTTATAGCCATTTTAACGTGAAATCGCTGCTGCCAGTTCGCTTCAGTATTTTTATTGTAGTATGTATAGAAAGTTATTTTGCATCGACTGAAGTAGCAAAATGTTAGTGAATGCCTTACTTAATGAGTTGTTTAACGTGTTTCCAAATTTGTTTCATGTTAAAGTGTGAGTATGGGCTATGTTTAGCTTCCAAAAACGTAAAAGAGTGACTATATAACAAACAAACAAACAAATATGTTGTTGCTAGTTTTGATTAATTTTAAAAGCGCACATCTTATTATTACGGAAAATAATAGTTTTGCTGTTTGAATCCCATGGCCTTTTTAATGGACCCAACAATGCAAGAATTTAAACTAAAACATCTTCTGCTGAAATTATTTGAAATTACAATCTCCTATCATTCTTCAGGAGTTAATACTTTGCAATGTCACTTCATGTACAAAAACCTAAAGAGTTTTGTTAGTCGCTGTGAGTGCGTAAGCTGCTTCGATAACATCCTGGTCGTAAACCCCGAAGAAAGGTTTACTCACGACGCGGCTCAAAAAAAAGTTGGGTTCTTGTTTTTGGGTCGGCTTCGATTGATTTGTCTTTTGTCACTTGTATTTTCTTTCCAATATAGAAGCGTATATTGTTCTGTTGATTATAGTTAAAGGGTTGCGATGAATAATTATTAGAATGATTTACGTAATTGTAAAAATACCAACGAGGCTCATATTATTTTATGGGGAACTTATTGAAAACTTAACTTAGGATAATGAAGGTAAAACGCTGTTCTTTTTGAAAAAAAAATGAGTACTGAGACGTTCACGTAATGCAGGATGCACAGGACGATCGTAGTCAAATATGTTTAAATTATGTCACAAAAGGGCCTAATGTATTTGCTAACATTAGTCGTTAATTTTATTGTTGCTTTCTATACAATGTTTGTACGATATATATATGTTCTTCAAAAGCAAAATAAAATTAATAAAACTTAAAATCCCATTTTGTTTCCAAACCCTCTGCGCGGATCCAATGGGGGAACTGCGGATCCGGACCTCTGACCCTCCATTTTAAATTGTGCAACTTTGTCTGAACCAGCCTGGTCTCCGACTAGACACCCTCTCCCCTCCTGAGACACATTTCTGGATCCAGGTTTAAATTATTGCATGTATAAACACTGGTTTGCACCATGAGTCACCAACTCAAACCTTCTTGTCAAAATAAAAATAAAAAATTAACTGGAAGCAGCGAATTCACGTTAAAATCGCTGCTACCAGTTAACTGGCAGCAGCGATTTTTACGTAAATTCGCTGCTGCCAGTTAACTGGTAGCAGCGATTTTAACGTGAATTCGCTACTGCGAGTTAACTGGTAGCAGCGATTTTAACGTAAATTCGCTGCTGCCAGTTAACTGGTAGCAGCCCTTGCCATTTATAAATGAGCCGTGGCATGAGATTTCCAACAATATGGTATGTGCGACCAGCAAAGGCTAAGACCAGCCTGCGCTTACGTGCAGACTGATCAGAGCCTTTGCTGGTCGCTTGAATATTCTATGACTGTTAAACTACTGACCGAACCCCATTTGAGGTTTCTAAGCTTATTAGGATGCTGTAGAGGCTCGTCTGAGCCTACACTTGTGAAAATGCAACATTGTTGGAAATCACGTGTCACGGCTCAATTATTGTTGTCTAATTGCATGTATGATTTGTATTGAAGAAAGCACATGCCATGGGATGGTCATTGACCCACAAGATTAAGATGTCCGGTGCCTTGAGTAAGACAAATTAATCCTTGATTTAGTAGGGGAAGAGCCGCCAGTGCTTAAAGCCCCGTTCTCACTATCCGGTTTAAGCCCCATTCTCACTGTGCAGATGTAGCCACGGTTCATCTCGATGCAGGGCAGCCGGTATACCGTGATGCACCGGGACACATTTCATAAAAAATAAATTGCGTTCTCACCTTGCCGACGTTACCCCGGCATAGCCCCGGTTCTCGAGAAAGAAGACGCCGGTTGATCCCCGGTTCACCACGGAGCACTTACGGTGCAGCACGGTGGAGCCACGGTTCATGCCGGTATACCACGGTGTTACCCAGGTTGTTTACGGTGATGTCCCGGTAACTGCCGGTTGCGCCACGGTTACATGCCGGTAGGGCCACGGTTGCGTCCCGGTGCTACTCTACACTATAAAACCATGATAAAAAAGTGGAGTAACATCAGTTTGCTTCTGTCTCTGTCGCATAACAGTTATGACACAAATTGGACTGCACAGCCATATACGAGTTACTAGAGGAATCATGATCTGTGTAGCGAAAGCAAATGCCTAGTAACCTCGCAGCTCATTAGCATGACAAATAAGCAGAAGCAGACCTGTTTTCTTACGACGAGGTTTAAATGTTGTTGATCTGGGCCCAGAATTACAATGCCTCCTTAAAGTTAAGGAAGACTTAATTTAAGTATTGATACTTCAACATGTACGTTAAATGCTTAATAAATTGCCAAGACCGATGCACTGCTCATGGTCAAAGATATCATTGTGATCTACAGAAAAAATGAAACTATTTTGGTTTTAATCAGTTTGGAAACGTTATTTTTCGCATCCTGGAAATTAAATACTTAACTTAAGTACTCCTTAACTTTAAGGATACATCGTAATTCTATGCACAGATTGTCTTGCTTTTTCGTAAAAATATATAAACACTTTGAGCGGGCCATGTGATTTCCAACAGTGTGATATTTTGAGAAGTGTAGACTCAGACAAGCCTGTGCAGTGCCCAATTAAGCTTTAAAGTTGTTCGGTCAGTAGCTTCACCGTTATAGAATAATCAAGCGACTAGCAAAGGCTCTGATCAGACTGCACCTAGGATTTGCTAATGGCAACTACCACATTGTTTGAAATCTCATGCCGTGGCTCATATATGCTTGACTCTTCAGTAACTATAAGTGCCTTTATTCATAAGCTTTGAAAATGAGCACATTTATACTGCTGACAATTTAACCAACTTGTGAGGAATGGACTGTCCCATCCTTATCATTTGAATGAATCCACTTTCATTTTAGGGGCAGCAGGAGTGACTTCTCATTTTTATTTTGCATTTTATTACATATACATAGTCAGTGGAACTGCACGGTTTATCACGGTGAAGACACGGATGTTCCTGGATTGCGCCGGTATCGCCCCGACGCCGTCCCAGTGGATACACGGTTGCTCTCGGCGTCTTCCCGGTTTATCACGGTATTTGACAGCCTTCCCGGTTACTCCCGGTGAGTCCCGGTTGTTTTAAACATTTTAAAACAACCGGGGACATGAGCCGGTTCAACACGGTTCATCCCGGATCTCCAAGGTTGTCCACGGTGCCGCCACGGTTGTGACACGGTTCATCATGGTTCATCCCGGATCATCAACAGGGATGAACCGACACCTTAAACCGGTACAGTGAGAACGGGGCTTTAAGGTGCCGGTTCATCCCGGTTTGATGATCCCGGATGAACCGTGCCACATTCGTGGCGGCACCGTGGACAACCTTGGAGATCCGGGATGAACCGTGTTGAACCCGCTCATGTCCCGGTTGTTTTAAAATGTTTAAAACAACCGGGACTCACCGGGAGTAAACCGTGATAAACCGGGAAGACGCCGGGAGCAACTGTGTCTTCACCAGGACGGCGTTGGGGTGATACCGGCGCAATCCGGGAACATCCTTGTCTTCACCGTGATAAACTGTGCGGTTCCACTGCCTATGTATATGTAATAAAATGCAAAATACAAATGAATAGTCACTCCTGGTGCCCCTAAAATGAAAGTGGATTCATCCAAGTGATAAGGATGGGAAAGTCCATTCGTCACAAGTTGGTTAAATTGTCAGCAGTATAAATGTGCACATTTACAAAGCTTATGAATAAATGCACTTATAGTTCCTGAAGAGTCATGCATATATGAGCCGCTACATGAGATTGCCAACAATGTGGTAGGTGCCATTAACAAAGCCTCAGATCAGCCTGCGCCTAGGCGCAGTCTGATCAGAGTCTTTGCTACATGTAGTCGTTTGATTATTCTATGACTGTTAAGCTACTGACGGAATAGCTTTAAAGCTTAATTGGGGACTGCACAGGCTTGTCTGAGTCTACACTTCTCAAAATATCATACTGTTGGAAATCGCATGCCCCGCTCATAATGTTTATATATTTTTACGAAAAAGCAAGACAATCTGGGCCTAGAACTACATGAATGCATCCTTAAAGTTAAGGAGTACTTAAGTTAAGTATTAAATTTTCAGGATGCAAACGAAAATTAACGTTTTCAAACTGATTAAAATCAAAATAGTTTCATTTTTTTCTGTAGATCACAATGATATCTTTGACCATGAGTACTGCATCGGTCCAAGCAATTTAAGCATTTAATGTACATGTTGAAATATCAATACTTAAATTAAGTCTTCTTTAACTTATAGGAGGCATTGTAATTCTGGGCCCAGATCAACAACATTTAAACCTCGTCGTAAGAAAACAGGTCTGCTTCTGCTTATTTGTCATGCAAATGAGTTGCGAGGTTACTGGGCATTTGTTTTCGCTACATAGATCATGATTCCTCTGGTAACTCGTATTTGGCTGTGCAGTCCAATTTGTGTCTGTTCGATGTTTTTTCTTTGAAGACATAATTGATTTGCGATAGGGACAGATGAAAACTGATGTTACTCCACGTTTTTATCCTGGTTTTATAGTGTAGAGTAGCACCAGGACGCAACCGTGGCCCTACCGGCATGTAACCGTGGCGCAACCGGCAGTTACCGGGACATCACCGTAAACAACCTGGGTAACACTGGGGTATACCGGCATGAACCGTGGCTCCACCGTGCTGCACCGTAAGTGCTCCGTGGTGAACCGGAGATTTACCGGCGTCTTGCTTTCTCGAGGACCGGGGCTATACCGGGGTAACGTCGGCAAGGTGAGAACGCATTTTATTTTTTATGAAATGTGTCCTGGTGCATTACGGTATACCGGCTGTCCTACATCGGGGTGAACCGTGGCTACATCGGCACAGTGAGAATGGGGCTTAACCCTTAAAGCGCAAATCACAACAAGAGTCGTTTGATTTTCTCGTCTGCCGAAATGTTCAAGAAGCCTCTATGGCAAACAGTGTGGACCCATATCAAACTGCTCCTAAAGGAGAAGTCTGTTCTGGATCCACGCTGTTTGCTTTTATACTTTAATTCCCCAGTAATGTTGGGCAATTATGTGCAGCGGACTGCTTCAGCAGACGACATTTTAAGATGCATTTTTTTCTTGGCGCTTTAAGGGTTAACTGAAAATCGTTGACTGGGACGTAAAGAATCGATTCATACAAACAAACAAAAAATATACTTTTGGCTTAAATTAAATCAGATTTTAAAAGTTTAGGATATTCGTTGAAATATCTATCATTAACACAGTTGCTCAATTGCAACATTATAAAGGAGTACATCAATGCTTCTGTGTGCTAGGTTGTTATTTGAGCAAGCCGATGATAGGATGAACTATTGCAGATTTTAATCAAAAGGTAACATTATTGACATAAGCCAGAAGTGCAGTGATTAGAAACCAATTTTGTGTTATTGCGTTAACTCTCAATAATATGCATGCCCGAATAAAAAAGTTTGTCAAGTTTTATTAGAATTATATGACAGACCGGGAGACCGACAAGATGTCGAAAGAAAAACATTGAAACGACACAATATCTAATAACCTAAACATTGAAGAGAAAAAGCGTCGAAAGCCAGAAAATCTAAAATTTTGCACAACGGGAACGTCGGGAAAACTCAGTTCCTGGCTGGTTCTTGCTGTCACAAATATGATGACATGTGGTTTTAAATTTTATTTTAACTTGAGGACACAACCTGTAGATGGACAGCTAGCATAATGCAAATGTTCTTAACAGTAGTTCACAGTATAGCTGAATGCAGGTGTAATTATGTAATTAGTGGTCAGTAGTGGCTAGGTGAGAATTATTTACCTGTAAAAGTGTTCAGAAAACAGGTGAGAATTGTGAGTGAATAATTATAGATGTACCACGACCTCTGACCAATGACCTTTGGGTCTTTCTATTTCAAACGATTGATGCAGAATGCGTAAAATGAGCCAGTCTGGATGGAACATATGTGAATGTCAAAGCTTTTATAATAAATGTAAATAAATGCCTGAAACCTTTTTTCTAGAACAACGCATCGATATTGTAGATAGAGTCACGCTTCAAAGCTTTTGGTAGATCAGTAGTAACGGTGTTATTACAATCATTCTTGGTTTAGTTTTTGAACAGTGCAGATAAAAATTTATTAGTTTGTGGTTTCACTAGAATGACTGACAAAATGACATTGGGGACACATACTTAATAGTGATATATGGAAATACATATAGAGAGAGACTGTTGTGATTTCTGTAAGTAGTTTTATTAAACTGGCGCCGTTAAACCGGTTTAAGCCCTCCAGTAAAATATTTTACTGACCGTTCCAAGGCGGTACTTCTTTTGTGGATCTTTTATGTTTTTGTTCTGTCTTGTGTTTGCTATGTTTTGTGCGCGTCTGTTTATATGTGCTTTGTGGTCACCTGCTGGGAAAGGGCTGACCTCTTGGCTCTCGTTTGTGGTGTCTTCTGTGAGTTTGTCACTTTCCCATTGGTATCCTGGGTCAGGTGTGGTACTTGATTGTATCGATTCCTGATCTTTGCACCTTATTACTTTTATTTTATGACTTTGCCCTGCACATGAAGCAAATTTTATTCATATATTTGCATTAGCCAGTGCACGGAGCAGTGACAGTCTGAATATCAAATTGAACTGAAATATTCTTGTGAATAGACTAGCTTAAGATATGATTTTCAAGTACAAACTTTACAGAAGTCTATGTTGATTGCAGGGCACATATCGTTCAATAACTTGTAAAATATTTGCGGGGTAGGCATATGGTTATTATTTACTTATGGCTGGTATTTTAGTACTACATTTAAGGTCTAAATTGTGTACATTTAACTGCGATTATTTTGTACAGTTAAGTTAGATTATACTGTACAGTTATTTGCGACTGTAGTGTACAGTTTATAGCAATCATGGTGTAAAGTTGATTGCTGGTGTACTATATAGTTTATGGCAAGCTGGTGTACAGCTGATTGTGAGTGTACTGCACAGTCAGTTGCAAATAGCTCAAATAACTTACATGATCTGAATCTGATAATGTTGTACAATTAGTTGCAAATATATTGTGCAATCAAGTATATATGGTCTGTGTAACACATATCTAGTATTTGAGTGTTCTGTACAGTTATTTTGGATTATACTGTACAGTTAGTTGAATACTGTCTATATAGCAAATGCCATACGATTAAGATAACTTTTAGCAGACTTAGATCAAAATGTGATTTTTTTTGAAAGTAATATTTGTTTCTACTTGAACGTTGATTGACAAGAGACTTAGTATACTTACATTTATTCAGGTGGCCATTTTATTTGGGACTTTGACTGATTGCTCAGAGTTGGCACCCATTAATATGCCATTGACATAGGAATGCTTAGAGCTTCTGACTTAGTGTCATTATCCTATAGACTTAGTGTCTAGCTTAGTGCATTCCTGTGTAGAAAATCGTTATGGTTGGCTTTGTGCATTACTGTGTGGAAATGCTGTGTGTCCAAAGATGGTCTATAAAGTGCATATTGCACAAGCAGAGAGTTACATATTAAATGATTGCCAAATATAACTGTGTGTAGATACTGACTTACTGGGTCTTAATAAAAATGATGTGTGAACTTAGTCCTTATTAGTTTACTTTTCAAATATATTATGATATGCAAACAGGGATGGTCCTCGGTATACGTGACACTTGCATTGGACCGCGTATAATATTTCAAACTAGTCAAAACGACCAATTCTATTAACAATTTTTATTTTTTTTCTGTTATAATTTAAACTGGAAAAATCGATGTTTTCTATATATTTGGCTACTTTTTTGGTCTTTTTTGATGTGATTTTTGATGTTAGTTTAGAGCATCTGTCGAATCTGTTTTAAGTTGTTTCGACGTTTTGTCATTTCAATGTTTTTCTTTTCATGATTTGTCATAGACCCATATAACTTAAAATGTCAAGTAATTTTGGTCTCATGATTTCGCAAGTTACGTACATGCGCGGATCCAGACGTGGGGGGGGGGGGGGGGCAGAGGGTCCAGACCCTCCCCCTGAAAAATCACAAAAGTATAAGGTTTCTTTGCAATACTGGTTTGGATCCCCTGCAAAATCACAGAGCTACCAAGCGAGCAATTAGTGATTGAGCATCATTGGCACGCCAGCAAAACACCATTTAAATGGTGTTTGGCAGGCGGACCGTTGATGGAGGCTCCATTTTTATAGTGGTATTTGGATCCATTCATTAACTAAAAAAAAAGAAAAAATAGTTGGACCCCCTCTGAAAAAAACTTTTTGAATTTGTGCATGATGTATGGGTTTTTGGCTTTATTTGAACAAGCATTTGTATCTTTCATGAATCTGAAAATATTTAACAAAATATCTCTTCAGCTAAAGTATAGATATACAAACCTTTGTTTGCATTTTTAATAAACTTAGATTTTCATGGGTACTGTCGTGTCAACTAGGAGTGACAGTAACATATTTTTTGTTTACAATTGTTAAGTAAAGCATTGGCTTGTACACTCTACTTGAGCTAACGTTAAACAATAGGGCCCACTTTGAATCAAACTATAGTTCCTACAAAACTTCTGACGTCGTAGATGCCTGGGCACATTTACACGTGAACGGCTAAAGTTGCAACTTTGGTTGGTTAGCAAATAAACAAAGTGAATAGTCCTGTTTGTCCATTTTCAATTCTTCATTGTATACAAAAAGGAAGTGTATAAACTGCAAAGTCTACCCAAATTAACAATTATGAATAAGTGTGACCGCACATAGAGCACAGCGAGGATTTACCTTATAAATCTAATCATTTTGAGGCTACTGACAGATCTTGTAGCCATCTTGCTAGGTAGGTCGAGTGGAGGGAACCAGGCACGCTACTAGAGTAACGGTGCTTTGACCCACCGTTGATCTCTAGTAGATTCGTGACGTCATTATAGTAGCGACTATCGATGTTCGAATAAAAGTAAAGTTACTATAGTAGAACTATAGTTCGATCCAAAGTGGTATTCAAAAAAATAAATTTTAATAGGGCTGGTCTTTAACCCATTTAAGCTTAGCCTCCTTTGAACACAGCGTCTGATCAGGTTCTGCACTGTTTGCTAAAGAAACGTACTATTAAAATTTGAATTACGATGAAAAAAGCTACCCTAAAACCCTTAAAACGGAAAAGGATTGGTTCAACTGAAAGGAGTGACAAATTCCATTTGGCTTAAATGGGTTAATAAAACGTTGATATCTTTTTTATATTCTGGTCCATCAGGAATATCGGGTTCTCACAGAAAGCAGAATACCACCTTACCCGGTGCTAGGGGGCGTGAGAATTGCTGCACTTTCCAATAGTTCTCATGAACAGACACAATAAAACTGACTCTGCTGTTGTCTTATATTGTAGTTTCTCTCTATTTCAGAAGGATCCCGTTATTCCAGATAAATAAGGACTTAAATTCACAAAATGTTAGTCAAAATAGATCATGTTGACATCTGAGCATATCATTTATCATATGGAAAGCGGACAGCCCATTCAATCCCAAATTTGGCACGCAAAAGATCTACAACTTGATTAGCGGCTGCTGTGATATTTCCTCGCATTTCTTTCGTGTATAGATCGTTTAGTGTCAAAGTTTCTCCATTCTTTCCAATGACCGGCTTCTTCTGTCGACGAAATAGGCCTTCTCTATCATTGACTGTGCAGTCTAAATTCGTTTTGCTAACCGTTATATTGAGGAATTTAAAGACCCTTTGCAATTCGTTGGAGAGGTCGTATTTTAGATTTTCGTACATAAGAGGATAAAGGGGTCCTGGGAAGAGTGTTAGCCACATAATATGGTAATCTCGCCACTGAGGAATCTGGTAATATACATGTTCGTCCCACACTGAAATATACACAGCATATAAATAGGTCAGATAATCATGTATTTGGATGTTTAAAATCGTGATTATTGTTTAGTCTTTACTTTAGCTTGTGTTTTGTGGTGCTCGAAAGAACGCCTTTTATTGGCGGTTCTTTTGAGTACCCAAACCACGTATTTTGTTAGAGAAATACGAAAAGCAGGCTGTACTTTACGGATATGAACATATCTAAGAAAACAAGCCAATTGTTACTAACGATACCAATTTAAATTTACAGGATTTTATTTGCCAGAATAAAGGCAGAGCGAAGTTGACATTCAAACTGATGTAACAGATTTTGCAATGTTCTTTTAGAATGTTTGACGGAAACGTAGAATATTTAAAGTAAAAAGTGCAGTAATGAAATCTTACTTACATGTATTGGTAGCTTTTAAGTAATTCATGCTAAAACAGCTGATGCTAATTTCCACTATACGGAATATGACATGACCAATTTATAGCAAAGCGTTATATGGATATTAACACTAAGAATGAGTTTCAAACACGTCAGGGCATGGATTCAAGACATATGCAAAAAGTCAACTGTTCAGACAAAAAGTATTGGGAGAACACTCTACTCAGTATAAACATTGTTATCGATTACAGACGTAAATGCAATGTTAACAAAGTATAAATGTACATGATTTTGGTGGTTAGTATCTACGCATTTCTTATTACCATGGGACTTTTAATTTAATCATCTCTAAAGCAAATAATATTTCTTTCACATTGAAAAGGATACCATAAAGTTCAGATATTTGCAACAGTGTGACTTTAAAGACTCTATTGCCATTTATGCTACATGTGTGTATGATATAGTATACCAAATATTGAAATCTTATATCAGATTTGTCTTTGACGGTATTGCCTTTCGATGAAAAAATAATTATTGACCTCATTTATTGTAATTCATTAAGCGCTCAAATGAAGATTGGACCACCACGTGAGATTTTGGTACTTATCACATATTAGCAAACATCTCGGATCCATTGATTGCTTATGCTGATGCAGTCGAGTTAGCCATATTAATTCTGGTCTGAGTCTGCATCTATATATCCATACTTTATGGATGCAGACAGCACAGTCTCTGGTAAGTCTGCACATTTACAAGGCTTGCTTGAGCCCTCATTTCTTGACACTGCAATGGGTACTGGTACCAAATCATATGTGCTGGCTCATTTGATTCATTCTTTGGTACTTGTTATAGTCTATTTAGCTTGATTTGAAATATCCAAAGGCTTAAAATGATGCTGCATCATAAAAATGATTTTGTTCTTTTGTGGCATGTTTAGTACTAAGTTTAATATAAACAAGGTTACTAAGTCTTATTGACAGAAATAATTCAAATAAAAAATCCAAATGAACTGTTGAAGTCCTTACATATAGTCATGTCCATAATACAATATTAACAATGCAAGGGGTCTTTTCTAAGCATTTACCTTTCACTTTTAAATATATGACTAAACTGAACATTTAAACAAATGCTGCACTAGCTTACAGTCTACACGTTTCACATAATTGTTGAAACTGGCAAAATAGATGATCAGTGTAATAATCTCCTTAAATATTCTTGTAATGAATGTTACAAAGATTATTTTTTTCTTTTTTGCCAAACTATGCTGATTACTTCATTTGTCATTGAAAAGACCAGGGATAACACCTATATAAATTCTTCATTTCTCAATGTTAACTATGATTGAAATGGCTTAAAATTCGACAAATTGTGAGCTAGCTTTCGTCCTTAGTTGTTTTCGTTAAAGGTGTTGTAATCAATAGCTGGTCAGCTGTATATGTATGTGGTTGGCTCACACTTTTGGTAATAGATCTTACTAAGCTACTACATGTTTAAATTCATGTTTTGTCTAAACTGAACTGTAGACAGTAAGGAAAAAATGTCATATATAGATCATTCCATGTATTAAATTAAGTTAACACATACAAGTGTCAAGAGATAAATGATATTATTCAAGCATTTAAGAAACATGATTTGATTATTAAAATAAGTAGTTTCTATAAGTGGTGTTAACAAATTTGATAAAAAACCTCTTGATTAAAAAGCATTTTATGTGCTTTGGATTAAAGGTATTTTTTTCATCACCTGTGCTTTCGTCAGAGTTTAATTTCACTTATATTTTATGTTAAAAACGACATTTTTCATTAATTCTCTCATTGTTGAGCCCTAAAATGGCATATAATGCTATTTTGGCACAAAATTAATGTATTCAAAAGAAATTAACGTATGTAACAGCAATAAAAGTTACCTAAATGAGTTAAATCATACTGCTAGCCATTAACTTTTAATTACAAGATCATATTGATTTGTAAGATTAAGTAATAATATTGATATTTACACTAAAGGAGTTCCTATTATTTATGGGTAACATAATAAACTCTGCATTTGCAGTGTAACATACGAACCCATGAAGACCTCACATGAATTATTATGTGGCTGATATAATGTGGTTTCAGAAAATCATAGTGTACAAAACTCCTTCTAGGAGGTATTTTGGCTGCACACGGTCTAGTGATTGCACAGGGCTAAATAGTAGTTTATTTTAAACAAAGTAGCGTATATAACTGCAATAGAGTATTCATATGTTGTTTTCACACATCTGGCTATTTACTGCATTTAATTAAATGCATTTAGGACAATCAGCATGTGGATAAATAAAAATTATGTATAGCTTTGTATTTGAACAATATAATTTGGAGATGTTTTAGGGTAACGTAGTAAACATGGCTGCTACACGGTAACGTCTCCACTGCCAGATGGCCAGATGTCATTTTGCTTCTTATATAACGTAGTTTTTGAGAATTAGAGTGTACAAGATTACCCTTGGGTTGAAGGGGTCTATTAGCAGCTCACGGTTTACGCTATTGTCTGTGAACTTGTAAATACAAAAATATGGATGCTCGTCTAAAAGCAGATGTTTGCATGACTTAACACATGCAAATTTAACTGACTAAATCATTATATTCCGTTGTTGTTAAAGCATCCAAAAATGCTCTTGATAAAAATAAAAAAGTGGAAATGGCACTGGTATGCTGGATGGATTGGAAACCACATAAGCACACTTTTCAGCGTAAAATTGTAAATATCTTCTTACTCATCTCTTTAAACATATGCTTTAGTTACTCAAAAGAACCGTCACATTGAGACGGTTTCTTTTGAGTTCCCAAAACATATATTTTGGTTGAGATATAAGAAAATTAGTGTTGATACACACTCTTAACTGAAGGCCTGGAACTGTGTGCATTTTGTACTTACCGCCGTTTGTAAACAATTTGTTGTTAGTGTATCCTAAATGCTTTCCCCCAAAGCGATAGTGAAAATAGGTCAGGAGGTTCTCATAGGGATTTCTGATGATCAAGACAGCCCTTTTATAGCGGTTTGTAATTTCATAAGATTTCCATCTGTGTGATTTCACACCTAGAACTCTGTCATACTGGTCATAGCATTCAAATGGAAAACTTGTATTCTTTAACAGCTTATCACAGTAGACGCTTGCTGTGCCAATACCTACAAAAATCAAAGCACTGAGAGTACTGATGGGAACGACGTATTACCCATAAAATGAGCGTTTGTTCTATCAAATAAGCAGAGATAATGAGCTTGTCAAATGAATCTTGCTTATTGTTAAATCCTGGGTGTTTAATATCGAATTACGCTCTATGTTAGTGCAAAAGAAAATCTACAATTATGCTGGGGGCTATTTTTGGCGTTTAAAAGTTGACCAAGCTAAAGAAAGCTAAAGAAGTTAACTTATTTATTTTATGTTTATACTTCATTGGTAGCAGACATATATACTAAATTGCTCATACAGTAAAACCTGTCTATAACGGTCACTCTCAAAAACTCCAAAAATTGATTTTCAAGCCCAATTATCGCTTAATGCAGGTAACAAGTATTGCAGAATGCTCCAATGGGAGCATTCTGCAATACTTTCGACCTCATTAAGCTACCATTTGCCACTAAGATCCTTTTTGTCTGTTTTAAGTGGTCCGTTAAGACAGTTTTACTGTATCTTGTGATTTTTTCTGTAACTTAGATCAAAGCTTCATAATATTTTTAAAGAAAAAAATTGACAAGATGGCTAAAGTGCTGATGATTGCTCATCTGTGACAGTTTGATGCTTGATATTTAGGTACTTATCACATCAGGGAACAGCAATGGTTCAAGACGAGCCAGGCTTACTCACCAGAGCCTTAATGCTCGCATACACGATACAGCCAGTACATGAGATTTATAACAATGTGGTATGTAAGACCAGCAAAGCTTCAGATCAGCCTGCGCTTACGCGCAGTTTGATCAGAGCCTTTGCTAGTCGCTTGAGTATTCTATGATTGTTAAGCTACTGACTTAACACCATTTGGAGTTTCTAAGCTTAACAGGAGGCTGCAGAGGCTCGTCCAAGTCTACACTTGTCAAAATGTCAAATTGTTGGAAATCCCATGTCACGGCTCAATTATATAGCCCTCTAGCGTCGCTGGAATCGTCAGCAGATAGGCGTTTTAGAAGCATATGATTAGTTACATGTTGGCCTCGTCAAGAGAAAATCTGTCTTCGGGGTTTACGTCAAAGCGAGATTCAAACCAGTCTCTTCAGCTACAGAGACTATCTATAAAATTGAAATTTTACCCATTGCAAGTTTACATATGGAACTTTCCAAAAAGCGAATAATTAACGCGCTGATCAGACTGCGCAGATGCTTAGGCTGGTCTGCGCCTGTGTTGTTCACAACCCCCGAAGACGGGTTTTCTCGCAACGAGGCCCAATTGTGAGTTCCAACAATGTGGCTTTTTGACATAAATAGACTCAGATGAGCCTGTACAGCCTCCTTTTAAGCTTAGAAACTCCAAATGATGTTCGGTCAGTAGCTTAACAGTCACAGAATATTCAAGTGAATAGCAAAGACTCTGATCAGACTGCGCGTATGCGCAGGCTGATCTGAGACCTTGCAGGTCGCACATACCACATTGTTGGATATATCGTGTCGCGGCCCATATGTGCTGATGTCATCTGTTCTAAAACCTAGTGTGGTGAAGCAAATGATTTTTGTCCAGCTTTATTCAACTAGATATAGACTGGTAGTTATTTTCCAGGAAACAGCTAGAAATCACTTTTGGGAGGCCAGAATGTTAATGCAAAGTTATATGCTAGAAACTGATCAGTAACCCATGCTGAATAATACCTGCTCTGTCTGCACTCCAGAAAATGGCCCTTATGCAAATTACAGAGGTCAAAGGTCACCAAGTGCATTTTTGCATTTGTAGCGTCATATCAATGTATATAACAGTTTTCGGGTTCATTTTTCAGTTGATACTTGTCTTAAAACATGTTAAGAAGATGGTTAAGCCTAAGGCTGTTTTTAATGTTTACCAGAAAAAGGAGATGAATTTTTGGGTTTTCAGTTAACATCAAAGCACTAAAAGTACTAAAATGTTAGCGATACTTTTTGTGTTGTAGACATATCCTAAAATGTATGTATTCATTGTATTTATTAATTTACAGGAAAGTTTTTGTTATTAAAGACCAATTCAGTTTAGATTTTAGGCACTTTAATTGGAGATATAGTCAGTGTTCCTCAAAATGTAAATGCATATGAGTGGATGTAGGGTGAATATGTTTGTTATGCCTGTACAAGTACTGTTTAGTTTTTACAGGTGCTAGTTATTCATTTGAAATGTTATTACAAAACAAGCCATTTGGTGTACATGAACAATTCATGCCAGACAAAGTTAAGTTTAAATATGTAAGCATAATAACAGACCAAACCCTTGAGAATACCAAAAAGATATGTAAAACTGTTGTTGGCTTGTGCCAATTACAAAGGATGGCAATACTTGTGATGTATGATGTTTTGCCTACAACAAAGTAAGCACTCATAAAATGATTGACATCCTAATAAGGAGAACATTGTATTGGAAGCAAGAGTCAAACCATGCATGTCCAAATTGTGATGAACGTCATGAGAATATAATGGAACTGCCTGATCATGTTAATGTGTCAAAAAGGTTCTTCCAACCTTGATAAATCTGACTAAGGTTGGTGTCGTTGGTTGCCTCTGATGAAATATCGACAGTATTACTCAGGTTTCTTGTGTGGGGAAGTGAACAAATAAATGATTTTGAAAGAACAGACTAATGCAGAATTTGGAAAGGTTTCATAATTCTATTAAACAGAATGGATCTCATATACGAACTTACTAAGTGACTTTACAGATATCAGAGAACAAAGGCTCGCCATGAACTTTTTGAAAGATGTTAAGTCAGTAAGGAAGCTCGTCGTGATAAAAGCTTAAAGAAGAATGCATGTCATTAATTTTAAAATACTACTCTGTTTATTGCAAATGCTGACAGAAAACTCTTTCCCTGTGACAGAAAATCAGATATGGTAGCTATTTTGGAAGCAGGGGGTATCTCATAATAACAATAATTGAAGGTCAAGCACTTATGCACACAGTTTGTAGAAAGACCAATGCAAACGCTTTTGGCGATTTTACATACGACTTCACTGAAGCTACCAGTAAAAATATTGAATCAAGAAAAGATGCTTGCTTTGATACATACCAGAACCATTCTATGAAAGGTGCAAATAATCAATACACCATCTGGTCAAAAACAGAGATGCCCTTTTCTGAAAACTTGAGAGCATTTCATACAATAAGGCCAATCTTGACGCATTCTTATCTAATGAACTATTGGTCCACAGTGGCTCATCTTGATATTTTCTTAACTCTGACGAGTTCTTTTCTTTGTTTCGTTGTAGCATGTTAATTCGAATAAATCGTTTTGCTTTTTGTGATGATGTAGTGCATATAGAAAGCCTCCATGTGAGCTAAATTATTTTTGTGTAGTAACAACAGCTGAATACATGCCAACTATTTGGTGCCAATAAAATGCCTTTAAGCCACCCTGTGGCTTTGGCTGCTGTCCATTCTTTATTGTTGCTCCCATAGTTTGTAGGGATAAGTGTTTGGCCCTTGTTTAATTATGCAGTACATACTCTTTAGATTTGCAATCATATCTCTAAAGGTGAAAGACTTGGTTGCTGTACATTAAGTGTCTTCTTGCTGTTATGTGGTGTTAGTGGTCTGTGTCTCTTCTCATGGTGCTGTGGGTTGGTCGGCAGTGTGTGATAGTGGTCATATTCACTTACTTCTTTGATGTATGTGGAGATACAGAACTGTCTAAAGTTGCATCATGCATAAGGTGCGACTTTTACTCCGTTATGCCAGATCATAAAGAAGCCAGCACTAGGGTTAAATAACACCCAAAAACCACATCAGATGTAGAGTATGAACTGTTTTGCATCTGTAGCAAGAACACAGATAATTTTGTAAATGAATTGTAGTGCCACCCATATTGAAAGGGCCAGCCATTTCTGATTTATGAGACATTTAAACTTGTCACATTTACTTCCCAAAGTCCATCCTTTTCCCAGGCACCAGGCAGGCTAGGAATTAGTAACCATTCGATTAACTAGCTGGCAGCTAACCAACCGGCCATATCAGAATAAAACCACACTGCAACAGAGACTGGGATTCGAACCTTCGACCTTTCGCTCCTGAAGCAGATGCCTTAACCACTAGGCTATAAAGACCAGTACTATAAACATACTTTTTAAGAGATTTGTGCTAAGGCATGTCCTGCGAGCGGGTAGTTTCAAAAGTAAGAAAGAAGGCAAAGATCAGAAAATGATACAATCAAGCATCACACCTGACCAGGACACCACATGGGAAAGTAACGAAATCACAATAAATCATCACACACAAGACAGTCAAGGGGTCAGCCCTTTCCCAGCAGGTGACCACAAGGCTACAGCGAACAGACAAGAAACATGACAAACACGAAACACAAATAACAAAAATGATCCACAAAAGAAGTACCGCTTTGGAACGGTCAGTAAAAAACATCTTACTGGAGGGCTTAAACGAGCTTCACAGCGCCAACCTCAAGTCTGTCAAGTTCATTAAAGTGAATCAACTACTTAAGTTAATTTGAATACACTGCGAGAATATGCATTGAATTATTATGCTAGCGTGACACTGTCAGTCATTTCAGAGAATATCACAAACAGAAATCAGGGAAGGTGATTGAGACTAACTCAGAACTTCTCAAGAATTTAGGTGCTGGCATTCTAGCAGAAGAAATTGTATTAGGCGCTGAGCATTTGTCTCAGAAAGCTCTGATATCATATTCATAAATGAGTTGCGCTCTTGACAGTTCGTCAAGGGATCTTAGAGTTCGATTCGAAGTGGGCGGGTTGCGATTGTCTAATTTGTCGAAAGGTAGATACGACGAAACCTTCGCTGGTGAAGATGATATCGTACCTGTTTTCTGTTCAACGTCAATAGTACGAACAGTAGTTATTTGGTTTTGAAATAACTATTACAATCTGAGAAGCTTTTCAGCTATACCCCACATTTCATTTGGGTATTCACTCTTTGTAACAATACCCGTTTAGGGGTTTCCAGTTTACAAAGGGTTAAATATTTCATTGATATAGAAACAACTTATAAAAACAACAATAGAGATTGAGGGAATGGGTCGTGACATGTGATTTCCAACAATGTGGCATTTTGACAAGTGTAGACTCAGACGAGCCTGTGCAGCCTCCTTTCCAGCTTAGACACTCCAAATGGTGTTCAGTTAGTAGCTTACATGTGACAGTCATAGAATATTCAAGCGACTAGCTAATGCTCTGATCAGACCGTATGCGGAAGCTGGTCTGAGGCTTTGCTGGTAGAACATACCACATTCTTGGAGATCTCATATCGTGGCTCACTAATGTATGTCAAACCATGATTTCCGAGCCTGACAAAGGGCCTACCAATTGTGGGAAATGAATTATAAATGTAGAAACTGAATAAACTTACCTGACGCTTTCTGTAGAAGATATCTGGTCCACGTGTTTCCTGCCCCTGGATAACTGACAATCCCTGTTACTGGCAGAGGTACGTCTGATAAGCGGACGCTCATATTCTGACAAGGGTCGGTTGTACCAGTCCCGTGGTAAGTTGCACCCTCCATCTGTTTGATGCTACCTTGAATAAGGTCCATATTATGATTTATTACATAGAAAGATGCACAAATTAATAGACATATACACAGACGCTTAAATGATCTCCGAAACATGGTTCGTGTTATTGACATATCTGATTCGTGTAACTGAGCGTTCTTTAGAAATTGAATCAAACGTGTTAAGCCCTTAAAACGGCACCGAAGGTTTGCAACAAACGACATTTCAAATTTTGCCCATGCTTTAAAAATTACTACGACGTGATAGTCTGCTAGGAGACGACTCACATGCAGAATCCAAGCCTTATTTTCCCTGAAAATCAAGAGATTAAAAAAAATCCGTCTTCTGTCGTGTTTGGCGCTTTAAGGATTATATATATAAAGAAAAAAAGTGAAACATCTTGACCTGTAGTAAGTTCAAAGTAAAACGCCATTTCACATGAGTAAACTCGATTTCCCGATGCGCGGATACAGAAGTTAGCAATTTTCGTTAAGGAGAGGAGGATGGGGTCAGGGCAGGGGTGTTGGCGTGGCAAATGTCTAACTTTTAAGATTCGGAAAGTTATTTTTACAATTTTTTATTTTGCCATCTTCTTTTTTACAGGTTCTGAACCAGTATCCAGCTTTGTGGCTTACCAGGTCCTGATCACAATATTCAAATATTCTAACAAAACCTTTTTATCTTTGTGATTTTCCGGGGAGGGCGTCCGTACCAACATCTAAAGGAAACCTGAGACTTTGCGATTTTCCAGGCGGTGGGGGGATGACCAGTATTTCTAAGAAATATTATATTTCTTATGGTTTTCAGTAGGAAACGAATGTGTTTATAAACATTGCACAGACACGACTACTTATCCCGACTATACAATGTACAGTAAAACCTGTCTTAAGCGGCCACTTAAAGGAAAACGCAAAGCTATGTTTTTAGACTGACTATACGCGGCTTTATGCAGGTCGAAAGTATTTCAGAATGCTCAAGTGGAGTATTCTGCAATACTTTCGACCTGCACTAAGCTACTACCTGGTTAAAAGACCTATGTTTTGTCTATATTTGTGTGGCCGCTCTAAGAAGGTTTCACTGAAGCTGGAGCATTCTGCAATACTTTTGACCTGCACTAAGCTACCACCTGTCTAAAATCCCTTTGTTTTTTTCTATTTTGAGTGACCGCTTTAGACAGGTTTCACTGTAGTTGGTCATATGGGCCAACGCACGATATTTTTGGTACTTATCATATCGACGAGCAGAGATTTCTCTTCTTGCTTTTCGCGCAAGCACAAAGTATGGATGAAGGAACAGGCTAAGACCAAGACTTATACTCATAACTAGGGCAACTTTTGCACGGAGGTGTTCCCATCACAGGTGGTTTAGGTCCACGACGGATCATGACTGGCCCGGACTGTCGTGTTAAGCTGCGACTCTTTCATTTTGCATAACGCAAGCTGTGCTTTAACTTATTGCATGCTGGTTAATTATTTTGAATGCGTTATGTCGTTTGCTTAATTGAAAAAAAGTAATTCCGGAATACCTTCAGAGTATCATGTAGATCTAAATCAGGCCAGACGTTTGGTCGATCCTTATCTGGGTCCAAACTATTTGCGAAAGTTGTCGACAGACGCTCCTTGTAGACAAGGGGTTAAAAAGAATATCGATATTTTCTTTTCTTCGCTGTAATCATTTTTTCTTATGTTAAACCGTAAGCGTCACCAATAAGTTGCAGCAAACGGCCATTTCTATTTTTGCCGTTTTTTTTTCCAAAAAATAACAAATAAGGAATGATATTCCATGGGAATCGTCTTCTGGCAGACGATTCTCATGAAATATAATTCCTTATTTCTTTTAAAAAATTGGAAAGACGTCGTAAGATTTGTCGTCTGTTGAATGGAGCTTTTAGGGTTAGCGCTTATCCTGCCAGTAGATTTTTTGTCCTGAAAATGTCGTCTGCTTTTTATGCCTGTTGAACATATTCAAATGCATTTCAGATTATTTTTGATAATGAAAGCAAACACTTTTAACTCTGATCAGACAGGTTCTAAGGGAGCAGTCGGATTTGGGTCCGCATTTGTTTGCAGTATAGGTTTCTGATTTGTATAAGCAGATAAGCGGTCGTGAATGGCGGGAAAGGTTTAACTCTTTTCTTGTAAGCGGTGATTTTTTGTCGTCTGCTGACAACCTTTGCAAACGGTTTGGACCCAGATCAGAACCGACAGAACGTCGGTCCTGATTTGGATCCTAACCGTTTGCCACCTTTGATAGTGTTCCCGAAAGATTTATTTTCGAAAACCTCGCAGACGACAACATACGGCATGAAAAACAGCATACAAAGAATTAACAGCTGTCACTTAAAGTTGATAAAAGGCATACACATTTGACACTAAAAAGGCAGAGACCAACAGTGTTAAAAGCGCCTTATGTCATAAGTAACACCCATGGGGGCTAAGGGCCTCATTTACCGCCAATGAAGTACCTAAATCATCTTAAATCCGCGAATTACTCCTGCTGGAGCATTTTGCGATCCCAAGTTCCCCAGAAACATACGGACAATTGCCATATTATGACGTCGCCATTTAAAACAGTTTATCTTAAAATATGTTTTTATTATATAAATCACCAATGTCCATCACAATGTTAATGCCATCATGGATACAATTTCGCAACACTTATAGGTATAGATTAACCAAAAACTTTGAAGCGTGACTCTGTTTACAGATATCGATATGTTGTTCTAGAAAAAAGGGTTTCCGACATTTATTTACACTTATTATAAAAGCTTTGACATATATATATATATATATATATATATATATATATATATATATATATATATATATATATATATATATATATATATATATATATATATATATATATATATATATAGGGCTGGCTCATTTTACGCATTCTGCTTCAATCGTTTTGAAATAGAAAGACCCAAAGGTCATTGGTCAGAGGTCGTGGTACACCTACAAGTAAAGCAAATAAAATAGCAATATACGATAATCGCATCATATGCAGCTAGCAAGTGTCGCTGGTTGTTTCGATTCTGGTAGGGGGCTTTATCTTCTTCTATACCTCGAGAATGCGAGGAACTAAGGCTCTGGCGAGACTGCGTCGGTGCACAAGCTCGCCTGAGCATCGGTTGCTTGAAAATGCGTTACGTACTAAAATCTCGTATGCTGGACCGATTATAATTTTATAAACAATATTATCAAAGCAAGCCCTGGGCATTAAAATGAATCTTTTGATGTACCCCCCCCCACCCAAAAAAAAAAAAAAAAAAAAAAACTAAAAAAAACTTCAGGTCACAAGTCAAAAACTGACAGCTAACAGCGCTCACTGACAGCAAGTGCAAATCGCTTTTACGAGTATGTGCGGATCCAGAAAGTTTTGTTATGACATTTTTTTTCTGTTGATGAGGGAAGAGAAGGTCCAAATACCACTAAAAGCGGACCATCATCGGCTCGCCAGCGAAACACATTTTCGGCGTCTTATAGCTTTGTGATTATGCGGGGAGAGGGGTCCAGACCCCTTGTCCCCCCCTCTTGATCCGTGCATGGCTTCAGCCACAAATTCATTCGCGAGAATGTATTTGTGATTTGAGGCGAGCCACGCCTAGTTCGTACAAAATGCACATAAGCAAAGGCTCGTGCGCAAAGTTCGTATATGCACATAAGCAAAGACTCGTGAGCAAAGTTAACATTTAATACGTACCCACTCCGTTCATGAGCTCAATAACAGTAAAGAATTAAAAGAATGTTTGCTTTCATAGGCCTACTTTTATTTTTTCCAGTTATTTTTTTAACCGCTGTGTTAAGAATCGTTAAAATACAGAAAAACGATGTATAAAATTAGAATAAAAAATATTTCTCTGAAACTGCCATAACCTATTTTGGGTAGGTGGCAATTTGAGTGACGGCAAACTTTTTTTCAATGATGATCTTTTCAATAGCCTCAAACAGCAATGCGGATAACTAGTTACAAATGCACTACAAGAATCGAACATCACCGCAATATAACATGAACGCTTTTATGTAGGCTACACCATTTTATCCGAAAATGGATTTCCTTGAAGATACTGCCTGGTATTATATTTCTAGTACTTCGGAGATCTGCCTAACTGACCGTTTTGCTCCGAAAATATCCAGAAACAGAGGAAGAGTAATCAAGGCCGTCGTCGGCGGTACGGCTGGTCCGGCTGGTCCGGCTATGGCCGGACCATTTTTTTGCCCAAAATGGTTTTAGCCGGACCGCATTTTCTCACATTTTTTTTCTAGACCTCTTTTTATGACCGATTTTGCGATGATCAAAGATTAATAATATTAAACGATAAACCGTGTGCTGGTCAACATTTCATCCGCCTCAGGGTGTGAAAGACAATGGTTAAACAAACACGATTAAGAAATGTGTGTTAAAGACAGTAATTATAATTGGGCCGCGACGCGACAAAACCTGTCTTCCGTCACGGTCCGACAAAGCTAGACTCAAACCAGTTTACTCAGCTACTGAGACTAGCTAGAAAAATGAAGGCAGTGGCACAATAATCTATCAGACATATTTGGTTACCTACGTGAGCTCAAACCAGCAATGCGAGCGATTTATTATGAAATTGTGACGCTCGTCATTATACTTTTGGTGATTCCAGCAGCAAATGCCACCAGTGAAAGAACATTTTCAGCTTTACGCAGAGTGAAAACTTATTTAAGGAGTACTATGACTCAGACGAGAATGAGTAACCTTATTTCCTAACATGTACACAAAGAAAGAACAGACGCTCTCGACTTGAAATCAATCGCGAACGAGTTCACTGCAAGAAACAAACGACGAAGGTGCATGTTTGGAAAGTTTTAATTTCAGTTTTGTAGTTTCTAAACTAAACGTATACGAAATAATGACATAGCATAGCATAGAATTACACCTGTGTCCATTAAAAATTCAGACCCCCCTGCACATCCGCGCAGTCTGAAGGGTTTACACTGTGTACTCTATAGGCACAATACCCTTATTATCCGCCCTGCGAAGACTGACAATCAGACAGCTTAAAGGCACAGCCTGATTTTAGACTTCTCTTGGCGAACAACTGTTCTGCAAAATCGTGCAGATAGGCGAAAATAGTTCAGCATGAAATTGTGAATATTTTCTCATCCACCAGTTTGACCACGTTATGGGTGCGCAAAAGAATCGTCTCATGAAGACGATGCTTTTGTGTACCCAATGCTTATCTTTTGGTTGAAAATTTAGCACTTGTTTTAGCATTTGTTTTGGGTTCTCACAAAAATGCTTCAATGAGACGGTATTTTGAGTACCCATGACATATGTTTTTTGTTAAGTAATAGGGAAAACTATTTTTATTACGCACTTTTATCTAAAAGCCTGAGAATGCTGTGCGCTGGTTTAAGTGTATATACGGTTATTTGTAAGTAAATATAATGAACAGATATAAAGAAAAACAAACAAAAATAACACAAAAACAATATATAAAGAAAATGATTTAAAAAATAAAAACAAACAACTATAGGGGGGATATCTGCATCGGAATTAACTGATACGTTTAGAAGAATCAGTTAACTTTGATAAGTCCTGATATTTTGATGGTTGTGGGAGGGGGTGCATTCGAAAACGTATGTGGTAGGCATTGAAATATGGCTATAATTTCTGTAAAATAAGCTGAGTTTCACAAGCAAAAATGGTCTCAAAGTGCAACCGAATCGCTTCTTTAGTCATCTTTAATTACAAAATTTTCATGGTGGAGATCCCCCAAACCCCCCTAAAGAGAGGGGGACGTACCCCCTCTCGTGCTGTCCCCCCCTCGTGCCTTCGGCCCACGGTGAACGTCGACCACGTTCAATGGCCGTACCACTTTCAAAAAGCCGACGACGGCCCTGGTAATTATGACAGCCTCTCTTAACTTTAATTCAAGTCTCCAATTAGAAATAACTGCTTTAGAAATCTACAAGTTCAATCCCTGTACAAAAATCTAGCTACTTCTATCAGAACAAAGACTACATAGGATGTTTGATAAGTGGATGAGCAAAAAGTAATAACATACACTGAAGTTAAACTGCTAATGTGGACACCGCAGATGGTAAACTTCGATTAACTGTTGCAGGTATAGTTATATTTGCAGAGTAAACCCGCTTGATAAATTGATTGTATCCGTATTTGTTCTTTTGTTCTTTTACTTACATAAAACAGTTTAATTTGCGGGACATAAATGAACATAGAGGTAGGTAATAGCTGTATTAGTAAACTTAACTAGTCGCAAGTGCGAATCAAATAGAATTAGCACCACGAAATAACCATAGAATGTATGAAGTGGGAATGAAATGACTTGCAGCTTTAAGGCTACATGTAGTCCGAGTTTTCTCTGACGTTTCAGTGGCTTTTCTTTATTTTGATATTTGCCACTACATGTATTTGTTAGTGGCGAATATCAAAATATGGAAAAGCCACTTAAACATCAGAGAAGGCTCGGATTAGGCTACATGGTGCCTGGCAAAATGATAAAGTAAAATAGCGTTACTACAGATAATGGTGTATACCTGATTAAGCACCAGACAGTCCAGTCACTTTGCTAGAGTCAGGAATCCATAGTATTCTGTGAGAGACGCTCATCACTTTGTTTCTGCATTGCCGCCATTGTCATAGATCTTCCGCCAGTCCTCGGGCATTTCCGTGGTTGTACTACTCCCCAGGAGCGGGACATGTCGGCCCCGCTAAGGTCACATCACACAATCACAACAATGATAGGATTTGGGAATTAGGCCTAAATGTTTCAAGTTGAGGTGTCTCATAAGTGAGAAATGACTGGCCCTGACACTATAAATGTAGAAAAACTGGTAATCAGGTTGGAAGGGTGGTCCGGATAATTTCTTTCTTGTCTTTTCAAGATGCTGCCTCGATGAATAACTGGTCATTCTAGCCAGGTTCCTTACCATATCGGACTCTGTCTGTGCAGACATGACTCTATCTGTGTTTTCCGGACTCTATCTGTGCTAATATCGGACTCTATCTGTGGCAATTGTAAGAGGGGGTACATAAAACGCTAAAATATCATCTGAAATACGTCTTATTTAGTAACGGAAATTCCGAAACTCTACTCTTCCAGTTTTATGTGGGTATTTAGCCCGGTGTTCATTACAGGGTTTTATTTCACGTCGAATAGCTGACCGTTGAGGTTAAAGTGTAGCCCAGTGACCACTTTGACTACTGTTTATAGCATTACTTACTTGACTTTGCACAGGACTTTGATATAATTTGGACATCAATATTGATTTTGAATTCTGATTATAGCGATTCGTTGACGGAAATTTGCACCTTGTTTGTAAATAAATGACAAGTGTTTACCTTTTATGAAGGCACTGGATAGCGACACGGGAATAGTAGGCCATCGTGACAGGCACTGAACTTCTGACAGTTTACTGTCAGTGTAATGTTCATGCTTTATTAAGTAGTTGTCCTGTGGTGGCTATGGAACCTTTCACTTACAAACTTTTCCCAACGTTTTTCGCTTTATTAGATGACATGTCAATGTGTTTTTCACAGACACAAGCACAGATGGAGTCTGGGCTGGGTCAGCGTGGGTCGTTTAGGCTGGATCCTCGGCTTGGGTCATTCGGCCTGAATAAAGGCTGGGTCTATTGGACTATTTTGGTGGATCGTTTCGGCCTGATACCCATCCCCATATTTTATCATATAAATGAGACAGCTCATAATGATAAGTTCTCTTTTATGACGTCTCATACTATCCCGTGTAGCGCTGCAGTATCAAGGAATCCTACAGAGTTGAAACTGAAAGGTGATGATACAGACTGTTGCTACTTATAAATAACCAGACCAAAAGTTAGTTGTCTGACTTCATTGGATTGTTGTGAAGTGTGCACACATTCATTTTGGAAGGATGACTTACCACATGTACGATAAGTTACCCGGGGTGGCAAACATGATCTAATGTTTCAAGCCTAATGGTACAATGTCGTACTATTACATGCCAAAATACGAGCAGCTAAGCTTAGTCAATTTGGCTAAATAAAATCAAAGCACTGAGCGTACTGATGCGGACGATTGAATTAGGTAACATTTGACTTATAATTGTATAGACAAATCGTAGGGATTTCTATGGGTAATAGTTGTGCTCCTCTTGTTGCAAATTTGTTTTCGTTATCTTATGAGAGATACTTCTAACAATAATTAAGCAGAAGTTGTTGAAGCATGTATCTCTACATGAAGATATCTAGATGACTTGCATAATATTCATAAACCTTATTTTGAACATATGAAAAGTCAGATATTTTACATTGAAATTCAGTTAAATAAGGCAAAATACTCAGATAATGAAGCCCCCTTACATGCATATTAATAAAGAGGTTCTAGTTTTCTTTATAAGGCGAGCATATAATTAAAATTTCTACCAGTTTTCTTAAGATTCCAACATGTTTAAAGCAGTTTGCTGACCAGTATAGGTGAAGCCATAGTATAGGTATGGTGACCTAAATCACATGTCCTTTTTGGCTTCATCTGTTAGGTAGTTTGAGCTTTTACATTTTTAAAATGTAATATTAAAAATAGTAATTGAATATGATCAGGAAATACCACAATCACAAACCGCAGACAAGCCCATGACACCGCGCAGAAGAGCCACACAATCATCATGAGATACCAGGAACACAAACTAAGCAAAGCAACCAGCTCTCTCTTCCCCATCAAGATGATTGCAAATTTAGAATGGACCTAAAGTAACGTAACAATTACAGATTCCAACAATGGGAGTAACAATAAACAAAAAGTCAACAAAAGCAGAAAAATCGCCTAAGAACGGACAGCAGCCTAAACCACCAGGGGGCTTTAATGCATTTTACTTGTACCAATTCTTCGCCCTAGATTCTGCTGTTGTTGAAGTACAAGAAATGTTCAGCTCGCATGGAAGCCTTATAACTAATGCAATATATCATCATGGAGAAACACTCTAATCAAATTAACACACTATGATGAAACAAAGATTATGGTTCATTACTCACAGAGAGTCAGAGATAAGGAAAACCTCAAGTTGAGCCACGGTGGGTCCAGCTACAGATAAGCATCAGACACCAGCCCACCGATTAAAGCTTTACTTCAGAGCCGTCATAGAGTCTTAGGCCTTACCCAACGCCGTGCAATTAAAGAGGAAACCATAGATATAAACCATGATTGGATTTAAAACCAGGCAAAATTGGTCTCAAATCTGGTTTAGGTAATACATTATGTTCCGGTTTCTTTCTACTATTTAAGATCTAGATACGTGGTGTTAAAATGTGAGAAATTGATGTAACAGACAGAGTGTCTTACAAAGACTTTCATAAAAGCTGACCCTGTGTGGTTCTATACAGTTATTAAAATACACTAGAAGTTTGAAGATTCCTGAGGAAAATGAGCTTTGAATGCATCATATGCGATAAGACATTTTCAAAACTTGGTAATCTACAGAGTCATCATCGAATTCATACTGGAGAGAACGATCATTTTGCTCATTCAAATCACCTGAAAAAACATAAACGAATACACACTGGAGAAAAGCCTTACAAATGTGATACTTGTGGTAAAATGTTCACAAGTTCTAGTAATCTACGGCCACATGAACGAACACATAGTGGAGAGAAACCTTACAACTGTGACACATGTGGACGGGCCTTTACTACAAAAAGTCAAATGGAGAAACACCAAATAGTTCACACTAAGGATAAGCCTTTTATATGTGAGATTTGTGGTGGAAAGTTTTCCACGAAATTCTGTCTACTAAAGCATCAGAAATTACATCTTAAGATGGAACAATACAGTTGTAATATATGTGAGCGTAAATTTTATCATTCTAATTCATTGCAGGATCACATGAAAAAACACTGGAGAAACTCCCTACGAGTGTAGTATATGTGGTCAACAGTTTGCACGGAAAAGGAACCTGACTTATCATATTAAAAAACATACCGGGAACTTTAAATGTAATACTTGTGGGGCTGCATTTGGAGATGAATATAAGTTGCGTCAACATCTTAAAATACATTCAGGAGTGAAAGAATTTGTATGTGGTCTATGTGGAAAGGATTTTGTAACAAAATATCAATTAGAATCACATCTCGTGATCCATACAGGGACAAAGTTGTTCAAATGTCAGATTTGTGATCGTGAATTTGGTCGTCAAGGGGATCTAACCGGACATATGAGATCACATACAGGAGAGAAGCCATTTGAGTGTCCTATATGTGGTCAAAAGTTTGCAGACAGTGGGTATGTTAAGAGACATATGGCTGTTCATACTGTAGAGAAACCTTTCAAGTGTAACCAATGTGATCGCACCTTTTCATTTAGTAATAGTCTAAAGCGCCACATAAAACAACATCAGAGCGGGGACTAAACAACCTTTTTGTCCCTTTGGCTTCTGCGTCTTAAATGATTATCTTATCATTGGTATTTAGCATAAGCATTTAGCAGTGGTATTTAGCATTGAGTCTAAAAAACAACATTTCATTCCTAGTAATTTGATAGTCAAAACTGATTTTTTTTCACCGTGGATTTCTTTTAAATACACACAAATATGTATATAGTTTGAATCTGAAAAAAAACAAACCTTACGCTCATTTAATCAGTAAGATCTCCGCCAATACATACTTGATGTAAAAACATATGAGCCATGGTTTGAGATTTCCATAGATGTGATATGTGCGACCAACATACGCGCATAATGATAAGAGCCTTTGCTAGTCCCTTGAATATTCTATGACTGTTAAGCTACTCGCTGAACATCATTTGGAATCTCTAAGTTTAAAAGGAGGCTGCACAGGCTCGTCTGAGTCTACAAAATGCCACATTATTGGAAATCATGTGTCACGGCTCATATCAAACTTATGGGTGCCGATTCTCAAAAATTATCACAAAACTCAAAGGAGCCTTCACTGCTTGTATATATGAGTAAATGGAGTTCAAGATCAGCCCAATAAGGTTGCTGTGCATAAATGTTTTAAAGGTGACGAGACAAGACTAATATGGGATAATGGGCAGACAGAAGGAAAACTGTTCAGAGATTCTTGTTCTAATAGGTACTTTCGTAATTTGAGATATTGATAGTTAAGATATTTAAGCAAATTCACTTTTAAAATGTACATAATCACATGGGCCAAGATGCAATGAAAACTGCCTTCAGAGGATGCTAGAGAAAAAGTGCAAAGTGTCATCATTATACACGTAATGGAGGATGGCATATCTAGAAAGGCAATTAACAAAATGTCGGTTTTGAATCTTTGCAGACTGCTTATATTATCACTCGGTCAGAAACCTTGAAGACAAACTTTTTTTTTTTTTTATTTATGCATCACTCTCAATATATCTGGTAGACATAGATTATAACAATACACTACAAAGTGTCCATGTAGGATTGAGATATCTCACCCAAGGGGAATATTTAACAGGGACGAGGGTGAGATATATCTATCCTATATGGACAGGCTCATGATGGATTGTTTTTCTCCCACTTTCAGAACATCAAAAGTCCAAACAATGTGAACACTTAAACATTTTACTTGTTGGATTTACATTATTTCCGAGTTCTTGAGTGTTTTTATTGGGTATTAGAATGGGTGTAAACTATTGACTGGAAAACACGAATTCGAGCATTAGTTAAATTGCAAAATGCAAAATAAAAGCCTGCTAGTCTCCCTATGCCAATAGCGGCACATTGTCATTATCATCACGTGGTGCACGTTTTGGTGACATCCTTAACTTTGTATGACGTCAGTAAGTGACGCTAACCCTTGCTTGGTGCCTTTGAGTTACTTAGGCGCAATTCATTGGAACATTGAGTACGTTTTTTTTGGAAAAAATAAATATTTACTCTGCCCATGTAAGAAAGCAGTCACGTGGTCATGTACGATTGAAATTTCTTACATGAGCTGAAAAGGCGAAGGTAGGAGATACATGTTTCTCCCACCTTTGCCCATGTAAGATGGGCTGTCAGCTCATGTAAGAAAATTCTATCTTACATGACCACGAGACTGCTTTCTTACATGGGCAGAGTAAAATATTCCTTTATTCCTTAAAACGATAATCAAAGGATCAATATATTGCGATTAAGTAACTCAAAGGCATCAAGCAAGGGTAAGTGTTACTTACTGACGTCATTTAACGTAAATGACGTCGCCAAATGTGCACTGCGTGACGATAAAAGCAATTTGACACTTACGGCATAGAGCGCCAAGCAGAAATTTATTATGAATATTGCAACTTAACTAAAGCTTCAATTGTGTGTTCCAGGCAATAACAAGGTGCAAACTACGTTTACACCCATTACCCTATAAAAACACTCTTTAACTCAGAAATGTTGTAAATCCAACGAGGAAAAAGTTTAATTTTTCATCATTTGAGGTTTTATGTCCCGACAAAAAACACTTAAACATTTTACTTGTTGGATTTACATTATTTCCGAGTTCTTGAGTGTTTTTATTGGGTATTAGAATGGGTGTAAACTATTGACTGGAAAACACGAATTCGAGCATTAGTTAAATTGCAAAATGCAAAATAAAAGCCTGCTAGTCTCCCTATGCCAATAGCGGCACATTGTCATCATCATCACGTGGTGCACGTTTTGGTGACATCCTTAACTTTGTATGACGTCAGTAAGTGACGCTAACCCTTGCTTGGTGCCTTTGAGTTACTTAGGCGCAATTCATTGGAACATTGAGTACGTTTTTTTTGGAAAAAATAAATATTTACTCTGCCCATGTAAGAAAGCAGTCACGTGGTCATGTACGATTGAAATTTCTTACATGAGCTGAAAAGGCGAAGGTAGGAGATACATGTTTCTCCCACCTTTGCCCATGTAAGATGGGCTGTCAGCTCATGTAAGAAAATTCTATCTTACATGACCACGAGACTGCTTTCTTACATGGGCAGAGTAAAATATTCCTTTATTCCTTAAAACGATAATCAAAGGATCAATATATTGCGATTAAGTAACTCAAAGGCATCAAGCAAGGGTAAGTGTTACTTACTGACGTCATTTAACGTAAATGACGTCGCCAAATGTGCACTGCGTGACGATAAAAGCAATTTGACACTTACGGCATAAAGCGCCAAGCAGAAATTTATTATGAATATTGCAACTTAACTAAAGCTTCAATTGTGTGTTCCAGGCAATAACAAGGTGCAAACTACGTTTACACCCATTACCCTATAAAAACACTCTTTAACTCAGAAATGTTGTAAATCCAACGAGGAAAAAGTTTAATTTTTCATCATTTGAGGTTTTATGTCCCGACAAAAAACCTTCGAAAAGTGGTAGAAAAACAATCAATATGAGTCTGTCCATGTAGGTTAAAGAAATCTCACCCTGGAGGTGGGTATTGGACCAGGTACTCGGCAAGCCTCGTCCCTGGTCAAATTTCCCACCCCACGGGTGAGATATCTCTATCAAACATGGACACTCATGGTGGATTGTTATAATTCTACAAGGACAGGCTCATGATGGATTGTTTTTCTCCCACTTTTCCGAACATCAAAAGTCCAAACAATGTGAGCATTGTTACATTTTACTTGTTGGATTAACATTATTTCCGAGTTTACAAGTGTTTTTATCGTGTATAAAAATGGGTGTAAACTATTGACTAGCAAACACGATTTCAAGCATAAGTTAAGTGTACCACTGTCAATATCTATGAGCACGGTACCAATCAACAAGTGTGATTACTGATCAATGTCTATACTGTTCCTCCGCGTTGTGTTTTATTTTTAAGTCAATGATTAACAACCCTGAATTTTGTCAATTTATTTTACAAGTCCAAAGTGGAGTGATTTATTTTTATAATTTAAATAATAATTTTCAGAAACCCGACTTTCCAAAACCTTTCCCAATTTCACTCTCTTGTGTCAAACCAAAAAACTCCTATGGAAAAGGATGCACCCCAGTTTTGAGGTATCTCCAATCCCATCTGTTCATAGAAGCGTATTTTCTATTGGTTATCGGTAAAGGTTAGGATAGTAGAGCCATTTCGATTGGTCGAAATGAAATTCACAAATATCATGGTCAAATTAAACCCTTGCTACGCCGAAGAACCTGAACCAATTTATGTTTTTATCAATTGTCATTCTAATGACGCCAAACTATGGCAAACGTTTCCATTCGAAACACAAACAGTGCAGACCTGATCAGACAGCTTCACCAGAAGCCAACTGTTCTGAGTCTGCAGTGTATTGAAATATTGTATGGCGCAGCAAGGTCAAACATACAACCTTTTACTGAACTTTACAGTCATTCATTAACAACCTTCCAGCTAGCTATATAAGTGTTTATCGGAAGACACTAAAAATGAGATCAAAAGAAATCGTGATATTTCTGATAGGTTGACCCTTGTTATCTTCAGTTTAATGAGCTGTCCACTTGAGTATTTCATAACTGCTGAAATTGGGCACATACATGCCATTACATGAATAAAAAGTACCTATACACTAAAGTGTTACATAAGTTGCAAAATGCGAAATAAAAGCCTGGTAGGCTCCCTATGCCATAAGCATCACTTTGCCATTATCAACGCGTGGTGCACGTTTTGTGACGTCCTTAACTTTATATGACGTCAACCTTGCTTGGTGCCTTTTAGATACTCAGGCGCAATATATTGGTCCTTTGAATACGTTTTTTCGGAAAACCGAATATTTACTCTGCCTATGTAAGAAAGCAGTCAAGTGGTCATGTAAGATAGAAATTTCTTACATGAACTGAAAGGGTGAAGGTAGGAGATACATGTTTATCCCAATTTCGCCCACGTAAGATAGGCTGTCGACTCATGTAAGAAAATTCTATCTTACATAACCACGTGACTGCTTTCTTAAATGGGCAGAGTAAAATATTCGTTTATTCCGTAAAACGATAATCAAAAGGCCAATATATTGCGCTTAAGTAACTCAAAGGCACCAAGCAAGGGTAAGTGTTATTGACGTCATATAACGTTGATGACGTCACCGAACATGCACGTCATAGAGCACCAAGCAGGAATTTATTTTGCATATTTTAACTTAAAAGCTCCAATCGTATGTTCCAGGAAATAACAAGGTGCAGACTACGTTTACACCCATTTCAATACCCAATAAAAACACTCGTAAACTCAGAAATGTTGTAAATCCAACGAGTATAAAGTTAAACTTTTCATTTTTTAGGTTTTGACAAAAAACCTTCGACAAATGGGAGAAAAACAATCCATCATGAGCCTGTCCATGTAGGAAAGAGAAATCTCACCCTCGGGGTCGGAATTAAACCAGGGACTCGGCAAGCCTCGTCCCTAGTTAAAATTCCAACCACTCGGGTGAGATATCTCTATCCTACATGGCACTCATGGTGGATTGTTATAATCTTATAATTTGATCTGAGGTTTCTCCTCGTGTTTTGGTATCGTATAATACAGTGTATTGGCAATAGTCTGAATATTTGAAAATACGAAATTTGTACATTGTAAAGGACCTCGGCCAGTCTTAATGAAGGATTGCCCATAAAAATGGTCAAAAAAAAGTTTCAAAGAAAATGATATTTTTTCCATGAAAAACATAGTAATTAAAACTCTCGAATTATACACACATGAGTTTTTCGCATTGGACCAGTACCTATTAAAAAATATGGGTCGAAAACAATGTTTTTGCTATTCAACATATAGGAAATAGAAAAAGTTTTACTGAAGTGCTTTCCCCCCCGTGACCAAACTAATTCTTTTGCATATAGTTGTGGTTTTACATTTCACACATCATGTAAAATGGCATGATTGGTCACGGGGGGGGGGGGGGGAACGATGTCAAAATGCTCAAAAACAATTTCTTATAAAAACTTATTAGGAACTAATTTTGTACAAACCTGTAGGTAAATGGCATGTATCAGGGCTTTAGTAATGAGTGTGTACCAATTAACTAATTGTCTTATTTCTCAACCAAAACATATGTTGTGGGTACTCATAAGAACCGTCGCAATGGTTCTTTTGAACACCAAATTATATGTTAAATCTGATGAGTAAGAAAGTCTATACAATTTTACACTAAAAATCTGTGCTTATCTAGAGTATGTTGTATATAGTATGTAGGTATGTTACACCTCAGTGAACAGATCATCTGAGTGCACTTGAAATATTACAGGTAATAGTCAAAAGTTATGGACAGCATACTTATTTGGAGGAAAAGATGAAATTTTCAAAACCTCAATTTTATGCAAACTTATCACTTTCGTCTCAAGTTTTATGCCGCAAACTCTATATTTCCGTGTATTTAGGTGAGTACCTGGCAAAACCTTGACTTTCTGTAATATAAAGTTTGGTCGCAAAAAATACCCGCTACCCCTTCACCATGAAGTCCTGACATTGATATGCAATATTTTCCAAATAGTTTTATTTTGCTAGGTGCACAAAATGTAAGGGTCTGATTTAAGCACAAAAAACAAGTTGTAAATAATGTATTACCCTAGCCACAGGCTTTCAAAATTTGGGCAGATTGAATAGGAGACTGTCCGAGGTCCTTGGGTACAGGAATGGGAAACAGACTGTGAAATACTGTGGATTAAGTTACAACTTGCAGTCAGATACAAAGAGTTTTGAAGAGTTTAAAAGGTCAATTGCAATGATGTCAACGGTAAAGGGCCACACATGGGTATATAGGGAGATTTTAACTTCCCGAAATTTCCTGGGCGGATAATATCCCCACCATTTCCCCTGACTGTAAGTACACACACCAGTATGAGGAGTTCATCGACCTCTTAAATGAGTTCAGCCTCACACAGTAAATGACCCAACCAACAAGGTTTAAAACATATAAGACCTCTTTCTTATAGACAATCCAACCTTAGTGAAATCTGTAGTCATCAAATCAGGAATAGCAGACCACAATGCTGTGCTGTCCGAGGTCTATATAAAAACCACAGGTAAGCAAGCAGAAACCAAGATTGATGTTTATGTACAAGAAAGCTGACTGGGGGGACTTGAGAACCATACGCATCTTTTCCATAAGTCTTTTTAGCCTCTCGTGAAGGTAAGTCAATCAACTTACTCTGGGAAGAATTCAAGGGAGCTCTACATTTTGGAATTGAGAAGCACGTCCCACAACATACAATAAGTACAAAGCCGTCACTGCCATGGATGACCCAAGAAATTAAACGCACCATTAGGAAGAGAGACAGTTTGTATGACAAATACAAGAGGCTAAGGCGCCCTACAGACAGGTTTGCTTTTCTTCAGGCAAAGCATTTGGTGAAACAAAAACTCAAGCAAGCTCATAACAGGTACATTGAGGAAATCCTGGGCCTTACTAATAGCCTAGAACAGCCTGAGCCAAATTGTTAGTCAAGCCCTGAACCTCACAAAAGCACACTTGCCTCCAAAAAGCTGTTCTATCTTCTGAAAAATTCAAAGCAGGACTCCAAAGGCATTGCCCCCCTCAAGAAGGACGGTAAGTTGTACTCCTATACTGTGGACAAGGCAAACGTCCTGAACCAACAGTTTCAGTCAGTGATCACACCAAAGTGTCCGTTGAAACTGAGTCAGTTAGCTTCCATGGCTGTGCAGGACCTCTCTGACAATGGTAAATACCAGGTGAGAGTCTTTTTACTACTCCCCACATGGAAAGTATCACTGTCTCAACAAATGGCATTGCCAAATTCTTGAAGGACCTAAATCCCCATAAAGCAGCAGGACCAGATCAGATAAAGCCCCTTGTTCTCCAAAAACTCCGTGAAGTGATAGCTCCTATTCTTCAGGTAATTTTTCAAAGGTCCCTAAACACAGGTAGAGTACCGAAGGACTGGAGCACAGCCTTTGTATGTCCCTTTTACAAAAAAGGAGACACCAGTCTTGCATCAAACTACAGACCTATCTGATTAACCAGTATTCTATGCAAAGTGCTTGAGCATGTTATTACCAAAAACATAGTCTCCAACATGGACAAGTATAATTTGCTGTATGATCTCCAGCACGGCTTTCGTAGCAAACGATCTTGCGACACTCATAGAAGACTTGATGCGGAACTCCATAACGGTAATCAAACTGACCGTGTCTTGCTCGACTTTTCGAAGGCGTTTGATAAGGTAAGCCACCAGAAATAACTGCTCAAACTCCACAGATATGGCATTAGAGGCCCCACCCTTAAATGGATCCAGGCATTTTTACCTGATCAGACCCTGACTGTAGTTATTGATAATGAAAAGTCCGCCACCGTACCAGTCACATCTGGGGTCCCACAGGGCTCTGTCCTCGGTCCCATTCTCTTTCTTATTTCCATAAATGACCTCCCTGATAAAACAAGGTCAAAGGTACGGTTGTTTGCGGATGATTCGGCCATTTACTTGGCAGTCTCGAGCTTAGAAGATGCTCAGATTCGGCAGCAGGATCTTGATCACCCCCATCTATGGGAGCTGGACTGGAATATGGAGTTCAATCCAAGTAAATGTGTTGTATTACATATTACAAGATCTAGAACTCCAGTCCCAAGCCAGTACCTGCTGCTTGGCCAAGTACTGGAATCGGTTGCAGGCTCCAAGTACCTGGGCGTGGAAATCAGCAGCAACCTATCCTACAACGGCCACATTCAGAATAAAACTACCTAGGCAAGTCGGTCCCTTGGCTTCCTCAAGAGAAACATAAGGTCCAAAAATCCAGAATTAAGGGAAATGGCATACAAGACTCTTGTTCGTCCATTAGTGGAGTATTCATCATCAGTCTGGAGCCTCTACACCAAAAGTAATATTGCCAGGCTTGAAATGGTTCAACGTAGAGCCGCCCGCTGGACTCCTAGTGAATACTCCCCATATGCAGGTGTGACACAGATGCTCCAATCCCTGGGCTGGCGGTCTCTTGAGCAGAGGAGGTCCGACTCCCGACTTTGCCTATTTTACAAGATCATATATGGTCTTGTAGCCATTGACATGCCTCAATCTGTTGTTCACCCATTGAGAACTCCCAGGAATTCACACACCCTTGGCTTCCATCAAATTCAATCCACTGTAGATTACTACAAATACTCATGCTAACCCCTCTCAATCGTGCGATGGAACCGGCTGCCAGCACACATAGCACTTCTGTCTACCTTTGATTCATTTAAGAGGGCAGTGTGCACAGTCAGTCACCCAATGCCATAAATGTCAGTGTACTGTTTTTAAACTTTATAGGCTATCACTGACAGCCTGTTTCTGACTTTTAACATTTTAACCCTATCATCTTTATTCCACTCCAACTAACAAATCTTATGGGAACTTTTTATTTTTAAAAGCATTTCTTCCACTAACACCGCACTGACGCGCACCTGCACTTAATCTCCGAGAGAGGGTGATGCAGTAATGATAGATAGATAGATAGATAGATAGATAGATAGATAGATAGATAGATAGATAGATAGATAGATAGATAGATAGATAGATAGATAGATATACTCCCAAAATTGGCAAGCGCTTTTCAGCCTTAGCTGCTGGTAGTAGTCGTTTTTTGTGTGGATTCTTTACAATTTTTAGTCATGTCTGCAAACTAAACTCATGATAATTTGGCTTGCTCTAGGACACAACCTAGTCCGTCTGTAAAGTCCAAACACGGCGCTCCTTGTACATTAAGTCTACCACTCTATAACTGAGCCTCTGCCCTTCCGATGCTTGTGACTGTAAGTACAAATAATTGAGCCTCGACATGTGATTTCCAACAATGTGGCATTTTGACATATGAAGTATCAGACAAGCCTGTGCAGCATCCTGTTAAGCTTAGGATCTCCAAATGATATTCCGTCAGTAGCTTAACACTCATAGCATATTCAAGCAACTAGCAAAGGCTCTGATCAGACTGCGCCTATGCGCGGCTGATCGGAGGCTTTGCAGGTCGATTATACCACATTGTTAGAAATCTCATGTCACGGCTCAATTATGTCATTAAATGGCTCAATGTCTTTGGAGTTTCCCACAAAGTGTGACCAAAACAAGTCTCCTCAGCTATCCAGACTAGCTCATAACACGTCTAGATATAACATTTTCCAAACTGGGAATTACAAAGGCACTGATCAGACTGAGGATGTGCAGGCTGGTCTGCGCCTTTGTTGTTCACATCCCAAGACAGGGTTTCTAACTTCAATGCCCATGTTAAGTTAAGTGGATGTAACTTTTTTGCCAGTATAGTACTTTGGATTATTAACTCACCTGAGCTGAAGGCTCATGGGTGAGCTTATAGTATACAGTCACTATGTCGTCCATACGTTCGTCTGTCAACATTTCATACATTTTTCTCCTCTGAAACCACTGGGCCAATCTAACTCAAATTTCATATGGAGGCCCGTTGAACGAGGGAACAAAAGGTTTGTTCAAATGGTACTGGTCACATGACCAAGCTGGTCACCACGCCCATATATGGTAAAATCCTTCATAAAATCTTCCTCTTCAGAACCAGAAGGCTGATAACCTTGGGACTTGGTATGTATCATTGAGGAAGTGGGCCATACCAAGTTTGTTCAAATGAAGATCATAGGTTGACCTAGACCTACTTAACGTCAAGGTCAAATTTGCCTCCTAATGCATTCAACCACAAAACGAAACATAAAACCACATGTCTGGGTACTTGTTACAGCCAAGGAACACCAACTCAAAGTTTTAAAGCTCTTTACACAGCACCACCATCTGTCAGATTAGTCTTTATGCCGTGGCCCCGTCTTCTGAGACGTCTTAAACCAGAACAAGAGCTGGTAGAGCCTTTGGGTACTCCAGTACATAGAACCACAAAATCATAAACCCACCGGACTCAGTGCCGATTACTCCTAAGGAACAACCACAAAACATTTTAGGAGTGGGCGTTGTGTAGTGGGTAGATTGTTCGCCTAGAACCAAGGGTCCCCAGTTCGATCCCCTGCTCCATCTGTCAGTCGGATTATGTTTTTACTGTATTGCGTTTGCTATGCCTTTGTGCGAGTCTGTTTATAAGTGCCTTGTGGTCACCTCCTGGGAAAAGGCTGACCTTTTAGCTCTCGTTTGTTGTGTTTAACTGTGTTTGTCACTTTCCCATTGGTATCCTCGGTCAGGTGTGGTACTTGATTGTATCGATTCCTGATCTTTGCACCCTTACTTACTTTAAGCTGTTGACCCGTCTGTAGTCCGGTAGAAAACCAGAATGACCTGGAACTTGATTTTAAAGTTTTTTCTTTGTTGATTCTTGTTGTTGAGGCATTGTTATTGATGAATCCAACTGATGCCACCCTGGCATCATTGAGCGTTTTGAAATATTCAAGATGTTGTCCAAGATGGCGGTCAGTTAGGTTACTAAGACCTATATGACGAACATACTCGATCAAAAGCATTTTAACTTTGACTTTTTATAGATGTTTCAGAGGCTAAATGTTACAACCAATTAAAATGGAACATTTTTTTGATTCAGAAGGTTGAAATATTAAAGAAGGCGTCCAAGATGGCTGTCAGTTAGGCTTCTAAGACCTATATGACTGACATACTAGATAAAAACACTTTAATTTTGACTCTTTATGGATGTTTAGAGGCTAAATGATACAAATGATCAAATTAGAACATCGTTTTTATTCAGAACATTGAAATTAAATTTTAAGATGGCGTCCAAGATGGCTGTCAGTAAGGTTCCTAAGACCTAACTCACTTAAAAACTCAATATAAGCATTTTAACTTTGACTTTTTATCGACGTTTAGAGGCCTAATAATACAAACGATTAAAATAAAGCATTCACAGGTTTGATTTACAAGGTTGAAATAGTAAAGATGGTGTCCAAGATGGCCGCCATTTAAAGCAAAATTCATCCTGAAATCAAATTCGCAGTTAGTAACTATTTCTGATAGTTTTCGGTTGTATTTGGAGAATTTGACTGGCATGTTATTGTTGTTTTTCAGTGTTGTAAAATATTTAAGATGACGTTCAAGATGGCAGCAATAACAGGGTGGGGAATCACATGGTTATTGCTATGAATACTCTCTTTTTTCGTAATGGTAATAGTTTTGTCTTTGTTCAGGGAATCGTATCCATCAATCCATGCACCATGCACTTTCCAGACAACTTTTGGCTGGATCTGATAATACCATATTATCATATTATTCTCATAAAAAATCCTACTTTGGGAAAACATTCCTCAAAAAATGAAGTGATAAATGCCCAGGGTATACTGAACGGAAAATATCAATGAAAACTTTGTGACAGAGTGTTTGATCAAAGTACAAAGTAAGAAAGAGGGCAAAGATCAGGAATTAATACAATCAAGCACCACACCTGACCCAGGATACCAATGGGAAAGTGACTACGTCACAATTAAACATCACAAACGAGAGCCAAGAGATCAGCCCTTTCCCAGCAGTTGGCCACAAGGCATAAACAAACAGACGTGCATGAAAGCATAACAAGACAAGACAGAAATAACATAAATGATCCACAAAAAGCACCGCCTTGGAACGTCCAGTTAAAAATATTTTACTTGAGGGCTTAAGCCGGTTTAACGGTGCACCAACCTCACCCTTAGTTCAGATGTGGATCAAGCCTTTTTGAATCAATGTGCTGAAAAAGTCAGCTGGATGGATGGTTAAATTTTACATACAAAAATTCTTATGGAGTGTAGTGTTTCAGCACAAAAAACAACCCCTGAGTAAGGTATCTGCATGCTGCAGATGTTCGTTACCATCTTGACTGCTGGTTGCTACAGGCCTGCTTGCACGGTGCAATTGTAACATCCATTACTACTTCTCTGGTCTGTTGCAAGTGCAACAGACAGCACAGATGGTTGGATATTGTTATATCAAATATGTATGCTGGTCGGGTGCAAGTGTATGAGACATGCATGCTTGTAGGCACAAGTTTACAGAATGATATGACTGCTGGTTAAATGAAAATGTTAAAGACACGGGAAATGGCAGGGTGCAATTGTTATAGACATGGCTGATGGTCGGGTGCAAATGTAATATGAAACTGTTATAGACATGCATGCTGAAAGTATGCGCCTTATAAAGAAATGGCTGCTAGTCAGGTGCAACTGTAACATACATGCATGATGGTCTGGTGCAATTATGCTTACCAGCCCGTTAGTTGGGTACGAGTAGAGGGACATATCTGCGCGTCTGAGGCAAGTGTAACATATATACCTGTTGGTTCAGCTACACAACTACAGATGTGTCTGTTAGTCAGTTGCAACTGATTCAAACATATTACTGACAGATGCAACTCTTACAGACATGCATGCTGGTCGAGTTTAATTGTAACCAACATGCCAGGTGGTCGGCTGTAACTGCAACAAACATGCCTGTTGGTTCAAAGCTAACGTTTAAAACATGGGTACTGCAACATGCCTGCTAGTCTCGTGAAGCTATTACAGATGTAACTGCTTGGTTCAGACATGTATGCTGGTCAAGTGCCTCATAATGAAAGATGCCCAATGGTAAATATGTCTGCTGACCCTGTGGCACTGATGCCTGGGCTGCTGGTCAGGAGAAAGTAGAGCAGACATGCACAATGGCCAAGTGTAACTTAAACAGACATGCTGGCTGATCCAGTGCAACAGTACCCAGCATTCCTGTTAGTTGGGTGCAATTGTAACATACATTATTGCTGGTGCGATACAACTAACACGCATGACTGCTGGCCCAGTGTCCCAATAAACGGCATGTGTGCTGGTTTAGTACCACATTATTAAACACGTGTGATGTTAAGGATGTCGGATATGCTAAGCTGGTGGCATTATGTGGCCTCTGTGCTGTGAAACTTCAACAGATTTGCCTGCGGACTTGGTAGTATTCAATCAAACATGCCTCCTGGTCCATTGGGAATCAAAGAGAAAAGCTACTTGACCGATGCCCCTCCATCAGACATGCCAACTAACAATGTGAAACTTTATCAGCCAAGACTGCTACATGGTCAATACAACATACATGCCGTGAAGAGAGTTGCTATGTCAATGCAGCTGCAACATACATGCCTGCTGGTCTAGTGTAAATGTCACCAACACCCCTGCTGTTGCAACATGCCTACTGGTTGAATGCTGCTGCAAGATGGATGCTTGCTGGACTGTGGCCACTCAATCAGCATGCCTGCTGAACTTTTGTCACTCAATATTGCATGTCTGCTGGCGATGTGCTTCTCTATCTGCTATACCTGCTGGTATGGTGTCTCACTATCAGCTGTGCCTCCTGGTATGGTGTCTCACTATCAGCCGTGCCTGCTGGCGTGGTGCTTCATTATAGGCCATGCATTTTGGTTTGGTACCTCACTATCAGCCATGCCTGTTGGTTTTGTGCCTCACTATGGGCCATGCCGTCTGGGGTGGTGCCTCACTGTAGTCCATGCCTGTTGAAGTGGTACCTCACTATAGGCCATGTCTGCTGGTCCGTTTTGCACTTCAACCGACATTTTGACTAGTTGAGTGCAGAGGGAAGAGGGATGGCTACAAGTCTGGTGCCACTCTTACAGAGGTGCCATTACATCAGACATGTTTGCTGATCCGGTTCCACTCTCAGATATGCCTGCTTGTACAGTGCAATTCTATCAGACATGCATGCTGGGTTCATTTATTCAGATACATATATTTGTAAAGTGCTTCTCCATCAAGCAAGAAATCTGGTATGTTACAAATCCATCAGACATGCCTACAGGTAAGGTGTGGCTCCCACAGGTTTGTAAAACTTATCAGCTACCAGCCTGTACGCCATCTCGATTATATCAAATTCTGAGTGATGCATCAGCTGCATCACTGGACGTTACAAGGATGATGTCTGTAACTCAGCATTTTGCATGCAATTTCCTGGAGTTTGTCAGTCTCAGGGAAAATTTTCATATATTTTTGTAATAAACTGCCATTTTGGCAGCCATTTTGTCTGCATTCTTATTTTATTTTTATATTTTTGTTAGAAACCATTTGTCCTCAACTAGATTCCAACTTTATAGTTATTAATTTAAGGGAAAATGGGTTTGAGACATTTTTTTCATAGCAGACAATTTTTTCACTTATAATTGGCCGCCATCTTGGATATATCGAAATGCTCAATGATGCAAGAGTGGCATCACTTGGATTTTTCAAGGACAATATATGCACTACCAGAATCAACAAAGAAAAAAAGTTAAAAAATCAAGTTCCAGGTCCTCCTAAAATTCGCCCAAATTCTGCTGGACTACTGTGGAATGTTGTAAACCAGAGCCTTCTTGTTCTCCCAGATAAAAAAAAAACAAAACCAACACAAAACCATAAACCCTCCCGGCCCAGTAATGGTTACTGTCAAGGAATAGCCACGAAATGACCACTGCCTGTTGAGCCTTCTGAAGCTCCCACACATAAAACCACTAAACCACCCTCCTCAGTACATGCAACTGCCAAGGAACAGCCAAATGAAAAAGACAGAGGCTATACATCCACGGAATACAACATACAGTAAAACTGGTCTTGAGCGAACATTCAAAACCAGACAAAATAAAGGTCTTAAAGAGAGAAGGTAGCTTAATGCAGGTCGAAAGTATTGCAGAATGCTCTCTTTGAGCATTATGCAATACTATACAGGTCGAAAGTATTGCAGAATGCTCTCTTGGAGCATTTTGCAATACTTTTGACCTGCATTAAGCGATAATCACTCTTGAAAAACAATTTGGGTCTTTTTTGAGTGGCTGCTTAAGACAGGTTAACTGTATATCTATTATAATGTGAGCGTTGGCGAAAAGCCAGCATGATATCTGTATGGAATGAAATGGTAAGATATTTAGATGTAGGTCATGTTTATTTTTTGCATTTTTTCATTAGTTTTGAATATGATTTTCACAGATTTGCCAGAATGATAGTTAGAAGGCGATAAATGTAAATAAATATCTGCATCATTTGGCTATGTCGGTCTCGCTATAAAAGTAGCACACATCTACATGTATTGATTTTTTTACGCTTGAGGATCAGTGTGACGCTTTTTAAATGTGCAGAATTAGTGGCACACGAACATGCCAGTTTTGCGGCCTGACTTGAATCTTCACCACTGCCAGATAATGAAGTTCTAATTTTGGACTACCACTCTCCCTATTAGAATCATATAGACAAAAAGCTTTACTGAACTTTATTGACAGAAAACATGACAAAGTATTCAGCAATCCTTAAAAAGCCAATTTATTTTCTCTCTTTTTTATTTCTGAGGTTACATGTACTCATAACAAAAATGGATTTTTTCACTTCTATGTATATTTTTAAAAGGATATTTCTTGTTTCAGAAGTATTGTCATTATAAAAAGTCCGTTTTACAATAAATATGGGAGAACTTTGACCAGCACGTGAGATTTATATAATTACGTAACCCGTTGTATACAAATGGATACTACATGTACCTTCTTGTTTTATAAACAAACTGGAGAAAAGTCCACTGTACGTATCTAGGGGTGTACATATACTCTTTATTTCCTCTTTGACAGAGATTACAAATACGTAAACATATATTAGTATAATGTGAAATGAAACTGAACGAAACACAAGTTATGAACAAAAGAGACAAACATACAAACATATATAAAGTGTACAAAATATTTGATTGATGATGCTGGAAGATTTTATTTGCTTCAATATAAATGGTACTGTAAATCTGCGATTCGTTTTGTGACCAATGAGTCAATGAAATTCAACCACACAATTCAGGCACAGCTAGCCGAGGGCTTTGATTGTGCAGTTAAAGTTCCGCGAATGCTTGGCATATCCGTATCTGTTTATGTATGCGATTTGAGAAAAGATAGAGTTGGTACACTGGTTGATTTACCTTTTGCATCAGTTTTGCCAACGATCTCCCTTGCCGATACGAAAGTGCAAGGACGATGGTTGAAGCAAAGTGTAAGCAATGCGTGTCAAATGGCTCAGCACAACTGTGACAAAAACTATGTATGTGTGTTTCATTTGGCTGTCATGTCGACGTCTTCACTTAGAGGAAGGCGTGGCCATGACTGCGCGTAGCGGAGTAAGGTTAGGCTCACTGTTGCAAGCTGGGTTTTGATGCTTGTCCAGACACTTGATTTCTGATGTTATAAATTGTGCATCCCGAAATTCTCGACCAGATTGTTTACAAACAGAAGTGAGCTGGTCAGGAACTTGGTGTGCGTGTCATGGTCAAGATCGATTGTTAAAGCTGTGCTGGACCCTATCTGAATACAGAAGAGGGTTTCAAAGTTTACGCTTTCTCACTGATTGCCGAGGTTTGGATTGATATTGTCACTGGCAAAGTTGATAAAACTTGCCCGTGCGTTACTACAATGCAGGCATGAAGTCACGATATGCTTTACTATGTTTGCATCCAGTATTCATTTAGGGGTTTCGCGTATACAAAGGCTTAGTAGCGCATTGGCAGTCAACGAAGGCTCAGACGAGTCTCCATCCCACTCTCATTTTTTCTTGATACGTGGGATTGTACCCAGCATCATCTACTGTTTACTCCCAAAAATATCAGCAATTTAGGCATACACCTTAACAATATTTAAAATCTTAGCGACCCCAAAACATATTCCCATAATGACACTTTTACCTTAAGAAAAAGCCCTAAAATTTATAGAAACGACCCCAAAACATTCCAGTTTTGTAATGACCCCCAAAACATATTCGCAATTTAATCATACCCCCAAAAATATTCATTTTTCTGAAGCTCCCAAAAATATTGAATCCAAAAATTTTGAATCCCAAAAATTGTTTTAGCCTACGTATATATGAAAATACCAGAGTACCCTTCCAGTCCTCATAACCTTCAGTGCTCGCATACACAAGTGGGTAAGTAGCTGAACCCTGGTATACCTTGATACATTAGCATGGGCGTTTATTAGAGATAACTTCTCATAAATCGGAACTGACTCGGCCAATTATGCGGAATTTTTGGGAATCAGACCTCGGACGTACATCGAGGATCTACCTTGATAACGTAACGCTGACGTTATATAAGGTGACGCTGGCGTCACAGAAACCATGCCAACACAATAACAAAATCGATTGCAGCAAAACAAACGATTATAAATGAAGTTTGTGTTCTTTTTCAATAAAATATCGTTATAGCGATAGTTTGTTGAAAAAATAAGCTTCGTTTATTCTGTTGATAAAACGTTTTGGGTATCAGAAAAATAGATATTAATAGGGCTGAACCCACATGCTACAGAGCTAAGCTTCCTTATGCCAGTTCTGGTTAATCGAGAAGGGTAGGCATAATAATGTAGAACGAGAATTCAGATTTTGTAAATTTTGTCTGCAGAGAAATGTCTACGTCGTAGAAGATGAATTTCATTTCTTTATGGTATGCCCAATGTATAATACTATAAGAGACATGTACTTTAGACCCGAATGGAAGATGAACATAAATGAGCAAAAATTCTATCGTATAATGAAACTATCTGATGCTCGTAGTTTATTGTTGATCTCTAAATTCCTGGTCAGTGCATTTGAATATAGAAAATCAGTATATGGAAGCGACAGACTGGGGCCAGTCTAGCACCGCTCAAAATAAGCTTTATAATGTAATTATATTGGTCATGCGTATTGGACAGATATGGTGGGTTAAGTGAGCGCTGTGATCATGGACGCATAGGTCCCTGCTGTGATGGCAATACCGACCCTCCATATTTTTCCATTACCAGCGAAATACATATTAATCAGGGTCATGTTCTTACTCACCTGATTAATCAACAGGACGGTCGACATCAGATATGTATCCTTTATCAAGGAAAGCACAATATAAGCATCACATGTATTAATCCAAATAAACACGGAGAATAACTTTATTTTTGGAATAAAACAAAACACAGGTCTAACATCCACTGACCTAAATACTGTTCTGTTAAAAATCGGGTTGGCCTCGTGCGAAGCGAGCTCTTATCTTGCAATTGCTCAATGTAAACAATGTGACAGTGTTTGCTCCGCCCACCTAAATATCTTTATTGCACCTGACAGATATACACTCTTTGTCCAATCTCTGATTGGAACAATATCGATCGAACTCTGATGGGTGGGACAGACATCGTCACGTGTCTATAGCGAGCACCAATTAATATAAGATTGTTGATATTTGTATTTTTAGATAATTAATGGACCATCACGAGACTTATCATCGGATAATACAGGCCCCGGGGTATAGAGCTTTATTTCGTACTCGACTCAGCTGAGCATGAGGTTTCAACTGCTCATAGGGACTAAAATGTTGAATAATAAATACTTCTCTTGCTTTCAAGCTGCCCGGTGATGTGTTTGTCATGATAATAAAGGTTAAAATGCCAACAATTGTTGGCATTTTAACATTTATGAGCATGATAAATTTATGCTCGGTTGGGTTGAGCGTGGTAAAGGGTTTTATCACCTCGGGTCCTGTTTGGGTCAACAACAGTATAGTCTCCCGAAAATAAAATTAATTATCGGGCACCCTAAAACGTCCTCAAAACAAATCATTATGTTTTTTACCAGACCTCTAGAAAAAAAGAACGTGTATGATAGATGTGTTGTGGGTGCTCAAAAGAACAGTCTCGGTTGAAAAATAAATAATTCTCTTGCTCTCACGCTGCCCGGTGATGTGTTTATCATGATTATAAGGGTTAAAGAGCCAACAATTGTTGGCATTTTGAAATTTGTGAGCATGATAAATGTTGTGCTCGGTTGGGTTGAGCGTGGGAAGGGTTTTATAACCTCAGGCTTTGTTTGGGTCAACAAAAGTATAGTCTCCCGAAAATAAAAATAATTATCGGGCACCCTAAAACGTCCTCAAAGCAAATCCTTTTGTTTTTTGTCAGACCTTCAGAAAAAGAGCGTGTCTTTACATGTGTTGTGGGTGCTCAAAAGAACAGTCTCGGTGAGACTTTTTTTGAGCGACCAAAACATATGTTTGGCTCGATTACAATATCAAGATGATGTATGATACATGTGTTGTGGGTACTCAGAGGAACAGTCTCTGTGAGACGCTTTTCGAGAGCCCAAGACATATGTTTGGCTCGATAACAATTTCACGTTGAAACAGTTGCACATTTAGACTAATGTCCTTATACATATTATTCAGTAGTATAAACCACATGTACACTATAAGTTTACCACTCCTCGTTAATACTGTATTATGACTGTTTTGTATTATGGGCCGGTGGCCTTCATTACGAAATAAAACTTTTGTATTGTATTGTATTGTTAACAAAATGGAGCTTTTTCGTACATAGTTCTATGCGTAATGCGCCTTACTTACACCCGAGGCTCAATTCGATTCTCGAATTGTGACGGACTTTCCCGAATGACGTTAAAATCAAAACGCACAGTAAATGTTGTAAATTTTCGAACACTTTACATTTTCTTGACTTTATACCACCCTTACCAACTTTAGTACGAAATATCTCGTTATGTGCAAGGTCTACACTGATGTAGGTGGTATAAATAGTTATACCATGTTTGTCCACCTGTACGTGGAGATAATCCACTCGCTAAAGCTCGTGGATTATCTCCACGTACAGGCGGACAACCCATGGTATAACTATTACTTAACCCATTTAAGCCTAGCTTCCTTTGTATGGACATCCGCAAAGAGTGTAGTACCAGATCAAACGCCACAGAACACGGCGTCTGATCAGGTTCTGTAATGTTTGCTAACGAAACATATCAAAATTTGAATTAGGATGAACAATGCCAACCTAAAAACCTTCAAACGGAAGTGGACAAGTTCAATTAATAGGAGTGAAAATTTCCATTTGGCTCAAATGGGTTTATAAATAGAGAATAGTAAACTGTGTTTCTGTGATATGAAAATTATGTCACGAAGGAATGGTGGTGACTCGCTAAACAACGAGTCCGCAGGACGAGTTGTTTACCGAGTCACCACCATTCCTGAGTGACATAATTTTCATATCACAGAAACACAGTTTTACTATTCTGTATATTATATACCTTCCACTGATGTTTCAATAAAAAAACGAAGAAAAAAAAAGTCTTTTAACGACCACCCTTCCCCCGACTGCCCCAACGATAAAATGATGCGTAGTAATAATTACTTAGCCACGCCTACATCGGCATGTCAAGGCTCGCCACGCTCTACAACGAACAACAACAACCTGTATATACTCGCAAGTCCCGGGATTCTGACTTATTTTTTTATTATCATTAGAAGATAAAGAAACGTGACTGCGTTGCAATATTTTAATATATTATATTTGGGTTGTTTCCCTTACAACGTAATGTTGCAACAGAGCCAAGGGAAAGCACTCTAAAAGCCTGCAGAAATGAAATGTCGTGGGGAACTGAAATTGAAAAACATTTTGCTCGTTTTTTTAGCCATTCGCTGGTCCGTTTCTTTGCTAGTGGATCAGCAATAGCTTGAGAAATTGATTGAAATGTGTTTGTCAAACATAATGAGGATGGACTTGTGACGAGAAAAGGATTATTTGAGTGGAGATAGAGAGCTGGAACAGGTCTAGGAATGCAGGAGAACAACAACGGCTCAGATGTAAATATTTGGCTGGTGTCTGATTTAGGTCTAATAATAACATCGGATCAGCATTGTCAATTTTTATGTAGAATGAAGTACAATCTTCAAAATTCCCGAATTTCTCTAAGCTAGACCAGGAGGCAGGAAGGCAGGGTGGTGAGTCTGATTTTAAACTCCTAAATGTGTTGTGCATATGTCTATTGAAAATAATTTGTATCGACAAAAATATCGACATGGAGCAGTGATGATATGACTTTTTCATATCATCACTAGTGAAATATTTCACTCCTCAAAGATACTAAAATTATCTCACTGCAAAAAATAGGAAATTAATGCTAGGTATATAATATAATGTATTTCAGGGCTGGAATTTACTAAATGTTAGTCAAAATAGATCATGTTGACATCTGAAGCATATCATTTACCATATGGAAAGCGGACAGTCCATTCAATACCAAATTTAGCCTGCAAAAGATCTACAACTTGATTAGCGGCTGCTGTGATGTTCCCTCGCACTTCTTTTGTGTATAGATCGTTAAGTGTCAAGATTTCTCCATTTTTTCCAATGACTGGCTTCTTCTGTATACGAAATAGGCCTTCCTTATCATTGACTGTGCAGTCTAAATTTGTTTTGCTAATCGTCATATTGAGGAATTTGAAGACTCTTTGCAATTCGTTGGAGAGGTCGAATTTTAGATTGTCGTACATAAGAGGATAAAGGGGTCCTGCGAAGTGTGTTAGCCACATGATATGGTATTTTCGCCACTCAGGAATCTTGCTATAAACATGTTCGCTCCACACTGAAATTTAAACAGCCTATAAATACATCAGATAATCATGAATTTGGAAGCGTAATATCATGATATTTTTTACTAAGTCATTGCTTTTAGCTTGTGTTTTGTGGTGCTCGAAAGAACGCATTTTTGGGAGGTTCTTTTGAGTACCCAAGCCACAAATTTTGTTTGAGAAATACGAAAAAATATACTGTACTACGTTTACCCATACACATAGGCAAACAATGCCAACCAAAATCAGACACCACAGAACGTGGCTTCTGATCAGGGTCTTAACTGTTTGCTTACAGATTTTTTTTTATCAAAATCTGAATAAAAAAGAAAAAATACAACCCAACAACCATTTAAATTGAAATGAACTATTCCAATTGCTGATAGTGATCATACTTAGACCTAAGTTTGGCCTCAAACATTTATGCTTTTTGTGAATCATGAACGTTAAATAGACTGATATTCATATATACATGTAATTGTAAAAAACATATTTATTATGATTTTGCTGAAGTTTTTTCCTCCAGGACCAGGTTTATGGTTTGTACATAAAAACTAGTTTAAGCTCTTCAGTAAAAATATTTTTACTGACCGTTCCAAGGGAGTACTTCTTTTGTGGATCCTTTATCATCACAGTTTGTGCTTTGTGTCTGTCATGCTGTCTTGACTGTTCAGCCCTGTGGTCACCTGCTGGGAAAGGGGTAACCTCTTGACTCTCTTGTATTTGATGTTTTCATGTGTTTTGTCCCTTTCCCATGTAATGTCCTGGGTCAGATGTGATACTTGATTGTACCGATTCCCGATCTTTGCCTTCTTCCTTACTTTTATTCTAAGCCAATTTATGGGAATCCACTATAAAATCTAAAGTATCTTTGTGTATTTGCGAGGCCAACTGCAAACTATGGTGACCCTTTATATTTTACAAGACCCAATCATTGACTGAAGCCTATTTAAGCATGGAGTTTTAAAGTGTGAAAGAGGCTTATTTGACATATTTATGGATAAACAAACTACTTTAGTCATTATTTGGGGTATGAGAGCAGCAAAGCTGCATTTTGATGGGTGTTTCTCATGGAGTTCTAAAGCAATGACAGTTAATGTAAAACGGTGATTCATTTTGGCTCAAAGATTCCCCTGCCATGTGATTCTAATACCTTTATTGCGTAAATTATTAGAATTTGGATACAATCAAATAATTAATTACCTCTAAATGAAAAAAGTTTAAGAAAGCAGGCTTCAGCTGAGAGGATTCGCATTTTCAGACCTAAATTCTAAGTCACAAACTCCCTCAGACTTGAGGGAATCTTTCTCGAGCATATACCGTTATGACAATGTTGTTAATGTAAACTCAACTCCAAGAAACCCATCAAGCAGATCCTTTTCAGATATTTTATTACAGCTTCTCCCAGAGAATCAAAAACCCTTATCAAGTTGAGCACACAAACAAGAATAAAAGTTGGAAAAATGTCATTTTTAAGATTCGCAAACTGTCTGAGCTAAACATGCAATGATGAAGTCCGAAAATTTTAGAGAAAAGGTAGCCCTCTTACTAGCAATTACTGCCCATAAGAGTTGAAATAATTTTGTTTGTACCAGTTCATTGAAATGTACCTGGCTCAACAGGTTTCGTTGCTAGCAGTTGCATATCGTCTGCTGACAGTCTTTATAACAGTTTGAACCCAAATCAGGCCCAGCGAAAATGGTTGACACATTGTAGTATTCTTGAAGGCTTTTTTTATAAAAAAAACATGGTTTATTCTGAATAGAAAGTCGACAAACGACGACAAAAGCATGGCAAAATATCCAGCATGAAACGATTTAAGCATTGATCAACCTGAACAATGTATAATCTGACCAGTGGATGCGTGTCAGCTAAGAGAAGTGATACTGGTGTATTTTAATAAAATTAGAAGATGTGCAGAATGATGGGATGAGCAACCATACTTATTACATGGTAGAGCAACCACAAGGGTCAGACAAGCATGTACATCCATGCAGTTTCGTTGGACCCCCCCCCCCCACACACACACACAGCAAGGTAGTAAGGCAATTCCAGGGTGATAATTTAGGCACTGATATGTCATCCCTGCCCATATTAACTTCTGTACGGTGGAATCTGGATTTGACTCGTTGCTGTCCACACATATTAATAACATTTTATAGTTATTGCATAATAACACATTAAAATGGCAATATTTTGCATGATGTATTGTGTACAAGGCTGATATGACAGTTTCATAGTAAATCTGTTGAACCCGAATCTGACCCCAAAACGATCAGATGCTTTAATTGTTAATGCTTGTGATGTTGAATATCTTATGTTCTACACTCCTCCTAGGTTTTTATCAGAATGTATTTTCAATCAAAATGGAAACAGTGTGGATCCTGATCAGATATGAATACAACAGAAGCCAGCTGAGTTTTGTTTAAGTATTCAAAAAAGAAAAAAATATGGTTAGCACGACAAGCATTAAGTGTAATCAGGTAGTTGATCTGCCACCTCGGGCAATGGGTAGTAAATGATGTTTGATTTCTGTCTCTGAAGATGCCATATTCTGTAATATTGGTAATAGATATCCAAAATTAAAGAATCATGCCGCTGCTAAAATATTTCTATTTGGTTGAAGAAAGTATTTCAGGCATATTGAAGCAAAAAGAATTTTTCGCAGCTACAGGAAACACTATGTTAAAATGCAAGTCTTTGAATTCTTAAAGCGCCTTGAAATATTTGCATTTTCAAATAAGGCTTGATACTATATTTGTGTCATCTATGGATAGCTTCCTTAAGAAAAGTGAAAAAATGTATCTAAAGTCTCATCATCCCCTCCAATCTCGATTGATTTTTATGAATTGATATTTTTTTCTATTCCAAGAAATAATCTCATTCGTCATTTAGCCCTTAAACAACTTAATCACAGCACAATACACCTGCTTTTGTCATCAATTGAAATATTTCAGTAGCATATTGACAAACAGTGTAGACTCAGATAAAAACTATTCCAGTAGCAGCAACCTCACTGTTTGCTCCAATACTAATATGAGTCAAATAATGCAAATATGCAGCAGATGACTAAATAAAGCAGGTCCCATTTTAAATATTTTATAGATGCTTTAAATATTACCTTAATGAAATGGACCAGCAGACACATACATGTTGAAACTCCACAACGTTGAAATTATGATGTCAGCATGAATGGTGGTGATGCAATTTCTAATTGAACACAATCAAATTTAAGTCAAATAAATTGAAAATATGATCAAATAAAGATCAATCTTTACGAATGTAAGGGACCGGACTGGGATCGAACTTGCGACCCCTGGATCTGCAGTCAGACATGCATCTGTAGCCAGACATGTTACGAATGTGCTACACCGCTGGCTGTGTAGCGTCTCATCTGGGTTCATGCTTACTCTATGCATAAATGCATTAACTACATCCACACAACTGCGTACATAGCAACCCCCTGCATAATGAATGGTAAAATATACATTTTATTAAATTTAAATTTAACCTTCCCAACTTCCATATTATGTCAGCAGCATAATTTACGCACATACACATATTATTTGTTGTTGAAAAATTCACAAAATAAAAAAACATAACTCTAGATTCATAACCAAAACTTGCATGGACGAATATGTTTGAGCTCAGCAATGTTCAGTGAGAGAGATTAACTTGTTTTATCAAAGTATCTGATCTATATAAACAGCCTAGCACACTCCACTGCAGACATTATGGCCTTTGGCATTTCTTCCAGCTATGAGTAGAAAACCAACTGAAACCTTGGGAAGTGGATTTAAATCATAGTCTGTTTTTTGTGATTCAATGTAAGTATTTACAGTATCTATTTATGAGTTATTGATTAAGTTTGGCTGCAGATATTCAGCGCAGATGTGCTGTTGGCGCTTGTGATTGGCATGTTTTGATAAGGAATTCTGACACCAGTTTGCGCTTGTGATTGACATGTTTATGTTTTGATAAGGAATTCTGACACCATTTTGCAGTTGTGATTGTCATGTTTATGTTTTGATAAGGAATTCTGACACCAGTTTGTTATTTTTTTCTGCAAGATTATGTTGAAAAGCCAGTCAATTTGTATGGAATGTTTAAACACTTAGGTAAGGCTGTGTTGATAAATGTTACTTAGTTTAGTAAAATTACAGACTCCAAATAAACAGATCATGTCAAATCTGACATTAATTGACATGATTTCGCAATACATATAGACATATGACTTTTAGGTAATAGAGCAGCTGGTATGACTATGAGTTACTTTTGTATCTCCTGATTGGTTGATGTAAATAGAAGCATAAATATGTAGAGGCTGTTTATGATAAAAAAAATGAGAGTTTAATTAAGGTTGAGAGTTTAATTTTGGGTTTATAGTTAGTTCTTAGAAATTGCTAAGCTTGACTCAAAAAGATTTAACAATTTATAAGCAAAAGAATGTTGCTGTAATTAAAACTTTAAAACTCTAAAATGACTTTAAAAATATAATGCAAAGATTGTTGATTAGAATAAACAACTACGTCACATTATCGACTAAGGAAAATGTGTTACCTTTCCTATTTCATCATAATTATACTGAATGTAGTGTGCAATTGGTTTGTATGCATGTTGGGGTACTTTTCCCAATAGATGATTTTTTTACTGATTGAAAACTGATGAGAACTCAAATTATGCTCTCTCTGCACTCTTATCATACTAGAGTTTATGTTGGGGTGATGCTAGGTATATTTGTTATATACAGTTCATAATTATGTAAGTTATTTTATATGCTAAGATCTCACATTCCTCTGTGTATATACAGCACACTGAACTATGGAGACCAATGGCAGCAATAGTGATGGGGTTTCCAGAGGGATAGGTCATTGGAGAATATAGCTGAATTTTAGCTTAGGTCCAGGGCTGAATTGTTTGCATGTAGCTATTTAAAATATGCTTAACAGCCAAAACGAGTTAAGTTCACCAACTGAGTCTTTTTTGTGTCTCATCCCCATTTTAGCATGTAAACAGTGTATTTTCTAACACTTTAGGGTTTATAAGTTTAGTTTAGGTTTATGTCTTAACAATCAAGTTAAAGGAAAACATTGGAAATGGCCGATAGTTAATCCTTACGACGTTTATCAACAGCAAGTGCCCCAAAAACTGCTGTCCAATCGTCATAGTATGTAATTTTAAGAAAGTATTGTGCTCAAATGGTTGTTTTTATAAGCAGTTCTCAACTTTATTTTTTGACACACATATATACCTTTCATTTAATGTCCCTCACTTGATTGAAAAGTAAAAAACTTTTTTTTTGTTGTATTGATGATTAATGTCCCACAGTCTAATATGAATTGCGTTACCAAATTAACTATCTCACAAATTACAAACCATGCATGTTAAGCTCACATCAAACATCTCAAGTGTCACGAGGATTACTATGTGCATGGACAAAAGAAACGAATTTGGGGAAACATTTGTTTATTTTGCGCAGATGAAAGATATCTGAGGTTGTCTAAAAATCTGCAGTTTTGTGAATTACGTTACCCTCTTTATATTATTAGTATAAAAAGACGTAAAAATATTGCAATTGAAGCCAATGTAAGAACTATAACCTAGCTATATAACGAACCATACCAGAACTTTACAAGAAGCTCTTTGTATAGAAAAAAATAAGTGGACACATAAATAAGTGAATTACGTTACTGTGAATTACGTTACTACAATTTTACAAAAATCAAAATACCTCTCTAAATGCATACACTAGCTGAAACAAAATGTTTGTTTTTAATCAAAGCAAATCTGTCCCAGTTAATAAAGATCAATTTAAACCATATTACAGTTGTCATTTTGCTTTAACAAGAATTAACCTATATGGTCTGGGTACATCAACTCCCCTGTTCATGTAACTTACAAAGATACTCATTATATCAACACAACATATGCAAAGTAATCTGCTTGAAAAAAACAAAATTGAAAATTGTAAATGTCTAAGGGTTTGTTTGTATGGTTTTTGAAATGAGTTGGATTTAACATAGGTACGTAATTCACAAGTAGATAATGTATTACACATTCTACAAAAAACAACAGATTAGTCCAATCAAAGGACCAAAGGCAACAAATCGGCGGTGATTATAAATTTCTGCTTTGTTGTTCAATGTTATTTTATCTTTTTCAAAACATTTTATATAGTTGCTGCTACCATTGGAGGTTTATTGATAAGTTTATGTGTATACTTTGAAATTGGCACTCTCGCTTTTGCATCCTTGTCCATTCCAGTTGATCACAGTGACCTCAAATATTCTCATGACTTATATGTTGATAACTTCTATGGTTTATATGATAGATAAAATAGTTAACTTGAATTTATATAACTTCTTATCTTCAATTGAGTTGAGCAAATTGGCTATGTAAATTATGTTACCATGAACATTTTGCTATTTTTCTGAGAATAGCGTATCTTTTCGAATGATGCAAACTTTGTTGTTGTTTTGTTTTGTAATATAAGAACATGAAAAGGCATTTATTGAAGTTATATAAGTTATTCTGCATGTCTTAGTTTGTAGTGGGCCACAAGGAGTTTTCAGATATATAGAATATTTAAATGATTTTTCTATAATCATATTTTAAAGTGTTATTCCAACAAGATTAATGAAACTAGATGCAACAGCTTACTTCCACTGTGCAACGGATGACGTAAAAAGTATTAAGCAGCACGCTAGAACCTGATATTTTACAGACAGATATATGTTTCTACGCAGGAAATAAGACCAGAGAGTAAGTTCTGTGAATTACGTTACCGCCCTATGGTAACAATGTTCTTTATACAAGAATACAATTTATTATTTCCAATGTCAAAGAAAAATGTAATTTTTAATATTCATTATCTACTGTTTCAAAACCAATATTTTTTTCTTGTAATCTCTTCAAATGTGATGGATACAATTAAAACAATAACTGTACTCATAGAATTAAATTTGAATTCCACTGTAAATTTATAACAAACCTGCTGAGACCATGCCGAGAAGCAAAAACACGATATAAATTCTACATAATAGGCTTATTCGATCGACAAGAAAGCCAAGTAGATATGCATGCTATAAAAGCTCTTAAATGTTTCAGTCTTGTAAGAAATTTAGTATGTACAAGTATACTTCATCACAGTAACGTAGTTCTCATTCAAATTCAGTGCTGCTCTTTGTGAGGCTGAATGAATTGAATTTTTTGGATGCTCACATTTTTTGACATCATTATCTAATTGACATATACCAATCAGTAAAGAAATAACATTAAAATGAAAATCTAAGCCCCAAAAAATGTGGGACAAAATTAGCTGCAATTGGTGAACTTAACTCGGTTTGGCTGTGAAACCAATATCATTTCGCTCATTTAACGCTTTGCATTCTGGATAATTTCATTCTGTTATTGTCACAGGGTCTAGGTATATATAAATACACTTCTACTGCCGTGCCGTGGAAGCCCGCTTGTACAGCGACGTGGTGGAATGTTTGCCTCTTATTCCAGCGACCTGGGTTCGATTCCCAGCTGGGACAGATTGGGAACTATTTCACTCTACGACAATGGCGCCCACCGTAAATAGCCCATCCTATGACCATTCTGTGCATAAATATATCCCTTGGTCTCATTTCACGTAATTCCTGTGCCAAGAAATTCAGGGACTAACTTCAAATTGGAGGGGGTAATGTCACAGGGTCCATGTATATATAAATACCTTTCTACTGCCTTGCGGTAGAAGCCGGCTTTAACAGCGATGTGGTAGAGTGTTGGCCTGTTAATCCAGCGATCTGGGTTCGATTCCTGGCTGGATCAGGTAAAATATTTTCGCTCTACGACATGATGTTGTCTGCAGTTTTATTTATTTATTTGTTGTAAATCACCTTTTTTCAATCAGAGTGTATTTTGACCCAGATCTGGTCCGACGTTGAGTCACGCCTTTTTTGGTATATGTTGTTAGCAGACGTCAAAAGACGTTACTAATGGGCAAATATTTGAAATTATCTGACAGGCATGTGTGAATTAATCTTCGTACTGATTAAATCATTACGATCCCGTTATTGTTAAAGCATCCTAAAATGATCTTGATAAAAATATAAAAAAGTGAAAATGGCAATGGTATGCTCACACCTAGGGAGCTGAAGTGACCGGACAATTGCGATTGTACGACAAGTAACGGCACTTCTGATGTTGTACATTGGATTGTTGGTCACTTGCGGTTTTGATTATTTATTTACACCATAAACAAACTTCTTTCTCTTACACGAAAAACCCCAGCACATGCATGTTTTGGGTAAAGAAGGTAAGTTATATTTGTGAGTTACTTTCTGGCTGGATTGAAATCTTATTTCATTGTCCATGTTCAGTGAATTTGAATTGTAATCACTTGTTTATCAACAACGGATGATTGATTTTCGAATTTTCAAACATGAAACAAACGTGCATAAAACGCAAATTCACTGCCATTAGGAGTTTTACTCTTCTAATATTAGTACTTTCTAAGAAAACAATAATAGTTTTTGTCAAAACAAAACCAGAGCACGGCAAATGGCAAAAACATGACACATGCGTGAGCATAGCACCGTTCAGTCACTTGCTGTCGTTCGCTTACGGATTGTACATGACAACTTCGACTTTATAATTTTTCTCATTTTATGCATACCAGTGCCAAATTTTCCTGTCAAGAAACGTTGTTCTAAAATGCTGTCTGCTTTTATCGACTCCTGCATATATTCACCCACACTACATGCTATTTTGATCATATGAAACAAAACATTGATCCTTAGAGGGCAACTTAAATCTCATTCCAAAGTTGCATAAGCTGACCCATATTTTATTCATTAAAATTAATATGTAGCACGATCCAGAATGAAATCAAGATTAATAGGCCATGGGATAGATATTGGTCAGATCCAACCCTTTTCCACCACCCCTGATTTTGCTGACTCTGATTTCAATAAAGCCCAATGTCTTACATTTAAAACAATGTTACCCTCTGACAAGTGTCATGTAATATTGTAACACACTATTACTTATGTACTTATGTTACATTTTGCATTACTTCCCTATTTTCCAGAAAATATGTTATGCCTGTTGAATTATCTGAAATAACTATTACTGTTTACTTGGTCTAAGTTTTGATGCTGCTACAAAGACAATTAAGTAACCTAACAAAACTGCAAATACCAGCTCCCTGCCTTTTAGAATGTTTTAGGTATTTGAAAATAGCTACCACTTCATAAGTTTTCAATAATTACTTAGAATAAAGTCATGGGGTTTAAATACATACATATATATTCAGCAGCCATGTTAATAGAGTGATTACCAGCAGTATATTATACTTGAGTAGCATGCTTATCTTGAAACCATAATGCAAATAGTAATGTATGTAACATAGAAAATATGCTAATTGAACCCCCCTCCCATTGAGGGGGTATTTTATACACTATGACTTTCAAAAACTGCATTAAATGTATATAAGAATTTAAGATGCAAAACTGCTCATGTTAGTTTCTGGCAGTTTGGGGTTTAACTCTGTTACCATATAATAGTCTCAGATCCTATTGTTCAAATAAAATTCAGATCTAATTCGTATTAATCATCATGCTCTCTGAAAAGCATTAAACACTCTTAAATAAATTCATCCAACAGTAACAGTATGCAGCAAAACAATCTTCATCTATAATAGTACTGTTAGATACATTGCTTAATTTCAAATATATTTATATTTAGTACAATGATACCACTAGACCAATGGCTGTCAAAAGACCACTGAAGCTTTGTCCAGTATGGTCTTCAACAAACTCTTTATATAATCCACAAAAATATATGTTAGCTCTTCAGCAGATATTATGCAATATCAGAGTTTACTACGTTACCTTGAAATATAGGAATTATAAAGTGATATCAAATTAGTTCTTATTCTTACATGTTGTTTTTAATTGAACGCAAATGACTTGCAGTATAATTGTATCTAATAAAGACACCTATTTTTACAGTTTTATGAGTAAAGAGAGGTGCTATTTCTGTCACAGCTTTCAGAGAGATGGCCCATCATATTTGGCATGTTGGCAGGATGAGATTTGTTTCACACGAGACGAACTTAGTTTTTTGTGTTTTTTGTTTTTTTGTTTTTTTTTTTTTTGGGGGGGGGGGGGCATTTAGTCTATCATATTCTAAAGTTCCTTCTCCCTTCCTCTGTGAGGAGCCCTGACATGACTGAAATATTGCTTGCTGGGATATTAAACCTTAATTTAATCAATTATTCAAATAAATATTACAGCAATCCTTATTCAACGTATCTTAGCATGTCAGCTAAAATTGTATTATTATGACATTTTGGACAAACATAGAACCATATCATATGTTTTATATCATTATATATGTTACCTTAAAAATTGACAGAACAAGGGAATTGTCTTTATTCAGCTGTTACTTGAATTCTATAATATCCACATTATTATGAATTTAAAAGTGAAAAAATTAGATTTAAATAAATCTAAACACCTAATGTATACTTTATAGCAAGTACTAGGCATTAAATAGAATGTATTAAAGTAAATACTATATACACACATAACATAAACAAATAACATAATGATAATATACACCAGAAAATGTTAGATATCGCCTTACACTATTTTTTATCAATAGAATGATCATATTATTTAAAGTGCCTAAAGGCTTACGGATAGGATTGTGTGCTCAATTTCAATGAAATATTATTTACCTTATAAAACATTCTATTCAGAGTCATCATACTCAGCAGCTGATAACTCTTATCATCCTGTGAATGAATCTAACTGTTTGCAGTTTTGCATTTGGCAGTAAAATGCCCGTAAGGGTCATGGTATTCTGAACTAAAATATGCATCAAAGTTTATCAAATAAAGATATTAAAACGAAATCAATAATTTATATAATAAAGTTCACAAATATAACGTATTTAACATAAAGTAATGTAAGTAACACACTTCTGCTTGATCAAAACGCCTTTTTAAGCTAACCTGCATTAAAAAGGGCACATACAAGCTTTAAAAATATACATGTAACTATGACTAAGAGTACCTTAACATTGGCAACAAAATATTATTGAATATTCTTTGGGTAACATATATAAGTTTGATGTTACATAATATTGTGACTTTTCTCTGAGGGCTAACATACCTAATTATGTGCTTTATATTTTGTAGTATCAGGAAAGCATTGTGACAAATATCCCCAAAGGTGGGGGACAGGTTCTATGTTCAAAAACATTAATCTTGGAAGCCTTTTATGAGCCTTTTATGAGCCCATATCATCTGCAATATAGAATTAGAAAGTGTACCAGCAGCTGTAAGGGCAGACAACAATTTAAAAGTTCATTCTCTCCTAGAGAGGGATTTGTTGTTGATATTAAGAACTGTCTCACTGATACACTGATACAACAATTTAAATAAGGTTCATTCTCTCCTAGAGAAGGATTTGTTGTTGATATTAAGAACTGTCTCACTGATACACTGATATGGGTTTAATGTTTATGTTTTTTACAAAGTAAAAGGAAAGCAATTAAGTAATTAAATTAATATATAAAAATCTTTTCGACTCGTTCATAGTTTATTAAGCCTGATCCTGTTTATATTTTGTCCTGAAACTGTTGTCTGTTTTCACATCTGCTGCATATAATATATCCAATTTCTCTTGATCATATTGAAGCTCATAGTATGAAACTTATTAGGCGGTTCAAAATTACCATAAAGTAGCAGTCTGATCATGTCCCATAATGTTTACACACCACCATATAAATGCACATTGCATAAAGATGAAATTGCAATATAATGACAAAAACAGCCAAACCGTGCATATTTGCCTATTGGTTAGTTGCTTAATGTCCAAGGCTTAACGCTGTGGACATTGAAGTATGGTTATTTTTCCTAATCCTAATTCCCCCCTTTGCAGCCTTACTTTAAGTATTTAAAGAGTATAAGTATCCTTCAGAAATTGATAACTGTCCTGCTAAAATCAAAGATACGCAGAGTATGTAAAACAAAGGTTTAATGACCATCTCATTTAAAGGATGATAGTCAAGTTTGGAAATCAAAACGCAAACTCCAAAAGGCTGGACTGTACACACTGCCGGTTGTACTTTAATACCAGGCAGGCAAAATATATGCTTTGTCTCCTACCGGGGTGCATTATTAAAACAAACCAGTAGTAAATGAATTCATTCTGAATAAACACTTTTTTGTTTTATATTTACTTCAAAGCATGTAATATTTAGGATATCAAGACTATTCGTTGTTTGAAAAAAAAAATTGTACCAAAAATAGCTATAATCGTTTCAACTAAATGTGTTTATGATGGCAAGTGCCCATTCAATACAGACAGCCTAGATTACAAGCACCCGTTCTGTTTACTGTCAAGTGCCCGTTCACATGATGTAAAAAAGTGGCATGACAAGTCGTTACATATTATTCCAATTAACACTCTTTCAGCAATTTTTATTCAAGAATAAACATGATATGTAATTTTAGACGGTAGAAAAATAAGAAGAACATACAAACTTTATTGTTTTGCTATAGTTCATTCCAACTTTACAAAGTGATGACATTGAAACAAAGTATCAATGGATTGATCAGTGTCATTATTATTTTTAAGAGAACGATGACAAATATCAGTTTTAATATTACCTTTTTACAGGATAATTATCTGGGTACTTACGTGAGTATGAATGACTTCATGACAGACACACAAATGATTGCTGTGTTGACATATTTATGCACCCTGTGTTTTCTTTTAAGAGCAAGTGACTGATCCTCCAATATACAACGTCGCAAGTGCCGTACTTTGCCGTTTCACTCGCAATTTTCCGGTCACTTGCGCTCCCTGGGTGTGATGCTGGATTGATTCAAAACCACATAAGCACAATTTTTGAACAGGAAAATTGTCATTCTTTTCTTACTCATCTGTTTTAGCATGTGTTTTGGGTGCTTAAAAGAACCGTCGCATTGAGTCGGTTACTTTGAGTACCCATAACATATGTTTTGGTTGCGATAAATATTTGTTTTGTAACGCACTCTTAACTTGATTGTACAGTGTACTTACCGCCGTTGGTAAACAACTCATTTTTAGTGTGTCCTAAATGTTTTCCTCCGAAGCGATAGTGAAAGTAGGTCAAGAAGTTCTCATAGGGATTCCTGATGATCAAGACAGCCCTTTTATAGAGGTCAAGTTTCCATTTGTGTGATTTCACTCCAAGGACTCTGTCAAATTGGTCATAGCATTCAAATGGAAAACTTGTTTTCTTTAACAGCTTATCACAGTGTACGCTTGCTGTGCCAATACCTACAAAAAAGCAATGCACTGAGAGACGTCTAAGCCAGTAAATGAGTGTTGGTGCTATCAAGTAAGCAGAAATAATGAGCCTGCCAAATGAATCTTGTTAATGGTAAATTGTCTTGGTGCTTAACAACGGATAACAATGTGTGTTGGTGTGTAATATAGTCGCATGCATTTGATGGCAAGACAATGGATACATCAAGTTTATTATTTTGCAGAGCAAAGTCTTCTAATATCCATACTTGTGATGTTTGGTCATCTAAGATTTAACCATTTAAAAACACTAACAAAGCATTTGATTATCCAGCTAACAAGATGACACAGGAGTTTCTTTAAATATGAGAAAACAAAATACTTCTCTTCTGCGTTTGTTACTACGCCGTTTATCATTTCCCTGCGAGGTCAGATTGGACCTTCTTTGAAAGGACTGCAGAACCAGATAAGGTGGCTTCTAGCAAGGCCACCTGATCAGGATCCAAACTGTTTTACTCTGATTGAAAGGAAATGGTTTGGACTGAATACTGCAGGTTAACACGATAAAAGGACCTCAGACAGTCTCCTATTCAATATGCCCAAACTTTGACAGCCTGTTGCTAGGATTATGCATTAATGACAACTAATGTTTTGTACTTAAATCAAACTCTTACATTTATTGCACCAAGCATAATGATTTGTTTGGAAAATATTGATTATAAATGGCAGGACTTTAGGGTTTAGGTGGTGGGGGGTAATTTTTGTGACCAAATTTTATTTCACAGAAAGTCAAAGTTTCGCCAGCTACTCACCTTAATACATTAGAATAAATGTTTGCAGCATAAAACTTAAGACGAAAATGATAAGTTTGATAAAATGGAGGTTGAGAAGATTCTATCTTTTCTTCTAAATATATATGCAGTCCATGACCTTTGACTATTACATGTTATGTTTCAAGTTCAATTAGTTTGGCATGTTCACTGAGGTGTATCATACCAGCATACTGCATACAACATACTCTACACCGCTACCACGACCTTTTAAGTAATGACCCTCGATTCAGTCAATGCATATACCGTTGCAGTCACGCCTCAAAGCGTTTTGTGGAAGTATAGATAAACACATTTTTTGAGCGTAAATTGTAAATGTTGTCTTACTCAACAGATTTAACCTATACTTTGGCGCTCAAAAGAACCGCCTCATTGCGTCGGTTCTTATGAATACCCACAACATTTTTTTAGTTGAGAAATAAGACAATTAATTAATTGGTACACAATCATAACTAAAGCCCTGATACATTTCATTGTAAACTGATATTTACCTACTAGTTTGTACAAAGTTAGTTCCTAATAAGTTATTTATAATAATTGTTTTTGACAACGTTCCCCCCGTGACCAATCGTGCCATTTTGATATGATTAGTGGAATGTAAAACTACAACGGTATGCAAAAGGATTAGTTTGGGCACGGTGCGAAAGCACTTCAGTAAAACTTTTTTTTTCTATTTCCTATATGTTGAATAGCAGAAACAGTGTTTTCAAACCATTATTTTTATTGGTAATTGTCCAATGAGAAAAACAATATTACGGATAATTCTAAAGTTGAACCTACTAATTTTTTCATGGAAAAAATATCATTTTCTTTGAAACTTTTCTGTGGCCATTTTTATGGGCAATTCTTCATTAAGACTATCTGAGGTCCTTGAGGAAGAGCGTAGTTCAGCATGGCAGGGCTAGACACTTTATAACCACTAGAACAACAAAGTACTTATGTGACTTAGAAACACATGGCGGTTCTCTTAAAGACATATGAGGCTATTTCCAGTGCGCACCTTTCCCGCGTCTGGAAGCGAGTAAAGGTGTCTGGGTCCTGTCTTTCGACCATTAACCGATTCGGATCAACACAGCTTTCCAATATTCTTATGTCATATTGGTGTTCCGACATTTTCCGACAAAATAAAGAAATTAAGAGCAATTCTCTGTAACCACCAAAAAATCTAAATAGGGGTCCGGCACGCAAAGTCTCAGATTAACTTGATTTTTTTTGTTATCTGCAGTTTGTGATTGTGGTATTTCCTGATCATACTCACTTACTATTTTCAATAGATTTTGACAACCCAATTTTAGGTCATAAAATATTTGCAATAAAATATATGGGTGTATTTGAAGTTTTATTGGTAATTCTGGTTAAATTGGACCAACATATTGATTTCTCTAAATAAAGCTGTTTTGTACATGTGACTTAACTGAGATGATTTTGGCAATATAAGACGATGAAAATTAATTTACAATGTAAGTGTTACAAAACTATTCTATTTCGTTAGAAGTTATTCATTCTATCATTAATCATCAGTTACTGCCTGGAAATATGCGAAAAATGCCTTTTTGTCCTAATGATCATACAGCACCAGTTTTTGGAATCTTGTATAATGTGCATTTTAGGCCAAATTAAGATAAGATAACCATTGGTTTTAGTAGGGTTTTACTTTATTATGTCAGAATTCATCAGTAGAAAAGGAATTGCTGTAAAATTTTAAGAAAATAGTTATAATTGTACAAATAATCAGACGGTACCAAATAACGGAAAATTGAATTTTTAAGCAGCTTTATGCGGAATGAAGTTATTTAGAAAAGAAAAGTTTGTGTAAAAATGATTTATTCTATCAGATATAATAATAATACAATAACTGTGTAAAATCAAAAATTGCCATTAACGCTCCAATAATCAAGTGGTACTAGTTTTCGGAACATTGGTTTTTGGAGCAATTTCAGGAGTAAAAAGTGATTTTATTCACTTTCATTTGCAAGAAAATTATTCATATTTTCTTTAAACAAAAGCCAGCCATTAAATAATCCTTGCCAGCAAATGTCCAGAAAAAAATAGATAATATTGTTCCAATTATCAATTAGAACCAGTTTTCCAAATGTTGACATTTTAAGCATTTTCATGAGGAAGGGGTTATATGATTGTAATCGACTGATTATCAAGTCTCCCAAACCACCCCAATGCCCGTGGGACATCACTGTCAGTGTTATTGAATGTATCTTATCATTAGAAACATCATTATATAGATTTAATGATAAAAACTGAACAATTTCCCAGATATTAAGCCTTTAATGAAGTAAATGGGGTGGGGACTTCTCAGTAAGTGCTTATGAATACTTTCTTCTCATAAGAAACATGAAAAATTATGGTTTATGGGTAGTGATCTGAGCAGTTCCAAGATAAAAAGCTTTTTATGAAGTAAATGAGGTGGGCCATGTGTTGGCACATTTGGGGGTCTCACGGGTAATTATAACTGAATGCTTGGTATCATAAGAAATATGAATAATCATGGCATGCCCTGGAGAGACTTCTCAGAAAGTGCTTTTGAATGCCTCAACAGTGGGCACACCTGGGGGACTTCCTGATCAATATTACTGGATACTTTGTGTCATAAGATATATGAGTATATATGGTTTAGGGGTGAAAATCTGAATGGTTTCTGAGATATAAGGACTATTAAAAATTAGTTGGACCTGGGCATGCCTTCTGGTCAGCCCTTGAGCCCAGGTTTTTATATTTCAAACTATCTTTAAAAAAAGTCTATATATCAAATTTATCATATATAGAATAATAAAACCCTTGAATGGTTGCAATTGGTGAGAAATAGTCTGGACAAATTTTGGCAGTTTGTTCTACATATTTCCCTTTATGCCACATGATGATCAGCAAAAATGTTTTTTTTACACCGGCGTCACTGCGTTGTGGTCCTTGAGCAAGACACATTTATCCTAGCTTAGTACTGGTTAAACCCAGGAAGAACCGTCCCGCATAACTGAAAGATTGTTGAGTGGACGTAAAGAATCAAATCAAACAAACAAACAAAAAACAAAAATGTTTTGACCTTTTTGACAGGGTTGAGGGTGAGTTAAGGAAGGAAATACTGTACCTTAGCTCTTTACTCTCTAATATGTGGTATTTTCTTGTGTTTTGGTCTCTTTCCCTTATGATGTCCTGGGCTTGATTGTATTTATTCCTGTTCTTTGCCTTTATTCTTACTTTATAGTCCACAGAATTGCATCTAGGTCATTATATTGATTCTATGCTAGAATGATACATGTACATGTAGAGTGACAGTAGATAGATTCGTACAGTAGACAGATTCGTACAGTTGGCAGTTCTAGCCCTCTGCTGCCTTTAGTATTAATTACACCAGCAATCAATCACGCATTTCTGTCAATCATTTTCAGTGCCGATTCGCGCGTGCTTGGCAGTGCGAGAGCTTTGCAGACGACTTTTTCGGGCCACCGAAACAGACATTGTGCTGAATCCTTAACCGTTTGTGTACCTCATTCAGAATCAGCAACCAATACAAAGCTTATTTAAGCACCAGATGGTAAGAAAATAATCCTATTTTGCATTTCAGGTACTTACATTTCTGCCCTTTTGCTTGTTTGTTTACAATTTTTATCGATCTGCTGACCTCCGGTCGCAGCTGTCATTCCGGATATTCTAGAGTGATTATTTCCCTTTACAACAACAACACCAACTTAAAGGGAGCCCTCATTATTTCAATTTGGTTGACTACTTGATGCGGTCCTCATGCACTTTAGATAAAAATCTACAGAATAAAATCTAAATACGCTAATTTAAATGAAAAGTCGTTGGATTCTGCAAAATGCTAAAAGAAATGCAGTATTTATTGGAAAAATAATGCAGATTAAGTAAAGAAAAATATATAAATATACTATCTCATCTATGGTCCAATTCTGAAAAGATTCACACAATATTTATAAATTATATATTTGTGTCTTCTTCTTATTCAAAAGATGCGTAAATCTTGTAAAATTTGTTAATTTGGGGGCCTAAGTCGAACGATTTCTCTATGCAGTTAAATGGTTGGTATTTTGATGTTATAATTTTAGAGGTTCACAACTATATATGATCAAAAGACTGAAATCGTTGATCATATGTAGTTTTGAACATCTTAAATTATAACAGTCCGTTTTACATCTTTAAAAGGATTTTCCTCACTTATCATTATGGTAGGGTGTATTAAGGTGTCAGATTACTTATGATTTTTTCTCTCCTCCTCTCCAGCACCCACTCTGAAGTACTACACTTACCAAGAGGAAGACATCCAAAGGGCTAAATTTCTGGTTAAGAGGGGGTCATCTCTACGAAAAGCAGCTGAAGAAACAGGTGTCCCATTTAACACAATCCGGGACCATTTAAGATATGAACAAGAGAACAAAACAGACATTGTTCGAGGCAAAAATAGGGAGCTTACAGATTCTGAAGAGTCAGATCTGGCAAACTATGCTACATATATGAGTGAGCGCGCTTTTCCCATCACAAGGAAAGTACTGAAGAAGCTTGTGGTGGACATTATTAAATCTAGTGGTCGACAGACAAGCGTTAATTTAGAAAGTGGACCCTCAGATGCATGGGTGCGTAGTTTTCTGGAGCGCCACCCTTCACTATCCTTAAGGACACCCCACCCCTTAGAAAACTCTCGTGCTGAAGCCAATCAATCACAGATAAACCATTATTATAAACTGTTAGAGCACACTCTGCAAACCCTAGGGATTGAAAATGACCCTACAAGACTTTACAATTTAGATGAAACCGGTTTTTCTGGCAAAGAGCATAGCAGGGACAAAGTACTGGTGAAAAAAGGTGTAAGGACGGCTTACCAGCAAATGGTTGGTATCAGTGGACATGTAACTTTTCAAGTCGCTATATCTGCTTCTGGGAAAGCATTTGCCCCGTTAGTGATATTTTCTAAGAATCTACCAAGGAGAAATTATTCTGAGGGTCTTCCAGATGAGTGGAGTTTTGTTAGTACGGATAGTTGCTACATCAACAGTGCGATATTCCTATCCTGGTTCCAGGACTGTTTCGTGAAGCAAATTGGTAGATCACGCCCTGTTGTGGTCATAATGGATAATCACACGTCCCACCTAAGTACAGAACTTATACATTATGCCAAATCTGAGAATATTGAACTGCTGTGCCTCCCTGCCCACTCTACTCACCTGCTTCAACCTCTTGACGTGGGTTACTATCACATGTTCAAAACCAATGTTAGTAACATGGCTACATCCCTTGGATATACTGGACTCAAGACCATCCCTCGGCACAAATTTCCGAAATTGTTGCACTTAGCACTAAACAAAATTGCAGGCAGTAGTATCAGCGCAGCCTTCTCAGCTGTTGGCATTTACCCCCTGAATACTACAAAGGTTCGTCTCCCTGACTCTGTCACTAAAACCAACAAGAAGTCAACGTCTGTGGCTGTACCTGAAGCTAAATGCACTGAGGGTGTGTGTGTCTCCTGCGGGTCAAATACAGAGAACCAGCTCTTCAAACTCGGACTAATTTCTGCAGAGCTCAAGAACATTTTAGTGGAGCCTGCCAAGAACAATCCCAAGCAGACCAAGAGAAAATCTGTGGAAAAAGCAAGGGTCATCACCGCTGAAGAGCTGAACTGTATTCCACTTCCAGTCATGAAGGAACCAGCTGAACCTAGAAAGAAGCGTGCGCGCAAAGGAATGCCATGTGCTGTTGTTCAGGATATACCTGCTCCAGTTGTAACTATACAGGACAGTCAAACCTTGTGTCAGATCTGTCTTACTGGCTCTAATGCGTTTGATTGGGTAAGCTGTGACCAATGTGATGACGGCTGGTATCATTATCCATGTTTATCTAGTGAGAGACAAGCTGAAGTGGATCTGAGTATTGTCTTAAAAACTCCTTGGTTGTGCAATGCATGCAGGGTTGAAGAGTAGTTAATGAAGAACAATCTCTGTTCCAAGCAAATAAAGTTTCGAAAGCAATATATTTTATAAGATAAGCGCAGAAATACACCTAAATGGCCTCACAGATGAACTGCCATTCAGCATTTTTAAACTGTGATATTGGCCTTACGGCTGAACTCTAATGCTATTTAATACAAGAATAACTGAAAATCATATTGTTTCACATAAAATCAAATGTTTTTTTTTTTCTTCTTTTTTATGTTTCACATACATGACAACGTCCCCAACAAGCTAAAATTGTTATTCTGTTCTATTCTATTCCACAAACAAAAGTTGCCAGCTACTTTTCAAGTTTCTAGCAAATAAATAACCATACAATTCAGCAGTTTAGAGTAAAATTGGTTGAATTTTATATTTTTTATATTATTTTATCTCTGATTTGCGTGTTAAGTCAGATAAAAGGGTGTACGAATCTGCATACTGTCATGTTCAATTATTTCCAATTTTCGGCCAGTTGAATAATGATAGCTCTCTAGCTAACTGGAAAAGCTGAAAACGAAACTAGGTCAGCATAATATACGAGACATGTGTATTTTCTTGGCTACGACAGATGAAAAGAATAGTTAAAAAGGTAAGAAAGTTATAATTAGATTACTTGCAAAACTGTACGAATCTACCTACTGCCACTCTATGTGTGGTAAATAGCTTCTCAAGTCTCGTTTAGTTCATGTACATGTAATTTCTTGATATTTTTGATGGATTAGTCTTTTTTTTGAAAGCTTTAATGTTAGTGGTCCAAATTCACCATTTGACTTTTTCTGTCTACTGGTCAGGCTTAATAAGACTGTTGAACTGTGAGTGTGAATGCCTGAATGGAAACATAGATAAACAATAAAGATGAGATGCCATAGAAATACAGCATCCCATCTGATAAAACAATATGAGAAAAATTCATTAAATATAGCATTTCATATACATGTGTATATAGGGGTATTTCTACCCTATGATCCCCAAAAAATAAATGATGCATCCGTTTAGTCTATTTTGGTTCAAACTTAATTGGAGATCTTATCCATCAAAAAAGGATATATAAAAATGGCTAAAAGTTATATGTATTTTTTTTGTCCAAAACCTACATGTACTTTCCCTTGGTAAACATCCATTTCAAGAACTATATTTTCCAAACTCCATCAAAAGAATATGCTCTTTGACCATAGAGGCAGGCCTCCAGATGAGCGGGTACTGGAATAATATTTTTCTTACTTCTCATCCACAATATATGTAGTGGGTACTCAAAAGAACCATCTCAATGGGAGGGTTCTTTTGCATATCCAAAACACCCGCTTAAATTCATGGGAAAGAAAATCATTTTAGTTTTAGGCGCAAAAACTATCCTTATCTTGACCTCTGCCGAGGTGTTTTTTCTTTATGCTAGGTAAAACAAAAGTTATTTGATTTGTTTTGGGCTCTGAATTGCTTTAAACAAATGTTCTTTCATCTCAAGACGATCAATAAATTCAGTTATCCTTATTCTCATATATATATAATGTACATGGTGTATCAGTACTAAGAATATCATTTACACGGCACATGCTCTCCTGTGAGGTACTGGCAGTTACTGACAACTGCTATACGTGAGTAAGAAGAATAGAGAATAATCTTTAGGAATATATGCCACCGGCTCGGAGTTCAAACAACCGGACTATAGCAGTCTACTAATCAGACGCATTACTGAGTGCATTAATTATCCAACAGGCTGGGAGTTAAGGTGATTGCGTTTAAATCACCTTTTATTGAGGTTACTGCAAATGAGCCATACTGTCAACTCTGAACCTAAAGTGAGGTTTGACAGATGGATCTAAAAACTTGTAAGGGAATGTGTAAACTTGAAAGAGAATGTGTAGAGTACATGCATTTTTAGAAGATGTATCTAGTAAATGCATAAATGGCCTGCTTTTATTACTTTGCAAAGGGACGGATCATAGGATTTCTTGAGCAGGGGGTTCAAATTTAAAAAGGGGGTTTGATTTGTTAAATTTACCTGATAATTAATTTATTAATTTTTCCTGATTTTTCTGAGAATTCTCCATGTTTGGCTGAACCCCCTCTGGATCCGCAACTGCGTTGGAGCAGAAGCCTGATCTTTTTCATTCAGCAGGTCTAAAAAATACAATGTATTTTTTCAATAGTCAGAAGGGATGGGGATTCATTCACACAGGTGAATGATTGTTACATATGGTGGGGATGGGGCTTACTTTGTTTGGAAAGAGTACCTTTCTGTAAATGAGACTGATCAGAGCAACTAAGCATTTGATTAAACTAAAACATAGGGGCTTACTCACCAGCTATTCCAGTCCTTTCTGGTTATTATTACATGCTCTATATTTCTAGCAGTCAGGCAAGGTTCCCAGAGTCATTACCCGGAGCAGAAACACACAAACAGCCCTTTTTCACATTGCAGATTATTTAATTTGAAAGCATTTTGTTTTTAAAAAAAAGAGTTAACTCACAATTGGCAGTAAACTGGTATTTCCATAAGAAAACCGATCCAATGTAGATGCTTTTCTAAAAATCAAAACTTGTAAAGTGTAAAAATCGGTTTGACGGATATTATCTGTTTATTATCCGTTTAAAACTGATCCTAAGCAAGTAGAAACTTTAATTTAACAATCAAATATTTCAACTCATGGCCATCATCGGAACAAAAACACATATGAGAAGAGATATCAACCTGTAAAAGTCTTGTTTCTTTCTCAACAAGATTTCAAGATTTCAAGATTTTCAAGATTTTAATACGGATCAGGACCCCTAACCGAGGTATAGATCCAACTGTAACTCATATACATGAAACAATAACAATACAAAAAAACATTGAAGAAAGCTTCAAAGAAGACTAGAATTACAACGTGTTTGTAATTTACATGGCTAAATGCCCCTTTATTTGAAGAGCTACAAAGGGGAAGTAATTTTGACTGTTGTGTTGTTGCTAGGCTGTCCTTCCCTTTAAAGTCTCCAGGGTGTCTACGGTGTCATTCAATGCCGTTTTTATGCTTTTACACCAGTTTTTACTGCAGATCAACCGTAATTATGCATAAATAGCTTAATTTATCTACATATTATAAAGTTAAGGCATAAAATGCATACCTCTGAGAGCAATAATTTAAGACAAAATTAAAATTCTGATTTCTTTGCTGTATTAAAAGTTCCCATGAATTTTATTTCACAATTTAACTTTTCAAAGTGTCCTTTTTTCTAATGATATATGCAGTAACACACAGAATTGCTGCGATTTTGAATAGTGTGTTATCAAATTTGACCCCCAAACTCGTTTTTTTTCATCAAAAATTCTAATATTTTTGGAAATAAAATCGATCTCTAAACTTTTTTTTTAAAATCACAAAGCTTAATCTATCTATTTTGAAACATAAGCATAGAAATACTGATAACTTTTAGCTTAATTCAATGAATAAGGAAAAGAAAATGAGGGTATGCATTTTCATGAAAGTGCCATTTTTTGGAACTTCTCCATCTATTACCATGGAAACGGTTGCACTTTTTTAAAAACTAAACAAAGTTTATTATTAAAGCTGCATACTCTGTAACTATGAACACTTTTCGAAAATTTTTATTTTCTTTTTAAATCATTTGTAAAAGTAGAATTAAGCTTTTTCACCATGAAAATTTTCAGTACAGCTGAAAACTGCATGGAAAAGTGAATTATCTTATAAATACAGGTGTGTTTTCCTCTTGTTGATAATTATTTGCGTCCCTCCAATAATTATAGACAGGTGATTTTAACATAAATGCTGTTGTTTTTATACTGATAATTTGTTAACATTTACGATATTGGTAAAATGTATACCTGAATTTTAGTTTTTTACTCTGTTCTTGAAAAATAGAAACATTAGTTCTAAAATTAAAAGATCAAAAGTTACAGACAATGCAGCTTTAAAGTTGATGCATCTCTATTTGAATAGAACGTTTTTTACAAAATCCCTGACTATGCGTGGCCAAAATATTTTGGTGGTTACAGAGAACTGCTCTTAAAGTGTGTCCGAATATCTATTGACATCTTATCAGAACTGATCGTCTCAGCAGTACACAATTACCCTGGTTACGAATACGATAATGGCCGAGTCTCTACTATTTGTACGGTTATTGAGAGCGGCGCACGACCTGACCTCGTGGCCTAGTGGTTAGCGTGTCTGGCTACGAAGCCAGAAGACCAGGATCGATTCACGTGTGCGCACATATTTTCAGTGTGTGTTTTCTTTCTTTTTTAACATTTTAATGCTAAATTGCTTCATTAACTAGTAAAATGGCATCATAAAAAACGACCGAAATGGTCATTCCTGAACTTTTTATATTGAATTACGCATGAAACCTATATGGGGGTGGGGTTAAATTTGGCCCTCTTGAAAGAGAATTAGTTCGGTGACCCCAGATTTTTATTCTTTTTTCTGAAAGGTATTATAACAGTCCATGAATTAAAAAACATTTTTTTAAGAATTTCAACATCAGATTTTTTAATACATGATTTATTCTAAAAACAAATTCCAATTTTCGACGAAATGCCCAAATATAATATGCAGTATATTGTCACAGCATGGGATAACAAATAAACTTGCATATTTTCTAAAAGGTTTAGGGTCATGGGCAATAATTTAAGTTAAAAGAATCGAGCTGGCTGAAGATAACAACCGTTTTAGCTCGATATTTAGAACTAGTGTTATTATTTTATATTTTTAGAAAATTCGTCAAATGCTGGAAACTTTGATCTGAGATTCTGAAAAAATAAGCACGATGACATATCCTTTTTATTTCATAAATAGATAGTCCATGCATAAAACAAACTGTATGCAAAGTATTGAACATATTTCAACATGGGAAGTATTTGGTAGCATATGTCCTTAACAAAGAGCAACATATTAATAAAATTACATAAGGCTACTGACTAAGCAGCATGTGCTCGATTGGGCAGCTGGTATATAATATCACCTTATCATATGACGTCGCGTCTGGGAGTGAAATAACGCCATGCAATAAAATCGATAAACCACTAGTGGTGTTTAGATTATCGGGACACGTTATTACGTCCATAACAACATTGCGTACATAATGACAATATTATAACGTTTTACCATCAGCAATGTGACCAAAGAAATGTTAATGTCCTAAGATAAATAGAATCTAACATTCGTGCTCTTGTATTATTGAATTTATTAAACTCGTTGCGAAAAAGAGATAAAATGCTCGGCAAGTCTCGCATTTTATCTCTTTTCCCCATCTCGTTTAATAAATTCAATAAAACATGAGCACTCATGTAAGATTCTCTTCCTTGTTTTTGTGTCCTTGAGATAGAGTAAGGACAGGATCAGAGTGACCGATGTAGTTCTCTTAAGATGTTGTTATCCAGCTTGTAGAGCGAGCCAGTCGGTCAGTTAGTGATAACACAATAGAAGATTCAGCTATACGATTACATTTGCATTTTAGAAAGTGTGTTATTAATTTCTGAACTTTTAAAAGTCTTAAGTGTTAAAAGACGTCATCTGGAGCCATGATTTAGAATTAGAATCAACGGCTGTGGGACAGATGCCAAAAAATATGAATGTCTGGTTGGTTATTTTTGGTGTTGAAAAGTTGACCAAGTTAAAGGAATTATTTGACATACTTATTTTATGTTTATACTTCATCGAGAACAAAAAAATTTCTTCATAACGCATATCTCGTGTTTATTTCTGTAATTTAGATCGAAGCGTCATGTTACTTTTAAGGAAAGAAAATAACAAGATGGCTAATGTGCCGATGATTGCTCACCTGAGACAGTTTGATGCTTGATATTTAGGTACTTATTACATCAGGGCGCAGCAATGGTTCAAGACGAGCCAGGCTTACTCACCAGAGCCTTAATGCTCGCATACACGACCAGAATCTAGACCTCTAGGGCTGCTGGAATCGTCAGTAAAGTTGTCTTAGAAGCACCTGTGCGTGTGCCATCTGTACATAGAGGATCTTACATGAGTGCTCATATTTCATTGAATTTATTAAAGTTGTCAGTAGCTTAAGAGACATAAAATATTTGAGCCACTAGCAAAGGCTTGTCGCACGTACCACATTGTTGGAAATCTCATGTTGCGGCTCAGATGATGCTAACGATGATCAGGAGGGACAGGTTTTTCCATCACACGAATAATGGATTCTTTTTCTTGCTCACCACATTTTAAATATTTAAAAAACATGAAAATGCTTTCAAGAAAACCCTGAATTTGAGGAGATGCGACATGGTGACGTAATTTAACATTACAACGACGTCACGGATTGACGTGTGGCCAGCTTGTGGTCGACTTGCGGCTGTTCGTTTTTTATCTTTCCCACGGGCTAGTATGGGTATGTGAGATAAATAGAATCCATCATTAGTGTTCAGTGGGGACAGGAAAATTCCAACCCGAGAGCCCACCGTTCCAGTGGGAAACGAGGCTTGGCAAGTTTCTCACTTAACGGTCGACCCGAGGGTTGGGATTTTATCCAGAACCACTGAACAGTAATGATGGATTTTTTTTTTCAAATACCACGTAGCGACTTACTGTATAATGTTTGTTGATGGCGTCACCTAGTTGGTGTTTATAGTTAATGACGCGCGCAAAATTGGTTTTTAAACGGCGATTGAACAGCACTTTTAACATTGAACAAACGCATCAAAATGGATTTACAAGAACTATCTTATTTGCAACAGCAAGTAAGTTTGTTGAGGAAAATCAGTATCTTTTTAGGCTACTTGCAGCCTAAGATATCACTTTAACTATCTAAATTTCAACCAATCAGGAATAGACAGAACTTTACATATATGAGTATCTGCTAGAATATAAAAGTTGCATGGGTCACTTACCAGACTGTCCATACAGTTTTATTTCGGGTGACGGCAATCACTGAAAATGAAGTCAATATCTAGCGATACAGACTGAAACAGCCAAACATACTTAAACAAAATTGTCAACGAAAACGAAAGTTGACTTTCTCAGAAAACTGTCAACGAAACTGAAAGTAAACTTCTATTTTAGATAAATCTAACTTCTATTTTTAGATAAATCTATTTATTGCAGGTCACAGTCATGAAAAGTCAACAGTTGTAGTAAAAATTTTCTTACCACTATGTGTAATCCAATATTTTCATATCGGCATTTAAAATGTCGCCTACACAAGGCTATTTTACATTTAAAGCGGCTGTTCTATTAAGGGAACTAAATAGTGATTTTGTACTGAAAAATTTGAGCCGTGGCATGATAGTCTGCCGCCTTTAATTTCTACGAGGACTCCTGATGGCATTTTTTGTTAATGCTCGGCATCCAGGCTAGAATTATTCCTTGGACTATTACAAACAATATAGGGGTGGATGCCAAGCGTGATGTTTCGATTTAAGGTCACAGTGAGGTCAAAGGTCAAGTAAGTGCAATTATTAAGAAAAATGACATTTAAATATAGTAAATATTTTTTTTCAATCACAAAATGCACCCAATATGAACAAAAAACACTGGCTCATGCGAATAGAATGGCTAAGAGGCTTGCCACAGCCTTTAAATTGACATTTGCGAAAAATACCGTATTTATGACAATAAACATTCAGGCTCAATACAAATTAAAGAACAATACAGTTTCCGGCCAATTAAGCTTACCTTGCACCCCATGGCATTTTTTTCTTGAGTGCCAAATTGTTCATTAAGACCCCCTAAATGCAAAATAAAGTTTTAAAAATGAACCTGTTAGGGCTATGTATAAATGCATGGTTTCCATGGCAACCCATAATGCTATTAAAGAATGGTGGTGTGCCTACAAAATTACTCATATCTTAGCAACTACTTGTCCTAGACTTCTAAACATGGTGTCAAATTAAAACTTAGAGAGGCCTTTCATCCATTGTCGCTTGTTCAAATTATCTAATTCATCTAATTTGCATAACTATTTATGAAAATATTAGAATGTGATTCAATAATGGGGATGTACATACAAAATCAATAATATCTCAGTTGCTTCTTATCACAACCTACTAAAATTAGTACCAAGTTAAAGCTTAGACATTGACCTTATATCAATTTGTGGCATATGCAAATTATCTTATCTACATAATTTGTGTTTCATGAATATTAATAAAAACGTTAAAAATAAGGAAAATCATAAAAAACATAAATAAGCAGATTGCATCTGCATACCATCATTGATGCATATTGCTATGTCAACAGTGATTCAATTGGCCAATTTCATTCATCCAATGGTACTATTTGTAAATTGTCTCAATTGCATTTCCATAAAGTTATATGTGTAAACTTATAAAATGATAAAATGATGGAAAGTCATATAAAAACTATAAACCTTGGATGTGGGGAAGGGGAGGTGGTAATAAGATCTTCCTTGCACCCCTAGGACATTTTCTCATGTATGTCAACTTGTTTATTGGCGTCGCAATAATGACAAAAATATTTTCATAAAAATAAACCCATTTGGATTATATGAAACTACAATGGTTTCCATGGCTACCTATTATGCAATTCAGAAGAATGGGGGGGATTTGGGGATTCTAATGAACAATTTGGCACCCATGAAAAGTTGTTCCCGACTAGTACTATATATTTAAATTGTATGAAACATGACCCTATAGATTTAATATATAATTTTACGTTATCCAAGGCACTTCTAATTCACATCTACATTTTATCATTTTGGTGTATGACTTCATTTACCATACACCTAGCTTCAAATATGTGCCTATATATAAGTTTAGACTCATATTCGCAGGTAACCTAAGTATCCAAGACAGGCTTGTGGTTCAGCATATTCAGCACCCATACAGAAAATCAAACTATTTAACACCAATCTCTGTAACCATCGAACCTAGTTGTTCACGCATAGTCACAGATTTTGATGAAACTTTCCATGATTGTTTGTTTTCATGCCAAAACACGCAAATCATGCATCATTCCTTCATTTTCATATCCGTTGCCATGGTAACGGGGTCAATAGTTTTTGGCTAAAATTTGTCAGAAAATCAATGAAATTTGGCGAATTTTGGACTGTTATATCTTCTTTAATACAAACATGTTAGCTATAAAGCTGTTTATTAATTGGAGAATTGCCCTTGGTTAGTATCCGAACATTAATGTTTAAAGAATTTCTGGTCTCTTTCATATCGAAGTTCTATCTGAAAGGTGGGTGGGGTAACACAACCCCGAAATTTGCTGTTTTTTGCACTTTTTGACAGCTTATATCATTAAGGGCACGACAGCCGGACACATTACAGGACTAACATGAAAATCAATATTACCCCATCTTTCAAAAATTAGAAAAAAAATTTTGGGAAGTTACCATCTTCTATGTGTTACCATGGAAACAAGAGGTACACCGTTCTAAAATGCATGTTTTGATTTTAACAAATATTTATGAGGTGTGAAATTAACACAACCGCAAGACTGTAACACTGAACAAAAGAAAGTGTTAAGCTACCATTTTTCTGCCAATATCTATAAAAAATATTATCAGAGGCCCCAATGGGGGTTTGATTTAGTCATTTTAGGGGCACAAAGGGGCAAAAAATTAAGAAATTATTTGAAAAAAAGGCAAAGCTCTTTTACATAATAGATTTAATTGTATCAAAGTTGTTTTGAAAAGTCATATCTACATTATACAATTGTAATTAAAGAATAAAAACAATTGTTAATCTCAGGAGGGGCTTCCGAAGGGGCTCAAATCGATTGAATGTGGGTGGGGTAACACAACCCCGAAATGTGTCGTTTTTTGCACTTTTTGACAGCTTATATCATTAAGGGCACGAAAGCTGGGCACATTATAGGACTGAAATGAAATTAAATATAATCCCATCTTTCAAAAATTAAAATAAAAGTTTTGGAAGTTACCATCTTCTATGTGTTTCCATGGAAACAAGAGGTACACCGTTCCGAAATGCATGTTTTGAATTTAACAAATATTTATGAAGTGTATATTTCACACAACTGACAGATTGTAACAATGAATAAAAGAAAGTGTAACACTACCATTTCTCTACCAATATCTGTAAAACATATTATCAGAGGCCCCTATGGGGGTTTGAGTTTGGTCATTTTAAGGGCACAAGGGGGCAAAAATTTAGATTTTTTTTTTAAAAAAGTCAAAGCCTTTTTACAAATCAAAATTAACTGTACCAAATTTGTTTTGAAATGTCATATCTACATTATACAATTGTAGTTAAAGAATATAAGCGGTTTGAAATAAATCTCATTAGGGGCTCCCTAAGGGGTTCAAAACGGAATAAAAAGGCTGAAATTTCTATGAAATCTACTAGGGAATAAATAAAATTGACCGACTTTGTTCAGTAATAAGTGCAAAAAAGTAGCACAGAGCCATTAAAAGTTTAAGGCCAAAATTTCTCGGCCAATATCTATACAAATTATTATCAGAGGTCCCAATGGGGGCTTGATTTTGGTCATTGTAGGGGCGCAAGGGGGCAAAAATTAAGAAATTACTAAAAGTCAAAGCTCTCTAATAAATTAAAACTAGTTGTATCAAAGGTGTTTTGAAATATAATATCTCCATTATACAATAATAGCCTAGTTTTAAATTTATCTAATAATTACGAAGTGTCTCATCACTGAAATTAAGAGCGGATATGAATGTTATCCTTGCATTTTGCTGTGTCATTTAGCTAAAAATATTACCAGAGGCCCAAATAGGACGGCCCCTGTGAAAATTTAAATAAAGGTCCAAGAAAAGTTCTTTCATTATTCAAGAACAAGGATCAAGAACTGGACATGAACTGCTCTTAAAGTGTTCAAGATCAGCTTAAATACAATTTATGAATGTAAAATTGGACAAATATTTAAGAGCAATTGTTCTTAAAAACTGTTCTTGAAAAGTTCTTGAATAAATATAACGATATCCCTTGCTTTTTACCACGGTAAATTTTGACAATCAGAAGTGTTGCAGATTTACCAAATCTGCTCTCAGGATATCTCCCAAATGAGCTAGAAGGACAAGGCAGTTATGGTATCGCTTACCATAGGACAAAAGAAGAGTAGAACAATGAAGAATGTTTCAGGTTTGTAAGTACCGGTATGTATATTTCTGTCACTAGATGTCAGATAGCTGTAATGATAATGACATAGATACTGAAAAGTAGCATTTGAATAATGATAAATATGAACAATATATATAATAAAGAACATAATAGATGTAAGCATTCCTGGACAATTCAGGAAAAGATAAAAGCAGGGTTTACCCTGTCATTAGCTTTTGGAACCATTTGCTACTAAAATTGTAGAGTGGCTACAGCTAAAAGTGCAGTCTAAATTAGCACTCCCTGTAAGTATGAGCGAGGACAGTGAAGAGAAAAAGAAAGAAAGGGTGTCAAACAGTTTGGATCCAGATTAGGCACAAAATTTTGTCGGGCGTGATGTGGGTCCAAACTGTTTGCAAAGGTAATCAGCAGACAACAAAAATCGCACCTAGCGGGCAAAGAGTTTTACAAAACAACTTGTTATTATTCTACTTTCTGGCTAAAACCTTTGCTGAAATTAGTTTCATTTGGCTCCAACGTTTTCCATTTGGCTAAAGTGCTGGCTGCAACAAATTCTGAGCCAGGGTAAACCCTGGAAAATTTTCAGAGTGTAATACCTCAATGTCTAGGCTATGATGTTCCATTTCCCCCACCTCTAATAGCGAGATCAGCTGGCCAACCTGCATTCTATTACACTTTGGTACCTCGATCGTTGCACTCCACTATGTTACATTACATGTGGAAGTGCAACCAGGGACCCATGTTCTAATATACGTCACTGGTGCATCGAAGCAACCATGGACACAAGCGCAGATTCAGGAAGTTTTGTCAGGAGGGGTGGGGTGGGTGTTCCAGGATCAACGGCCAAAAAAAAAAACAGCCTGGACAACGTTTTTCTAGTCCTCGGCTTATTTTACAGTTTACAGAGGCGGTCCAACGGTTTTATTGCAGAGAGAACTATACTTTCCAAAGGATCCAGAGGGGGGGGGGCCAACATTTTCCAGTGGGGTCCAACTTTTTCCAGTGGGGGGTGGGGATCCAAATGCTAATTTATATATAAACCCATATAACTTGTGATTTTTAAGGGAGGTCCGGACCCCCTATCCCCCACTCAGGATCCGCACATGGGAGATACTCCAGAGATAATGAACTTACAACATAAACATCAATACTTTATTTCTTTATCTACTGGCTCGATCGAGCTCGATCATTACGCCAGGGAGTGTGAATTTTAAACTAAAAGTTGAAGAAACACATGCCCATAAAATACCATATTCGCACTTTTAGCTCTCAATTCGCGTACTGTTCAAAAGGCTCCCAAATAGCACCACCTGGTGCCAAAAGAGAACAGCTTACTTTTGGATGTCTCATTTGATGCCTTTTTAGGCAGCGTCAATTGATTGGATAAATGCGACAAGTGACATGCATTATATGCCCTTTTTCTCCAAAAAAAGTTCAGGGCGGAAGTAAGAAATAAACAGGCCTATGATATGGTAGCTGTCTACTAGCTGATGATTATGGCATATTGTGAATTATTGCATCAGAAAGGTTAAAGTTTACTTGAAGTACTGTGATGTTTATTTGAAGTGAATCTAGCCATTGTATATTTATGGATCAACTTCTTCATTAAAAATAATAGTTAAAAAAAATACTGCCATTTTTACGTAATATTCATATACATGTATGTAAGGCAATTCAAAAAAATAGATTTTTTTGAACTTGTATGTCAGAATCATTATTATGCTGAATCAGTCTGAAATTTGAGCAATTTTCACTGTCTAGAAAAAGAGATATTTCTTTATTACTACCCCTATCCCCTGTAACGCACAATTTCAAGTTTGTAAATTTCAACTGCATAGCGATAAATTTACTTTCAACAGACCAAAAAAATTTAATAATGCTTTGATGCTGGTTGTATGTGCAGAAACTAGTTTTGGGAGGATTTTCTAATAAAAGAAAGTTTAACTTAAGCAATAAATATATATTGTAGACCCACCCACTTTTTTCAATGATTATCTTCTCTGGTGCAATGAACCAGATAAAATGGCCAAAACAGTTGCAAACACATAATTCTGTTGTTTATTTATATTTATAGACAATTGCAGAAGTCATCAAAACATGTCAAATTAGTAGTGTTAAAAATATTAATTCAATATTTTGGGGACATTGATGCATTCATAAGGCATTTTTATATGGTTTTTGTCATGTCAAAATGCAAAATTAAGGGTATTTTAATGTTAAAACTCATGTTTGGTGCAAAATCTAGAATACATAAGTTTTAAAATAGATACTCAGACGTATCAAACCAAACATCTTGTATATGCTTTTACTGAAATCTAATCCTTAGAAAGCAAGTTATAGGAGAAAATATGATTTTTGGCACATTTTCTATGTAAATATAAGCTTTAAGTGGCAACAATTCATGTTTGAAAAAAGAACAAAATGACAGAAAGAACTTCGATCTATAGCTTGACATAGTTTTGGTTCAGAACAGCTTTCATGCAGCTTAGCTAAGAAGTTTTCAAGTTACTGTTCTTTTACTCACTTTACTGCAGTTTTCTCATACAAAACAATGGTAAAATAATAAATGGGGGCAGTACCTCTTGCTGAAATATGTGGAGAGTTTTTAAAAAGCATTATAGTTGCATCTGGCATACCAAGCCCATTTATCCAGTAACTTTCAGATAGATACGATATCAAATATTGAAGTTATAAGCCAAACCGGTTCAGACATGCCAGAGTTATGGTTATTGGTGTCAGTTGTGGCCTTAATAAAGTGCTCAACAGAGCCTCGTAATCAGTTATCTTTCCCCAAATTTTCTTAAATTAAGTCAACAATATATGAAGCTCCATATAAGAATCTTTATTTATGCATAGTTTGTAGATCTAAAGTGTTTTATTTCAATCAGTGAAATAAAAACTTGTAATTTATATAAATAATTAGGTATTTTTACCCTTTTGGGGCCCCTAAAAGGGTTATAATTAGATTTGCTGGGCATAATGTAAGCTTCTCTTTAGGATTATGCTAAAGCAATAAATGTATATGCTGGTGTTGATTATTACCATGTGATATGGGAATATAATGTTTTTAACTATTACAGTGTTGTTGTTTTTTTTTTTTTTTTAAATTTTAATGGACCCATTTTTGTTGCCATGGTTACCTCCAGTAGATATTATCTTCCCATTTCTTTTTCTATCTCATAATATTTCACACTCAATGCTTTAATTAAGCATACACCGAAATGTCAAATTATCCGCACAAGCTGTCTGTGGCTAATCAAAAATGCAAAAAATATGATTTTTAGGGGTAGGCTTACCCCACCCACATTCAATCGATTTTGAGCCCCTTTGGGAGCCCCTCCTGAGATTTACAATTGTTTTTATTCTTTAATTACGATTGTACAAGGTAGACATGACTTTTCAAAACAAATTTGATACAATTTATTTTATAATGTAAGAGAGCTTTGACTTTTTTTCCAATAATTTCTTAATTTTTGCCCATGTTGTGCCCCTAAAATGACTAAATCAAACCCCCATTGGGGCCTCTGATAATATTTTTTATAGATATTGACTGAAAAATGGTAGCTTAACACTTTCTTTTGTTCAGTGTTACAGTCTGGCTGTTGTGTGAATTTCACACCTCATAAATATTTGTTAAAATCAAAACATGCATTTTGGAACTGTGTACCTCTTGTTTCCATGGTAACACATAGAAGATGGTAAATTCCCAAAATTTTTATTGTAGTTTTTGAAAGATGGGGTAATATAGATTTTCATGTTAGTCCTATAATGTGTCCGGCTTTCGTGCCCTTAATGATATAAACTGTCAAAAAGTGCAAAAAACGACACATTTCGGGGTTGTGTTACCCCACCCACATTCAATCGATTTGAGCCCCTTTGGGAGCCCCTCCTGAGATTTACAATTGTTTTTATTCTTTAATTACAATTGTATAATGTAGACATGGCTTTTCAAAACAACTTTGATACAATTTATTCTATTATGTCAGAGAGCTTTGACTTTTTTTCAAATAATTTCTTAATTTTTGCCCCCGTTGCGCCCCTAAAATGACTAAATCAAACCCCCATTGGGGCCTCTGATAATTTTTTTTATAGATATTGGCAGAAAAATGGTGGCTTAACATTTTCTTTTGTTCAGTGTTACAGTCTGGCTGTTGTGTGAATTCCACACCTCATAAATATTTGTTAAAAACAAAACATGCATTTTGGAATGGTGTACCTCTTGTTTCCATGGTAACACATAGAAGATGGTAACTTCCCAAAATTTTTATTCTAATTTTTGAAAGATGGGGTAATATTGATTTTAATTTTAGTCCTGTTATGTTTCCGTCTGTCGAGCCCTTAATGATATAAGCTGTCAAAAAGTACAAAAAACGACACATTTCGGGGTTGTGTTACCCCACCCACATTCAGTGTTAATTTAGTCAACAAAAACTTTTCTTTCTGGATGATATGAGGTATGATTTAGATAAGTTTAAGTTAGAATTACCAGACAAAATGAAAAATATTGTGAAAGAAAGGCAGTATAAATGGCAGTTTTGCAGTGAAATTATTGAATTTTAAGGTAATTTTGGCTGATTTTTGGCCAAAATATTTGGAAGCCGTTGCCATGGCAACGGAAAGACAAGTGAGTGAACTAGCATTAAATTTTTTGGTTTTACCAAGAAAGAATCATTGTCAGCAACTTTTAATAAAATCCGAGACCGAGCGTGAACAACCTCTATTATAACAGGTTCAGTAGTTACAGAGAATTGATGTTAACTTCTCAAAGTTGCAAGCCTCCAGGACAACTTGTTGTCATATAAGATAAGCACATCTCACTGCATCGTATGCACATTCTATCATGCAGTTCTGATTAGCCTTCAACATTTACATCTGACGGTTCTGCACATTTTTGCAGCCACGAGTGGTGATGAGCTCCATGCAAGCCAGACACACAGCTGGCAATCTGTCGGTCTGAACCTGAATTGTGTCAGGAATATATCTGTTATATAATTTGAGACAGGAATCCTAAATTTTGTGTGTGGATACACCTTGGGGTAGCAGAGTGTCACATACTGTTCTGGGGTTACTGTGATTTTGACCTTGTCCTCTGACCCTAGTTCTAGGAAAATCGTGTCTAGAGCATATCTTGTATTGTTTTAAAATAGGAATCACAAATTTAGATTGTGGATACATGTTAGGGTGCCAGAGTGTCCCCTACTGGTTGGGGTCACTTTGAACTTGACCTCTGGCACATTTCCTATATTATTGGCAGTAGTAATCCCAAATTTAGTGTGTGGATACATCTTGGGGTTGTAGAGTGTCACACACTGTTTATAGATCACTGTGTCTCATTTATGAAAATCTATTGTCTTTGGGGGTATTTTATCAATTTGTGACAAAAGTCATGATTTTACCTAGTAAATAACTCTCAAACAGTGCAATTCAAAGGTATCTTTATAGGTGGTACAACCCTTTTCTCGCATAGAAAAGATTGAATTGTACCAAATCATATCTACAATTTCTCTTTCAACGCAGCACCCATACAGCATGATACAGGGATAAACAAACTATTAACTTCCAAATGTTGCAAGCTTCTACCTTATGACTCTACCAGTGTTTGAGCTTCCAGGTACTACTTCCATCATGTATTTTGTACATGTTAATTTAGTGAACAGCGTTGAAAACACCAAAACACAAAAATGTATAAAGGAACGTCTCAATCTATCGTAGGAATTCCCCAGAGCTTCTTTATTTATTATACCCCAGATTTGAACTTTCTGGTCACCTGAACAAAACTGTTAAAAACACCAATGCCAAGTTAGTATAAGCGAACAAACATGTATGTGTTTTCTTACTTACATTTGTAACTATCTTTTTCTATTTCATACTCTGTTTTATTATAAAAAACGGCGATTGTGTCTTCCATTTGATGGAAGTTTTGCTTTATCAAGCTTGTGAAAACGGGTAAACACTTGGTCAAGCTTTGCAGACCTGTATGTTGTTCTGTTGTACAAAGCTTTCTGTCAAGCTGTTGTCAGAACTGCGCTACCAAGACATGATCTCTGTACAATTTGCTACCCAATTTTGCTTTTAGAAAAGCAGTATTAACGCATGAAAACTGTACGAGTCATTCTATGTCAATATTACCAGGGAAATATACATATCCATTTTTTTTTCGACACATTTGTCAAAAACGAATTCAGCAACCGCATCATCTATTCCATGGACTGGCTTTGTTCCAATAGCGTGACTTTCTGCAATAAAAAGCTGCACCAGGTTTTCCAATCTGTTTGCCTGGTGTAAAGCTTGACCAAAAGCAACAAAAGTAAGTGAGTATGATCAGGAAATACCACAATCACACATTGCAGGCCAAACAAAGGCACTGCGAGGAAGACAGAGATAACATAACACTAACAGTCACAATACACCATTAAGGCAATTAAAGTAAATCAACCAGCTCTCTCCTCACCTATATGCTTTGGTGTCAAACGTTTTGTGGTTTGACACACCACATATTACGTCTTTATAGCCATTATGGCATCACGGTTCCAACAGGTTATCCATCAACCCCGCCAAAATACTCATGCCCTCAAAGAGAAGACTAAGAAACAAGAAGACTCTCTTGGGAATGACCTTTTCAACGTGGTCTTGGTTTTTGCCTTGCAACGAACCAGCGTGTCCATGTGTCTTCATCAGATCAGCCATAAGTTTGAAATTTTGTGACAGCATAAGGCAGTTCTAGTAATAGGCTTTAATGAGTGTTCTGTCATCATGTGACCTTCAGAGGAACTTTCTAAAGAACAAACTTTTTTGGGCCTTGTCAAAATTTGGGAATGGCATGGTCAGATTAATCAACTGGATACATGAATAGTGGGGCCTTTATATCTATAGAGCACACAAAATTAGCGATCAAGATGCATTGTTACATCAGAAATAAATAATTGACATCTTGATAAATATATCTGTGGTATTTCATAATTTCAAATTGGGGTCTTCTGTAATTTGCTGATGCAGTGGCTCAGTGGTAGAGTGCTTGACTCGAGACCGAAAATCCGCGGGTTTGAGGCTCACTGGCGTCACTGCGTTGTGTCCTTGAGCAAGACACATTAATCCTAGCTTAGCACTGGTTCAACCCAGGTAGACCCGTCCCTTTATATCTGAAAGATTGTTTAAAGAATTAAATCAAACAAAAAAAAGCATGTACTTTTCCAGACACCTCATATCATTCACATGACCACGAGCCAATCTGTGTCCAGAATTGTGAAACGCTACCCCCCCCCCCCCCATTTTTTGTGTTTTTGGCAAAATAAAACAGCATTCAAATATATTGCAGCCCCTATTACCAATCAAATAATAAAATGTACAAGCATTGCTTGTGAGTGGTCTATAATTAGGGCATGATTGAAAATGTCGTTGAAAAAAAAAAGACTGTAAATATGAAAAATCTACTCCAAAATCACTGATTTTTCTGCGGGAAGTATATTTTTCTATCCCATAATAGCTATAATATTCCACAAACTATTCTTTTCGACATTTCTATATCTGACTTTTAGTTTTCAGCATATTAAACATAATTAGAATGATTTAGTTACCATCTATAGCAAAGTAAAAAAGACCTAATGACGATTCTAATAAGAAAATGCACCTATTTGACCTTTGACCTTGCTGTGGCCTCAATTCGAAGTTTCAGACGTTGCATCCACCCTGGGGCACTTTGTTATACCCCAAAGAGTATTTCTAGCATGGATGCCGAGCATTAACAAAAAATGCCATCAAAACCATTTTCTAGGGGTCTTAGAAATTACAGGCTGCAGACTATGAGATTTCCAACAATTCGACATTTGACAAGTGTAGACTCGGACGAGCCTCTGCAGCCTCCTTTTAAGCTCAGAAACTCCAGATGGTGTTCAGTCAGTAGCTTAAAAATCATAGAGTACTCAAGGGACTAGCAAAGGCTTTGATCAGACTTCGCGTATGCGCAAGCTGATCTGAGGCTTTGTTGGTCGCACATACCACATTGTTGGAAATCTCATTCCGCGGCTCAAATAATAGTGTCCTGAATTAGTCCGGTAGAAAACCAAAGTGACCTGGAACTTGATTTTAAAGTTTTTTTCTTGGTTGATTCTTGTTGTTGAGGCATTGTACTTGATGAATCCAACTGATGCCACTCTGGCATCATTGAGCGTTTTGGAATATTCGAGATGGCGTCCAAGATGGCCGTCAGTTAGGCTCCTAAGACCTATATGACCAACATACTCGATCAAGAGTATTTTATTTTTGACTTTTCATTAATGTTTCAGAGGCTAAATGTTACAATCAATTAAAATGGAACATTATTTTGATTCAGAAGGTTGAAATTTTAAAGATGGCGTCCAAGATGGCCGTCAGCTAGGCTTCTAAGACCTATATGACCAACGTACTCGATAAAACACTTTAATTTTGACTTTGTATGGATGTCTAATGGCTAAATGATACAAACAATCAAATAAGAACATGGTTTTGATTCAAAAGGTTGAAATATTAAAGATGGTGTCCAAGATGGCCGCCATTTAAAGCAAAATTCAACCTGAAATCAAATTCGCAGATAGTAGCTATTTACTGATAGTTTTCGGTTGTCTTCTGAAAATTTGACTGGCATGCTATTGTTGTTTGTCAGCGTTGTAAAATATTTAATGTAACGTCCAAGATGGCAGCAATAACAGGATGGGGAATCACACGGTTTTTGCTATGATACACTGCACAGAAAAAATAACAGACTCTTATTTTTTTGTAATGTTAGTGTTTTAGTCTTTGTTCTGAGAATCATATCCATCAATCCATGCACCATTCACTTTCCAGACAACTTTGGCCGGATCTGATAATACCATAATATCATATTAGTCTCATAAAAATTCCTACTTTGGGAAAACATTTCTTCAAAAAATAGAGTGATAATGACAGGGTATACTGAACGGACGGTGTCACTGAAAACAGAGTGTTTGATCAAAGTACAAACCTTTTATTATATATATGCGGCAAAAAGTCAGCAGGATGGATGGATAAAATTTACAAAAAAATACTTATGGAGTGTAGTGTATCAACACAAGATACAACCCCTGAGTAAGGTATCTGCATGCTGCAGATGTTCGTTACAATCTTGACTGCTGGATGGTAAGGGCCTGCTTGCCTGGTGCAATTGTAGAAAGCATTACTACTTCTCTGGTCTGTTGCAAGTGCAACAGACAGCACAGATGGTTGGATATTGCTATAACAAATATGAATACTGGTCCGGTGCAAGTGTACCAGACATGCATGCTTGTAGGCACAAGTTTACAGATATGACTGTTGGTAAGATGCAACTGTTAAAGACATGGGAAATGGCCGGATGCAATTGTTACAGTCATGGCTGATGCTCGGCTGCAAGTGTAATATACATGGATCATGATAAGAATGAAACTGTAACAGACATGCATGCTGATAATATGCAACTTATAAATGCATGGCTGCTAGTCAGGTGCAACTGTAAAATACATGCCTGATGGTCTGGTGCAATTGTGCTTACCAGCCCATTAGTTGGGTACGAGCATATATGGACATAACTGCTGGTCTGAGGCAAGCGTGACATATACTCCTGCAGGTTCAGCCACACAACTACAATTTGTGCTTGTAAGTCAGTTGCAACTGATTAAAACATATCTGCTGGTAGATGCAACTCTAACAGACATGCATGTTGGTCGAGTTTAATTGTAATTGACGTGCCAGGTGGTTGGGTACAACTGCAACAAACATGCCTGTTGATTCAAAGCAGCGTTTAAAACATGGGTACTGCAACATGCCTGCTAGTCTCGTGAATCTGTGACAGACATAACTGCTTGGATTCAGACATGTGTCCTGGTCCAGTGCCACATAATCAAACATATGTAATGGTAAATATGTCTGCTGACCCTGTAGCAATGATGCCTGGGCAGCTGGTCAGGAAAAAGTACATGCACACTGGTCGGATGTAACTTGAACAGACATTCTTCCTGATCCAGTGTAACAGTACCCAGCATTCCTGTAAGTTGGGTTCAATTGTAACATACATTACTGCTGGTGCGATGTAACTAACATGCATGACTGCTGGCCCAAAGTCTCATTAAACGGCATGTGTACTGGTTCATTAGCACATTATTAAACACAAATGATGTAAAGGGTGTCGGATATGATGAGCTGGTGGCATTACATGGCCGCTGTTCAGTGAAACTTCCACATTATGCCTGCGGACTTGGTACTATTCAATCAAACATGCCTCCTGGTCCATTGGAAATCAAAGAGAAAAGCTACTTGGCAAATGCCCCTCCATCAGACATGCCAACTAATACTGTGAAACTTTATCAGCGAAGCTTGCTACATTGTCAACACAACATACATGCCGTGTAGAGAGTTGTTTTGTCGCTGCAGCTGCAACATATAAGCCTGCTGGTTGAGTGCTGCTGCAAGATGGATGTTTGCTGGACTGTGGCCACTCAATCAGAATGCCTACTGACCGTTTGTCACTCAATATTGCATGTCTGCTGCCGTTGTGCTTCTTATATCTGCTATACCTGCTGGTATGGTGGCTCACTATCAGCTGTGTCTGCTGGTATGGTGTTTCACTATCAGCCGTGTCTGCTGGTGTGGTGCTCCATTATAGGCTTTGCCTTTTGGTTTTGTACATCACTATAAGCCATGCCTTCTGGTGTAGTACCTCACTATAGGCCATGCGTGCTGGTCTGTTTTGCACTTCAATCAACATTTGACTAGTTGGGTGCAGACGGAAGAGGGATGGCTACAAGTCTGGTGCTACTCTTACAGAGGTGCCATAACATCAGACAGGTGTGCTGATCCGGTGCCACTTTCAGATATGCCTGCTTGTACAGTGAAATTCTATCAGACATGCATGATTGGGTTTATTTTTTCAGATATAAGTGTTTGTAAAGTGCTTCTCCATCAGGCATGAAATCTTGTATGTTACAAACTCACCGGACATGCCTATAGGTTAGGTGAGGCTCCCACTGTTTTGCAAAACTTATCAGCTACCATCCTGGACGCCATCTTGAATATATCAAATTCTGAGTGATACATTTACTGCATCATTGGGATGTTATAAGGATGATGTCTGTAACTCAAGAATCAGTAAAATCAGCATTTTGCATGTGAATCCCTTGAGTTTTCCGGTCTCAGGGCAAATTTTCTTATATTTTTGTAATAAACTGCCGTTTTGGCGGCCATTTTGACTAAATTCTTATTTCATTTTTATATTTTTGCCATAAACTAAGTATCTTCAACTAGATTCCAACGTCATAGCTAACAATTGAAGGAAAACAAATGGATTTGAGACATTTTTCCATATCACACAATTTTTTAACTTATAATTGGCCTCCATCTTGGACGCCATCTTGATTATATTGAAATGCTCAATGATGCCAGAGTGGCATCACTCGGATTTTTCAAGGACAATATATGCACTACCAGAATCAACAAAGAAAAAAAGTTTAAAAAAAAGTTCCAGGTCCTCCTTAAATTCGCCCAAATTCTGCCGGACTAAATTGGTTAAAACACTTACAATAATGTTTGCATTGTAACATTATCAATTATACTTTCCCAAGTCTGATGACCCTGTGTAACAAAGAGCAATACATATAAGCCTAAAAATCCACATTTTAATTGCAGCCAAATATTCTTTTAAAGATATTTCTTGTTTTAAATCAGCAAGACTCCCCAGTCCCGATGCAGCCAGGCATTCGGTTATTCACTCATTTCCCAACACGTCAAAACATGGCAATCACAATGCATTCAGCATGTGCAAAGCATTGAATAATATTTAAAGTAAAATGCACAGGTTTAGTTTCTACCAAGTGTGCATGCCTACATTTAAGATTGATAATTTTCCCGAATGGCTCAAATTGATCAACATTACAACTTTCGTTTTTCCAAAAGTCTACCAGAAGTCAGGCGATAAAAATGTCGCGTAAAGGTTATCTCGCATTAGCAACCAGCCTCGTTCGCTTATTTCGTATTAGTTACGCATATCTAACGTGGGTAGCGATGTAGGACATTTTCCCGACAGTGAGATAACAAAGGGATCATTTGATATTGTATGCATTGGCATGTGAGAAGGAATTATCTCACATGGGTAAAAACAACGGAAATCTCGATCTGGTGTGTTAGAAATAGATTAAAACACTTTTTGAAAGGCAAAACAACGAAGAAGTGCATTAAGTACTGAAACATTTGCTATTTAAGAAACGAGCTTCATTTTTGGAAGGTTTATGGAGTTATAAACGCCATGTCTATAGATAGTACAAAGTAAGTTACGCATGGAACACTCCAATGTTAAACTGCAAACTGAAAGGATACATGTATAACAGTTCTTTCATTCAGATGCTACGAAATGGATTCGTCCATACTATCGTCTGTACTGGTAAATTTCGACCTTAGACGGATCAAAGGTTAGACAAGTCCATGCTTTAGCACGAGGAGTGACTATCGATGCTCTAATCAAACTTTAGTTACTACATTTATAGTATAAACTAAACTTCGATTCGAAGGGGGCCTATATTGTTCTTGTTTTAAGTTCAACGTCGATAGCATAAACAGCAGTTATTTGGTTTTAAAATAAGTATAACAATCTGAGCAGCTTTTTAGCTTTTAGCCGCATTTCACTAATGATTGGGTCTTCGCTCTTTGTAACACTACCCGTTTAGGGGTTTCCAGTATACAAAGGGTAAACTATTTTCTTGGTATAGAAGTAAGTTAAAAAACAGCAATGTGCCTATCATTTGTCGGAGCTGAAAAACTAACCTGACACTTTCTGTAGAAGATATCTGGTCCACGTGTTTCCTGCCCCTGGATAACTGACGATCCCTGTGACTGGCAGAGGTACGTCCGACAAGCGGACGCTCATATTCTGACAAGGGTCGGTTGTACCCTCTCCGTGGTAAGTTGCATCTTCCCGTTGTTGAGTGTTTCCTTGAACTAGGTCCAGATTATGATTTATTACATAGAACGCTGTACAAATTAACAGACATATACACAGACGCTTAAATGATCTCCGAAACATGGTTCGTGTTATTGCCATACCTGATTGGTGTAACTGAGCGTTCTTTAGATTTTGAATAGAACGTGTTAAGCCCTTAAAACGACGCTGAAAGTTTGCAACAAGCGACATTTCAAATTTTGCCCATGCTTTAAAAATTAATACAACTTGATTGTCTGCTAGGAGATGATTCACATGCAGAATCCAAGCCTTATTTTCCCTGTAAATCAAGAGATCAAAATAATCCGTCTGCTGTCGTGTTTGGCGCTTTAAGGTCTAAATATATATAAAGAAAAAAAGTGAAACATCTTGACCTGTAGTAAGTTCAAAGTAAAATTGCCATTTCACATGGGTAAAGTCGGTTTCCCGATGCACGGATCCAGCAGTTATAAATTTTCGTTAGGGGCATGGGGAGAAGGAGAGGGGGGTGTCGGCGTGGCACATGTCTAACTTTTAAGATTCGGAAAGTAAGTTTTGACTACTTTTTTTGCAATCTACTTATTTTACAAGTTCCGTACCAGTATCCTAAACAGACTCATATAGCTTTGTGGCTTATCAGGTCATGATCAGAATTTCTAACAAAAGCTATTTCCTTGTGATTTCGGGGGAGGGCATCCGTACCAATATTCTCAAGGAAACCTAAGACTTAGCGATTTTCTAGGGGGTTGAGGAATGACGAGTATTTCTAAGAAAACCTATATTTTTTATGGTTTCAGTAGGACACGAAGGTGTTTATTAATGTTGCACGGACACGACTGCTTATCCCGACCATACAATGCACAGTAAAACCTGTCTTAAGCGGCCAGTCAAAGGAAGACACAAATCTATGGTTTCAAGACTGGCTATAGCTTAATGCAGGTCGAAATGATTGCAGAATGCTCCTGCACTAAGCTACCACCTGTCTAAAAGACGTTTGTTTTGTCTATTTTTGAGTAACAGCTATAGACAGGTTTCAATGTAATTGGTCATATGGACCAAGAGCACGACATTTTGGTACTTATAGTGTGGTTTTCAGTAGGAAACGAATCTGTTTATAAGCATTGCGCAGACACGACTACTTATCCCGACCATACAATGTACGTGTAGTTGGTCATAAGGGCCTGCAGCGCACGAAATGTTTTGTACTTATCGCTGGTATCGGCGAGCAGAGATTTCTCGTTTTGATTTTCTCGCAAACACAAAGTACGGAAGAAGGAGGTTCTAGATGGGGTATAATGATTAGTGAATAATGACCCTTTTTATAATGAATAGTGAATAATGAGCCAAAATGAGTTTCGTCACTTATTCCGTTGTTATAGTAAAATCATCTTCAAATAAAGGATGACAAAAAGGAGAACTTTTGAACATATTTGCTTCGAGAATGTACCCTCTAGTTAACAACCTCTGAATTGTTTTCCCAAAATGGAAATAAAATCAGGTTTGATATGTGTTTTTACAGTTACAGTTTTTTCTAAGTCACACCAGTAAACTTAATCAACGAAAGCAATGAGATGTTGTTTCAAGAAGTACAGCAAAGATAGACCCGTCTAATAAATACAATATATTTCCTAGTTTTATTATTGACCAATCATGAAACACCATACAACTTAGAAATATTGTGCTGAGCTTCCACCCACCTTTTGAGCCATACACTGCCCTTTTTACATTTACAGGTATGTTACCTACATTAAGTGACTCTTTCATTTTGCATAATACAAGCTGTGGCTTAACTTGTTGCATGCCGAGTAATTTTGAATTCGTTTTTGTTGTTTCTATTGAATAGTAATTTTGAAAAAAATAACAACAACAACGTATTTCAGGAAACCTTCGGAGTATCAAAGTGTAGATCCAAATCAGGCCAGACGTTTGATCGATCCTTATCTAGGTCCAAACTATTTGCAAATGTTATCGGCAGACACCACAAGTAGACAAATGGTTAAAAAGAATATCGATAGCATTATTTTTTCTCTCTCCAGCGTAATATTTTTTTCTTATGTTAAGTCATGAAGCGCCACCTAAAATTTGCAGCAGACTGCAATTTCAAAGGGGTACGTGCATTAAGAGGCTAATTTACCCCCCCCCCCCCCCCCCCCCTGGGCTATGAGGCCAATAATGAAATTTGCTTTTCACAAGTTTCTTCTTATTAGTTTATTAGAACAATAGTCCAAGTGTAAAAGTCTGGGATTGATTCTATTTTTACCGTTGCTATGATAATAAAAATGACTGCCAAAATAGGCTGTAAATAGGAAAGTGACCATTTTGGAGCCAATTTAAGACATTTGACAGAGAATTTAACATAGAGCACAAGCAAACACCAAAAAGATATTTTACAGAGGGTGAGAATTATCACGGCACACAATAGATTAAAAGGTAGTTTTTTTGTATTCGCTTGTGCTGATATCTAACTCTAAAAAAATCGGTTTGAAAAGCCTTATTTGGCTTAAAATGACAATTGCTTTGTTTTAAGCCTATTTTGTTAGCCATTTTGGTACCATAGCAACGGAAAAAGTGTAATAAATGCCAGAATTTTACACTTGGACCATTCTTCTAATAAACCAATTGGGTGAAATTGGTGAAAAGCAATTTCCAGCTTTTGGCTCCAGAGGGGGCCAAATTTGCCCCTTAATACACGTACCCCAAATTTTGCCGCTTTTTTTAAAAATAACGAAAATGGCATGATATTTCATGAGAATCGTCTGCTGGCAGACGTTTCTCACGAAATCACATTCCTTATTTCTTTCGAAAATTGAGAAAGATGTCGCAAAATTTGACATCTGCCAATGGATTTTTTTGTACTGAAAATGTCGTCTACTTTTCACGTCCGCTGCATATATTCAAATGCATTTCAGATATTTTTAATAATAAAAGCAAACACTTTGAACTCTGATCAGACAGGTTCTAAGGGTGCAGTCGGATTTGGGTCCGCATTTCTTTGCAGTATTAGGCTTCCAAATTGTAGTAAAGCGGTCGTGAAGGGCGGGAAAGGTTTAACTCTTTTCTTGTAAGCGGTGATTTTTGTCGTCTGTTGACAACCTTTGCAAACTGTTTGGTCCCAGATCAGGACCGACAGAACGTCGGCCCTGATCTGGATCCTAACCGTTTGACAACCTAATAGTGTTCCTGATAGATACTTTTCGAGAAAAACTCGATTTTGAAAAAGACCAGCAGACGACAATATACGGCATGAAAAAAGAAACAGCGTGCAAAGAGTAAACAGCTGTCACTAAAAGTTGATAAAAGGTATACATATTTGAACTAAAAAGGCAGAGACCAACATTGTTAAAAGCGCCTTATGTCATAAGTAACACACATAGGGGCTAAGACCTCATTTACGGCACCTTAATCATCTAATCCTGCTGGGGCAGTTTGCGATCCCCCAGTTCCCCAGAAACATACAGATATTTGCCATATTGTGACGTCGCCATTTTAAACAGTTAATTTTAAAATATACAGTCAGACAAGGCAGTAGTAGTGTATTTTATACCTAGCCCTGTGACATTCTCCCCCACCAAATTTAACTTCGTCCCGGAAGTTCCAGGCCATAGAGAATCATTTCTAATGAGATTCGGGGAATTACTGCCGGGGTCTAGGGTGGGTTATTTACGGTGGGCGCAATTGTCGTAGAGCGAAAATGTTTTACCTGCCCCAGCCGGGAATCGAACCCAGGACGCTGGATCTACAGGCAAATACTCTACCACGTCACTGTAAAAGCCAGCTTTTACCGCAAGGCAGTAGAAATGTGTTATAAACCTAGCCCCGTTACATTAATCATCACCCAAACATTATTTCAGAGACAATTTCGTGTACAAATTTCTTTAGAAGAACAACCAGTTTGTAACATTTTGTTACAATAGTCTTTCCTTTGTCCGCTGAACATATCAGAATGCCTTTTTGTCATTTTGCTAAATTTCTAAGTTGTTCTATAAACACCAACCCCTATCTAGGGGGTATAACCTTAAAAGTGTCACAGCTTAACCCAAAGAGCTTACTTTGAATTCAAATAAACGCAGAGATAATCTAGACCTATTTTTCAAAATAGTGCCAAAACGGTGCTGTCGAACTCTAGGTTGCATGTCAGTTTTAAAGGATTATAGAGATAGTTAATCGCGTGTTTGTAATTTTTGCATTTTTACTATATATGATGCCATTCTTTACACATCCATAACCTTATCCATTCAGAGATATGAATCTGAAATTTTCAGTCAGAATTTGTCTTTAATAGTGTAACAATATTACACTAACACGTAACATGTCTAAGCGGTAATGGGGTAGAGAATAGAGACAGTTTTAGGAGTAAGTGTGCATTTACCATGCCGGGTTGTTTACCTTTATGATAATCTAATCAAAATTAGCTGTAAATTGTCACCAATTTATCTATTCTAATAAATAAAACAAGAAATATTCATGACTGGAAAGTCGGCGATGCTTAACTTATGTCTGCCTGTATATATTTGTTATTATAAAAATCACAATTGCAATGTCAATGCCATCATGGATACAATTTCGCAACACTTATAGGTCTGTAAAGCTACTGATTAAATAGCAATATACGATAATCGCATTTGCGCAAAGTCTACATACATATGCAGCAAGCAAGTGGAGCTGGGGTTTTCGTTTCTGGTAGGGGCTTTATCTTCTTCTATATCTCGAGAAGCGAGGAGCTAAGGCTCTGGCGAGACTACGTCGATGCGCAAGCTCGCCTGAGCATCGGCTGCTTGTAAATGCTGTTTGTTTGTTTGATTTGATTCTTTACGTCCCATCAACAATCTTTCACTTAAACAGGGACGGTTCTTCCTGGATTGAACCAGTACTAAGCTATGATAAATGTGCCTTGCCCAGGGACCAAACGCAGAGACGGTGGTGAGGCCTCTTGGTCTCGAGTCAAGCACTCTACCACTGAGCCACTGCGCTCCCTGCTTGTAAATGCCATACGTATCAAAATCTCGTATTATTATATTAACAATATTATCAGAGCAAACCCATGGCATTAAAATAAATATTTTGATGTTCACAATCATTAAAGCAAAACCTTCAACTCACAAATGAGCCAGTGCATGTGATTTCCAACAATGTGGCATTTTGACATGTGTAGACCCGGACGAGCCTCTGCAGCCTCATCTTAAGCTTAGAAACTCCAAATGGTGTTCAGTCAGGAGCTTACGTTCATAGAATACTGAAGCGACCAGCAAAGGCTCTGATCAGACTGTGTGTCCGCGCAGGCTGGTCTGAGCCTTTGCTGGTCGCACATACCAACATACCACATTGTTGGAAATCTCATGCCACGGCTCATATCATAACTGACAGCTAACAATACTCACTGGCAGCAAATGCATATCACTTCCATGCACAGATCCAGAAAGTTTTGGCAGATGATGTCCAACCTGTAAATTTTTTTTTTGTGGTTTTGTTGATGAAGAGAGAGAGGATCCAAATACAACTAAAAACGACCATCACCGGATCGCCAGCGAAACGCCATTTCAATGGCGTCCCATAGCTGTTTGATTTTCCGGGTGGCCCGAGAGGGATGGTGCCAAGACCCCTTGTCCCCCCTCTGGATCCGCACATGACTTCAGCCACAAGTTCATTCGCGAGAATGTATCCCTGGTTTTGAGGCGAGCCACGCCTAGTTCGTATAATCAAAGGCTCGTGAGGACAGTAACATTAAATACGCAGATACTCCGTGCATGAGCTCAAGATCAGTGAAGAATTAAAAAATGTTTCCTTTCACACTACTTTTATTTTTTTTCAAGTATTTTTTACCGATTTGTTAAAAGCGCATTAAAATAACGAAAAGACAATGTATCAAATTTGAATATTTTTTTTTTCTCTGAAACGGCCAAAACATATTTTGGGTAGCTGGCATTTTGAGTGAGGGCAAACTTTTGTCAATGATGAATTTTTAAATGGTCTCAAACAGAAATGCGGATAGCTAGTTAGAAATGCACAACAAGAATCGAAAATCATCGCACTAGAACATTGACCATTTTATGTAGGCTACACCATTTTATTCGAAATGGATTTTCTTGAAGATACTGCCCGGCATTTTATTTCTAGTACTTCGGAGATCTGCCTAACTGAAATTTTTGCTCCGAAAATATCCAGAAACAGAAGAAGAGAAATTATGACAGCCTCTCTTAACGCGGAATTTTTCAAACAATGATGCCATATATGACGTTTCTTACTCAAACTGAATGCGCGTTTTGATAAATGATACAGTCTGAAATAATCTAATTCGACTCTGTTTTAAAGCATTTTCAAGATATTTTATCGAAACTGTCTATTCCTATCACAAGAAAATTAAATGATACAACTATGTCAGAAAAGTACTATTTCATTTTTCAGAATGATAGAAATGTGTGGTCAACTGCATCATTTAACCACGTGGCAAAACATGAAGGGTAACAAATGTGACTCGGAAAATTCAGAAAACTGTTCGTGTTCAATCATATTCCGTGGCGATATATATATGTATAATGAATTCTTTAATTGTGTTTATAGTTATTTCTGTGCTACGTCTTGAATATTTGAATTTGAGATGAGAAAAGTCTTCTTGTATCATTTTGCCCTGTGTACTCTACCATTTTGCCCCGTGCACGGGGCAAAATGGTACAGCTGACCGCACATTTTGAATGATTGGTTTCAAGCACTAATGCCACTTTATGCCTGTATTTCTTTCTCCCTAGTTGTACATATACTATCCTGCCAGCCAAGTGTGACAGTCACGTCATGTTTTATTTACAAAGTTATCAGGACTTAGCATCGATAGATCACTTGTTCATTAATCCTATCCGCAGGATAGGATTAATACACTAGTGATATATCGATTCACGTTAGCTCAATTGAAGAGTACACGTTAGTGTTTGACTTAGCAAGTGTAAACAAAGTATTACGCCACTTTCACTCATGGCTGGCAGCACAGTAACTTGTATTTGACAGTGCATCCTACTCATTTAAAAGCAATAATATATACCCAGTCATAAAAGCAGGATTTTTTCCAAAAAGTGGATCATCTTGCCCCGGGCTCCCCTAATTCAATTTTCCCATTAGAAATAACTGCCTAAGATATCCACAAGTTCAATCCTAGTACTTAGATCTAGCGACTTCTATCAGAACAAAGACTACATAGTATGTAAGATAAGTGGATGAGCAAAAAGTAATAACATACACTAAATGTGGACATCGGTAATTCCGCAGATGTAAAAGTTTGAGGTAAACTTCGATTAACTGTTGCAGGTATAATTATATTTGCAGAGTAATCCCGCTTGATAAATTGATTTTTGTATTTGTTCTTTTGTTCTTTTACTTATATTAAACAATTTAATTTGCGGGACATAAATGAACATAGAGGTAGGTAATAGCTGTATTAGTAAACTTAACTAGTCGCAAGTGTGAATCAAATAGAATTAGCACCACGAAATAACCATAAAATGTATGAAGTGGGAAAAAGATGACTTTCAGCTTTAAGGCTACTATACTCACAGTGATTTTATTTGGGATTGTAGGAAGCTACCTTTTCCTTTAAATTTGGGAAAATATTTTATTAGAATTTGGAGAATAAGTGCTAAAATACATGAAATTGGAAAAATAAAGGCCATTTTTGGATTGGGAATGACTCCCATATAAGTCTTTAAAAATGGCCAAATGAAATCACTGACTCAGAAAAACAAATAAAGTATATTAAAGTTCTTTTGACTATATAACAGTTGAGACAATAACTTCCATACAAAGCATTTTCGTATCTGATAGAATTACCAATATGCAATTCAGCAGAATGCAAAATAAAATTTACGGGCCATTGGTTACGATACAGTACCACACCAAATGTACCAACCCTCTTTACCCAAAGTTCACAAGCAAACAATATAGCGTTTATATAATTTGCTGCAACCTTTACCTGGTAATTACTTATGTTCTAATTCTGACCAGTGTTCACACCAATTTATCAGTAATTGCACCTAATAACGTGACAACTTCTTCAACAAAAATGCACAGATATGACATACCCCAGCCAATATGACAACAAACTGGAGGTAAAACACTGACAAAACTACACAATTAGGTGTCGTACCTTAGGCTGAGAGCCAGCGATGATTTTGGAGCCAGCCACTATGGAATACAGACGAAAAAATGGATTTCAATCATTTTTGAATGCTTGTGACTTTTCAGTATAGAGGGTTGCACCATTTGGACATGTACTGTACTTTAATAATTGAAGCGTGACTTAAATCAAACATTCATTTTGATTGCAGATATCTGGAACTATGAAATGCATGTATAATTAGTTTAGTTTTTATTGTATTAAATGTTAGAGATGGAACTGAATCTCAATATCCTTCAATTATTTTTCTGAGTATATATTATATAGTCCGAGTTTTCTCTGACGTTTCAGTGGCTTTTCTTTATTTAGATATTTGCCACTATTTGTTAGTGGCAAATATCAAAATATGGAAAAGCCACTAAAACATCAGAGAAGGCTCGGATTAGGCTACATGGTGCCTGGCAAAATGATAGGATTTTGGAAGTAGGCCAAAATGTAACAAGTTGAGGTGTCTCATAAACTTGTGAGAAATGGATGGCCCTGACACTATAAATGAGGGTCTGGATGGGTATAATGATTAGTGAATAATGGCCGTTTTTTTTACAATGAATAGTGAATAATGAGCAAAAAATAGTGAATAGTGAATAATGAGGGCATAAAAAATAATGAATAATCCTATTTTTTTAATGAATTGAAGAAAAAATTAGTGAATAGTGAATAATCAGATTTTAATGAATAATGCTAAAAAAATAAAGAAATAAAATCATCAATGCATTTTTACTTTTAAAATATTGACTCAGTTTTTTTAGATTGTTCCCCTTTCTAATTGACTGGTTATCAAATAACTACACTATAACAACTACAAATGATAGGTAATTCTACAATTTATAAAACTCAGTCAACTATAGGATATAATTAAGGGAGAATCATGTGAAAAAATCAGGCTGAAATGAAAAAGGGCCCTTCCAGGACTCGGGCTGAAACCACCTATTTCAAAATGCCCTCGCGCGGGGCCAAAACGACCCTTTACCGTTATAGTGTGACTCGGGAAAATCAAGAAAATTCATAGAGAAAACAACTCACCAACATAGATTTCTGGACAATTCAACAACATTTTCTGAGACAATTCACCAACAACATTTTTTTTAGATTTTGAATTAAAGATCGTTAAAATGTCTGTGAATTAAATTGTCTCTTAAGATGATAAAGTGTCGGTGAGTTGTCTCAATTTCTATCAGTGAAGAGCTCCAGCAAAATATTCTTTTCTCCTTTCTCCACAGCCTTGATTACCATGTTTCATTGATTATTTACTCCATTAGGGTATCCTGATAGTCTTTGAGCCAAATCCTCTGTTTATTGTGGTACTAGCGGCCCTTTTCATAACTTTTTCACGACTTGCTTTTGCGGCCCATTGAACCAGTACCCACAATGCACCAATATGTAAACATCCACCATCTTTAGACATCCGGTATGTTCAGCATTACACATGTTCGCATATATTGCTGTCCATTATATTGATTGGAAAAGTCATTGAATCAGATTATAGGAATCTCTTGAAACCTCATGGTAAGAATGATGATCTGGCTAATGTACAGTTTAGAACATTGCCGGGCTTGTCCATCTGCACACAGTTTATAGGTTCTCTAAGGTGCACACTCTCAGTTCCGAATGGACCTGTCTGCCGAAATAAGCTTGTCTTATTGTACCTTTGTAGCATCCTGCTAACCCAGTCATATGCCCCAGAACCAAACCCTGGCCCTCGACCAATCAAATTTCCATGTGCCATCTGTCACAAAGCAGTTATTTGGACCACTCAAGGAGTTTGCTGTGATTCATGTGACGTCTGGTACCACCAGGAGTTTATGGGGATGCCTGATTGTGCTTATGATGGCCTGAAGAATGTAAGCTGGGAATGTTTTCAGTGTAGATTACCAAACATATTTACGAGTATTTTTGACACAACGATATTCGAAACGTCTAACTCATTCTCGCAACTGAGTGATCATGCTACAACACCTGAGTCAGAAATCAAGCTCAGCTATCCAGTCGCAACCTCCTCACCCACAAGACAACCACCCATTAAACACACACGGAAACGAAAGGATCTCCCCATACGTATAGTCGTTTTGAACTGCCAGTCCATAAAGACCAGTGGCAAACCAGCCCAGCTTTTGAATCTTATATCATCCCTACAAGCTGATGTAATTATTGACAGCGAATCATGGCTTAACCCAGGCATCAAATCATCAGAAATCTTCGTGGATAATTTCAAATGTTTCCGAAGAGATAGACCAAATGGTGCAGGTGGAGGGGTCTTCTTGTTAGTGTCCCAAGAGTTCCAAAGCAGCAAGCCAGAAGCGCTTAGGGTAGATAGCGGAACAGACTGTGAAGTCGTTTGGGCGAAGGTCAAAGTCAATACATCGGATCCTTCAACAGATCTCCAGACAAATCTTCTCCGGACTATCTGCAACACCTACAGTCGAGGCATTCACGCATACCAACGGACAAAGGTGCTCACTTGTGGATATGGGGAGACTTCAACCTCCCAGACATCAACTCGAAGAAGAAACTGTCCTGCCATAAGCTACAAGTGCCACGGTATCAAACCAAATGTTAAACCTGGCGAAAGACTTTTACTTGGACCAGATGATAACAGAACCTACTAGGATCACTGAAACAACAGCAAATACAATGGAACTCTTCTTTACAAGTAATCCCACTCTCATCAACAAAGTTGAGACTATTCCAGGCATCTCAGACCACGAAGCAGTCTTTATCGAGTCCAGCCTTCGTCCCATGAAAGTGAAGATACCACCAAGAAAGGTTTTCCAGTACAAAAAGGCAGACTTCAAAGGAATGAAGAAAGAGCTCAGAGCGTCCCTACATGAATTCCAACAAAAGGCAGAATCAGAAGACTCAGAATATCTTTAGACCACCTTCAAGAAAACAACAATCTCACTTATGGAAAAGTATATCCCTTCCGAAATGCTCCAAGAAAATAAACCACAGAAGCCATGGATAACCAAGGAAGTCAAATGTCTCAGAAGAAAACAGAAAGTACTCTTCAAGAGACAGCACAAGACTGGAGCAGCTAAAGACATTCGACAATACAGAGAAACCAAGGTCAGACTTCAAAAGGCAGAGAGATAATCCTACTGGAGGCATATTGAGAATTATTATTGAGATCAGAAACCCAGACCAGGAGCATCAGCCAAAGCAAAAACGACTCTTCAACTTCATCAAGACACTTTGGAGAGACAATAGCGGCCTTGCACCCCTCAAGGAAAAGGGAAGACTGCATGATGATCCAAAAGGTAAGACTGACATCTTAAACCGCCAATATGAATCCACATGGACAAAGGAAGACAAAGATGACATCCCAATTCCTGATGGCACACCTTTCCCGTCCATGGGCGATATTAAGGTCACAAAACAGGGAGTCGTCAAACTCTTGCTGAAACTCAACCCTGCCAAAGCCTGTGGTCCTGACCTACTTCCAGCTAGGATCCTGAAGGAACTGGCCCATGACATTGCACCATACCTCACCATCATATTTCAGAAGAGCCTTGAAACCGGAAGAGTACCTAAAGACTGGAGGAGTGCCAACGTCACAGCCATATTCAAGAAAGGAGAAAAGTAACAACCGAGTAATAATCGACCAGTTTCCCTGACTTGTATATGCTGTAAGATTCAAGAACATATCCTTACTAGTAGTATCCTGAAACATCTTGATGAGTACGACATCTTGATAGCCTGCCAACATGGGTTCAGGGCAAGGAGGAGCTGTGAGACGCAACAACTTACATTAGCCAATGAACTGGTGTTAGACCTAGATAAGAAACAACAGCATGACCTGATAGTGCTCGACTTCTCTAAGGCATTCGATCGCGTAACGCACGAACGTCTACTATGAAAGATGGACCATTATGGTATAAGAGGGAGCACTCTTGAATGGATCAGAGCATTCCTCACTGAGAGAGTCAAGCAAGTCACAGTGGAAGGTGCCACATCAGATACCATCCAAGTACTCAGCGGAGTACCACAGGGTACAGTCTTGGGACCTCTACTTTTTCTCCTTTTAATAACGACCTCCCAGACTGCGTAGAATCAGGAATCCGACTCTTCGCTGATGACTGCATACTTTACAGATGCATCAAAAAACAGAAAGATTGCGACACCTTACAACAAGATCTAAACAACCTAGCGGCATGGGAAAAGAAATGGGGAATGGCATTTCATCCAGAAAAGTGCAGTGCCATCAGGGTCACCAGAGCAGGGAAACCAATCTCCTCATCTTACACCCTGAAAGGACACACACTAAACATGGAGGACTCCACACGGTACCTTGGAGTGGAGCTACAGTCCATCATGTCTTGGAACCGCCACATGGACCAGACTGTCAAGAAAGCCAACAGCACTCTAGGATTTCTTTGGCGTAACCTTAGGATCTCAAACGAACAGACCAAATCATCTGCCTATTGTTCTATGGTAAGGCCAATCATTGAGTACTGCTCAACAGTCTGGAGCCTCAACACCAAGGAGTATGTCAGCAAAGTAGAAATGGTGCAACTACGTGCAGCCAGATATGTCACCAACAGGTACCCCAACACTAGTAGTGTAACCTCCATGCCAGACCACCTCGATTGGGAGTCCTTAGAAGCTCGGTGTGCCAAGACCCAGCTCACTAGCTCTTCAAAATCATCCATGGACTTGTTGATATACCGGCAGAAGATTACCTTGTACCAGCTTCAACCAGAACATGTTCCCAACACTCTTTGAAATTTCTCCAGATCCCAGTCTCCAGCGACTATTATAAATTCAGCTTTATCCCCAGAACTATTTGTCGTTGGAATTCCCTACCAGCCAATGTGGCTGAGGCTCCCAGTTTGGTATCCTTCAAACGGGAGCTACTAAGTCTGTCAATCTAAGCTGTCTGGCCGGGTCCTGCAAGTACACTCTTGTGATACCCTCAAGCTATGCTGTCGGGGACTTCGTGTGCCCTGGTACCCTCAGGGAAGGCAGTTTGGTTGAGGATTGAAGAGTGGAACATGCATTGGCCAAAACTACACTTTTGATCTGGCTTTCTATCATCTATGCTTCTAACTTTCCTATCATTCTCTCTCTTTCTTATGCAGCAACCCCCCCCCCCCCCCCCCCCAGTGCTATAGGAGTCAAGTGTGACGGCAGCGTGTATGATGTAGATGTAGATGTAGAATTGTCTCATAAAGTGTTGGTGATCGAGTTGCCTCAAAATCTATTGATAAATTGTCTAAAAAATGTGTCTATCTTATCTATCTGTACTCAGTCGGTTTTTGTTCAGCTGCAAAAATGTCTATTGAACCCCATTTTATATAGCAAAACTTGGGTGCACAAGGGTATACATTATTTTTCTTTTTTTTTTTACAATAAAACATAGAATGCGGATACTCATTAGTCATTAGAACTGCCTTATTGATGCAGTTCTGTCAAGTACCCACCATCTATATGTTTTGAGAAACAATAAGACAAATCACCTCATTCATTTGACTAATTTTGCAATATTTAAAGCCCTGAAGATCACAGAATATCGAATTGATGCACATTTTACCGTAATGTGTATTCAGTTACTGTTTTTGATGAAACTTTGCACAATTTAGAAGGTCATGGAACAGTGTGTAGCAGAGTGCAAGAACCATAACTCTGACTCTAATACATTATCATACTTTTTTTTTTTAATTTTAGGCTATAAAAAAAATGGCTGTTTCAGGTTACCCAACCGTGCCTAATTATTTGCCCCAGACCCTATTTTTTCAAGCATTTTTAGTGGGTTTCAAATGGATTTCCCAGTTCGGCCATATTGATTCCCTGTCTTCCCTATGTGAAAACTTGAACAAAATTTTTAAAAAAATCCTACCTGCCGTCTCTGTTTTAAAATTTCATGTAACCTGAAACACACATTTTTGGGGGGCCTTAGGGACCACTCATTATTTAAGTGTCAGTGGGGGGCGGCTAAAAGGTAGAGGGGTCATATGAATTTCCATGTTGTTAGTAGGGGGGGGGGGGGCGCCATTAAACCTGGCTTCCCAGCAGGGGGTGACATGTTTTAATTGTTCCAATAAAATCATTAAAAATTGTCCTCGCCCGCTTCGCTCGCTCGGTTTTTATATATTAAACTCTAATCAGGCTATTTAATTTCTCAGTTTGCAAAAGTTATTCTGTTTTGGTGCTTTTTATTGTTGCAGCTTTTATCATGCTGATATTGATAGAAAATTGATTAATCAGGCTTTTAGATAGGCCCTACTTTTCCTTCTATTATTACGTTACCCTACGTTTTCTTGAAAATGTCCTACTATCCTTACTTTTTCGCTCTAAAATGTCATTTATGCAAATACTATTCAGAATCTTTTCCTCGGTTGCTTCACTGGCTTAAATCTTAAAACATAACTATATTTTTAAGAAATATTTTGACTGATGCCTCGTCCCTAGAAAAATTGGTATTTTAATGAATAATTTTAATGAATGATTGGTCTTATTTCAATGAATTACCCAAAATTTTAATGAAATGAATAATGGGCTAAATTTTTAATGAATAGTGAATACCAGACCCCCCCCCCCCATCCAGACCCTCATAAATGTAGAAAAAATGGTAATCAGGTTGGTGGTCCTGATAATTTCTTTCTTGTCTTTTCAAGATGCTGCCTCGATGAATAATTGGTCATTATAGCACGGTCAGGTTCCTAACCATATCCGACTCTGTCTGTGCAGACAGGACTCTATCTGTGTTTTCCGGACTCTATCTGTGCTAATATCAGACTGTATCTGTTGCAAATAAAAGAGGGGGTACATAATACGCTAAAATATCATCTGAAATACGTCTTATTTAGTAACAGAAATTCGGAAACTCTACTCTTCCAGTTTATGTGGGTATTTAGCCCAGTATTCATTACAGGGTTTTATTTCACGTCAAATAGCTGACAGTTGAGGGTAAAGTGTAGCCCACTGACCACTTTGACTACTGTTTATAGCATTACTTACTTGAATTTGCACAGGACTTTGATATAATTTGGACATCAATATTGATTTTGAATACTGATTATAGCGATCAGTTGACAGAAATTGGCACCTTGTTTGTAAATAAACGACAAGTGTCTACCTTTACGAAGGCACTGGATAGCGACATGGGAATTGTGGGCCATCGTGACAGGCACTGAACTTCATTGACAGTATACTGTCAGTGAAATGTTAATGCTTTATAAAGTAGTTGTCCTGTGGTGACTATGGAACCTTTCACTTAATTAGATGACGTGTCAATGTGTTTTTCACAGATTGAGACCGACACAAGCACAGATGGAGTCTGGGCTGCACAGATAGAGTCTGCTCTGCACAGATAGTGTCCCATACGGTTTTTGCACCGTGTATAGCATGAGTCAGCGTGGGTCGTTTAGGCTGGATCCTCGGCTTGGGTCATTCGGCCTGAATATAGGGTGGGTCTATTTGGCCTATTTTGATGGATCGTTTCGGCCCGATACTAACCCCCATATTTTATAATATAAATGAGACAGCTCATAATGATAAAATCTCTTTTATGACGTCTCATACTAGCCCGTGTAGCGCTGCAGTCTCAAAGAATCCTACTGAGTTGAAACTGAAAGGTGATGATACAGACTGTTGCTACTTATAAATAAATATTCTGTGACCAGACCAAAAGTTAGTTTTCTGACTTCATTGGATGGTTGTGAGGTGTGCACACATTCATTTTTAAAGGATGACTTACCACATGTACGATAAGTTGCATGGGATGGCAAACATTATCTTATGTTTCAAGCCTAATGGTACAATGTCGTACTACTTCATGCCAAAAGACGAGCAGCTAAGCTTAGTCAATTTGGCTACATAAAATCAAAGCTCTGAGAGTAATGATGTGGACGATTGCATTAAAGCAGGGAGTTTGTTAGGTAACATTTGACTAATTGTATAGACAAATCGTAGGGATTTCAATGGGTAATAGTTGTGTTCCCCTTGTTGCAAATTTATTTTCGTTATCTAATGAGAGAGGCTTCTGTTGTTGAAGCATGTATCACTGCATGAAGATATCTAGATGACTTGCATAATATTCATAATCCTTATTTTGAACATATGAAAAGTCAGTTATACTACATTGAACTTAAGGCAAAATACTCAGATAATAAGCCCCCTGCATGTATATTAAGAACGAGATTTAAGTTTTCTTCATAAGGCGAGCATACAATTAAACTTTCTACCAGTCTTCTTAATATTCCAACATGTTTAAAGCAGTTTGCTGGTAGAGGTGAAGCTATAGAATAGATATGGTTAACTAATCACGTGTCCTTTTTGGCTTCATCTGGTAGGTAGTTTGAGCTTTTACATTTTTGAAATGTAATATTAAAAATAGTAAGTGAGTATGACCAGGAAATACCACAATCACAAACCACAGACAATCACATGGCACCGCACAAAAGAGCCACACAATTATCACGAAACACCAGGAACACAAACTAGGCAAAGCAACCAGCTCTCTCTTCCCCATCAAGATGATTGCAAAACTAAAATGGACCTAAAGTAACGTTACAATTGCAGATTCCCACAATGGGAGTAACAATAAACAAAAAGTCAACAACAACAGAAAAATCGCCTTAGAACGGACAGCAGCCTTAGCCACCAGGGGGCTTTAATGCATTTTACTGGTACCAATTCTTCGCCCTAGATTCTGTTGTTGTTGAATAACAAGAAATGTTCAGCTCGCATGGAAGCCTTATAACTAATGCAATGAATCATCATGGAGAAATATCAAATCAAATTAACGCACTATGATGAAACAAAGATAAGGGCTCATGACTCACATAGAGTCAGAGCTAAACAAAACCTCAAGTTGAGCCACGATGGGTCCAGCTACAGATAAGCACCAGGCACCAACCCAGCGATTAAAGCTTTACTTCAGAGCCGTCATAGAGTCTGAGGCCTAACCCATCGTTTCAGAGCCATCAAAGAGTCTGAGGCCTAACCCACCGTCGTACAATTAAAGAGGAAATCATAGCTATAACCCATGATTGGGTTAAAAACCTGGCAAAATTGGTCTCAAATCTATTTAGGATAATAAATTATGTGTCATTTTCTTTCTACTATTTCAGATCTAGATACCTGCTGTTAAAATGTGAGAAAGTTGGTGTAACAGACAGAGTGTCTTACAAAGACTTTCATAAAAGCTGACCCTGTGTGGTTCCATACAGTTTTTGAAAATATACTAGAAATTTGAAGTTTCCCGAGGAAAAATTATCACAAAACCTATTTAAGGAGCCTTCACTGCTTGTATATATGAGAAAATGAAGTGTCAAGATCAGCCCCATAAGGTTGCTGCGCATAAATGTTTTAAAGGTGACTTCACTTATATGGGATAATGGGCAGACAGAAGGGAAACTGTTCAGAGATTCTTGTTAGGCACTTTTCGAGATGTGGATACTTAAGATATTTAAGCAAATTCACTTTTAAATTGTACAAAACACATGGGCCAAGATGCAAGAAAACTCTGCAGAGGATGCTAGAGAAAAAGTGCAAAGTGGCATCATTATACACGTATTGGAGGGTGGCATATCTAGAAATGTAATTTACAAAATTTCAGTTTTTATGCTAGTATCTGAAACTTAGCAGACTGATTAAATTATCAATTGGTAAGAAACCTTGAAGACAGTTTTTTGTGTGTTTTTTTTCATACATCACTCCAAATATATGAGCCCCGACATGTGATTTCCCATAATGTGGCATTTTGACAAGTGTAGACTCGGACAAGCCTGTGCAGCCCCTGTTTAGCTTAGAAACTCCAAATGGTGTTAAGTCAGTAGCTTAGCACTCATAGAATATTCAAGCGACTAGCAAAGGTTTTGATCAGACTGGGCGTTTGCACAGGCTTGTGTGAGGCTTTTCTGGTCGCAAATACCACATTGTTGGAAATCTCGTGTCGCGGCTCATATCTGGTAGACATAGATTATAACAATCCGCCATAAGAGTCCATGTAGGACTGAGATATCTCATCCGAGGGGTCGGAATATTTAACAAGGACGAGGGGGAGATATCTCTATACTACATGGACAGGCTCGTGATGGATTGTTTTTCTCCCACTTTTCTGAACATCAAAAGTCCAAACAATGTGAACATTTTAACATTTTACTTGTTGGATTTATATTATTTACGAGTTCACGAGTGTTTTTATCGGGTATTGAATTAGGTGTTAACTATTGACTCAAAAACACGATTTCGAGCATTAGTTAAGTCGAAAAATGCTATATAAAAGCCTGCTAGGATGCCATTAGCGTCACATTGCCATTATCACCACGTGGTGCACGTTTGGTAACGTCCTTAACTTTATATGACGTCAGTACTAACGCTTAACATTGCTTGGTGCCTTTGAGATGCTCAGGTGCAATATATTGGTCCTTTGAATACGAAAAGAAATGAATATTTACTCTGCCCATGTAAGAAAGCGGTCACGTGGTCATGTAAGATAGAAATTTCTTTCGTGAGCTGAAAGGGCGAAGGTGGGAGATTATAGGATATCATGAGTGTGGGGGTAGGATAGAAAAATCTGTCCCGACAATCACTGTTTCGCATCACGAGGCTTGCCTGAGGGACGGATTTTCCTATCCTACTCTCACCCGAATATTGGATTCTTTTTCTTGCTCACCATTAGATACCACATTCTTAAGAAACGGCTCCCAGAAGTTCCTGATTACGCCGAGACGTGACATGTTATGATAACGTCACTTGGACATATCAATGACGTCACTTGACGACCATGTGTGTGCGTTCTAATATAACCAATATATTTACCCTCACGTTACAGCCTGGGTAGAGCCCCTATCTCACTGGACTGCGACTGTTTTGCGACAGCTGGAGACAATCATCGCAAGTGTGTCGCAAAGCAGTCTCGAAACAGTCGCCAGTGAGTTGTAATTTCATTGCATGTGTTGCCAAGTGGCGTAAAGTAGTTGCGAACATTTTGAACATGTTCAAAGAATGTATGCGACAAATTTTCTCGCAAAATGGTCGCAAAGTCATCCATACGGGACTTTAACGGACATCCACGTAGCTGCGGTGCGCCGAAGCGGTAATAGGGAATTATAATGGAAGGTGTTAGTTTTTATACTATATCTTTTGAAATTATCAAAGCAGAATTCCTGTGCAAACAAATGTTTTACCCAAATATCTTGCGATTATTCTGATATATTTTTTATGAATTTCCCTCTGCAAACTCTTCGTCCTTTTTGAAGGTTTTTGATAGAACCCTAAGAATGATTAAATTATATAGTAAAACAGGCTTTTTGAGATCAGCTCATTGGTAGATATTCGGTCATAGTTATTAAAGTATTCAATTTATTTTCCCTGTGCAAACGGGACACTATGCTCAGTTCAATTGCGAACAAATTGGTATATTTTTCATACAATTAAAATAAAATTTGATGTAGCCTTTTTAATTTTTCCTGATACAACCCTTTGACATTTTTCACAAGCTTTCCACGATAGTCTATTTTTAGCAACTGTATCCAAGGTAACAAAAGGTATTGACCACACATACACTTTAGTAATCGCGTGTCTGTAACTCAGCTTTTTTTAGCATCAAAGACTGTTTATTTATTTATTTATTTATTTATTTATTTATTTATTTATTTATTTATTTATTTATTCTATAAAGTTGCGCTTGATCAGGGTATTCACTTTTTTCATCAAGAATATTCTATTAAATTTTAAATAAAAAATAAAAATACCACCCGACTTAATACAGAATGAACTTGCCCAAATAACAAGAGTGTGAAATTCTATTGACCTAAATTGGTTAAGAAGAGTTCACTTGCTAGTGGCGATAAATTTGGTACAAACAGTGTTGATCCAGATCAGGCCCGAAAAAGCGTCGAACTGATCTGGATTCAAACTATTTGAGTGAGAAACGTTGACACTGTGTTGGTATTTCTGTAATTAAAGGATAAACATTGGAATATTGTTTCATAGGCCCATTTAAGAAGGGACGGCAGACAACTAGATAGATGGCAAAATTACTCAGCATGCAAAGAGTTAATTGACACATTGTTCTAATTGAATGGCTTCAATTTATTGCCAATTATATAATGTGAGAATTGACGAAGTCTATTCGGTGTAAAAACTGCGAAAAGATTATCTAAAGAAGAGCCGACTTGTCAGTATCTACTACTCATTAGATCATTTGAACTTTGTTCTTCGGCGTCTGATCAGGGTCTCCACGGTTTCTTATAAAAGGTTCTATTAATAACTAAATAAAAAATATAAGTACCACCATACAGCCCTTGGTTCAGAAATGGACTGGTCTAACTTATAAGAGTGGGAAATTCGGGTAATATTTATATTTCTTAAATTATAAATTATGAAAATACGGCATTAATTTTGTAATATAAATAATTATAATTCGACTGGCACCATTATTTACAAGTATGTTATATCACAATCGGAATCTTGAAATTATTTTGACTTTTTAGAAACGCCACAGAACTCAGTCACCTCATTCGGGTCTTCACTATCCGTATTTACCAATAAACCAACACGCCGTATTGGACCCCATGCTGTGTGGTTGCGTGAGGTGATTTGTGTCATCTGATTTTCCCCCAAACAAAATGGACCCAGATCAGGCACGACAACGGGATTTTCATTGGATTCAAACAGATGGTATATCGTATATCTGAAATTTGTTTTTGAAAAAGGTAAAATTAAAAAAAAAGATTGCAAGAAAAAAAGACGCTTATAAAATAATGTCAATGCTGCGTGTGCATGCATGCTAATGCTCTCATATGGTATTAACATATTTTCGCATTAGTGATTAATTGATTTGGATCTACACTGTTTTCTGGCTTCTCCAACATCAGCTTTTATAAGGGGCTTTTGGGCATGTGCGATATACAAATGTTATCTATGTATACCTGTAGACGGATCTTTATTCCCTTATCAACTAAATTCGATATTCCACACTTCTTTCTCTGAAGATCTATATTGTCATAGAAAACAGAGCAGACTCTGATGTAATGCCACCCGTGTTTTCATTGTCAAAGTATTCCATTGAATATCTCACTTTGGATACGTATGAGTGGCATTTGCGCATGTGCGATCAGTACCGGATTATAGATCAATAGAATTGTCCATAAAGTTTGAACGGTTAGGTCAGGACGGCCCATTTTATATATTGAGGGATTTCATAAAAAATATTTCATTTCTTTCTCTGGAGATCGAATCTGTCCTAGAATACAGTGTAGACCCCGATGAAAAGTCGTTTGTGCAGTATTTCCTCTAGGTCTTCACTGTTTGTCATAGTCCCCGTTTACTTCAAATTGATCTGAACAAAATCTTAACAATTGTGTTTCGCAACAATATGTGAGTCTAAAACGACTTTATCATTTGACACACCAGCGCATGAAAAAAGCTGCCACAACGATCATTCCTCGTCCGTTTGGACGCACTGTAACCCTTTGTACATTTGATCAGTGTCTCCACTGTGATATGGACAGTTTTAAACTGTTTTGATTACCACTCCCATTTGTGGACAGTGGAAATGATCAGTTTTCGTGACTGTACACGTCGCGAGAAAATCTGACTTTGTTACCTCCGAACAGCAAAGGTGCAGGACAGAATACGCATCTGCGCAGTCTGATCATCGCCTTTATTTTTCGCTATCTCTTAACTTGCGAAACAGCACGTTCAAAGAATGCGGCGTTTAGACAGGGTCTTCACTGTTCGCGCACACTATTGAATAAATTTAATATCCCGAGCGATGATCAGACTGCAAAAGTTGTGTAGACTCATCTAGTCAGCATGCAAGAAAGCGATTTTCTTGCGACGGTAATCAAATTCATTATGCAGTGTCGGGCCTGATCTAGGTCCACGCTGTTTGCTATACAAGCAGTAACTCCACATGGTCTGGTTCGAATTGCCTATCGTAGAGTTATTATTATTTTATTTAAATCAGGGTCTTCACTGTCACTCTCAGATGGTTCCTCTAAATCTTCAATAAAATTTATGAACTGACACCGACAGCTGTAAAATTTGAAATGAACCCGTCCGATTGATGAAATGGGGAACGTTCATTCGGCTTAAATCTTACTGATCAGGGAGGGCGAAAATACAGCAGATCTCTCTACATACTTTATCAGCACCTAACATAGGTCAACCGATGATCAGACTGTGTCTATGTACGTGTTGGGTAGACTTATCAACGCGTTTTTCTTTATTTGTTATGAAATGTATTAAAATTATAAATGATACCACTTTGATCAATGTTCGATGCAAACGCACAGAAAAATATTCTAATAGTAATGCTACAAATTTTCGATAATCTGTTTCACTATAAAAACATTGTAAAAGTCCAGTGGATTAAACGCCTTAAGCTATGCATGGTTACTATGGCGACTCTGCCACCTGCTAAGGAATTAAAAATACAGGTAGTGTCCTGGCAGAATGAGATATGAACACTCGATGTCCTCAAAAGTCCGACATGGCAGGTGTCTCGAACCCGTCGCGAACTTGTCGTCGAAACCTCGTAATTTAGTCGCAATTATTTTGAACACGAAATATTTGCAAGATAAATAAGATTGAATTGCTAACCAATCTCGACATAAATGAGACACTTAGCGACAACATTGCGAGTAAACTAAACTAAGTGATGTACTGGTGAACGTCGTGAGACAGTCGCACGAATGTCTCACGACTATCGCGCGAGTATCTTAAATTACTCGCAATTATGTTGCCAAAGGTTCGTTAAAAGAGTTCCTCCTATCTGAGATGATATTTCCTTTATAGTGCGAGATCTTGGTTAGGCATACTTAATGTACAGTTTAGACTAATTCCAGTTGCCAAGTATTCTTGCTATCTGAGAGGGTAGTTTCATATACGGTAAGTATGGTTTATTGATTAGGCTTACTTACATGTATACTGTTTGGAGTAATTTCAGTTATTATAAATGGTTCTGCATTCTGTTTTATAAGCACTACTTAAATGTTTACTATTTCTATTACAGCATTGTGTCTTGGTTAGACAACAACAGCCTGCTTAGTCTTTGCAGTCCCTCTAAGGTTTGGATTTGGCATACAGAACCCTATGAACAAATTACCACTGCAGCGGACAACTAAGATTCTGATTAGAATGCGCATACGTGCAGTCTGATCTGTGCCTTTGTTGTGCGCATAACTGTATAAAACAGATTTTCGCAGGACGAGGCTCATCCGAACTCATTGCAAATTTGATTTGATTGAGTTCATCATGCCGTACGTATGGGCAATTAGAGCATGTGCGTTCTCAACTGACTTTCTTAAGCTGCTTGATGGGCAATCATAACTGTGCAGTTTAAACGAGTTAACCCAATCACGGTTGGCAGCTTTGCTTTCCTCTTTAATTGCACGCCGGTGGGTCGGACTTCAGACTCTATGATGGTTCTGACTTAAAGACTTATCTATTGATGAGATGGTAGGGGCCTGATGCTTTGGCTGTTTGTAGGGCTCATCGGGATTTACCTGTTGGATGTCTTTTGCTCCAGTATTCAGTTTTATTTACTGTTGAGTCCTTATCTTTGCTTTATCTCCTTGTTATATCTTGATCTATATGTTTTAGGAGATGATGCATTGATAAGTTAGTGGTCTTTCATGGAAACCAAATATCTATCTGTCTTGATCCACATCTGAATTAAGGGCGAGGTTGGCGCCGTTAAACTGGTTTTTAGCCCTCCAATAAAATATTTTACTGACCGTTCCAAGGAGGTACTGTTTGTGGATCTTTTGTGTTTTTTTCTGTCTTGTGTTTGCTATGTCTTTGTGCGCGTCTGTTTATATGTGCTTTGTGGTCACCTGCTGGGAAAGGGCTGACCTCTTGGCTCTCGTTTGTAGTGTCCAAATGTCAGTTTTTCACTTTCCTATTGGTATCCTGGGTCAGGTGTGGTACTTGATTGTATCGATTCCGGATCTTTGCACCCTTACTTACTTTTATGCTAGGGCCCCGTCTTCTGAGACACATTAAACCAGAACAACTGCTGGTAGAGCCTTTGGGTGCTCCAGTACATAGAACCACATAACCATATAATTACCTGGCTTTGTACCGATTACTCCAAAGGAACTTCCACAAAACATTTTAGGAGTTGGTGTTGTGTAGTGGGTAAGTTGCACGCCTAGAACCAAGGGGTCCCGAGTGTTGAGCCCCTGCTCCACCAGTCAGTGGGATAAGACTTTATCTCACAGAACTTGCTCTCAGTTCTGCTATGATCTAGCATTCTTCCAAAAAATGTTTGTTGACTGTTCCATGCATGTGCGGAGTTTGTTGGTTCGTTGTTTTCTATAACACCAGTCACGCTGTGTACCATCTCTGACACAATAGTTTGGAATTGGGACTCTTGAAACAACCAGGTGTTAAAGGCAACTACAGATTCGTTTGTTCTTGAATTGGAAATCCAACGATGATATCTAGCTAACATGGATTCTGGAAGTTTCTGTTGTAGTCTACTATACAAGCTGCCATTTCCGAGTTCATAATGCTGGTCTGCTTCCTTGAGCTTTATAATTGTAATTTCCAACAAATCAGCGAATTCCTCCAAATCTTTGGTGTGACCAGGTTGTATCTGCCTGAACTTCTCTAGGTCTTCAAAATAATTTGATATTTGACAGCGCTTACCTCAAAACTTTCTTTTCAACTGTTCTTTTGCAACAGCATATGCCGTCGCCGAATGGCCGAGATTTTCTATTGCGCGAAGAGCATCTCCTGATAGGCATTGCCTAAGCTGCAACAATTCATATTCACTTGTAGCTTGCGGATTGTCTATGCATGCCAGAAATGCAGAATTCCAGCCCTGGTAATTCTTTTTGTCGCCACTAAACATAGGCATTTGAATACGCTTCAGCTGCTTCCATAGATCTTGCTCGATAGTTGAGACAACTCTGGTATCCCGTTATTGTGATAAATCCGTTGGAAATGTTTCTTTCTTTCCATAGTATGATTCTGACACTTCAGGAATGCCCATACTATGTAACCTGCCCGAAGACTTGACATTTGAATAGTCATTATATCGCAAATTCATGTAATATCGTAATATCGCACTGTCTGATATACAGAACAGTATTCGGCATCTAGCTGATCCATTTGACGTACGATTTGCATACCTTTTTTGACTTGCTGATTATCTAAATAAAAATCCGCCAGCTGATCCAGTGCGGTGTCTCCAAGCTTAAGTCTATTTTCTGGCAAGCACAAATAATTTCCCTTCGACTTGGTAAGTCTTGGTCTTCTGTTAGTTGAAAAAGTCTGTTTTTAGAAAGTGCAAAATTCGATTTTGCTTTTGACTTCTTTTTCATCGACTTGATTTCTTGCTCTGTTATGTCGGTAGTTATTCTAGATTTTGTTGAAGCCATGGCGATTGTTTTTCTTGTCGATTTCCGATTAATTTTAACCTCGCTCTGCTGCCATTTTGGACTGACGATTTTCCCGATTTTGGAGCTTCAGCCAAATAAAAAGTAACTCTGATTATGAGTTCATATACGATTTAATAATCTGCGATTTCGGCCCCTAACGATAATGGCGTCGTACTCGATTCCTCCTTACTTGGTTACTGACGTTGCGTTAAACGTTATAACGGAGTTACGTCACAGACGTTAAACCCAATAACAATAGTATATGTTGAAAGTATGCAATGATTGCTTCTGTCCAGTCATGATCATTCAATACAATGACTTTTCTCTCTGTTATCTAAGCCAATTATTTCCTAATCATTACCTTGCCAAAAGGAGATCAGCATATTTGCTCACCTGTTTTATTAATCTTGTTGAGGGTCATAAAATTTAAACCACAACTGAAATATTTTTTTTATAATTTTGTTGTGACATTGTCACTATATAGAGTTTCAAATTACGTGTTTAAACAAAAAATATTCTTTTTTCTGTTCAAATTTTCATGGATGTTGTCATTGATGTTGATGATGATGATTATGATGATGATTGATGATGCTGATGATTGATGATAATTGATGATGATTATTGATGATGATGATGGTTTATGATGATGATGATAATGATTGATGATGACGATTGATGATGATGATGATGATGATGATGACGATGATGATGATGATGATGATGATGATGATGACGATGATGATGATGATGATGATGATTGATGATGATCATTGATGATGTTGATTGATGATGATGATGATGATGGTGATTGAAGATGATGATTGATGACGATGATTGATGATGATGATGATGATGATTGATGATGGAGCTTGATGATGATGATGATGATGATGGTGATGATGATGATAGATGATGATGATTGATGATGATGATTGATGACGATGATTGATGATGATGATTGATGATGATGATTGATGACGATGATTGATGATGATGATTGATGACGATGATTGATGATGATGATGATGATTGATGATGATGATGATGTTGATTGATGATGATGATGATGATGATGATGATGATGATGATGATGATTGTTGTTGATGATGATGATGATGATTGAGGCCGATGATTGATGATGGTGACGATGATTGATGATGATGTGATGAAGATGATGATGATGATAAAGATGATGATGATGATGATGATGATGATGATGATGATCATTGATGATGATCATTGATGATGATCGTTGATGATGTTGATTGATGATGATGATGATGATGGTGATTGAAGATGATGATTGATGACGATGATTGATGATGATGATGATCATGATGAGGGAGCTTGATGATGATGATGATGATGATTGATGATGATGATTGATGATGATGTGATGATGATGATGATGATGATGATCATCATCATCATCATTCAGCCATACATTTGATGAAATCTATTACATTTCATTGAAACTCTTAATTGGATAGCTATGGTAACAAAAGTGACTGGTCATTTGAGGCTGAAAGGAGTTTTCATTTATCCAGGTAGCTTTGTACGTATGTAACCTTTTGATGTGTGCTCTTAGATGACAGGACTATGTTTGAACTTCAATAGTAAATAAACCTTAATTGATTGACTGTTGTTAGGAAAGTTAATGCATTTATTTCTACTGGTGTATCATCTATGTATACTACCATCTATGTATATTTTAAAGGATATTTCTTGATACAGAAGTATTGTCATGATGTAAAGTCAGTTTAACAATAAGTATGGGAGAACTTTGACCAGCACGTGAGATTTTTATATACAAATAGGCCTTGAGCTGACTATAGACCCCAGTCCCTCCCAGGGGGAATTTTGTACACTATGATTTTTAAAACTACATTATATAAGACACAAAATAAAAGATGTTAGCCCTCTGAGAGTGGCAGCGTTAACGTGTAACATCACGTTATATACGTTACCCCCACAAATAGCATTAAATGTCCCTGATAATGTCTCAACCATGACATGTTCGTACATATTTGCATGCTGACACAGGTTTATTAACTTCTTATAACACAGTTACATATTTTTCGTTTTAATTTTATAAATATCTTGAGTTATTACCGTTATATACGTTACTTAGTGTTTCCTGCCTTATTTCCAAGTATCCGAATTTCCACCAAAACTGACAAGTCAGAACTTCCGCGTGGCTTGCAATCACACATTGAACCAACATTAGATTGGCCAAGTAGTGCCGCACACAGCTTTGATGTTAATGCCATAACTGCAGAGCATTATAGCTTTTCCTGTTACCTTCAAGGATCTGACGGCACCAGTATTCAACCAGGCACTAAAGGCAGGGCATGTTGGTTTTGTCACTGATACATATATACAATGTATAAGCAGCAGTCTATAAAGTCTAAGAAACGTTATCGCAGAGGATAACCTGGATGTTTTGTTCAACAATTGTGTATGCAACAAAAGGTGCACCTTCTGAATGTCAACAACATTGGCCAGGATATGGGGGAAGAGATCTACAGTAATAGACTGTTTAACAGATTGTGACACTACCAATGTGCCAATGTGTTAGTACCACAGAAAAGTTATTTCTACCAAATTGACAGAGAACCCCTCCCCCCACTAGTTCATCAACATTCTAAGCAGAGTAGGAAAACAAATAAAGAATTGCTCTAGGCACTCATCGGTGATATGAAGCCCTAACATGTGCTATTATGTAATTGTGAATAAGCTGCAGTACGACATATTTCTGAAAAAAGTACCAAAGCCAAACACATATACTGACTATTTCAAATGGCATGAACATGAGATTACCTCCACCCTGCTTTTCTGTCCTTAAGATGTACATACAGAGATTGAACTATCAAGTCTTTCCCATGAAAACAAGTTAGGCTTTCCAGATATGGACAAATGTGTGCGAAAAAATGGGAAGGAAATCGAGTACCTCTGGATGAAAGAAAACTTAATTGTGTCCTAACAAAAGAGCTACAGAATCATATCTCACATTTTGTGTGATATTGGGTTACCATGTTCAAAACTCAACAACTCGAATCATATAAAAGATAGAAAACTAATATTTGCAGTTTCCAAAAGGTACATAAACATTCTTTAATACAAAATGAGTTAGTAAGCACGTTCACATTAAAACAATATCAAACTATATTAGTTTCGTAAATCATTTCTATAGGAATAATAAAAAAATAACATACGTAACACTTTGGGTGCATATTTGTTTCCAAAGGTCCATATCTGTGATGCAAAAATAGCTTACTTGGATGATATAGCCAATTTGTAAATCGTACCTTATGGTTTGCACTTTATAGAAGTCATGTCATTTACTAAAATTATCAAGATGTTGATGGGTAATATATATAATTGGCTGTTACAAGGTTATGGTGCCATTACCAGAATGCTAGCATATTGCAAAATCCTTGCAAGATGAATCTGATAGAGGATTAATAAGCTGTATAGGAAAATTCTTTAAACTCTTGGCAGAGGCGGATGATACTACCTGAGGCTATCACCTTTGGTTATAGGCCCTAACTGCTCTTAAGTGCGGGCAAAATCTGAAATCTCTGTCAGACATTTATTGTTGGCTGTAGAGCTTATCAGCAATCTGATCTAAACCTCTTGGAAAAATCAGTTATAATAACCAGTTTGGCTCAGCAGCACATCATTAGAATGTTTACACTATCAATAAATACAAATGCCAGTTGCCATTCAAATTTAGGCACCAATGTAGTTCTTGTAAAGATTGAACCAATGTTTTAAATGCTACAACATGTATCTAGACAGTCACAGATCAGACATTTCTTTTATTAGATTTTAGCTTCATTTGCATCGTCTGTTACTTTACATTTTTTGTTCAACATAAATACTGGTATTAAAACACATCAGCATGTTGAAAACATACAGACCGAGGAACATTTGTTTGGACCCTATAAAAAGTACGGTATCTAACAAAAGCTGAAATGCATGCTTGCTTCCTCATTGGAAAATGACCACAAAAGTAAAATCGTCACTAAAATTTCTAAAGAAATCAGAAGGGAAACTAAATAAATTTCACATTATTCTTCATGTTGTCTTATACTTTTGTTTTTTTTAAGCTAGGGTGCAAAGAAAGAATTAACCCTTGCCCTGCAGAATCGGAATGATTGAATAAGGACATGAGATTTTGGTACTAATTGCACCGTAGAACAAAAAAAGACCCGTGCTAAACATGTGCGGATCCAGGAAGTTTTGGCAGATGGGGTCCGACTTTGACAACATCATTTTTTAGTTGATGAGGGGAGGGAGGATCCAAATACCACTATAAGCAGGCCATCGTCGGCCAGTCAGGGAAACGCCATTTAAATGGCATTTCGCTGGCGTGCTGATGATGGCCCAACATTGACTGCTGGCTTGGTAGCTTTGTGATTATTCAGGGGATCCGGCCCAGTATTGTTAAGAAATCCTATATTTGTGATTTTTTAGGGGAGGGGGTCCGGACCCACTGCCCCCCCCCCCCCTCTGGATCCGCCCATGCTAAAAGTAAAGACAGCTACGTAGGTTTAGGCCAAAATTAGAGATTTGTTGCCCTTTCCATTAGTTCTCATGAACAGACTCAATAAGACTGAGTCTGCTGTTTTGTAATATGGTAGGTTCTCTCTATTATCGAAGGATCTGTTTTCCCAGATTATTTGATGCCAAAATTAGGCCTCTAGACCTGTGAGCTGGATAAGGGATGTCATTTCGTCAATTCGCGCAAAAGCAGTACTTATCAATGTTCTGTTCTGTTCAATCAAAATCTCATGTGCTGATCCAGATCAGCTTGCTACTGTAGTGTCCAGTTGATCAGGATCCACAATGTTTTCTATTCAGTCTGTCAATCTTTGGTAAATAAAACGATTAATGTTGCAAAGTATCCCGGAAATTAGGAATATACAGCTAGTACAAACATATTCATGAGGGCAAAGGTTTTTTCATAGTCAAAGTCTACCTAAAATCACTATTTTCTCTTCCAAAAATGTCCACATAGCACTATAACTCCAGTTTATAGCTTAAAACTCCATAAAATACTCAACAGTTCATAGTCTACACTTTCCATATATAAAATGCAAAGATTGGGATGGACTCACGCTTTGCATCTTTTAGCAAGGGCCGTTCAAACACTCAAACAAGTCTCTTCATCAAAGCAATCTCATCAGAGTGTTTTCTGTTTGCATACTCATACACTAATGAATTAGATAAATGGTACAGCAATGTATGTATATAGTCCCACTAGGTAGCTATGAATGCATGTTTAAATAAAGACTTCTTGCTTATTCGATAAGTTCCATTTTATCATGAGCTGGACCCTGAGTTTGGCATGTACATTATAGTAGCCACATGTTGAGTGTTATCTTAATCTGATCTTCAAATGCTTGTTGAAATTAGAAGTTGCTGTTAAATAAGCACATTAATGCCAATCACTACTAAGGGCATGCAGCCAATGACAAACTGGCTTAAAACCCCTATGATGTTTCAATACTGATGGCCTCAGGTAGTATCATCCGCCTCTGCTCTTGGATAATATACGAAGATTTGCTCTATAACTTCTACCTGATGGGTTTTCTTTGATCTTTTAAGTTGTTACTCGCACATTGCACTGTATGTTACAAACTTTCCATGAGTATTATGTTAACTATACTTGATGTCTCTATAAAAGAAAAGAGGGTTTATGGTAGCTTATGTTTTGAGTTACTTCCTCAGTAAATGAGCCAGAGTAAAAAGAAGTACATGAACCTGTACCAGCGTGCAAATACGTACAAGCAGGTCGTGTTGGAGACCATGTCGTGGACGTTTAATGGTATTCAGAGAGTAACGTATGTAACCTGGGCTGTAAAATAGGGTAAGCCACCATAATAAGGAACTTTATTTAATTTGAATAGCAGCCTTATAGATTTACTTCATTCACTGATGGATGTAATACATGTATAGTCAATAACTGCCATAGTGATACTTGGAAATAACATATGAAACACTTAGTAACATATACAACGGCAAAAACTCAAGACCTTTATAAAATAAATGCTTAAAGTATATAACTGTGTTATAAGAAGTTCTTTAACATGTGCCAGACTGCAAAAAAATGTGAATATGTCATGTTGGAGGCATTTTCAGGAAATTTTAATGTTATTTTGCGGGTAACGTATGTAACATGATGTTACCCGCTAACGCTGCCACTCTCAGAGAGCTAACAAATTTCATTTTGTGGCTTATATAATGAAGTATCCAGAAATTATAGTGTAAGAAATTCCCCTGGGGGAGGTGGGGTCTATAGCCAGCGCGAGGCTTAATGAGTTACATTTTACATTTTTGTGTGCTATGGGGTTGAACATGCTCAACATCTAATAACTCAAAAAGTATATAAGATAGAAACGTAATGCTTAAAGTTTTGAAAAGGTAAATAAAAATTCTTTAATATAATATCAAATTAATGAACATAAAATGGTTTCAATAAAATTTAAGACAAACTATATTAGATGCATTTGTCATTTAATAGGGGGTTCAATGAAAAAAGGTAACGTACACTACATCTGGGGTGACTATATTTGTTTTCAAATGTCAATATCTGTGGCCAAGTAATAGCTTACTTAGAAAATATGACCAATTTGGAAATCTTACCATATCTTTTGCACTTTTGTGAAGTCTTAAAAAGAAATGTAATAATCAAATATTTTGTAGGGTAACGTATGTAACAGGCTGTTACAGCTTAACGCTGCCATTGTCAGAGGGCTAACATGTTGCAAAATCCTTGCAAGACATTGGGCTTCAAGAAAAATATGGTCTACAGAATTCCTCCTGGGGGGTGAGGGAAACCATATCCAGTCAGTGGCCTAAAATGAATTTTACATGTACCTTCTGGTTTTATATACAAACTGGGGAAAAGTCTACTGTACGTATCAAGGGGTGCAGGGGGTGTCAAGTTATATATTAAAAAAGGTATTGTTTTGTGTGATGATCTGCTGCATTCATTTTGTTTTGTAATGACCCCAAAAAATTCGTTTTTCTGAAACTGCCAAAATTGTCATAGCCTACGTATATATGAAAATACTAGAATATCCCCCCCCCCCCCCCCCCCCCCGCTGGGGTCTCCATAGCCTTCATTGCTCGTATACACAAGTGGGTAAGTAAATGAAGACTATATATAGCGATATTTTATTGAAAAAATAAACTTCGTTTACTCTGTTGATAAAGCGTTTTTGGGTAATCAGAAAAATAGATTTAAATAGGGCTAAACCCACATGCTACAGAACTAACTTTCCTTACGCTAGTTCCGGCTAACAAAATGGAGCTTTTCGTACATAGTTATACACGTAATGCGCGTAGTTTGTCAAAATAGATTACATTGACATCTGAAATATATCATTTATCAAAGCGGACAGACCATTCAATCCCAAAATTGGCACGCAAAAGATCTACAACTTGATTTGCAGCTGCTGTGATATTTCCTCGCATTTCTTTCGTGTATAGATCGTCGAGTGTCAATATTTCTCCATTCTTTCCAATGACTGGCTTCTTCTGTCGACGAAATAGGCCTTCCCTATCATTGACTGTGCAGTCTAAATTTGTTTTGCTAATCGTCATATTGAGGAATTTAAAGACTCTTTGCAATTCGTTGGAGAGGTCGTATTTTAGATTTTCGTACATAATAGGATAAAGGGGTCCTGGGAAGAGTGTTAGCCACATTATATGGTAGTCTCGCCACTGAGGAATCTGGTAATACACATGTCCTTCCCATGCTGAAATATAAAATGGGCATGGTCGCGAGAAAACCTGTCTTTGGTGTTTCTGACAAAGCGAGTTTCAAACCAGTCTACTCAGCTACATACTGTAAACTAGCTAGAAACTTGTAATTTCGCCCGTAGCAAGTTTACATATGATACTTTCTAAAATGCAAATAACAAAGGCGCTAATCAGACTGCGCGGATGCGCAGGCTGGTCTGCGCCTGTGTTATTCGAAAACCCCCGAATACAGATTTTCTCACGGTGAGACGCAAATCTAAAAAAGTCAGATTAACATGTAACAGGAAGCGTAAGGCATGATTTTTTAGTCATTACTGTTAGCTTGTGTTTTGTGGTGCTCGACAGAAGCCCTTATTCGGACGGTCCTTTTGAGCACCCAAACCACGTATTTTGTTTGAGAAATACGAAATATAATCTGTACTTTACGGATATGAACTTAACGTCTACCCATACAAGTTTAGCGTCTTTTTGTAGGATATAGGCAAACAATGCAGACCAAAATTAGACGCCACAGAACTTGGCATCTGATCAGGGTCTTTACTGTTTGTTTACAGAGTGTTCTATCAAAATCTGAATAAAAATGAAAAAAAATATATATTCAACAACCATTTAAATTCAAATGGACTGTTCCAATTGATGATAGTTGTCATACTTAGACCTAAGTTTGGCCTCAAATATGTATGCTTTTGGTGAATTATGAAAGTTAAAATTAATCTAAATAGACTGATATTTATATATACATGTTATTATAAAAACATATTAATTATGCTTTTGCTAATTTTTTTTCAGGACCAGATTATGGTTGGTACAATAAAACTAGTTTAAGCCCTCAAGTAAAAATATTTTTTTTTTGTTTTTTTTTTTATCATGTATATCTTTATTTAGAATAGCATTTACACATCACAATCATGATACATAATAGAACAGCATATTCAACACTGCTCAACAAAAGTTTTGCACAAATATCGGTCAGGGGCATAACCTGTGTAAGCCAAAAAGAGAATTTATCACTTGAAGAAGCCAAAACTGTATATTCCCAAAAACGACCTCAAAGCAGGCCCACAGTAGGTACCTTGTATAGGTTATATCTGAGTTTACCCAGGCAAAGGCCAAATCCACATGCCCAAAAATACAACCTATTCAAGCTAGAAAGTAACTTATTTTCTGATTTTCAATGACCCTGCGTACTCATTTCCAGACAATGCGCAAGGAATTTGATTGCACAATTGTAAAATTATGTAATAGATCTTTCAGAATTATACGCATGATCATGAAAATTGCTGTAAATCTAGAGTATGAAGACGAAAAAAGACACTTCCACTCAGACAGGCTACCTTTGATTTTGTTGCAAAAATGATTATATGCTTCAAGTGATATATTCTTTCAACTTTTGGAGGTTATGCATCTGACTGAGTATCAAAGATTAATTTATATGTGGTCCACTAACGCATTTTTTTATAATCCCGTTTGTAAGTTTTAAATATTAAAACGTGGACGCGATTTTAGAGTCGTTGCCAAACTTTTATTGAGCCGTATATAACATCACATGCACAATATCACTTAACATTATATAACAATAATTTATTTGTTTCACAATATGATGTTTGAATGCAATTCTAGATGTTGTGGAAGGGTTTATGCAAATTTGGAAAGTGGTAGGAGATAAACCAAGTAAAAGACTGAGGAAGAGAAAGAGAAATAAATATAACAGATAAATAAATAAGTAAATAATAATTGTAACCTGTATCTATCCGCATTTAGCACAACACATGTCTCTCAAAGTGCTTTGACTTGGCAAATGCCATTGTAAGATGCTTAAAGGATATGAACAATATTAATTGGTTATGGCTTGGATCTGATGTAATTGCGCTGAAAACAGTAGATATACATTTTTTAGAGAAGCAAGCATTTTATTTTGAAGGTTATTTTATTGTGCTGGAGAAAACAAATTGCATTGTTATAAGACAGTACCTAGGAAACCCCATTTCTGATTATGATAATCAAGTTTATCTTTAGACAAGGCATTGTAATGTTCTATTTCTTTTCTTTGTTTTAGTATGTTTTTAAAACCTTCAAAATGTGGTTTTTGCTGTTTGTATTTTGATGCATAAATGTATTATTTCGCTAATAAAATTATAAAATTAATCATTTCATTTTTCATACCATTACGATTTAGTATTCCAAAACTTATATTCAGATAGGAAATGTCAACTTGCATATTATTGTCATTTAGAAAAATTCTTATGTGCGACCAAAATTCTTAAGAATATATACAGTCCCAGAATAAATGTGCATTGTTCTCTTCTTGCATGGAGCAGAAATCGCATAAAACTGTCGGTGCTATTTTGCATTTAAATAAATATCTGTTATTTGGTACAATGCGCATTAAATATTTATATTGAAAGTTTCTTAATTTTACATCATTTGTACATCGAAACGCCATCAAATATGCAGAGTCCCAATCGATATTTTGGTCAAGAAATTCGTTTGTCTATTTCATTTCTGACTTTTTATTGCTGTTATCATGTGTTTGCAATTGAACACTGTATAGAAATTTGGTTATTTTATTTTGTTTTGTATTCAATAAATTAAGTGTTTTTGTTTGTTTATTTGGTTCCTGTGTAAGTGGGTTTTCCTCTTTCAGCAGTGCTTTCCAGTCTTCACGAATGTTATTAACAATGTGGTAATATTTAAGAAAATCTTTATCAGATATGCCGTATAAATTTTGCAGTTCTTCAAAGTTATAAAATTGCTTTATTCTGTAGTCATATATGTGCTCTGTGTATTTGATGCCTCTTTCCTGCCATTGTTTATAATAAAGGATAGTATTGGAACATTTAATGTCGGAATTGTTTCATATAATTTCTTTGGATATACTTTTTTGTGTTTCGCTATAATTTATTTTACACCATGCAATCAGTATATCTTTTAAAAATACATTGTTTTTACATATAGTCGTACAATCACTTTCCTTTAAATTACATTCTAATATAAGTTTGCCCCCATATTTATGTAGTTGTTGTGTATAGAAGGTTTTCCAAATGCAGGGTTCATTCTCGTTTTCAAAAATTCGTTTTAACCAACTTGCTTTTAGTGAATAAATAAAGTGTTCTAAACTTATCAATCTAAGACCTCCATTTTTATAATCTTGATATAATCTAGTTCTTTGAATTTTGTCTGGTTTTGAATCCCATATGAATGAAAATATTTCAGAATTGAACTTATTTATTATTTGTTTGGTAGGGTCCGCTAAAACTGTAAAAGGGTATATTGACTTTGGAAGTGCAAATGTTTTTATTACGGTGATTTTGCCCATTAATGACAATTTTCTGTTACTCCAGCGTTTCAAACAGTTGCTAAATTCACACAATTTTGGCAGAAGATTATATTCTTGCATGCGCTTGCTCTCAGAAAAAAAAGTTATGCCCAGTGTTTTGGCTGATTCAGAAGACCAGGAAAATTAAGATGTTTCATGTATTCAATTTCAGTATTTCTTAAGGATCCTATCCGCAATACAGAGGTTTTCTTGTTGTTGAGTTTAAAACCTGATATTGATTTAAAAGCTTCTAATATATTAATAAGCTCATTGAATAATTTAAGAGAGCCATCCAGTGCAAACGTTGCGTCATCTGCAAAAAGTGTACTCTTAAATTCTTTATCAAATATTGGTATTCCTTTGAAATCTTTATTTTCTCTTACAGCTGCAGCAAGCAGTTCGATGCATATGATAAATAGATAAGCTGATAAAGGACAACCTTGATGTAAACCTTTTTTGATATCGAAAAAGTCTGTCATATGTCCTGAATTAATGACTGCACTTTTGGCATCATTATAAAAACATTTAATCCAATTTATTATATCTGAACCAAAGTTGAAGCATTTTAAGCAATTAAACATAAACTCATGACTGATACTATCGGACGCTTTTTCAAAATCTGCAAACAATAAAAGTCCTGGTAAGTTTTCAACTTCTAGCTTTACAATTGTTTCTTGTATGAGTCTGATGTTCTAACCTATGTATCGACCTTTAATAAACCCAGTCTGTGACTGCTCGATGATTTTTGTTATACATTTTTTTATTCTATTTGATATGGTTTTTGTTATAATTTTATAATCTGTATTCAACAATGTGAGTGGTCTCCAATTATTTAAATTGCTTAGTTCGTTATTCTTTTTTTGGAAGGAACGAGATTAATCCTTGTTTATGCATAGCTGTAATTGTTTCCGTTTTCAAAAGAATAATTTAAGGATTTTACATTATAAGATTTTACATCATTCTCTCAATTTTCTTTTTTCATCTTTGAAGCATATTGAATTGTTGTGTTTCTTATAGAACCTTTTATTACTTCCCATAATACATTTGGGTTTGCATCTACATTATTGGTAGCTGTTTCACTAATTGTATTATTTATTTATTTCTGATATTCACTTTGTAAGAGGAGACTATTATTTATTTTGAAATATCCAGGTCCACGTTGTTCGTTTGTAAAATGCATACTAATAGTTACTATTGAGTGGTCTGATTTAAATCCAGAAATAGTTGTACAATCACAATCTGTGTTAACCAAAGAGTTTGACACTATAGAATAGTCTAGTCTTGAAAAAATATTTTTACTGACCGCTCCTAGGCGGTGATTCTTTTGTGGAACCTTTATTGTTAGTTATGGTTCGTGTCTGTCATGTTGTCCTGTCTGTTCATCGCAGCCTTGTGGTCACCTGCTGGGAACGGGCTAACCTCTTGACACTCTTGTATGTAATGTTTTCTTGTGTTTTTGTCCCTTTCCCATGTGGTGTCCTGGGTCAAGTGCGGTACTTGATTGATTTGATTCTCGATATTTGTCTTCTTTCTAACTTTATTCGAAGCCAATTAAAGAGAATTCAATATAAGATATATGATTCCATTTGGCTAAAGGGGCAAATCTAGTATTTTTTGGATATAAAGTATCTTTGCTTATTGGCGTGACCAAATGCAACCTATGGTGACCCTTATTGTTTTTATTATAGTCCGACCAGTTAAGAGAGATTGGATGGTTCTTAGCAAAGACACACCTGTGGACATTTGCATATAAAAATAGGTAAGACAGAGTGTATTTATTCACCTGTGAAACGCTTTACAGCTGTATAAAGTAGTTTCAAAGATACATGGTAATGAGGCAATTCTATTTTTATTATAAACAGGTACAGGAGGTAAAGCATGGCTATTCGCTACATATGCAGTAGTCCGTGGTAGGTTCAATATAACTGTAAACTGAGACTATCTACATGCCCAAAATAAAGGTAAATTCGCCAGTGTTTGTTTACAATGATATGCGCTCTGACAGTGTTTCGAAATTTAACTATTCAAATTATAGTACAGTATAAGAAAATAAAATCATGGTCAGCAATGTAAAATTAACACTATAAATTGGTCGGCACATTACATCGGCGCATGAAGCAGACTTCGAACAGCTTTTAGACATCTAGTCTCTGGACACGCCAGAATGAGCGATTATTAGAGGCTTTTTTCAGATATGCGATAAGACCAAATCTCATGTTTGCATGCCCTTTTCTCATGATCCAGGTACTTAATCCGTGTCCCGCTGAATTCTAATTGGTGATTTATTATTATTGTATCAGGCTTAAAAATCAAAACAGTTTTGCCATTCAGACATAATTTGAATTTGAAGAACGTGCAAACCTACCCTCCCCCAAAACATTCACAACGTATCCATACAGGAGAATGAAATGCAGCAGGTCCCCATCAGCATACTAAAGATAAACGTTTACCAGGCATGCTAACGTATAAAGTTGGTAACCCTTATCGTCTACGCTTCAGTTGGTTGCACGAGTAAAGTGTACATAGGCTATTACACCCGATTTCCTGTAGACTAGTCTTTTTTGACATTGTATGACAGCGCTCTGTCTGGCACGCCCAGTCTCTGTTAGCTGGTGTCACTATATAAGTGCGAACCACAACCTGACATGACCCCGTCATTGACTAAAGTCTATTGAAGCATGGATAGAGTTCTAATGTGTGAAAGGAGCTTGTTTGGCAGATAATCAAATGATTAAGTCTCCGCCACTTATCTTTTTAAAGATATTTCTTGTTTATAATTTGTTAAATCTTTTTGAGTCAAGCTAAGCAATTTTTAAGATCAAACTATAAACCTGAAAGTTCCAAATCTCGAACTAAAGTAAACTCTCACACTGTACTTCACCTCCTAGAATAATATTGGGTCTCGCCGCGAGAAAACCTGTCTTCGGGGTTTCCGAAGAAGTGAGATTCAAACCAGTCTCCTCAGCTACAGAGATAAGCTAGAAAATTGAAATTTCGCGTGTAGCAAGTTTAGATATCATAGATTCCAATAAGCGAATAACAAAGGCGCTGATCAGACTGCGCGGATGCGCAGGCTGGTCTGCACCTTTGTTGTTCGAAAACCACCGAAGACTGGTTTTCTTGCGTCGCGGCCCATATGAAGTCACTTGATAGAAGCTGACAACAGCGCCACCCAAGGAAAGCATCATTAACCAATTATATTTCAAGTTTATCATAAATCAGCCCCTACATTTGTAAGCGTCCATTAATATAAAATAATCAGGAGATACAAAAGTGACTTATAGTCATACCAGCTGCTCAATTACCAAAAAGTCATATGACTAGATGTATTGCAAAATCCAGTCGATCAATGCCAGATTTCAAAAAAGCGTGGGGATAAAAAAATTGGATGCTGGTCTTAAATCAGTTTTTTGCATGGCTTGATACATGCATATTTTACGGACAAAATTAGTAAGATTCCTGAAATGCTCTTGATAAACATTAAAAAGAGAAAATGAAACTGATATGCAGGATCGCTACGAAATTGATTACTCATGTACTTACCGCCGTTTGTAAACAATTTGTTGTTAGTGTATCCTAAATGCTTTCCTCCAAACCTATAGTGAAAGTAGGCCAAGAGGTTCTCATAGGGGTTTCTAATGATCAAGATAGCTCTTTTATAGCGGTTTGTAATTTCATAACGTTTCCATATGTGTGATTTCACTCCAAGAACTCTGTCAAACTGGTCATAGCATTCAAATGGAAAACTTGTATTCTTTAACATCTCATCACAGTAGACGCTTGCAGTGCCAATACCTACAAAAATTAAGACACTGAGAATACTGATGTGAGCGACTTTTTGGACATCAAATTAGTATTGGTGCTATCAAATAAGCAGAAATAATGAGCTTGTCAGATTAGTCTTGTTATAATTTCATTGTTAACCCCTTAAGCGGACTTGATCTCTGTATGGAAGAAAGTATACGTTGTTTTAGATGAGTTTTTCTAGGCGCAATATATTGAGTTTTTAAGGCTATTAGTGTTGAATCGTTTCATCCAGTTATCATCAGCTCACAAAAAACCTATTGCGATTTATTCATATAATCAGGAGGACATCACACCAGCGTGCATATGTTAAACGCGGCATTACATGCACAGCCTTATTTGCTGAACTGGTATGAAGAACAACATGGCTGGCCATGAATACCAAGGGTTTCATGGCTGCTAAAGTGTTAATCAATGCGTTGAAAACTTTTAATTCCCAAATTTAAATTATTAAATACTAGATGAATAGATAAATGTGAGTGTACGCGTATCTGTCTGTTAATCTGTTTGTCCGTCTGTTTGTCACACCTTTGTGTCTGTGACGTACGAGGGCTGAGCAAAAAGTTCATAGAATTTCTTCATAACTTTTTTATTTGAAGTCCCATTGTCTTTAGATTTTCACATGCGTAAATATGGGCTAATATCAACTTCCAAGTAAAGTATCATAAGTCTAAATCCACTTTCAATATTTTTATTTAAACCCTAAAAAGTGCAGGGTCCACTACCCCGGAGCACGCCATTAATGGACTGATGTCATGCTTTAAAAAATCATCAAATTTCAAAATTGTCTTATTCAAATCTACTGAAACTACTTCAGCATCAAGAATGGTACCATTTAATGTTCCATACTAAATTTCCGATGTCACTCTTGAAAAATAAAAGAATGGCGATCAATTTTGCAAGCCCTATTGGAGGAAAAATACAGCAAGATGCGGTTTTACGAGAGGTGAAAGAAACTCGCACAGCGATAAAATTATTTTTGAATTTATGGTATTTGCCAATTGAAACCTACAATTTATTACAACTAGCTGAGAAATCATCAGAAATGTAAAAAATGTTTGTGTTCAAGTGGCGCGAAGGTTTTATCAATGAAGAAAGACCTTTGCATAAGCCCAAGGAATGGGGGTGCAAAGATAATAAGCGATAAACGTGTGACGTTTATCTGTGACGTCGTGAAAAAGACAGCACTTAGCTTTATAATCCTCGGATTAAAATGTAAGAACTATTTTGCATGATCTCTTGCACATGCATCATCTATTCTCATGATGTGTACAAAAATTATTGACATTTGAGTAGCAGGAAAGAACGGTTATTGTCTGAAAGTAGTTTTGATGGCCAAATACGCATGAAGATGATAGGTTCCTTAACATGATTATCATGTGTGATGAAAATCGGCTTTGGCAGTTTTGACTCCAAAATTAAGCAGCAACCTTAACATTCGAACAGAAAGAGCTGGAGGTCCAAGTTACTAAGAGTTGAGAGAGATTTAAGTTAAAAAAAGTGTGGATAAACAGGGAATCTTGTTATGCCAAGCTGTAACCATTAGTGTTATGGTCAACTCACAGTATTATGTAAAAGTCTTTAATTTATTCTATAAATTTCTGATCGACTAGAGATATAGATTATTTTACATTTAGATTTATTAATTACCGCTGATTATGAGGTACATCTAATGTGCATACATGCAGCAAAGACAATAATTATACGCTGATAGAGCTTTGTCATAACGTCAAATTTTGTCAAATGACGTTAACGTCATGGCGTGCTCCAGGTACACTTTACATATGTTGTAGAAGGAGTCATAGCGACGAAAGTTTTCTAGCGATTTGTCTGAAACTTTTGAATTTTGTCAGGTTTGAATGGATCTTAAACATGTAAAAGTTTGAGTTCAACAACACTAGAACTTTTGTTTTAATTAACAAATTCTACGAACTTTTTGCTCAGCCCTCGTATCTCCCGAATGTTTGGTTCGATTAAAAGATTTATTCACGTAAAATATGCACCTAGAAGAACATGCAGAATAAATGTTTAAGTCGCCCCACTTTAAGACCATGGTCATAGCAGGCAGTCAAATGTTACATGTACAGAATGTCTATCTGATCCATCTTATACAAAGGTCTTGGCTCAGACATACAATAGTCGTGATAGTTCTGTGGATTATATCACTTACCTATTATGAGACAACTGTGGTGTCTGATGTGTACCTAAAAATTGCAGTTAAAGGGTGACAACTTCAGTCATAGCAGAGATTTCAGAACCGTTTGAACAGCCTACATTTTGTTTTGATAAAGGTAAATGAACACCTAAATGGAGTTTTTTGATCATTTAACATTTAATGTATCTGCGTTTACTGGTGCTAGTGATTATTTGTCGTCTGCAGATAAGTGGTTGCTGCATAGTGTATGCCATATTTTGTTTGCAAACAATTCACGAGAGTGATATGTATTGTAAAAACAAATAGTTTAGCATTAATATTGGGCACACAAATAGTAAGTTTGCATTAAAAGTGCATTACACTCTAACTATGAATTAAATGCGTGTGACCTTTGCATTCAGACCATTGAATGATTGTGTTGTAAACGCTTTTTGTATAAATAACATTTAATTGAAACGAAAAAATGTATTGACTTACCTTACGATGATATCTGTAGAAAGGTTCACTATGCTATATTTCACAAGTTTTTTCACATTTTATTATACATGTATATTCTATGTTTTACAATACCTATTAATAATTGTTTATGCCATTTTGTTTCCATAAACAATATCAAGGTATAATCAGGCAGCAGTTGTAAATAAATATTAGTTATATTCCAATTGAATACAACAACATACTTTAAATACATTCCAATGAAAACACAGCAAAACTGTAATCCGACATCATAAAGTCAGTATTTCTTTGTATCTCCCTTTGCTATAATAAGAAATGTTATTCTTCTTGGCATTGAATTGTTTAGTTCTTCCAGGACGTTCGGTGCTACACAATACCGCGCTTCACATACTAGCTTCCACATCTCTTCTTTTTTTGCATGGCATTTGGTCACCGATCTCTTCATTATATTCCAAACGTTCTCTATGGTATTCATGTCTCCCCAATTCCCTAGTCATTCTAGAATGGGTATTCCTTTACATTCTTGGAATGCTCTAGTACTTTTAGAGTTTTGGCAATGCGCGATATCATGTATAAAATATATCTTTCTGTGGGAACACAAGGCATTCTTGTAATATTTCAATATCATGGATAATATCACTCTGGTATTTTGCACTATCCATGTTACCATTCACTTTTCTCTGAAGAGAGATGTATCTGCTGCTAATGGCCTCACAGACTTGCATACTAACTGGCGATTTTACAGTAGACATGATAGTCCTCAATCTGTTTGCGCCAAACACGACTGTGTCATCGATTGTTATGACTGTGAAATACATACTAATGTGAATGCGTTGTGTTTGAACAGAAGGGATATATTTTTATGCATGATCTTGCGCCATTCCTTTAGTCTAAAAGAACTATTACATTCCTTGAATGTAACGAAATACCTGTTCTGAAATAGACAGGGAATTTGCCTGAAATTAATTCCATAGAGATCGTTTGAATATAATGACGAAAGAGATTGGTAACCAACTGCCGTGTTTAAAAGAAGAGATGTAGAGGCGAGTATGTGAAGCATGATATAGTGTAAGAACGAACGTCAAGGAAGAACTTAACAATTTAATACCAAGTAGAAATGAAGATCTTATTGAAGCGAAGGGAGGTGCGACGATTATTGACTTTATAGGTAGTATGCAAAAAGGTATGTTGGAATGTATTTTAGTATGCTGTTGTGTTTTTATTCGAACGTATTTAATAGTTCTATACAAATGTTGTCTGATATATGTTGATAAGATTTAAAGAAATAAGATGCCATGAGAATTTTATTACATGTATGGAAAAACAAAGGCCATTAATGTATAAAAATGTGAAAAAAAAAATTGAGATATTGCGAAGTGAACTAACTTTTTTAATGGACCTGTATATTATATATGTACATGAGAAGTTACTAGCTCCAAACATATAACTAGGTGTTAAATTTTAGCGTCTGTTACAATATAAGCTGATCGCTTGCATTTGTAGACATTACATCAGCTCATTTTTGTTAAAATAGTCTCACTATAACAATATTACTGGTAAACTGACACAGTTCTTTAAAAATTGTGGAATATTCATTGATTCTGATATCGAGGCTGTGACATAGTTTTTTGTCTATGCTCTTATGTATTAACGGTTAGTTGGGTTTTATGTAGACTTGCACAGATAATTCTCTCGGAAAGTCAAAATAAATTGTTAGATTTTGGTGACGTTGACCTAATTTCATGATCACCAGGGCTAAATATAACTCAGCTTGAACAAAGGCTCGTCTGTACTCTATCTTCTTAACCAATAGCTATAGTTTGACCGAACTGACACAGACACAACATTGGGAAGACCTTAATGGATGACTATGATTCGGTAGCATTGACCTTAATTCCAAGATCACCAGTGTCACATAACTCCATTAAGTGGGTGGGGTGGGGACAGCTTCATCAAATGTTATATACTTTTCATTCCTAACTCCCTTAGTTTGGCAATATATTAAACAGTGTCTACCCTGTAATGCAAAATACCAATCATCGGTTTGATAATTCCTCATGCTATAAAGAACGATCATATAATTTTACATACGTTATATCAAAGCAATGAGTCATGCCAAAACAAAAGTGGCGATAAGTGTCTTAATAAAAAGCAGAACATACGAAAAACTGTTTCCAGAAATCAGTGTATCAGTTCAAAAGTGGGGCGGCATATTCGACCCTCCTTTCACACTCTCTCCGCCGTCCGTTGTATGTATGTCTGTCTTTCTGTCTGTCTGTCTTTATGACTCTCTCTCTCTCTCTCTCTCTAAGACTCATATGCCTCCCAACTCCCATTTACTGAGCTTTTGTTGTATTTGCCTTTGAAACTCAAAGTATCCAAAGATTGTTTGTAAAAATAATTACATTGATATGAGTTAGATAATATGCATATTGTATTCCGTGTTCGGACTGGCATCTAACGTCTTTCCAGAGATTTTCAGTACTCTCAGTGCTTTGATAAGCATGAATTTAATGGTATTTCAGGACAAAATTTTTACGGTATAAGCTGCATGCGAAACCGACTGACAGCTGACATTTTGTGGTGAAACAGTATGAGAAATAATTTTATCCGGTTCCGCATGCAGACATGTATGTAATTGAGCCTCGAAGCACACGAGGGTGTTTGGTTTTACCATAGACTTAGCGTTAAGTGTGGTTGATAGGGCATGCGTTGAAGTCTAAAATTTATCATAATAACACATTTTAATTAAGAAAATAAATTGTGAACATCAAACTAGAGTTTCCAAGGTATCATATGGTAATATTTCAGGGGGATGTCTTTTACTGTAAAAGTGGGCCACTTCTAACCGTTACACGTCCTTTCGACTTTAGAAAGATCAAAAGATAGATATGGAAAAAAAGTAAGGAAGGGTGCAAAGATTAGGAATCGATACAATCAAGTACCACACCTGACCCAGGATACCAAAGGGAAAGTGACAAACTCACAGTTAGACACCACAAACGAGAGCCAAGAGGTCAGCCCTTTCCCAGCAGGTGACCACAATGAACATATAAACAGACGCGCAAAAGGGCATAGCAAGCGCAGGGCAGAATAACACAAATGATCCACAAAAGAAGCACCGCCTTGGAGCGGTCAGTAGTCCAATGAAAACCAGAATGACCTGGAACTTGATTTTAAAGTTTTTTTTCTTTGTTGATTCTTGTTGTTCAGGCATTGTCAGGGAAGATTTTGTTATATTTTTTGTAATAAACTGCCATCTTGGCGGCCATATTGTCTGCGTTCTTATTTAATTTTTATTTGGTTACAGGCTAAGTGTCTTCAACTAGATTCCAACTTCATAGCTAACAATTTAAGAAAACAAATGGGTTTGAGACATTTTTTCCGTATCACACAATTTTTTTCACTTATAATTTCCCTCCATCTTAGGCGCCATCTTGGATATATCGAAATGCTCAATGGTGCTTGGATTCTTCAATGACAATGTATGCACTACCAGAATCAACAAAAAAAAACAGTTTAAATCAAGTTCCAGATCCTCCTAAAATTCGCCCAAATACTGCCGGACTAACCTGGATGAAATAGCAGCTATATCTTAAATGCTTTCCATTGAATGTCGACATAATGAACAGCAGATAGTTTGTCTAGAAATACAGTAAAACCTGTCTTAAGCGGTCACAATAATTGGGTTCGCTTAATGCAGGTCAAAAATATTGGGAGCATTCTGCAATACTTTCGCCTTTCATTAAGCTACCATTTGTCATTAAGATATTTGTTTTGTCTTTTTTTTAAGTGGCCGCTTAAGAAAGGCTTTGCTGTAACTATTACAATCTGAGCAGCCTTTCAGCTTTTAGTTGCATTACTCTTTGTCACAATACCCGTTTAGGGCTTTCCAATATACAATTGGTTACTATGCGCGGATCCAGGAATTTTCGTCAGGGGGGGGTCCAGGTCAGTTTGAAAAAAAAAGCTTTGAAGTTTTTTTTTTTTTTGTTGTTTTTTTTTTTTTTTTTTTTTTGTTTTTTTTTTTAGTCCTCCGCATATTTTACGGAAGTGAATTGGTCAATTTCAAAGAAATATATCATTTTTCCAGGTTCCAGAGGGGGTCCAACATTTTCCAGAGGGGGTCCAACTTTTTCCAGAGGGGTGGGGGTCCGATTGCTTATTCCCTATAGAAACCCATATAACTTGTGATTTTCCAGGGGGGGTCCGGACCCCCTGTCCCCCCCTCTGGATCCGCACTTGAATAGTTCGTTGTGTAGAAACAACTTACAAAATATGCAAATGAGATTGAGAAAATGTTTCGCAAAACATTTCAGAACTGTACAAAGGGCAAATAACTGATTTGTGAAAATCGAACTATAGACGCGGAAAAAACTGACCTGACGCTTTCTGTAGAAGGTATCTGGTCCACGTGTTTCCTGCCCCTGGATAACTGACAATCCCTGTTACTGGCAGAGGTACGTCCGACAAGCGGACGCTCATATTCTGACAAGGGTCGGTTGTACCAGTCCCGTGGTAGGTTGCACCCTCCATATGTTTGATGCTGCCTTGAGTAAGGTCCATATTATGATTTATTACAAAGAAAGATGCACAAATTAACAGACATATACACATTGGCTTAAAAGATCTCCAAAACATGGTCCGTGTAATTGCCATATCTGACTTGTGTATCTGATCCTTCTTTCGATTTTAAATAAAACGTGATAAGCCCTTAAAACGGCACAAACAGTTTGCAACAAACGACGTTTCAAATTTTGCCCATGCTTCAAAAATTAATACGACATGATAATCTGCTAGGACATAACGCACAGGCAGAATCCAAGCCATATTTTCCCTGCAAATCAAGAGATCAAAATAATCCGTCTGCTGCCGTGTTTGGCGCTTTAAGAGTTAATTTTATAAAGTAAAAAGTGAAACATCTTGACCTGTAGTGTTTCAAAGTAAAACGCCATTTCACATGAGTAAAGTCGATTTCCCGATGCGCGGATCCAGAAGTTATAAATGTTCGTTAAGGGGAGGAGGAGGGGGTGGCGGGGGTGGCGGCGTGGCACATGTCTAACTTTTAAGATTCGGAAAGTAAGTTTTGACAACTTTTTATTTTTGCAATCTACTTATTTTACAGGTTCCGTACCAGTATCCAAAAAATACCCATATAGCTTTGTGGCTTATCAGATCCTGATCAGTAATTCTAACAAAATCTATATCCTTGTTATTTTCCGGGAAGGGCATCCGTACCAATATTCTCAAGGAAACCTAAGACTTAGCGATTTTCTAGGGGGTTGAGGTTTGGCGAGTATTTCTAAGAAAACTTATATTTTTATGGTTTCAGTAGGACACGAAGGTGTTTATTAATTTTGCACAGACACGACTGCTAATCCCGACCATACAATGTACAGTAAAACCTGTCTTAAGCGGCCACTCAAATGAACACACAAAACTATGGTTTCCAGACATGACTATAGCTTAATGCAGGTCGAAAGGATTGCAGAATGCTCCTGCACTAAGGTACCATCTGTCTAAATGACCTTTGTTTTGTCTATTTTTGAGTAACCGCTATAGACAGGTTTCAATGTAATTGGTCATATGGACCAAGAGCACGACATTTTGGTACTTATATATAGTGTGGTTTTTCAGTAGGAAACGAATCTGCTTATAAGCATTGCACAGACACGACTACTTATCCCGACCATACAATGTACATGTAGTTGGTCATAGGGGCCTGCAGCGCACGAAATGGTTTGTACTTATCGCCGGTATCGGCGAGCAGAGATTTCTCGTTTTGATTTTCACGAAAACACAAAGTATGGAAGAAGGGACATGCTCAGAACAAGATCAAGTTATACCTCTAGCCCCACTGGATACTTCGGCACGGGCTCTTAGATTAGGTTTTTGCGTACTCACTGTGGTCATACCACTACGGCAATTTGGGTTTCGTCACTTATTCCGTTGTTATAGTAAAATTACCTTCAAATAAAGGATGACAAAAAGGAGAACTTTTGAATATATTTTCTTCGAGAATTTACCCTCTAGTTAGCAACCTCTGTGTTGTTTTTCCAAAACAGAAATAAAATCAGGTTTGAAATGTGTTTTTACAGTTATGTAAAATTTTTCATTACGTTTTAGTCATAATTATACGGTTTTGTCATAGATTAATTATCCACGATGACAAAACCATAATTTGTTATTTCATGCCTAGACACCAAACTTCAAAGTTTTCATATAATTTTAAAGCTAAAAGATACAATGTGAATTTGATGAACAAATATCAATCGAAACCCAAACATTTTGTGGCGTTTTACTGTGATTAAATGAGCAAATTGGACATGATGAGAAAGTTACCTTACATGTAACACCGGAATAAGTGATGGAACCCAAATTGCCGTAGTAGTATGACCACAGTGTACTGTAAATTCGGAAATTTTCGCGAGAATTTTATTTTCGCGAATATCGATAAAAGACATATTTGAACTTTGCAACTAAGGCATGATATAACTATTATCTGTAAACGACAAGGTGATTTCGCCATATCGCGAGGGTTTTATTTTCACGAAAATTCGCATCATGCGAAGTTTCGCGAATATAAAACGCTCACGAAAATGTATCCAATTGCTTCTCGAGAGAGGTCCTTACAGCTCTCTCTGAAATATGTTAATGGCTTTAAAAAAATCAGACCCCCCATCCCCCTCCCCACTATCCTGACGGAACTTTTCAGAACCGCGCATGGCTTATGCGCTTCTGTGAACCATCCTTGCTTTCTCGGCCTATACCCATAATTAGGGCAACTTTTGCACGGAGAGATTCCAATCACAGGGGGCTTAGGTCCACGACGGATCATGACTGGCCCGGACTGTCGTATTAAGGGCCCAGACCTGTAATTGTTTTTCCATAGACCTCCATTATAGCTTTTAAGTAGGCTATGGTCCTCACAACTTTTCAATCACAATGAAGCTGCCATAGAGTTACAGATTGCACCTAGTTCAATCAATAAACAAGAATGAGATACCCTGGTGACCGCCATGTTTTGCCACTTTTGGCCCCTGAAGGTGGGCACCCTACACCAGAGGAAAATTCTACTGAAATAAAAAATACCAGAATGCAAGGTCCTTTTTTCTAAGCCATACCAGTAAACTTAATCAACGAAAGCAATGAGATGTTGTTTCAAAAAGTACAGCAAAGATAGACCCGTCTAACAAATGCAATATATTTCCTAGTTTTATTATTGACCAATCATGAAACACCTTACAACTTAAAAATATTGTGCTGAGCTTCCATCCACCTTTTGAGCCAGTCACTGCACTTTTCACATTTACAGGTATGTGACCTAAATTAAGCCACTCTTCCATTTTGCATAATACAAGCTGTGGCTTAACTTGTTGCATGCTGAGTAATTTTGAATTCGTTTTTGTTGTTTGCTTATTTTTTTATTGAATAGTAATTTTGAAAAAAAAAAACGTAATTCAGGAATACCTTCAGAGTATCAAAGTGTAGATCCAAGTCAGGCCTGACGTTTGATCGATCTTTATCTAGGTCCAAACTATTGGCAAATGTTATCGGCAGACGCCACAAGTAGACAAAGGGTTAAAAAGAATATCGATAGCATCATTTTTTTCTTTTCTTCAGCGTAATCATACTGTGCCCTGGTTTAAATGTATATACGGTTACATGTACGTAAATATAATGAACAGATACAAAAAAAAAAACACAAAAAAAACACAATAGATAAAAACTAAGATAAAAGAAAAATGATTTAAAAATAGAACATAATGAAAGAAACAACTATGGCGGGGATATCTGTATCAGAATTAACTGATACTTTTATAGGAATCAGATAACTTTGATCAGACCCGATATATGTGGTAGGCATTTGAATTGTGGCTATAATGTCTGTAATATAAGCTGAGGTTCACAAGCAAAAATTGTCTCAAAGTGCAACAGAATCGCTTCTAAAGTCATCTTTAATTACAAAATTTTCATGGGGGAGATCCCCCAAACCCCCCTAACGACAGGGGGTCGCTTCCTCTCATGCTCTCCCCCCCCCCACTCGTGCCTATGACACTCGGTGAACGTCGATGGCGTTCACTGGCCGTACCACTTTCAAAAAGCGGACGACGGCCCTGTTTTCTTATGTTAAGCCATGAAGCGCCACCTAAAATTTGCAGCAGACGGCAATTTCAATGGGGTACGTGCCTTAAGAGGCTATTTTGCCCCCCACCCCCTACGAGGCCAAAAATGAAAATTGCTTTTCACAAGTTTCTTCTTATTAGTTTATTAGAACAATAGTCCAAGTGTAAAAGTCTGGGATTGATTTTAATTTAACCGTTGCTATGGTAACAAAAACGGCTGCCAAAATAGGCTGAAAATAGGAAAGTGACCATTTAGGAGCAAATTTAAGACATTTGACAGAGAAATTAACATAGAACAGAAGCAAATACCAAAAAGATATTTTTACAGAGGGTGAAAATTATCACGGCACACAATATATTAAAGAGTTTGTTTTTTTTTGTATTCGCTTGTGCTGATATCTAATTCTTAAAAAATCGGTCTGAAAAGCCTTAAATTTGACTTAAAATGACAATTACTCTATTTTAAGCCTATTTCGTTGGCCATTTTTTGTTACCATAGCAACGGAAAAAGTAAAATAAATGCCAGAATTTTACACTTCTGATAAACCAATTTGGTGAAAGAATTTCTAGCGATAAGGCGAGCAATCTCCCTAAACGAGACGTTAATTTTGTTTTGTCGAAATAACGACTGGAGAAACTAGGCACATTCAACAAATATATACAGAAGAGCCGTCGATGCACCATTGCCCCCGAATTTGTATATTTAAAACGGGGTTTCCTTTATGCTTGTAGTAACTCTACTTCTTATTGAATGAGAATTTATTTCGATCATCAACTGTGCTTGTTATTCAGTAACGTATATGGAAACTAGACCGTTAAACAGGGAACCACGCTATATACAGTAAAACTATTTATACAGCTGATGTACAATAAAAACGACGATCTTGCAAAGTGGCCTATTTTTGTCAGATGTTCGATGTCTTCTTTCGCCTATACAAACCCTTCCCCCCCCCCCCCTAGACCCAAGACGCCCTTTACATATGTTATATATTTGTATAGCGACATTTAATTGTCCAAAGGGCATCTTGGGTCTAGGGGGGGGAAGCATCTAAAAACAAACTGAAAGACGCCAGTTTCATCTTTTCAATGACAAACGTCACAATTTTAAGTATATTTCGTACGCATGCGCAGAAGGAATACCGCAAATTTTTGGAAATGAAGGGCACTTATATCCTTAATATTTTAGAACTTTTAGTTTTTGGAAACCTGCAAAGGATTTACTAAAACTCTCATCTAAACGGCACCCAGTCTAAAGACGTAAAATGAGGGGTGGGAGTAGAAGGCGCAAGTTTTCACGGCTTTGTCAATGATGAATCGCTTGGAAACCTATTTTGATGCTTTCTATGCATATTTTACTACCGAAACAGTCCAATTTTAAAAACATTAGGGCAATTTGAAAATTTAGGTTTTGTAATCATGTCAACAAGGGAAAATATACGCCTTATCGCTAGAGCTCCTTGGTGAAATGCAATTTCCAAATTTTGGCTCCATATGGGGCCAAATTTGCCCCTTTATGCACGTATCGCAAATTTTGCCGCTTTTTTTTTCAAAAATAACAAATAAGGCATGATATTTCATAAGGCATGATATTTAATGAAAATCGTCTGCTGGCAGACGATTCTCACGAAATCCCATTCCTTATTTCTTTCGAAAAATGAGAAAGATGTCGCAAAATTTGGTTTAAACATATTTATTCATTTTTCCATTTACAGTTATATACAAATATACATGTTACAATATAATGATGGGATTCTGAAAGAAGTCATGCGACTTCCCTTTGAACAAAATGGTGGACAGTTTGAAATTATATCCGGTGAAAATTAATAAAAAACATGAGTTGTATTCAAACCAGATAACTTTTCTACTCTAAGTGTGTGTGTGTGTGTGTGTGTGTGTGTGTGTGTGTGTGTGTGTGTGTGTGTGTGTGTGTGTGTGTGTGTCAGATAACTTTTCTACTCTAAGTGTGTGTGTGTGTGTGTGTGTGTGTGTGTGTGTGTGTGTGTGTGTGTGAGAGAGAGAGAGAGAGAGAGAGATTCCACCCTCAACGCTCAAACCGTTTCCTATCCAAAATGTATTTTTGAACTGTTACAATAATGCTATAGTCAGTATGAAAGTCAGATTTAGGTATACATGTACCAAATAACACAGTGTTTAAATCTGGTTGACAGTAGTCTGCCAGTTCATTTAGCATTATTGTCCTGATCTCGTTATACCTTTTGCATTCGAAAAAGTAATGTTTTGTAGTTTCAACTGCACCACAGGCACAGTGAGGACTGACAACAATATGTTTTGAAAAAAGATGATGATTGAGAGAACTGCAATCCGTTCTTATTCAGGTATGTTGTATCTGAGATAATCGGTTGCCAATGTAATAATGTTTAGGGGGCTTCTTTAAATTTTTGTTTAGTTCATATTTAAAACTTTGAATCGAGTTTGACTGTCTTACTTCAAGAGATAAATCGTTCCAAGCTCTTATACTAGAGGGTAAAAATGATCTATAATACAGCTGGGTTCTGGAGAATGTGTGTCTAAAGTTATTTGCGTTCCGCAAATTATAAGTGGTAGAATCTTCTACAGAAGCAGGAATTAGTGATGATAGATAATTTGGCAAAACGCCGGTATTCATTTGAAAAAAGAGAAAATTTGACATCTGCTGATTGGCGATCCTGCCAATGGATTATTTGTACTGAAAATGTCAACTACTTTTCACGTCCGCTGCATATATTCAAATGCATTTTAGATATGTTTGATAATGAAAGCAAACACTTTTAACTCTGATCAGAAATGTTCTAAGGGAGCAGTCGGATTTGGGTAGGCATTTGTTTGCAGTGTAGGTTTACAAATTGTATACATGGTATATGCAGATAAGCGGTCGTGAATGGCGGGTAAGGTTTAACTCTTTTCTTGTAAGCGGTGATTTTTGTCGTCTGCTGACAACCATTGCAAACAGTTTGGACTCAGGTCAGGACCGACAGAACGTGATCTGGATCCTAACCGTTTAACACCTTTTTTTGAAAAAAAAACAGCAGACGACAACAAAAGGCATGGTTTGCTATGCCTTTGTGCGCGTCTGTTTATATACTTGACAGCAAAAGAAACGCATATTTTCAATATCCATTTAATACCAGAAACCCTTATCAAATTTTCCCCTAAACGACATGAACATGTTTGAACGGACTCATGCGTTCGTTCCAGACCATTTTATTCGTTTTTACACAGTTAATTATTATTTTTTGTTAATTAATGCAAAAAACGCAAAAACAGTGCTGTACATTGGAAAACACATGCTTTGAATCCGATTTCATTGCATGTCACGATAACACACTGTAACAGATAAGAAAACAGCATAAAACTTTAAAATTCACTGTTGTAGAAATTATACTGCTAATCCAAAAATCTTCATTTTTTTTGCATTTTTGCATTGGTATTTAAAACCACCGGAATCTTTGGGGTGTAAGAATATCTGGAACAGTATGATCGATGTCAATTAAGGTAGTGTCCAACAGAACCGTTTAAAACAAATTTTTGGACCCTTTCATGCCTGTATTAAACACACTTCCGGTTAATTGTCTGATAATGTGACTGGGCTACTCTGGTCCACCTTAAATAATATCGAAAAATTTAAACTTCATGAGTAGTCTTTATGTCATGATTATTATGCAGAGTGATTTTCATTCAAATCCGTTCAGTGGTTTTAGGCATACACCATCTCGAAAGTCGCCTTTATTATGAGTTATTTTATTACGCCAAGAGTTACGCCCCCTTATTATCATTATTCCAATGAGCCATCCATTTGTGTTGCATTTAATAATTTACATGTTCTATACGTCAGTGATACCTTACATATCATTAGATCAGTATTCAACCCCTAATTTATACACTATACCAAATATGCAAATTATGCGTTTCTTTTGCTGTTCAGTATATGTGCCTTGTGGTCACCTGCTGGGAAAGGGCTGCCCACTTGACTCTCGTTTGTGGCGTCTAACTGTGATTTGTCACTTTGTTATTGGTATCCTGGGTCAGGTGTGGTACTTGAAGTATAAATTCCTGATCTTTGCACCCTTACTTACTTACATGGAAATAATTACCCAGCATGCAAAGAGTTAACAGCTGTCACTAAAAATTGATAAAAGGTATACACATTTGACACTGAAAAGGTAGAGACCAACAGTGTTAAAAGCTCCCTTCGCCATGAATGACATCCATAGATCCTTAGGGCCTCATTAACCGCCAATAAAGTACCTTAATCGTCCTAAATCCGCGAATTAATCATGCTAGAGCAGGAATAGATTAATAGTTTGCGATCCCCAGTTTCTCAGAAACATACGGATAACCGCCATATTATGAAGTCGGTATTTAAAAAAAGTGTATTTCAAAATGTATTTTATCATACAAATCACCATCACAATGTTAATGCCATTATAGATACGATTTCGCAACACCTATAGGCATGTAAAGAAAATAAAAAATAGTAATTAAACGATAATACATAAAGCTGGTTACACTTATCGCATATGCGCAAAGTCACACTCTTGAAATATATATATGTGCAGCTAGCAAGCGATACTAGATGTCTCTATTCTGGTCTGAGCATTCACCTACTTCCGGACTATGAGCAGTGGCAGATCCAGAACCCTCTCAGCCCCCCCCCCCCCCCCCTCCGTTTTTTAAATATCCTACGCAAATGAAATAATTTGGTCTGAGTAAGACCAAATTATTTCTTTTTCATGGGATATATTTAAAAAAAATAAGATCAATTTAGCAAAGCGAACCCCACCCCTTTATTCATATGAACCCCCTTTCCAGAAATTCTGGATCCGCCGCTATTGAGTGTGCGAGGAGTGAAGGCTCTCACTATACTATGTGGACGCTCATTCTCGCCTGAGTCTCGGCTGCTCGCCATTGCGATAAGTATCAATACCTCGTACGCTGGTCCGACTATATAACATGTAACAATGTCAAAGCAAGCCCAGGGCTATAAATTTTGGCACCCTTCATTTCCCAAATCATCATTGGTAGCTACAACGCTCACCAGCATACATATGTAAATCGCTTCAGCCAGAGAATTCATTCGTCATTGGCGTAGCTCCCATATCACTGTGCGTAATAAAAATAGTAACACCCAAGGAAGCTCACCGTATGTGGTAAAGGTGATTTTCCATACCTTAAGGAACTACTCTTAAAGGAAAGAATTCGATCCCTCTGGGAGCAAATTCTTTCCTTTAAGAGAAGTTCCCATTTTAGAAAGCGACGTAACTGTAGAGAATCATTGGTTGATGTAGTAGTCTCCCATTGCTCGTCAGTAGTGCGGACACTGTAGCTGTGATTTCAGGCGAGCCACGCCTGGATCAGCTTGTGCAAGCAAGTACGGGTTCTTCAGGCTTTATATTTACTTTGCCCACGTACCCGCTCTGTTCATGAACAGTACAGACACGGGCAGATGCAGAAAATGCCGTCTGGGAGAGCCCTGACTGACAACATTTTTTTTGTTTTTTTTTACCACCAACGCATTTCACAGAGGGCCGTACGAACCTCCCTCCAAGGCGTCCAATCGCTGCTCATGGGTGTTCCTATCATTATGTCTAAGGAAACCTATAACCATTTTTGATTTTACAAGAGTCAGAGGGTCTGAACCCCCTGTACCCCCCTCTGGGCCCATCCATGACAGAATTAATGTACATGTATTCACAATTTTATATTCGATGGCATCAAACAGCAATGTGTAAAACTTAATATAAGTCCTGCTGCAAGGATGGAAAATCATCGCCGGTAATATTGACACCTGCGCACTATTTCATCCGAAAATATATTTTCTTGAATTCATTGCCTGATATTAGAACACATCGAAGATACATGTAGGCCTAATGCTGCGTTCCCACAGTCGTGCGATTAGTTACGAATCTCACGATTGGTTTTTCGTAGCTTATCGTGGGATTTCTTTGAAATTGCAGGCTTGTATACAAAGTGATAGGAGTCGATGCATTGTGATACAATTGTTTGCTCTTGGATGCGATATGATCACGACCGATTTATTTCGGGCGATTCTATCTTGTCTCTTGGTCAAACACAATTGCATACGTTTAGATAGGATTGTCTCGATCGAGTCCACGATGGGGTCACGATCTGACGCAATAATCACGATTGTGGTTTCCGATCTGGCACGCGCATATACATTCGTCTTAAGCCGATGCGCTCTGTTGAGGCAGGATAGTATTACGATTGTGACCATGTGATTCTTTCGTGATCACGATCAAGGATAATCACAATTTGAGCTACGATTGGACTCCGAAGGTATTATAAATAGCCTGACTTACAATCGGCTTCATTGTTTCTTGACCCTTTACAGAGTTAATACTAGAGCTCACAACCTTTGATAATGGCAGGATTTAAAGGCCAACAGTTTTCTAATTTCAAGTTAAATCCCTGGTATAACAACCCTGGACTATTATTTCCAAGCGACTTCGATTGGTGTTCCAGATGTAGCCTGTCCACCTTAATTACTGTTCCAGGTATACCTTTTGCAGAGTTATCCTGCTTGAAAAAAATGATTATTTTGTGTACAGTATTTCTTTTGTACCGCTACGTAAACCGGGACATGAATGAAAATTGAGGTAGGTATATATATGGTTGATTGTTGTTGTTGTTGAAATTAACAAGTCACAAGTGCGAATCAAATGAATTTTAGCACCATTAACTTAGGAAGAAGCAAACTAACTGTGATAAGTGAAGTAAGTTGCGGTATACTTACTCTTATTCGGTAATATTTTAAGGTTTGGTAGCGTTCTGCTGTCCGTTGCCCTCGCTGCTGCTGCTCGTCTTGGATGATTCCTGCAACGGAGTTCTGCAACGTGCTCTCAGAAATCCGCCTGCGCGTGTCCGTAACTTTGACAAACGTCCCCAAGTCAACACGTCGCCGCATGGATAATCAGCTCCTACTACATTCCACCTCACATTATCCCACAGGAGTGCGCCAAAGGTAGTCGTTAACAATCGCTAAGCTGGCCAGCGACAATTTTTGAAAAATCACAACCCCCCCCCCCCCCAATGCTGGGAAGTGAGCATTGGTATCTTCCAGGGGACTTCCTTCCTTGATAAATCACAACCTCCCCAATGCTGGGAAGTTTGTTTGTTTTTGTTGCTTTACGTCCCAAGTCAACAACTATGGTCATTGCGGGGCGGTCAGTTCACCTAGCCACACTTTTTCCTGGGCAGGCTTGAACAAGCGGTTAACCAGTAATTTGTGCACATACTTTCGCTTGTAACTGACAACAACCCTTCTTGAATGAATCAGCGGAAGGGAGGAGAATGGCCGTAGAAAAATGCTGGGAAGTGACCATTGGTATCTTGCAGAGGACTTCTCTCTTTCTACCCGCCTTAATTGTGAGAAGGTTTCGCAGCCATCTTCACTTTTCCTGGGTGAACAATAGTTATAACCAGTACTCAGTAGCTCTTCTCTCCGCTCAAACAGCCAGAATGTTCTGACCAGTCAAACTGTAACCATAACGCCGTTCCTGGGCAAACTTAGGTCCTCTAAGCATATTACCAGTACTTGGCTCACCCAGCTGCCAGATTGCTCTGACATTACAAATTATACAGGCCCCTCACATTGCTCGAGGACACCTATAGAACCTCCTTCCATGTGCAGCCTCGCACATCTGTCACCATCATTGCTACCATCCCCACCAGAGCAGGGGAAGATTGCCTCCAATCTTGAAATAGGGAGAGTCTGTCTCCACCAACAGTCGACTTTCTGGTATGCTCCTCAGGGCTTGCTTCTTGGACTCATTAAAGTGCTGGACTAGGCCAGTGAACCCAAAGTATGTGTTGGGGAACTCCCCTATCCAGTCTGCAAACAACTGTTGGTTACCTTGGAAACAGTGAAGGTGTATTCTCTGCTCTGGTGTGATAGTGCCTTTCAACTGGAATAGCAGTTGATAATATGCTCCGCTGGCATGCAACACTAGGACTTGGGAGGGCTGAAGGTGCTTCAGGACTGGGTCAAGGTTACATGTTGCTGTCCCCAGGTGGATGGGTCTGCTGTGTAATCCAGGCCGACTTCTCCCAGGACGGTGACTTCAGGCTGATGGACTAGTTTCGTGAATGTCTTCAAGTCCTGTTCAGAGTATTGGTTGGTCCCCTTCGGGTGAAGGCTGAGTGCGATGGCATACCCATGTGACTTGAGATGTTTTATCTCCTCCTATGTTGGGTATGTTTGGGGGTCACAAAAAGTAACAACTCCTCCTGTCAGACACACTAGGTACTCCCTATCAGATTGGATCAACTTGCACAGGTCATCAACAGAAGCTCCTGGTGACCTTAGCATAGAATGGCACCTGTCCAGATGAAAGTGGCTGTCTATAGCCTCCGGAAGAATATCGTCTATCCGTTCAGAGTTGATGGGATAGCGATGTATCCATTCCTGTCTGTCCGAATCAGGCAAACACCACTAACAGGACTCTCCAATGGAGCAGGGCAGCTGGCGAGTTAGCAGGTTCTATGCTAAATACTTCGAGAACTTCATACCCCTGGATCTCGCACATTGATGTCAGGCTCTGGCTTGCTGCATCGAGACCGTGTAGTGACCTCTCTGAATCTGCCTTAGGCTACTTACATACTGCACCAGCCCAACCAAGTTGGTTACAGAGCCTAGCAGACGGCTTTCACAGATCCGAAGGACACTTATTCGCTGACGCTGGAGTTCCTCAGTCCGCTCCAGTTGGTCATTGAAGATCCCTGGCAGATGGGTGGCCGCATGGGTTCTGGACGCGGATTCGCCACAGTTCAGGACAGGGCAACTGTCAGCACGGTCAGCAGCGGACTTCCTCAAAACACCAGTTGAGTTGTCTCTCCTGCTTGAGGCCGACCTATCCCCAGTACCAGCCATCGGACGAGGACACAAAGCAGCCGCTGACCCTTTTGACCTCCCAGCATCTCTATGGCGATTCTAATCTCCCGCAGCATGTCCTCCTACAGGACTACGCCTTCAAAATTTGCGGGATGGCAAGTTATGTTGAGGGGCGAGAGAGTGACATACTCTCTTGCCGTCTGCATATCTTGGCGACTGCCTCCACTTAACCTCAGCCTTCCTGGGGGCCTGCTACGAGGTTTCCTCACTGGAGAAGCACGCATCTTCGGTGATGGTCTTCAACGATCCTTTTGCTCAGTCTTCCTTTGGGACCTGCTACCAGGTTTACTCGCTGGAGAAGCACGCCTCTTCGGTGATGGTCTCCAGCGATCCTTTTGCTCACTCTTCCTTGGGCTTCTCTCCCTCTTCCTCTGGCAAGGTGGGTGTGATCTTGACTTGGAATGTGAACCGGCAATCTACTCCTAAGCCAGTCTTGCTCTGCAACAATGCTGCTACATGGAGCTTGGGGCTGCTCTACCACTTGGCTTCACGGTGGGGCAGCCCGAAATGGCAAGGCCCTGGCACTGAACTAATATCACACTCCATGATTGTTCGGAAGTCATCCCTCAATTATCTCTCCTTCTCCTCTGGGGAAACTTCTACGAGGGTCATTTAGAAAGTTCTTAGCATGGCATCATAACTCCACAATGCGTTGATAAAATGCTATCAAATAATACATTTTACGAAACTAGAATTCAACGGCTACTTGATGGTTTAATTTTTGTTGAAAAAAGACTTGGCTTGAACGTGCAGCGCATTCTAAAAACGAGTAGAGTTTATATACTGGCGGAATTTTTAAGCAAAATACTTGGAAAAAAGCGAAGGAAAATTGGGGACCTTATTTGTGATCATGATTTGACACATTAACGATTTGGTGCCAACTTATTTTTTATTAAAATATATTATGCTATCACTGCTTGCACGACTACCACCTTTACATTGGGAAAATGTTGACTAATAGAGAAATGGTAAACTTACAAAAATGGGACATTTTTCGATTTTTCTTTATACTTTTACTATAAATTGTGTCATTACAGGAGCACGAAAAAAACCTATTTAGTATATGATTTGCTTTATTTACAGCCAACAATGCATAACAATCATTTCGTCGCGCAAAATGTGTGGCTTCATTAGTTCTGTGTTCAAGAAAATTATTCCTAATAACACTACCGCTACTTTTCAAGAAGTGGGTGGGGTATCTCAACCCCGCATATTTTGTTAATGGCATAAGAAATTCTCATGATATCGCGTTAACCATCACAAACGTGATTGATTTCTACTCTCAATGTGTTTTTACTTTTTTGTTTGCCACAGTTTTCAATTGAAATTAACCAGAGCGTCAACTCATAGCAAAACTCATTCTGCCAATGGGAATATTTAAAGATTTATCTTCCCTTTGTTCTGGTGGACAAAATTTATTTTGGTTTCAATACAAAGAGCATAAAGTGTGCTTGACAAAAATACCAACATACGGCATTTTAAACTACTGTCTTTTATATATTTTCAAAATATGTGCATTTTGACATGAGATTTTTAGACGTAAAAAAGGCGCATTGTTTTGCTTTCTAAACGATATTGGTATTGCTGTTCCGGTATTTATTTATTAGAAACATCCAACTCAGTAATCAATTGTATATTCATTGTACTAGATTGTGGCCTACCAAATGATACAAAATTATCTAATTTCATGCAATATTCTCAATGTTCTGCACAATTTTCCAAAGGTAAAAAGTTATATCTTCAGCTAAAATTTTGCGTTTTCCAGTATACAAACAGTACATGCATTCACAATAATATTTTTCGTGTTTGCATTATAACATCCTCATGATTTTTTTTCTTTAACAAAGAGGAAAGTTAGCTCTTTTAAATGATACCAAACATAATAGGGTTTGTAAATTGGTTACTGAGATAAAAGACTGTGCTAAGAACTTTACAAATGACCCTCATACTTCCATCACTTCCTCAGCGGCGTCCTCCATTCGGCGCTCAATGGAGGGATCTGTATCTAGGCGTATATCCCTTGATGGACCAGCTGGCATCGCTGACAGTGTCCGTGGACCACAGGTTACAGAGCTGAGGTGCTGCTCAATCCTTTCCCTGGAGTGGAACTGAAGTGCTACCGCTGATTTGGCTGCAGTTGAACACCACGCACGATTGCCCCTCTTCTTTGCGACCTCCACCTGGCCCTTCAGGGCATCAACTCTCATTTGTGTCATCGCTTCGGCAGATAGCATCAGATCCCTCACGATTGCTGAGGCACTTTACAATTCCCCATGTCCAGTCATTTCCTGGATGTACCTTACAAGTCATGGGGTGAGGATAGATATGGGTTCGCCAGAATCTGCCATGGTGCAACCTCTGCAAATACACAACCAGAAACATCAGTACATTTAAATAAGACGCCCTAATCTCGACTTTTACTTGCATTTTAGACAAAAGTACTTATCAATATTCAAAGCTTCTGACGGGGTTATATCTACATAAGCACCATACGAGGGGCATTTGGAAAGTTCCTAGCATGGTATTTTATCTCAGTAACCGATTTACAAAACTTATCATGTTTGGTATCATTTTAAAGAGCCATCTTTCCTCTATGTTAGGACACAAGCTTCATGAGGATATAATAATGCAGACACGAATTTTTTATTGTGAATACATGTACTGTTTGTATACTGGAAAACGCAAAATTTCAGTGGGAAAAAAAACATTTTACCTTTTGAAAAGTGTGCAGAACAGTAACAATAGTTCATGAAATTAGATAATTTTGCAACATTTGGTAGGCCACAATCTGGTACAGTAATTATACAATTGATGACCGAGTTGGATGTTTCTAATAACTAAATACTGGAACAGCAATACCAAAGCCGTCTAGAAAGCAAAGCAATGCGCTAATTTTTCGACTAAAAATCGCATGTCACAATGCATATATTTTGAAAATATTTTACCGACAGTAGTATAAAAATGCCATGCGTTGGTATTTTTGTCAAGCACACTTTATGTTCTTTGTATTGAAACCAAAATAAATTTTGTAAACCAGAACAAAGGGAAGATAACTCGTATAATCTTCCCATGGGGTAGAGTAAGTTTAGCGATTAGTTGACGTTCTGTTTCATTTCAATTGAAAACGGTGGCAAACAAAAAAGTAAAAATACCTTGAGAGTAGAAATCAATCAATTTTGTGATGGTTAACGCGATGCCATGAGAATTTCTTATGCCATCGACAAAATATGAGGGGTTAAGTTACCCCACCCACTTCTTCAAAAGTAGGGGTAGTGTTACTAGGAATAATTGTCTTGAATACAGAACAACACAAGCCACACTTTTTGCGCGACGAAATGATCTTTATTCATTGTTCGATACAAATAAAGCAAAAAGCATACTCAATAGGCATCTTTCGATCTCCTGTAGTGACATAATTTATAGTAAAAGTATAAAGAAAAATCGAAATAAGTCCCATTTTTGAAAGTTTATCATTTCTCTATTAGTCAACATTTTCCCAATGTAAAGGTGGTAGTCCTGCAAGCAGTGATCGCATAATATATTGTAGTAAAAAATTAGTTGGCACCAAATCGTTAATTTGTCAAATCATGATCGCAAATAAGGTCCCCAATTTTCCTTCACTTTTTTCCAAGTATTTTGCTTAAAATTTCCGCCAGTATATAAACCCCTACTCATTTTGAGCATGCGCTGCACGTACACGCTAAGTCCTTTTTCGACAAAAATTAAACCATCAAGTAGCCCTTAAATTCTAGTTTCCAAAAATGTATAATTTGATAGCATTTTATCAACGCATTGTGGAGTTATGATGCCATGCTAAGAACTTTCCAAATGACCCTCGTAGTACCATTCATCACAGCTATCACACTGAATCATGAATCTGCCCTGCCATGGGCTTCTACAAAAGCAATATACCTTTTTTTGTCGTCAGAGATAGTCTCTTCTTGCACTTCCTGGTCCTTCAGCCACTTGTTGTCCCAGTCTGGTAGGGCATGATCTTTACAAAGCTTTATGCGGTCATGGTTAACAACAAACATAAACTTACGCAACTGCACTCTGAACAGTGATGATGAGATCTTCTGCACTAGGATAGCGGGGCCTTTCCAGGGTCTACAAAGCTTTCTGCACTTACCCTTCAAAACAGCCGTATCCAAGAGGTATACAATCTCTTCCTTCTTGAACGGTCTCCTGAGTATTTCCCTTAAGTCATAGTGTCTCTTCATCCCCTTTAGAGATGTTTTTAAAGTCTGTCTAGCTGCACTGTAGGCTGCCTGGATATTTCTTTTTTAGCTTGGCAATGATTTGGTCTGTGGTTTGACTCTCCAGCGCAGGTTGTGGCAACATCAGATATGCTGGTGTGTTCACCTCACGGCCAAGCATCAGCCTGTTTGCTGTATAACCTGTACTTCTGTTTACAAAGCTTCTTAATGACTCTGCAATTTGTTGCAAGTGCAAATCCCATTGGTCTTGTGAGTCCTTTATGTAGTATCTTACAGCATCCATCAAGGTCCTAATATACGGACCCACTTGGCCATTCGCTGATGGTCTATAGGGTGTGGTCCTTGCCTTGTGTATCTCCAGTGCTTCACATAGGTCGCTGAACAACTTTGACACAAAGTTTCGGCCTTGTCTGTGAAGAATTGGTATGGGAAATAAAATCTGGAGAAAAAACATCTACTGCTGCCTCCGCAGTGATCTTGCCTGTTTATGATGGCAGGGGCACACACTCGACCACTTCATGAATTGGTCGACCATCATCAGCACATATTCATTTCCCAAAGGAGTTCTTGGCAGAGGTCCTAGGAAGTCAAGATGGACCTTTCCATTGGAGCACCGACATGATATTCTTGCATAGGTACCCTTCCATAAGCTGTTGCTTTCTTGTTCTGGTTACAAGTAGGACATGCAGCTACATAATTTGACACATCTTTTCCAAGCCAATACCAAAATAATTTATCCTTTATCCGTGCCTTTGTCCTGTCCACCCCCTGGTACCCTGAAGAAGGTAGATCATGGTTCAATTTTAATGCGGTTTTCTTCAGACCCTGAGGCATCAATAAATTCTTTTCAGAACCGCCAGGCCGACGATGGTATAAAAGGCCGCCTATGTTATGGAACTCTTCCTTTGATAACCAGTAGTACTTGGCGGTTGGGCTGGCGATGAAGAGGTCTGCCTCATTTGGAGTGTCTGCTGTCTCCATCCATTTCAATAGGAAGGCTAGTTCTTTGTCCTCATGCTGTAATTTTCTTACTTCATTGACATTAAAACCCCAGCAGGAAAGAACCTGTTCCTGCTTTGGAGCTCAAACATCACAGACTGTTGCAACTGGCACACGTTTAGATCTACTGTGCCACTCTGATTGCATAATACCTTCATGAATGATTCCTGTGAATCCTTGGTCTGTAACACTACCACTGGCCGTTTGTCAGCCAACAATGATCTGGTTATTACCCGCTCATGTTGTGTTGTCGGAAACTGTTCCTTCTGTGACAATCGGTCTACCTTTGAGGCTCCACCCCTATGACACTCAGGCTTGCCACTCTGTCTGATTTTGTTACTCGCTCCGACACCTACAGTCTCTGCTGATATCACCTGATACGTCTGCTGTGCTACTGAGTCAATTTCTTTACCCAGCACCGTATCCCCAACCAATCAGATCCCCAGTCCCCCAGGATCATAGCCCCTGGCCCCTAGCACCCGCACGTTGTGCACTACTCCGCATTTACTAGAAGGATCCATCAACGTCAATGGAACTGCATCATCAACCTCTCGGGTGCTACCAGCCATTAAGCAGTAATTACATCCCCCACAAGGTAAATCTGTCGATTTTACCCCAGGAACAAACTGGTCACATTCTACTTGATTATGGGCAGGTATTCTGGATAATGTAATGCATCTGCATTTGAGTGTTTTACCCCTGCTCTATGCCTCAAGTCCATGTTGTACTGTGACAGTTCTTCCATCCAACTCACAAACTGCCCCTGTGGCTCCTTAAATCGCAGTAACCATCTCAAACTCGAATGGTAGGTTCATATCGCAAAAAGGCTTGCTTAATAAGTAGTACCTGTACTGTATACAAAACCGCACTATCACCAGCAGCTCTTTCTGTGTGGTACAATAATTTCTCTGCTCTTTTGTGAGAGCATAGATGCCATATGCAATCACTTTTTCTTGACCCACCTGGATTTGGATCAACTCTGCTCCAATTGCTTCATTGGAGGCGTCCGTGTCCAGCATGACACTGTCATGTCATGCTGATTTGGAAGAGCAAGGACCAGTGGATTTGTAAGAACTCTTTTCAAGCTATCAAAGGCTTCTGACTGCTCTTCTTTCCACATGAAATTGTGTTTCCCAACTACACTATAAAGAGGTTCAGCTAGCTCCAAGAAGTTTTTCACAAAGTTGGCAAGTCCCATGAAGCGTAATACGTCTTTTGAACATGATGGTGCAGGCCATGATGCCATGACCTGGATATCTGACTATGTCATAGACAGTTTGTCGTTGCCGACTAAATGTTCCAGAAACTTAACCTCTTTCTGGAAGAATACGCATTTCTTGGGCTTTAATTTCAGACTGTACTTGCGAAACCGATTCAAGACCTCACCTAAATTGCTTAGATTATCATCAAAAGTCCTCCCCATAATCAACACGTCGTCAAGAAACGCAAGTGCGGTTTTCCAATGTAGGCCACGCATAACAAGATTCATGACCTGTGCATACTTCGCTGGCGCGTTACAAAGACCAAACCCCATTTTCACATGCTCAAACAGACCATAGCGTGTGTGGGATGCAGTCTTATGACGGTCGTCTGGCTTAATATTAATATGTCATCTGATCTAGATCTACAGTGCTTTCAAAATGCTGATCTAGATCCACAGTGCTTTCAAAATAGAATCAATTTGGGTCCAACAGGACGAGGATTTACGCTAAAATATCATCTTTCTCATTTGACCATTGACTATATGGGGGAAATACAGATACAATTTTCCTGTGTTACTGGCCATTGACAGTATACTGTGGTGTCAAATTAACACGAAAATTCAACTGATAAACTAATATCATTGAAATATTAAGTCAACTAACCACTATCATTGTAATTACCCATCTAAATGTTGGGTGTAGTTTTTTTTTTATAATTCTTTATTAGCATATAGTATTTATATATTTACAACATAATCAAAATTTTCACGTGAAATCTACTATACACTTCTATTTCAAGATTACTTTGCTCTAAGATAAATTAATAAGCTTTTTAAGACTTAACTAGTAAGCAGAAAGAAGGAGAAGAAGAAAAAAAAGAGAAGGAGAAGAACTAAGGATATACATAATATCAACACATTTCTATACTGGATATTACAAGAAAACGGTAAATTAATTCTAGGAGTACAACGCTATATGTATTTATAGCATATCAGCGAATATCTTTAACATAAAGTAACAGTATGGACATAGTCGTTGGAAATCCTTTGAAACCAGAGTCTCAAAGGAAGAAACAACATACAAATTATTTCTTAACATAATGAAGGCCCGTGTGTTCGGTGGTAAAGTTGTTTTTCTATCTCAAGTAATGTTTATATTTTGTCAGGGGCCCAGCCTACATACTAATTACTAGTAAAATAATTATATACTTTTGACCATTTTGTCATAAATTTTGCGAACTGGTTATATATACTTGCAATGTATTTTGCACTAATAAATTTATTTTTAAGTAATGAGATAAAATTCTGTACGCTTAGGGTATTCCTTGTAAACCTGTTCTTATATATATAATATTTTGCCAAACATAGAATATAATTTTCTATGCTTCTTGGTTTTTGTGATGAGAAGATAAGTGATTTTTCATCTAAATTCAAAATTATATTGCAGTTGATGCTTAACCAATCTTGAAGGTTGTTCCAGAAGTATTTTACCTTAGTACAGTTTAAAAACAAGTGTTCTATAGTTTCCCCATGTTCGTTACAGTAAGAACATCCATTATTATTTATCTTCTTGATTTTAAATAAAAAGAGTTAGTCACTAAAATTTTATTATTAATTTTATATTGAAAATCAGCAAGTTTTACTTCCTTGATGTCTTTAATTGAAGAATTGTACAATTTCCATTCTTTATCGTTTATGTTTCCAAATTGATTTCCCCACCTATTTGTTACACCCATTTCGCCCACATGCGCTAAGATGTCATAAAATCTTCTACTGCCTTTTTTATCTTTTAGTAAATGTGCCACGAATACATTGCAAGTAATATTATACCTATTTTGATATATAAATACTCTGTTTGCGTTAATTATGTTTTTCCACTGATTTGGTATTTTCTGTAAGATGTTTTTGTAGTTTAAAAAGGTACCCCTTACTCTATATATCTCTTTTAGCTGATCAAAAGTGTAGAAATTTCCTTTGTCATCTAAAATATCCCCTATGGTTTTTAGTCCTTTACTATACCAGTTATTCACATACAAGTTATGTCCATTTCTTAGGTGTGTGTTAAACCATTATGGTGAGCTGAGAATAGATTTAATTTCTTCAGAATTCACTTCTTTACAGAAATCGGCCCAACTAATCAGAATATCTTTAAAAAATGGGTTTCTTATATTGACTGCTAGATTCCTGGCATATTCTCCTCCTAGTGATAAAACTTTATCAAAATCAATTGGGTTGAGAATGTACCAGGTTGTATTATTTGCTTGTTGAATTACTCTCCTTAGCCAAGATATTTTTAAAGCCTTAATAAAAGAATAAATTTGAGGCATTCTTAATCCTCCAGACGATAGGTTTTTAATAGCAAGTTTCCTAGTTATTCTATCCGGGCCTGCATTCCATAAGAATTTGAAAAAAATAACTTCTAGTTCTTTGATAAGCTCCGTAGGAGGATTCGGTAACGAAAGAAACAATGATACAACTTTTGATAACGCCAGTGACTTTATGATAGTTATGCGTCCAAAAAGAGTAAGTTTTCGTTTTGACCATTGCTTTAACATGGCTTTGACTTTGTTTAAAATTTCTATTGAATTAAAATCCCATATATCATAGACATTAGTTGTAAAAGTAACCCCGAGCATTTTTACGGGTCCCTGAGTCCAGTCTAATTTATAATCTTCGCATAACTTCTTATTTGAATTACTTTTTGCACCTATCCATATCGCCCTGGTCTTTTCTTCATTTATTTTTAACCCTGATAATTTATAAAATTTTGACAATATTTGAAGGCTTTCTCTCAGTGATTGTTCTGTACCATCAAGAAGTATTTGTGTATCATCTGCGTATTGACTAATTTTCATTTCTTTATTATTAATGACTATTCCCTTAATATTGATATTTTTTCTTATCATTTGTCCTAGAACTTCAGCACATAAGAGAAATATATATGGTGACAATGGGTCACCTTGTCTACAACCACGTTTTAGAAGAAAGAATTCAGACATGAAACCATTCTGTAAAATACTTGTTTCTGCTCCTTTCTGGAAAATGTGTATCCATTTTTTAATTGATTCTCCAAAATTAAAATAATCTAATGTTTTTGAGATAAATTTCCAAGAAACTGTATCGAATGCTTTTTCAAAATCTATAGAAAGAATAAGACCAGGTATATTTTGTTGTTTTGTTTCAAATAAGACGTCATAAATTAATCTTATATTTTCACCTATAAATCGCCCTGCTATAAATCCTTTTTGATTTTCATGAATTATGTCTTGTAATGTCTGCTTAACTCTATTAGCTATTACTGAAGATGCTAGTTTATATACAACATTCAAAAGCGATATTGGACGCCAATTCTTCAAACTTAACCTTGATTTATTTGGCTTTGGTAAGCACGTTATTAACCCCTGCTTCTGTGTAACGCTTAAAGACCCATTTCTATAGCCATAATTAATTGATCGTAAAATAAATGCCCCAATATCAACCCAGAAAAACTTGAAATACTCTACTGTAAAACCATCTAAACCAGGACTCTTATTATTTTTCATATTTTTAAGGGCGTTTGCAATTTCTGTATAGGAAATTTCTCCTTCAAGTGTGGCTGATTTTTCATCTGACAGTTTGTTAGCATTTTCCCCCAGAACGTCCTGTAGTGGTGTTTCATCAATATTTGTATGGTTAAAATATAGGTTTTGATAAAAATCTTTTTGGCATCCTAAAATATCTTTAGTTTCAAAAAATTCTTCCCCCTTTTCATTTACTAATTTATTCATTACTTGATTATTATAATTCCTATTTTCTAAATTAAAGAAATAATTTGATGGCTTTTCCCCGAGATCTTCATATCGACTTCGAGAACGTAGCATAACTCCTTCAATTCTTTTATTTCTTAATTCAATAAATTCATTTTTCTTCTGCACTAATGTATTAAGCTTTTCGTCATTAATATTATTTATGTTTGAACTTATTTCTTCTTCCAATTTCTTGATATCTGCTTCTAATTTGTTTGCTTTTTCTGTAGTTTTCCTTTTTATTAAAAGAACTAAACTGAATTGTATTACCCCTAATGACAGTGATTTATTTACAAATTTGGACTTATCAGTCCTGGGACTCGCTGTTCCCATATCAATGAGTCCCAACTGCAAACTTTCGAGTCCAGAACACTTTTTTTCATGACAAGTCTGCAATACCATTGCATCCTTGTACTCGCTGAAATAAAAACTTTGCATCCCAGAGACAAACTTATGCGCAAAAGATGCAGGATGCGCAGGTAAAAAAATCACTGTTATGATCATTAAAAGTGTCTCAAGGAAGAGTTGGTCGTTTATACTAAATTCTGTATTATAAGTAGCTTGTTCATCATTTGTTTTATATGTATCTTTCACTTCTTGAATAGTATCTTTTACTAATTTTATGTAGTCTTTATTTTTAAGTAGAGAATTATTAAATTTCCAGTAGCCACGACCCCGTTCATTATTTATAAATTTTAGCTTTAATAGAATGGAAGAATGATCGGTTCTATATCCAGGATTTATATTAGTGTCCATTACATATTCTAAACAAGTTTCATTTATTGAAAAATAATCTAGTCATGCCTGTTTCCTCACTGGGTTCATTCTCTTCCATGTATATGCTCTTACATCTTCATTAAATAATCGCCACACGTCAACAAGACTGTTTTCCTCCATGGTTTCTAATACTACCTTTCTGGCACGAGGGTTATTAATATGCAGATAGTTGTAAAAGTCAACTTCAGGGTTCTGAACAAAATTCCAGTCTCCACAAATAATTAATATTTCATTGTCAAACTCTGAGTATTTTTCTTTTAGGTTATGATAGAATTGTGGGTTATCTTCATTTGGCCCATATATATTAACTAATGTTACTTTTTTGCCTTGTATAGTCATGTTAAGAATAATGTAGTTTCCATTTGGGTCCGTTTTGATACTTTCAACTTATTGTTCAAAATTATTATTTAAAAGAATCATTACCCCCCTTCGATTACTTCGAAATGGACTCATATAGACTTGATATCCCCATTCAGATTTTATATATGGTTCCATTTTCTTTTCAAGATGTATATCTTGTAAACATATGATATTGTATTTTTTTGACTTAACAAAATGGAAAAGGTCTCTTCGCTTCTGCATGTTTGCTAGCCCCTGACAATTCTGTGAAAATATAAGTATATCATCAGACATCACAAACATTAACAGGTATTCTATACTTCACCGCCACACGGGCCCTACATGTTTGCGTGCCTTGTCTAAAGGTCTTTTCATACTCAACTGTTTGGCTGACTTCAGTGATATAATTCATGTTTAATTATGCATATCCAGATATAGAAAAGTAATAAGTAATCGAAAAAAGAAGGAAAAAGAGAATAGAAAGTATCCTTACCAGAAGAAACATCATTTTCCGGTTGAAGTATTTGTACCCTAAATATGTTGCTACAGGTAAACCCATGGGAAAATGACACTCACTGCGCAGACTTAAATCCTTCCAACCCTCCGTGTGTGGCTATACTTTCAACCTTTTCCCAATCTATCTGTGTTTGTTCCCCCACGGAATGCACTCAATCAGCGAGTGTTCATGCGAAACTGCGCTAGAGCACAGGCCCGTATGTGCACACGCTGGTCTTCTGCGCAGTAAAAGGCACAAACTCATGGCTTTACCCGTATCAAGTATTTAAAAAGTTTGATTTTGAGTCATATTTATTTCTAATATATTTTTTAAAAAAAAGCCCACGTCATGTGCCTGTTTTGTGACATATTTTCTCTAACAATTTATAGGCTTCCAAAAATAGAGAGGTAACTAATTTGCAGTGCAATAACAATTTCTCACGGTGTGGCTCCAAAATTTACAAGTGTCTTACACCCATAAAATAAGCTTGTATATATGGTAGTGTTTCTATTTTACACTTCAGTACATACCAAGTACACCGTACTGTACTAAATTGTGTTCTCGTGCAACACATGTATAGTAGTGTTTTGTGCTATTTTCCTTGTTTGGATAGATGTTATTCTGAATACATGTAATATGAGGATTAATGCCGAATAGATTCATTGTGAAGTGTATCAGGAGTAAAAATATTCAAATTTTGTGCCACAACGTGGGAAAGTGTGTTTCATGTGTATTGCGGTCAGCCAGTCCCTTTTATCTGTTTCGCCAAGTCAGCTGCTTAGGTAGGTGTCATTCTCTATAAATAACATATTCTATGCTTAGTTTTTTTTTCTCCATGTGTCGTCTGCTGATAATTTTTGCAAACAGCTCTGACCCAAAACAGGTTCGACAAACATCGGGCCTGATCTGGATCAAATTTGTTTGACACTAGGTACAGCCTGCGTGAAGTCCTTCTCAAATGGCACACGACGTAGTTTCTTTCAATTCTAAAACCAAACGAACGTGTAGTTTTTTGTAAAATTTCTAGGGTGGTTAATCATATTTGCTGGTAAATGCCAGTATTTGCCGTCAAATGCCACTCGCATGACAAATATCCTGATTTGCTGGAACCAAATTGCCTGATCAGGTATCGCTGAAACCAACTGATGGGTTGAACTCGTCCCAAACAGTCAAAATATACCTGGTCATAGATAATTTTTGATAAACGAGAAGGCGTTTTGTTAATGCCAATACTTGGACGTTTTAATATGAATAATAAAGATAAGTCTTAATTTTACAAAACAAACAACGCTAGATTATATTTCCACATAAGTCAGGTACTACCTTAAGATTCCAAAATGTTTATAAGCAGTTTGCTGGTTTGGCATGTAGGGGGTAAAATATAGAATGGATAGGGTAACCTGAAACCCACAAGTCATTTTCTTCGCTTCATCTGTTAGATGGTTTGAGCTTTTACACCTAAATGTAATATTAAGTACGATTTGGTCTCAAAACTATTTGAGATAATAATGCGTTTTCTTACTCATTTTTCAGATCTTGATACCTGGTGTTGAAAGGTGAAAAAGTTGGTGTCACAGACAGCGTTTCATACAAACACTTCCATAAAGCTAACCCTGTATGGTTTTATATAGTTCTTGAAATTAGACTAGAACATTGAATATTTCTTAGGAAAATGAGTTTTGAATGCAACACATGCGATAAGACATTTTCACAACTTGGTAATCTACAGAGACATCAGAGTGTGCATACAGGAGAGAAACCTTACAGTTGTGACACATGTGGACGTTCATTCGCTCAATCAGCGCATTTGAAAAAGCACCAAAGATTACATACTGGAGAAAAGCCTTACAGATGTGATACATGCGGAAAGATGTTTATAGATTCTAGTAATCTACGGTCACATGAACGAACACATACTGGAGAGAAACCTTACAGCTGTGACACATGTGGACGAGCCTTTACTACAAAAAGTCAAATGGAGAAACACCAAATAGTTCACACTAAGGATAAGCCTTTTAAATGTGAGATTTGTGGTGGAAAGTTTTCCCAGAAATACTGTCTAACACAGTATCAGAAATTACATCTCGAGAGGGAGGAATACAGTTGTAATATATGTGAGCGCAAATTTTATCATTCTAATTCATTGCAGGATCACATGAGAAGCCACACTGGGGAAACCCCTTACGAGTGTAATATATGTGGTCTGCAGTTCTCTCAGAAAAAGAACCTAACTTATCATATTAAAATACATACTGGGAACTTTACATGCGATACATGTGGAGCTGCATTTGGAAATGAATATACTTTGTGTAAACATCTTAAAATACATTCAGGAGTGAAAGAATTCGTATGTGGTACATGTGGAAAAGAATTTGTAACAAAATATCAATTGGAATCGCATCTCGTGATCCATACAGGTACAAAGTTGTACAAATGCCAGATTTGTGATCGTGAATTTAGTCGTCAAGGGGATCTAACCGGACACATGAGAGTACATACAGGAGAGAAGCCATTTGAGTGTCATATATGTGGCCAAAGGTTCTCAGACAGGGGGTATGTTAAGAAGCATTTGGCTGTTCATGCTGGAGAGAAACCTTTCAAATGTGAACAATGTGACGGCACCTTTTCATTTAAACTTAGTCTTAAGCGCCACCTAAAACGGAAACATCAGGGTGGGGAATAAACGACCTTTTTGTCACTTTGGATCCTGCATCTTTAATAATTATATCATTTTTAGTTTAGGCCAGAGGGTGGGACATTTTCTGCCCTTCTCTAGGGGCCGAATTTCGGCCCCATTCCCAATCGAAAATAGCCACCTTTTTCCCAATACCATGTCGGTTTTTCCCAATTAAGAACAGTAAAAAAAATATATAGTTTTACTTGTTTTAGAGACCACTTCTACTTATGAGAAACAATAACCAGCCCAGAATGATACTTAAACACGTGTGCTTATAAAATGGTATGGTTGGCATTATACAATCTAATATAACGTGATCTGGAGGATATAATTTGCTACCCTTGTTATGTTTTATGTCGTTATTTTCTCCCAGTTTTGCTGTTAAGTCGATATTTTTTCCCAATTTTGTCCAGGGGCCATTTCCCAAAATTGTTGGGAAAAGCCCTGGAGGGCCTAAAAACAGTATGTCATTCCTACTAATTCTACAGTAAAAACTCATTTATTCCAACTCGGATTGTTTGAATTACATGCACTTCTAATATATATTCAATTTGAGACAGACTGGATAATACAGTGCATATTTATGAAGTATTTCTAACTGTCTACAACTATATGCTAAGACAGTGCTTTTGGTATGTAAAGGAAGCATCTCCTTGAGACATTTCTTTTACAAACCGAAATATATGTTAATTTGAAATTTTTATTTCATTTTTGTATAACAACATGTGTACATATAATACAATAAGTTCTAATATAGATCATTTCGAAATACAAAAAAGGGAATCAGACGAAAATCTATTGACTTTTTTAAATCAGTAAATTGAATTGGCAAAACACATTAACAACAACAACAACATGTGCGGATACAGAGGGGGGACAGGGGGTCCGGACCCCACTTGAAAAATCACAAAAATATAGGGTTTATAGCAATACTGGTCCAGATCCCCTGTAAAACCACAAAGCTACCAAACCAGCATTCAATGTTGGGCCACCATCGGCCCGCCAGCGAAACGCCATTTCAATGGCGTTTCGCTGGCGGGCTGATAATGGCCCGCCTTTTAAATGGTTTTTGTATCCTCTCTGCCCTCATCAGCTAAAAAAAGCGTCAAAATTGGACCCACTCTGACAAAACTTTCTGGAACCGCGCATGAACAATAAAGCGGAAAATAATCTTTTTTGAAGTAGAATATTTTTATATGTCTACCTCCCTATTACTCAAACTATTGACACTTCAACACATTTAGATTATTGACTGTATCAGCTACTTATGAAACTGTACATAAATGTTTAAAAAGTGACTTAATTAATTGATTTGAGATTTCATGAACTGGCCTTGTTATTAACTCAATTTTTAGGGGGTGTACAATTTAGGAGCAGAAAGAAGGAAACTGTTCAGAGAAATTTCTCAGCTACGTCAGGATTATAAGAATCCATGATTAGTGTGAGGTTGGGATAGAAATCCGTCCTGAGGATCAACGATTTGCATCACGATGCTTGCCAACAAACGGTGATCACGAGGGACGAATTTTTCTATCCCATCCTCACACAAATAATGGATTCTCTTTCTTGCTCACCACAAAATGCCGCATTTTGTATTGGAAAAACATAAAAAAGGCTTCAAAAAATCTCGAATATGCTTAGATGCAACATAGTGATATCATTTTATTATCACTAAGACGTCACGGATCGAAGTGCAGCCAGCGTGCGACTATTCGTTTTTTATCTTTCCCACGGGCTGGTACGGGTATGTAGGACAGAATAATCTCACATGAGTAAGACTAGCGAAATTTCTGATCTGGTGTGCAAGAAATCTTCATACTTCTGGTATGTAAATAAACTAACATTTCTAAATGTACATGAATCTGGTAGAACGAAAGATCACCATCATCCTGCCTAAAATTTGATCTGAGGTTTCCTCCACTTCTAAGCTGCTGGTGATTTTTTGATTTGATTGTGTTAATTCTTTAGGTCCAAGTCAACGACTTTCAGTCATGTCGGAAAGATTTCCTGGGCTAAAGCTATACTAAGCAGAGGATAATGTGCCTTGCTCAAGGACACAACCATGTGCCTCTTGTGAGTCTTGAACCCACAACCCTTTGTCCTTAAATCTTACACTCTACCACTGAGCCATTGTCCTGCTCATGCTAGTGGTTATGAAAAGTATTGTTGAATATTTTGCTTTCTGTAAAGGCGGTTACTTTAATATTCATATCTGGGCGTGGTTCGGCTATTTCATCTGCTTTAGAAGGGAAATCAGGTTCTGTTTATAAATTGGTGAAGAGTTAATAAATTGTTTAGGCTGTACAAACTTGCGTGCATTTCATAGTTTCGTGAAAATCATAACCGTATACACACTGACGTCACATTTATTGGCCTTTAAAGCGTTTAATCACAAAAAGTCGTATGTTTTTGTTGTCCACTGAAATATTTGTAGCCTCGTAGACAAACAGTGTGGACCCAGATCAGGCTGCTCCAATATTCTTATTTCTCACCAAAACATGCCCCCATGCTTACGTTAAATATTTCCTGATGCAGTTATTTTACTGCCATTTTGGGGTTTAAATAGTGTGTGTTTGTGTCTCTATTAAGGTAATGGCGCAAGATGATACTGTTACTTTTGAATAAAATCTCGCCTCATTTTCAGCTTATATCTTTGTATAAGGTAGATCAATCCTTATTTCGCATTCATGGGGTGCCGCCTTCACAGTATAATACAATAATATCAATAACTAGCTCAATTCTTATTTTCAGCCTACATGTATGTAATTAGTCAACATAACTATTTTGGTTAGTAGTTTGGATTTTTGCACTTGGTATGATGAGGAATATGGTGGCTTAGTTGTTATGTTATGTCAGACTAAAGATCGAACGTGTCACTCACTTGGTCAGAGATCACTAGAGGCACTGCGTTGTGTACCTGACAAGACACTTTATCCTCTGCCAAGTACTGGTTCAACCCAAGAAGACAGGACGTCGTCCTAGAATAATTGAAAATGTGTTGACTGTGGCATAAACAAAACACAGACTACATATAACAACTAAGGCAACAACACAATCCAATATATCAGTTTTATTAATTATATACATGAATTAGAAAATATGCACAATATTCACACCGTACAACCAACTGTTTTGACGACAGATTATTGTTTTGATGACAGATGCGAATAGATTTGGAAGGGAAAGGGTAGGTGAATATGTTTTGTTTGCATAACTCAACAAACGAATCTGTGGCCCCCTGATGATAATGGAACAGATGCTAAATGTTTGGAGATACTGCAGCAGCAATCAGAATCTATTTCACGCACGAATAAGCTTTTTATCAGCTCTTCTTTTGTTGAGTTAAGCAAGCAAAAAATCTTCACCTACCCTTTCCCTTCGAAATTTATCGTCGAAACAGTAATCTGTCGACGAAACAGTCGGCTGTACGGTGTGATGTTAGTCTGCATATATAGTCAGTGTCAGACAGGCCGCTTAGACTGCTCAGTTATGATATTATTGACTTTCATGTATGATTAGCAATGTGTGTTTTCATTTGTCAATGCTTTTAAAACGTAATAAAATAACACTTTATTTAAAACATAGTTTCGTCATGTTATTGTACATTATAAAATACCTTGACCGCAAATTACATTGACATGCTGCTCAAAATAATTAAATATTTTTGATTAGAAGAGCGGATACTGAGAAATGGGCCCCGACGTGAGATAGCCTGTCTTCGGAGGTTTGCAACACAACAACGGAGCAGACCAGCTTGTGCATTGGCGCAGACTAATCAGCACCTTTATTCCCCTTTCGGAAAGTAGCATATCTATACTAGCTACTAGCTGAAGAGAATGGTTAGTCTCGATTTTTCGGAAACCCCAAAGACAGGTTTGTCACACCGAGGCCCAAATGATGCCCATTGGCGTAGCACCCATTACGCAGGTTTCGCACGTGCGTAATAAAAAAGTAACATTCAAGGGAGGTCACTTAATGTGATTTCCGTACTATAAGGAACTGCTCATAAAGGAAAGCATTCACTCTATCTGGGAGCAAATTCTTTCCTATGAGAGAAGTACCCATTTTAAAAAGGTATGAAGAAAATCAGTGCTTGACGAGTAATTTCCCTTTGATGTGCGTAACTTTGGTTGTAATATACTGTTTTGAGCTTATTTTAGGCTCTACCTGGCCGCACGACAAGGAAGTACCAATGTTTTCAAAGCAATGGTATATAGATAGTCAGTAGCAAGTTGGAAGCAGTGCAGACATGCATCACATGCGTTTATGAAAATAAAAGCTATTTATAAGGGCACACTTTGTTGTTTGATGCATGGAAACAAAGTCACACCCCTTATGAAAATGGCCTATTTTAAGCCCAAAAGAAACATTTTCACAAGTTTATCAATCAAAAAAAAACAGACAAAAATCTTGAATTAAGACAATTTGCCTGCATACACACTTCAGCAATCCATCATCAATCAACCGTTTTGATTTTTCAGCACTCATCTGCTACCTTAATGCACCAATATCAACAAGGCGAAAACGGACAACCAGTCAAAATTCAAGAGTTGTTTACTTTCCTTCAAACAAACACAGTAAGGTCAAGTGACCTTGACAACATGCATTTTTCTCACTGCTGGCTAAGACTGCCAGATGCAAGCCAACATTTCTTCATCAAAATTTAGAACAAATATTTTACAGACTGACATACAGGCCTACCCCTTTCATCGTAGTGAGACCCTGTTTCAGCTATATAGATGCAGGTCGAAAAGCACCGTTAAAGATCATGGTATTTGCCCTTGAATGTATGACAATTCCATATATTCTTTATCCCTTAATCTCAATGAGATGGTGTGCAGAACTCTCAACTCAGCTTGACGGACCCAAGGTCAGACGGTCTTTAGCCCCCAGCATAAGTCAACAATTGGTCTATTATAAAATAAATGTATGTTATGCGTTTCCTGTCATTTTATACCATAAAAACCATTGACGTTACGGATGGATCATGCGAAATTAATTGACTTTCTGACGTCACTGCCCGTAAGCCATGCAATATAACCTCGTTCCGTGTGATTTAAGGAACCTTCATGTTGTTATTTTAAATTTGGACTAGTGGTTCAGGAGGAGATGTCGTTTAAAGAAAAAGTTTGCGGACAGACGAAGACTGAACACAATAGATCACATTGAGCCTTCGGCTCAGATAAGCTAAAAAAAGAACAAGTCAAGTATATTTCAAGTACACTACAAGTATATTTGGACTAGTCCAATATTTATTTAAAACGAATTGAAAATGTAATAATGTGTATTACTTTCTCAACGTGAATTTCAAGTAGCCAATCCAAACTTATAACAGACAAGGCATTGAACTGAACCAGGGTTCATACAGGAATGTTTGAGAAAAAAAATCAAGGACTTCTCAAGACTATCTTACAGTTTTCAAGGACTAAAAGTTTATGAAAAATCCTGATTAAAGTGTTAAAATTCTACTTCGGAAATGGCAGACTGCATTACAAATGATATTGGTTTTAGAAAGGATCATTGACGGTTTGGGCCTTATACGCCTATTTTTCTGATTCCCAGAACGCTGCTTTTGAGCTTCTCGTGTGGTGCATGTAGTATCAGTGCAACAGGTGAATCTAATGGCAAGAGCCAGCTAGCAAAATATTTTCAAAATTCCTACGCACTCGAGAGCTATGGCGGTTAGAAAGGGGAGGGGGTCTGAAATTTCATGAAAATAAAAAGTGCTTTAAAAAGTGATTTCTGCACGTTTTCTTGATTTATTTGGTAGGCATGGTGATATCTATTGTTTGTTTTTTGTTTGATTTGATTCTTTACGTCCACTCAACAATCTTTCAGTTATGCGGGACGGGTCTTCCTGGTTTTGAACCAGTACTAAGCTAGGATAAATGTGTCTTGCTCAAGGACCACAACGCAGTGACGCCGGTGAGGCCCGAACCCGCGGCCCTTTTGTCTCGAGTCAAGCACTTTACCACTGAGCCACTGCGCTCCCTAATGTGATATCTATTGAACATACCATAAACGGAGTATTAACTAATCACGATAATTGATGAAATTGTTTTAAAAACAAAATATGTTTTGTAATTAAATGATTTTTGGGAGATAATTTAGAAGTTACCTGTACATTTTTGACTCCATGTACCGTAAATAATACAAAACTGAAAGCTCAACAAAAGAAATAAATATGTTTGAAGGAATGAAAGTGTCCCATTTAGCATTGGAAGTAAAAATGATTCTAACTTTGAATATTACTTTTGCTTTGTTTAAAGGGCATAGCATGTTGAATGTATTTAAAGTGTCCTAATATTTATGGTATACATGATGCATGTATATCCCTATATGAGACAATATATTGAACACTAAAGTATTTACCTGTTATAACTCGTTGCATGCCAGTGGATAATTTTTTCGTCTGTCAATAGCCTTTTGCAAACATTTTGAACCCAGATGAAAACCAATAGAATGTCGGTCTTAATCTGGATCAAAACTGTTTGACACTGTGATGGTGGTCCTTGGTGGTTTATTTTTAAAAACTTAATTTTGAAGAAAGTCAGCAGACGAAAATAAAAACATGAACAATTTCCTAGCATGCAAATAGATAAGTACAGGACGTTTGCAAAATAATGTGTCATTTAATAACAGTGAGATTTTTTCTTATGAAAAATGCATAAAACCTTGCTAATTCTACTTTTAATCTTTAAGAACTTTATATTAAACGAGCACAGAATACAAAGCAATTAAGGTGGTTGGTTCTAGAGAACTTCATAACTGTCATTAATTTCTTATTTGGTAGAAAAGGCATTTTGTGGGCTTAGGCCCAGGGTTTTTGGGCTGCTGATCATCTTTCCCCCCGTGTGCCAGCCAAAGTGTAAAATATGGTAACACATATGCAGGCAAAAGCTTTTGCTGGCACACACAGGGGGTGGGGGTGGGGGCGGGGGGATGATATTTTAAAAAATGTTTTCGGATTCCTATATATCTTAATGTAAAACTGATTGTTCTACCCAAAATTTTACATCTTTGAGGCATTTAATATCGAAAACGGATTTCACAGCCATAAAGTACTCAGGTCAGGGTAGCACCAAGGCGAAGAAAGGGACGATTGACAAACTTTTATTTTTACTTAAAAGCATAGGCATTTACCCATAGCAAGTGTCAATGATCCTTAGTATAAAATTGTGGTGCCTTTATTTGGTGCAGCATAAGCTGCAACAAATGAAGGCACCATAATTTTATAGTGATTTAGGTCTCAAAAGTCAGTGTTGAATCCTCCTGTAAAAGGTAAAATTCAAGGACTTTTCAAGATGAGTGTTTTTCAAGTACTTTTCAAGGCAAATTTAATTTTCAAGGACTTTTCAAGACAGCCCTGTATATTCAAGTACTTTTCAAGTATGTGCAAACCTTGTGAACTTTGATGCATTTACCTGTACACCAATCAATTCATCGTAGCTCAATGTTGAAATGCATTGCTGCAAAGCGTACAAATAATGGAGTGATAAAATACATTCAAAATGGATTTTTACAAAACTAGAATTCCGAGGCCTGGCAAAACATAAGTCAAACAAGGCAAAGGAGTTGTCCTGTTAAATCGTGAAATCTCCCTTAATGTTATTTGTGAAAAAGTCAAATTTTCAAACTGTGATAATTATTTTCGTGACTATGAAAGGACATACATCTAAATTATTAAAATATGTTATATGATGTTCAAACCGAGGACAAAGGTGGGATAAATACAGGTTTACTCCTCAAAAAATGCATTTGATACTATATCAATTGAAGTGTTAAAATGTAAGTCATTTAATTAATTTCACAGCTGTGTTTTACAATCAAAGAATGTAAAATAGAGTTATCTAACATTATCTAACAATATCTGGTTCAATCGGTCTGATGAGGACGTTTGTTGACATTTTAATCCCGCATTAAACAGTTATTAACGTCTCTTTTTCATATACTCAAACAAAAAAGAAATGTCCGATTTTCATGGTACTGTATCTTTCGATCCAATTAAGATGTCGCAACAAAAATAAAACCAAAATGTTTATCAAACGTCGGACACACACAAATTGGTAATTTTTTTATTTTATCTGCTTATCTTGAAGGGTTATTGAGCTTAATGTGCACACAGCTTTTTCCATTATCCTCAGGAAGTTAATCAACAAAACGTGACACATTTTACGTTAAATGGCAACCAGAAACGTACGACGATGAAAAGTCATCTTAAAATCCCAAATCAGCTTATTGAACGAGCGAGATTGCAGTTCAAAACCTTTAATTTTCGAAGTTAACTGAAATTACCTCCCTTTGAATTAAACAAATAACAATTCAACAACTGCTAAATCTCCTTAACCTAACATCATTTTGAGACCGCTTTTTGTTTTAATTTGTTGTGTTTGCTTATGACAACAATTACACAAAAAGAAAAACAAAAACTATGGCTGATGCTGGGCGTCAAAGGTTTACTAAATCTGTGTTTTATACCCCACCCCTTACTGCAAAATCATCAGAGAATTTCCATTTTCAATTGTTTTGTTGCTGATTAGTCTTAATTAATGTTGAAATGCTTGTTATGACAAAAACCGAAACAAATTTTGTTCGATTCTGTTGATTATCAAAATGCTGGACCAAAAATGAATTTTCTGAGTGTTTTCACGCACACTCGTGATCGATGTTTTTGACGTCAGAGTACGTTACAGATTAATGGCTGTGCTCGTAAAAGCAATGCCTACAACTAGCACGCATAACATCTTACTAGAGAGTTTGCTCAGTGACGTTTAAATGTGCTTGAACGGTTCGGGATTATGACGGACACACAAGCTGTTGATGTTGTGACTTTTGATTTTAAGGGTACTCGTGTTCGCTGCTTTGTCAGCGGCTCTACTGATTCTCAAATGAATGTCTCTTAGGTGCAAAACGTTTCTAAATGATCAGAGTTTGTGATGTGAAAATTTGAATGAAATGCGTTCATACATTTGGAGCTGGCAGACATAAACGTCAAGCGGACATAACTTTATTGTTTCAGTATATAAAAGTATGTTCCCCACCTTGCCGTAGCAACACCTTTAAAATGTAAAAAAGGCATATAATGGATTTAATAAGGGAGATTTCACGCCTCATTAGGACAACTCCTTTGTCTTGTTTGACTTAATTTTTGGCAGGCCTCGGAATTCTAGTTTTGTTTAAATCCATTTTGAATTGTGAAAAAGTCAAATTTTCAAACAGTGATAATTATTTTCGTGACTATGAATTGACATTCATCTAAATTATTCAAATATGTGTTATATGATGTTCAAACCGACGACAAAGGGGAGATAAATAGTGTATTGCTTCACTCATGTCATTTAGCTTCTTATCTAAGCTAAAGCGAGTTACAAATTGTGTACAAATTTTGTAAAAATCCTTTTAGTCGTGAGAAACATGAAGAGTGCTACACCTCAGTACAAATATTGTACAGGGTTAATACAGGCAAGTTTGAGAAAAATTCAAGAGATAATAAAGACTATCCTACAATTTTCAAGGACTAAAAGTTTATGAAAAATCCTGATTTAAGTATTAAAATTTTTCCTCAGAAATGCTAGGCTGTGAAATCGGAGAAATTAGTACTAGAAAATTAGTATAAAATGATTGTGCCTTTATTTGGTGCAGCATTTGCTGTTAAGTCTCTACAGTAAATAGAAGAATTCAAAGACTTTTCAAGGCATTTTAGATATTTCCAAGTACTTTTCAAGGCATATTTAATTTTCAAGGACATTTCAAGAAAGCCCCTTAAATTCACGTACTTTTCAAGCCTGTGCGAACCCTGACAATAGAAGTTCAAAGACCATAGTGGAGAGCTGCATTCTCCTTTTGTTTTTAGTTTTATGCAATTTTCAGCCTCCATATACAGAGCTGGACGTTTCCTACTATTACCAGTGCATCTGACAAGTAAACCATTTGTTTTATGTGTAAACATGAAAGTTAGATACATGTATAATCATTCATAGCGGGAGGAGTCATGAAGAAAAAGGTTAAAATGAAAAACCAAATTCCTAGCTAGGCTTTGTACCTGAGCAGGTAGATATTCCCATAGAAATTCAAAAACACAATTCCATGATTTTTCCATGATTTTCCATGATTAACAAGGTAATCTCCATGACTATTTAATGCAGGGCCTCCAACTTCCCCTTTAGCGGCATCTTCACCATGCAGAGCATAGATGCCGAATGCAGAAACAGTAATGTTTTTAAATAAGCATGCTTGTAGACTATGCATGCATTTTGAAATCATTAAAACTTGAAACCACTAGTAGCCAGAACACTAGCTGTCAGACACACAAGTATTGAGTGTCTGACAGGTAGTTTTCTGGCTACTGGTAGTTTCGTCAAATTATTTCACAAAATTCCACGATTTTTCCATGATTATTCAGGTTTTTTCAAATTCCATGCTTTTTCCATTCATGGAACCTTTTTTCATGCTTTTCCAGGTTTTCCATGATTTACAGAGCTTGTGGGAATTCTGGATATAGCAAAGTCAGCCATAGAATCCTGACAAAGTTCTCTCATAAATATATGTACAAATAAATCGCATATCAATAAAAGTAGAATTTCATTTAAATATAAAAACGAATATTAATTGAGCCGTGACATGAGATTTTCTACAATATGGAATTTTGACAAGTGTAGACTCAGATGAGCCTGTGTAGCCTCCCGTTAATCTTAGAAACTCCAAATGCTGTTTGGTCAGTAGCTTAACACTCATAGCCTATTCAAGCGACTATCACAGGCTCTGATCAGACTGCGCATATGCACAGGCTGATCTGAGGCTTTGCTGGTCGAACATACCACATTTTTGGAAATCTTATGCTGTGGCTCAATTAACACATGCAACATATTAGTAATTAAGAACATATAAAATCATTTCAGTAAATAAAATGAATATGTAATATGAATATAAAGCTTAACAATAAAGAATATGTAAAGTACATGTACATGTAGCTTTGAAAAGAATCAACAATATTCATCTATACAATATGAATAAACTATATCCCTCACCGGAGTTCCGGGCTAGGATATGCTGTGCTAATAAAAGTCGGATTTTAGCAGTAACAGACATTTTAGGCCAGAATTTTTTTATTGGCTGATTTACGAACCCTCCTACTGTAATTTTCCGGAAAGTAGAAAACAAAAATTCTAAAATTATTTTTTTAAATTTGATCCGCCGACTCAAAATATTGTTTGTTTAGTGAAAAAAGTGCATATTACTGAGGCTCTGTCTGTGAATTTTTGAGAGTGACACTGTTAAAATGGATTGTTGTGTCCAGAGTTTTAGGAAAATGATGAAATATTAAAGATTTTATACAGTTTGTTGATTTACCTTACTAGTTTTCCTGTTTTTCTGGAAATCTTTTAAAGAAAAAAAAGCTAAAAATGACAAGCCAAAAAAGCTCTGAAAATGACCAGTCAACTGGTCATTTTCAGAGCTTTTTTTTCATCCCCCTGACCCTAAATCTGAAAAAAAATCCCCAAATCATTAAAAAAAATCTGGCCTTATTCATTTTGAGTAAATTGTCTTGTGAGGAACAATTAGGTGAATGTTGCAAGTACAAAATATAGTTCAGAAGAGGTCTCTGGTTTACAGGGTTTCTTCCTTAGGTTTGGTTGCCATTAACTTCAGCCTAGCACAACCGTATGTGTAGTTTTGGTAAAGGTCGTTATAAATAACAGTTATATGAAATTATTTGAGCCGTGACCTGTGATTTCCAAGAATGTGGCATTTTGACAAGTGAAGACTCAGACCAGCCTGTACAGTCCACTATAAAGCTTAGAAACTCCCAATGATGTTGAGTCAGTAGCTCAACAGTCATAGAATATTCAAGGGACTAAGAAAAGCTCTGAACAGACTGCGCATACAAGCAGGCTTGTCTTAGCTTTTCCTGGTCGCGCATACCACATTTTTGGAAATCTCATGTCACAGCTGATTTTGAATTTGTGCTTATTATTTAGATGTTATTCTATTTAGCTCTGGTTTGTACGTTATTCACCAAAGTATAGCCTGTTGTGCAATTTAGGAGGAACGTTAGAGTGAATTAATTTTGAAATTGGGCCGCTGGTTCAGGAGGGGCTGTATTTAAAGATATGTTGTCTATTTTTAGCTCTGGTGGTCATTTTGTTTGGTGGAGGGGAATCGTTTGAGCAATATTTGAAATTTCAGGAGATGTCATTTTTATTTGTTTTTTCTTCTTCTTCCTCTATTTTTGGACCTCAGAACCTATTTTATTAAGCGAAGCAGAATCATTTATGCAAATTTGGTAGAGGGTTTAATTGGAGACATTTCTGTGGAATTTATTTAAATTTGGACCACTGATTTAACGGAAAAATAATGAATGCTGATGGAATTGACATCTTTGAACAACTTTGAAAGAAGACCATTAAACTTCTGTCAAAATTGGTGAACCTCTACCCAGTAGTTTAGGAGATATTTAAGTTGATTGTTTAACATCTTTGCAAGCCAAGGGTACTAAGTCCACTTTGTTCCTTATGTGTAAAGAACGAAGTGGACTTAGTGCCCTTGGCTTGCGTAAGGAACGAAGTGAAAAAAGTTGGCTTGCGAATATGATTGTTTACAGACACTTGACACACATCTTGTGATCGCAAAACTCGACTTAAGCTTGAGTGAAAAGTAGCACAATGTGTCATGCCTCGATTACCAAGGGTGATGAACAACACTCATACATGTATCATTAAGCTATCCAGCCACTGTATAAGCGGCAACTTTAATATTGATATCTGGACGTGGTTTTGTCCTCTCCCGAAATGTCTCTAAAGCCTCTTGACAAATAGTATAAGTCCAGAACAGACTGCTCCTGGGGAGTGGTCTGTTCTGGGTCCACATTGTATGTCTCTTTTCTTATATTAACCAAAAATATTATCAAATATATGCAGCAAACGACTTACACAGACAACATTTTCAAATACTTTTAGTTTTGCTGGTGGTTGTAAGATTAATTTTCAGCTTTTAAAATATGTCTATGGTAGACAAGTCCTAATAACATATTCATCAGGGCCGTAGGAATAGGGGGGGCACGGGGGGCCGTGCCCCCCCCCCCCCCCCCCCCAATAATTTGCACAAATATGCCCCCCCCCCCAAAAAAAAAAAAAATTAAAAAAATCAAAAAAATTTATGTGTGCCCCCCCCAATCTGTAATGTGTGACCCCCCCCCCCCCCACCCCCAATCTGTAATTGCTTCCTACCGGCCTGTTCATGGGGTGGCGCCTATACATTGGCCGAATAGCTTAATAATAAATATACAAGGAAGCTTTTAGAGTTTTCAGTAAAATGTATAAAGTTATGCAATTTGCACACATGGCTTACTAATAACAATTTTAGAAAACATTGAATTATACAAAAAACAAGCACATAATAATCCAATAAACCAATTTGCAAAAAAAAAAAGTTGATTGGCCAGTCGAATTTTACTGCTAAAAATGGATCCATAGTGTTCACCAGTGAAGCTTAAAGAACAAGTTAATCACTGCATTAAAAGAACAAGGTAACATTTATATATTATCTGTTCAAATGTATTTGAATCTGCAGCCAAAAACATTTGAATTAAAAATCTACACATACGTTCACTGTCTATTTACACAATTCATTTATAAGTTTACAATGCTTTGTTTGTTTGATTCTTTACGTCTCATCAACAATCTTTCAGTTATATAGGGACAGATCTTCTGGGTTGAACCAGTACTAAGCTAGGATAAATGAGTCTTGCTCAAGGACCACAAGGCAGTGACGCCGATGAGGCTCGAACCCCCGGCCCCTCGGTCTCGAGTCAAACACTCTACCACTGAGCCACTGCACTCCCTAGTTTACGATGCATTATTCCAATACTCATAAATATGTCACAATCAGTATACCTTTATCTATGCATACATACATATACATACAAACATAAAATATATTTATCCATATGTAATTATATAATCCTAAAAACAGTTTACAAATCTATATCTTTACACATCATTTCCAAATAATACTCAACCCTATTCCAACAAGTCATGACTTACCACTTGCACATGAATATAAAATGCATGAGCCATGTAGTTTTGAAAGAGGGGTCCAATTTCGACATTTTGTTTTGTTTTTTATGAGGAGAGGGAGGATCCAAATACCACTATCAGCAGGCCATTATCAGGGTGCCCACTCTTAGTCTGAAATGAAATTCCCTGACATTTCACTGACTTTTCCCTGACCAAATTTTTTCTCTGACCATTCTACCGGGATTTACTGCCTCCTACACCCCCTCCTTACTGTGTTCAGTTCCACCTGTGTTATATTAATTAAAAACTAAATCATTAAAATGTTCAGAAATATGTTGTTTTTTAAACAAAAAGACAAACAACAGGCTAATTTCTCTGACCATTTTACAGAATTCACTGAATTTTCACTGACCTTGAAGAAAAAACTAATTTTCCTGACTTTTTTCTGACCAGTGGGCACCCTGATTATAGTTCCACCAGCGAAACTCCATTTAAATGGCGTTCCCCTGGCGGGCCCATGATGACCCTACAATGAATGCTGGCTTGGTAGCTTTGCGATTTTTAGAGGATCCGGATCAATATTGCTAGAAAACCCTATATTTTTGTGATTTTTCAGGGGGGTCTGCACCCCTGCTCCCCCCCCTCCCCTCTGGCTCTGCGCATGGCAGCAGACACAAAAATAAGATATTTTAGGACAAAAATGTTCTTAGGTAGTCCATATTGCAAACAATATGGACCCAGATCATATCGTTGCCTAGCAGGGTTTATAGCGTTTGCTTCCATGAAAAATTTAGCTTGAAGTGCACTTGAATATATGCAGTTGACACTTAAAGCATACAGCACTTTCCACACGAAAAAATGGAGGGGTGATGGTTTAATCCCTTTCTGTACAGGAAACCCCTAACAGGTATTGTGACAAACAATGAATATCCTACACTGTTAGTTAAGGTAAAAACAGCCCTCAGTGACAGAAATACATCATAATTGGGAATTAACAACCTGTGACCCCTTCAACTACATGTATATAATGGACAATCCCATCCATATTTTTTTTATCTGTGTGGGACAATCCATCAGAATTCATTCTGGGTACCCATAAACAGGTACTTTGACAAACACTTACAGTGATGACCCAGATATAATGCCACATAATGCAGCATTTCTGCAGGGTCTGCACTGTTTGCTGAGGTACATGTAATAAACAATCTTCATGGACAGAAACACATCATTCTATAGCAATTTTGACCTGTGATCCCTAAAAACACAAAATAGACTTTCCTAATACTTATTGTATCATTATGTTTTGGACAATCCATCAGAATGAAAACATGGAAAAGGGTCAAAGGGCGTACATGGATCAACTATGTTCAAGATTTCAATGTTTTTATCTGGGATGCTTCTAAATAGCCTTAACAGTGGTTTTACAATCACTTAACCCTTTTCCTGGCACCAAGGTTATACAACTTTTATCATGCTCAACTAAACTAAGCATGAAATATATCATGCTCATACATGTCAAAATGCCAACAATTGTTGGCATTTTAACATTTATTAGCATGATGAATAAAACATATAAGAGTTTGAAAGCAAGAAATGTCTTTATTTTTCCGTATTTTAGTTTTTATTAGCAATGGAATTTCATGCTCAGTTGAGTTGCATGAAAAAAGTTTTATAACCTTGGGGCCTGATGAATCTGGATTTATTCATTTTACAAAAACACTGAAGATCCAGATCAGCTGGCTTCTGATGAAGCCATCTGTGTGTGTGTTTTGTTGCGTTACGTCCCAAGTCAACAGCTATGGTCATTGCGGGCCGGTCAGTTCACCTAACCGCACTTTTTCCTGGGCAGGCTTGAACAAGCGGTTAACCAGTAATTTGTGCACATACTTTCGCTTGTAACTGACAAACAACCAATGATGAAGCCATGTTAACCTGCAGCATTCCAGTTATAAGTATGCATTTTCTATTAGACTGAAAACTCTGTTGATCCTGATCAGATGAAGCCATCTGATCAGGATCAACAGAGTTTTCAGTCTAATAGAAAATACATACTTATATCTGGAATGCTGCAGGTTAACACAAACCATGCAAATTGGGGAGCAGTGTAGTACAATACAAATTGGGGAGGAGTGTAGTACATTACAAATTGGGGAGCAGTGTAGTACAATACAAATTGGGGAGGAGTGTAGTACATTACAAATTGGGGAGCAGTGTAGTACAATACAAATTGGGGAGGAGTGTAGTACAATACAAATTGGGGAGGAGTGTAGTACAATACAAATTGGGGAGAAGTGTAGTACAATACAATTTGAGGAGGAGTGTAGTACATAAAAATATTCAGCATGACTTGTGGCCTTGTCTCCAGATTTCAGAAACTGTATTGCAAGAAAAACTATTATATACATTACATGTACATGCACCTATAAACACTACATTATTTGTACATTGTAAGTACAATCTACACTTTTAAATGCCGAGAACTAGACAAACAAAAGTTTTGAGTGTAAAACTGTATTTTTTTTTCTTACCCATTAGTTTAAACACATGTTTTGGGTGCTATAAAGAACTGTCTCATTGAGACGGTTCTTTTGTGTACCCACAACATATGTTTTGGTTGAGAAATAAGAAAATTATTTTTTAATATGCACTCTTAGCTAAAGGCCTGTAAATGTACCCTTATACATGTCAGTAAGTCAGGCCTCTAGATAAGAGTGTGTGATAAAAAACATTTTTCTTCTTTTTAAAATCGAAACATATGTTGTGGGTACTCAAAAGAACTGTCTCATTGAGAGAGTTCTTTAGAGTACCTTAAGTGATATTTATATTGATAGATAAGAAAATATTTACAATTTCAAACTCATTATTTTGGTTTATCTGGGTCTGCGGTATTAAAGCATCCTTCCTTAAGCAAGATTTTTTGACAAAGTCTGTGAATGCTTAAGACAGGTGCTTGCTAAATATATGGTCCACGGTAGAAATAAAAATGAGGCTTTACAACTATTTCAATGAGGAATTCTTCCTATATTAACTACCCTCTAAATTTAAAGCAAAGAAAACTTCATTGTGATTCATCATGTACATAATAAACATAGGTCCAGATAAGGATAGTTTGTAAATATTTCTTTACTCATCAATTTAAACATGTTTTTGGGGTACTCAAAAGAACCGTCTCATTGAGACGGTTCTTTTGAGTACCCACAACATATGTTTTGGTTGAGAAATAAGGAAAATACTTTTCCAGTACGCACTCTTATCTGGACTTATGAATAAAAACACTAAACTCCCATCCATTAGCTCAAAATAAATATTTTTTGGCAAAACGTTGTGAATATTTAGTTAAATTTTACATATAATTTTTTTTTTTTTTTTTTAGGGAGCGCAGTGGCTCAGTGGTAGAGTGCTTGACTCGAGACCGAAGGGTAGCGGGTTCGAGCCTCACCAGCGTCACTGCGTTGTGGTCCTTGAGCAAGACACATTTATCCTAGCTTAGTACTGGTTAAACCCAGGAAGAACCGTCCCGCATAACTGAAAGATTGTTGAGTGGACGTAAAGAATCAAATCAAACAAATCAAATCAAACATATAAATTTTAACAATATGTTTGTGGTGCTTAAAAGCACCATCTCAATGAGACAGTTCTTTTGAAAACCTACCAGCACCCTAGATAAGCAGCGTATTTGCGTAAATACGCAAGTGAAATCCTCAAAAAAGCAATTAAAATGAATTGTGTGCGTACCGAAAAGCAATTCTAACAATTGGTATGCAATTACATGCGATGTCATTGCGTACCATTTGGTCCATTTTGTTTCCATTTGGGTAATAAACAAAAGCCAGTCTGGAATTGATTTTTTTTTTTACCAGCGACGCAATATAACTCCAGTTTTAATGAATAAAATAACAGTGTCCAGTCCAGCATTTCGCAGAAAAACACTATGATGAAAGTGAAACTTTGCAACGTGTACACGCTCGAATGTCAACAAGGGGATGAGATTTGCTTCAGGTACAATAAAATCTGTTAGTTTGATACTTTAGAAAGGCAGACGATAGGTATGAATAAATATGCAAGCACATTCCCGATGTCTTCATGCAATAAGAAAACGTGTAATCACAGAAAAAAATGTGGCGTAAAAAATATGAAAATACCCAATTGTTTTGCAAGTATGCAATTGAGGATAACCAGGTTGCATAAATACCCAATTGACCCAAAAGCCTATCTAGGGCGCTGACCTACAATATAATTTGGTTGAGAAATAAGAAAATTAGTTCTTTATTTAGTATTCTATTTCAGAGCCTGCCCATCAATGACGTCTCCCCTGTATAAACATGCATCACACCTGCATGATCAAACTTATGCATTTTGAGTCAAATTCTCCAGGTACAGCAAAATAAGCCTAGTTCTTTGCTCTAATATGCTTACATTCAGGCCGGACACGTTTAAAAAGCATTGCCCAAAAACATTACATTGATGTGGCCTATTTCTTGTATTATATACCTTATACATGAAATCATGTAAAACAAAATAATCAAATAATCAAATATTTAATTCATTCAACTGTTTTTACATTTCAATTATAAGCACATTTTAAAATTTGGAATGCGAAATTACAATTTGCCATGGCACAGTGCATTTATGATGTCACAAAAATGACAATAATTATTTTTGTTCCTTGAAATGTCAATTTTTTCCTAAAAATGTTGAAATTCAGAAAAACAAACGTTTTGCCATTAGGAATATGAACCAATATCGGCTGCCAAAACTGGCTGTTAATCTTTGTATGGTAAATGTTCTAAAACTCCGAACACTACTTGCCTGCAAATAAAGACTTAGACAAACAGTTCAGACCCAGATCAGACTGCTTCTGAAGAAGCAGTCTGATCAGGGTCTGAATTGTTTGCATTTCTGACAAGATATTAGTAAATTCCAGTGCTGAAAAGCAGCATTTTCTTTGAGAGCAGAAAGAGAAACTTTTTCAAAATTTTAGAACATCTACTGTAGATTGGTTTTGTCTTGGCAAACAGTGAAACCCAATATGAAATGTTTTATTTGGGCCTCGATGCAACAAAACCTGTCTTCGGGGTTTCTGAAAAAGCGAGACTCAACCCAGTCTCCTCAGCTACAGAGACTAGCTAGAAAATTGAAATTTCGCTTGAAGCATGCTTAGATATGTTACTTTCTAAAAAGCGAATAACAAAGGCGCTGATCAGACTGTGCGCATGGGCTGGCTGGTCTGCGCCTTTGTTGTTAGCAACCCACAGAAGACAGGTTTTCTCGCATATAGGCCCATTTAATCTGGGTCTTCAATCCTTTCTAAAGTTCCCCTTTAGGGGTTGCTGTTCTTCCCAGGTCTAATATGCTTAAACTCCAAATGTGACTTCAAGCCTGAAATGTTAAGAAAACATTGCCCACAAACATTACATTGATGTGGCCTATCTCCTGTATGAAAAGCCTTATGCTTCTTCAAGTTCAATAGATATGTGAAACTTCTATCGCAAAGTTCACATGGGAACGACTTTTCTCTAGTATGAACGAGCGTGTGCCTTTTCATGGCAGCCTCTACAGCATACCGCTTCCCACAAAATTCACACTCGTACGGCTTCTCTCCAGTATGAACAATAACATGCTTATTCAAATTCACTTCCGAATTAAATCTTTCCCCGCACGTTTCACAAGTATACGGCTTTTCTTCGGTATGAACAAGCATATGCTTATTCCTGTTGAACGCCTGCGTAAAACTTTTACCACAATAATTGCAGACATAAAGCTTCACTCCTGTATGTGATATCTTATGCCGCCTTAAATTAGACGTTTGATTAAAACGCTCGCCGCAAATATCACACTCATAAGGTTTCTCTCCCGTATGAATCATTGCGTGTTTATTCATATCTCCCGCTCTGAAGAAAGATTTACCACAAGTTTCGCAGATGAACGGTTTCTCCGCTGTATGTGCTAGCTTATGCTTCCTCATACTTCCTTTCTGCACAAAACTTTTACCGCAAGTATCACAGGTATAAGAGGTTGTTGCCGTGTGAAGCAGCATGTGTTGTTTCATGTTCGATAAATGATTAAACGTTTTATGGCAAAAATCGCAATTATAAGGTTTTTCCCCGGTATGGATTAGCTGATGTCTCTTCATGTCGGATGATTGGGTGAAACATTTCCCGCACGTGTGACACGTGTAAGGTTTCTCTCCGGTATGTAGAAGGAAGTGTTTCTTGAGATTTGAAGGCGTCGTAAAACGTTTTTCGCAAATACCACACGGATGTCCCTTCTCATGTGTATGGCTTATGATACGCTCCCTCATCTTTGGTTATTGGGTAAAGCTTGACCACAAGTCCACAACTTCTCACTGAGCAAGAGTTTCTCTCCTGTATGGAATAAAATAAAATATCTATCATGAGTCAGTGCCTGACCAAACCATCAAAATGACGTACATTAAGTAAACATTATATAAACACATACATGTACTATGTTATACAGGCCTTTAGTTGAGAGTGCATAGAAAAAAAATATTTTTCTTTATTTCTCAACCTAAACATATGTTGGGGGTACTCAAAAGAATTATATCAATGAGCACCCGCAACATATGCTAAAACTGATGGCCAAGAAAATATTTACAAATTTATGCACAAAAATAATTAAGCTGCGACATGTGATAGTCAACAATGTGGTATTTTGACAAGTGTGATGAGCCTGTGCAGCCCCCTTTTAAGTGTAGAAACTCCAAATGTTGTTCAGTCAGTAGCTTAACACTAATAGAATATTCAAGCAACTAGCAAAGGCTCTGATCAGACTGTGGGTATGAGCAGACTGATCTGAGGCTTTGCTGGTCGGTCGCACATACCACATTGTTGGAAATCTCATGTCGCGGCTCATTTATATTTTTGGGGCGTTAATTTGTAGATATTTTCTCGCCCATCAGTTTTAACATGTGTTGCTGGTTCTTTTGAGTATCCACAACACATGTTTTGGTTGATAAATAAGAAAATTAATTTTTTGTTACACACTCTTAACTAAAGGCTGTATAATAAATCAAGGCAATGATTCAGATCAGCATTGACCTGTACATATTCTGATCTTTGTTTTTTTGTTTTGTTGCTTTACATCCCAAGTCAACAGCTATGGTCATGGCAGGACGGTCAGTTCACCTAACCACACTTTTGAACATGCAGTTAACTGGTACTTTGTGCACATACTTTAGCTTGTAACTGACAACAACCCTTCTTGAATGATACAGCGGAAGGGAGGAGAATGACCATAGAAATTATTTCAAGATCAATCGTCACGAAAGAATGGGACCGGGCCAGGATCAAACTTGCGACACCTGGATCTGCAGTCAGACTCGCATCTGTTGCCAGACACGTTACCGACTCACTACGCTGCCCGGTACATATTCTGATCTGAATCAAATTTAATCCAGTTAACATAAAGACATTAAATCTGAAGTCCTGTAACCTTTTGTTTGTTTATAATGCTGCTTTACATCCTAGTCAACAATATTTCAGTCATGTCACCAACTACAACTTACAAAATGTCTGTTGATCTGTTGATACTAGGGATATGAGGATTAACTGAAAGAATAGATTAATCAGTATATTGGACATACACCGAAAAATCTCTATACAATATATTTCACTATCGATTACACAAAATGCAGACCTCGATAAGGTGTCCATATTTTGCATTTGTTTCCCAACAAAACATACATGACATGTATATTAGGAATGCTCATTGGTGATGTTTCCAATGATTACCCACAATATATGGGCTTTATCGAGAAAAAAAAGAAGATTTTGTTGCATGCAGTCTGATCAGCGCCTGCAGGGATTTTCCTAGGCCTGATTTGGGGCCGAATATCGGTTCCTTCCCAAATATTAAAAGTAGGCAAAACAGGTGTTTATTAGTTCTCTACAATTTGGTGAAAATTTCATGAAAATCCATGGGATACAAAAATAGCAAGGTTACATCTGTGCATGAAAATTTGCATAAAAATATGAATGAAAACATGGTTTCATTCACAATTTAATGCAAATTTTCAAGAATTTTTATCATGTTTATGAAGTGCAATTGAAGCAATTGATTTCTTATATGCTTTTTAATTTATTTAAAGTGTAGACTGCATCAAGTTTTCCAAATTTTTATGATCCAATTGTTTTTCCCCAGATTCAACAGGCTCCAGGCCCCGACTGGAAGCGTAAAGAAAATCCCTGGTCTGTGTTATCCACTACCTGCAAATTATTATAATACCAATACTTTCTCCATGCAAATTTTCAGTATCACAACTAGTCTCTGCAGCTGAGCAGAAATGGTCTCAAACCCATAAGACAGATATTATGTTGACGTGGCTCATATCATGTTTCATAAAAATAACAATATCACTATTTTATACAGTAAAACACGGGTTTAGATAAATAACAATTTTCAGCATAAAATTGTAAATATTTTCTTGCATAAGTTTTGGGTGCTCCAAAGAACACTCTCAATGAGACAGTTCTTTTGAGCAACCACAATATACACTGATCAAAATATTTAAAGGAACACCTGATGATTTTCAATAGGTGGCAATGTTAACCCCTGTCCAATAGACAAGTGTATATTTCACTAGACTATAAGACAGAAGCCCAGTTTCTTTTGCCATTTGTGCTACGATAGTCAAAGTTTTGGATCAGAAAAAGTTTTTGATAAAATAAGTGCTGCTTAAGTTCATGGCCCAAATTTTGTAATTTTTAATTTTCTTGAAAATGACAATTTTTTCTGGAACTCTGTAGAATCTTCCGAATTTGTGAATAGCGTAACCTTCTGCATTATTGAAAGTGTATTGACAGTACAGAAATGATGTTGTTGTGGTGCTTCATTAAAACATCCTCTTAAAATTTGGTTTTGAAAAAAGTGGTATTTTTAAAAAAAAAACATTTTTACATAAAGCGTTCCATGGAGATTTCTGGAAAGGGATTACTTCATTTTTAATAACACGCATCATCCTTGATGGGTAACAAAATTAATCACAGGACAAACATATTATTGCCTTATTAACCCAACTCTCGATATGAGTCAGACTATGAGTGACTTTTTATTGTGATCAATGGCAAAATACGCAGTGTTCCTTTAAATATTTTGAGCAGTGTTTATGTTTTGGTTGAGAAATAAGAAAATTATTTTTCTGTTACCCACAATTAACTAAAGGCCTGGTAAATGGTCTTATCTAGCACTTATTTTTGTTTGTTATTATGCTTTACATCCAAGTCAACAATTTTTCAGTCATTTTGGGATGATTTCATGAACCAGTTCTAGCAGTACATAAAGTGTCTTGCTCAAAGACACAACACACTGAACATGGTGACTCCGCTGGCTGTGAGTCTCAAACTTAGCAACCCTTCAATCCCCAGTCTAACACTCTACCAGCAGAGTGACTGTGTTTGGCTTCTAGCACTACAACAAATGTACTTAACCCTTTATGCACTTATGGACCCTTCCTCCTGATTTGATACATGTACAATAAGCTAGGGATGGTCCATTGCGTATATGGAGGGGTCACAGGTTATGATTTCTTGCTCCGAAGTTTGTTTTATGTCATCACAAAGATTGTAGAACCTGATGAAATGCCGCATAATGAGACTTTTGATTTCATCTGGGTCTTCACTGTTTGTCAAAGTACACATTTAGGAGTCACTAGAATGGCTGTTCTGTTCCTGTTACAAGTCTTATGTTTCTATAACTCTCTGCTTGGTAATTATACATGATTTTTCTTGTCCTCTGCTGATTTTGTCAAAATCAACTTTTTAAAAAAGAATTCAGGAATACCATCTGGGTGTCAAACAGTTTGGATCAAGATCAGACCCAACAAACTGTCGGTCCTAATCTGGGTCCAAACTGTTTGCAAGGTTATCAGCAGTTGACAAAATCTGCCGCTGACAGGCAGAGAGTTAACAGGCTATGTGTTTTGATTTTATTAATCAATTTGAAAAAAGGCATGTTTGTGTTACTTTTCTTTTTTGCTGGATTTGATTCTTTACATCACAGTCAACAGTTTTTCAGATATGTCGGGAAGGAGTCTTCCTAAGCTGAATTGAACCAGTACTAAGCAAGGATAAATGTGTCTTGCTCAAGGACACAACACAGTGACATCAGTGAGGCTGGAACCCGCGGCCCCTCGGTATCGAGTCAAGCACTCTACCACTGACCCACTGTGCTCCCAAGTTTGGGTTCCCTTTCACCTTATCAAAATTAAGGTGGGGTGAGCAGGGTTCATCCTAGGATGGGCCCGATCCATTTTGTGGGAAATCTATTAATGTTTTGCTAAAATGGACTTTATTTTTGGCTGGGCCCCATATACAAGCTATTCAAATCTCATGTCAATTATGCTCTAATGTGGATATTAAGGATTCTTGGGTCGATCAATTTTTGCAAAGGGCCCATAAAAATTTCAAATGGCCCATTAAAATTTGGAAATTTGCATGTATTTGAATGGGATATGGGCCATTGGCCCATTTCAAGGGCCCTTCATCATTTCGGGCTAGGATTAACCCTGGGTGAGGGAGGGGGCAGTAGAAGATATGTCAACAGTGTTTAACCTGGACAGTGAAAAGTCTGGAATTTTTACTCTCACTGCCCTATAACAAATTCAGCAGTGGGCTTTTTCTAAACTCTTTGCCTACTGGGAATTTTTTTTATTTTGTCTGCTGATATTTTTCAAAATAATTTAAAAAAAATATATTTCAGAAAACCTTCAGAGTGTGAAACAGTTTGGATCCAGATCAGGCCCAGCATATTGTCCAGCCTGATCTGGGTCTAAAATGTTTATCAGTAGACAACACTAGTAGGCCAAGAGTTAACTTAATTCTAGTAAATTAAGTATACTTTTGAAAAAAAATCCCCAGTTAGCGAACAAAATTGCTCAGTAAAACATCAGAGTGTGAAACAGTTTGGATCCAGATCAGGCCCAACATATTGTCCCAGGGACCAAGCTGGCCAAGAATTTTAGGGAGAAGTGACTTCTCCTTGCAGGAAAATTAGGGAGAAGTGACAGTCAGATAGGGAGAAGTTATAGCGCAAAATTACCGCATTTTCTGTCAATTTAGAAGCAAATTAGCCATTACACATACTATTGCCATTTAATGGAAGGGAAACACAATGCAGTGGTAGTAGATTGTCTGATAATGTCACAACAGCTTGCATTTGTGTGGTGACAGAATGAAAATGAGTCTCCCTAACAAAAAAAAAAAAATTTTTTTTTTTTTTTTTTTTTTTTTTAGGGAGACTCCCACTTCTCCCTGGGTCCCGTTTAGGGCGAAATTTCGGCCCCTAGGGCGACTATTTCGCCCTAGTCGCGCCCTAGCTTGATCCCTGATTGTCCTGCCTGATTTGGGTCTGAACTGTTTATCAGCAGACAACACTAGTAGGCCAAGAGTTAATTCTAGTAAATTAACAGGACTTTAGTTAAGAGTTTGTAAAGGAAATTTAATTTTCTTAATTCTCAACCAAAACATACATGTACGTTGTGGGTACTCAAAAGAATCAACTCAATGAGACGGTTCTTTTGAGCACCCAAAACATATGTTAAAACTGATGGGCAAGAAAATATTAACATTTTTACGCTGAAATTTTGTGTTTGTCTATAATCTAAACCTGTGATTAAGTATACTTTTGAAAAAAAATCCCCAGTTAGCAAACAAAATTGCACAGTAAAACATCATAAGGATGGCATGTCGCTGGTATGGAAACACCCACTCAAGTGTAGGGATCACACATGTTTTTTCATGCATTAACTTTTGCCGGGTCCCGAGGATGCTTTTTGAACACGAGGCCCATAGGCAGAGTGTTCAGCATCATCCGAGGGACACGACAAGTGTTAATGCAATGAAACAAACATGTGTGATCGTTATTCTTGCATATTTTACCTTATTCCAACCCAATTTGCATTGAAAACACTGATAAAACGTTAAATTGTCCATTTTCTTACACTGGATTTCTCTAAACAAAATGGCGTCGGCTATGTACTTTCGAACGTCATAATGTCACAACGTCATACCCGTACATAGCGTTTTCGCGAACAAAAACATCGACGAAATGATCAGTCTGGTCCGCAAAGCTTTCCATATATAACGTCATGCATATAATGAAGGGTTCATTTTAAGTATTTTCAAGTTCAGACCCATGTTCAAACAGCACGTGAATCTCCTGATTTGATCGTGGATTTTCGTTTATTTGACAATGGGTGTAAACAGCTATACGAATAGACATCTATGCAAGAATATACTGATCATCAACTCCACATGGTATTGGGATGTGTATAGGTCCACAGGTTTAGATTAACAAAAAATTTCAAAGTAAAGTTTTAAATATTTCCTTACCCATAATTTTTAGTATATGTTTTGGGTGCTCAAAAGAACCATCTCATTGAGACGGTTCTTTTGAGTACCCACAATATATGTTTTGGTTAAGAAATAAAAAAATAAATTTTCTGTTACGCACTCTTAACTGAAGTCCTGTAGGTCTGTCTGTTTTTGGTAAGTTTCTATAAATAGAACTGAATTAGACTGGTTGGAAAGTGAATAATGAATATTTTAATAAATTTAACGTATTTTTAAGTATATTTCTATAGACGAGTCCAAACCCTTTGTCACAATTCAATTTCATCCGGAACACTACGTTCTTTATCTGGAAGCTGGTAAATACTCTGGTTGGCAATAAACTGTTGTTTACCTGTATCAATTGGACACAGAAACGGCAAATGTTTTATAGTGATTTAAAACAAATTTATCATAAAAAATAATTCAAACGACTGCTTCCCAAAGTTTGATCATGGCCCTATCAAATGATGTGCTTTTCACACATTTTATCATCATTTAACAAAAATACCGGAGATTGAAACGGCCGTCATGCAGTGTTAGATTTAGGCTTGATTTCTATTGCGTCCCTGGGACCCAGGGCATCAACAAAAGTTGATTGAGTCCCATGTAAATTTTACTGAGTCCCAGAAAGTTTCCCAACCTATTTTTTTTTTTTTTTTTTTTTTGCAATATTAAACAGAGAAGTTAGCTAAAACTATCAATTAACTTTAATCTCAACATTTTCAGTTTACACTAAGTGATTGACGATCAATTAAAAAAAGCAAGAAAGAAGCAGACTTAGCAGTGATGGAGTCTTTTCGCTTTTAAAAAGTCTTTACTTGATGCACTAGACCAAGATTATTTTACTTGTGCCTGTTGAAAATCGCTGAACCTGTCCGTGAACGCATTTTTTAACGGATCAAAGTTCAAACATCGAATTGTGATAGTATTGGCTTCAGAATACACTTTATTAAGTTATTTAAATGTTTCTAGTGTGATTCCTCGAGACAAACGCCATTTGTACCCAGCAAATCGATTTTGGAAAAAACGTTAATCATTATTTATAGCTGAGCCTCGTTCTGATTTAAACCGTTGCTATGAACAAAGGATGTCGGAAAACCACAACTGAACACTATTTATAGCAGTCTCTTTGTGGTTTTGAAGCAAGACAGATATTCAAGGGTTTTAACTCTCTTCAGTCTTCACTATTAGTGAGCTGGTTTAAATGTGTTGAAAGTTGACTGCTTTTGATCTTGCGTTCCATGGACGCAAGCTACTTGTCTTTTTTGCGTACCAACGGCTTTCGTTGCGTATTTAGATATTATTACGGCGTAAACGCGAACACTGGTCATGGGACCAAAACACCGGAGTGGCCCTGTCAAAATCAAATAAAAACTAGTAAAATTAATATTTTTATAAAAAAAAATGATATTGTAAATCGATGTTGGATACTTATTCTACACATCAAAATCTAAACTTAGCGCTAAAATATCATAAGATATTTTTTTCTTGAATGTAAATGTTGGCTCAGCTGAATACTAAGGCATTGCATTGAGCAGAAGGTTTTTTGCCAACCACAATAAAGTCATGTGGTCAAAATTGTTATCACGTAGTCAATCAGCCCGGATGAAAACAATGACATTGGACTGGTCTGTATAAATTTTCTTCATTTAATTATCTTTTATTTTCTTTCTTTCTTTAGGTACTGGCTTGATCGTTACGGATCATTAAGCCAGGGAGTGCATATTTTAGAATTTTAAAAAAAATCTTTAGGCTGTGCTTTTTACTAATTTAGGAGTGCCCTAAAGTGAATTAACCACCAAAGGAGAAAGACTAAAATAATCCACTGTGGAATAGTCCGGGGGGGGGGGGGGGGGGGGGGGGAATTATTTGCCAAAAATCGCCTGTAGACTTTTTACATTCCCAATTTAGGACTTAGAAATCTGGATTGGTGGTTCACTCGGCTGCGGCTTTTAGACCCCCTGCGAGGAATAAAATCAAATTATTACTATTTATTATGATTTTTAATGTTGGACTAGTCACTTATTTAATTTTAGTAATGATATATCTCCTCCGAGGACGAATTTGAAAAAGATATATATTAAGGTTGGCACTCGGTGGCTGGACTGGGTAGGAGCTTTTAGATCCGACCAACTAAAACGAAAAAAAAAAGAGGTCGAGATGACCCGAGGCCGAATTAGACTTGGACCGAGTCGATAATAAAAACGGGGAGCAGGTGCAAAATCATTTTATAAAGCACTAAGTTTTGTACCGCAGAACTATCTACTATTCAACACATCTTTTAACCGTAATGAGAAAGTAAATCACGCATTAAATTAATAAAAATATAATCCAATAAACTCACATAGAGCAAAGAATTTTACGGGAAACAACTCCGTAACAAATGAAAGTTATATCTGAAACTGCAGTAAAGTAACAAGTATAAGCTTTCGCTAAAAGCTAGGTCTGCGATACTCATTTAAAATTGCTATTCTTTCTAAAAAATCTTATTTCTACCTGTCTATACTGGCCTCGATCTTAATTGAGCATTACACCAGGGAGTGCTAGTTTTGATAAAAAAAAAAAACAACGACAAAAAAAATTTTGGCTGAATTTTTCGGTCTTCCTATTTACCGACAACAGCCGTCAACAACCGACAACAACCGTCAACAACCGACAACACACCTATAAATAAGAAACAGTTTGTACCTTTTGATCCACAACCTCTGGAAAATCAATCTTTATTCTGAAACGGTTCTATGCTACATTAAAAAAAAGACAAACAATTCAAAAAAAGAATCTCTTGGTTTGAGCAAATGCCAGGAAACGAAAAAGAGTTTAAAACCTTAGCAGTGGTGGAATATTTGGGAATCTTTTCCGGAAGACGAAGTTTCAAAACACGGAAATGCACGAAAAACTAACCAGGAGTATGTAAGAACTTCTCTCCTAAAACCAAAGAAAATATTTTGGCAGCTGTAAAAACTAACAAAACTGCAAGAGAAATTTTTAAAGATCATCCACCACGTGATACACAAATAATTCACAATATTATGGAAAAATTGCAAAGAGAAAACAATCCTGGTAATCGTCAAAATAATGCTGATGGCATTCAAGCCATACTAAACCTCACGGCGGTCGAAAATCCTTTCGTAAGAGAAATTGTTCAGTTGGCAGAAAAACCGCATAATATAATCTGCTATACCGATAATCAGTTGAAACTTTTAGCAAAGGCAAGCAGAACATCAGTCATTGGTATTGACAGGACATTTAATTTAGGACCATGTTTTGTTACCACAACCGTTTTCCAAGATCGAAATATAAAACGAAAAGGAAAAGAAGTATCTCCCATTCTTTTAGGACCCATGTATCTTCATTGGGATGGAACTTTCCATACATACCAAAGATTTTTCAGTCATCTTTCTGCTGTAATTGACCAACCTTTGACTGATACAGAGTTGGGAGTAAGCAATCTAATTGTTGGTTCGATCGTAAAAAAGCTCTAGTCAAAGCAATTAAGTCTAGTTTTTGTGAAGCCAAATTGACACTTTGCACTAGGCATTTGGAGGAAAACTTAAAACGGCAATTAAAAAACAAAATCGGCATGCCTGACAAAGAATCAAAACAAATTGGAAATGAAATATTTGGGACAGATGGATTGATATCTTTAGACACAACAGTATCTTTTGCGGAAAAGGCATGCGATTTAGAACGAAAATACAAAGACAAAGTAGGGCCGTATTTGACTGAAAAACTTATACCTACAATCAAGGAACATGTTTTCAAAATTTATAAATCTGACACAAGATTACCTCTCAGTTGGAAGAATAACCATTGTGAAGCCATGAACCACATTTTGAAATTAAACTTAAATTCGAAACCAGCAAAAATACCAGAATTGATTAAGATGCTGCACAGAGAAATTTCTTTGCAAGAAGCATTGATTCGTGGAGCATTTATGGTCATGGTGATTATGAACTTTCTCCTGAAGCATCCTGTCTGAGAGTTCCATTAGCAGTCTGGAATCAAAAGAATGAAACTGAAAAATCTGCTCTCTTCAAAAAATTTATCTCTTTTGGAAATAAGAAAAATAATACCCACAACTGTCACTTCAACGGATGGAAACCTGGTGATTCCAAGAAAAACACCAGTTGCAAGAAAACCAGCGCAACCCAGAAAAAAGTCAGGGTGGATAAGACAGTTACCATTCCGAAACGTCAAAAAATATTTTAAACTGAGAAAATGTTTCAATGAGAAACAAAACAAAATTTACACAAACAACAACAACAACAACAATAAACTGACAAGGTCAGCCTTGTACTGCAGTAGACCTCTGGCACGGTCTAACAGCCTGTAAGTTAAAACTGCTGTACAAGAATTAATTTCTGAATTAATGAAATAATAAGGAAATTACTTCAGTACAGAACGTGTTGCACACCTCTGGCGCGGCCTGACAGCCCGTAAGTTAAGACATGGACTGTATTATACCAAGAGCTTTAATATGTCTGCACATAAGTAGACCTCTGGCACGGCCTAACAGCATGTAAGTCAAAACTTTTGTGCAGTATGCTAACATAGCTACACTTCTGACACCTCTGGCACGGCCTAACAGCCTGTAAGTGAAACAGTTGTGTGCAGCTTGTTTTAGTAGTTTTTAATAAATGTATAATAAAACAAATCTATAGTGGGGAAATCTGACCATCTTCTCAAAATTTGACAACATGGTCCACCACCTGATGAGACTCACTGAGGAGTCGAAATAGATTTATTTTATTTAAATATTACATCTATCCTATTATATCAGTTGAAAAAACTAAATACATATATGCTATAAAGAACGTATTAAAACATGCTACCAAGACTAGCTAATAAAAATAAAAACTTTATGTTGGTCAAATAAGCATTATGAAAATCACCAGGGTAAAAAATTTCCTGTATCCTGACCTTTATATCAACGCTTCAAGGGCACAAAAGCATAAAATCTCGTTTTATTTGGTAATATTTCTTTTAAAAAAAATTTGTTGTCGGTATTTATAAGTTTGTTGTCGGTTGTTGACGGTTGTTGACGGTTGTTGTCGGTTGTTGACGGTTGTTGTCGGTAAATAGGAAGACCCGAATTTTTGTTTAAATATGGAGTGCTCTAAACTCCTCTGTGGACTGGGTATTGGCCACAGAAGGAGACGGACTATTCCAATGTAGAATAAGAATTCTTCGAGGCATCACTGTATGTCGATGGGGGTATGAGACCCCTTACATCGAGCCCCGTACCACTCACAGAAATTGCCGAGTGATCTCACGCAATAATTTGAGCATGGAAATTAATAAATCTGTTTTCAAAAGAAGCATGATATCAATATCTAAATATCCTGAAAGTTTTGTAAAAATTGAATCTGTGGATTTGAGGAAAATTAACAATTATATATCGTATGGGTATGAAACCCTCTACCGCAAGTGAATATATAAGAATACTGTATAGATATGAAACGCAACGGCAATAAATGGTATCACAGATGATCGTTCATATACTTAAGAAATCTTCCAACGCATACAGTAAACAATATACTACAAAAGCTTAATTATTTCAAAAATGTTCAATATTCTGCTGTCAAACTAAAGCTTTATATTATTCACATCGTGTGTGAAAATTTCAGAACAATACCTTGGGTATTATGTAAAATACAGCTTATTTAATTTGAAAGGGTCAAAATCGAAAGTAGCAAAAATATTTGAATTTATGCTGAAATCTGCCTTTCAGTGAGGCAATTTTCATTTCTCATTCTGAACAATGGCAAACGTCATTTTGTAAAATTCACGGTGGGTCAGACTTCAAACTCATTGACGACCCTGCCATAAAACTTTCATTGGTAGGTCGGTGCCTGATGTTTGTCTTTTGCTTGGCCCGACTAGGGATTTTCATTAGCTTTGACTGTCTGTATGTTGAGAGCCATTTTCGCGTTGTTTCATCACAGTATGTTTATAAATTTGATTGTTTCCCCGTGATGATACATTCGATCAAGCAAGCCTCCACGCGAGCTTAACATTTTTTCTGACTTGACAACAGCAAACTATAGGGCGAATATTTGGCAGTAAAATTAATTTAAGCCCCAAGTGACTTCGGCTTAGTGTTCTAAGGCGGTGGTTATGTTGCTGTTGTATCATCCCATTGCTTTGTGGGGGTATGTTTGGCCTTTGTTCGTTGTGCATTACTAAGTGTCGTTTAGAGTTTTGCAATCATCTCGCCGGGGAAGAGAGAACTGGTTGTCTCTCTTTAATTGCCTTTTAATTCCATTTGACTGTTAGTGTTCATTGTCTCTTCCTCACGGTGCCGTGGGTTAGTCTGAATTGTTTGATTGTGTGATTTCCCAGTCATACTAACTTACTTTTTCATGTGATTATACTCAGTTCAACTTTAAAAACCCACACCACTATCATCTGGAGGGCTCTGTGTAAGCTAGTAGAATAAATATTTTACTATGTCCATCCTGCTACCCTACAGGTAATCAAAACCCAATCGAGCAGGTATGCGATGTGATTGTCAGGAATTATTTAATTACTTGTGTGTGCGTATTGTCTGCACAATTTTATAGATGTAAGAGATAGAAACTGCCAGATTTTTTTTTTCATTTTATGAATAAGATACAGACTGGCCTACCTTTGAAAATAATTCATATCTCATAAAAATAGAATACAATGCCAAATTGCTTTTTCTGTTTTCGGTATTGATTTGTTCTGTCATTGTTGTTTCTTACAAAAAGTGATAAATTTGCGACTTTCGTTTTTGAAATTTTCAACTCAAACCTCATGTTCTGAGTAAATTATCTCTGAAAATAACAATGCATTACCGGAAAACATTGTTCTAATTTATTCCAAAGTATTATTAAATTCGAAACTCAAGTTTTCAAGAAAATGCCAAAACAAAAGTGTATGCGTAAGAAGATTCCTTAGGTGTAGATGATTTTGACACATTTATTTAAGCGAGCACTTTAAATGTTGGTACTTATCCCATAGGCGAGCAGCAAATTGATGCTCCCGCAGGCCTGCACAATCTCGCCGAACCCCCGAACCACTCAGGAAAATTACCGTCAGGTTAGTGTCACGTGCAACTGTACCGTGGAATTTGAGATGCACGTTTCCAATACTTTCAAGAATAAGCTGGCAACAATATAAACGAAAAATCTAAATTTCTTAAAACCTTTAGACCAAGTATTTTTGATTGTTTTATTCTGCACTCACACTCGCATATAATTGTCATGTCGCATGTATAATGTAGTAAAGATAACTTTTGTGCAAAATTGCACAAAGTTTTTTCACAGTATCTCCACAAATATCTTCGATAGGGTTAGCACAGGATATGTAGTTATTTATCACATATGCGCATTCACCCCCCCCCCCCCAAAAAAGCAGAAGAAGATTATTTTAAGTTTAGGTCTAAGTCCTTAGCCGCTAGTACACCCACACCTTGTCAATGTGTCTGCCTATCGGCCTCGTGTCCAAACAGCATCTTTGAGACCCGGCAAATCTTAATGTATGAAAAAAACATGTCTGATCACTATATTATTAACTTTTATATCGAAGTTGTCGCATAACACTACTGAGTAATTTCTGTGAGAGGTTCTGGGGTTCGGAAATTGGCGAGAGTGCGCAGAATTGCCATATCCTTGACTACTTGCCGATGGAATAAGTGCCAAAATCAAAGTACTAGCTAAAATAAATGTTTTAATCAGTAATGCATCATTAATTGCCGCTGCATTTCATATCTACACAGGTTTTCATATTCATTTGCGGTAGGGGGTTTCATACCCCTTCACTGTAATAAATGTTAATTTTCTTCCTAACCACCTTTTCAATTTGGACGAACCTTTCAGGATATTTTGATACTAATATATCACATCGTTCGAACAAACAATAATTAAATTTTGTACCCATGTTGTCGCGTGAAAATATTCGGTAATTTCCATGAGAGGTGCGGGGTTCTGGGTTCAGTGTAGTGGGTTTCATACCCAATACTGTATGTCTGGTGTCTGCGGTATTGAGCACTATGTGATGACCTGGTAGTTTTCAAACTGTGAGCAGGGGTCAAAACTTGTCTTTTTCAATAGACACTGCTCCACAATGAATCTAGTGAAAGAGAAGCAAGGAGGACTGGTCCCTCTGAGCCTCAAGAGATAGCCATTCAAGCTCACCAAGCATTTTGCCAACACTACTCGTGTTTCGCCATCTCCTGCAGGTCCAGTGGGCCGCTGTCCTTTGAACTTTCTCAATTAATTAATATGAAGTTTCGAGTGAGGGCTCCAAATGGGTGCTGCATACTTATATTTTAGGCCGAACCATAGTTTTGGTTGCTTTGGAACAGATTTCTGAGACATGCTGGCCCCAATCCATGTTATCACTGACGGTGATACCAAGGCATTTCCCGCTTGAGAACCTCTGTACTCGAAAGGTGCAGTCATCGCGTGGTGGTTGCAGTAGGCGAGTGCACAAAATAGTGTATCTAGTTGTTTAAAAGGGTCATTTTTTGGTCAATATTTTACTTCTGAAAATACTCATCGCGAAATATTGTCACTTATAAGTCCAGCTATGTATCTGCTTCGCCAAATTTTTGTGGGTTGAGTGATAATCGATTCAGCGCCAGAGTTATGCCAAAAACGTGATTTTTTTCCTGAAAAAAGTGGATGAAAGAAATTTCTGCCTATGTTCTGGAATTTATGCTTAGGTCAGCTAAAATGCAAGATGACGGTACTGTAATGTGAAAAAACTTTGAAAACTGAGGCTAGAGCATTTTGAAAGTTGTTCAAGCTCTTCATACTGTACGCATAGCTCTGTATATAGGGTGTTCTGGCCCAGTGGTCGGGTCGTTAACTGTTTCATATTGATTTTGTTTAGACACTCGACTACTGGGCCATACCAGATATACAGAATTACAGCTGTTTTCAGTATCCGTTTGACTAAGCGGTTAACCAGTACTTCATGCACATACATTCGCTTGTAACTGGCAACATCAGTAAAAGGGAGGAAAATGACCATAGAAATTATTTCATGATCAATCTCCACAGAAGTATGGGACCGGGCCGTGATCGAACTCGTGACCCCTGGATCTGCAGTCAGACAAGTACCTGCAGTCAGACACGTATTTGCAGTCAGGCACCTTAACGACTGCGCTAGGCGGCCCGTCAATGTCTGTTGAGATGTCGTTAATATACAATGGGAATAACAAATGACCACGAATGATGCCCTTTTGGACATTTGACGAAACTAGAGCCTGATCTGACTTCGCTCCGTTTAGAACAATTCGCTGTTGTCTGGAGCACAGGAAAGAGTCTATTCATGCCAGCGTGGCATATATCATAGCTGAGCAATTTACTTTGAAGGAGATCATAAGGGGGTGTATCGAAGGCCTTCCCAAAATCCAATATGAGTGTATCTGTCCTTTATTGTCCAAAAAATGAAAATGATAGCACAATCTATAACCGTAGTCAACTGGGTTTCACAAATATGTCTTTTCCAAAAAAAACATGTTACCTGTCTGATAGAAGTTTATGCTCATCCAGATGTGCCATGATATTGAACAGACAATATGGTCCAGCATCTATCAAGGGTACACAAGTAAAGAAAACTGGACGATAGCTGCACACAAGTGTACTGTCATTTTTTTCTTGAAAAGTGGACAGTTTATTTGCGAGAGACCATTCCTTTGATATTTCATCTATGTCTATTGACTGCTGGAGAATATGAGCGAACACTGGACCTATCTCGGTTGCTAACTCCTTAATACTCTGGGATGAAGCTTATCAGGTCCTAAAGCTTTTGAGAAGTTCACTCTTTTGAGACGTTTAGTTACTCCTTCCTTGGAGGGAGCGCAGTGGCTCAGTGGTAGAGTGCTTGACTCGAGACCGAGTAGCCGCGGGTTGGAGCCTCACCGGCGTAACCGCGTTGCGTCCTTGAGCAGGCAACATTTATCCTAGCTTAGTACAACACTGGTGTACGTCGATTTGCTGGTATTTACGCGTATTGCCGGTACTTCATAGACCGGAAGTGGTAGATATTGGTGTTAATACTATATGGATAAACATGCCATATGCCTAATACCCCGGCATCCAATTTAGGTTACCTTGCACCCCCCCCCAGGACAATTTTTCATGGGTGCCAAATTGTTCATTGGGACCCCCTGGATGGGAAACGAAGGTGTCCTCAAAAAAATTTTGGTTTGGGCTATGTGAAATTGCATGGTTTCTATGCCAACCCATAGCGAATTTGAGAAGGGGGGTCTCCTCATAAAATTACTCATATCTCAGCTGTTACTTATCCTAGACTACTAAACTTAATACCAAATTAAAGCTTAGAGATATGCCTATTATCCCCTTGTTGCATATGGAAATTATCTAATTTGCATATTCATAAATATTTATGAAAACATTAAAAATGTGTTTCACGAATGGGGGTATACGTACAAGATCAATAATATCTCAGCTGCTTTAAGTCGCAGAGTACTAAAATTTGTACTAAAATAAAGCTAAGACATAGGCCTTTCATTCCATGGTCAAATATTTAACGTACCTTATTTGCATAATTTGCATATTCATGAATATTTATAAAAACGCTAAAAAATAAGGGAAAATCATTACAAATATAAATAGGCTGATTTCATCCCAATATTGTCATTGTTGCATGTTTTAATATAATCAATGTTACAATTTGACAGGTCCAATCATCCAGTGGTCCTATATGAATATTATCTCATTTGAATATTCATGAAAATGCATGAAAACTTAAAAAAATGAGGGAAAATCACGTAAAAACTATAAGCCTAGGGGAGGGGTTAAGGTACGATCTATCCTGCACTCCTAGGGCCTTTTAAATTCATGCCAAATTGTTCAGTGGGACCCTCAGAATGTGAAATGAAGTTCTCCTCACAAGAAATTAGGTATGGGCTATGTGAAAATGCATGGTTTCCATGGCAACCGCTTATATGATTCTCGAGATTGAGGGGTAGGCCTACAAATTCAATCATATCTAGGGTTCTACATATCCTAGAGCACTAAAATTGGTGTCAAATTAAAGCTTAGACACATGTCTTTCTTCTTGTGGTCAGATTTGTTAGTCATCTAATTTGTATATTTATGAATATTAATGAAAACCTACAAAAATGAAGTAAAATCATAAAAATACAACATAAATGAACAAATTTCAGCACAAAAACATCATCAAACCACCATTGTTGCCTGTTTTTGTATCCTCAGTGATTCAATTTGATAAGTTCTTTCATCCAGTGGTCCTATATGAAAATTATCTCATTTGCATATTCATGAATATTAATGAAAAGTTTTGTAATTAAAGAAAAAATCTTAGAAAAATTAAGGGATGTACATATAAAATGACAAATATTTCACCTACCATGTGTTCCAGTGTATCAAACCTAGTGCCAATTTAATGCTTAGACATTGTACTTTTACCATACGGTATAATATGAAAAATATTTATCATGAATATGCGTGAATTTTAATGTAAACAGAAGAAATGAAAGAAAAATTGCGGAAAAATCAAGGGGGTGCACTTCCAAAATTACTCATATCTCAGTAGTTAAGTGCCCAATTGTGCCAAACCTGATTTTAAGTCAATGCATAGACACAACATGTTTACCAAAATGGTCCAATTTATAACACATCAAATTGAAATTCTCATGAATATTGATGAAAACATGAGAAATTAAGAGAAAATACAGGAAAATTAAGGGGGTATAGCTACAAAGTGATTCATATCTTGGCTTCCAATTGCCCAATAGTTACAAGCTTGGTACCATATCAAACAGCATAATCCTAAGTAAAATTGAATAAAAGAAACAAAGTATAAAATTTATAACAGTTGAGACATGAGGAATTTTGTAAGTACACTGCTATCAATTTGTATTCATTTTTTACTTGTATTTTTAAAGTTTTTATTAATATTGATCTTAAACAAATTAGTTAATTCTTATATCTTCCCACTAGGTAAAACTGCTATGCATAGGCTTAAATCAAGTATATTGTTTGCTACTCTAGGGCAATTAGCAGCTAAGATATTGGTAATTTTGTAGGTATACCCCATTCATTTTTCGGCGATTTTTCTCCTTATTCTAATGTTTATATTAATTTTCATGAATATGTAAATGCGACAACTGGCAAATATTACCATTGAGATAAAGGGCTGTATCATAGCAATAAGTTGGTACCTTGTTTACTACGTAAGGGCTATAAGATGCTGAGATATGATTAATTTTGTAGGTATATCCCCTTCATTTTCAAATATTATTCTCAAAATGCTCATGGTTTTATCAATATTCATGAATATTATAATGTTACCATTTTAAAATTTGATAATTTGTTAAACATACTATTGTCTTAGCATTAGTTTAAAACCAATTTTGGTACTCTAGGGCACTTAGCAATTGAGATATTATTAGATTTGTAAGTACACCCCCTTGATTTTTCCGCGATTTTTCATTTGTTTCTTCTGTTTTAATTAAAATTCATATTTATTTATGTTAACTATTTTTTAAAGCTGAACTTAAGGTAAAAGTATTATGTCTAAGTATTGACTTGGCACCAAGTTTGATACACTCAGACGCATAGCTGCTGAGATATTGGTAATTTTATACATACACCCCTTAACTTTTCTGAGATTTTATCTCTCATTTCTTAAGTTTTCATTAATATTCATGAATATGGATATTAGATAATTTGCATATCTAACTACCAAATTAAACTGCTATGTCCAGGGAATAGTTTAGTACCATGTTTAGTAATCTAGGATGAGATGTTGTTAAGATATGAGTATTTTTTGTACGTATACCCCCAATCTTTACAGTCGGCATAATAGGTTGCCATGGAAACCATGAAATTTCAAAAACCCAAATAACATTTATTTTTGAGGACAATGTTTTTTTACATTTAAGTGGTCCTATTAAACAAATTTATGCCCATAATAAAATGTCTGATGTGTTCAATTTAGGTCTGATTACCCCCGTTGCATACTATAGTTTACCCATGCTTTTTTCCATCATTTTAAGATTTCATTAATATTCATGAATATGCAAATGAGATAATATCATATAGGACCATGAGATAATTTTCATATAGGACCACTGGATGAAAGAACTTATCAAACTGAATCACTGAGGATATAAAAACTGGCAACAATGGTAGTTTGATGATGTTTTTGTGCTGAAATATGTTCATTTATGTTGTTTTTTATGATTTTACTTCATTTCTGTAGGTTTTCATTAATATTCATAAATATGCAAATTAGATGACTAACAAATCTGACCACAAGAAGAAAGACATGTGTCTAAGCTTTAATTTGACACCAATTTTAGTGCTCTATGATAAGTAGAACCCTAGATATGATTGAATTTGCAGGCCTACCCCCCAATCGCAAGAATCATATAAGCGGTTGCCATGGAAACCATGCATTTTCACATAGCCCATACCTAATTTCTTGTGAGGAGAACTTCATTTCACATTCTGAGGGTCCCACTGAACAATTTAGCATGAATTTAAAAGGCCCTAGGAGTGCAGGATAGATCGTACCTTAACCCCTCCCCTAGGCTTATAGTTTTTACGTGATTTTCCCTCATTTTTTTAAGTTTTCATGCATTTTCATGAATATTCAAATGAGATAATATTCATATAGGACCACTGGATGATTGGACCTGTCAAATTGTAACATTGATTATATTAAAACATGCAACAATGACAATATTGGGATGAAATCAGCCTATTTATATTTGTAATGATTTTCCCTTATTTTTTAGCGTTTTTATTGATATTTATGAATATGTAAATTATGCAAATAAGGTACGTTAAATATTTGACCATGGAATAAAAGGCCTATGTCATAGCTTTATTTTAGTACAAATTTTAGTACTCTGCGACTTAAAGCAGCTGAGATATTATTGATCTTGTACGTATACCCCCATTCGTGAAACACATTTTTAATGTTTTCATAAATATTTATGAATATGCAAATTAGATAATTTCCATATGCAACAAGGGGATAATAGGCATATCTCTAAGCTTTAATTTGGTATTAAGTTTAGTAGTCTAGGATAAGTAACAGCTGAGATATGAGTAATTTTATAGGCAGACCCCCCTTCTCAAATTCGCTATGGGTTGGCATAGAAACCATGCAATTTCACATAGCCCAAACCAAAATTTTTTTGAGGACACCTTCGTTTCCCATCCAGGGGGTCCCAATGAACAATTTGGCACCCATGAAAAATTGTCCTGGGGGGGGGGTGCAAGGTAACCTAAATTGGATGCCGGGGTATAAAGGACTATAGAATTAGATCATTTTTAAGTATTTGGCATGCACATAGCGATTTATGTAAGCATTTAGGAATAGATTCGAGTACCGATCTGGATGATCGGTACTCCCATCCTAAATGCTTACATAAATCGCCATGCATATACTGAATACTTAAACATGATCTAATTTTATAGTCCTTTAGGTATATGGCATATTTTTCTACATAGTATTAACACCAATATTTACCACTTCCGGTCTATGAAGTACCGGCAATACGCGTAAATACCAGCAAATCGACGTATACATTTACCAGTGTGGTACTGGTTCAACCCAGGAAGACTCGTCCATATATAACTGAAATATTGTTGATGGGACGTAAATAATTATTTCAAACCAACAAACTCTTTCCATGGATACACAAATATTGTCCATAAAAGGGACATACCTGTTAGTCAGGGCCCTTAGGGACATAAAATAGGTCCCGTGCGAATTGTGTGCCGATTTATGATGACCTATATCAAAACCTTCAGTGGAGTCTTACCTTTAATTTAAAGGTGGCCACCCATCTCAAATCCGCGTCTGAGGCTAGTTATGACGTCATAAATATGGCGACCGTAATAAGAAACTGCCTGTTAATAAAAGCTATAGTTTGTGTTGGTATGATCATATTTATCCAACACGAACTCTTTTTTTTAACATAATATCAATTATTTTAGTCATATGATGGTTACATCAATGCTTTACCTGACTTTGACAATGATTATTTATCGATAACTATATTTTGCATGCAAAATACCGTAGATTTCCTATAAATACCCAGCTTATCGGGCCACCTTTAGACTGATGGCTGAGAATGTTATTGCTCCCCCTGGGGAATTTTGCAAGCTAATCCTATCTAAAAGAGGATTCCAAGCTGCGTCTTTTATTAGATGTTTGCACTATGTTCGCCGGGGCTTTAGTCTCTGACAGCCTGTTACATATGTTACCATATTAAATTTAGAAAAAAAAAAGAAAATTAAAAGTTTGAGCTACAGAAAGATTGCTAATTATTTGAATTACTCATATGGTCTACATATTAACAACTTTAGCTACATATAAATTCTTTTGGAGCAAAATTACAGCTTTCTGTGGTGTTATGTACGTTACTTTAATTAGATTACCCTTTAAACATGAAACTTGTGACCAAAATCATTTACTTTTTAGCTGATGTGTGCATTTTCCAAAATGTTTTGATTATTTTGTACTAGCAAATTCATTTTGGTTAGAGAAACTCCAAAGTTTGCTTTTATACTTTAAATACAGTGTCTTATACAGGCAATTAAACAACCGAAGGCTATACCCAATTTTAAGGAGCCGAGTTTGGTAGGCATCATTTAAGTAAAAATATATGAAAACATTTGCTGCTGTTGGATACCTTGCATATTTGGGATTGTCTTGCTCATATTATTAACATTATAGAATTTGCAGGTTTAACAACAAGATTGAAGCACTTGTTAAAGGTTGTAACATATGTTACATGACATAATTAATGAGCAAGGACATTGATTTGATGTAAGAGGTGATATTTCAGGATAAAATGAATATATTTTGCATGTTTTCCTAGCTAAAGTCTCCAGCCTCTGATGCCTAAGTCTTGGGTATTGATGATTATTAAGCCCCTGTACCCTTGTTACAGATGTTATGAATATTTGTATTCAATATTTCCAAATATGAATAATTCTTAAATAAAGATACATCCTAGAGGAACATAGAAAATAATCGTTTCACATTTAAACAGTACAATTTAGTAAATGTCCCTTTCTAATGTAAATATTCTAAACCAATCCGTATCCAAGTCATATACAATATCGATTATTATTTATGCTTCCCTGGTAAAATAATTGTCTTCATCATCTCATAAAAAACCAGAATAATCATCAAACAAGATTTTGACTGCAAGCTGAGTATTGACCTGCTCCATCCCAAACTCTTTAAGATATACTCTATCGTATGTACCAATTCAAGGTGCATCGAATAGGAGATGTTTGCACAATGTAAGCATGGGTGTTAGCCTGTAACAGCTTGTTACATATGTTACTTTATCAATTTGAGAATGAGAAAAATGAAAGTTTGAGCTACAGAAAAAAGACTTTAAAACTAGCTAATCAATGAACATTCTTATAGTCTGCAAATTACTGGATGACTTTACTATATATGGCAGCTGTTTACGGCTACATGTTGTATTATGTGCGTTACATGAACTTAATTATAATTTAAAAGTGGTAATTTTGGCTATCGTCATTTAGTTTAACGACTGCTCTGAGTCGGTTTCAAACCGTTTTAGATTATCAATATAATTTTACTCTTAATTCAATATTTCGGCCAGAGGCCATTATAAAGAAAACATGCACTTCAATGTCAACTACAAGATGGTGGAACAGAGACTATGTAGTTGACATTGAAGTGCATGTTTTTCTTGATAAAGGCCTTTGGCCGAAATATTGAATTAAGCGTAAAATTTTCATTGTTCCCTATGGAATATAAATGAATATCGTTTATGATTAGGTTTAACAAACCTATACTCAATTGACGAATACAAAAATCAAAGTTTGCTTTTCTATCTTAAATATTTTGTCTTATATGAGCTAATGCACAACCCTACTCCCAGTTTTGCAGAGGAGCAAATTTGGTTTTTGCCGCTTAAATAAATCGTATATAAAACAATTGCAGAGTGTTGATATTTTAAATTTTCTTAAACAGTTTTGCTAATTTATCATCAAGTTTCTAAGATCAGAACACTTATTAAAGATGTCAATGTGGCATTGGTGATGCCACAACCAGGGCTCTGATCGAATTCCATGCGCTTTCAGGTGCTGATATTAACTAGTTTAATGTCAGGAAAGAGCAAGAAATAGTATTGACAGGCATTTAGCTATGCTAGAGACTCTATCCACGAAGCATTCTTTCACCTCGGCTCAGTGCCCTTAGAAAGCACTGTGGCGGATGCACTAGAGTAATATATTTGTAAATTGTCCTGACTTCTTAGCTCTCGTCTGTGATGTCTAACTGTGAGTTTTTTTACTATCCCATTGGTATCCTGGATCAGGTGTGGTACTTGATTGTATCGATTCCTGATCTTTGCCGTCTTACTTACTTTGTATTAGTCAGTCAACGATATTGTTCGACTCACTGCGTTGACCACTGGGTGGAAACGTACACAGGATATTGCTCCAAAATGAGCCGATGTTTACACTGAATAAGGAAAAAAACACACAACGAAGGTAAGGAAATCAGGAATTTCTCCTATTTAATTCTTTTTTCGGTACTTGGCGTGTGTCAATTTAGAATCGCTATATGTATATTTAGCAAATTGTATGCATGATTTGGCATCAAACATTGAACTTGATAGTGAAAATCACAAAATGAAAGTCGTGCTCACACCAAAATTTAGACACCTATCCCCAAAAAGGAATAATATTGAACCAAGAAAGCAAACTATTAAAATTCTGAATCGGCCAATTTTTTGCAATGGCATTTAAATATCAATACTGAAAATTTCAGCTTCGTAGGTTGAATCTTGACGGAGATATGGCTCAAAACTGATGGTCAGTTAGTCTCGAAAAGGGTACTGGGGATTGGGAAATCTCAGTTTTAGTGTACGGGAGTATTGATTTTTAGTGTACTGGGTATTGAATTGAAGATTAAAGGATAAAACAGAGTTCAGTTGCGAATTGGAGCTCTTCATGATATGCCGATATGGAATGATGTTCCAATTATATCCCTTACCGAATCTAAACCCCCATCACCCACAATTTATTTCTAAATCTTATGGTACTAGTTGTTTATATGCACATACGCAAGCAACGGAGGCTCAGTTGACTCTGTGCAAAGGCATTACTTTTTCAGATTATTTGCTGCATGCACATACAAATTACAATTTTGGATGGACACACAGGCATAAATTTAGGCGTCTGGTACCCCTGGGTGGCTGCGCATGTATTTTAAGGGATGAATTTACAAACATATACACTAGGTCACATAAGATGAGCTTTATACATGTACATATAATACAGCGTCCAAAAGCCATACACGTTTACGGCTATAAGAGCATAGGAGAACCTGTCAAAGCTAAAATAAATGCACAATTTCTTCCATATATTTGCTGTTTGCAAACATAAAAAAAACTTAAATTAATGCATGGGTCGAAAGTTATGGGTCGGATCTCACTAAATAGCTGCACTTGTACATGTATTGTTAAGGGATTAATTTAGCGAATTCATGCATTACCTAAATAATAATTGAACTGCAACGCGAGAAAGCCTATCTTCAAGGTAAGTGATCAGGCAAGTCTGTTTGGCTTCAGAGACTAGCATATTGACTTTCCAGAGATTGAACATCAAAGGTGTTGAATAGCTTGTGCGCATTCACAAGATTGTCTGCACCTATGTTGTGGGCATGCAACAAAGTCAGGACGTTACTTTTGCGGTGGGCCAATATACCCTCTAAAAGCCGAAATGCTGGTATGCAAACAAGGATGGCTCTGGGGAGCTTGCAGAAATGTACAATCTTGATTGATTTGTTTTTTGATTTGATTCTTTACATCCCATCAACAATATTTCAGTTATATAGGGACAGGTCTTCCTGGTTGAACCAGTACTAAGGCAGGAATTATGTTCTTGTTCAAGGACACAACGCAGTGACGCCTGTGAAGCTTGGATCTGAGGCCCCTCAGCCTCGAGTTATGCACTCTGCCACTGAGCCACTGCGCTCTTGATTAAGGTTTTCCTGCTTGCATAAATCATAGGGACTTGGGTAACCACACATGCTGAAATTAAGGCGTCTAGTTTCACTTGATGGCCGTGCTTGTGTTTTAAGGGATGACTTAATACGCATATGCAACAGATTGTGATTTAGTTTGATGCTACATCCGTTAGGCCCTGGGATAGATATGGTTTAACCCCACCCTCCCACAGGCTGAATTTTGTAGACTATGGTTTCCATAAAGCCTAATATGTTACAAGTTTTTTTTTAAACATGTTAGCCATCTGGCAACGGTCAGGTATGCCTGTAACGTCCTGTTACACATGTTTGGTTTGATACTTTACATCCCATCTAAATTTTGGTGTTAGCATGACTTTCATTTTGTGATTTTCACTATCAACTTCAGTGTTTGATGCCAAATCATGCATACAATTTGCTACATATACATATATTGATTCTAAATCGACACACGCCAAGTACCAAAAAAAAGAAATTAATAGGAGAAATTACAGCATGTCTTTCAGTTATATAGGGATGGGTCTTCCTTGGTTGAACCAGTACTTAGCTAGGATTAATGTTCTTGCTCAAGGATACAATGCAGTGAAGCTGGTGAGGCTCAAACCCATGGCCCCTCGGTCTTGAGTAAAGCACTCTACCACTGAACCACTGGGATCCGTCTGTTACACATGTTACCTATCAAAAATCGTTAAAATGACATGAAATGTACAAAAGTCAAAATGTTATTAGAGGCATATAAATGAGTTAAAGTTTTAAATTTTCATATAGCCCAATCATAAACAAAATTATACGGTCCAATATGTTACGGATGTGACATTTTGCAGTACTACCCTATTTCTTGGAAATTATTGTGGCTGTCGTTTCTTCTGAAATGTTTATTATTGTTCATTGGGTCTGGTGTTTGATGCTGCCACAAAGACGATAAACTGAACTATCCAAACTCCAAAGACCAGCTTTTTCTTTACAAAATATCTTTTGTAGGCATTTGAAAATGGCTACCAGTGTATTAATTTTAAATAATAACAAATACATGTTTTGCTAAAAAACATGGATTTAGTCATGCAGTTTAAAGAAAGCCCTAATATATTCAGCTTGCATGTTATGAGAGGGATTAATAACAGTAAATTATACTTGAGTAGCGTGCTCATCTTGAAAACATAATGCAAATAATAACATATATAATGTCAAATTATATAACGAATGTGGATGGACTAATTTATCAGTAAGGAGACACCAACAAAAACTGCATTTTATGTATAAAGTAAACAATGGACTGGTTCCATCATATATTACTGATTTATTTCCCCCATTAGTAAGTGAAATTTCGGGGTACCCCCTCAGAAACAACAACAACTTCTCCACACCATTTACTCGAACTAATATATCACTAAGATCATGTATTCCATCAGCCATCAGAATGTGGAACACTCTTGACGAAGGCCTCAAAAATCAGCCAACAATATCTTCCTTTAAGAACAACCTGCAAATTACAGTCAAAACTCTTTATAACGTCACTTGTTATAACAGAATATTCAATGTCCGACATAAAATTACTGGGAACGGATCTGCTTCCATTAAAATTCCCTCTTTATAACAGAATATTCACTTAACGACACCGACAGTAACTTCTGGGAACAGATATACGATTTCTATTGAAAATTAATTCATTATAACAGAATTTTTACCCTGTGTCAGACAATTTGGTGATCAGAACAAGGTCTTTTTGCATGAACAGGTATCTGTCTCACTTGATAAGTGGGAAGCTTTGTGCATTTTGCAATATTAAATTGAACTGATGTATACATTTGGAATAATAGCATTTTAATTCATTTGTATAATATTTTCTTTAACCAAATGATTATTATGTGGAAATCTGGTAATGGTCAGAATTTCTTTATAACAGCAAATTCACTTTAACGTCAAAGATAGCTTGGAACAAACAGTGTCGTTATAATGAGGGTTGACTGTACTACTTTTCCTAAACTACATGTACCTAACTACTTCACATCAGGAAACCGATATCTATCAGCAATACATGCTCGAATACGAAACAATTGTAGCAATCTGAATAATGATTTATTTATCAATCATCTTCGTGAAAATCCTCTCTGTAATTGGTGCAATGAAATAGAGGATAGCGAACACTACTTCTTTCATTGCAACAACTACAGAAACGAGCGTCATCTATTTTTTGAAGCTGCAAGAGACTTTCAACCACTAACTACACAATTATTGTTATACGGAAATGAAATAGTTGACAACACACTTAATTCAACATTATTTAGAGCAGTACATGATTATATAAAGAGCACCAAACGTTTTGACAATACATAAACATATTTTTCTTTTTGACTTGGAAATTTAAGTATATTTATCTCACTTTCTGCTATACCCAATCTTCCCTATGTCGGAGGGGCAGGCCTGCTCCTTAGTACTGGTGGACCCAACAATTGGGTGAAAATTGAGATGAAGTATTCGATCATTGCAATAAATGTTTCACGAGTGTGAAAATAATACAATAGACGCATATCAGATAATTGAAGACAAGCGGTTTGGATGTCGATCCACTAGGATTGGCAGACAGATTTTTTGCCTTTAATGATCTGAATGATGCTAACCTGCACTCTAAAATGCACTCATAGACAGTTATTTATTTATTTATTTATTTATTTATTTATTTATTCTTTATGATTTTGTATAGTTGAAGATATGTTTTGTAGCCATGTTTACATGCTTTGATTGATCTGTATATGTAGGGGGAGGGTCGTAACTAATGTTGCGAGAACTTGTGACCCAACCCCATTGCTGTAATTTGTGGCAATAAAATATGCATAAACTGATATATAACATCCAAAAATATCTGTGCGTGGACCATCCCATTTAGGTTTTTTTTGTACACTATGATTTTCTAAAGGTATATTAAATGTTAAGAAGAATATAAGATGCAAAATGGCTCAAATTAGGTTCTGGCAGTTAGGGCTTTACTTTGTTACAGTCACGTTGACTCTGTTACCTTTTAAAAAAATCTCTAATCCTATAGTGCAAATACAAATTTGAATCTAATTCTTATTCATCAAAATACTAATTGCATCGAAAGCTCTTAAATACTTGCAGCCAACAGCCAGTATGCAACAAAATAATCTACAGCTATGATAATACTGTTATATACATTACTTAATAAAATATATTACTATTTAGAACAGTGCTTTCACTTGACCATTGGCTGCCAAAATACCTCCAAAGCTTTGTTCATTATGATTCACTACAAACTCATTATATAAGCCACAAAGTAATTTAGGCCATGGGATACATATGGCTTTGCCTCCCCCAGGGGTAATTTTGCAGATTATGTTATTCATATAGCCGGATGTCTTACAAGTTTTCTGAAATATGTTACCCCTCTGACAAGTGTCGCATAAGCCATGTAACACCTGTCACGTACGTTACTCTCCAAAATTTATTCAAATTACATGGACTGTTAAAAAGTCAAAAAATGTTATGAGACATTCAAATGAATTGAAGTTTAACGTTTCTATATAGCCCAACCATTTAGCAGCAAAACCTTATTATTTTAAACAAAATTATGCTATCCACTATGTTACGTGACATTTTCATTGCTACCCTATTTCTGGGAAATTATTATGCCTGTCGTTTCTTCTTATTACTGACAAAAGGGTCAAGTGTTTGGTGTTATCAAAAGACAACTAACTGACCTATCCAAAATTGTAAAGACCAGCTCCCTAGCTGTTATAGAATATTTTTGTAGACATTTGACTTGATAAGTTTACAATAATAACACACACATTTTTGGCTAAAAAGCATGGAATAAAGTCATGCAGAGTAAAAACAAATATATTCAGCTGGCATGTTATGAGATTGGATACCAGCAGTAAATTATACATAAGCGGCATGCTTATCTTGAAACCATAGAGCAAATAGTAACATACATAACATCCAAAAATAAGCTTATGGAAGCCCTTCCCCCATTAAGTAGATATATAGTACAGTATGATATCCTTAAACTGCATTAAATGTTTTTAGAATATAAGATGCAAAATGGCTCATGTAAGCTTCTGGCAGTTTGGGCTTAACTGTGTAACAGCCATGGTAACTCTGTTACCCTATAATAGTATCAAATTCTATTGTACAAATACAAAGTTTAATTTAATTCTTATTTAACGACATGCACATTGCATTGAAAAATGTTAATAAATGCAGCCAACAGCCAGTATGCAACAAAGCAATCTACATTTATGATAAAACTATTGTACACGTTACTTAATATCAAATATATTATACCACAGCTGTATTAAGTACAGTGTTATCACTTGACCATTGACTTTCATAATACCTCCGAAGCTTTGTTTATTATAGTTTGCTACAAACTCATTATATAAACCACAAAATTATTTTGGTTAGCCCATACACAGTTAGGGGATAACCCTGCAATATCAAAGCTCACTATGTTACCCTAATAAATAGGAACTTCTTTAGTGATAATATCAAAGTATTTCTTTTTCTTACATGTCAATATATTTTTTTATTGAAAGCAAATGACTAGAAATATGCACCTATTTTACAGTTACATATGTTGCTTTCTTTATATTTATCATTTAAGTGTAATAAAAGCACTATATGAGTTTAAACTACTAGTTGGTATAAATTGCTGCTATTTGAAGACCCACTTATGCGAAATATGATGAATAGTGTCCTTATTAGTATAAAGAATATAACTGGAAAAAAAACTGATTGAAGCATGGGTGATTTAGAGGAAGATACTTGAACTTAAAGCACATAAACTACAATAGAAGTTTTTTGTATCAAATATGTAACCCAAATTTAAAGAACTGCTTGTTTTAATGGTCAAATTACTTTTCATAAAATGGTTTATGATATTGTTTATCTGAGTTGAAAAATTCAGTCCACGTTTGACAACCTTCATGCCTACCCCTATAGTCATCATCTATTTTCATCTAAAGCATGTCCAATTTGGCTGGATTTTATGTGAAAAATAAATCAAATAAGCCAGCATAATTGATTTTGAGAGGGCTCTTTGCTTAGCTTAGTATGTCTTCCTGGTGTCTTGTGATTGTTGAGTGGCTCTTCCTTGCAGTGCCATGGGTTTGTCTGCAGTTTGTGATTGTGGTATTTCCTGATCATACTCACTATTTTTCTAACGCAAAATCAATCTGAACCATAAATATTCCATATATTATGTCACCCATTGTAACATAATTTTATCAAAAATTAAAACACTTAATCTTTATGAAAATGAAAGTAGAACTTTATCAATCAATATTTTTTTCTATAAAAACTGGATTGGTTGAATGTCTGTCATAACCTCTAAACGGTGTTATGTGACTTGTTTATTACTGTAAAGGCGGCACCTTATGAATGTGTAATAAGGACTGGTAAACCTTACACATAGGTAAAAGCTGAAAATGAGGCGTGATTTTATTAAAAAGTAACTATTATATTGCGCCATTGCCTCAGATTAGACGCAAAACACGTTATTTAGTCCTTAAAACGCCAGCAAAATAACTGCATCTGAAAATGTCTATTTAGCATAAGCATAAGGGGCAAACATTGTGGACACAGATCAGACTGCTCCTACAGGAGCAGTGTGATCTGGGTCCTACAGGAGCAGTCTGATCTGGGTCCACACTGTTTGTCTGTGAGGCTTCAAATATTTTAGTGGATGGCAAAAAAAAACATACATTTTGTGATTATGTGCTTTAAGGGTTAATAAATGTGAGTTCATTGTGTATACGGTTAGGATTTTCATGAAATGCACGCTTGCCACGTGTCCCAAAAAGCTGATTAACTCTTAACCAAACTGTAAATAAAAGGTGATTTCCCTTCCTTAGCAGATGAAATAGCCAAACCTAGCCCAGATATGAATATTAAATTGCCGCCTTTACAGTAAGCGAAAAATCTATTAATACAATCATTTAGGCAAGACCTAGTTTGTAACTAAATTAAACTCCTGAAACATTAAGCAATGGAAGTGTGGGTCAGTATATATACATGTACTTTAAACTGCTTTTATTGCCAAAGCAAACACTATGGATCCTAACCAGACTGCTCCAAAGATAAGTCTTATCTGGAAACATAATATTTGCAAATAAGGCTTCCAAAGTACACCAGCAGATTAGAGCAAACATTTAGTCTGTTCTGAGTCTTAGAGGAGCGTAAAGACAATTGTTAGTTTGTCAGGACTGAAAGGTAGAATGGCAGAGAGACATACGGACGGAATCAAGCAATTCTATAGCACTTAAAACTTACTTTGGTTAGTAGGGTGCTAAAAAGGGCTAGAAATTACCTTCCAATCCTCAGTACACCAAATTTAGACAATATGCATTACCCAGTACACCTTTTCTCAATCCCCAGTACCCTTTTCGAGAGTAACTGACCATTAGTTTTGAGCCATATCTCCATCAAGTTTCAACCTACGAGGCTGAAATTTTCAGCATTGATATTTAAATGCCATTGCAAAATATTGGTCGATTCAGAATTTTAATAGTTTGCTTTCTTTGTTTAATATTATTCCTTTTTTGGGATAGGTGTCTAAATTATGGTGTGAGCACGACTTTCATTTTGTGATTTTCACTATCAAGTTCAGTGTTTGATGCCAAATCATGCATACAATTTGCTAAATATACATATAGTGATTCTAAATCGACACACGCCAAGTACCGAAAAAAGAATTAAATAGGAGAAATTCCAGATTTCCTTACCTTTGTTTTGTGTTTTTTTTCCTAATTCAGTGTAAACATCAGCTCATTTTGGAGCAATATCCTGTGTACGTTTCCACCCAGTGTTGACGAAGTGGATATTTGGGAGAAAAAAAGCTGAATTGCAAATACTACCACTTCCAAGAGCTGTGTTTCTCGAAGGTGTCAAACGTGCGCAGTACCAGTGCATCATTTGGAAAACCTCATCTGTCATTAATCAATGCCTGACAATTATGGTTAGAAGCGGGACTGTGATAAATATTGTCCCGTTATGATGACATTGCCCATGTGCGGATCCAGAGGGGGATAGGGGGTCCGGACACACCCCCTTGGAAAATAACAAGTACGTGCATGGGTTTCTAAAGAAATTAGCATTTTTTTGACCCCCCCCCCTGGAAAAAGTTTGACTACCCCCCCTGGAAAATAATGGACCCCCTCTGGATCCTTGGTAAAGTATAAGTATAGTTTTCTCAGCAATGAAACCATTGGAACCCCCTCTGTAAACTTTAAAATAAGCTGAGGATTAGATAAGACTGACAAAAATCCCTGGATCCGCGCATGTTGCCTCCTGCCCCCGAAACCCCTCTGCAGCTGATAAAATGTGGTTGCAGCATGTTTGTATGTGAAACATCTCGGTGTAAGTACAAAGTAATCCATTTATATTGTACTGATTTGTGTTGCCGTGGAGCAGAAGAGGACTCATGTAAAATATTGCCAGTGGTCAATATGCTTATGGCTTTTGAACAACTATTTTCATGTGGATTCAGATATTTCTTTAGCCATATCAACAAGAATGCCTTATTGTCCAATTTTGACCTTTGAAGACGATTCTACCTATAAGCATGCGAAAGATAAATCAGATTGTAACAGTTTTCTATTGGCCGTGCTATCGAAGTACAATGGGTAACTTGTAGAGGGTTTATCCTTATTTCCATATCATGAACTCTTCTAACGTTTGATCCTTCAGGGGTCAAAATCGGACTATAATGAGTTTGGTTGATAGTGTATGCAAATGATTATTACTACTATCTTTTCTTTGAGTGTAGGATAAGATTCTACAGATAAGCCAAAAGCTTTTGAGCGTGACTCTATTTACAATATTGATATGTTGTTCTAGAAAAAAGGTTTTCCGGCATTTATTTACATTCACTATAAAAGCTTTGACATACACATATGTTCTACCCGGACTGGCTCATTTTACGTATTCTGCATCAATCGTTTGAAATAGAAAAACCCAAAGGTCATTGGTCAGAGGTCGTGGTACATTTTTATATATATATATATATATATATATATATATATATATATATATATATATATATATATATAAGCATAAGAGATTATATTTACACCGTTCATTATCGTGTTTTTCATTCACTCTACTGTCTTTTTATTCGTAAATCGTGACGACATTTACGTCCCACCCTCGAACTGATTTCACACTATCTGAATATATTTTGTATGTTACGATTTAAAAGAGTTTGTATTCAGTCAAGATAAGGCTGTCAGTTTATTAAAGGATTTTTTCCATGGGTTAGAAATGAACAAAACGCATATATATGTGGTATTTACATTTTAGGCGTCATTTCAATGACGTCATCTTTTTGTTCTGATGCGAAAACACTATGGGCGATATGTTAATTTTAATTATTAACCTCCTAACATTAAATTTGGTGCATTTCGACTGAAATTGGCAAACAAAATGCAAGAAAGTCCTGATCACCATAGACTACGAGGGACGTTTTTTATGTTCGTAGAGAGGTGGATTTAATGAAAACGGCGAAAGTAAATGCATACATCATGCATATATTTGGAAAGATTGAACTTTTATCTATACATGCAACCTAAAATTATTTCAAAATGCATTACTTCAATGTCTTCTAAGAGGCAAAGACATACCTATATATCGCACACTGGAAATATGGTAGAAATATGACATTTATGGACTTAGTCTCTGACAGAACGTTAGTAACAATTGCATGAAAATGGGTCTATACGTAGTTCTACACAGCTTCTGAAAATTTGTCTGCAGAACAAGGACACCACGTGCTACAATATTATATAAACATTATAGCAAATACGCAGCAATTATTGGATATGGAAGATTTGTTTGGAACCTCAGCAAATTGAACAGTAGGCATATAAACTTTTATTGTAAAAAGTTGACACAAGTGGAAGTTGGATACGGGCTTTTGAATGTGGCTTAATATGTTAGCTGTAAAGTAGTATTATGTTTTTTCTTGTTTATGTGGTAGATGTGAGTGTTATGGTAACTTTCATCCCAAAACAAAGTTAATGCTTTTGTTTTATTAGAAATTAACTGCAAAATAAATAGCCTAGGGGGTGCTAAAATCCCTTATTTTGTACATAAATGACGTCATGGAGCGTTACTGTATTTAGGAAATGCATTAAAACTGCTTTTGTGCCTCTAAACAGGTATTGAAATCACTGCGATAAGAAAATTATGCAGATCCGATTGTTATTGTGTTTTCTACGCGGGGTTTATTTACCCCACCCACTTTTTATAACATAGGGGTATACCAGTACCGGAAGTTGCCAGTTACACACTTAAATCGATAAACCAATATAACTGCTGACGAATGATTGAGTATACCATGTGCTATGCAAAACCAGAAGAAATTTTAAAATTTGTTCATAATCGTAATTTTAACAGATATAATAACTAGCACTTGACTGTGATTATTTTGGTATATTGCTGGGTGTTTTGAAATTGTTATAGAAGAGCAAACAACAAGCTTATAGTTTTGCTGTACCTGTCTACGATAAGCGTTTGAACAATTAATTTTGATGGTGCATAAGAAAAATGGGCTTGAAAAATACTTATATCACCATAGCGAATGGAACTTAACAGCGTCTAATTTCCTGCTTGTTACGTAGTTAAAATGGCATGGATTTCGACCAGTGTCCTTTTCTATGATTATTCAAAGCTATATATCTTGACCGAAGTGAGTGCTAATGATGTAAAATTTACATCAGTTGATAGACAAAAGCTAGACCTTCCAAAATATATATACTTATAGTACCGTAAATTCTATATTTGTAGAGATATAGCCCGATTCTACGAACATAAAAAATGACCTTCGTACAATGGACATACCGTTTAAATTGCACTGATACAATATACGTTATGTTGATGACGTCATAATGACGTCCAGACGTGAAACCCAGATGGGTGACCAGGTGATTTCCATTAGTTATCCCCTAAAGTTTGATTTTGTATAGGTCACCATAAATCGGCATCAAATTCCCACGGGAGTCCCGATCGCCCCTGACTAGTCAGGGCCCTTTGGGACAAAAAATAGGTCCCGTGCGAATTGTGTGCCGATTTATGGTGACCTATATCAAAACCTTCAGTGGAGTCTTACCTTTAATTTTAAGGTGGTCACCTATCTCAAATCTGCGTCTGAGGCTAGTTATGACGTCATAAATATGGCGACCGTAATAAGAAACTGCCCTTTAATAAAAGCTATAGTTTGTGTTGGTATGATCATATTTATCCAACACGAACTCTTTTTTTTTAACATAATATCAATTATTTTAGTCATATGATGGTTACATCAATGCTTTACCTGACTTTGACAATGATTATTTATCAATAACTATATTTTGCATGCAAAATACCGTAGATTTCCTATAAATACCCAGCTTATCGGGCCACCTTTAGACTGATGGCTGAGAATGTTATTGCTCCCCCTGGGGAATTTTGCAAGCTAATCCTATCTAAAAGAGGATTCCAAGCTGCGTCTTTTATTAGATGTTAGCACTATGTTCGCCGGGGCGTTAGTCTCTGACAGCCTGTTACATATGTTACCATATTAAATTTAGAAAACAAAGAAAATTAGAAGTTTGAGCTACAGAAAGATTGCTAATTATTTGAATTACTCATATGGTCTGCATATTAACAACTTTAGCTACATATAAATTCTTTTGGAGCAAAATTACAGCTTCCTGTGGTGTTATGTACGTTACTTTAATTAGATTACCCTTTAAACATGAAACTTGTGACCAAAATCATTTACTTTTTAGCTGATGTGTGCATTTTCCGAAATATTTTGATTATTTTGTACTAGCAAATTCATTTTGGTTAGAGAAACTCCAAAGTTTGCTTTTATACTTTAAATACAGTGTCCTATACAGGCAATTAAACAACCGAAGGTTATACCCAATTTTAAGGAGCCGAGTTTGGTAGGCATCATTTAAGTAAAAATATACGAAAACATTTGCTGCTGTTGGATACCTTGCATATTTGGGATTGTCTTGCTCATATTATTAACATATTAGAATTTGCAGGTTTAACAACAAGATTGAAGCACTTGTTAAAGGTTGTAACATATGTTACATGACATAATTAATGAGCAAGGACATTGACTTGATGTAAGAGGTGATATTTCAGGATAAAATGAATATATTTCGCATGTTTTCCTAGCTAAAGTCTCCAGCCTCTGATGCCTAAGTCTTGGGTATTGATGATTATTAAGCCCCTGTACCCTTGTTACAGATGTTATGAATATTTGTATTCAATATTTCCAAATATGAATAATTCTAAAATAAAGATACATCCTAGAGGAACATAGAAAATAATCGTTTCAAATTTAAACAGTACAATTTAGTAAATGTCCCTTTCTAATGTAAATATTCTAAACCAATCATTATCCAAGTCATATACAATATCGATTATTATTTCTGCTTCCCTGGTAAAATAATTGTCTTCATCATCTCATAAAAACCAGAACAATCATCAAACAAGATTTTGACTGCAAGCTGAGTATTGACCTGCTCCATCCCAAACTCTTTTAGATATACTCTATCGTATGTACCAATTCAAGGTGCATCGAATAGGAGATGTTTGCACAATGTAAGCATGGGTGTTAGCCTGTAACAGCTTGTTACATATGTTACTTTATCAATTTGAGAATGAGAAAAATGAAAGTTTGAGCTAGAGAAAAAAGACTTTAAAACTAGCTAATCAATGAACATTCTTATAGTCTGCAAATTACTGGATGGTTTACTATATATGACAGCTGTTTATGGCTACATGTTGTATTATGTGCGTTACATGAACTTAATTATAATTTAAAAGTGGTAATTTTGGCTATCGTCATTTAGTTTAACGACTGCTCTGAGTCGGTTTCAAACCGTTTTAGATTATCATTATAATTTTACTCTTAATTCAATATTTCGGCCAAAGGCCATTATAAAGAAAACATGCACTTCAATGTCAACTACAAGATGGTGGAACAGAGACTATGTAGTTGACATTGAAGTGCATGTTTTTCTTGATAAAGGCCTTTGGCCGAAATATTGAATTAAGAGTAAAATTTTCATTGTTCCCTATGGAATATAAATGAATATCGTTTATGATTAGGTTTAACAAACCTATACTCAATTGACGAATACAAAAATCAAAGTTTGCTTTTCTATCTTAAATATTTTGTCTTATATGAGCTAATGCACAACCCTACTCCCAGTTTTGCAGAGGAGCAAATTTGGTTTTCGCCGCTTAAATAAATCGTATATAAAACAATTGCAGAGTGTTGATATTTTAAATTTTCTTAAACAGTTTTGCTAATTTATCATCAAGTTTCTAAGATCAGAACACTTATTAAAGATGTCAATGTGGCATTGGTGATGTCACAACCAGGGCTCTGATCGAATTCCATGCGCTTTCAGGTGCTGATATTAACTAGTTCAATGTCAGGAAAGAGCAAGAAATAGTATTGACAGGCATTTAGCTATGCTAGAGACTCTATCCACGAAGCATTCTTTCACCTCGGCTCAGTGCCCTTAGAAAGCACTGTGGCGGATGCATTAGAGTAATATATTTGTAAATTGTCCTGACTTCTTAGCTCTCGTCTGTGATGTCTAACTGTGAGTTTTTTACTATCCCATTGGTATCCTGGATCAGGTGTGGTACTTGATTGTATCGATTCCTGATCTTTGCCGTCTTACTTACTTTGTATTAGTCAGTCAACGATATTGTTCGACTCACTGCGTTGACGAAGTGGATATTTGGGAGAAAAAAAAGCTGAATTGCAAAAACTACCACTTCCAAGAGCTGTGTTTCTCGAAGGTGTCAAACGTGCGCAGTACCAGTGCATCATTTGGAAAACCTCATCTGTCATTAATCAATGCCTGACAATTATGGTTAGAAGCGGGACTGTGATAAATATTGTCCCGTTATGATGACATTGCCCATGTGCGGATCCAGAGGGGGATAGGGGGTCCGGACACACCCCCTTGGAAAATAACAAGTACGTGCATGGGTTTCTGAAGAAATTAGCATTTTGACCCCCTCCCCCCCTGGAAAAAGTTTGACACCCCCCCCCCCCCCTGGAAAATAATGGACCCCCTCTGGATCCTTGGTAAAGTATAAGTATAGTATTCTCAGCAATAAAACCATTGGAACCCCCTCTGTAAACTTTAAAATAAGCTGAGGATTAGATAAGACTGACAAAAATCCCTGGATCCGCGCATGTTGCCTCCTGCCCCCGAAACCCCTCTGCAGCTGATAAAATGTGGTTGCAGCATGTTTGTATGTGAAACATCTCGATGTAAGTACAAAGTAATCCATTTATATTGTACTGATTTGTGTTGCCGTGGAGCAGAAGAGGACTCATGTAAAATATTGCCAGTGGTCAATATGCTTATGACTTTTGAACAACTATTTTCATGTGGATTCAGATATTTCTTTAGCCATATCAACAAGAATGCCTTATTGTCCAATTTTGGCCTTTGAAGACGATTCTACCTATAAGCATGCGAAAGATAAATCAGATTGTAACAGTTTTCTATTGGCCGTGCTATCGAAGTACAATGGGTAACTTGTAGAGGGTTTATCCTTATTTCCATATCATGAACTCTTCTAACGTTTGATCCTTCAGGGGTCAAAATCAGACTATAATGAGTTTGGTTGATAGGGTATGCAAATGATTATTACTACTATCTTTTCTTTGAGTGTAGGATAAGATGCTACAGATAAGCCAAAAGCTTTTGAGCGTGACTCTATTTACAATATTGATATGTTGTTCTAGAAAAAAAGGTTTTCCGGCATTTATTTACATTCACTATAAAAGCTTTGACATACACATATGTTCTACCCGGACTGGCTCATTTTACGTATTCTGCATCAATCGTTTGAAAAAGAAAAACCCAAAGGTCATTGGTCAGAGGTCGTGGTATATATATATATATATATATATATATATATATATATATATATATATATATATATATATATATATATATATATATATATATATATATATATATATATATAAGCATAAGAGATTATATTTACACCGTTCATTATCGTGTTTTTCATTCACTCCACTGTCTTTTTATTCGTAATTCGTGACGACATTTACGTCCCACCCTCGAACTGATTTCAAACTATCTGAATTTATTTTGTATGTTACGATTTAAAAGAGTTTGTATTCAGTCAAGATAAGGCTGTCAGTTTATTAAAGGATTTTTTCCATGAGTTAGAAATGGACAAAACGCATATATATGTGGTATTTACATTTTAGGCGTCATTTCAATGACGTCATCTTTTTGTTCTGATGCGAAAACACTATGGGCGATATGTTAATTTTAATTATTAACCTCCTAACATTAAATTTGGTGCATTTCGACTGAAATTGGCAAACAAGATGCAAGAAAGTCCTGATCACCATAGACTACAATGGACATACCGTTTAAATTGCACTGATACAATATACGTTATGTTGATGACGTCATAATGACGTCCAGACGTGAAACCCAGATGGGTGACCAGGTGATTTCCATTAGTTATCCCCTTAAGTTTGATTTTGTATAGGTCACCATAAATCAGCATCAAATTCCCACGGGAGTCCCGATCGCCCCTGACTATGTCTAGAAGGAGGTCTTGGCTATGTTCGTTTTTATTGAACACATCTGTGAACTGACCATTACATTATTCTGCCTTTTCAAGATCTGACTAGGCAACATCACTTCTGCTCCTTTTTATCAACGGTGGAGTTCTTTGGGCGTCTTTTTTTCTTACCATTGAAATACTGGTATAAAAATAGTAAGTGAGAATGATCAGGAAATACCACAATCACAGGCCGCAGAAAACCCATGGCATCACAAGGAAGAGCCACATAACCATCACGAGACACCAGGAAGACAAATTAAGCAAAATAACCAGCTCTCTCTTCCCCAACAAGATGATTGCAAAACTAGAATGGATATAAAGTAACGTACAACAACACATAGAACAATTACAGACACCCACAATGGGAGAAACAATAAACAAAAAGTCAACAACAACAGAAACACCGCCTTTGAACGGACAACAGCCTAAGCCACCGGAGGGCTTAGAAGTCTCTGGTATTTGCATTAACATAACCAATCAAGTTATTCACGTACAAATTATATTGTTTCCGAACTTCAGCCTTATTTTAAGGATCTCAAGGATTCAAATTTAGAACGAAGTTTGCTACTGCCCATCTTTTTTTTGTCTTTTCATGAGTTTTGTTTTTTCCCTGTGAATCGTCTTATTTCAGGGTTTATCCAATGAATTGAGAAGACAAAGCGACTAGTTTCTGATTAAATAAGCATATCCACTGAATCCTTGATAAACAATGCAATAAGGTTGAAGTTCTCTAGTACGGAGCAAAAATCTGAATGACCATTGAAATAGGTTTTCTTTTGCAAAGCTGAATGCACATTATTTTCTCATAGATTCATAACCACCTTTCTGATATTGGTCTGTCTTCACCTGAGGTTTCTGTATAGGAGAACAGTAATTTTCAAAGTTCCGGTAATAACATCATGTTCACTTAGTTTGTCTGGAGAATTAATACTTCCATACGGCCTAGGTAGAGAAGTGAGTATAAAATCCAATCAACTGACTGTAATGTGCACGACCCGTGGTGAACATAGATTAGTCAGTATCAGTTGCCAGAAGGAATGTGTGGAAAGCACATTGGATGGACAGACAGACTCACACAGTGATTATAGTGCACACCTGCGGATGGTGCAAAATTTTGATACTAAATTTTTAAAAGATTGTTGTTTTTGATAATTACAATTTACATAATTATTTTTTTCAAATTAACATAGATTGTGAATTTTGGCAGTTTTATACGTTTTGAATTTTCCCAGCAGCCTCGTCACTGATTTGCATACCAGTCAGTGGCTGGACAATGTTAAAACAAATAAGTATGCAAAATTGGATCAAAATACATGTATACCATGTGGTTCAAAAGTTATGAGCATTTTTAATAACTAACCACGACTGGCCGGACTGATGCTCAGCAAATCGTTATCAATATAAAAGGCTGTTATGCTTTCAAGTGGTTAGACAATTTTGACATGAATACGTATGCAAAATTGGATCGAAATATACCAAGATAATTTTCAAACTAGAGGACCTGACGGTCCTGAAGCGCTCACCTGATCTCCTTAACAATGTTAAAATAGGTCACGGTCAACTAAGGCTTATTATTCAAACATATTTTGCGTTACCCTATATGGGCATGGTGGCCATTTTGGTCAAGTATCATATTTATATCTACTGAATACTCCATATGAAATTTGAGTTCATACAGCCCAGTGATTTCGGGGGGGAAACTGATGTTGAGATATGTATGTGGCAGTCCAAAATGAGTGGCCTTGGATGAAAGGTCAAAGGTTAGCTTGACCTTTGGTGCTTATATAAAACCAGTGACTCATTAGGTTTAACATTTCTCTCAAGTATTATGATTTTCACTTAAACAGTTACAAGCTGCATAGTCTGTAACTTTTGATCTTTTCATTTTAGAAATAATGTTTCTTTTTTTCAAGAACACAGTAAAAATACTAGAATTCAGGTATACATTTTACCTTTTTCGTAATAATTAATTAATTATTAGTACCAAAACAACAGCATTTATGTTAAAAATTACCTGTCTAGAATTATTGGAGGGACGCAAATAATTACAAATACGAGAAAAAGCACCTGTTTTTATAAGATAATTCACTTTTCAATGCAGTTTTCAGCTGTAGAAATTAGATTTATTGTGACAACATAATTTAATTCTACTTTTACAAATGATTTAAAAAGAAAATATTTTTTTTCGAAAAATGTTCATAGTTACAGAGTATGCAGCTTTACAGAAAAATGAATTATGCATTACGAATCAAACTTGGCCTTGCCGTAAAAATGGTCAAGTTCAACCCAGATTCATCATTTGTGCAAACCAGGTGGGGCCCACATACCAAGTCCCAAGGCCATTGGCCTTTTGGTTCCAGAGAAGAAGATATTTAAATGGGTCTGACGTTATATGGGCATGGCGGCCATCTTGGTCATGTGACCATAAATATTTGTTATAAATTTACTCCTCTCAACTTAAGGAGTCGTCATATAAAATTTGAGTTCAATTGGCCTAGTGGTTTCTTAGAAAACTGTTTTAATATATTGATGGGACTCCAATATGAGTGACGTTGGCTGAAAGGTCAACCTTGACCTTTGGAACATATTCATAGCCATTGTCTTATTTAGTTTAATGTATCAAGTGAGAATAATGACTTTGGTTACAACAGTATTCAAAAAATCAACTTTTCAAAAAATTACCAATTTAAATGCATTAGGAAGCAAATTTGACTTGATGTTAAGTAGGTCAAGGTTAACCTAGGAACATCATTTGAACAAACTCGGTAGGCCCTACATATCCAATGCTACATACCAAGTCCCAAGGACATTGGCCTTCTGGTTCTGGAGAAAAATATTTTTAAAGGGTTTTTACCATATTTGGGCGTGGCGGCCATCTTGGTCATGTGACCTAAATATTTTGCGTAAATTTTGGTTATCTTATCATAAGGAGTCTGCACATGAAATTTGAGTTCAATTGGGCCAATGGTTTGTGAGAAAACTATGTTTTAATATATTGATGGGACTCAATTATGAGTGACCTAAGTTGAAAGGACAAAGGTCAACCTTTTTGCTAAGTGTACATCCGTACGTAGATGTATGTGGACATTCAAAGCAGGCAGAAATCCATGGGATAGGCCGCATAGCACAGTCAGTAACGAGTCTGGCTGTAGATCCAGTGGTCGAGAGTTCCATGCCAGCCTGGTCCCATATTTTTGCTGAGATTGATCGTGAAATATTTTTATAGCCATTTTCCTCCTTTCTACTGATTCAAGAAGGGTTGTTGTCAGTTTCAAGCGAAATTATGTGAAGAAACACTTCTTTAGATGAGAAGAATAAATAATTTAGCCAAAAAGTATTTTCTTAGCACAATATAAGATAGTACAAAATTTTCACTATCTTTGTAAGGTCCATGCCTGTCGAATTTCTGTCAAAAATTCAATTTTCCAAAAATTGCCTAAAATTTTAGAGAAACACTTCTTTTGATGAGTGGAATAAATAATTTAGCTAAAAAATATTTTCTTAGCACAATTAAAGATAGTACCCAAAAAATCACTATCTTTGGAAGGGGCGCGCCTGTCGAATTTCCCTCAAAAATTCAATTTTCCAAAAATTGCCTAAAATTGTGGAGAAACACTTCTTTTGATGAGGGGAACAAATAATTTAAACAAAAAATATTTTCTAAGCACAATTTAAGATACTACCAAATTTTCACTATTTTTGTATGGTCCGCGCCTGTCGAATTTCCCTCAAAAATCCATTTTTCCAAAAATTGCCTAAAATTGTGGAGAAACACTTCTTTTGATGAGGGGAACAAATAATTTAACAAAAACTATTTTCTTAGCACAATTAAAGATAGTACCAAATTTTCACTATTTCGTAAGGTCCGCGCCTGTCGAATTTCCCTCAAAAATTCAATTTTCCAAAAATTGCCTAAAATTGAGGAGAAACACTTCTTTTGATGAGGGGAACATATAATTTAAACAAAAACTATTTTCTTAGCACAATTTAAGATAGTACCAAATTTTCACTATTTTTGTAAGGTCCGCGCCTGTCGAATTTCCCTCAAAAATTCAATTTTCCAAAAATTGCCTAAAATTGTGGAGAAACACTGCTTTTGATGAGGGGAACAAATAATTTAAAGAAAAACTATTTTCTTAGCACAATTTAAGATAGTACCAAATTTTCACTATTTTTGTAAGGTCCGCGCCTGTCAAATTTCCCTCAAAAATTCAATTTTCCAAAAATTGCCTAAAATTGTGGAGAAACACTTCTTTTGATGAGGGGAACAAATAATTGAAACATAAACTATTTTCTTAGCACAATTTAAGATAGTACCAAATTTTCACTATTTTTGTAAGGTCCGCGCCTGTCGAATTTCCCTCAAAAATTCAATTTTCCAAAAATTGCCTAAAATTGTGGAGAAACACTTCTTTTGATGAGGGAAACAAATAATTTAAAAAAAAAACTATTTTCTTAGCATAATTTAAGATAGTACCAAATTTTCACTATTTTTGTAAGGTCCGCGCCTGTCGATTTTCCCTCAAAAATTCAAATTTCCAAAAATTGCCTAAAATTGTGGAGAAACACCTCACTTGATGAGGGGAGCAAATAATTTAAACAAAAACTATTTTGTTAGCACAATTTAAGATATAACCAAATTTTCACTATTTTTGTAAGGTCAGCGCCTGTCGAATTTCCCTCAAAAATCCATTTTTCCAAAAATTGCCTAAAATTGTGGAGAAACACTTCTTTTGATGAGGGGAACAAATAATTTAACAAAAACTATTTTCTTAGCACAATTAAAGATAGTACCAAATTTTCACTATTTTTGTAAGGTCCGTGCCTGTCGAATTTCCCTCAAAAATTCAATTTTCCAAAAATTGCCTAAAATTGTGGAGAAACACTTCTTTTGATTAGGGGAACATACAATTTAAACAAAAACTATTTTCTTAGCACAATTTAAGATAGTACCAAATTTTCACTATTTTTGTAAGGTCCGCGCCTGTCGAATTTCCCTCAAAAATTCAATTTTCCAAAAATTGCCTAAAATTGTGGAGAAACACTGCTTTTGATGAGGGGAACAAATAATTTAAAGAAAAACTATTTTCTTAGCACAATTTAAGATAGTACCAAATTTTCACTATTTTTGTAAGGTCCGCGCCTGTCGAATTTCCCTCAAAAATTCAATTTTCAAAAAATTGCCTAAAATTGTGGAGAAACACTTCTTTTGATGAGGGGAACAAATAATTGAAACATAAACTATTTTCTTAGCACAATTTAAGATAGTACCAAATTTTCACTATTTTTGTAAGGTCAGCGCCTGTCGAATTTCCCTCAAAAATTCAATTTTCCAAAAATTGCCTAAAATTGTGGAGAAACACTTCTTTTGATGAGGGAAACAAATAATTTAAAAAAAAAACTATTTTCTTAGCATAATTTTAGATAGTACCAAATTTTCACTATTTTTGTAAGGTCCGCGCCTGTCGATTTTCCCTCAAAAATTCAAATTTCCAAAAATTGCCTAAAATTGTGGAGAAACACCTCACTTGATGAGGGGAGCAAATAATTTAAACAAAAACTATTTTGTTAGCACAATTTAAGGTATTACCAAATTTTCACTATTTTTGTAAGGTTAGCGCCTGTCGAATTTCCCTCAAAAATCCATTTTTCCAAAAATTGCCTAAAATTGTGGAGAAACACTTCTTTTGATGAGGGGAACAAATAATTTAACAAAAACTATTTTCTTAGCACAATTAAAGAAATTACCAAATTTTCACTATTTTTGTAAGGTCCGCGCCTGTCGAATTTCCCTCAAAAATTCAATTTTCCAAAAATTGCCTAAAATTGTGGAGAAACACTTCTTTTGATGAGGAGAACAAATAATTTAAACAAAAACTATTTTCTTAGCACAATTAAAGATAGTACCAAATTATCACTATTTTTGTAAGGTCCGCTACTGTCGATTTTCCCTCAAAAATTCAATTTTCCAAAAATTGCCTAAAATTGTGGAGAAACACTTCTTTTGATGAGGGGAACAAATAATTGAAACATAAACTATTTTCTAAGCACAATTTAAGATAGTACCAAATTTTCACTATTTTTGTAAGGTCCGCGCCTGTCGAATTTCCCTCAAAAATTCAATTTTCCAAAAATTGCCTTAAATTGTGGAGAAACCCTTCTTTTGATGAGGGGAACAAATAATTTTAACAAAAACTATTTTCTTAGCACAATTTAAGATTACTAGTACCAAATTTTCACTATTTTTGTAAGGGCCGCGCCTGTCAAATTTCCCTCAAAAATTCAATTTTCCAAAAATTGCCTAAAATTGTGGAGAAAAAATTCTTTTGATGAGGGGAACAAATAATTTAAACAAAAACTATTTTCTGAGCACAATTTAAGATAATACCAAATTTTCACTATTTTTGTAAGGTCCGCGCCTGTCGAATTTCCCTCAAAAATCCATTTTTCCAAAAATTGCCTAAAATTGTGGAGAAACACTTCTTTTGATGAAGGGAACATATAATTTAAACAAAAACTATTTTCTTAGCACAATTTAAGATACTACCAAATTTTCACTATTTTTGTAAGGTCCGCGCCTGTCGAATTTTCCTCAAAATATCAATTTTCCAAAAATTGCCTTAAATTGTGGAGAAACACCTCACTTGATGAGGGGAACAAATAACTTAAACAAAAACTATTTTGTTAGCACAATTTAAGATATAACCAAATTTTCACTATTTTTGTAAGGTCAGCGCCTGTCGAATTTCCCTCAAAAATTCAATTTTCCAAAAATTGCCTAAAATTGTGGAGAAACACTTCTTTTGATGAGGGGAACATATAATTTAAACAAAAACTATTTTCTTAGCACAATTTAAGATAGTACCAAATTTTCACTATTTTTGTAAGGTCCGCGCCTGTCGAATTTCCCTCAAAAATTCAATTTTCCAAAAATTGCCTAAAATTGTGGAGAAACACTTCTTTTGATGAGGGGAACAAATAATTTAAACAAAAACTATTTTCTTAGCACAATTTAAGATAGTACCAAATTTTCACTATTTTTGTAAGGTCCGCGCCTGTCGAATTTCCCTCAAAAATTCAATTTTTCCAAAAATTGCCTAAAATAGTGGAGAAACACTTCTTTTGATGAGGGGAACGAATAATTTAAACAAAAACTATTTTCTTAGCACAATTTAAGATAGTACCAAATTTTCACTATTTTTTTAACGGTTCGCGCCTGTCGAATTTCCCTCAAAAATTCAATTTTCCAAAAATTGCCTAAAATTGTGGAGAAACACTTCTTTTGATGAGGGGAACAAATAATTTAAACAAAAACTATTTTCTTAGCACATTTTAAGATAGTACCAAATTTTCACTATTTTTGTAAGGTCCGTGCCTGTCGAATTTCCCTCAAAAATTCAATTTTCCAAAAATTGCCTAAAATTGTGGAGAAACACTTCTTTTGATTAGGGGAACATACAATTTAAACAAAAACTATTTTCTTAGCACAATTTAAGATAGTACCAAATTTTCACTATTTTTGTAAGGTCCGCGCCTGTCGAATTTCCCTCAAAAATTCAATTTTCCAAAAATTGCCTAAAATTGTGGAGAAACACTGCTTTTGATGAGGGGAACAAATAATTTAAAGAAAAACTATTTTCTTAGCACAATTTAAGATAGTACCAAATTTTCACTATTTTTGTAAGGTCCGCGCCTGTCGAATTTCCCTCAAAAATTCAATTTTCAAAAAATTGCCTAAAATTGTGGAGAAACACTTCTTTTGATGAGGGGAACAAATAATTGAAACATAAACTATTTTCTTAGCACAATTTAAGATAGTACCAAATTTTCACTATTTTTGTAAGGTCAGCGCCTGTCGAATTTCCCTCAAAAATTCAATTTTCCAAAAATTGCCTAAAATTGTGGAGAAACACTTCTTTTGATGAGGGAAACAAATAATTTAAAAAAAAAACTATTTTCTTAGCATAATTTAAGATAGTACCAAATTTTCACTATTTTTGTAAGGTCCGCGCCTGTCGATTTTCCCTCAAAAATTCAAATTTCCAAAAATTGCCTAAAATTGTGGAGAAACACCTCACTTGATGAGGGGAGCAAATAATTTAAACAAAAACTATTTTGTTAGCACAATTTAAGGTATTACCAAATTTTCACTATTTTTGTAAGGTCAGCGCCTGTCGAATTTCCCTCAAAAATCCATTTTTCCAAAAATTGCCTAAAATTGTGGAGAAACACTTCTTTTGATGAGGGGAACAAATAATTTAACAAAAACTATTTTCTTAGCACAATTAAAGATAGTACCAAATTTTCACTATTTTTGTAAGGTCCGCGCCTGTCGAATTTCCCTCAAAAATTCAATTTTCCAAAAATTGCCTAAAATTGTGGAGAAACACTTCTTTTGATGAGGAGAACAAATAATTTAAACAAAAACTATTTTCTTAGCACAATTAAAGATAGTACCAAATTATCACTATTTTTGTAAGGTCCGCTACTGTCGATTTTCCCTCAAAAATTCAATTTTCCAAAAATTGCCTAAAATTGTGGAGAAACACTTCTTTTGATGAGGGGAACAAATAATTGAAACATAAACTATTTTCTAAGCACAATTTAAGATAGTACCAAATTTTCACTATTTTTGTAAGGTCCGCGCCTGTCGAATTTCCCTCAAAAATTCAATTTTCCAAAAATTGCCTTAAATTGTGGAGAAACCCTTCTTTTGATGAGGGGAACAAATAATTTTAACAAAAACTATTTTCTTAGCACAATTTAAGATTACTAGTACCAAATTTTCACTATTTTTGTAAGGGCCGCGCCTGTCAAATTTCCCTCAAAAATTCAATTTTCCAAAAATTGCCTAAAATTGTGGAGAAAAAATTCTTTTGATGAGGGGAACAAATAATTTAAACAAAAACTATTTTCTGAGCACAATTTAAGATAATACCAAATTTTCACTATTTTTGTAAGGTCTGCGCCTGTCGAATTTCCCTCAAAAATCCATTTTTCCAAAAATTGCCTAAAATTGTGGAGAAACACTTCTTTTGATGAAGGGAACATATAATTTAAACAAAAACTATTTTCTTAGCACAATTTAAGATACTACCAAATTTTCACTATTTTTGTAAGGTCCGCGCCTGTCGAATTTTCCTCAAAATATCAATTTTCCAAAAATTGCCTTAAATTGTGGAGAAACACCTCACTTGATGAGGGGAACAAATAATTTAAACAAAAACTATTTTGTTAGCACAATTTAAGATATAACCAAATTTTCACTATTTTTGTTAGGTCAGCGCCTGTCGAATTTCCCTCAAAAATTCAATTTTCCAAAAATTGCCTAAAATTGTGGAGAAACACTTCTTTTGATGAGGGGAACATATAATTTAAACAAAAACTATTTTCTTAGCACAATTTAAGATAGTACCAAATTTTCACTATTTTTGTAAGGTCCGCGCCTGTCGAATTTCCCTCAAAAATTCAATTTTCCAAAAATTGCCTAAAATTGTGGAGAAACACTTCTTTTGATGAGGGGAACAAATAATTTAAACAAAAACTATTTTCTTAGCACAATTTAAGATAGTACCAAATTTTCACTATTTTTGTAAGGTCCGCGCCTGTCGAATTTCCCTCAAAAATTAAATTTTTCCAAAAATTGCCTAAAATAGTGGAGAAACACTTCTTTTGATGAGGGGAACGAATAATTTAAACAAAAACTATTTTCTTAGCACAATTTAAGATAGTACCAAATTTTCACTATTTTTTTAACGGTTCGCGCCTGTCGAATTTCCCTCAAAAATTCAATTTTCCAAAAATTGCCTAAAATTGTGGAGAAACACTTCTTTTGATGAGGGGAACAAATAATTTAAACAAAAACTATTTTCTTAGCACATTTTAAGATAGTACCAAATTTTCACTATTTTTGTAAGGTCCGCGCCTGTCGAATTTCCCTCAAAAATTCAATTTTCCAAAAATTGTCTAAAATTGTGGAGAAACACTTCTTTTGATGAGGGGAACAAATAATTTAAACAAAAACTATTTTCTGAGCACAATTTAAGATAATACCAAATTTTCACTATTTTTGTAAGGTCCGCGCCTGTCAAAATTCCCTCAAAAATTCAATTTTCCAAAAATTGCCTAAAATTGTGGAGAAACACTTCTTTTGATGAGGGGAACAAATAATTTAAACAAAAACTATTTTCTTAGCACAATTTAAGATAGTACCAAATTTTCACTATTTTTGTAAGGTCCGCGCCTGTCGAATTTCCCTCAAAAATTCAATTTTCCAAAAATTGCCTAAAATTGTGGAGAAACACTTCTTTTGATGAGGAGAACAAAAAATTTAAACAAAAACTATTTTCTTAGCACAATTTAAGATAATACCAAATTTTCACTATTTTTGTAAGGTCCGCGCCTGTCGAATTTCCCTCAAAAATTCAATTTTCCAAAAATTGCCTAAAATTGTGGAGAAACACTTCTTTTGATGAGGGGAACGAATAATTTAAACAAAAACTATTTTCTTAGCACAATTTAAGATAGTACCAAATTTTCACTATTTTTGTAAGGTCCGCGCCTGTCAAATTTCCCTCAAAAATTCAATTTTCCAAAAATTGCCTAAAATTGTGGAGAAACACTTCTTTTGATGAGGGGAACAAATAATTTAAACAAAAACTATTTTCTTAGCACAATTTAAGATAGTACCAAATTTTCACTATTTTTGTAAGGTCCGCGCCTGTCGAATTTCCCTCAAAAATTCAATTTTCCAAAAATTGCCTAAAATTGTGGAGAAACACTTCTTTTGATGAGGAGAACAAAAAATTTAAACAAAAACTATTTTCTAAGCACAATTTAAGATAATACCAAATTTTCACTATTTTTGTAAGGTCCGCGCCTGTCGAATTTCCCTCAAAAATTCAATTTTCCAAAAATTGCCTAAAATTGTGGAGAAACACTTCTTTTGATGAGGGGAACAAATAATTTAAACAAAAACTATTTTCTTAGCACAATTTAAGATAGTACCAAATTTTCACTATTTTTGTAAGGTCCGCGCCTGTCAAATTTCCCTCAAAAATTCAATTTTCCAAAAATTGCCTAAAATTGTGGAGAAACACTTCTTTTGATGAGGAGAACATATAATTTAAACAAAAACTATTTTCTTAGCACAATTTAAGATAGTACCAAATTTTCACTATTTTTGTAAGGTCCGCGCCTGTCAAATTTCCCTCAAAAATTCAATTTTCCAAAAATTGCCTAAAATTGTGGAGAAACACTTCTTTTGATGAGGAGAACATATAATTTAAACAAAAACTATTTTCTTAGCACAATTTAAGATAGTACCAAATTTTCACTATTTTTGTAAGGTCCGCGCCTGTCGAATTTCCCTCAAAAATTCAATTTTCCAAAAATTGCCTAAAATTGTGGAGAAACACTTCTTTTGATGAGGGGAACAAATAATTTAAAGAAAAACTATTTTCTTAGCACAATTTAAGATAGTACCAAATTTTCACTATTTTTGTAAGGTCCGCGCCTGTCGAATTTCCCTCAAAAATTCAATTTTCCAAAAATTGCCTAAAATTGTGGAGAAACACTTCTTTTGATGAGGGGAACAAATAATTTAAACAAAAACTATTTTCTTAGCACAATTTAAGATAGTACCAAATTTTCACTATTTTTGTAAGGTCCGCGCCTGTCGAATTTCCCTCAAAAATTCAATTTTCCAAAAATTGCCTAAAATTGTGGAGAAACACTTCTTTTGATGAGGGGAACGAATAATTTAAACAAAAACTATTTTCTTAGCACAATTTAAGATAGTACCAAATTTTCACTATTTTTGTAAGGTCCGCGCCTGTCAAATTTCCCTCAAAAATTCAATTTTCCAAAAATTGCCTAAAATTGTGGAGAAACACTTCTTTTGATGAGGGGAACAAATAATTGAAACATAAACTATTTTCTTAGCACAATTTAAGATAGTACCAAATTTTCACTATTTTTGTAAGGTCCGCGCCTGTCGATTTTCCCTCAAAAATTCAAATTTCCAAAAATTGCCTAAAATTGTGGAGAAACACCTCACTTGATGAGGGGAGCAAATAATTTAAACAAAAACTATTTTGTTAGCACAATTTAAGATATAACCAAATTTTCACTATTTTTGTAAGGTCAGCGCCTGTCGAATTTCCCTCAAAAATCCATTTTTCCAAAAATTGCCTAAAATTGTGGAGAAACACTTCTTTTGATGAGGGGAACAAATAATTTAACAAAAACTATTTTCTTAGCACAATTTAAGATAGTACCAAATTTTCACTATTTTTGTAAGGTCCGTGCCTGTCGAATTTCCCTCAAAAATTCAATTTTCCAAAAATTGCCTAAAATTGTGGAGAAACACTTCTTTTGATTAGGGGAACATACAATTTAAACAAAAACTATTTTCTTAGCACAATTTAAGATAGTACCAAATTTTCACTATTTTTGTAAGGTCCGCGCCTGTCGAATTTCCCTCAAAAATTCAATTTTCCAAAAATTGCCTAAAATTGTGGAGAAACACTGCTTTTGATGAGGGGAACAAATAATTTAAAGAAAAACTATTTTCTTAGCACAATTTAAGATAGTACCAAATTTTCACTATTTTTGTAAGGTCCGCGCCTGTCGAATTTCCCTCAAAAATTCAATTTTCAAAAAATTGCCTAAAATTGTGGAGAAACACTTCTTTTGATGAGGGGAACAAATAATTGAAACATAAACTATTTTCTTAGCACAATTTAAGATAGTACCAAATTTTCACTATTTTTGTAAGGTCAGCGCCTGTCTAATTTCCCTCAAAAATTCAATTTTCCAAAAATTGCCTAAAATTGTGGAGAAACACTTCTTTTGATGAGGGAAACAAATAATTTAAAAAAAAAACTATTTTCTTAGCATAATTTAAGATAGTACCAAATTTTCACTATTTTTGTAAGGTCCGCGCCTGTCGATTTTCCCTCAAAAATTCAAATTTCCAAAAATTGCCTAAAATTGTGGAGAAACACCTCACTTGATGAGGGGAGCAAATAATTTAAACAAAAACTATTTTGTTAGCACAATTTAAGGTATTACCAAATTTTCACTATTTTTGTAAGGTCAGCGCCTGTCGAATTTCCCTCAAAAATCCATTTTTCCAAAAATTGCCTAAAATTGTGGAGAAACACTTCTTTTGATGAGGGGAACAAATAATTTAACAAAAACTATTTTCTTAGCACAATTAAAGATAGTACCAAATTTTCACTATTTTTGTAAGGTCCGCGCCTGTCGAATTTCCCTCAAAAATTCAATTTTCCAAAAATTGCCTAAAATTGTGGAGAAACACTTCTTTTGATGAGGAGAACAAATAATTTAAACAAAAACTATTTTCTTAGCACAATTAAAGACAGTACCAAATTATCACTATTTTTGTAAGGTCCGCTACTGTCGATTTTCCCTCAAAAATTCAATTTTCCAAAAATTGCCTAAAATTGTGGAGAAACACTTCTTTTGATGAGGGGAACAAATAATTGAAACATAAACTATTTTCTAAGCACAATTTAAGATAGTACCAAATTTTCACTATTTTTGTAAGGTCCGCGCCTGTCGAATTTCCCTCAAAAATTCAATTTTCCAAAAATTGCCTTAAATTGTGGAGAAACCCTTCTTTTGATGAGGGGAACAAATAATTTTAACAAAAACTATTTTCTTAGCACAATTTAAGATTACTAGTACCAAATTTTCACTATTTTTGTAAGGGCCGCGCCTGTCAAATTTCCCTCAAAAATTCAATTTTCCAAAAATTGCCTAAAATTGTGGAGAAAAAATTCTTTTGATGAGGGGAACAAATAATTTAAACAAAAACTATTTTCTGAGCACAATTTAAGATAATACCAAATTTTCACTATTTTTGTAAGGTCCGCGCCTGTCGAATTTCCCTCAAAAATCCATTTTTCCAAAAATTGCCTAAAATTGTGGAGAAACACTTCTTTTGATGAAGGGAACATATAATTTAAACAAAAACTATTTTCTTAGCACAATTTAAGATACTACCAAATTTTCACTATTTTTGTAAGGTCCGCGCCTGTCGAATTTTCCTCAAAATATCAATTTTCCAAAAATTGCCTTAAATTGTGGAGAAACACCTCACTTGATGAGGGGAACAAATAATTTAAACAAAAACTATTTTGTTAGCACAATTTAAGATATAACCAAATTTTCACTATTTTTGTAAGGTCAGCGCCTGTCGAATTTCCCTCAAAAATTCAATTTTCCAAAAATTGCCTAAAATTGTGGAGAAACACTTCTTTTGATGAGGGGAACATATAATTTAAACAAAAACTATTTTCTTAGCACAATTTAAGATAGTACCAAATTTTCACTATTTTTGTAAGGTCCGCGCCTGTCGAATTTCCCTCAAAAATTCAATTTTCCAAAAATTGCCTAAAATTGTGGAGAAACACTTCTTTTGATGAGGGGAACAAATAATTTAAACAAAAACTATTTTCTTAGCACAATTTAAGATAGTACCAAATTTTCACTATTTTTGTAAGGTCCGCGCCTGTCGAATTTCCCTCAAAAATTCAATTTTTCCAAAAATTGCCTAAAATAGTGGAGAAACACTTCTTTTGATGAGGGGAACAAATAATTTAAACAAAAACTATTTTCTTAGCACAATTTAAGATAGTACCAAATTTTCACTATTTTTTTAACGGTTCGCGCCTGTCGAATTTCCCTCAAAAATTCAATTTTCCAAAAATTGCCTAAAATTGTGGAGAAACACTTCTTTTGATGAGGGGAACAAATAATTTAAACAAAAACTATTTTCTTAGCACATTTTAAGATAGTACCAAATTTTCACTATTTTTGTAAGGTCCGTGCCTGTCGAATTTCCCTCAAAAATTCAATTTTCCAAAAATTGCCTAAAATTGTGGAGAAACACTTCTTTTGATTAGGGGAACATACAATTTAAACAAAAACTATTTTCTTAGCACAATTTAAGATAGTACCAAATTTTCACTATTTTTGTAAGGTCCGCGCCTGTCGAATTTCCCTCAAAAATTCAATTTTCCAAAAATTGCCTAAAATTGTGGAGAAACACTGCTTTTGATGAGGGGAACAAATAATTTAAAGAAAAACTATTTTCTTAGCACAATTTAAGATAGTACCAAATTTTCACTATTTTTGTAAGGTCCGCGCCTGTCGAATTTCCCTCAAAAATTCAATTTTCAAAAAATTGCCTAAAATTGTGGAGAAACACTTCTTTTGATGAGGGGAACAAATAATTGAAACATAAACTATTTTCTTAGCACAATTTAAGATAGTACCAAATTTTCACTATTTTTGTAAGGTAAGCGCCTGTCGAATTTCCCTCAAAAATTCAATTTTCCAAAAATTGCCTAAAATTGTGGAGAAACACTTCTTTTGATGAGGGAAACAAATAATTTAAAAAAAAAACTATTTTCTTAGCATAATTTAAGATAGTACCAAATTTTCACTATTTTTGTAAGGTCCGCGCCTGTCGATTTTCCCTCAAAAATTCAAATTTCCAAAAATTGCCTAAAATTGTGGAGAAACACCTCACTTGATGAGGGGAGCAAATAATTTAAACAAAAACTATTTTGTTAGCACAATTTAAGGTATTACCAAATTTTCACTATTTTTGTAAGGTCAGCGCCTGTCGAATTTCCCTCAAAAATCCATTTTTCCAAAAATTGCCTAAAATTGTGGAGAAACACTTCTTTTGATGAGGGGAACAAATAATTTAACAAAAACTATTTTCTTAGCACAATTAAAGATAGTACCAAATTTTCACTATTTTTGTAAGGTCCGCGCCTGTCGAATTTCCCTCAAAAATTCAATTTTCCAAAAATTGCCTAAAATTGTGGAGAAACACTTCTTTTGATGAGGAGAACAAATAATTTAAACAAAAACTATTTTCTTAGCACAATTAAAGATAGTACCAAATTATCACTATTTTTGTAAGGTCCACTACTGTCGATTTTCCCTCAAAAATTCAATTTTCCAAAAATTGCCTAAAATTGTGGAGAAACACTTCTTTTGATGAGGGGAACAAATAATTGAAACATAAACTATTTTCTAAGCACAATTTAAGATAGTACCAAATTTTCACTATTTTTGTAAGGTCCGCGCCTGTCGAATTTCCCTCAAAAATTCAATTTTCCAAAAATTGCCTTAAATTGTGGAGAAACCCTTCTTTTGATGAGGGGAACAAATAATTTTAACAAAAACTATTTTCTTAGCACAATTTAAGATTACTAGTACCAAATTTTCACTATTTTTGTAAGGGCCGCGCCTGTCAAATTTCCCTCAAAAATTCAATTTTCCAAAAATTGCCTAAAATTGTGGAGAAAAAATTCTTTTGATGAGGGGAACAAATAATTTAAACAAAAACTATTTTCTGAGCACAATTTAAGATAATACCAAATTTTCACTATTTTTGTAAGGTCCGCGCCTGTCGAATTTCCCTCAAAAATCCATTTTTCCAAAAATTGCCTAAAATTGTGGAGAAACACTTCTTTTGATGAAGGGAACATATAATTTAAACAAAAACTATTTTCTTAGCACAATTTAAGATACTACCAAATTTTCACTATTTTTGTAAGGTCCGCGCCTGTCGAATTTTCCTCAAAATATCAATTTTCCAAAAATTGCCTTAAATTGTGGAGAAACACCTCACTTGATGAGGGGAACAAATAATTTAAACAAAAACTATTTTGTTAGCACAATTTAAGATATAACCAAATTTTCACTATTTTTGTAAGGTCAGCGCCTGTCGAATTTCCCTCAAAAATTCAATTTTCCAAAAATTGCCTAAAATTGTGGAGAAACACTTCTTTTGATGAGGGGAACATATAATTTAAACAAAAACTATTTTCTTAGCACAATTTAAGATAGTACCAAATTTTCACTATTTTTGTAAGGTCCGCGCCTGTCGAATTTCCCTCAAAAATTCAATTTTCCAAAAATTGCCTAAAATTGTGGAGAAACACTTCTTTTGATGAGGGGAACAAATAATTTAAACAAAAACTATTTTCTTAGCACAATTTAAGATAGTACCAAATTTTCACTATTTTTGTAAGGTCCGCGCCTGTCGAATTTCCCTCAAAAATTCAATTTTTCCAAAAATTGCCTAAAATAGTGGAGAAACACTTCTTTTGATGAGGGGAACGAATAATTTAAACAAAAACTATTTTCTTAGCACAATTTAAGATAGTACCAAATTTTCACTATTTTTTTAACGGTTCGCGCCTGTCGAATTTCCCTCAAAAATTCAATTTTCCAAAAATTGCCTAAAATTGTGGAGAAACACTTCTTTTGATGAGGGGAACAAATAATTTAAACAAAAACTATTTTCTTAGCACATTTTAAGATAGTACCAAATTTTCACTATTTTTGTAAGGTCCGCGCCTGTCGAATTTCCCTCAAAAATTCAATTTTCCAAAAATTGTCTAAAATTGTGGAGAAACACTTCTTTTGATGAGGGGAACAAATAATTTAAACAAAAACTATTTTCTGAGCACAATTTAAGATAATACCAAATTTTCAGTATTTTTGTAAGGTCCGCGCCTGTCAAAATTCCCTCAAAAATTCAATTTTCCAAAAATTGCCTAAAATTGTGGAGAAACACTTCTTTTGATGAGGGGAACAAATAATTTAAACAAAAACTATTTTCTTAGCACAATTTAAGATAGTACCAAATTTTCACTATTTTTGTAAGGTCCGCGCCTGTCGAATTTCCCTCAAAAATTCAATTTTCCAAAAATTGCCTAAAATTGTGGAGAAACACTTCTTTTGATGAGGAGAACAAAAAATTTAAACAAAAACTATTTTCTTAGCACAATTTAAGATAATACCAAATTTTCACTATTTTTGTAAGGTCCGCGCCTGTCGAATTTCCCTCAAAAATTCAATTTTCCAAAAATTGCCTAAAATTGTGGAGAAACACTTCTTTTGATGAGGGGAACGAATAATTTAAACAAAAACTATTTTCTTAGCACAATTTAAGATAGTACCAAATTTTCACTATTTTTGTAAGGTCCGCGCCTGTCAAATTTCCCTCAAAAATTCAATTTCCCAAAAATTGCCTAAAATTGTGGAGAAACACTTCTTTTGATGAGGGGAACAAATAATTTAAACAAAAACTATTTTCTTAGCACAATTTAAGATAGTACCAAATTTTCACTATTTTTGTAAGGTCCGCGCCTGTCGAATTTCCCTCAAAAATTCAATTTTCCAAAAATTGCCTAAAATTGTGGAGAAACACTTCTTTTGATGAGGAGAACAAAAAATTTAAACAAAAACTATTTTCTTAGCACAATTTAAGATAATACCAAATTTTCACTATTTTTGTAAGGTCCGCGCCTGTCGAATTTCCCTCAAAAATTCAATTTTCCAAAAATTGCCTAAAATTGTGGAGAAACACTTCTTTTGATGAGGGGAACGAATAATTTAAACAAAAACTATTTTCTTAGCACAATTTAAGATAGTACCAAATTTTCACTATTTTTGTAAGGTCCGCGCCTGTCAAATTTCCCTCAAAAATTCAATTTTCCAAAAATTGCCTAAAATTGTGGAGAAACACTTCTTTTGATGAGGAGAACATATAATTTAAACAAAAACTATTTTCTTAGCACAATTTAAGATAGTACCAAATTTTCACTATTTTTGTAAGGTCCGCGCCTGTCGAATTTCCCTCAAAAATTCAATTTTCCAAAAATTGCCTAAAATTGTGGAGAAACACTTCTTTTGATGAGGGGAACAAATAATTTAAACAAAAACTATTTTCTTAGCACAATTTAAGATAGTACCAAATTTTCACTATTTTTGTAAGGTCCGCGCCTGTCGAATTTCCCTCAAAAATTCAATTTTCCAAAAATTGCCTAAAATTGTGGAGAAACACTTCTTTTGATGAGGGGAACAAATAATTTAAACAAAAACTATTTTCTTAGCACAATTTAAGATAGTACCAAATTTTCACTATTTTTGTAAGGTCCGCGCCTGTCGAATTTCCCTCAAAAATTCAATTTTCCAAAAATTGCCTAAAATTGTGGAGAAACACTTCTTTTGATGAGGGGAACGAATAATTTAAACAAAAAATATTTTCTTAGCACAATTTAAGATAGTACCAAATTTTCACTATTTTTGTAAGGTCCGCGCCTGTCGAATTTCCCTCAAAAATTCAATTTTCCAAAAATTGCCTAAAATTGTGGAGAAACACTTCTTTTGATGAGGGGAACAAATAATTTAAACAAAAACTATTTTCTTAGCACAATTTAAGATACTACCAAATTTTCACTATTTTTGTAAGGTCCGCGCCTGTCGAATTTTCCTCAAAATATCAATTTTCCAAAAATTGCCTTAAATTGTGGAGAAACACCTCACTTGATGAGGGGAACAAATAATTTAAACAAAAACTATTTTGTTAGCACAATTTAAGATATAACCAAATTTTCACTATTTTTGTAAGGTCAGCGCCTGTCGAATTTCCCTCAAAAATTCAATTTTCCAAAAATTGCCTAAAATTGTGGAGAAACACTTCTTTTGATGAGGGGAACATATAATTTAAACAAAAACTATTTTCTTAGCACAATTTAAGATAGTACCAAATTTTCACTATTTTTGTAAGGTCCGCGCCTGTCGAATTTCCCTCAAAAATTCAATTTTCCAAAAATTGCCTAAAATTGTGGAGAAACACTTCTTTTGATGAGGGGAACAAATAATTTAAACAAAAACTATTTTCTTAGCACAATTTAAGATAGTACCAAATTTTCACTATTTTTGTAAGGTCCGCGCCTGTCGAATTTCCCTCAAAAATTCAATTTTTCCAAAAATTGCCTAAAATAGTGGAGAAACACTTCTTTTGATGAGGGGAACGAATAATTTAAACAAAAACTATTTTCTTAGCACAATTTAAGATAGTACCAAATTTTCACTATTTTTTTAACGGTTCGCGCCTGTCGAATTTCCCTCAAAAATTCAATTTTCCAAAAATTGCCTAAAATTGTGGAGAAACACTTCTTTTGATGAGGGGAACAAATAATTTAAACAAAAACTATTTTCTTAGCACATTTTAAGATAGTACCAAATTTTCACTATTTTTGTAAGGTCCGCGCCTGTCGAATTTCCCTCAAAAAATCAATTTTCCAAAAATTGTCTAAAATTGTGGAGAAACACTTCTTTTGATGAGGGGAACAAATAATTTAAACAAAAACTATTTTCTGAGCACAATTTAAGATAATACCAAATTTTCAGTATTTTTGTAAGGTCCGCGCCTGTCAAAATTCCCTCAAAAATTCAATTTTCCAAAAATTGCCTAAAATTGTGGAGAAACACTTCTTTTGATGAGGGGAACAAATAATTTAAACAAAAACTATTTTCTTAGCACAATTTAAGATAGTACCAAATTTTCACTATTTTTGTAAGGTCCGCGCCTGTCGAATTTCCCTCAAAAATTCAATTTTCCAAAAATTGCCTAAAATTGTGGAGAAACACTTCTTTTGATGAGGAGAACAAAAAATTTAAACAAAAACTATTTTCTTAGCACAATTTAAGATAATACCAAATTTTCACTATTTTTGTAAGGTCCGCGCCTGTCGAATTTCCCTCAAAAATTCAATTTTCCAAAAATTGCCTAAAATTGTGGAGAAACACTTCTTTTGATGAGGGGAACGAATAATTTAAACAAAAACTATTTTCTTAGCACAATTTAAGATAGTACCAAATTTTCACTATTTTTGTAAGGTCCGCGCCTGTCAAATTTCCCTCAAAAATTCAATTTCCCAAAAATTGCCTAATATTGTGGAGAAACACTTCTTTTGATGAGGGGAACAAATAATTTAAACAAAAACTATTTTCTTAGCACAATTTAAGATAGTACCAAATTTTCACTATTTTTGTAAGGTCCGCGCCTGTCGAATTTCCCTCAAAAATTCAATTTTCCAAAAATTGCCTAAAATTGTGGAGAAACACTTCTTTTGATGAGGAGAACAAAAAATTTAAACAAAAACTATTTTCTTAGCACAATTTAAGATAATACCAAATTTTCACTATTTTTGTAAGGTCCGCGCCTGTCGAATTTCCCTCAAAAATTCAATTTTCCAAAAATTGCCTAAAATTGTGGAGAAACACTTCTTTTGATGAGGGGAACGAATAATTTAAACAAAAACTATTTTCTTAGCACAATTTAAGATAGTACCAAATTTTCACTATTTTTGTAAGGTCCGCGCCTGTCAAATTTCCCTCAAAAATTCAATTTTCCAAAAATTGCCTAAAATTGTGGAGAAACACTTCTTTTGATGAGGAGAACATATAATTTAAACAAAAACTATTTTCTTAGCACAATTTAAGATAGTACCAAATTTTCACTATTTTTGTAAGGTCCGCGCCTGTCGAATTTCCCTCAAAAATTCAATTTTCCAAAAATTGCCTAAAATTGTGGAGAAACACTTCTTTTGATGAGGGGAACAAATAATTTAAACAAAAACTATTTTCTTAGCACAATTTAAGATAGTACCAAATTTTCACTATTTTTGTAAGGTCCGCGCCTGTCGAATTTCCCTCAAAAATTCAATTTTCCAAAAATTGCCTAAAATTGTGGAGAAACACTTCTTTTGATGAGGGGAACAAATAATTTAAACAAAAACTATTTTCTTAGCACAATTTAAGATAGTACCAAATTTTCACTATTTTTGTAAGGTCCGCGCCTGTCGAATTTCCCTCAAAAATTCAATTTTCCAAAAATTGCCTAAAATTGTGGAGAAACACTTCTTTTGATGAGGGGAACGAATAATTTAAACAAAAAATATTTTCTTAGCACAATTTAAGATAGTACCAAATTTTCACTATTTTTGTAAGGTCCGCGCCTGTCGAATTTCCCTCAAAAATTCAATTTTCCAAAAATTGCCTAAAATTGTGGAGAAACACTTCTTTTGATGAGGGGAACAAATAATTTAAACAAAAACTATTTTCTTAGCACAATTTAAGATAGTACCAAATTTTCACTATTTTTGTAAGGTCCGCGCCTGTCGAATTTCCCTCAAAAATTCAATTTTCCAAAAATTGTCTAAAATTGTGGAGAAACACTTCTTTTGATGAGGGGAACAAATAATTTAAACAAAAACTATTTTCTGAGCACAATTTAAGATAATACCAAATTTTCACTATTTTTGTAAGGTCCGCGCCTGTCAAAATTCCCTCAAAAATTCAATTTTTCAAAAATTGCCTAAAATTGTGGAGAAACACTTCTTTTGATGAGGGGAACAAATAATTTAAACAAAAACTATTTTCTTAGCACAATTTAAGATAGTACCAAATTTTCACTATTTTTGTAAGGTCTGTCGCCTGTCGCCTGTCGAATTTCCCTCAAAAATTCAATTTTCCAAAAATTGCCTAAAATTGTGGAGAAACACTTCTTTTGATGAGGAGAACAAAAAATTTAAACAAAAACTATTTTCTTAGCACAATTTAAGATAATACCAAATTTTCACTATTTTTGTAAGGTCCGCGCCTGTCGAATTTCCCTCAAAAATTCAATTTTCCAAAAATTGCCTAAAATTGTGGAGAAACACTTCTTTTGATGAGGGGAACGAATAATTTAAACAAAAACTATTTTCTTAGCACAATTTAAGATAGTACCAAATTTTCACTATTTTTGTAAGGTCCGCGCCTGTCAAATTTCCCTCAAAAATTCAATTTTCCAAAAATTGCCTAAAATTGTGGAGAAACACTTCTTTTGATGAGGAGAACATATAATTTAAACAAAAACTATTTTCTTAGCACAATTTAAGATAGTACCAAATTTTCACTATTTTTGTAAGGTCCGCGCCTGTCGAATTTCCCTCAAAAATTCAATTTTCCAAAAATTGCCTAAAATTGTGGAGAAACACTTCTTTTGATGAGGGGAACAAATAATTTAAACAAAAACTATTTTCTTAGCACAATTTAAGATAGTACCAAATTTTCACTATTTTTGTAAGGTCCGCGCCTGTCGAATTTCCCTCAAAAATTCAATTTTCCAAAAATTGTCTAAAATTGTGGAGAAACACTTCTTTTGATGAGGGGAACAAATAATTTAAACAAAAACTATTTTCTGAGCACAATTTAAGATAATACCAAATTTTCACTATTTTTGTAAGGTCCGCGCCTGTCAAAATTCCCTCAAAAATTCAATTTTCCAAAAATTGCCTAAAATTGTGGAGAAACACTTCTTTTGATGAGGGGAACAAATAATTTAAACAAAAACTATTTTCTTAGCACAATTTAAGATAGTACCAAATTTTCACTATTTTTGTAAGGGTCGCGCCTGTCGAATTTCCCTCAAAAATTCAATTTTCCAAAAATTGCCTAAAATTGTGGAGAAACACTTCTTTTGATGAGGAGAACAAAAAATTTAAACAAAAACTATTTTCTTAGCACAATTTAAGATAATACCAAATTTTCACTATTTTTGTAAGGTCCGCGCCTGTCGAATTTCCCTCAAAAATTCAATTTTCCAAAAATTGCCTAAAATTGTGGAGAAACACTTCTTTTGATGAGGGGAACGAATAATTTAAACAAAAACTATTGTCTTAGCACAATTTAAGATAGTACCAAATTTTCACTATTTTTGTAAGGTCCGCGCCTGTCAAATTTCCCTCAAAAATTCAATTTTCCAAAAATTGCCTAAAATTGTGGAGAAACACTTCTTTTGATGAGGAGAACATATAATTTAAACAAAAACTATTTTCTTAGCACAATTTAAGATAGTACCAAATTTTCACTATTTTTGTAAGGTCCGCGCCTGTCGAATTTCCCTCAAAAATTCAATTTTCCAAAAATTGCCTAAAATTGTGGAGAAACACTTCTTTTGATGAGGGGAACAAATAATTTAAACAAAAACTATTTTCTTAGCACAATTTAAGATAGTACCAAATTTTCACTATTTTTGTAAGGTCCGCGCCTGTCGAATTTCCCTCAAAAATTCAATTTTCCAAAAATTGTCTAAAATTGTGGAGAAACACTTCTTTTGATGAGGGGAACAAATAATTTAAACAAAAACTATTTTCTGAGCACAATTTAAGATAATACCAAATTTTCACTATTTTTGTAAGGTCCGCGCCTGTCAAAATTCCCTCAAAAATTCAATTTTCCAAAAATTGCCTAAAATTGTGGAGAAACACTTCTTTTGATGAGGAGAACATATAATTTAAACAAAAACTATTTTCTTAGCACAATTTAAGATAGTACCAAATTTTCACTATTTTTGTAAGGGTCGCGCCTGTCGAATTTCCCTCAAAAATTCAATTTTCCAAAAATTGCCTAAAATTGTGGAGAAACACTTCTTTTGATGAGGAGAACAAAAAATTTAAACAAAAACTATTTTCTTAGCACAATTTAAGATAATACCAAATTTTCACTATTTTTGTAAGGTCCGCGCCTGTCGAATTTCCCTCAAAAATTCAATTTTCCAAAAATTGCCTAAAATTGTGGAGAAACACTTCTTTTGATGAGGGGAACGAATAATTTAAACAAAAACTATTGTCTTAGCACAATTTAAGATAGTACCAAATTTTCACTATTTTTGTAAGGTCCGCGCCTGTCAAATTTCCCTCAAAAATTCAATTTTCCAAAAATTGCCTAAAATTGTGGAGAAACACTTCTTTTGATGAGGAGAACATATAATTTAAACAAAAACTATTTTCTTAGCACAATTTAAGATAGTACCAAATTTTCACTATTTTTGTAAGGTCCGCGCCTGTCGAATTTCCCTCAAAAATTCAATTTTCCAAAAATTGCCTAAAATTGTGGAGAAACACTTCTTTTGATGAGGGGAACAAATAATTTAAACAAAAACTATTTTCTTAGCACAATTTAAGATAGTACCAAATTTTCACTATTTTTGTAAGGTCCGCGCCTGTCGAATTTCCCTCAAAAATTCAATTTTCCAAAAATTGTCTAAAATTGTGGAGAAACACTTCTTTTGATGAGGGGAACAAATAATTTAAACAAAAACTATTTTCTGAGCACAATTTAAGATAATACCAAATTTTCACTATTTTTGTAAGGTCCGCGCCTGTCAAAATTCCCTCAAAAATTCAATTTTCCAAAAATTGCCTAAAATTGTGGAGAAACACTTCTTTTGATGAGGAGAACATATAATTTAAACAAAAACTATTTTCTTAGCACAATTTAAGATAGTACCAAATTTTCACTATTTTTGTAAGGTCCGCGCCTGTCGAATTTCCCTCAAAAATTCAATTTTCCAAAAATTGCCTAAAATTGTGGAGAAACACTTCTTTTGATGAGGGGAACAAATAATTTAAACAAAAACTATTTTCTTAGCACAATTTAAGATAGTACCAAATTTTCACTATTTTTGTAAGGTCCGCGCCTGTCGAATTTCCCTCAAAAATAAAATTTTCCAAAAATTGCCTAAAATTGTGGAGAAACACTTCTTTTGATGAGGGGAACAAATAATTTAAACAAAAACTATTTTCTGAGCACAATTTAAGATAATACCAAATTTTCACTATTTTTGTAAGGTCCGCGCCTGTCAAAATTCCCTCAAAAATTCAATTTTCCAAAAATTGCCTAAAATTGTGGAGAAACACTTCTTTTGATGAGGGGAACAAATAATTTAAACAAAAACTATTTTCTTAGCACAATTTAAGATAGTACCAAATTTTCACTATTTTTGTAAGGTCCGCGCCTGTCGAATTTCCCTCAAAAATTCAATTTTCCAAAAATTGCCTAAAATTGTGGAGAAACACTTCTTTTGATGAGGGGAACAAATAATTTAAACAAAAACTATTTTCTTAGCACAATTTAAGATAATACCAAATTTTCACTATTTTTGTAAGGTCCACGCCTGTCGATTTTCCCTCAAAAATTCAATTTTCCAAAAATTGCCTAAAATTGTGGAGAAACACTTCTTTTGATGAGGAGAACAAATAATTTAAACAAAAACTATTTTCTTAGCACAATTTAAGATAATACCAAATTTTCACTATTTTTGTAAGGTCCGCGCCTGTCGAATTTCCCTCAAAAATTCAATTTTCCAAAAATTGCCTAAAATTGTGGAGAAACACTTCTTTTGATGAGGGGAACAAATAATTTAAACAAAAACTATTTTCTTAGCACAATTTAAGATAGTACCAAATTTTCACTATTTTTGTAAGGTCCGCGCCTGTCAAATTTCCCTCAAAAATCCATTTTTCCAAAAATTGCCTAAAATTGTGGAGAAACACTTCTTTTGGTGAGGAGAACAAATAATTTAAACAAAAACTATTTTCTTAGCACAATTAAAGATAGTACCAAATTTTCACTATTTTTGTAAGGTCCGCGCCTGTCGAATTTCCCTCAAAAATTCAATTTTCCAAAAATTGCCTAAAATTGTAGAGAAACACTTCTTTTGATGAGGGGAACATATAATTGAAACAAAAACTATTTTCTTAGCACAATTAAAGATAGTACCAAATTTTCACTATTTTTGTAAGGGTCGCGCCTGTCAAAATTCCCTCAAAAATTCAATTTTCCAAAAATTGCCTAAAATTGTGGAGAAACACTTCTTTTGATGAGGGGAACAAATAATTTAAACAAAAACTATTTTCTTAGCACAATTTAAGATAATACCAAATTTTCACTATTTTTGTAAGGTCCGCGCCTGTCGAATTTCCCTCAAAATATCAATTTTCCAAAAATTGCCTAAAATTGTGGAGAAACACCTCACTTGATGAGAGGAACAAATAATTTAAACAAAAACTATTTTGTTAGCACAATTTAAGATATAACCAAATTTTCACTATTTTTGTAAGGTCAGCGCTTGTCGAATTTCCCTCAAAATTTCAATTTTCCAAAAATTGCCTAAAATTGTGGAGAAACACTTCTTTTGATGAGGGGAACATATAATTTAAACAAAAACTATTTTCTTAGCACAATTTAAGATAGTACCAAATTTTCACTATTTTTGTAAGGTCCGCGCCTGTCGAATTTCCCTCAAAAATTCAATTTTCCAAAAATTGCCTAAAATTGTGGAGAAACACTTCTTTTGATGAGGGGAACAAATAATTTAAACAAAAACCATTTTCTTAGCACAATTTAAGATAGTACCAAATTTTCACTATTTTTGTAAGGTCCGCGCCTGTCGAATTTCCCTCAAAAATTCAATTTTCCAAAAATTGCCTAAAATTGTGGAGAAACACTTCTTTTGATGAGGGGAACAAATAATTTAAACAAAAACTATTTTCTTAGCACAATTTAAGATAGTACCAAATTTTCACTATTTTTGTAAGGTCCGCGCCTGTCGAATTTCCCTCAAAAATTCAATTTTCCAAAAATTGCCTAAAATTGTGGAGAAACACTTCTTTTGATGAGGGGAACAAATAATTTAAACAAAAACTATTTTCTGAGCACAATTTAAGATCATACCAAATTTTCACTATTTTTGTAAGGTCAGCGCCTGTCAAAATTCCCTCAAAAATTCAATTTTCCAAAAATTGCCTAAAATTGTGGAGAAACACTTCTTTTGATGAGGGGAACAAATAATTTAAACAAAAACTATTTTCTTAGCACAATTTAAGATAGTACCAAATTTTCACTAATTTTGTAAGGTCCGCGCCTGTCGAATTTCCCTCAAAAATTCAATTTTCCAAAAAATGCCTAAAATTGTGGAGAAACACTTCTTTTGATGAGGGGAACAAATAATTTAAACAAAAACTATTTTCTGAGCACAATTTAAGATAATACCAAATTTTCACTATTTTTGTAAGGTCCGCGCCTGTCGATTTTCCCACAAAAATTCAAATTTCCAAAAATTGCCTAAAATTGTGGAGAAACACTTCTTTTGATGAGGAGAACAAATAATTTAAACAAAAACTATTTTCTTAGCACAATTTAAGATAATACCAAATTTTCACTATTTTTGTAAGGTCCGCGCCTGTCGAATTTCCCTCAAAAATTCAATTTTCCAAAAATTGCCTAAAATTGTGGAGAAACACTTCTTTTGATGAGGGGAACGAATAATTTAAACAAAAACTATTTTCTTAGCACAATTTAAGATAGTACCAAATTTTCACTATTTTTGTAAGGTCCGCGCCTGTCAAATTTCCCTCAAAAATTCAATTTTCCAAAAATTGCCTAAAATTGTGGAGAAACACTTCTTTTGATGAGGAGAACATATAATTTAAACAAAAACTATTTTCTTAGCACAATTTAAGATAGTACCAAATTTTCACTATTTTTGTAAGGTCCGCGCCTGTCGAATTTCCCTCAAAAATTCAATTTTCCAAAAATTGCCTAAAATTGTGGAGAAACACTTCTTTTGATGAGGGGAACAAATAATTTAAACAAAAACTATTTTCTTAGCACAATTTAAGATAGTACCAAATTTTCACTATTTTTGTAAGGTCCGCGCCTGTCGAATTTCCCTCAAAAATTCAATTTTCCAAAAATTGCCTAAAATTGTGGAGAAACACTTCTTTTGATGAGGGGAACAAATAATTTAAACAAAAACTATTTTCTTAGCACAATTTAAGATAGTACCAAATTTTCACTATTTTTGTAAGGTCCGCGCCTGTCGAATTTCCCTCAAAAATTCAATTTTCCAAAAATTGTCTAAAATTGTGGAGAAACACTTCTTTTGATGAGGGGAACAAATAATTTAAACAAAAACTATTTTCTGAGCACAATTTAAGATAATACCAAATTTTCACTATTTTTGTAAGGTCCGCGCCTGTCAAAATTCCCTCAAAAATTCAATTTTCCAAAAATTGCCTAAAATTGTGGAGAAACACTTCTTTTGATGAGGGGAACAAATAATTTAAACAAAAACTATTTTCTTAGCACAATTTAAGATAGTACCAAATTTTCACTATTTTTGTAAGGTCCGCGCCTGTCGAATTTCCCTCAAAAATTCAATTTTCCAAAAATTGCCTAAAATTGTGGAGAAACACTTCTTTTGATGAGGAGAACAAAAAATTTAAACAAAAACTATTTTCTTAGCACAATTTAAGATAATACCAAATTTTCACTATTTTTGTAAGGTCCGCGCCTGTCGAATTTCCCTCAAAAATTCAATTTTCCAAAAATTGCCTAAAATTGTGAAGAAACACTTCTTTTGATGAGGGGAACGAATAATTTAAACAAAAACTATTGTCTTAGCACAATTTAAGATAGTACCAAATTTTCACTATTTTTGTAAGGTCCGCGCCTGTCAAATTTCCCTCAAAAATTCAATTTTCCAAAAATTGCCTAAAATTGTGGAGAAACACTTCTTTTGATGAGGAGAACATATAATTTAAACAAAAACTATTTTCTTAGCACAATTTAAGATAGTACCAAATTTTCACTATTTTTGTAAGGTCCGCGCCTGTCGAATTTCCCTCAAAAATTCAATTTTCCAAAAATTGCCTAAAATTGTGGAGAAACACTTCTTTTGATGAGGGGAACAAATAATTTAAACAAAAACTATTTTCTTAGCACAATTTAAGATAGTACCAAATTTTCACTATTTTTGTAAGGTCCGCGCCTGTCGAATTTCCCTCAAAAATTCAATTTTCCAAAAATTGTCTAAAATTGTGAAGAAACACTTCTTTTGATGAGGGGAACAAATAATTTAAACAAAAACTATTTTCTGAGCACAATTTAAGATAATACCAAATTTTCACTATTTTTGTAAGGTCCGCGCCTGTCAAAATTCCCTCAAAAATTCAATTTTCCAAAAATTGCCTAAAATTGTGGAGAAACACTTCTTTTGATGAGGAGAACATATAATTTAAACAAAAACTATTTTCTTAGCACAATTTAAGATAGTACCAAATTTTCACTATTTTTGTAAGGTCCGCGCCTGTCGAATTTCCCTCAAAAATTCAATTTTCCAAAAATTGCCTAAAATTGTGGAGAAACACTTCTTTTGATGAGGGGAACAAATAATTTAAACAAAAACTATTTTCTTAGCACAATTTAAGATAGTACCAAATTTTCACTATTTTTGTAAGGTCCGCGCCTGTCGAATTTCCCTCAAAAATTCAATTTTCCAAAAATTGCCTAAAATTGTGGAGAAACACTTCTTTTGATGAGGGGAACAAATAATTTAAACAAAAACTATTTTCTTAGCACAATTTAAGATAATACCAAATTTTCACTATTTTTGTAAGGTCCGCGCCTGTCAAAATTCCCTCAAAAATTCAATTTTCCAAAAATTGCCTAAAATTGTGGAGAAACACTTCTTTTGATGAGGGGAACAAATAATTTAAACAAAAACTATTTTCTTAGCACAATTTAAGATAGTACCAAATTTTCACTATTTTTGTAAGGTCCGCGCCTGTCGAATTTCCCTCAAAAATTCAATTTTCCAAAAATTGCCTAAAATTGTGGAGAAACACTTCTTTTGATGAGGGGAACAAATAATTTAAACAAAAACTATTTTCTTAGCACAATTTAAGATAATACCAAATTTTCACTATTTTTGTAAGGTCCACGCCTGTCGATTTTCCCTCAAAAATTCAATTTTCCAAAAATTGCCTAAAATTGTGGAGAAACACTTCTTTTGATGAGGAGAACAAATAATTTAAACAAAAACTATTTTCTTAGCACAATTTAAGATAATACCAAATTTTCACTATTTTTGTAAGGTCCGCGCCTGTCGAATTTCCCTCAAAAATTCAATTTTCCAAAAATTGCCTAAAATTGTGGAGAAACACTTCTTTTGATGAGGGGAACAAATAATTTAAACAAAAACTATTTTCTTAGCACAATTTAAGATAGTACCAAATTTTCACTATTTTTGTAAGGTCCGCGCCTGTCAAATTTCCCTCAAAAATCCATTTTTCCAAAAATTGCCTAAAATTGTGGAGAAACACTTCTTTTGGTGAGGAGAACAAATAATTTAAACAAAAACTATTTTCTTAGCACAATTAAAGATAGTACCAAATTTTCACTATTTTTGTAAGGTCCGCGCCTGTCGAATTTCCCTCAAAAATTCAATTTTCCAAAAATTGCCTAAAATTGTAGAGAAACACTTCTTTTGATGAGGGGAACATATAATTGAAACAAAAACTATTTTCTTAGCACAATTAAAGATAGTACCAAATTTTCACTATTTTTGTAAGGGTCGCGCCTGTCAAAATTCCCTCAAAAATTCAATTTTCCAAAAATTGCCTAAAATTGTGGAGAAACACTTCTTTTGATGAGGGGAACAAATAATTTAAACAAAAACTATTTTCTTAGCACAATTTAAGATAATACCAAATTTTCACTATTTTTGTAAGGTCCGCGCCTGTCGAATTTCCCTCAAAATATCAATTTTCCAAAAATTGCCTAAAATTGTGGAGAAACACCTCACTTGATGAGAGGAACAAATAATTTAAACAAAAACTATTTTGTTAGCACAATTTAAGATATAACCAAATTTTCACTATTTTTGTAAGGTCAGCGCTTGTCGAATTTCCCTCAAAATTTCAATTTTCCAAAAATTGCCTAAAATTGTGGAGAAACACTTCTTTTGATGAGGGGAACATATAATTTAAACAAAAACTATTTTCTTAGCACAATTTAAGATAGTACCAAATTTTCACTATTTTTGTAAGGTCCGCGCCTGTCGAATTTCCCTCAAAAATTCAATTTTCCAAAAATTGCCTAAAATTGTGGAGAAACACTTCTTTTGATGAGGGGAACAAATAATTTAAACAAAAACCATTTTCTTAGCACAATTTAAGATAGTACCAAATTTTCACTATTTTTGTAAGGTCCGCGCCTGTCGAATTTCCCTCAAAAATTCAATTTTCCAAAAATTGCCTAAAATTGTGGAGAAACACTTCTTTTGATGAGGGGAACAAATAATTTAAACAAAAACTATTTTCTTAGCACAATTTAAGATAGTACCAAATTTTCACTATTTTTGTAAGGTCCGCGCCTGTCGAATTTCCCTCAAAAATTCAATTTTCCAAAAATTGCCTAAAATTGTGGAGAAACACTTCTTTTGATGAGGGGAACAAATAATTTAAACAAAAACTATTTTCTGAGCACAATTTAAGACCATACCAAATTTTCACTATTTTTGTAAGGTCAGCGCCTGTCAAAATTCCCTCAAAAATTCAATTTTCCAAAAATTGCCTAAAATTGTGGAGAAACACTTCTTTTGATGAGGGGAACAAATAATTTAAACAAAAACTATTTTCTTAGCACAATTTAAGATAGTACCAAATTTTCACTAATTTTGTAAGGTCCGCGCCTGTCGAATTTCCCTCAAAAATTCAATTTTCCAAAAAATGCCTAAAATTGTGGAGAAACACTTCTTTTGATGAGGGGAACAAATAATTTAAACAAAAACTATTTTCTGAGCACAATTTAAGATAATACCAAATTTTCACTATTTTTGTAAGGTCCGCGCCTGTCGATTTTCCCACAAAAATTCAAATTTCCAAAAATTGCCTAAAATTGTGGAGAAACACTTCTTTTGATGAGGAGAACAAATAATTTAAACAAAAACTATTTTCTTAGCACAATTTAAGATAATACCAAATTTTCACTATTTTTGTAAGGTCCGCGCCTGTCGAATTTCCCTCAAAAATTCAATTTTCCAAAAATTGCCTAAAATTGTGGAGAAACACTTCTTTTGATGAGGGGAACGAATAATTTAAACAAAAACTATTTTCTTAGCACAATTTAAGATAGTACCAAATTTTCACTATTTTTGTAAGGTCCGCGCCTGTCAAATTTCCCTCAAAAATTCAATTTTCCAAAAATTGCCTAAAATTGTGGAGAAACACTTCTTTTGATGAGGAGAACATATAATTTAAACAAAAACTATTTTCTTAGCACAATTTAAGATAGTACCAAATTTTCACTATTTTTGTAAGGTCCGCGCCTGTCGAATTTCCCTCAAAAATTCAATTTTCCAAAAATTGCCTAAAATTGTGGAGAAACACTTCTTTTGATGAGGAGAACAAAAAATTTAAACAAAAACTATTTTCTTAGCACAATTTAAGATAATACCAAATTTTCACTATTTTTGTAAGGTCCGCGCCTGTCGAATTTCCCTCAAAAATTCAATTTTCCAAAAATTGCCTAAAATTGTGGAGAAACACTTCTTTTGATGAGGGGAACGAATAATTTAAACAAAAACTATTGTCTTAGCACAATTTAAGATAGTACCAAATTTTCACTATTTTTGTAAGGTCCGCGCCTGTCAAATTTCCCTCAAAAATTCAATTTTCCAAAAATTGCCTAAAATTGTGGAGAAACACTTCTTTTGATGAGGAGAACATATAATTTAAACAAAAACTATTTTCTTAGCACAATTTAAGATAGTACCAAATTTTCACTATTTTTGTAAGGTCCGCGCCTGTCGAATTTCCCTCAAAAATTCAATTTTCCAAAAATTGCCTAAAATTGTGGAGAAACACTTCTTTTGATGAGGGGAACAAATAATTTAAACAAAAACTATTTTCTTAGCACAATTTAAGATAGTACCAAATTTTCACTATTTTTGTAAGGTCCGCGCCTGTCGAATTTCCCTCAAAAATTCAATTTTCCAAAAATTGTCTAAAATTGTGGAGAAACACTTCTTTTGATGAGGGGAACAAATAATTTAAACAAAAACTATTTTCTGAGCACAATTTAAGATAATACCAAATTTTCACTATTTTTGTAAGGTCCGCGCCTGTCAAAATTCCCTCAAAAATTCAATTTTCCAAAAATTGCCTAAAATTGTGGAGAAACACTTCTTTTGATGAGGAGAACATATAATTTAAACAAAAACTATTTTCTTAGCACAATTTAAGATAGTACCAAATTTTCACTATTTTTGTAAGGTCCGCGCCTGTCGAATTTCCCTCAAAAATTCAATTTTCCAAAAATTGCCTAAAATTGTGGAGAAACACTTCTTTTGATGAGGGGAACAAATAATTTAAACAAAAACTATTTTCTTAGCACAATTTAAGATAGTACCAAATTTTCACTATTTTTGTAAGGTCCGCGCCTGTCGAATTTCCCTCAAAAATTCAATTTTCCAAAAATTGCCTAAAATTGTGGAGAAACACTTCTTTTGATGAGGGGAACAAATAATTTAAACAAAAACTATTTTCTGAGCACAATTTAAGATAATACCAAATTTTCACTATTTTTGTAAGGTCCGCGCCTGTCAAAATTCCCTCAAAAATTCAATTTTCCAAAAATTGCCTAAAATTGTGGAGAAACACTTCTTTTGATGAGGGGAACAAATAATTTAAACAAAAACTATTTTCTTAGCACAATTTAAGATAGTACCAAATTTTCACTATTTTTGTAAGGTCCGCGCCTGTCGAATTTCCCTCAAAAATTCAATTTTCCAAAAAATGCCTAAAATTGTGGAGAAACACTTCTTTTGATGAGGGGAACAAATAATTTAAACAAAAACTATTTTCTTAGCACAATTTAAGATAATACCAAATTTTCACTATTTTTGTAAGGTCCACGCCTGTCGATTTTCCCTCAAAAATTCAATTTTCCAAAAATTGCCTAAAATTGTGGAGAAACACTTCTTTTGATGAGGAGAACAAATAATTTAAACAAAAACTATTTTCTTAGCACAATTTAAGATAATACCAAATTTTCACTATTTTTGTAAGGTCCGCGCCTGTCGAATTTCCCTCAAAAATTCAATTTTCCAAAAATTGCCTAAAATTGTGGAGAAACACTTCTTTTGATGAGGGGAACAAATAATTTAAACAAAAACTATTTTCTTAGCACAATTTAAGATAGTACCAAATTTTCACTATTTTTGTAAGGTCCGCGCCTGTCAAATTTCCCTCAAAAATCCATTTTTCCAAAAATTGCCTAAAATTGTGGAGAAACACTTCTTTTGGTGAGGAGAACAAATAATTTAAACAAAAACTATTTTCTTAGCACAATTAAAGATAGTACCAAATTTTCACTATTTTTGTAAGGTCCGCGCCTGTCGAATTTCCCTCAAAAATTCAATTTTCCAAAAATTGCCTAAAATTGTAGAGAAACACTTCTTTTGATGAGGGGAACATATAATTGAAACAAAAACTATTTTCTTAGCACAATTAAAGATAGTACCAAATTTTCACTATTTTTGTAAGGGTCGCGCCTGTCAAAATTCCCTCAAAAATTCAATTTTCCAAAAATTGCCTAAAATTGTGGAGAAACACTTCTTTTGATGAGGGGAACAAATAATTTAAACAAAAACTATTTTCTTAGCACAATTTAAGATAATACCAAATTTTCACTATTTTTGTAAGGTCCGCGCCTGTCGAATTTCCCTCAAAATATCAATTTTCCAAAAATTGCCTAAAATTGTGGAGAAACACCTCACTTGATGAGAGGAACAAATAATTTAAACAAAAACTATTTTGTTAGCACAATTTAAGATATAACCAAATTTTCACTATTTTTGTAAGGTCAGCGCTTGTCGAATTTCCCTCAAAATTTCAATTTTCCAAAAATTGCCTAAAATTGTGGAGAAACACTTCTTTTGATGAGGGGAACATATAATTTAAACAAAAACTATTTTCTTAGCACAATTTAAGATAGTACCAAATTTTCACTATTTTTGTAAGGTCCGCGCCTGTCGAATTTCCCTCAAAAATTCAATTTTCCAAAAATTGCCTAAAATTGTGGAGAAACACTTCTTTTGATGAGGGGAACAAATAATTTAAACAAAAACCATTTTCTTAGCACAATTTAAGATAGTACCAAATTTTCACTATTTTTGTAAGGTCCGCGCCTGTCGAATTTCCCTCAAAAATTCAATTTTCCAAAAATTGCCTAAAATTGTGGAGAAACACTTCTTTTGATGAGGGGAACAAATAATTTAAACAAAAACTATTTTCTTAGCACAATTTAAGATAGTACCAAATTTTCACTATTTTTGTAAGGTCCGCGCCTGTCGAATTTCCCTCAAAAATTCAATTTTCCAAAAATTGCCTAAAATTGTGGAGAAACACTTCTTTTGATGAGGGGAACAAATAATTTAAACAAAAACTATTTTCTGAGCACAATTTAAGATCATACCAAATTTTCACTATTTTTGTAAGGTCAGCGCCTGTCAAAATTCCCTCAAAAATTCAATTTTCCAAAAATTGCCTAAAATTGTGGAGAAACACTTCTTTTGATGAGGGGAACAAATAATTTAAACAAAAACTATTTTCTTAGCACAATTTAAGATAGTACCAAATTTTCACTAATTTTGTAAGGTCCGCGCCTGTCGAATTTCCCTCAAAAATTCAATTTTCCAAAAAATGCCTAGAATTGTGGAGAAACACTTCTTTTGATGAGGGGAACAAATAATTTAAACAAAAACTATTTTCTGAGCACAATTTAAGATAATACCAAATTTTCACTATTTTTGTAAGGTCCGCGCCTGTCGATTTTCCCACAAAAATTCAAATTTCCAAAAATTGCCTAAAATTGTGGAGAAACACTTCTTTTGATGAGGAGAACAAATAATTTAAACAAAAACTATTTTCTTAGCACAATTTAAGATAATACCAAATTTTCACTATTTTTGTAAGGTCCGCGCCTGTCGAATTTCCCTCAAAAATTCAATTTTCCAAAAATTGCCTAAAATTGTGGAGAAACACTTCTTTTGATGAGGGGAACGAATAATTTAAACAAAAACTATTTTCTTAGCACAATTTAAGATAGTACCAAATTTTCACTATTTTTGTAAGGTCCGCGCCTGTCAAATTTCCCTCAAAAATTCAAGTTTCCAAAAATTGCCTAAAATTGTGGAGAAACACTTCTTTTGATGAGGAGAACATATAATTTAAACAAAAACTATTTTCTTAGCACAATTTAAGATAGTACCAAATTTTCACTATTTTTGTAAGGTCCGCGCCTGTCGAATTTCCCTCAAAAATTCAATTTTCCAAAAATTGCCTAAAATTGTGGAGAAACACTTCTTTTGATGAGGGGAACAAATAATTTAAACAAAAACTATTTTCTTAGCACAATTTAAGATAGTACCAAATTTTCACTATTTTTGTAAGGTCCGCGCCTGTCGAATTTCCCTCAAAAATTCAATTTTCCAAAAATTGCCTAAAATTGTGGAGAAACACTTCTTTTGATGAGGGGAACAAATAATTTAAACAAAAACTATTTTCTTAGCACAATTTAAGATAGTACCAAATTTTCACTATTTTTGTAAGGTCCGCGCCTGTCGAATTTCCCTCAAAAATTCAATTTTCCAAAAATTGTCTAAAATTGTGGAGAAACACTTCTTTTGATGAGGGGAACAAATAATTTAAACAAAAACTATTTTCTGAGCACAATTTAAGATAATACCAAATCTTCACTATTTTTGTAAGGTCCGCGCCTGTCAAAATTCCCTCAAAAATTCAATTTTTCAAAAATTGCCTAAAATTGTGGAGAAACACTTCTTTTGATGAGGGGAACAAATAATTTAAACAAAAACTATTTTCTTAGCACAATTTAAGATAGTACCAAATTTTCACTATTTTTGTAAGGTCTGTCGCCTGTCATCTGTCGAATTTCCCTCAAAAATTCAATTTTCCAAAAATTGCCTAAAATTGTGGAGAAACACTTCTTTTGATGAGGAGAACAAAAAATTTAAACAAAAACTATTTTCTTAGCACAATTTAAGATAATACCAAATTTTCACTATTTTTGTAAGGTCCGCGCCTGTCGAATTTCCCTCAAAAATTCAATTTTCCAAAAATTGCCTAAAATTGTGGAGAAACACTTCTTTTGATGAGGGGAACGAATAATTTAAACAAAAACTATTTTCTTAGCACAATTTAAGATAGTACCAAATTTTCACTATTTTTGTAAGGTCCGCGCCTGTCAAATTTCCCTCAAAAATTCAATTTTCCAAAAATTGCCTAAAATTGTGGAGAAACACTTCTTTTGATGAGGAGAACATATAATTTAAACAAAAACTATTTTCTTAGCACAATTTAAGATAGTACCAAATTTTCACTAATTTTGTAAGGTCCGCGCCTGTCGAATTTCCCTCAAAAATTCAATTTTCCAAAAAATGCCTAAAATTGTGGAGAAACACTTCTTTTGATGAGGGGAACAAATAATTTAAACAAAAACTATTTTCTGAGCACAATTTAAGATAATACCAAATTTTCACTATTTTTGTAAGGTCCGCGCCTGTCGATTTTCCCACAAAAATTCAAATTTCCAAAAATTGCCTAAAATTGTGGAGAAACACTTCTTTTGATGAGGAGAACAAATAATTTAAACAAAAACTATTTTCTTAGCACAATTTAAGATAATACCAAATTTTCACTATTTTTGTAAGGTCCGCGCCTGTCGAATTTCCCTCAAAAATTCAATTTTCCAAAAATTGCCTAAAATTGTGGAGAAACACTTCTTTTGATGAGGGGAACGAATAATTTAAACAAAAACTATTTTCTTAGCACAATTTAAGATAGTACCAAATTTTCACTATTTTTGTAAGGTCCGCGCCTGTCAAATTTCCCTCAAAAATTCAATTTTCCAAAAATTGCCTAAAATTGTGGAGAAACACTTCTTTTGATGAGGAGAACATATAATTTAAACAAAAACTATTTTCTTAGCACAATTTAAGATAGTACCAAATTTTCACTATTTTTGTAAGGTCCGCGCCTGTCGAATTTCCCTCAAAAATTCAATTTTCCAAAAATTGCCTAAAATTGTGGAGAAACACTTCTTTTGATGAGGGGAACAAATAATTTAAACAAAAACTATTTTCTTAGCACAATTTAAGATAGTACCAAATTTTCACTATTTTTGTAAGGTCCGCGCCTGTCGAATTTCCCTCAAAAATTCAATTTTCCAAAAATTGCCTAAAATTGTGGAGAAACACTTCTTTTGATGAGGGGAACAAATAATTTAAACAAAAACTATTTTCTTAGCACAATTTAAGATAGTACCAAATTTTCACTATTTTTGTAAGGTCCGCGCCTGTCGAATTTCCCTCAAAAATTCAATTTTCCAAAAATTGTCTAAAATTGTGGAGAAACACTTCTTTTGATGAGGGGAACAAATAATTTAAACAAAAACTATTTTCTGAGCACAATTTAAGATAATACCAAATCTTCACTATTTTTGTAAGGTCCGCGCCTGTCAAAATTCCCTCAAAAATTCAATTTTTCAAAAATTGCCTAAAATTGTGGAGAAACACTTCTTTTGATGAGGGGAACAAATAATTTAAACAAAAACTATTTTCTTAGCACAATTTAAGATAGTACCAAATTTTCACTATTTTTGTAAGGTCTGTCGCCTGTCATCTGTCGAATTTCCCTCAAAAATTCAATTTTCCAAAAATTGCCTAAAATTGTGGAGAAACACTTCTTTTGATGAGGAGAACAAAAAATTTAAACAAAAACTATTTTCTTAGCACAATTTAAGATAATACCAAATTTTCACTATTTTTGTAAGGTCCGCGCCTGTCGAATTTCCCTCAAAAATTCAATTTTCCAAAAATTGCCTAAAATTGTGGAGAAACACTTCTTTTGATGAGGGGAACGAATAATTTAAACAAAAACTATTTTCTTAGCACAATTTAAGATAGTACCAAATTTTCACTATTTTTGTAAGGTCCGCGCCTGTCAAATTTCCCTCAAAAATTCAATTTTCCAAAAATTGCCTAAAATTGTGGAGAAACACTTCTTTTGATGAGGAGAACATATAATTTAAACAAAAACTATTTTCTTAGCACAATTTAAGATAGTACCAAATTTTCACTATTTTTGTAAGGTCCGCGCCTGTCGAATTTCCCTCAAAAATTCAATTTTCCAAAAATTGCCTAAAATTGTGGAGAAACACTTCTTTTGATGAGGGGAACAAATAATTTAAACAAAAACTATTTTCTTAGCACAATTTAAGATAGTACCAAATTTTCACTATTTTTGTAAGGTCCGCGCCTGTCGAATTTCCCTCAAAAATTCAATTTTCCAAAAATTGTCTAAAATTGTGGAGAAACACTTCTTTTGATGAGGGGAACAAATAATTTAAACAAAAACTATTTTCTGAGCACAATTTAAGATAATACCAAATTTTCACTATTTTTGTAAGGTCCGCGCCTGTCAAAATTCCCTCAAAAATTCAATTTTCCAAAAATTGCCTAAAATTGTGGAGAAACACTTCTTTTGATGAGGGGAACAAATAATTTAAACAAAAACTATTTTCTTAGCACAATTTAAGATAGTACCAAATTTTCACTATTTTTGTAAGGTCCGCGCCTGTCGAATTTCCATCAAAAATTCAATTTTCCAAAAATTGCCTAAAATTGTGGAGAAACACTTCTTTTGATGAGGAGAACAAAAAATTTAAACAAAAACTATTTTCTTAGCACAATTTAAGATAATACCAAATTTTCACTATTTTTGTAAGGTCCGCGCCTGTCGAATTTCCCTCAAAAATTCAATTTTCCAAAAATTGCCTAAAATTGTGGAGAAACACTTCTTTTGATGAGGGGAACGAATAATTTAAACAAAAACTATTTTCTTAGCACAATTTAAGATAGTACCAAATTTTCACTATTTTTGTAAGGTCCGCGCCTGTCAAATTTCCCTCAAAAATTCAATTTTCCAAAAATTGCCTAAAATTGTGGAGAAACACTTCTTTTGATGAGGAGAACATATAATTTAAACAAAAACTATTTTCTTAGCACAATTTAAGATAGTACCAAATTTTCACTATTTTTGTAAGGTCCGCGCCTGTCGAATTTCCCTCAAAAATTCAATTTTCCAAAAATTGCCTAAAATTATGGAGAAACACTTCTTTTGATGAGGGGAACAAATAATTTAAACAAAAACTATTTTCTTAGCACAATTTAAGATAGTACCAAATTTTCACTATTTTTGTAAGGTCCGCGCCTGTCGAATTTCCCTCAAAAATTCAATTTTCCAAAAATTGTCTAAAATTGTGGAGAAACACTTCTTTTGATGAGGGGAACAAATAATTTAAACAAAAACTATTTTCTGAGCACAATTTAAGATAATACCAAATTTTCACTATTTTTGTAAGGTCCGCGCCTGTCAAAATTCCCTCAAAAATTCAATTTTCCAAAAATTGCCTAAAATTGTGGAGAAACACTTCTTTTGATGAGGAGAACATATAATTTAAACAAAAACTATTTTCTTAGCACAATTTAAGATAGTACCAAATTTTCACTATTTTTGTAAGGTCCGCGCCTGTCGAATTTCCCTCAAAAATTCAATTTTCCAAAAATTGCCTAAAATTGTGGAGAAACACTTCTTTTGATGAGGGGAACAAATAATTTAAACAAAAACTATTTTCTTAGCACAATTTAAGATAGTACCAAATTTTCACTATTTTTGTAAGGTCCGCGCCTGTCGAATTTCCCTCAAAAATTCAATTTTCCAAAAATTGCCTAAAATTGTGGAGAAACACTTCTTTTGATGAGGGGAACAAATAATTTAAACAAAAACTATTTTCTGAGCACAATTTAAGATAATACCAAATTTTCACTATTTTTGTAAGGTCCGCGCCTGTCAAAATTCCCTCAAAAATTCAATTTTCCAAAAATTGCCTAAAATTGTGGAGAAACACTTCTTTTGATGAGGGGAACAAATAATTTAAACAAAAACTATTTTCTTAGCACAATTTAAGATAATACCAAATTTTCACTATTTTTGTAAGGTCCACGCCTGTCGATTTTCCCTCAAAAATTCAATTTTCCAAAAATTGCCTAAAATTGTGGAGAAACACTTCTTTTGATGAGGGGAACAAATAATTTAAACAAAAACTATTTTCTTAGCACAATTTAAGATAATACCAAATTTTCACTATTTTTGTAAGGTCCACGCCTGTCGATTTTCCCTCAAAAATTCAATTTTCCAAAAATTGCCTAAAATTGTGGAGAAACACTTCTTTTGATGAGGAGAACAAATAATTTAAACAAAAACTATTTTCTTAGCACAATTTAAGATAATACCAAATTTTCACTATTTTTGTAAGGTCCGCGCCTGTCGAATTTCCCTCAAAAATTCAATTTTCCAAAAATTGCCTAAAATTGTGGAGAAACACTTCTTTTGATGAGGGGAACAAATAATTTAAACAAAAACTATTTTCTTAGCACAATTTAAGATAGTACCAAATTTTCACTATTTTTGTAAGGTCCGCGCCTGTCAAATTTCCCTCAAAAATTCAATTTTCCAAAAATTGCCTAAAATTGTGGAGAAACACTTCTTTTGATGAGGAGAACATATAATTTAAACAAAAACTATTTTCTTAGCACAATTTAAGATAGTACCAAATTTTCACTATTTTTGTAAGGTCCGCGCCTGTCGAATTTCCCTCAAAAATCCATTTTTCCAAAAATTGCCTAAAATTGTGGAGAAACACTTCTTTTGGTGAGGAGAACAAATAATTTAAACAAAAACTATTTTCTTAGCACAATAAAAGATAGTACCAAATTTTCACTATTTTTGTAAGGTCCGCGCCTGTCGAATTTCCCTCAAAAATTCAATTTTCCAAAAATTGCCTAAAATTGTAGAGAAACACTTCTTTTGATGAGGGGAACATATAATTGAAACAAAAACTATTTTCTTAGCACAATTAAAGATAGTACCAAATTTTCACTATTTTTGTAAGGTCCACGCCTGTCAAAATTCCCTCAAAAATTCAATTTTCCAAAAATTGCCTAAAATTGTGGAGAAACACTTCTTTTGATGAGGGGAACAAATAATTTAAACAAAAACTATTTTCTTAGCACAATTTAAGATAATACCAAATTTTCACTATTTTTGTAAGGTCCGCGCCTGTCGAATTTTCCTCAAAATATCAATTTTCCAAAAATTGCCTAAAATTGTGGAGAAACACCTCACTTGATGAGAGGAACAAATAATTTAAACAAAAACTATTTTGTTAGCACAATTTAAGATATAACCAAATTTTCACTATTTTTGTAAGGTCAGCGCTTGTCGAATTTCCCTCAAAAATTCAATTTTCCAAAAATTGCCTAAAATTGTGGAGAAACACTTCTTTTGATGAGGGGAACATATAATTTAAACAAAAACTATTTTCTTAGCACAATTTAAGATAGTACCAAATTTTCACTATTTTTGTAAGGTCCGCGCCTGTCGAATTTCCCTCAAAAATTCAATTTTCCAAAAATTGCCTAAAATTGTGGAGAAACACTTCTTTTGATGAGGGGAACAAATAATTTAAACAAAAACTATTTTCTTAGCACAATTTAAGATAGTACCAAATTTTCACTATTTTTGTAAGGTCCGCGCCTGTCGAATTTCCCTCAAAAATTCAATTTTCCAAAAATTGTGGAGAAACACTTCTTTTGATGAGGGGAACAAATAATTTAAACAAAAACTATTTTCTTAGCACAATTTAAGATAGTACCAAATTTTCACTATTTTTGTAAGGTCCGCGCCTGTCGAATTTCCCTCAAAAATTCAATTTTCCAAAAATTGCCTAAAATTGTGGAGAAACACTTCTTTTGATGAGGGGAACAAATAATTTAAACAAAAACTATTTTCTGAGCACAATTTAAGATCATACCAAATTTTCACTATTTTTGTAAGGTCCGCGCCTGTCAAAATTCCCTCAAAAATTCAATTTTCCAAAAATTGCCTAAAATTGTGGAGAAACACTTCTTTTGATGAGGGGAACAAATAATTTAAACAAAAACTAATTTCTTAGCACAATTTAAGATAGTACCAAATTTTCACTAATTTTGTAAGGTCCGCGCCTGTCGAATTTCCCTCAAAAATTCAATTTTCCAAAAAATGCCTAAAATTGTGGAGAAACACTTCTTTTGATGAGGGGAACAAATAATTTAAACAAAAACTATTTTCTGAGCACAATTTAAGATAATACCAAATTTTCACTATTTTTGTAAGGTCCGCGCCTGTCGATTTTCCCACAAAAATTCAAATTTCCAAAAATTGCCTAAAATTGTGGAGAAACACTTCTTTTGATGAGGAGAACAAATAATTTAAACAAAAACTATTTTCTTAGCACAATTTAAGATAGTACCAAATTTTCACTATTTTTGTAAGGTCCACGCCTGTCGAATTTCCCTCAAAAATCCATTTTTCCAAAAATTGCCTAAAATTGTGGAGAAACACTTCTTTTGGTGAGGAGAACAAATAATTTAAACAAAAACTATTTTCTTAGCACAATTAAAGATAGTACCAAATTTTCACTATTTTTGTAAGGTCCGCGCCTGTCGAATTTCCCTCAAAAATTCAATTTTCCAAAAATTGCCTAAAATTGTGGAGAAACACTTCTTTTGATGAGGGGAACAAATAATTTAAACAAAAACTATTTTCTTAGCACAATTTAAGAAAGTACCAAATTTTCACTATTTTTGTAAGGTCCGCGCCTGTCAAATTTCCCTCAAAAATTCAATTTTCCAAAAATTGCCTAAAATTGTGGAGAAACACTTCTTCTGATGAGGAGAACATATAATTTAAACAAAAACTATTTTCTTAGCACAATTTAAGATAGTACCAAATTTTCACTATTTTTGTAAGGTCCGCGCCTGTCGAATTTCCCTCAAAAATCCATTTTTCCAAAAATTGCCTAAAATTGTGGAGAAACACTTCTTTTGATGAAGGGAACATATAATTTTAACAAAAACTATTTTCTTAGCACAATTTAAGATACTACCAAATTTTCACTATTTTTGTAAGATCCGCGCCTGTCGAATTTCCCTCAAATATCCATTTTTCCAAAAATTGCCTAAAATTGTGGAGAAACACTTCTTTTGGTGAGGAGAACAAATAATTTAAACAAAAACTATTTTCTTAGCACAATTAAAGATAGTACCAAATTTTCACTATTTTTGTAAGGTCCGCGCCTGTCGAATTTCCCTCAAAAATTCAATTTTCCAAAAATTGCCTAAAATTGTGGAGAAACACTTCTTTTGATGAGGGGAACAAATAATTTAAACAAAAACTATTTTCTTAGCACAATTTAAGATAATACCAAATTTTCACTATTTTTGTAAGGTCCGCGCCTGTCGAATTTTCCTCAAAATATCAATTTTCCAAAAATTGCCTAAAATTGTGGAGAAACACCTCACTTGATGAGGGGAACAAATAATTTAAACAAAAACTATTTTGTTAGCACAATTTAAGATATAACCAAATTTTCACTATTTTTGTAAGGTCAGCGCCTGTCGAATTTCCCTCAAAAATTCAATTTTCCAAAAATTGCCTAAAATTGTGGAGAAACACTTCTTTTGATGAGGGGAACAAATAATTTAAACAAAAAATATTTTCTTAGCACAATTTAAGATAGTACCAAATTTTCACTATTTTTGTAAGGTCTGCGCCTGTCGAATTTCCCTCAAAAATTCAATTTTCCAAAAATTGCCTAAAATTGTGGAGAAACACTTCTTTTGATGAGGGGAACATATAATTTAAACAAAAACTATTTTCTTAGCACAATTTAAGATAGTACCAAATTTTCACTATTTTTGTAAGGTCCGCGCCTGTCGAATTTCCCTCAAAAATTCAATTTTCCAAAAATTGCCTAAAATTGTGGAGAAACACTTCTTTTGATGAGGGGAACAAATAATTTAAACAAAAACTATTTTCTTAGCACAATTTAAGATAGTACCAAATTTTCACTATTTTTGTAAGGTCCGCGCCTGTCGAATTTCCCTCAAAAATTCAATTTTCCAAAAATTGCCTAAAATTGTGGAGAAACACTTCTTTTGATGAGGGGAACAAATAATTTAAACAAAAACTATTTTCTTAGCACAATTTAAGATAGTACCAAATTTTCACTATTTTTGTAAGGTCCGCGCCTGTCGAATTTCCCTCAAAAATTCAATTTTCCAAAAATTGCCTAAAATTGTGGAGAAACACTTCTTTTGATGAGGGGAACAAATAATTTAAACAAAAACTATTTTCTTAGCACAATTTAAGATAGTACCAAATTTTCACTATTTTTGTAAGGTCCGCGCCTGTCGAATTTCCCTCAAAAATCCATTTTTCCAAAAATTGCCTAAAATTGTGGAGAAACACTTCTTTTGGTGAGGAGAACAAATAATTTAAACAAAAACTATTTTCTTAGCACAATTAAAGATAGTACCAAATTTTCACTATTTTTGTAAGGTCCGCGCCTGTCGAATTTCCCTCAAAAATTCAATTTTCCAAAAATTGCCTAAAATTGTGGAGAAACACTTCTTTTGATGAGGGGAACAAATAATTTAAACAAAAACTATTTTCTTAGCACAATTTAAGAAAGTACCAAATTTTCACTATTTTTGTAAGGTCCGCGCCTGTCAAATTTCCCTCAAAAATTCAATTTTCCAAAAATTGCCTAAAATTGTGGAGAAACACTTCTTCTGATGAGGAGAACATATAATTTAAACAAAAACTATTTTCTTAGCACAATTTAAGATAGTACCAAATTTTCACTATTTTTGTAAGGTCCGCGCCTGTCGAATTTCCCTCAAAAATCCATTTTTCCAAAAATTGCCTAAAATTGTGGAGAAACACTTCTTTTGATGAAGGGAACATATAATTTTAACAAAAACTATTTTCTTAGCACAATTTAAGATACTACCAAATTTTCACTATTTTTGTAAGATCCGCGCCTGTCGAATTTCCCTCAAATATCCATTTTTCCAAAAATTGCCTAAAATTGTGGAGAAACACTTCTTTTGGTGAGGAGAACAAATAATTTAAACAAAAACTATTTTCTTAGCACAATTAAAGATAGTACCAAATTTTCACTATTTTTGTAAGGTCCGCGCCTGTCGAATTTCCCTCAAAAATTCAATTTTCCAAAAATTGCCTAAAATTGTGGAGAAACACTTCTTTTGATGAGGGGAACAAATAATTTAAACAAAAACTATTTTCTTAGCACAATTTAAGATAATACCAAATTTTCACTATTTTTGTAAGGTCCGCGCCTGTCGAATTTTCCTCAAAATATCAATTTTCCAAAAATTGCCTAAAATTGTGGAGAAACACCTCACTTGATGAGGGGAACAAATAATTTAAACAAAAACTATTTTGTTAGCACAATTTAAGATATAACCAAATTTTCACTATTTTTGTAAGGTCAGCGCCTGTCGAATTTCCCTCAAAAATTCAATTTTCCAAAAATTGCCTAAAATTGTGGAGAAACACTTCTTTTGATGAGGGGAACAAATAATTTAAACAAAAAATATTTTCTTAGCACAATTTAAGATAGTACCAAATTTTCACTATTTTTGTAAGGTCTGCGCCTGTCGAATTTCCCTCAAAAATTCAATTTTCCAAAAATTGCCTAAAATTGTGGAGAAACACTTCTTTTGATGAGGGGAACATATAATTTAAACAAAAACTATTTTCTTAGCACAATTTAAGATAGTACCAAATTTTCACTATTTTTGTAAGGTCCGCGCCTGTCGAATTTCCCTCAAAAATTCAATTTTCCAAAAATTGCCTAAAATTGTGGAGAAACACTTCTTTTGATGAGGGGAACAAATAATTTAAACAAAAACTATTTTCTTAGCACAATTTAAGATAGTACCAAATTTTCACTATTTTTGTAAGGTCCGCGCCTGTCGAATTTCCCTCAAAAATTCAATTTTCCAAAAATTGCCTAAAATTGTGGAGAAACACTTCTTTTGATGAGGGGAACAAATAATTTAAACAAAAACTATTTTCTTAGCACAATTTAAGATAGTACCAAATTTTCACTATTTTTGTAAGGTCCGCGCCTGTCGAATTTCCCTCAAAAATTCAATTTTCCAAAAATTGCCTAAAATTGTGGAGAAACACTTCTTTTGATGAGGGGAACAAATAATTTAAACAAAAACTATTTTCTTAGCACAATTTAAGATAGTACCAAATTTTCACTATTTTTGTAAGGTCCGCGCCTGTCGAATTTCCCTCAAAAATCCATTTTTCCAAAAATTGCCTAAAATTGTGGAGAAACACTTCTTTTGATGAAGGGAACATATAATTTTAACAAAAACTATTTTCTTAGCACAATTTAAGATACTACCAAATTTTCACTATTTTTGTAAGATCCGCGCCTGTCGAATTTCCCTCAAATATCCATTTTTCCAAAAATTGCCTAAAATTGTGGAGAAACACTTCTTTTGGTGAGGAGAACAAATAATTTAAACAAAAACTATTTTCTTAGCACAATTTAAGATAATACCAAATTTTCACTATTTTTGTAAGGTCCGCGCCTGTCGAATTTTCCTCAAAATATCAATTTTCCAAAAATTGCCTAAAATTGTGGAGAAACACCTCACTTGATGAGAGGAACAAATAATTTAAACAAAAACTATTTTGTTAGCACAATTTAAGATATAACCAAATTTACACTATTTTTGTAAGGTCAGCGCTTGTCGAATTTCCCTCAAAAATTCAATTTTCCAAAAATTGCCTAAAATTGTGGAGAAACACTTCTTTTGATGAGGGGAACAAATAATTTAAACAAAAACTATTTTCTGAGCACAATTTAAGATAATACCAAATTTTCACTATTTTTGTAAGGTCCGCGCCTGTCAAAATTCCCTCAAAAATTCAATTTTCCAAAAATTGCCTAAAATTGTGGAGAAACACTTCTTTTGATGAGGGGAACAAATAATTTAAACAAAAACTATTTTCTTAGCACAATTTAAGATAGTACCAAATTTTCACTATTTTTGTAAGGTCAGCGCCTGTCGAATTTCCCTCAAAAATTCAATTTTCCAAAAATTGCCTAAAATTGTGGAGAAACACTTCTTTTGATGAGGGGAACAAATAATTTAAATAAAAACTATTTTCTTAGCACAATTTAAGATAGTACCAAATTTTCACTATTTTTGTAAGGTCCGCGCCTGTCGAATTTCCCTCAAAAATTCAATTTTCCAAAAATTGCCTAAAATTGTGGAGAAACACTTCTTTTGATGAGGGGAACAAATAATTTAAACAAAAACTATTTTCTGAGCACAATTTAAGATAATACCAAATTTTCACTATTTTTGTAAGGTCCGCGCCTGTCAAAATTCCCTCAAAAATTCAATTTTCCAAAAATTGCCTAAAATTGTGGAGAAACACTTCTTTTGATGAGGGGAACAAATAATTTAAACAAAAACTATTTTCTTAGCACAATTTAAGATAGTACCAAATTTTCACTATTTTTGTAAGGTCCGCGCCTGTCGAATTTCCCTCAAAAATTCAATTTTCCAAAAATTGCCTAAAATTGTGGAGAAACACTTCTTTTGATGAGGGGAACAAATAATTTAAACAAAAACTATTTTCTTAGCACAATTTAAGATAATACCAAATTTTCACTATTTTTGTTAGGTCCACGCCTGTCGATTTTCCCTCAAAAATTCAATTTTCCAAAAATTGCCTAAAATTGTGGAGAAACACTTCTTTTGGTGAGGAGAACAAATTATTTAAACAAAAACTATTTTCTTAGCACAATTTAAGATAATACCAAATTTTCACTATTTTTGTAAGGTCCGCGCCTGTCGAATTTCCCTCAAAAATTCAATTTTCCAAAAATTGCCTAAAATTGTGGAGAAACACTTCTTTTGATGAGGGGAACAAATAGTTTAAACAAAAAATATTTTCTTAGCACAATTTAAGATAGTACCAAATTTTCACTATTTTTGTAAGGTCCGCGCCTGTCAAATTTCCCTCAAAAATTCAATTTTCCAAAAATTGCCTAAAATTGTGGAGAAACACTGCTTTTGATGAGGAGAACATATAATTTAAACAAAAACTATTTTCTTAGCACAATTTAAGATAGTACCAAATTTTCACTATTTTTGTAAGGTCCGCGCCTGTCGAATTTCCCTCAAAAATCCATTTTTCCAAAAATTGCCTAAAATTGTGGAGAAACACTTCTTTTGGTGAGGAGAACAAATAATTTAAACAAAAACTATTTTCTTAGCACAATTAAAGATAGTACCAAATTTTCACTATTTTTGTAAGGTCCGCGCCTGTCGAATTTCCCTCAAAAATTCAATTTTCCAAAAATTGCCTAAAATTGTGGAGAAACACTTCTTTTGATGAGGGGAACATATAATTGAAACAAAAACTATTTTCTTAGCATAATTTAAGGCAGTACCAAATTTTCACTATTTTTGTAAGGGCCGCACCTGTCGAATTTTCCTCAAAATATCAATTTTCCAAAAATTGCCTAAAATTGTGGAGAAACACCTCACTTGATGAGGGGAACAAATAATTTAAACAAAAACTATTTTGTTAGCACAATTTAAGATATAACCAAAATTTCACTATTTTTGTAAGGTCAGCGCCTGTCGAATTTCCCTCAAAAATTCAATTTTCCAAAAATTGCCTAAAATTGTGGAGAAACACTTCTTTTGATGAAGGGAACATATAATTTAAACAAAAACTATTTTCTTAGCACAATTTAAGATAGTACCAAATTTTCGTTATTTTTGTAAGATCCGCGCCTGTCGAATTTCCCTCAAACCCTCAAAAATCCATTTTTCCAAAAATTGCCTAAAATGGTGGAGAAACACTTCTTTTGGTGAGGAGAACAAATAATTTAAACAAAACTATTTTCTTAGCACAATTAAAGATAGTACCAAATTTTCACTATTTTTGTAAGGGTCGCGCCTGTCGAATTTCCTCAAAAATTCAATTTTCCAAAAATTGCCTAAAATTGTGGAGAAACACTTCTTTTGATGAGGGGAACAAATAATTTAAACAAAAACTATTTTCTTAGCACAATTTAAGATAATACCAAATTTTCACTATTTTTGTAAGGTCCGCGCCTGTCGAATTTTCCTCAAAATATCAATTTTCCAAAAATTGCCTAAAATTGTGGAGAAACACCTCACTTGATGAGAGGAACAAATAATTTAAACAAAAACTATTTTGTTAGCACAATTTAAGATATACCAAATTTTCACTATTTTTGTAAGGTCAGCGCCTGTTGAATTTCCCTCAAAAATTCAATTTTCCAAAAATTGCCTAAAATTGTGGAGAAACACTTCTTTGATGAGGGGAACATATAATTTAACAAAAACTATTTTCTTAGCACAATTTAAGATAGTACCAAATTTTCACTATTTTGTAAGGGCCGCGCCTGTCGAATTTCCCTCAAAAAATTCAATTTTCCAAAAATTGCCTAAAATTGTGGAGAAACACTTCTTTTGATGAGGGGAACAAATAATTTAAACAAAAAATATTTTCTTAGCATAATTTAAGATAGTACAAAATTTTCACTATTTTTGTAAGGTCCGCGCCTGTCGAATTTCCCTCAAAAATTCAATTTTCCAAAAATTGCATAAAATTGTGGAGAAACACTTCTTTTGATGAGGGGAACAAATAATTTAAACAAAAAATATTTTCTTAGCACATTTAAGATAGTACCAAATTTCACTATTTTTGTAAGGTCCGCGCCTGTCGAATTTCCTCAAAAATTCAATTTTCCAAAAATTGCCTAAAATTGTGGAGAAACACTTCTTTTGATGAGGGGAACAAATAATTTAAACAAAAACTATTTTCTTAGCACAATTTAAGATAGTACCAAATTTTCACTATTTTTGTAAGGTCCGCGCCTGTCGAATTTCCCTCAAAAATTCAATTTTCCAAAAATTGCCTAAAATTGTGGAGAAACACTTCTTTGGATGAGGGGAACAAATAATTTAAACAAAAACTATTTCTTAGCACAATTTAAAGATAGTACCAAATTTTCACTATTTTTGTAAGGTCTGTCGCCTGTCGCCTGTCGAATTTCCCTCAAAAATTCAATTTTCCAAAAATTGCCTAAAATTGTGGAGAAACACTTCTTTTGATGAGGGGAACAAATAATTTAAACAAAAACTATTTTCTGAGCACAATTTAAGATCATACCAAATTTTCACTATTTTTGTAAGGTCCGCGCCTGTCAAAATTCCCTCAAAAATTCAATTTTCCAAAAATTGCCTAAAATTGTGGAGAAACACTTCTTTTGATGTGGGGAACAAATAATTTAAACAAAAACTATTTTCTTAGCACAATTTAAGATAGTACCAAATTTTCACAAATTTTGTAAGGTCCGCGCCTGTCGAATTTCCCTCAAAAATTCAATTTTCCAAAAAATGCCTAAAATTGTGGAGAAACACTTCTTTTGATGAGGGGAACAAATAATTTAAACAAAAACTATTTTCTGAGCACAATTTAAGATAATACCAAATTTTCACTATTTTTGTAAGGTCCGCGCCTGTCGATTTTCCCACAAAAATTCAATTTTCCAAAAATTGCCTAAAATTGTGGAGAAACACTTCTTTTGATGAGGGGAACATATAATTTAAACAAAAACTATTTTCTTAGCACAATTTAAGATAGTACCAAATTTTCACTATTTTTGTAAGGTCCGCGCCTGTCGAATTTCCCTCAAAAATTCAATTTTCCAAAAATTGCCTAAAATTGTGGAGAAACACTTCTTTTGATGAGGGGAACAAATAATTTAAACAAAAAATATTTTCTTAGCACAATTTAAGATAGTACCAAATTTTCACTATTTTTGTAAGGTCCGCGCCTGTCGAATTTCCCTCAAAAATTCAATTTTCCAAAAATTGCCTAAAATTGTGGAGAAACACTTCTTTTGATGAGGGGAACAAATAATTTAAACAAAAACTATTTTCTTAGCACAATTTAAGATAGTACCGAATTTTCACTATTTTTGTAAGGTCCGCGCCTGTCGAATTTTCCTCAAAAATTCAATTTTCCAAAAATTGCCTAAAATTGTGGAGAAACACTTCTTTTGATGAGGGGAACAAATAATTTAATGAAAAACTATTTTCTTAGCACAATTTAAGATAGTACCAAATTTTCACTATTTTTGTAAGGTCCGCGCCTGTCGAATTTCCCTCAAAAATTCAAGTTTCCAAAAATTGCCTAAAATTGTGGAGAAACACTTCTTTTGATGAGGGGAACAAATAATTTAAACAAAAACTATTTTCTGAGCACAATTTAAGATAATACCAAATTTTCACTATTTTTGTAAGGTCCGCGCCTGTCAAAATTCCCTCAAAAATTCAATTTTCCAAAAATTGCCTAAAATTGTGGAGAAACACTTCTTTTGATGAGGGGAACAAATAATTTAAACAAAAACTATTTTCTTAGCACAATTTAAGATAGTACCAAATTTTCACTATTTTTGTAAGGTCCGCGCCTGTCGAATTTCCCTCAAAAATTCAAGTTTCCAAAAATTGCCTAAAATTGTGGAGAAACACTTCTTTTGATGAGGGGAACAAATAATTTAAACAAAAACTATTTTCTTAGCACAATTTAAGATAATACCAAATTTTCACTATTTTTGTAAGGTCCACGCCTGTTGAATTTCCCTCAAAAATTCAATTTTCCAAAAATTGCCTAAAATTGTGGAGAAACACTTCTTTTGATGAGGGGAACAAATAATTTAAATAAAAACTATTTTCTAAGCACAATTTAAGATAGTACCAAATTTTCACTATTTTTGTAAGGTCCGCGCCTGTCGAATTTCCCTCAAAAATTCAATTTTCCAAAAATTGCCTAAAATTGTGGAGAAACACTTCTTTTGATGAGGGGAACAAATAATTTAAACAAAAACTATTTTCTGAGCACAATTTAAGATAATACCAAATTTTCACTATTTTTGTAAGGTCCGCGCCTGTCAAAATTCCCTCAAAAATTCAATTTTCCAAAAATTGCCTAAAATTGTGGAGAAACACTTCTTTTGATGAGGGGAACAAATAATTTAAACAAAAACTATTTTCTTAGCACAATTTAAGATAATACCAAATTTTCACTATTTTTGTAAGGTCCGCGCCTGTCGAATTTCCCTCAAAAATTCAATTTTCCAAAAATTGCCTAAAATTGTGGAGAAACACTTCTTTTGATGAGGGGAACAAATAATTTAAACAAAAACTATTTTCTTAGCACAATTTAAGATAATACCAAATTTTCACTATTTTTGTAAGGTCCACGCCTGTCGAATTTCCCTCAAAAATTCAATTTTCCAAAAATTGCCTAAAATTGTGGAGAAACACTTCTTTTGATGAGGGGAACAAATAATTTAAATAAAAACTATTTTCTAAGCACAATTTAAGATAGTACCAAATTTTCACTATTTTTGTAAGGTCCGCGCCTGTCGAATTTCCCTCAAAAATTCAATTTTCCAAAAATTGCCTAAAATTGTGGAGAAACACTTCTTTTGATGAGGGGAACAAATAATTTAAACAAAAACTATTTTCTGAGCACAATTTAAGATAATACCAAATTTTCACTATTTTTGTAAGGTCCGCGCCTGTCAAAATTCCCTCAAAAATTCAATTTTCCAAAAATTGCCTAAAATTGTGGAGAAACACTTCTTTTGATGAGGGGAACAAATAATTTAAACAAAAACTATTTTCTTAGCACAATTTAAGATAGTACCAAATTTTCACTATTTTTGTAAGGTCCGCGCCTGTCGAATTTCCCTCAAAAATTCAATTTTCCAAAAATTGCCTAAAATTGTGGAGAAACACTTCTTTTGATGAGGGGAACAAATAATTTAAACAAAAACTATTTTCTTAGCACAATTTAAGATAGTACCAAATTTTCACTATTTTTGTAAGGTCCGCGCCTGTCGAATTTCCCTCAAAAATTCAAGTTTCCAAAAATTGCCTAAAATTGTGGAGAAACACTTCTTTTGATGAGGGGAACAAATAATTTAAACAAAAACTATTTTCTGAGCACAATTAAAGATAATACCAAATTTTCACTATTTTTGTAAGGTCCGCGCCTGTCAAAATTCCCTCAAAAATTCAATTTTCCAAAAATTGCCTAAAATTGTGGAGAAACACTTCTTTTGATGAGGGGAACAAATAATTTAAACAAAAACTATTTTCTTAGCACAATTTAAGATAGTACCAAATTTTCACTATTTTTGTAAGGTCCGCGCCTGTCGAATTTCCCTCAAAAATTCAAGTTTCCAAAAATTGCCTAAAATTGTGGAGAAACACTTCTTTTGATGAGGGGAACAAATAATTTAAACAAAAACTATTTTCTTAGCACAATTTAAGATAGTACCAAATTTTCACTATTTTTGTAAGGTCTGTCGCCTGTCGCCTGTCGAATTTCCCTCAAAAATTCAATTTTCCAAAAATTGCCTAAAATTGTGGAGAAACACTTCTTTTGATGAGGGGAACAAATAATTTAAACAAAAACTATTTTCTTAGCACAATTTAAGATAATACCAAATTTTCACTATTTTTGTAAGGTCCGCGCCTGTCGAATTTTCCTCAAAATATCAATTTTCCAAAAATTGCCTAAAATTGTGGAGAAACACCTCACTTGATGAGAGGAACAAATAATTTAAACAAAAACTATTTTGTTAGCACAATTTAAGATATAACCAAATTTTCACTATTTTTGTAAGGTCAGCGCCTGTTGAATTTCCCTCAAAAATTCAATTTTCCAAAAATTGCCTAAAATTGTGGAGAAACACTTCTTTTGATGAGGGGAACATATAATTTAAACAAAAACTATTTTCTTAGCACAATTTAAGATAGTACCAAATTTTCACTATTTTTGTAAGGTCCGCGCCTGTCGAATTTCCCTCAAAAATTCAATTTTCCAAAAATTGCCTAAAATTGTGGAGAAACACTTCTTTTGATGAGGGGAACAAATAATTTAAACAAAAAATATTTTCTTAGCATAATTTAAGATAGTACAAAATTTTCACTATTTTTGTAAGGTCCGCGCCTGTCGAATTTCCCTCAAAAATTCAATTTTCCAAAAATTGCATAAAATTGTGGAGAAACACTTCTTTTGATGAGGGGAACAAATAATTTAAACAAAAAATATTTTCTTAGCACAATTTAAGATAGTACCAAATTTTCACTATTTTTGTAAGGTCCGCGCCTGTCGAATTTCCCTCAAAAATTCAATTTTCCAAAAATTGCCTAAAATTGTGGAGAAACACTTCTTTTGATGAGGGGAACAAATAATTTAAACAAAAACTATTTTCTTAGCACAATTTAAGATAGTACCAAATTTTCACTATTTTTGTAAGGTCCGCGCCTGTCGAATTTCCCTCAAAAATTCAATTTTCCAAAAATTGCCTAAAATTGTGGAGAAACACTTCTTTTGATGAGGGGAACAAATAATTTAAACAAAAACTATTTTCTTAGCACAATTTAAGATAGTACCAAATTTTCACTATTTTTGTAAGGTCTGTCGCCTGTCGCCTGTCGAATTTCCCTCAAAAATTCAATTTTCCAAAAATTGCCTAAAATTGTGGAGAAACACTTCTTTTGATGAGGGGAACAAATAATTTAAACAAAAACTATTTTCTGAGCACAATTTAAGATCATACCAAATTTTCACTATTTTTGTAAGGTCCGCGCCTGTCAAAATTCCCTCAAAAATTCAATTTTCCAAAAATTGCCTAAAATTGTGGAGAAACACTTCTTTTGATGAGGGGAACAAATAATTTAAACAAAAACTATTTTCTTAGCACAATTTAAGATAGTACCAAATTTTCACAAATTTTGTAAGGTCCGCGCCTGTCGAATTTCCCTCAAAAATTCAATTTTCCAAAAAATGCCTAAAATTGTGGAGAAACACTTCTTTTGATGAGGGGAACAAATAATTTAAACAAAAACTATTTTCTGAGCACAATTTAAGATAATACCAAATTTTCACTATTTTTGTAAGGTCCGCGCCTGTCGATTTTCCCACAAAAATTCAATTTTCCAAAAATTGCCTAAAATTGTGGAGAAACACTTCTTTTGATGAGGGGAACATATAATTTAAACAAAAACTATTTTCTTAGCACAATTTAAGATAGTACCAAATTTTCACTATTTTTGTAAGGTCCGCGCCTGTCGAATTTCCCTCAAAAATTCAATTTTCCAAAAATTGCCTAAAATTGTGGAGAAACACTTCTTTTGATGAGGGGAACAAATAATTTAAACAAAAAATATTTTCTTAGCACAATTTAAGATAGTACCAAATTTTCACTATTTTTGTAAGGTCCGCGCCTGTCGAATTTCCCTCAAAAATTCAATTTTCCAAAAATTGCCTAAAATTGTGGAGAAACACTTCTTTTGATGAGGGGAACAAATAATTTAAACAAAAACTATTTTCTTAGCACAATTTAAGATAGTACCAAATTTTCACTATTTTTGTAAGGTCCGCGCCTGTCGAATTTCCCTCAAAAATTCAATTTTCCAAAAATTGCCTAAAATTGTGGAGAAACACTTCTTTTGATGAGGGGAACAAATAATTTAATTAAAAACTATTTTCTTAGCACAATTTAAGATAGTACCAAATTTTCACTATTTTTGTAAGGTCCGCGCCTGTCGAATTTCCCTCAAAAATTCAAGTTTCCAAAAATTGCCTAAAATTGTGGAGAAACACTTCTTTTGATGAGGGGAACAAATAATTTAAACAAAAACTATTTTCTGAGCACAATTTAAGATAATACCAAATTTTCACTATTTTTGTAAGGTCCGCGCCTGTCAAAATTCCCTCAAAAATTCAATTTTCCAAAAATTGCCTAAAATTGTGGAGAAACACTTCTTTTGATGAGGGGAACAAATAATTTAAACAAAAACTATTTTCTTAGCACAATTTAAGATAGTACCAAATTTTCACTATTTTTGTAAGGTCCGCGCCTGTCGAATTTCCCTCAAAAATTCAAGTTTCCAAAAATTGCCTAAAATTGTGGAGAAACACTTCTTTTGATGAGGGGAACAAATAATTTAAACAAAAACTATTTTCTTAGCACAATTTAAGATAATACCAAATTTTCACTATTTTTGTAAGGTCCACGCCTGTCGAATTTCCCTCAAAAATTCAATTTTCCAAAAATTGCCTAAAATTGTGGAGAAACACTTCTTTTGATGAGGGGAACAAATAATTTAAATAAAAACTATTTTCTAAGCACAATTTAAGATAGTACCAAATTTTCACTATTTTTGTAAGGTCCGCGCCTGTCGAATTTCCCTCAAAAATCCATTTTTCCAAAAATTGCCTAAAATTGTGGAGAAACACTTCTTTTGGTGAGGAGAACAAATAATTTAAACAAAAACTATTTTCTTAGCACAATAAAAGATAGTACCAAATTTTCACTATTTTTGTAAGGTCCGCGCCTGTCGAATTTCCCTCAAAAATTCAATTTTCCAAAAATTGCCTAAAATTGTAGAGAAACACTTCTTTTGATGAGGGGAACATATAATTGAAACAAAAACTATTTTCTTAGCACAATTAAAGATAGTACCAAATTTTCACTATTTTTGTAAGGTCCACGCCTGTCAAAATTCCCTCAAAAATTCAATTTTCCAAAAATTGCCTAAAATTGTGGAGAAACACTTCTTTTGATGAGGGGAACAAATAATTTAAACAAAAACTATTTTCTTAGCACAATTTAAGATAATACCAAATTTTCACTATTTTTGTAAGGTCCGCGCCTGTCGAATTTTCCTCAAAATATCAATTTTCCAAAAATTGCCTAAAATTGTGGAGAAACACCTCACTTGATGAGAGGAACAAATAATTTAAACAAAAACTATTTTGTTAGCACAATTTAAGATATAACCAAATTTTCACTATTTTTGTAAGGTCAGCGCTTGTCGAATTTCCCTCAAAAATTCAATTTTCCAAAAATTGCCTAAAATTGTGGAGAAACACTTCTTTTGATGAGGGGAACAAATAATTTAAACAAAAACTATTTTCTTAGCACAATTTAAGATAGTACCAAATTTTCACTATTTTTGTAAGGTCTGTCGCCTGTCGCCTGTCGAATTTCCCTCAAAAATTCAAGTTTCCAAAAATTGCCTAAAATTGTGGAGAAACACTTCTTTTGATGAGGGGAACAAATAATTTAAACAAAAACTATTTTCTGAGCACAATTTAAGATCATACCAAATTTTCACTATTTTTGTAAGGTCCGCGCCTGTCAAAATTCCCTCAAAAATTCAATTTTCCAAAAATTGCCTAAAATTGTGGAGAAACACTTCTTTTGATGAGGGGAACAAATAATTTAAACAAAAACTATTTTCTTAGCACAATTTAAGATAGTACCAAATTTTCACAAATTTTGTAAGGTCCGCGCCTGTCGAATTTCCCTCAAAAATTCAATTTTCCAAAAAATGCCTAAAATTGTGGAGAAACACTTCTTTTGATGAGGGGAACAAATAATTTAAACAAAAACTATTTTCTGAGCACAATTTAAGATAATACCAAATTTTCACTATTTTTGTAAGGTCCGCGCCTGTCGATTTTCCCACAAAAATTCAATTTTCCAAAAATTGCCTAAAATTGTGGAGAAACACTTCTTTTGATGAGGGGAACATATAATTTAAACAAAAACTATTTTCTTAGCACAATTTAAGATAGTACCAAATTTTCACTATTTTTGTAAGGTCCGCGCCTGTCGAATTTCCCTCAAAAATTCAATTTTCCAAAAATTGCCTAAAATTGTGGAGAAACACTTCTTTTGATGAGGGGAACAAATAATTTAAACAAAAAATATTTTCTTAGCACAATTTAAGATAGTACCAAATTTTCACTATTTTTGTAAGGTCCGCGCCTGTCGAATTTCCCTCAAAAATTCAATTTTCCAAAAATTGCCTAAAATTGTGGAGAAACACTTCTTTTGATGAGGGGAACAAATAATTTAAACAAAAACTATTTTCTTAGCACAATTTAAGATAGTACCAAATTTTCACTATTTTTGTAAGGTCCGCGCCTGTCGAATTTCCCTCAAAAATTCAATTTTCCAAAAATTGCCTAAAATTGTGGAGAAACACTTCTTTTGATGAGGGGAACAAATAATTTAATTAAAAACTATTTTCTTAGCACAATTTAAGATAGTACCAAATTTTCACTATTTTTGTAAGGTCCGCGCCTGTCGAATTTCCCTCAAAAATTCAAGTTTCCAAAAATTGCCTAAAATTGTGGAGAAACACTTCTTTTGATGAGGGGAACAAATAATTTAAACAAAAACTATTTTCTGAGCACAATTTAAGATAATACCAAATTTTCACTATTTTTGTAAGGTCCGCGCCTGTCAAAATTCCCTCAAAAATTCAATTTTCCAAAAATTGCCTAAAATTGTGGAGAAACACTTCTTTTGATGAGGGGAACAAATAATTTAAACAAAAACTATTTTCTTAGCACAATTTAAGATAGTACCAAATTTTCACTATTTTTGTAAGGTCCGCGCCTGTCGAATTTCCCTCAAAAATTCAAGTTTCCAAAAATTGCCTAAAATTGTGGAGAAACACTTCTTTTGATGAGGGGAACAAATAATTTAAACAAAAACTATTTTCTTAGCACAATTTAAGATAATACCAAATTTTCACTATTTTTGTAAGGTCCACGCCTGTCGAATTTCCCTCAAAAATTCAATTTTCCAAAAATTGCCTAAAATTGTGGAGAAACACTTCTTTTGATGAGGGGAACAAATAATTTAAATAAAAACTATTTTCTAAGCACAATTTAAGATAGTACCAAATTTTCACTATTTTTGTAAGGTCCGCGCCTGTCGAATTTCCCTCAAAAATCCATTTTTCCAAAAATTGCCTAAAATTGTGGAGAAACACTTCTTTTGGTGAGGAGAACAAATAATTTAAACAAAAACTATTTTCTTAGCACAATAAAAGATAGTACCAAATTTTCACTATTTTTGTAAGGTCCGCGCCTGTCGAATTTCCCTCAAAAATTCAATTTTCCAAAAATTGCCTAAAATTGTAGAGAAACACTTCTTTTGATGAGGGGAACATATAATTGAAACAAAAACTATTTTCTTAGCACAATTAAAGATAGTACCAAATTTTCACTATTTTTGTAAGGTCCACGCCTGTCAAAATTCCCTCAAAAATTCAATTTTCCAAAAATTGCCTAAAATTGTGGAGAAACACTTCTTTTGATGAGGGGAACAAATAATTTAAACAAAAACTATTTTCTTAGCACAATTTAAGATAATACCAAATTTTCACTATTTTTGTAAGGTCCGCGCCTGTCGAATTTTCCTCAAAATATCAATTTTCCAAAAATTGCCTAAAATTGTGGAGAAACACCTCACTTGATGAGAGGAACAAATAATTTAAACAAAAACTATTTTGTTAGCACAATTTAAGATATAACCAAATTTTCACTATTTTTGTAAGGTCAGCGCTTGTCGAATTTCCCTCAAAAATTCAATTTTCCAAAAATTGCCTAAAATTGTGGAGAAACACTTCTTTTGATGAGGGGAACATATAATTTAAACAAAAACTATTTTCTTAGCACAATTTAAGATAGTACCAAATTTTCACTATTTTTGTAAGGTCCGCGCCTGTCGAATTTCCCTCAAAAATTCAATTTTCCAAAAATTGCCTAAAATTGTGGAGAAACACTTCTTTTGATGAGGGGAACAAATAATTTAAACAAAAACTATTTTCTTAGCACAATTTAAGATAGTACCAAATTTTCACTATTTTTGTAAGGTCCGCGCCTGTCGAATTTCCCTCAAAAATTCAATTTTCCAAAAATTGTGGAGAAACACTTCTTTTGATGAGGGGAACAAATAATTTAAACAAAAACTATTTTCTTAGCACAATTTAAGATAGTACCAAATTTTCACTATTTTTGTAAGGTCCGCGCCTGTCGAATTTCCCTCAAAAATTCAATTTTCCAAAAATTGCCTAAAATTGTGGAGAAACACTTCTTTTGATGAGGGGAACAAATAATTTAAACAAAAACTATTTTCTGAGCACAATTTAAGATAATACCAAATTTTCACTATTTTTGTAAGGTCCGCGCCTGTCGATTTTCCCACAAAAATTCAAATTTCCAAAAATTGCCTAAAATTGTGGAGAAACACTTCTTTTGATGAGGGGAACAAATAATTTAAACAAAAACTATTTTCTTAGCACAATTTAAGATAGTACCAAATTTTCACTAATTTTGTAAGGTCCACGCCTGTCGAATTTCCCTCAAAAATCCATTTTTCCAAAAATTGCCTAAAATTGTGGAGAAACACTTCTTTTGGTGAGGAGAACAAATAATTTAAACAAAAACTATTTTCTTAGCACAATTAAAGATAGTACCAAATTTTCACTATTTTTGTAAGGTCCGCGCCTGTCGAATTTCCCTCAAAAATTCAATTTTCCAAAAATTGCCTAAAATTGTGGAGAAACACTTCTTTTGATGAGGGGAACAAATAATTTAAACAAAAACTATTTTCTTAGCACAATTTAAGAAAGTACCAAATTTTCACTATTTTTGTAAGGTCCGCGCCTGTCAAATTTCCCTCAAAAATTCAATTTTCCAAAAATTGCCTAAAATTGTGGAGAAACACTTCTTCTGATGAGGAGAACATATAATTTAAACAAAAACTATTTTCTTAGCACAATTTAAGATAGTACCAAATTTTCACTATTTTTGTAAGGTCCGCGCCTGTCGAATTTCCCTCAAAAATCCATTTTTCCAAAAATTGCCTAAAATTGTGGAGAAACACTTCTTTTGATGAAGGGAACATATAATTTTAACAAAAACTATTTTCTTAGCACAATTTAAGATACTACCAAATTTTCACTATTTTTGTAAGATCCGCGCCTGTCGAATTTCCCTCAAATATCCATTTTTCCAAAAATTGCCTAAAATTGTGGAGAAACACTTCTTTTGGTGAGGAGAACAAATAATTTAAACAAAAACTATTTTCTTAGCACAATTAAAGATAGTACCAAATTTTCACTATTTTTGTAAGGTCCGCGCCTGTCGAATTTCCCTCAAAAATTCAATTTTCCAAAAATTGCCTAAAATTGTGGAGAAACACTTCTTTTGATGAGGGGAACAAATAATTTAAACAAAAACTATTTTCTTAGCACAATTTAAGATAATACCAAATTTTCACTATTTTTGTAAGGTCCGCGCCTGTCGAATTTTCCTCAAAATATCAATTTTCCAAAAATTGCCTAAAATTGTGGAGAAACACCTCACTTGATGAGGGGAACAAATAATTTAAACAAAAACTATTTTGTTAGCACAATTTAAGATATAACCAAATTTTCACTATTTTTGTAAGGTCAGCGCCTGTCGAATTTCCCTCAAAAATTCAATTTTCCAAAAATTGCCTAAAATTGTGGAGAAACACTTCTTTTGATGAGGGGAACAAATAATTTAAACAAAAAATATTTTCTTAGCACAATTTAAGATAGTACCAAATTTTCACTATTTTTGTAAGGTCTGCGCCTGTCGAATTTCCCTCAAAAATTCAATTTTCCAAAAATTGCCTAAAATTGTGGAGAAACACTTCTTTTGATGAGGGGAACATATAATTTAAACAAAAACTATTTTCTTAGCACAATTTAAGATAGTACCAAATTTTCACTATTTTTGTAAGGTCCGCGCCTGTCGAATTTCCCTCAAAAATTCAATTTTCCAAAAATTGCCTAAAATTGTGGAGAAACACTTCTTTTGATGAGGGGAACAAATAATTTAAACAAAAACTATTTTCTTAGCACAATTTAAGATAGTACCAAATTTTCACTATTTTTGTAAGGTCCGCGCCTGTCGAATTTCCCTCAAAAATTCAATTTTCCAAAAATTGCCTAAAATTGTGGAGAAACACTTCTTTTGATGAGGGGAACAAATAATTTAAACAAAAACTATTTTCTTAGCACAATTTAAGATAGTACCAAATTTTCACTATTTTTGTAAGGTCCGCGCCTGTCGAATTTCCCTCAAAAATTCAATTTTCCAAAAATTGCCTAAAATTGTGGAGAAACACTTCTTTTGATGAGGGGAACAAATAATTTAAACAAAAACTATTTTCTTAGCACAATTTAAGATAGTACCAAATTTTCACTATTTTTGTAAGGTCCGCGCCTGTCGAATTTCCCTCAAAAATCCATTTTTCCAAAAATTGCCTAAAATTGTGGAGAAACACTTCTTTTGATGAAGGGAACATATAATTTTAACAAAAACTATTTTCTTAGCACAATTTAAGATACTACCAAATTTTCACTATTTTTGTAAGATCCGCGCCTGTCGAATTTCCCTCAAATATCCATTTTTCCAAAAATTGCCTAAAATTGTGGAGAAACACTTCTTTTGGTGAGGAGAACAAATAATTTAAACAAAAACTATTTTCTTAGCACAATTTAAGATAATACCAAATTTTCACTATTTTTGTAAGGTCCGCGCCTGTCGAATTTTCCTCAAAATATCAATTTTCCAAAAATTGCCTAAAATTGTGGAGAAACACCTCACTTGATGAGAGGAACAAATAATTTAAACAAAAACTATTTTGTTAGCACAATTTAAGATATAACCAAATTTTCACTATTTTTGTAAGGTCAGCGCTTGTCGAATTTCCCTCAAAAATTCAATTTTCCAAAAATTGCCTAAAATTGTGGAGAAACACTTCTTTTGATGAGGGGAACAAATAATTTAAACAAAAACTATTTTCTGAGCACAATTTAAGATAATACCAAATTTTCACTATTTTTGTAAGGTCCGCGCCTGTCAAAATTCCCTCAAAAATTCAATTTTCCAAAAATTGCCTAAAATTGTGGAGAAACACTTCTTTTGATGAGGGGAACAAATAATTTAAACAAAAACTATTTTCTTAGCACAATTTAAGATAGTACCAAATTTTCACTATTTTTGTAAGGTCCGCGCCTGTCGAATTTCCCTCAAAAATTCAAGTTTCCAAAAATTGCCTAAAATTGTGGAGAAACACTTCTTTTGATGAGGGGAACAAATAATTTAAACAAAAACTATTTTCTTAGCACAATTTAAGATAATACCAAATTTTCACTATTTTTGTAAGGTCCACGCCTGTCGAATTTCCCTCAAAAATTCAATTTTCCAAAAATTGCCTAAAATTGTGGAGAAACACTTCTTTTGATGAGGGGAACAAATAATTTAAATAAAAACTATTTTCTTAGCACAATTTAAGATAGTACCAAATTTTCACTATTTTTGTAAGGTCCGCGCCTGTCGAATTTCCCTCAAAAATTCAATTTTCCAAAAATTGCCTAAAATTGTGGAGAAACACTTCTTTTGATGAGGGGAACAAATAATTTAAACAAAAACTATTTTCTGAGCACAATTTAAGATAATACCAAATTTTCACTATTTTTGTAAGGTCCGCGCCTGTCAAAATTCCCTCAAAAATTCAATTTTCCAAAAATTGCCTAAAATTGTGGAGAAACACTTCTTTTGATGAGGGGAACAAATAATTTAAACAAAAACTATTTTCTTAGCACAATTTAAGATAGTACCAAATTTTCACTATTTTTGTAAGGTCCGCGCCTGTCGAATTTCCCTCAAAAATTCAATTTTCCAAAAATTGCCTAAAATTGTGGAGAAACACTTCTTTTGATGAGGGGAACAAATAATTTAAACAAAAACTATTTTCTTAGCACAATTTAAGATAATACCAAATTTTCACTATTTTTGTTAGGTCCACGCCTGTCGATTTTCCCTCAAAAATTCAATTTTCCAAAAATTGCCTAAAATTGTGGAGAAACACTTCTTTTGGTGAGGAGAACAAATTATTTAAACAAAAACTATTTTCTTAGCACAATTTAAGATAATACCAAATTTTCACTATTTTTGTAAGGTCCGCGCCTGTCGAATTTCCCTCAAAAATTCAATTTTCCAAAAATTGCCTAAAATTGTGGAGAAACACTTCTTTTGATGAGGGGAACAAATAGTTTAAACAAAAACTATTTTCTTAGCACAATTTAAGATAGTACCAAATTTTCACTATTTTTGTAAGGTCCGCGCCTGTCAAATTTCCCTCAAAAATTCAATTTTCCAAAAATTGCCTAAAATTGTGGAGAAACACTGCTTTTGATGAGGAGAACATATAATTTAAACAAAAACTATTTTCTTAGCACAATTTAAGATAGTACCAAATTTTCACTATTTTTGTAAGGTCCGCGCCTGTCGAATTTCCCTCAAAAATCCATTTTTCCAAAAATTGCCTAAAATTGTGGAGAAACACTTCTTTTGGTGAGGAGAACAAATAATTTAAACAAAAACTATTTTCTTAGCACAATTAAAGATAGTACCAAATTTTCACTATTTTTGTAAGGTCCGCGCCTGTCGAATTTCCCTCAAAAATTCAATTTTCCAAAAATTGCCTAAAATTGTGGAGAAACACTTCTTTTGATGAGGGGAACATATAATTGAAACAAAAACTATTTTCTTAGCATAATTTAAGGCAGTACCAAATTTTCACTATTTTTGTAAGGGCCGCGCCTGTCGAATTTTCCTCAAAATATCAATTTTCCAAAAATTGCCTAAAATTGTGGAGAAACACCTCACTTGATGAGGGGAACAAATAATTTAAACAAAAACTATTTTGTTAGCACAATTTAAGATATAACCAAATTTTCACTATTTTTGTAAGGTCAGCGCCTGTCGAATTTCCCTCAAAAATTCAATTTTCCAAAAATTGCCTAAAATTGTGGAGAAACACTTCTTTTGATGAAGGGAACATATAATTTAAACAAAAACTATTTTCTTAGCACAATTTAAGATAGTACCAAATTTTCGTTATTTTTGTAAGATCCGCGCCTGTCGAATTTCCCTCAAAAATCCATTTTTCCAAAAATTGCCTAAAATGGTGGAGAAACACTTCTTTTGGTGAGGAGAACAAATAATTTAAACAAAAACTATTTTCTTAGCACAATTAAAGATAGTACCAAATTTTCACTATTTTTGTAAGGGTCGCGCCTGTCGAATTTCCCTCAAAAATTCAATTTTCCAAAAATTGCCTAAAATTGTGGAGAAACACTTCTTTTGATGAGGGGAACAAATAATTTAAACAAAAACTATTTTCTTAGCACAATTTAAGATAATACCAAATTTTCACTATTTTTGTAAGGTCCGCGCCTGTCGAATTTTCCTCAAAATATCAATTTTCCAAAAATTGCCTAAAATTGTGGAGAAACACCTCACTTGATGAGAGGAACAAATAATTTAAACAAAAACTATTTTGTTAGCACAATTTAAGATATAACCAAATTTTCACTATTTTTGTAAGGTCAGCGCCTGTTGAATTTCCCTCAAAAATTCAATTTTCCAAAAATTGCCTAAAATTGTGGAGAAACACTTCTTTTGATGAGGGGAACATATAATTTAAACAAAAACTATTTTCTTAGCACAATTTAAGATAGTACCAAATTTTCACTATTTTTGTAAGGTCCGCGCCTGTCGAATTTCCCTCAAAAATTCAATTTTCCAAAAATTGCCTAAAATTGTGGAGAAACACTTCTTTTGATGAGGGGAACAAATAATTTAAACAAAAAATATTTTCTTAGCATAATTTAAGATAGTACAAAATTTTCACTATTTTTGTAAGGTCCGCGCCTGTCGAATTTCCCTCAAAAATTCAATTTTCCAAAAATTGCATAAAATTGTGGAGAAACACTTCTTTTGATGAGGGGAACAAATAATTTAAACAAAAAATATTTTCTTAGCACAATTTAAGATAGTACCAAATTTTCACTATTTTTGTAAGGTCCGCGCCTGTCGAATTTCCCTCAAAAATTCAATTTTCCAAAAATTGCCTAAAATTGTGGAGAAACACTTCTTTTGATGAGGGGAACAAATAATTTAAACAAAAACTATTTTCTTAGCACAATTTAAGATAGTACCAAATTTTCACTATTTTTGTAAGGTCCGCGCCTGTCGAATTTCCCTCAAAAATTCAATTTTCCAAAAATTTCCTAAAATTGTGGAGAAACACTTCTTTTGATGAGGGGAACAAATAATTTAAACAAAAACTATTTTCATAGCACAATTTAAGATAGTACCAAATTTTCACTATTTTTGTAAGGTCTGTCGCCTGTCGCCTGTCGAATTTCCCTCAAAAATTCAATTTTCCAAAAATTGCCTAAAATTGTGGAGAAACACTTCTTTTGATGAGGGGAACAAATAATTTAAACAAAAACTATTTTCTGAGCACAATTTAAGATCATACCAAATTTTCACTATTTTTGTAAGGTCCGCGCCTGTCAAAATTCCCTCAAAAATTCAATTTTCCAAAAATTGCCTAAAATTGTGGAGAAACACTTCTTTTGATGAGGGGAACAAATAATTTAAACAAAAACTATTTTCTTAGCACAATTTAAGATAGTACCAAATTTTCACAAATTTTGTAAGGTCCGCGCCTGTCGAATTTCCCTCAAAAATTCAATTTTCCAAAAAATGCCTAAAATTGTGGAGAAACACTTCTTTTGATGAGGGGAACAAATAATTTAAACAAAAACTATTTTCTGAGCACAATTTAAGATAATACCAAATTTTCACTATTTTTGTAAGGTCCGCGCCTGTCGATTTTCCCACAAAAATTCAATTTTCCAAAAATTGCCTAAAATTGTGGAGAAACACTTCTTTTGATGAGGGGAACATATAATTTAAACAAAAACTATTTTCTTAGCACAATTTAAGATAGTACCAAATTTTCACTATTTTTGTAAGGTCCGCGCCTGTCGAATTTCCCTCAAAAATTCAATTTTCCAAAAATTGCCTAAAATTGTGGAGAAACACTTCTTTTGATGAGGGGAACAAATAATTTAAACAAAAAATATTTTCTTAGCACAATTTAAGATAGTACCAAATTTTCACTATTTTTGTAAGGTCCGCGCCTGTCGAATTTCCCTCAAAAATTCAATTTTCCAAAAATTGCCTAAAATTGTGGAGAAACACTTCTTTTGATGAGGGGAACAAATAATTTAAACAAAAACTATTTTCTTAGCACAATTTAAGATAGTACCAAATTTTCACTATTTTTGTAAGGTCCGCGCCTGTCGAATTTCCCTCAAAAATTCAATTTTCCAAAAATTGCCTAAAATTGTGGAGAAACACTTCTTTTGATGAGGGGAACAAATAATTTAATTAAAAACTATTTTCTAAGCACAATTTAAGATAGTACCAAATTTTCACTATTTTTGTAAGGTCCGCGCCTGTCGAATTTCCCTCAAAAATTCAAGTTTCCAAAAATTGCCTAAAATTGTGGAGAAACACTTCTTTTGATGAGGGGAACAAATAATTTAAACAAAAACTATTTTCTGAGCACAATTTAAGATAATACCAAATTTTCACTATTTTTGTAAGGTCCGCGCCTGTCAAAATTCCCTCAAAAATTCAATTTTCCAAAAATTGCCTAAAATTGTGGAGAAACACTTCTTTTGATGAGGGGAACAAATAATTTAAACAAAAACTATTTTCTTAGCACAATTTAAGATAGTACCAAATTTTCACTATTTTTGTAAGGTCCGCGCCTGTCGAATTTCCCTCAAAAATTCAAGTTTCCAAAAATTGCCTAAAATTGTGGAGAAACACTTCTTTTGATGAGGGGAACAAATAATTTAAACAAAAACTATTTTCTTAGCACAATTTAAGATAATACCAAATTTTCACTATTTTTGTAAGGTCCACGCCTGTCGAATTTCCCTCAAAAATTCAATTTTCCAAAAATTGCCTAAAATTGTGGAGAAACACTTCTTTTGATGAGGGGAACAAATAATTTAAATAAAAACTATTTTCTAAGCACAATTTAAGATAGTACCAAATTTTCACTATTTTTGTAAGGTCCGCGCCTGTCGAATTTCCCTCAAAAATTCAATTTTCCAAAAATTGCCTAAAATTGTGGAGAAACACTTCTTTTGATGAGGGGAACAAATAATTTAAACAAAAACTATTTTCTGAGCACAATTTAAGATAATACCAAATTTTCACTATTTTTGTAAGGTCCGCGCCTGTCAAAATTCCCTCAAAAATTCAATTTTCCAAAAATTGCCTAAAATTGTGGAGAAACACTTCTTTTGATGAGGGGAACAAATAATTTAAACAAAAACTATTTTCTTAGCACAATTTAAGATAATACCAAATTTTCACTATTTTTGTAAGGTCCGCGCCTGTCGAATTTCCCTCAAAAATTCAATTTTCCAAAAATTGCCTAAAATTGTGGAGAAACACTTCTTTTGATGAGGGGAACAAATAATTTAAACAAAAACTATTTTCTTAGCACAATTTAAGATAATACCAAATTTTCACTATTTTTGTAAGGTCCACGCCTGTCGAATTTCCCTCAAAAATTCAATTTTCCAAAAATTGCCTAAAATTGTGGAGAAACACTTCTTTTGATGAGGGGAACAAATAATTTAAATAAAAACTATTTTCTAAGCACAATTTAAGATAGTACCAAATTTTCACTATTTTTGTAAGGTCCGCGCCTGTCGAATTTCCCTCAAAAATTCAAGTTTCCAAAAATTGCCTAAAATTGTGGAGAAACACTTCTTTTGATGAGGGGAACAAATAATTTAAACAAAAACTATTTTCTGAGCACAATTTAAGATAATACCAAATTTTCACTATTTTTGTAAGGGCCGCGCCTGTCAAAATTCCCTCAAAAATTCAATTTTCCAAAAATTGCCTAAAATTGTGGAGAAACACTTCTTTTGATGAGGGGAACAAATAATTTAAACAAAAACTATTTTCTTAGCACAATTTAAGATAGTACCAAATTTTCACTATTTTTGTAAGGTCCGCGCCTGTCGAATTTCCCTCAAAAATTCAATTTTCCAAAAATTGCCTAAAATTGTGGAGAAACACTTCTTTTGATGAGGGGAACAAATAATTTAAACAAAAACTATTTTCTTAGCACAATTTAAGATAGTACCAAATTTTCACTATTTTTGTAAGGTCCGCGCCTGTCGAATTTCCCTCAAAAATTCAAGTTTCCAAAAATTGCCTAAAATTGTGGAGAAACACTTCTTTTGATGAGGGGAACAAATAATTTAAACAAAAACTATTTTCTGAGCACAATTAAAGATAATACCAAATTTTCACTATTTTTGTAAGGTCCGCGCCTGTCAAAATTCCCTCAAAAATTCAATTTTCCAAAAATTGCCTAAAATTGTGGAGAAACACTTCTTTTGATGAGGGGAACAAATAATTTAAACAAAAACTATTTTCTTAGCACAATTTAAGATAGTACCAAATTTTCACTATTTTTGTAAGGTCCGCGCCTGTCGAATTTCCCTCAAAAATTCAAGTTTCCAAAAATTGCCTAAAATTGTGGAGAAACACTTCTTTTGATGAGGGGAACAAATAATTTAAACAAAAACTATTTTCTTAGCACAATTTAAGATAGTACCAAATTTTCACTATTTTTGTAAGGTCTGTCGCCTGTCGCCTGTCGAATTTCCCTCAAAAATTCAATTTTCCAAAAATTGCCTAAAATTGTGGAGAAACACTTCTTTTGATGAGGGGAACAAATAATTTAAACAAAAACTATTTTCTTAGCACAATTTAAGATAATACCAAATTTTCACTATTTTTGTAAGGTCCGCGCCTGTCGAATTTTCCTCAAAATATCAATTTTCCAAAAATTGCCTAAAATTGTGGAGAAACACCTCACTTGATGAGAGGAACAAATAATTTAAACAAAAACTATTTTGTTAGCACAATTTAAGATATAACCAAATTTTCACTATTTTTGTAAGGTCAGCGCCTGTTGAATTTCCCTCAAAAATTCAATTTTCCAAAAATTGCCTAAAATTGTGGAGAAACACTTCTTTTGATGAGGGGAACATATAATTTAAACAAAAACTATTTTCTTAGCACAATTTAAGATAGTACCAAATTTTCACTATTTTTGTAAGGTCCGCGCCTGTCGAATTTCCCTCAAAAATTCAATTTTCCAAAAATTGCCTAAAATTGTGGAGAAACACTTCTTTTGATGAGGGGAACAAATAATTTAAACAAAAAATATTTTCTTAGCATAATTTAAGATAGTACAAAATTTTCACTATTTTTATAAGGTCCGCGCCTGTCGAATTTCCCTCAAAAATTCAATTTTCCAAAAATTGCATAAAATTGTGGAGAAACACTTCTTTTGATGAGGGGAACAAATAATTTAAACAAAAAATATTTTCTTAGCACAATTTAAGATAGTACCAAATTTTCACTATTTTTGTAAGGTCCGCGCCTGTCGAATTTCCCTCAAAAATTCAATTTTCCAAAAATTGCCTAAAATTGTGGAGAAACACTTCTTTTGATGAGGGGAACAAATAATTTAAACAAAAACTATTTTCTTAGCACAATTTAAGATAGTACCAAATTTTCACTATTTTTGTAAGGTCGCGCCTGTCGAATTTCCCTCAAAAATTCAATTTTCCAAAAATTGCCTAAAATTGTGGAGAAACACTTCTTTTGATGAGGGGAACAAATAATTTAAACAAAAACTATTTTCTTAGCACAATTTAAGATAGTACCAAATTTTCACTATTTTTGTAAGGTCTGTCGCCTGTCGCCTGTCGAATTTCCCTCAAAAATTCAATTTTCCAAAAATTGCCTAAAATTGTGGAGAAACACTTCTTTTGATGAGGGGAACAAATAATTTAAACAAAAACTATTTTCTTAGCACAATTTAAGATAGTACCAAATTTTCACTATTTTTGTAAGGTCCGCGCCTGTCGAATTTCCCTCAAAAATTCAAGTTTCCAAAAATTGCCTAAAATTGTGGAGAAACACTTCTTTTGATGAGGGGAACAAATAATTTAAACAAAAACTATTTTCTGAGCACAATTAAAGATAATACCAAATTTTCACTATTTTTGTAAGGTCCGCGCCTGTCAAAATTCCCTCAAAAATTCAATTTTCCAAAAATTGCCTAAAATTGTGGAGAAACACTTCTTTTGATGAGGGGAACAAATAATTTAAACAAAAACTATTTTCTTAGCACAATTTAAGATAGTACCAAATTTTCACTATTTTTGTAAGGTCCGCGCCTGTCGAATTTCCCTCAAAAATTCAAGTTTCCAAAAATTGCCTAAAATTGTGGAGAAACACTTCTTTTGATGAGGGGAACAAATAATTTAAACAAAAACTATTTTCTTAGCACAATTTAAGATAGTACCAAATTTTCACTATTTTTGTAAGGTCTGTCGCCTGTCGCCTGTCGAATTTCCCTCAAAATTCAATTTTCCAAAAATTGCCTAAAATTGTGGAGAAACACTTCTTTTGATGAGGGGAACAAATAATTTAAACAAAAACTATTTTCTTAGCACAATTTAAGATAATACCAAATTTTCACTATTTTTGTAAGGTCCGCGCCTGTCGAATTTTCCTCAAAATATCAATTTTCCAAAAATTGCCTAAAATTGTGGAGAAACACCTCACTTGATGAGAGGAACAAATAATTTAAACAAAAACTATTTTGTTAGCACAATTTAAGATATAACCAAATTTTCACTATTTTTGTAAGGTCAGCGCCTGTTGAATTTCCCTCAAAAATTCAATTTTCCAAAAATTGCCTAAAATTGTGGAGAAACACTTCTTTTGATGAGGGGAACATATAATTTAAACAAAAACTATTTTCTTAGCACAATTTAAGATAGTACCAAATTTTCACTATTTTTGTAAGGTCCGCGCCTGTCGAATTTCCCTCAAAAATTCAATTTTCCAAAAATTGCCTAAAATTGTGGAGAAACACTTCTTTTGATGAGGGGAACAAATAATTTAAACAAAAAATATTTTCTTAGCATAATTTAAGATAGTACAAAATTTTCACTATTTTTATAAGGTCCGCGCCTGTCGAATTTCCCTCAAAAATTCAATTTTCCAAAAATTGCATAAAATTGTGGAGAAACACTTCTTTTGATGAGGGGAACAAATAATTTAAACAAAAAATATTTTCTTAGCACAATTTAAGATAGTACCAAATTTTCACTATTTTTGTAAGGTCCGCGCCTGTCGAATTTCCCTCAAAAATTCAATTTTCCAAAAATTGCCTAAAATTGTGGAGAAACACTTCTTTTGATGAGGGGAACAAATAATTTAAACAAAAACTATTTTCTTAGCACAATTTAAGATAGTACCAAATTTTCACTATTTTTGTAAGGTCGCGCCTGTCGAATTTCCCTCAAAAATTCAATTTTCCAAAAATTGCCTAAAATTGTGGAGAAACACTTCTTTTGATGAGGGGAACAAATAATTTAAACAAAAACTATTTTCTTAGCACAATTTAAGATAGTACCAAATTTTCACTATTTTTGTAAGGTCTGTCGCCTGTCGCCTATCGAATTTCCCTCAAAAATTCAATTTTCCAAAAATTGCCTAAAATTGTGGAGAAACACTTCTTTTGATGAGGGGAACAAATAATTTAAACAAAAACTATTTTCTGAGCACAATTTAAGATCATACCAAATTTTCACTATTTTTGTAAGGTCCGCGCCTGTCAAAATTCCCTCAAAAATTCAATTTTCCAAAAATTGCCTAAAATTGTGGAGAAACACTTCTTTTGATGAGGGGAACAAATAATTTAAACAAAAACTATTTTCTTAGCACAATTTAAGATAGTACCAAATTTTCACAAATTTTGTAAGGTCCGCGCCTGTCGAATTTCCCTCAAAAATTCAATTTTCCAAAAAATGCCTAAAATTGTGGAGAAACACTTCTTTTGATGAGGGGAACAAATAATTTAAACAAAAACTATTTTCTGAGCACAATTTAAGATAATACCAAATTTTCACTATTTTTGTAAGGTCCGCGCCTGTTGATTTTCCCACAAAAATTCAATTTTCCAAAAATTGCCTAAAATTGTGGAGAAACACTTCTTTTGATGAGGGGAACATATAATTTAAACAAAAACTATTTTCTTAGCACAATTTAAGATAGTACCAAATTTTCACTATTTTTGTAAGGTCCGCGCCTGTCGAATTTCCCTCAAAAATTCAATTTTCCAAAAATTGCCTAAAATTGTGGAGAAACACTTCTTTTGATGAGGGGAACAAATAATTTAAACAAAAAATATTTTCTTAGCACAATTTAAGATAGTACCAAATTTTCACTATTTTTGTAAGGTCCGCGCCTGTCGAATTTCCCTCAAAAATTCAATTTTCCAAAAATTGCCTAAAATTGTGGAGAAACACTTCTTTTGATGAGGGGAACAAATAATTTAAACAAAAACTATTTTCTTAGCACAATTTAAGATAGTACCAAATTTTCACTATTTTTGTAAGGTCCGCGCCTGTCGAATTTCCCTCAAAAATTCAATTTTCCAAAAATTGCCTAAAATTGTGGAGAAACACTTCTTTTGATGAGGGGAACAAATAATTTAAACAAAAACTATTTTCTTAGCACAATTTAAGATAGTACCAAATTTTCACTATTTTTGTAAGGTCCGCGCCTGTCGAATTTCCCTCAAAAATTCAAGTTTCCAAAAATTGCCTAAAATTGTGGAGAAACACTTCTTTTGATGAGGGGAACAAATAATTTAAACAAAAACTATTTTCTGAGCACAATTTAAGATAATACCAAATTTTCACTATTTTTGTAAGGTCCGCGCCTGTCAAAATTCCCTCAAAAATTCAATTTTCCAAAAATTGCCTAAAATTGTGGAGAAACACTTCTTTTGATGAGGGGAACAAATAATTTAAACAAAAACTATTTTCTTAGCACAATTTAAGATAGTACCAAATTTTCACTATTTTTGTAAGGTCCGCGCCTGTCGAATTTCCCTCAAAAATTCAAGTTTCCAAAAATTGCCTAAAATTGTGGAGAAACACTTCTTTTGATGAGGGGAACAAATAATTTAAACAAAAACTATTTTCTTAGCACAATTTAAGATAATACCAAATTTTCACTATTTTTGTAAGGTCCACGCCTGTCGAATTTCCCTCAAAAATTCAATTTTCCAAAAATTGCCTAAAATTGTGGAGAAACACTTCTTTTGATGAGGGGAACAAATAATTTAAATAAAAACTATTTTCTAAGCACAATTTAAGATAGTACCAAATTTTCACTATTTTTGTAAGGTCCGCGCCTGTCGAATTTCCCTCAAAAATTCAATTTTCCAAAAATTGCCTAAAATTGTGGAGAAACACTTCTTTTGATGAGGGGAACAAATAATTTAAACAAAAACTATTTTCTGAGCACAATTTAAGATAATACCAAATTTTCACTATTTTTGTAAGGTCCGCGCCTGTCAAAATTCCCTCAAAAATTCAATTTTCCAAAAATTGCCTAAAATTGTGGAGAAACACTTCTTTTGATGAGGGGAACAAATAATTTAAACAAAAACTATTTTCTTAGCACAATTTAAGATAATACCAAATTTTCACTATTTTTGTAAGGTCCGCGCCTGTCGAATTTCCCTCAAAAATTCAATTTTCCAAAAATTGCCTAAAATTGTGGAGAAACACTTCTTTTGATGAGGGGAACAAATAATTTAAACAAAAACTATTTTCTTAGCACAATTTAAGATAATACCAAATTTTCACTATTTTTGTAAGGTCCACGCCTGTCGAATTTCCCTCAAAAATTCAATTTTCCAAAAATTGCCTAAAATTGTGGAGAAACACTTCTTTTGATGAGGGGAACAAATAATTTAAATAAAAACTATTTTCTAAGCACAATTTAAGATAGTACCAAATTTTCACTATTTTTGTAAGGTCCGCGCCTGTCGAATTTCCCTCAAAAATTCAATTTTCCAAAAATTGCCTAAAATTGTGGAGAAACACTTCTTTTGATGAGGGGAACAAATAATTTAAACAAAAACTATTTTCTGAGCACAATTTAAGATAATACCAAATTTTCACTATTTTTGTAAGGTCCGCGCCTGTCAAAATTCCCTCAAAAATTCAATTTTCCAAAAATTGCCTAAAATTGTGGAGAAACACTTCTTTTGATGAGGGGAACAAATAATTTAAACAAAAACTATTTTCTTAGCACAATTTAAGATAGTACCAAATTTTCACTATTTTTGTAAGGTCCGCGCCTGTCGAATTTCCCTCAAAAATTCAATTTTCCAAAAATTGCCTAAAATTGTGGAGAAACACTTCTTTTGATGAGGGGAACAAATAATTTAAACAAAAACTATTTTCTTAGCACAATTTAAGATAGTACCAAATTTTCACTATTTTTGTAAGGTCCGCGCCTGTCGAATTTCCCTCAAAAATTCAAGTTTCCAAAAATTGCCTAAAATTGTGGAGAAACACTTCTTTTGATGAGGGGAACAAATAATTTAAACAAAAACTATTTTCTGAGCACAATTAAAGATAATACCAAATTTTCACTATTTTTGTAAGGTCCGCGCCTGTCAAAATTCCCTCAAAAATTCAATTTTCCAAAAATTGCCTAAAATTGTGGAGAAACACTTCTTTTGATGAGGGGAACAAATAATTTAAACAAAAACTATTTTCTTAGCACAATTTAAGATAGTACCAAATTTTCACTATTTTTGTAAGGTCCGCGCCTGTCGAATTTCCCTCAAAAATTCAATTTTCCAAAAATTGCCTAAAATTGTGGAGAAACACTTCTTTTGATGAGGGGAACAAATAATTTAAACAAAAACTATTTTCTGAGCACAATTTAAGATCATACCAAATTTTCACTATTTTTGTAAGGTCCGCGCCTGTCAAAATTCCCTCAAAAATTCAATTTTCCAAAAATTGCCTAAAATTGTGGAGAAACACTTCTTTTGATGAGGGGAACAAATAATTTAAACAAAAACTATTTTCTTAGCACAATTTAAGATAGTACCAAATTTTCACAAATTTTGTAAGGTCCGCGCCTGTCGAATTTCCCTCAAAAATTCAATTTTCCAAAAAATGCCTAAAATTGTGGAGAAACACTTCTTTTGATGAGGGGAACAAATAATTTAAACAAAAACTATTTTCTGAGCACAATTTAAGATAATACCAAATTTTCACTATTTTTGTAAGGTCTGCGCCTGTTGATTTTCCCACAAAAATTCAATTTTCCAAAAATTGCCTAAAATTGTGGAGAAACACTTCTTTTGATGAGGGGAACATATAATTTAAACAAAAACTATTTTCTTAGCACAATTTAAGATAGTACCAAATTTTCACTATTTTTGTAAGGTCCGCGCCTGTCGAATTTCCCTCAAAAATTCAATTTTCCAAAAATTGCCTAAAATTGTGGAGAAACACTTCTTTTGATGAGGGGAACAAATAATTTAAACAAAAAATATTTTCTTAGCACAATTTAAGATAGTACCAAATTTTCACTATTTTTGTAAGGTCCGCGCCTGTCGAATTTCCCTCAAAAATTCAATTTTCCAAAAATTGCCTAAAATTGTGGAGAAACACTTCTTTTGATGAGGGGAACAAATAATTTAAACAAAAACTATTTTCTTAGCACAATTTAAGATAGTACCAAATTTTCACTATTTTTGTAAGGTCCGCGCCTGTCGAATTTCCCTCAAAAATTCAATTTTCCAAAAATTGCCTAAAATTGTGGAGAAACACTTCTTTTGATGAGGGGAACAAATAATTTAAACAAAAACTATTTTCTTAGCACAATTTAAGATAGTACCAAATTTTCACTATTTTTGTAAGGTCCGCGCCTGTCGAATTTCCCTCAAAAATTCAAGTTTCCAAAAATTGCCTAAAATTGTGGAGAAACACTTCTTTTGATGAGGGGAACAAATAATTTAAACAAAAACTATTTTCTGAGCACAATTTAAGATAATACCAAATTTTCACTATTTTTGTAAGGTCCGCGCCTGTCAAAATTCCCTCAAAAATTCAATTTTCCAAAAATTGCCTAAAATTGTGGAGAAACACTTCTTTTGATGAGGGGAACAAATAATTTAAACAAAAACTATTTTCTTAGCACAATTTAAGATAGTACCAAATTTTCACTATTTTTGTAAGGTCCGCGCCTGTCGAATTTCCCTCAAAAATTCAAGTTTCCAAAAATTGCCTAAAATTGTGGAGAAACACTTCTTTTGATGAGGGGAACAAATAATTTAAACAAAAACTATTTTCTTAGCACAATTTAAGATAATACCAAATTTTCACTATTTTTGTAAGGTCCACGCCTGTCGAATTTCCCTCAAAAATTCAATTTTCCAAAAATTGCCTAAAATTGTGGAGAAACACTTCTTTTGATGAGGGGAACAAATAATTTAAATAAAAACTATTTTCTAAGCACAATTTAAGATAGTACCAAATTTTCACTATTTTTGTAAGGTCCGCGCCTGTCGAATTTCCCTCAAAAATTCAATTTTCCAAAAATTGCCTAAAATTGTGGAGAAACACTTCTTTTGATGAGGGGAACAAATAATTTAAACAAAAACTATTTTCTGAGCACAATTTAAGATAATACCAAATTTTCACTATTTTTGTAAGGTCCGCGCCTGTCAAAATTCCCTCAAAAATTCAATTTTCCAAAAATTGCCTAAAATTGTGGAGAAACACTTCTTTTGATGAGGGGAACAAATAATTTAAACAAAAACTATTTTCTTAGCACAATTTAAGATAATACCAAATTTTCACTATTTTTGTAAGGTCCGCGCCTGTCGAATTTCCCTCAAAAATTCAATTTTCCAAAAATTGCCTAAAATTGTGGAGAAACACTTCTTTTGATGAGGGGAACAAATAATTTAAACAAAAACTATTTTCTTAGCACAATTTAAGATAATACCAAATTTTCACTATTTTTGTAAGGTCCACGCCTGTCGAATTTCCCTCAAAAATTCAATTTTCCAAAAATTGCCTAAAATTGTGGAGAAACACTTCTTTTGATGAGGGGAACAAATAATTTAAATAAAAACTATTTTCTAAGCACAATTTAAGATAGTACCAAATTTTCACTATTTTTGTAAGGTCCGCGCCTGTCGAATTTCCCTCAAAAATTCAATTTTCCAAAAATTGCCTAAAATTGTGGAGAAACACTTCTTTTGATGAGGGGAACAAATAATTTAAACAAAAACTATTTTCTGAGCACAATTTAAGATAATACCAAATTTTCACTATTTTTGTAAGGTCCGCGCCTGTCAAAATTCCCTCAAAAATTCAATTTTCCAAAAATTGCCTAAAATTGTGGAGAAACACTTCTTTTGATGAGGGGAACAAATAATTTAAACAAAAACTATTTTCTTAGCACAATTTAAGATAGTACCAAATTTTCACTATTTTTGTAAGGTCCGCGCCTGTCGAATTTCCCTCAAAAATTCAATTTTCCAAAAATTGCCTAAAATTGTGGAGAAACACTTCTTTTGATGAGGGGAACAAATAATTTAAACAAAAACTATTTTCTTAGCACAATTTAAGATAGTACCAAATTTTCACTATTTTTGTAAGGTCCGCGCCTGTCGAATTTCCCTCAAAAATTCAAGTTTCCAAAAATTGCCTAAAATTGTGGAGAAACACTTCTTTTGATGAGGGGAACAAATAATTTAAACAAAAACTATTTTCTGAGCACAATTAAAGATAATACCAAATTTTCACTATTTTTGTAAGGTCCGCGCCTGTCAAAATTCCCTCAAAAATTCAATTTTCCAAAAATTGCCTAAAATTGTGGAGAAACACTTCTTTTGATGAGGGGAACAAATAATTTAAACAAAAACTATTTTCTTAGCACAATTTAAGATAGTACCAAATTTTCACTATTTTTGTAAGGTCCGCGCCTGTCGAATTTCCCTCAAAAATTCAAGTTTCCAAAAATTGCCTAAAATTGTGGAGAAACACTTCTTTTGATGAGGGGAACAAATAATTTAAACAAAAACTATTTTCTTAGCACAATTTAAGATAGTACCAAATTTTCACTATTTTTGTAAGGTCTGTCGCCTGTCGCCTGTCGAATTTCCCTCAAAAATTCAATTTTCCAAAAATTGCCTAAAATTGTGGAGAAACACTTCTTTTGATGAGGGGAACAAATAATTTAAACAAAAACTATTTTCTGAGCACAATTTAAGATCATACCAAATTTTCACTATTTTTGTAAGGTCCGCGCCTGTCAAAATTCCCTCAAAAATTCAATTTTCCAAAAATTGCCTAAAATTGTGGAGAAACACTTCTTTTGATGAGGGGAACAAATAATTTAAACAAAAACTATTTTCTTAGCACAATTTAAGATAGTACCAAATTTTCACAAATTTTGTAAGGTCCGCGCCTGTCGAATTTCCCTCAAAAATTCAATTTTCCAAAAAATGCCTAAAATTGTGGAGAAACACTTCTTTTGATGAGGGGAACAAATAATTTAAACAAAAACTATTTTCTGAGCACAATTTAAGATAATACCAAATTTTCACTATTTTTGTAAGGTCCGCGCCTGTCGATTTTCCCACAAAAATTCAATTTTCCAAAAATTGCCTAAAATTGTGGAGAAACACTTCTTTTGATGAGGGGAACATATAATTTAAACAAAAACTATTTTCTTAGCACAATTTAAGATAGTACCAAATTTTCACTATTTTTGTAAGGTCCGCGCCTGTCGAATTTCCCTCAAAAATTCAATTTTCCAAAAATTGCCTAAAATTGTGGAGAAACACTTCTTTTGATGAGGGGAACAAATAATTTAAACAAAAAATATTTTCTTAGCACAATTTAAGATAGTACCAAATTTTCACTATTTTTGTAAGGTCCGCGCCTGTCGAATTTCCCTCAAAAATTCAATTTTCCAAAAATTGCCTAAAATTGTGGAGAAACACTTCTTTTGATGAGGGGAACAAATAATTTAAACAAAAACTATTTTCTTAGCACAATTTAAGATAGTACCAAATTTTCACTATTTTTGTAAGGTCCGCGCCTGTCAAATTTCCCTCAAAAATTCAATTTTCCAAAAATTGCCTAAAATTGTGGAGAAACACTTCTTTTGATGAGGGGAACAAATAATTTAAACAAAAACTATTTTCTTAGCACAATTTAAGATAGTACCAAATTTTCACTATTTTTGTAAGGTCCGCGCCTGTCAAAATTCCCTCAAAAATTCAATTTTCCAAAAATTGCCTAAAATTGTGGAGAAACACTTCTTTTGGTGAGGAGAACAAATAATTTAAACAAAAACTATTTTCTTAGCACAATTAAAGATAGTACCAAATTTTCACTATTTTTGTAAGGGTCGCGCCTGTCGAATTTCCCTCAAAAATTCAATTTTCCAAAAATTGCCTAAAATTGTGGAGAAACACTTCTTTTGATGAGGGGAACAAATAATTTAAACAAAAACTATTTTCTTAGCACAATTTAAGATAATACCAAATTTTCACTATTTTTGTAAGGTCCGCGCCTGTCGAATTTTCCTCAAAATATCAATTTTCCAAAAATTGCCTAAAATTGTGGAGAAACACCTCACTTGATGAGAGGAACAAATAATTTAAACAAAAACTATTTTGTTAGCACAATTTAAGATATAACCAAATTTTCACTATTTTTGTAAGGTCAGCGCCTGTTGAATTTCCCTCAAAAATTCAATTTTCCAAAAATTGCCTAAAATTATGGAGAAACACTTCTTTTGATGAGGGGAACATATAATTTAAACAAAAACTATTTTCTTAGCACAATTTAAGATAGTACCAAATTTTCACTATTTTTGTAAGGTCCGCGCCTGTCGAATTTCCCTCAAAAATTCAATTTTCCAAAAATTGCCTAAAATTGTGGAGAAACACTTCTTTTGATGAGGGGAACAAATAATTTAAACAAAAACTATTTTCTTAGCACAATTTAAGATAGTACCAAATTTTCACTATTTTTGTAAGGTCCGCGCCTGTCGAATTTCCCTCAAAAATTCAATTTTCCAAAAATTGCCTAAAATTGTGGAGAAACACTTCTTTTGATGAGGGGAACAAATAATTTAAACAAAAACTATTTTCTTAGCACAATTTAAGATAGTACCAAATTTTCACTATTTTTGTAAGGGTCGCGCCTGTCGAATTTCCCTCAAAAATTCAAGTTTCCAAAAATTGCCTAAAATTGTGGAGAAACACTTCTTTTGATGAGGGGAACAAATAATTTAAACAAAAACTATTTTCTGAGCACAATTTAAGATAGTACCAAATTTTCACTATTTTTGTAAGGTCCGCGCCTGTCAAAATTCCCTCAAAAATTCAATTTTCCAAAAATTGCCTAAAATTGTGGAGAAACACTTCTTTTGATGAGGGGAACAAATAATTTAAACAAAAACTATTTTCTTAGCACAATTTAAGATAGTACCAAATTTTCACTATTTTTGTAAGGTCCGCGCCTGTCGAATTTCCCTCAAAAATTCAAGTTTCCAAAAATTGCCTAAAATTGTGGAGAAACACTTCTTTTGATGAGGGGAACAAATAATTTAAACAAAAACTATTTTCTTAGCACAATTTAAGATAATACCAAATTTTCACTATTTTTGTAAGGTCCACGCCTGTCGAATTTCCCTCAAAAATTCAATTTTCCAAAAATTGCCTAAAATTGTGGAGAAACACTTCTTTTGATGAGGGGAACAAATAATTTAAATAAAAACTATTTTCTAAGCACAATTTAAGATAGTACCAAATTTTCACTATTTTTGTAAGGTCCGCGCCTGTCGAATTTCCCTCAAAAATTCAATTTTCCAAAAATTGCCTAAAATTGTGGAGAAACACTTCTTTTGATGAGGGGAACAAATAATTTAAACAAAAACTATTTTCTGAGCACAATTTAAGATAATACCAAATTTTCACTATTTTTGTAAGGTCCGCGCCTGTCAAAATTCCCTCAAAAATTCAATTTTCCAAAAATTGCCTAAAATTGTGGAGAAACACTTCTTTTGATGAGGGGAACAAATAATTTAAACAAAAACTATTTTCTTAGCACAATTTAAGATAGTACCAAATTTTCACTATTTTTGTAAGGTCCGCGCCTGTCGAATTTCCCTCAAAAATTCAATTTTCCAAAAATTGCCTAAAATTGTGGAGAAACACTTCTTTTGATGAGGGGAACAAATAATTTAAACAAAAACTATTTTCTTAGCACAATTTAAGATAGTACCAAATTTTCACTATTTTTGTAAGGTCCGCGCCTGTCGAATTTCCCTCAAAAATTCAAGTTTCCAAAAATTGCCTAAAATTGTGGAGAAACACTTCTTTTGATGAGGGGAACAAATAATTTAAACAAAAACTATTTTCTGAGCACAATTAAAGATAATACCAAATTTTCACTATTTTTGTAAGGTCCGCGCCTGTCAAAATTCCCTCAAAAATTCAATTTTCCAAAAATTGCCTAAAATTGTGGAGAAACACTTCTTTTGATGAGGGGAACAAATAATTTAAACAAAAACTATTTTCTTAGCACAATTTAAGATAGTACCAAATTTTCACTATTTTTGTAAGGTCCGCGCCTGTCGAATTTCCCTCAAAAATTCAAGTTTCCAAAAATTGCCTAAAATTGTGGAGAAACACTTCTTTTGATGAGGGGAACAAATAATTTAAACAAAAACTATTTTCTTAGCACAATTTAAGATAATACCAAATTTTCACTATTTTTGTAAGGTCCACGCCTGTCGAATTTCCCTCAAAAATTCAATTTTCCAAAAATTGCCTAAAATTGTGGAGAAACACTTCTTTTGATGAGGGGAACAAATAATTTAAATAAAAACTATTTTCTAAGCACAATTTAAGATAGTACCAAATTTTCACTATTTTTGTAAGGTCCGCGCCTGTCGAATTTCCCTCAAAAATTCAATTTTCCAAAAATTGCCTAAAATTGTGGAGAAACACTTCTTTTGATGAGGGGAACAAATAATTTAAACAAAAACTATTTTCTGAGCACAATTTAAGATAATACCAAATTTTCACTATTTTTGTAAGGTCCGCGCCTGTCAAAATTCCCTCAAAAATTCAATTTTCCAAAAATTGCCTAAAATTGTGGAGAAACACTTCTTTTGATGAGGGGAACAAATAATTTAAACAAAAACTATTTTCTTAGCACAATTTAAGATAGTACCAAATTTTCACTATTTTTGTAAGGTCCGCGCCTGTCGAATTTCCCTCAAAAATTCAATTTTCCAAAAATTGCCTAAAATTGTGGAGAAACACTTCTTTTGATGAGGGGAACAAATAATTTAAACAAAAACTATTTTCTTAGCACAATTTAAGATAATACCAAATTTTCACTATTTTTGTTAGGTCCACGCCTGTCGATTTTCCCTCAAAAATTCAATTTTCCAAAAATTGCCTAAAATTGTGGAGAAACACTTCTTTTGGTGAGGAGAACAAATAATTTAAACAAAAACTATTTTCTTAGCACAATTTAAGATAATACCAAATTTTCACTATTTTTGTAAGGTCCGCGCCTGTCGAATTTCCCTCAAAAATTCAATTTTCCAAAAATTGCCTAAAATTGTGGAGAAACACTTCTTTTGATGAGGGGAACAAATAATTTAAACAAAAACTATTTTCTTAGCACAATTTAAGATAGTACCAAATTTTCACTATTTTTGTAAGGTCCGCGCCTGTCAAATTTCCCTCAAAAATTCAATTTTCCAAAAATTGCCTAAAATTGTGGAGAAACACTTCTTTTGATGAGGAGAACATATAATTTAAACAAAAACTATTTTCTTAGCACAATTTAAGATAGTACCAAATTTTCACTATTTTTGTAAGGTCCGCGCCTGTCAAATTTCCCTCAAAAATTCAATTTTCCAAAAATTGCCTAAAATTGTGGAGAAACACTTCTTTTGATGAGGGGAACAAATAATTTAAACAAAAACTATTTTCTTAGCACAATTTAAGATAGTACCAAATTTTCACTATTTTTGTAAGGTCCGCGCCTGTCGAATTTCCCTCAAAAATTCAATTTTCCAAAAATTGCCTAAAATTGTGGAGAAACACTTCTTTTGATGAGGAGAACAAAAAATTTAAACAAAAACTATTTTCTTAGCACAATTTAAGATAATACCAAATTTTCACTATTTTTGTAAGGTCCGCGCCTGTCGAATTTCCCTCAAAAATTCAATTTTCCAAAAATTGCCTAAAATTGTGGAGAAACACTTCTTTTGATGAGGGGAACAAATAATTTAAACAAAAACTATTTTCTTAGCACAATTTAAGATATAACCAAATTTTCACTATTTTTGTAAGGTCAGCGCCTGTTGAATTTCCCTCAAAAATTCAATTTTCCAAAAATTGCCTAAAATTGTGGAGAAACACTTCTTTTGATGAGGGGAACATATAATTTAAACAAAAACTATTTTCTTAGCACAATTTAAGATAGTACCAAATTTTCACTATTTTTGTAAGGTCCGCGCCTGTCGAATTTCCCTCAAAAATTCAATTTTCCAAAAATTGCCTAAAATTGTGGAGAAACACTTCTTTTGATGAGGGGAACAAATAATTTAAACAAAAAATATTTTCTTAGCATAATTTAAGATAGTACAAAATTTTCACTATTTTTGTAAGGTCCGCGCCTGTCGAATTTCCCTCAAAAATTCAATTTTCCAAAAATTGCATAAAATTGTGGAGAAACACTTCTTTTGATGAGGGGAACAAATAATTTAAACAAAAAATATTTTCTTAGCACAATTTAAGATAGTACCAAATTTTCACTATTTTTGTAAGGTCCGCGCCTGTCGAATTTCCCTCAAAAATTCAATTTTCCAAAAATTGCCTAAAATTGTGGAGAAACACTTCTTTTGATGAGGGGAACAAATAATTTAAACAAAAACTATTTTCTTAGCACAATTTAAGATAGTACCAAATTTTCACTATTTTTGTAAGGTCCGCGCCTGTCGAATTTCCCTCAAAAATTCAATTTTCCAAAAATTGCCTAAAATTGTGGAGAAACACTTCTTTTGATGAGGGGAACAAATAATTTAAACAAAAACTATTTTCTTAGCACAATTTAAGATAGTACCAAATTTTCACTATTTTTGTAAGGTCTGTCGCCTGTCGCCTGTCGAATTTCCCTCAAAAATTCAATTTTCCAAAAATTGCCTAAAATTGTGGAGAAACACTTCTTTTGATGAGGGGAACAAATAATTTAAACAAAAACTATTTTCTGAGCACAATTTAAGATCATACCAAATTTTCACTATTTTTGTAAGGTCCGAGCCTGTCAAAATTCCCTCAAAAATTCAATTTTCCAAAAATTGCCTAAAATTGTGGAGAAACACTTCTTTTGATGAGGGGAACATATAATTGAAACAAAAACTATTTTCTTAGCACAATTTAAGATAGTACCAAATTTTCACTATTTTTGTAAGGTCCGCGCCTGTCGAATTTCCCTCAAAAATTCAATTTTCCAAAAATTGCCCAAAATTGTGGAGAAACACTTCTTTTGATGAGGGGAACAAATAATTTAAACAAAAACTATTTTCTTAGCACAATTTAAGATAGTACCAAATTTTCACTATTTTTGTAAGGGTCGCGCCTGTCGAATTTCCCTCAAAAATTCAATTTTCCAAAAATTGCCTAAAATTGTGGAGAAACATCTCACTTGATGAGGGGAACAAATATTTAAAACAAAAACTATTTTGTTAGCACAATTTAAGATAGTACCAAATTTTAACTATTTTTGTAAGGTCCGCACCTGTCGAATTTCCCTCAAAAATTCAATTTTCCAAAAAATGCCCAAAATTGTGGAGAAACACTTCTTTTGATGAGGGGAACAAATAATTTAAACAAAAACTATCTTCTTAGCACAATTTAAGATAGTACCAAATTTTCACTATTTTTGTAAGGTCCGCGCCTGTCAAATTTCCCTCAAAAATTCAATTTTCCAAATTGCCCAAAATTGTGGAGAAACACTTCTTTTGATGAGGGGAACAAATAATTTAAACAAAAACTATCTTCTTAGCACAATTTAAGATAGTACCAAATTTTCACTATTTTTGTAAGTTCCGTGCCTGTCAAATTTCACTCAAAAATTCAATTTTCCAAAAATTGCCTAAAATTGTTGAGAAACACCTCACTTGATGAGGGGAACAAATATATAAAACAAAAACTATTTTGTTAGCACAATTTAAGATAGTACCAAATTTACACTATTTTTGTAAGGTCCGCGCCTGTCGAATTTCCCTCAAAAATTCAATTTTCCAAAAATTGCCTAAAATTGTGGAGAAACACATCTTTTGATGAGGGGAACAAATATTTTAAACAAAAACTATTTTCTTAGCACAATTTAAGATAGTACCAAATTTTCACACTTTTTCTAAGGCTCGCACCTGTCGAATTTCCCTCAAAAATTCAATTTTCCAAAAATTGCCTAAAATTGTGGAGAAACACTTCTTTTGATGAGGGCAACAAATAAGTTAAACAAAGACAATTTTCTTAGCACAATTTAAGATAGTACCAAATTTTCACTATTTTTGTAAGGTCCGCGCCTGTCGAATTTCCCTCAAAAATTCAATTTTCCAAAAATTGCCTAAAATTGTGGAGAAACACTTCTTTTGGTGAGGGAACAAATAATTTAAACAAAAACTATTTTCTTAGCACAATTTAAGATAGTACCAAATTTTTACTATTTTTGTAAGGTCCGCGCCTGTCGAATTTCCCTCAAAAATTCAATTTTCCAAAAATTGCCTAAAATTGTGGAGAAACACCTCACTTGATGAGGGGAACAAATATTTAAACAAAAACTATTTTCTTAGCACAATTTAAGATAGTACCAAATTTTCACTATTTTTGTAAGGTCCGCGCCTGTCGAATTTCCCTCAAAAATTCAATTTTCCAAAAATTGCCCAAAATTGTGGAGAAACACTTCTTTTGATGAGGGGAACAAATAATTTAAACAAAAACTATTTTCTTAGCACAATTTAAGATAGTACCAAATTTTCACTATTTTTGTAAGGTCCGCGCCTGTCGAATTTCCCTCAAAATTTCAATTTTCCAAAAATTGCCCAAAATTGTGGAGAAACACTTCTTTTGATGAGGGGAACAAATAATTTAAACAAAAACTATTTTCTTAGCACAATTTAAGATAGTACCAAATTTTCACTATTTTTGTAAGGTCCGCACCTGTCGAATTTCCCTCAAAAATTCAATTTTCCAAAAATTGCCCATAATTGTGGAGAAACACTTCTTTTGATGAGGGGAACAAATAATTTAAACAAAAACTATTTTCTTAGCACAATTTAAGATAGTATCAAATTTTCACTATTTTTGTAAGGTCCGCGCCTGTCGAATTTCCTTCAAAAATTCAATTTTCCAAAAATTGCCCATAATTGTGGAGAAACACTTCTTTTGATGAGAGGAACAAATAATTCAAACAAAAACTATTTTCTTAGCACAATTTAAGATAGTACCAAATTTTCACTATTTTTGTAAGGTCCGCGCCTGTCGAATTTCCCTCAAAAATTCAATTTTCCAAAAATTGCCCAAAATTGTGGAGAAACACTTCTTTTGATGAGGGGAACAAATAATTTAAACAAAAACTATTTTCTTAGCACAATTTAAGATAGTACCAAATATTCACTATTTTTGTAAGGTCCGCGCCTGTCGAATTTCCCTCAAATATTCAATTTTCCAAAAATTGCCCAAAATTGTGGAGAAACACTTCTTTTGATGAGGGGAACAAATAATTTAAACAAAAACTATTTTCTTAGCACAATTTAAGATAGTACCAAATTTTCACTATTTTTGTAAGGTCCGCACCTGTCGAATTTCCCTCAAAAATTCAATTTTCCAAAAATTGTCTAAAATTGTGGAGAAACACTTCTTTTGATGAGGGGAACAAATAATTTAAACAAAAACTATTTTCTTAGCACAATTTAAGATAGTACCAAATTTTAACTATTTTTGTAAGGTCCGCACCTGTCGAATTTCCATCAAAAATTCAATTTTCCATAAATTGCCTAAAATTGTGGAGAAACACCTCACTTGATGAGGGGAACAAATATTGTAAACAAAAACTATTTTGTTAGCACCATTTAAGATAGAACCAAATTTTCACAATTTTTCTAAGGCTCGCACCTGTCGAATTTCCCTCAAAAATTCAATTTTCCAAAAATTGCCTAAAATTGTGGAGAAACACTCCTTTTGATGAGGGGAACAAATAATTTAAACAAAAACTATTTTCTTAGCACAATTTAAGATAGTACCAAATTTTCACTATTTTTGTAAGGTCTGTCGCCTGTCGCCTGTCGAATTTCCCTCAAAAATTCAATTTTCCAAAAATTGCCTAAAATTGTGGAGAAACACTTCTTTTGATGAGGGGAACAAATAATTTAAACAAAAACTATTTTCTGAGCACAATTTAAGATCATACCAAATTTTCACTATTTTTGTAAGGTCCGCGCCTGTCAAAATTCCCTCAAAAATTCAATTTTCCAAAAATTGCCTAAAATTGTGGAGAAACACTTCTTTTGATGAGGGGAACAAATAATTTAAACAAAAACTATTTTCTTAGCACAATTTAAGATAGTACCAAATTTTCACAAATTTTGTAAGGTCCGCGCCTGTCGAATTTCCCTCAAAAATTCAATTTTCCAAAAAATGCCTAAAATTGTGGAGAAACACTTCTTTTGATGAGGGGAACAAATAATTTAAACAAAAACTATTTTCTGAGCACAATTTAAGATAATACCAAATTTTCACTATTTTTGTAAGGTCCGCGCCTGTCGATTTTCCCACAAAAATTCAATTTTCCAAAAATTGCCTAAAATTGTGGAGAAACACTTCTTTTGATGAGGGGAACATATAATTTAAACAAAAACTATTTTCTTAGCACAATTTAAGATAGTACCAAATTTTCACTATTTTTGTAAGGTCTGCGCCTGTCGAATTTCCCTCAAAAATTCAAGTTTCCAAAAATTGCCTAAAATTGTGGAGAAACACTTCTTTTGATGAGGGGAACAAATAATTTAAACAAAAACTATTTTCTGAGCACAATTTAAGATAATACCAAATTTTCACTATTTTTGTAAGGTCCGCGCCTGTCAAAATTCCCTCAAAAATTCAATTTTCCAAAAATTGCCTAAAATTGTGGAGAAACACTTCTTTTGATGAGGGGAACAAATAATTTAAACAAAAACTATTTTCTTAGCACAATTTAAGATAGTACCAAATTTTCACTATTTTTGTAAGGTCCGCGCCTGTCGAATTTCCCTCAAAAATTCAATTTTCCAAAAATTGCCTAAAATTGTGGAGAAACACTTCTTTTGATGAGGGGAACAAATAATTTAAACAAAAACTATTTTCTGAGCACAATTTAAGATAATACCAAATTTTCACTATTTTTGTAAGGTCCGCGCCTGTCAAAATTCCCTCAAAAATTCAATTTTCCAAAAATTGCCTAAAATTGTGGAGAAACACTTCTTTTGATGAGGGGAACAAATAATTTAAACAAAAACTATTTTCTTAGCACAATTTAAGATAGTACCAAATTTTCACTATTTTTGTAAGGTCCGCGCCTGTCGAATTTCCCTCAAAAATTCAATTTTCCAAAAATTGCCTAAAATTGTGGAGAAACACTTCTTTTGATGAGGGGAACAAATAATTTAAACAAAAAATATTTTCTTAGCACAATTTAAGATAGTACCAAATTTTCACTATTTTTGTAAGGTCAGCGCCTGTTGAATTTCCCTCAAAAATTCAATTTTCCAAAAATTGCCTAAAATTGTGGAGAAACACTTCTTTTGATGAGGGGAACATATAATTTAAACAAAAACTATTTTCTTAGCACAATTTAAGATAGTACCAAATTTTCACTATTTTTGTAAGGTCCGCGCCTGTCGAATTTCCCTCAAAAATTCAATTTTCCAAAAATTGCCTAAAATTGTGGAGAAACACTTCTTTTGATGAGGGGAACAAATAATTTAAACAAAAAATATTTTCTTAGCATAATTTAAGATAGTACAAAATTTTCACTATTTTTGTAAGGTCCGCGCCTGTCGAATTTCCCTCAAAAATTCAATTTTCCAAAAATTGCATAAAATTGTGGAGAAACACTTCTTTTGATGAGGGGAACAAATAATTTAAACAAAAAATATTTTCTTAGCACAATTTAAGATAGTACCAAATTTTCACTATTTTTGTAAGGTCCGCGCCTGTCGAATTTCCCTCAAAAATTCAATTTTCCAAAAATTGCCTAAAATTGTGGAGAAACACTTCTTTTGATGAGGGGAACAAATAATTTAAACAAAAACTATTTTCTTAGCACAATTTAAGATAGTACCAAATTTTCACTATTTTTGTAAGGTCCGCGCCTGTCGAATTTCCCTCAAAAATTCAATTTTCCAAAAATTGCCTAAAATTGTGGAGAAACACTTCTTTTGATGAGGGGAACAAATAATTTAAACAAAAACTATTTTCTTAGCACAATTTAAGATAGTACCAAATTTTCACTATTTTTGTAAGGTCTGTCGCCTGTCGCCTGTCGAATTTCCCTCAAAAATTCAATTTTCCAAAAATTGCCTAAAATTGTGGAGAAACACTTCTTTTGATGAGGGGAACAAATAATTTAAACAAAAACTATTTTCTGAGCACAATTTAAGATCATACCAAATTTTCACTATTTTTGTAAGGTCCGAGCCTGTCAAAATTCCCTCAAAAATTCAATTTTCCAAAAATTGCCTAAAATTGTGGAGAAACACTTCTTTTGATGAGGGGAACATATAATTGAAACAAAAACTATTTTCTTAGCACAATTTAAGATAGTACCAAATTTTCACTATTTTTGTAAGGTCCGCGCCTGTCGAATTTCCCTCAAAAATTCAATTTTCCAAAAATTGCCCAAAATTGTGGAGAAACACTTCTTTTGATGAGGGGAACAAATAATTTAAACAAAAACTATTTTCTTAGCACAATTTAAGATAGTACCAAATTTTCACTATTTTTGTAAGGGTCGCGCCTGTCGAATTTCCCTCAAAAATTCAATTTTCCAAAAATTGCCTAAAATTGTGGAGAAACATCTCACTTGATGAGGGGAACAAATATTTAAAACAAAAACTATTTTGTTAGCACAATTTAAGATAGTACCAAATTTTAACTATTTTTGTAAGGTCCGCACCTGTCGAATTTCCCTCAAAAATTCAATTTTCCAAAAAATGCCCAAAATTGTGGAGAAACACTTCTTTTGATGAGGGGAACAAATAATTTAAACAAAAACTATCTTCTTAGCACAATTTAAGATAGTACCAAATTTTCACTATTTTTGTAAGGTCCGCGCCTGTCAAATTTCCCTCAAAAATTCAATTTTCCAAATTGCCCAAAATTGTGGAGAAACACTTCTTTTGATGAGGGGAACAAATAATTTAAACAAAAACTATCTTCTTAGCACAATTTAAGATAGTACCAAATTTTCACTATTTTTGTAAGTTCCGTGCCTGTCAAATTTCACTCAAAAATTCAATTTTCCAAAAATTGCCTAAAATTGTTGAGAAACACCTCACTTGATGAGGGGAACAAATATATAAAACAAAAACTATTTTGTTAGCACAATTTAAGATAGTACCAAATTTACACTATTTTTGTAAGGTCCGCGCCTGTCGAATTTCCCTCAAAAATTCAATTTTCCAAAAATTGCCTAAAATTGTGGAGAAACACATCTTTTGATGAGGGGAACAAATATTTTAAACAAAAACTATTTTCTTAGCACAATTTAAGATAGTACCAAATTTTCACACTTTTTCTAAGGCTCGCACCTGTCGAATTTCCCTCAAAAATTCAATTTTCCAAAAATTGCCTAAAATTGTGGAGAAACACTTCTTTTGATGAGGGCAACAAATAAGTTAAACAAAGACAATTTTCTTAGCACAATTTAAGATAGTACCAAATTTTCACTATTTTTGTAAGGTCCGCGCCTGTCGAATTTCCCTCAAAAATTCAATTTTCCAAAAATTGCCTAAAATTGTGGAGAAACACTTCTTTTGGTGAGGGAACAAATAATTTAAACAAAAACTATTTTCTTAGCACAATTTAAGATAGTACCAAATTTTTACTATTTTTGTAAGGTCCGCGCCTGTCGAATTTCCCTCAAAAATTCAATTTTCCAAAAATTGCCTAAAATTGTGGAGAAACACCTCACTTGATGAGGGGAACAAATATTTAAACAAAAACTATTTTCTTAGCACAATTTAAGATAGTACCAAATTTTCACTATTTTTGTAAGGTCCGCGCCTGTCGAATTTCCCTCAAAAATTCAATTTTCCAAAAATTGCCCAAAATTGTGGAGAAACACTTCTTTTGATGAGGGGAACAAATAATTTAAACAAAAACTATTTTCTTAGCACAATTTAAGATAGTACCAAATTTTCACTATTTTTGTAAGGTCCGCGCCTGTCGAATTTCCCTCAAAATTTCAATTTTCCAAAAATTGCCCAAAATTGTGGAGAAACACTTCTTTTGATGAGGGGAACAAATAATTTAAACAAAAACTATTTTCTTAGCACAATTTAAGATAGTACCAAATTTTCACTATTTTTGTAAGGTCCGCACCTGTCGAATTTCCCTCAAAAATTCAATTTTCCAAAAATTGCCCATAATTGTGGAGAAACACTTCTTTTGATGAGGGGAACAAATAATTTAAACAAAAACTATTTTCTTAGCACAATTTAAGATAGTATCAAATTTTCACTATTTTTGTAAGGTCCGCGCCTGTCGAATTTCCTTCAAAAATTCAATTTTCCAAAAATTGCCCATAATTGTGGAGAAACACTTCTTTTGATGAGAGGAACAAATAATTCAAACAAAAACTATTTTCTTAGCACAATTTAAGATAGTACCAAATTTTCACTATTTTTGTAAGGTCCGCGCCTGTCGAATTTCCCTCAAAAATTCAATTTTCCAAAAATTGCCCAAAATTGTGGAGAAACACTTCTTTTGATGAGGGGAACAAATAATTTAAACAAAAACTATTTTCTTAGCACAATTTAAGATAGTACCAAATATTCACTATTTTTGTAAGGTCCGCGCCTGTCGAATTTCCCTCAAATATTCAATTTTCCAAAAATTGCCCAAAATTGTGGAGAAACACTTCTTTTGATGAGGGGAACAAATAATTTAAACAAAAACTATTTTCTTAGCACAATTTAAGATAGTACCAAATTTTCACTATTTTTGTAAGGTCCGCACCTGTCGAATTTCCCTCAAAAATTCAATTTTCCAAAAATTGTCTAAAATTGTGGAGAAACACTTCTTTTGATGAGGGGAACAAATAATTTAAACAAAAACTATTTTCTTAGCACAATTTAAGATAGTACCAAATTTTAACTATTTTCGAAGGTCCGCACCTGTCGAATTTCCATCAAAAATTCAATTTTCCATAAATTGCCTAAAATTGTGGAGAAACACCTCACTTGATGAGGGGAACAAATATTGTAAACAAAAACTATTTTGTTAGCACCATTTAAGATAGAACCAAATTTTCACAATTTTTCTAAGGCTCGCACCTGTCGAATTTCCCTCAAAAATTCAATTTTCCAAAAATTGCCTAAAATTGTGGAGAAACACTCCTTTTGATGAGGGGAACAAATAATTTAAACAAAAACTATTTTCTTAGCACAATTTAAGATAGTACCAAATTTTCACTATTTTTGTAAGGTCTGTCGCCTGTCGCCTGTCGAATTTCCCTCAAAAATTCAATTTTCCAAAAATTGCCTAAAATTGTGGAGAAACACTTCTTTTGATGAGGGGAACAAATAATTTAAACAAAAACTATTTTCTGAGCACAATTTAAGATCATACCAAATTTTCACTATTTTTGTAAGGTCCGCGCCTGTCAAAATTCCCTCAAAAATTCAATTTTCCAAAAATTGCCTAAAATTGTGGAGAAACACTTCTTTTGATGAGGGGAACAAATAATTTAAACAAAAACTATTTTCTTAGCACAATTTAAGATAGTACCAAATTTTCACAAATTTTGTAAGGTCCGCGCCTGTCGAATTTCCCTCAAAAATTCAATTTTCCAAAAAATGCCTAAAATTGTGGAGAAACACTTCTTTTGATGAGGGGAACAAATAATTTAAACAAAAACTATTTTCTGAGCACAATTTAAGATAATACCAAATTTTCACTATTTTTGTAAGGTCCGCGCCTGTCGATTTTCCCACAAAAATTCAATTTTCCAAAAATTGCCTAAAATTGTGGAGAAACACTTCTTTTGATGAGGGGAACATATAATTTAAACAAAAACTATTTTCTTAGCACAATTTAAGATAGTACCAAATTTTCACTATTTTTGTAAGGTCTGCGCCTGTCGAATTTCCCTCAAAAATTCAAGTTTCCAAAAATTGCCTAAAATTGTGGAGAAACACTTCTTTTGATGAGGGGAACAAATAATTTAAACAAAAACTATTTTCTGAGCACAATTTAAGATAATACCAAATTTTCACTATTTTTGTAAGGTCCGCGCCTGTCAAAATTCCCTCAAAAATTCAATTTTCCAAAAATTGCCTAAAATTGTGGAGAAACACTTCTTTTGATGAGGGGAACAAATAATTTAAACAAAAACTATTTTCTTAGCACAATTTAAGATAGTACCAAATTTTCACTATTTTTGTAAGGTCCGCGCCTGTCGAATTTCCCTCAAAAATTCAATTTTCCAAAAATTGCCTAAAATTGTGGAGAAACACTTCTTTTGATGAGGGGAACAAATAATTTAAACAAAAACTATTTTCTGAGCACAATTTAAGATAATACCAAATTTTCACTATTTTTGTAAGGTCCGCGCCTGTCAAAATTCCCTCAAAAATTCAATTTTCCAAAAATTGCCTAAAATTGTGGAGAAACACTTCTTTTGATGAGGGGAACAAATAATTTAAACAAAAACTATTTTCTTAGCACAATTTAAGATAGTACCAAATTTTCACTATTTTTGTAAGGTCCGCGCCTGTCGAATTTCCCTCAAAAATTCAATTTTCCAAAAATTGCCTAAAATTGTGGAGAAACACTTCTTTTGATGAGGGGAACAAATAATTTAAACAAAAAATATTTTCTTAGCACAATTTAAGATAGTACCAAATTTTCACTATTTTTGTAAGGTCCGCGCCTGTCGAATTTCCCTCAAAAATTCAATTTTCCAAAAATTGCCTAAAATTGTGGAGAAACACTTCTTTTGATGAGGGGAACAAATAATTTAAACAAAAACTATTTTCTTAGCACAATTTAAGATAGTACCAAATTTTCACTTTTTTTGTAAGGTCCGCGCCTGTCGAATTTCCCTCAAAAATTCAATTTTCCAAAAATTGCCTAAAATTGTGGAGAAACACTTCTTTTGATGAGGGGAACAAATAATTTAAACAAAAACTATTTTCTTAGCACAATTTAAGATAGTACCAAATTTTCACTATTTTTGTAAGGTCCGCGCCTGTCGAATTTCCCTCAAAAATTCAATTTTCCAAAAATTGCCTAAAATTGTGGAGAAACACTTCTTTTGATGAGGGGAACAAATAATTTAAACAAAAACTATTTTCTTAGCACAATTTAAGATAGTACCAAATTTTCACTATTTTTGTAAGGTCCGCGCCTGTCAAAATTCCCTCAAAAATTCAATTTTCCAAAAATTGCCTAAAATTGTGGAGAAACACTTCTTTTGGTGAGGAGAACAAATAATTTAAACAAAAACTATTTTCTTAGCACAATTAAAGATAGTACCAAATTTTCACTATTTTTGTAAGGGTCGCGCCTGTCGAATTTCCCTCAAAAATTCAATTTTCCAAAAATTGCCTAAAATTGTGGAGAAACACTTCTTTTGATGAGGGGAACAAATAATTTAAACAAAAACTATTTTCTTAGCACAATTTAAGATAATACCAAATTTTCACTATTTTTGTAAGGTCCGCGCCTGTCGAATTTTCCTCAAAATATCAATTTTCCAAAAATTGCCTAAAATTGTGGAGAAACACCTCACTTGATGAGAGGAACAAATAATTTAAACAAAAACTATTTTGTTAGCACAATTTAAGATATAACCAAATTTTCACTATTTTTGTAAGGTCAGCGCCTGTTGAATTTCCCTCAAAAATTCAATTTTCCAAAAATTGCCTAAAATTGTGGAGAAACACTTCTTTTGATGAGGGGAACATATAATTTAAACAAAAACTATTTTCTTAGCACAATTTAAGATAGTACCAAATTTTCACTATTTTTGTAAGGTCCGCGCCTGTCGAATTTCCCTCAAAAATTCAAGTTTCCAAAAATTGCCTAAAATTGTGGAGAAACACTTCTTTTGATGAGGGGAACAAATAATTTAAACAAAAACTATTTTCTGAGCACAATTTAAGATAATACCAAATTTTCACTATTTTTGTAAGGTCCGCGCCTGTCAAAATTCCCTCAAAAATTCAATTTTCCAAAAATTGCCTAAAATTGTGGAGAAACACTTCTTTTGATGAGGGGAACAAATAATTTAAACAAAAACTATTTTCTTAGCACAATTTAAGATAGTACCAAATTTTCACTATTTTTGTAAGGTCCGCGCCTGTCGAATTTCCCTCAAAAATTCAAGTTTCCAAAAATTGCCTAAAATTGTGGAGAAACACTTCTTTTGATGAGGGGAACAAATAATTTAAACAAAAACTATTTTCTTAGCACAATTTAAGATAATACCAAATTTTCACTATTTTTGTAAGGTCCACGCCTGTCGAATTTCCCTCAAAAATTCAATTTTCCAAAAATTGCCTAAAATTGTGGAGAAACACTTCTTTTGATGAGGGGAACAAATAATTTAAATAAAAACTATTTTCTAAGCACAATTTAAGATAGTACCAAATTTTCACTATTTTTGTAAGGTCCGCGCCTGTCGAATTTCCCTCAAAAATTCAATTTTCCAAAAATTGCCTAAAATTGTGGAGAAACACTTCTTTTGATGAGGGGAACAAATAATTTAAACAAAAACTATTTTCTGAGCACAATTTAAGATAATACCAAATTTTCACTATTTTTGTAAGGTCCGCGCCTGTCAAAATTCCCTCAAAAATTCAATTTTCCAAAAATTGCCTAAAATTGTGGAGAAACACTTCTTTTGATGAGGGGAACAAATAATTTAAACAAAAACTATTTTCTTAGCACAATTTAAGATAGTACCAAATTTTCACTATTTTTGTAAGGTCCGCGCCTGTCGAATTTCCCTCAAAAATTCAATTTTCCAAAAATTGCCTAAAATTGTGGAGAAACACTTCTTTTGATGAGGGGAACAAATAATTTAAACAAAAACTATTTTCTTAGCACAATTTAAGATAGTACCAAATTTTCACTATTTTTGTAAGGTCCGCGCCTGTCGAATTTCCCTCAAAAATTCAAGTTTCCAAAAATTGCCTAAAATTGTGGAGAAACACTTCTTTTGATGAGGGGAACAAATAATTTAAACAAAAACTATTTTCTGAGCACAATTTAAGATAATACCAAATTTTCACTATTTTTGTAAGGTCCGCGCCTGTCAAAATTCCCTCAAAAATTCAATTTTCCAAAAATTGCCTAAAATTGTGGAGAAACACTTCTTTTGATGAGGGGAACAAATAATTTAAACAAAAACTATTTTCTTAGCACAATTTAAGATAGTACCAAATTTTCACTATTTTTGTAAGGTCCGCGCCTGTCGAATTTCCCTCAAAAATTCAATTTTCCAAAAATTGCCTAAAATTGTGGAGAAACACTTCTTTTGATGAGGAGAACAAAAAATTTAAACAAAAACTATTTTCTTAGCACAATTTAAGATAATACCAAATTTTCACTATTTTTGTAAGGTCCGCGCCTGTCGAATTTCCCTCAAAAATTCAATTTTCCAAAAATTGCCTAAAATTGTGGAGAAACACTTCTTTTGATGAGGGGAACGAATAATTTAAACAAAAACTATTTTCTTAGCACAATTTAAGATAGTACCAAATTTTCACTATTTTTGTAAGGTCCGCGCCTGTCAAATTTCCCTCAAAAACTCAATTTTCCAAAAATTGCCTAAAATTGTGGAGAAACACTTCTTTTGATGAGGAGAACATATAATTTAAACAAAAACTATTTTCTTAGCACAATTTAAGATAGTACCAAATTTTCACTATTTTTGTAAGGTCCGCGCCTGTCGAATTTCCCTCAAAAATCCATTTTTCCAAAAATTGCCTAAAATTGTGGAGAAACACTTCTTTTGGTGAGGAGAACAAATAATTTAAACAAAAACTATTTTCTTAGCACAATTAAAGATAGTACCAAATTTTCACTATTTTTGTAAGGTCCGCGCCTGTCGAATTTCCCTCAAAAATTCAATTTTCCAAAAATTGCCTAAAATTGTGGAGAAACACTTCTTTTGATGAGGGGAACATATAATTGAAACAAAAACTATTTTCTTAGCATAATTTAAGGCAGTACCAAATTTTCACTATTTTTGTAAGGGCCGCGCCTGTCGAATTTTCCTCAAAATATCAATTTTCCAAAAATTGCCTAAAATTGTGGAGAAACACCTCACTTGATGAGGGGAACAAATAATTTAAACAAAAACTATTTTGTTAGCACAATTTAAGATATAACCAAATTATCACTATTTTTGTAAGGTCAGCGCCTGTCGAATTTCCCTCAAAAATTCAATTTTCCAAAAATTGCCTAAAATTGTGGAGAAACACTTCTTTTGATGAAGGGAACATATAATTTAAACAAAAACTATTTTCTTAGCACAATTTAAGATAGTACCAAATTTTCGTTATTTTTGTAAGATCCGCGCCTGTCGAATTTCCCTCAAAAATCCATTTTTCCAAAAATTGCCTAAAATGGTGGAGAAACACTTCTTTTGGTGAGGAGAACAAATAATTTAAACAAAAACTATTTTCTTAGCACAATTAAAGATAGTACCAAATTTTCACTATTTTTGTAAGGGTCGCGCCTGTCGAATTTCCCTCAAAAATTCAATTTTCCAAAAATTGCCTAAAATTGTGGAGAAACACTTCTTTTGATGAGGGGAACAAATAATTTAAACAAAAACTATTTTCTTAGCACAATTTAAGATAATACCAAATTTTCACTATTTTTGTAAGGTCCGCGCCTGTCGAATTTCCCTCAAAAATTCAATTTTCCAAAAATTGCCTAAAATTGTGGAGAAACACTTCTTTTGATGAGGAGAACAAAAAATTTAAACAAAAACTATTTTCTTAGCACAATTTAAGATAATACCAAATTTTCACTATTTTTGTAAGGTCCGCGCCTGTCGAATTTCCCTCAAAAATTCAATTTTCCAAAAATTGCCTAAAATTGTGGAGAAACACTTCTTTTGATGAGGGGAACGAATAATTTAAACAAAAACTATTTTCTTAGCACAATTTAAGATAGTACCAAATTTTCACTATTTTTGTAAGGTCCGCGCCTGTCAAATTTCCCTCAAAAACTCAATTTTCCAAAAATTGCCTAAAATTGTGGAGAAACACTTCTTTTGATGAGGAGAACATATAATTTAAACAAAAACTATTTTCTTAGCACAATTTAAGATAGTACCAAATTTTCACTATTTTTGTAAGGTCCGCGCCTGTCGAATTTCCCTCAAAAATCCATTTTTCCAAAAATTGCCTAAAATTGTGGAGAAACACTTCTTTTGGTGAGGAGAACAAATAATTTAAACAAAAACTATTTTCTTAGCACAATTTAAGATAGTACCAAATTTTCACTATTTTTGTAAGGTCCGCGCCTGTCGAATTTCCCTCAAAAATTCAAGTTTCCAAAAATTGCCTAAAATTGTGGAGAAACACTTCTTTTGATGAGGGGAACAAATAATTTAAACAAAAACTATTTTCTGAGCACAATTTAAGATAATACCAAATTTTCACTATTTTTGTAAGGTCCGCGCCTGTCAAAATTCCCTCAAAAATTCAATTTTCCAAAAATTGCCTAAAATTGTGGAGAAACACTTCTTTTGATGAGGGGAACAAATAATTTAAACAAAAACTATTTTCTTAGCACAATTTAAGATAGTACCAAATTTTCACTATTTTTGTAAGGTCCGCGCCTGTCGAATTTCCCTCAAAAATTCAATTTTCCAAAAATTGCCTAAAATTGTGGAGAAACACTTCTTTTGATGAGGAGAACAAAAAATTTAAACAAAAACTATTTTCTTAGCACAATTTAAGATAATACCAAATTTTCACTATTTTTGTAAGGTCCGCGCCTGTCGAATTTCCCTCAAAAATTCAATTTTCCAAAAATTGCCTAAAATTGTGGAGAAACACTTCTTTTGATGAGGGGAACGAATAATTTAAACAAAAACTATTTTCTTAGCACAATTTAAGATAGTACCAAATTTTCACTATTTTTGTAAGGTCCGCGCCTGTCAAATTTCCCTCAAAAATTCAATTTTCCAAAAATTGCCTAAAATTGTGGAGAAACACTTCTTTTGATGAGGAGAACATATAATTTAAACAAAAACTATTTTCTTAGCACAATTTAAGATAGTACCAAATTTTCACTATTTTTGTAAGGTCCGCGCCTGTCGAATTTCCCTCAAAAATCCATTTTTCCAAAAATTGCCTAAAATTGTGGAGAAACACTTCTTTTGGTGAGGAGAACAAATAATTTAAACAAAAACTATTTTCTTAGCACAATTAAAGATAGTACCAAATTTTCACTATTTTTGTAAGGTCCGCGCCTGTCGAATTTCCCTCAAAAATTCAATTTTCCAAAAATTGCCTAAAATTGTGGAGAAACACTTCTTTTGATGAGGGGAACATATAATTGAAACAAAAACTATTTTCTTAGCATAATTTAAGGCAGTACCAAATTTTCACTATTTTTGTAAGGGCCGCGCCTGTCGAATTTTCCTCAAAATATCAATTTTCCAAAAATTGCCTAAAATTGTGGAGAAACACCTCACTTGATGAGGGGAACAAATAATTTAAACAAAAACTATTTTGTTAGCACAATTTAAGATATAACCAAATTTTCACTATTTTTGTAAGGTCAGCGCCTGTCAAATTTCCCTCAAAAATTCAATTTTCCAAAAATTGCCTAAAATTGTGGAGAAACACTTCTTTTGATGAAGGGAACATATAATTTAAACAAAAACTATTTTCTTAGCACAATTTAAGATAGTACCAAATTTTCGTTATTTTTGTAAGATCCGCGCCTGTCGAATTTCCCTCAAAAATCCATTTTTCCAAAAATTGCCTAAAATGGTGGAGAAACACTTCTTTTGGTGAGGAGAACAAATAATTTAAACAAAAACTATTTTCTTAGCACAATTAAAGATAGTACCAAATTTTCACTATTTTTGTAAGGGTCGCGCCTGTCGAATTTCCCTCAAAAATTCAATTTTCCAAAAATTGCCTAAAATTGTGGAGAAACACTTCTTTTGATGAGGGGAACAAATAATTTAAACAAAAACTATTTTCTTAGCACAATTTAAGATAGTACCAAATTTTCACTATTTTTGTAAGGTCCGCGCCTGTCGAATTTCCCTCAAAAATTCAATTTTCCAAAAATTGCCTAAAATTGTGGAGAAACACTTCTTTTGATGAGGAGAACAAAAAATTTAAACAAAAACTATTTTCTTAGCACAATTTAAGATAATACCAAATTTTCACTATTTTTGTAAGGTCCGCGCCTGTCGAATTTCCCTCAAAAATTCAATTTTCCAAAAATTGCCTAAAATTGTGGAGAAACACTTCTTTTGATGAGGGGAACGAATAATTTAAACAAAAACTATTTTCTTAGCACAATTTAAGATAGTACCAAATTTTCACTATTTTTGTAAGGTCCGCGCCTGTCAAATTTCCCTCAAAAACTCAATTTTCCAAAAATTGCCTAAAATTGTGGAGAAACACTTCTTTTGATGAGGAGAACATATAATTTAAACAAAAACTATTTTCTTAGCACAATTTAAGATAGTACCAAATTTTCACTATTTTTGTAAGGTCCGCGCCTGTCGAATTTCCCTCAAAAATCCATTTTTCCAAAAATTGCCTAAAATTGTGGAGAAACACTTCTTTTGGTGAGGAGAACAAATAATTTAAACAAAAACTATTTTCTTAGCACAATTTAAGATAATACCAAATTTTCACTATTTTTGTAAGGTCCGCGCCTGTCGAATTTCCCTCAAAAATTCAATTTTCCAAAAATTGCCTAAAATTGTGGAGAAACACTTCTTTTGATGAGGGGAACGAATAATTTAAACAAAAACTATTTTCTTAGCACAATTTAAGATAGTACCAAATTTTCACTATTTTTGTAAGGTCCGCGCCTGTCAAATTTCCCTCAAAAACTCAATTTTCCAAAAATTGCCTAAAATTGTGGAGAAACACTTCTTTTGATGAGGAGAACATATAATTTAAACAAAAACTATTTTCTTAGCACAATTTAAGATAGTACCAAATTTTCACTATTTTTGTAAGGTCCGCGCCTGTCGAATTTCCCTCAAAAATCCATTTTTCCAAAAATTGCCTAAAATTGTGGAGAAACACTTCTTTTGGTGAGGAGAACAAATAATTTAAACAAAAACTATTTTCTTAGCACAATTAAAGATAGTACCAAATTTTCACTATTTTTGTAAGGTCCGCGCCTGTCGAATTTCCCTCAAAAATTCAATTTTCCAAAAATTGCCTAAAATTGTGGAGAAACACTTCTTTTGATGAGGGGAACATATAATTGAAACAAAAACTATTTTCTTAGCATAATTTAAGGCAGTACCAAATTTTCACTATTTTTGTAAGGGCCGCGCCTGTCGAATTTTCCTCAAAATATCAATTTTCCAAAAATTGCCTAAAATTGTGGAGAAACACCTCACTTGATGAGGGGAACAAATAATTTAAACAAAAACTATTTTGTTAGCACAATTTAAGATATAACCAAATTTTCACTATTTTTGTAAGGTCAGCGCCTGTCGAATTTCCCTCAAAAATTCAATTTTCCAAAAATTGCCTAAAATTGTGGAGAAACACTTCTTTTGATGAAGGGAACATATAATTTAAACAAAAACTATTTTCTTAGCACAATTTAAGATAGTACCAAATTTTCGTTATTTTTGTAAGATCCGCGCCTGTCGAATTTCCCTCAAAAATCCATTTTTCCAAAAATTGCCTAAAATGGTGGAGAAACACTTCTTTTGGTGAGGAGAACAAATAATTTAAACAAAAACTATTTTCTTAGCACAATTAAAGATAGTACCAAACTTTCACTATTTTTGTAAGGGTCGCGCCTGTCGAATTTCCCTCAAAAATTCAATTTTCCAAAAATTGCCTAAAATTGTGGAGAAACACTTCTTTTGATGAGGGGAACAAATAATTTAAACAAAAACTATTTTCTTAGCACAATTTAAGATAATACCAAATTTTCACTATTTTTGTAAGGTCCGCGCCTGTCGAATTTTCCTCAAAATATCAATTTTCCAAAAATTGCCTAAAATTGTGGAGAAACACCTCACTTGATGAGAGGAACAAATAATTTAAACAAAAACTATTTTCTTAGCACAATTTAAGATAGTACCAAATTTTCACTATTTTTGTAAGGTCCGCGCCTGTCGAATTTCCCTCAAAAATTCAATTTTCCAAAAATTGCCTAAAATTGTGGAGAAACACTTCTTTTGATGAGGGGAACAAATAATTTAAACAAAAAATATTTTCTTAGCATAATTTAAGATAGTACAAAATTTTCACTATTTTTGTAAGGTCCGCGCCTGTCGAATTTCCCTCAAAAATTCAATTTTCCAAAAATTGCATAAAATTGTGGAGAAACACTTCTTTTGATGAGGGGAACAAATAATTTAAACAAAAAATATTTTCTTAGCACAATTTAAGATAGTACCAAATTTTCACTATTTTTGTAAGGTCCGCGCCTGTCGAATTTCCCTCAAAAATTCAATTTTCCAAAAATTGCCTAAAATTGTGGAGAAACACTTCTTTTGATGAGGGGAACAAATAATTTAAACAAAAACTATTTTCTTAGCACAATTTAAGATAGTACCAAATTTTCACTATTTTTGTAAGGTCCGCGCCTGTCGAATTTCCCTCAAAAATTCAATTTTCCAAAAATTGCCTAAAATTGTGGAGAAACACTTCTTTTGATGAGGGGAACAAATAATTTAAACAAAAACTATTTTCTTAGCACAATTTAAGATAGTACCAAATTTTCACTATTTTTGTAAGGGTCGCGCCTGTCGAATTTCCCTCAAAAATTCAAGTTTCCAAAAATTGCCTAAAATTGTGGAGAAACACTTCTTTTGATGAGGGGAACAAATAATTTAAACAAAAACTATTTTCTGAGCACAATTTAAGATAATACCAAATTTTCACTATTTTTGTAAGGTCCGCGCCTGTCAAAATTCCCTCAAAAATTCAATTTTCCAAAAATTGCCTAAAATTGTGGAGAAACACTTCTTTTGATGAGGGGAACAAATAATTTAAACAAAAACTATTTTCTTAGCACAATTTAAGATAGTACCAAATTTTCACTATTTTTGTAAGGTCCGCGCCTGTCGAATTTCCCTCAAAAATTCAATTTTCCAAAAATTGCCTAAAATTGTGGAGAAACACTTCTTTTGATGAGGGGAACAAATAATTTAAACAAAAACTATTTTCTTAGCACAATTTAAGATAATACCAAATTTTCACTATTTTTGTAAGGTCCACGCCTGTCGAATTTCCCTCAAAAATTCAATTTTCCAAAAATTGCCTAAAATTGTGGAGAAACACTTCTTTTGATGAGGGGAACAAATAATTTAAATAAAAACTATTTTCTAAGCACAATTTAAGATAGTACCAAATTTTCACTATTTTTGTAAGGTCCGCGCCTGTCGAATTTCCCTCAAAAATTGCCTAAAATTGTGGAGAAACACTTCTTTTGATGAGGGGAACAAATAATTTAAACAAAAACTATTTTCTGAGCACAATTTAAGATAATACCAAATTTTCACTATTTTTGTAAGGTCCGCGCCTGTCAAAATTCCCTCAAAAATTCAATTTTCCAAAAATTGCCTAAAATTGTGGAGAAACTCTTCTTTTGATGAGGGGAACAAATAATTTAAACAAAAACTATTTTCTTAGCACAATTTAAGATAGTACCAAATTTTCACTATTTTTGTAAGGTCCGCGCCTGTCGAATTTCCCTCAAAAATTCAATTTTCCAAAAATTGCCTAAAATTGTGGAGAAACACTTCTTTTGATGAGGGGAACAAATAATTTAAACAAAAACTATTTTCTTAGCACAATTTAAGATAGTACCAAATTTTCACTATTTTTGTAAGGTCCGCGCCTGTCGAATTTCCCTCAAAAATTCAAGTTTCCAAAAATTGCCTAAAATTGTGGAGAAACACTTCTTTTGATGAGGGGAACAAATAATTTAAACAAAAACTATTTTCTGAGCACAATTTAAGATAATACCAAATTTTCACTATTTTTGTAAGGTCCGCGCCTGTCAAAATTCCCTCAAAAATTCAATTTTCCAAAAATTGCCTAAAATTGTGGAGAAACACTTCTTTTGATGAGGGGAACAAATAATTTAAACAAAAACTATTTTCTTAGCACAATTTAAGATAGTACCAAATTTTCACTATTTTTGTAAGGTCCGCGCCTGTCGAATTTCCCTCAAAAATTCAAGTTTCCAAAAATTGCCTAAAATTGTGGAGAAACACTTCTTTTGATGAGGGGAACAAATAATTTAAACAAAAACTATTTTCTTAGCACAATTTAAGATAATACCAAATTTTCACTATTTTTGTAAGGTCCACGCCTGTCGAATTTCCCTCAAAAATTCAATTTTCCAAAAATTGCCTAAAATTGTGGAGAAACACTTCTTTTGATGAGGGGAACAAATAATTTAAATAAAAACTATTTTCTAAGCACAATTTAAGATAGTACCAAATTTTCACTATTTTTGTAAGGTCCGCGCCTGTCGAATTTCCCTCAAAAATTCAATTTTCCAAAAATTGCCTAAAATTGTGGAGAAACACTTCTTTTGATGAGGGGAACAAATAATTTAAACAAAAACTATTTTCTGAGCACAATTTAAGATAATACCAAATTTTCACTATTTTTGTAAGGTCCGCGCCTGTCAAAATTCCCTCAAAAATTCAATTTTCCAAAAATTGCCTAAAATTGTGGAGAAACACTTCTTTTGATGAGGGGAACAAATAATTTAAACAAAAACTATTTTCTTAGCACAATTTAAGATAGTACCAAATTTTCACTATTTTTGTAAGGTCCGCGCCTGTCGAATTTCCCTCAAAAATTCAATTTTCCAAAAATTGCCTAAAATTGTGGAGAAACACTTCTTTTGATGAGGGGAACAAATAATTTAAACAAAAACTATTTTCTTAGCACAATTTAAGATAGTACCAAATTTTCACTATTTTTGTAAGGTCCGCGCCTGTCGAATTTCCCTCAAAAATTCAAGTTTCCAAAAATTGCCTAAAATTGTGGAGAAACACTTCTTTTGATGAGGGGAACAAATAATTTAAACAAAAACTATTTTCTGAGCACAATTTAAGATAATACCAAATTTTCACTATTTTTGTAAGGTCCGCGCCTGTCAAAATTCCCTCAAAAATTCAATTTTCCAAAAATTGCCTAAAATTGTGGAGAAACACTTCTTTTGATGAGGGGAACAAATAATTTAAACAAAAACTATTTTCTTAGCACAATTTAAGATAGTACCAAATTTTCACTATTTTTGTAAGGTCCGCGCCTGTCGAATTTCCCTCAAAAATTCAATTTTCCAAAAATTGCCTAAAATTGTGGAGAAACACTTCTTTTGATGAGGAGAACAAAAAATTTAAACAAAAACTATTTTCTTAGCACAATTTAAGATAATACCAAATTTTCACTATTTTTGTAAGGTCCGCGCCTGTCGAATTTCCCTCAAAAATTCAATTTTCCAAAAATTGCCTAAAATTGTGGAGAAACACTTCTTTTGATGAGGGGAACGAATAATTTAAACAAAAACTATTTTCTTAGCACAATTTAAGATAGTACCAAATTTTCACTATTTTTGTAAGGTCCGCGCCTGTCAAATTTCCCTCAAAAATTCAATTTTCCAAAAATTGCCTAAAATTGTGGAGAAACACTTCTTTTGATGAGGAGAACATATAATTTAAACAAAAACTATTTTCTTAGCACAATTTAAGATAGTACCAAATTTTCACTATTTTTGTAAGGTCCGCGCCTGTCGAATTTCCCTCAAAAATCCATTTTTCCAAAAATTGCCTAAAATTGTGGAGAAACACTTCTTTTGGTGAGGAGAACAAATAATTTAAACAAAAACTATTTTCTTAGCACAATTAAAGATAGTACCAAATTTTCACTATTTTTGTAAGGTCCGCGCCTGTCGAATTTCCCTCAAAAATTCAATTTTCCAAAAATTGCCTAAAATTGTGGAGAAACACTTCTTTTGATGAGGGGAACATATAATTGAAACAAAAACTATTTTCTTAGCATAATTTAAGGCAGTACCAAATTTTCACTATTTTTGTAAGGGCCGCGCCTGTCGAATTTTCCTCAAAATATCAATTTTCCAAAAATTGCCTAAAATTGTGGAGAAACACCTCACTTGATGAGGGGAACAAATAATTTAAACAAAAACTATTTTGTTAGCACAATTTAAGATATAACCAAATTTTCACTATTTTTGTAAGGTCAGCGCCTGTCAAATTTCCCTCAAAAATTCAATTTTCCAAAAATTGCCTAAAATTGTGGAGAAACACTTCTTTTGATGAAGGGAACATATAATTTAAACAAAAACTATTTTCTTAGCACAATTTAAGATAGTACCAAATTTTCGTTATTTTTGTAAGATCCGCGCCTGTCGAATTTCCCTCAAAAATCCATTTTTCCAAAAATTGCCTAAAATGGTGGAGAAACACTTCTTTTGGTGAGGAGAACAAATAATTTAAACAAAAACTATTTTCTTAGCACAATTAAAGATAGTACCAAATTTTCACTATTTTTGTAAGGGTCGCGCCTGTCGAATTTCCCTCAAAAATTCAATTTTCCAAAAATTGCCTAAAATTGTGGAGAAACACTTCTTTTGATGAGGGGAACAAATAATTTAAACAAAAACTATTTTCTTAGCACAATTTAAGATAATACCAAATTTTCACTATTTTTGTAAGGTCCGCGCCTGTCAAAATTCCCTCAAAAATTCAATTTTCCAAAAATTGCCTAAAATTGTGGAGAAACACTTCTTTTGATGAGGGGAACAAATAATTTAAACAAAAACTATTTTCTGAGCACAATTTAAGATAATACCAAATTTTCACTATTTTTGTAAGGTCCGCGCCTGTCAAAATTCCCTCAAAAATTCAATTTTCCAAAAATTGCCTAAAATTGTGGAGAAACACTTCTTTTGATGAGGGGAACAAATAATTTAAACAAAAACTATTTTCTTAGCACAATTTAAGATAGTACCAAATTTTCACTATTTTTGTAAGGTCCGCGCCTGTCGAATTTCCCTCAAAAATTCAATTTTCCAAAAATTGCCTAAAATTGTGGAGAAACACTTCTTTTGATGAGGGGAACAAATAATTTAAACAAAAACTATTTTCTTAGCACAATTTAAGATAGTACCAAATTTTCACTATTTTTGTAAGGTCCGCGCCTGTCGAATTTCCCTCAAAAATTCAAGTTTCCAAAAATTGCCTAAAATTGTGGAGAAACACTTCTTTTGATGAGGGGAACAAATAATTTAAACAAAAACTATTTTCTGAGCACAATTTAAGATAATACCAAATTTTCACTATTTTTGTAAGGTCCGCGCCTGTCAAAATTCCCTCAAAAATTCAATTTTCCAAAAATTGCCTAAAATTGTGGAGAAACACTTCTTTTGATGAGGGGAACAAATAATTTAAACAAAAACTATTTTCTTAGCACAATTTAAGATAGTACCAAATTTTCACTATTTTTGTAAGGTCCGCGCCTGTCGAATTTCCCTCAAAAATTCAATTTTCCAAAAATTGCCTAAAATTGTGGAGAAACACTTCTTTTGATGAGGGGAACAAATAATTTAAACAAAAACTATTTTCTTAGCACAATTTAAGATAATACCAAATTTTCACTATTTTTGTAAGGTCCACGCCTGTCGAATTTCCCTCAAAAATTCAATTTTCCAAAAATTGCCTAAAATTGTGGAGAAACACTTCTTTTGATGAGGGGAACAAATAATTTAAATAAAAACTATTTTCTAAGCACAATTTAAGATAGTACCAAATTTTCACTATTTTTGTAAGGTCCGCGCCTGTCGAATTTCCCTCAAAAATTGCCTAAAATTGTGGAGAAACACTTCTTTTGATGAGGGGAACAAATAATTTAAACAAAAACTATTTTCTGAGCACAATTTAAGATAATACCAAATTTTCACTATTTTTGTAAGGTCCGCGCCTGTCAAAATTCCCTCAAAAATTCAATTTTCCAAAAATTGCCTAAAATTGTGGAGAAACACTTCTTTTGATGAGGGGAACAAATAATTTAAACAAAAACTATTTTCTTAGCACAATTTAAGATAGTACCAAATTTTCACTATTTTTGTAAGGTCCGCGCCTGTCGAATTTCCCTCAAAAATTCAATTTTCCAAAAATTGCCTAAAATTGTGGAGAAACACTTCTTTTGATGAGGGGAACAAATAATTTAAACAAAAACTATTTTCTTAGCACAATTTAAGATAGTACCAAATTTTCACTATTTTTGTAAGGTCCGCGCCTGTCGAATTTCCCTCAAAAATTCAAGTTTCCAAAAATTGCCTAAAATTGTGGAGAAACACTTCTTTTGATGAGGGGAACAAATAATTTAAACAAAAACTATTTTCTGAGCACAATTTAAGATAATACCAAATTTTCACTATTTTTGTAAGGTCCGCGCCTGTCAAAATTCCCTCAAAAATTCAATTTTCCAAAAATTGCCTAAAATTGTGGAGAAACACTTCTTTTGATGAGGGGAACAAATAATTTAAACAAAAACTATTTTCTTAGCACAATTTAAGATAGTACCAAATTTTCACTATTTTTGTAAGGTCCGCGCCTGTCGAATTTCCCTCAAAAATTCAAGTTTCCAAAAATTGCCTAAAATTGTGGAGAAACACTTCTTTTGATGAGGGGAACAAATAATTTAAACAAAAACTATTTTCTTAGCACAATTTAAGATAATACCAAATTTTCACTATTTTTGTAAGGTCCACGCCTGTCGAATTTCCCTCAAAAATTCAATTTTCCAAAAATTGCCTAAAATTGTGGAGAAACACTTCTTTTGATGAGGGGAACAAATAATTTAAATAAAAACTATTTTCTAAGCACAATTTAAGATAGTACCAAATTTTCACTATTTTTGTAAGGTCCGCGCCTGTCGAATTTCCCTCAAAAATTCAATTTTCCAAAAATTGCCTAAAATTGTGGAGAAACACTTCTTTTGATGAGGGGAACAAATAATTTAAACAAAAACTATTTTCTGAGCACAATTTAAGATAATACCAAATTTTCACTATTTTTGTAAGGTCCGCGCCTGTCAAAATTCCCTCAAAAATTCAATTTTCCAAAAATTGCCTAAAATTGTGGAGAAACACTTCTTTTGATGAGGGGAACAAATAATTTAAACAAAAACTATTTTCTTAGCACAATTTAAGATAGTACCAAATTTTCACTATTTTTGTAAGGTCCGCGCCTGTCGAATTTCCCTCAAAAATTCAATTTTCCAAAAATTGCCTAAAATTGTGGAGAAACACTTCTTTTGATGAGGGGAACAAATAATTTAAACAAAAACTATTTTCTTAGCACAATTTAAGATAGTACCAAATTTTCACTATTTTTGTAAGGTCCGCGCCTGTCGAATTTCCCTCAAAAATTCAAGTTTCCAAAAATTGCCTAAAATTGTGGAGAAACACTTCTTTTGATGAGGGGAACAAATAATTTAAACAAAAACTATTTTCTGAGCACAATTTAAGATAATACCAAATTTTCACTATTTTTGTAAGGTCCGCGCCTGTCAAAATTCCCTCAAAAATTCAATTTTCCAAAAATTGCCTAAAATTGTGGAGAAACACTTCTTTTGATGAGGGGAACAAATAATTTAAACAAAAACTATTTTCTTAGCACAATTTAAGATAGTACCAAATTTTCACTATTTTTGTAAGGTCCGCGCCTGTCGAATTTCCCTCAAAAATTCAATTTTCCAAAAATTGCCTAAAATTGTGGAGAAACACTTCTTTTGATGAGGAGAACAAAAAATTTAAACAAAAACTATTTTCTTAGCACAATTTAAGATAATACCAAATTTTCACTATTTTTGTAAGGTCCGCGCCTGTCGAATTTCCCTCAAAAATTCAATTTTCCAAAAATTGCCTAAAATTGTGGAGAAACACTTCTTTTGATGAGGGGAACGAATAATTTAAACAAAAACTATTTTCTTAGCACAATTTAAGATAGTACCAAATTTTCACTATTTTTGTAAGGTCCGCGCCTGTCAAATTTCCCTCAAAAATTCAATTTTCCAAAAATTGCCTAAAATTGTGGAGAAACACTTCTTTTGATGAGGAGAACATATAATTTAAACAAAAACTATTTTCTTAGCACAATTTAAGATAGTACCAAATTTTCACTATTTTTGTAAGGTCCGCGCCTGTCGAATTTCCCTCAAAAATCCATTTTTCCAAAAATTGCCTAAAATTGTGGAGAAACACTTCTTTTGGTGAGGAGAACAAATAATTTAAACAAAAACTATTTTCTTAGCACAATTAAAGATAGTACCAAATTTTCACTATTTTTGTAAGGTCCGCGCCTGTCGAATTTCCCTCAAAAATTCAATTTTCCAAAAATTGCCTAAAATTGTGGAGAAACACTTCTTTTGATGAGGGGAACATATAATTGAAACAAAAACTATTTTCTTAGCATAATTTAAGGCAGTACCAAATTTTCACTATTTTTGTAAGGGCCGCGCCTGTCGAATTTTCCTCAAAATATCAATTTTCCAAAAATTGCCTAAAATTGTGGAGAAACACCTCACTTGATGAGGGGAACAAATAATTTAAACAAAAACTATTTTGTTAGCACAATTTAAGATATAACCAAATTTTCACTATTTTTGTAAGGTCAGCGCCTGTCAAATTTCCCTCAAAAATTCAATTTTCCAAAAATTGCCTAAAATTGTGGAGAAACACTTCTTTTGATGAAGGGAACATATAATTTAAACAAAAACTATTTTCTTAGCACAATTTAAGATAGTACCAAATTTTCGTTATTTTTGTAAGATCCGCGCCTGTCGAATTTCCCTCAAAAATCCATTTTTCCAAAAATTGCCTAAAATGGTGGAGAAACACTTCTTTTGGTGAGGAGAACAAATAATTTAAACAAAAACTATTTTCTTAGCACAATTAAAGATAGTACCAAATTTTCACTATTTTTGTAAGGGTCGCGCCTGTCGAATTTCCCTCAAAAATTCAATTTTCCAAAAATTGCCTAAAATTGTGGAGAAACACTTCTTTTGATGAGGGGAACAAATAATTTAAACAAAAACTATTTTCTTAGCACAATTTAAGATAATACCAAATTTTCACTATTTTTGTAAGGTCCGCGCCTGTCGAATTTTCCTCAAAATATCAATTTTCCAAAAATTGCCTAAAATTGTGGAGAAACACCTCACTTGATGAGAGGAACAAATAATTTAAACAAAAACTATTTTCTTAGCACAATTTAAGATAGTACCAAATTTTCACTATTTTTGTAAGGTCCGCGCCTGTCGAATTTCCCTCAAAAATTCAATTTTCCAAAAATTGCCTAAAATTGTGGAGAAACACTTCTTTTGATGAGGGGAACAAATAATTTAAACAAAAAATATTTTCTTAGCATAATTTAAGATAGTACAAAATTTTCACTATTTTTGTAAGGTCCGCGCCTGTCGAATTTCCCTCAAAAATTCAATTTTCCAAAAATTGCATAAAATTGTGGAGAAACACTTCTTTTGATGAGGGGAACAAATAATTTAAACAAAAAATATTTTCTTAGCACAATTTAAGATAGTACCAAATTTTCTCTATTTTTGTAAGGTCCGCGCCTGTCGAATTTCCCTCAAAAATTCAATTTTCCAAAAATTGCCTAAAATTGTGGAGAAACACTTCTTTTGATGAGGGGAACAAATAATTTAAACAAAAACTATTTTCTTAGCACAATTTAAGATAGTACCAAATTTTCACTATTTTTGTAAGGTCCGCGCCTGTCGAATTTCCCTCAAAAATTCAATTTTCCAAAAATTGCCTAAAATTGTGGAGAAACACTTCTTTTGATGAGGGGAACAAATAATTTAAACAAAAACTATTTTCTTAGCACAATTTAAGATAGTACCAAATTTTCACTATTTTTGTAAGGGTCGCGCCTGTCGAATTTCCCTCAAAAATTCAAGTTTCCAAAAATTGCCTAAAATTGTGGAGAAACACTTCTTTTGATGAGGGGAACAAATAATTTAAACAAAAACTATTTTCTGAGCACAATTTAAGATAATACCAAATTTTCACTATTTTTGTAAGGTCCGCGCCTGTCAAAATTCCCTCAAAAATTCAATTTTCCAAAAATTGCCTAAAATTGTGGAGAAACACTTCTTTTGATGAGGGGAACAAATAATTTAAACAAAAACTATTTTCTTAGCACAATTTAAGATAGTACCAAATTTTCACTATTTTTGTAAGGTCCGCGCCTGTCGAATTTCCCTCAAAAATTCAATTTTCCAAAAATTGCCTAAAATTGTGGAGAAACACTTCTTTTGATGAGGGGAACAAATAATTTAAACAAAAACTATTTTCTTAGCACAATTTAAGATAATACCAAATTTTCACTATTTTTGTAAGGTCCACGCCTGTCGAATTTCCCTCAAAAATTCAATTTTCCAAAAATTGCCTAAAATTGTGGAGAAACACTTCTTTTGATGAGGGGAACAAATAATTTAAATAAAAACTATTTTCTAAGCACAATTTAAGATAGTACCAAATTTTCACTATTTTTGTAAGGTCCGCGCCTGTCGAATTTCCCTCAAAAATTGCCTAAAATTGTGGAGAAACACTTCTTTTGATGAGGGGAACAAATAATTTAAACAAAAACTATTTTCTGAGCACAATTTAAGATAGTACCAAATTTTCACTATTTTTGTAAGGTCCGCGCCTGTCAAAATTCCCTCAAAAATTCAATTTTCCAAAAATTGCCTAAAATTGTGGAGAAACACTTCTTTTGATGAGGGGAACAAATAATTTAAACAAAAACTATTTTCTTAGCACAATTTAAGATAGTACCAAATTTTCACTATTTTTGTAAGGTCCGCGCCTGTCGAATTTCCCTCAAAAATTCAATTTTCCAAAAATTGCCTAAAATTGTGGAGAAACACTTCTTTTGATGAGGGGAACAAATAATTTAAACAAAAACTATTTTCTTAGCACAATTTAAGATAGTACCAAATTTTCACTATTTTTGTAAGGTCCGCGCCTGTCGAATTTCCCTCAAAAATTCAAGTTTCCAAAAATTGCCTAAAATTGTGGAGAAACACTTCTTTTGATGAGGGGAACAAATAATTTAAACAAAAACTATTTTCTGAGCACAATTTAAGATAATACCAAATTTTCACTATTTTTGTAAGGTCCGCGCCTGTCAAAATTCCCTCAAAAATTCAATTTTCCAAAAATTGCCTAAAATTGTGGAGAAACACTTCTTTTGATGAGGGGAACAAATAATTTAAACAAAAACTATTTTCTTAGCACAATTTAAGATAGTACCAAATTTTCACTATTTTTGTAAGGTCCGCGCCTGTCGAATTTCCCTCAAAAATTCAAGTTTCCAAAAATTGCCTAAAATTGTGGAGAAACACTTCTTTTGATGAGGGGAACAAATAATTTAAACAAAAACTATTTTCTTAGCACAATTTAAGATAATACCAAATTTTCACTATTTTTGTAAGGTCCACGCCTGTCGAATTTCCCTCAAAAATTCAATTTTCCAAAAATTGCCTAAAATTGTGGAGAAACACTTCTTTTGATGAGGGGAACAAATAATTTAAATAAAAACTATTTTCTAAGCACAATTTAAGATAGTACCAAATTTTCACTATTTTTGTAAGGTCCGCGCCTGTCGAATTTCCCTCAAAAATTCAATTTTCCAAAAATTGCCTAAAATTGTGGAGAAACACTTCTTTTGATGAGGGGAACAAATAATTTAAACAAAAACTATTTTCTGAGCACAATTTAAGATAATACCAAATTTTCACTATTTTTGTAAGGTCCGCGCCTGTCAAAATTCCCTCAAAAATTCAATTTTCCAAAAATTGCCTAAAATTGTGGAGAAACACTTCTTTTGAAGAGGGGAACAAATAATTTAAACAAAAACTATTTTCTTAGCACAATTTAAGATAGTACCAAATTTTCACTATTTTTGTAAGGTCCGCGCCTGTCGAATTTCCCTCAAAAATTCAATTTTCCAAAAATTGCCTAAAATTGTGGAGAAACACTTCTTTTGATGAGGGGAACAAATAATTTAAACAAAAACTATTTTCTTAGCACAATTTAAGATAATACCAAATTTTCACTATTTTTGTTAGGTCCACGCCTGTCGATTTTCCCTCAAAAATTCAATTTTCCAAAAATTGCCTAAAATTGTGGAGAAACACTTCTTTTGGTGAGGAGAACAAATAATTTAAACAAAAACTATTTTCTTAGCACAATTTAAGATAATACCAAATTTTCACTATTTTTGTAAGGTCCGCGCCTGTCGAATTTCCCTCAAAAATTCAATTTTCCAAAAATTGCCTAAAATTGTGGAGAAACACTTCTTTTGATGAGGGGAACAAATAATTTAAACAAAAACTATTTTCTTAGCACAATTTAAGATAGTACCAAATTTTCACTATTTTTGTAAGGTCCGCGCCTGTCGAATTTCCCTCAAAAATTCAAGTTTCCAAAAATTGCCTAAAATTGTGGAGAAACACTTCTTTTGATGAGGGGAACAAATAATTTAAACAAAAACTATTTTCTTAGCACAATTTAAGATAATACCAAATTTTCACTATTTTTGTAAGGTCCACGCCTGTCGAATTTCCCTCAAAAATTCAATTTTCCAAAAATTGCCTAAAATTGTGGAGAAACACTTCTTTTGATGAGGGGAACAAATAATTTAAATAAAAACTATTTTCTAAGCACAATTTAAGATAGTACCAAATTTTCACTATTTTTGTAAGGTCCGCGCCTGTCGAATTTCCCTCAAAAATTCAATTTTCCAAAAATTGCCTAAAATTGTGGAGAAACACTTCTTTTGATGAGGGGAACAAATAATTTAAACAAAAACTATTTTCTGAGCACAATTTAAGATAATACCAAATTTTCACTATTTTTGTAAGGTCCGCGCCTGTCAAAATTCCCTCAAAAATTCAATTTTCCAAAAATTGCCTAAAATTGTGGAGAAACACTTCTTTTGATGAGGGGAACAAATAATTTAAACAAAAACTATTTTCTTAGCACAATTTAAGATAGTACCAAATTTTCACTATTTTTGTAAGGTCCGCGCCTGTCGAATTTCCCTCAAAAATTCAATTTTCCAAAAATTGCCTAAAATTGTGGAGAAACACTTCTTTTGATGAGGGGAACAAATAATTTAAACAAAAACTATTTTCTTAGCACAATTTAAGATAGTACCAAATTTTCACTATTTTTGTAAGGTCCGCGCCTGTCGAATTTCCCTCAAAAATTCAAGTTTCCAAAAATTGCCTAAAATTGTGGAGAAACACTTCTTTTGATGAGGGGAACAAATAATTTAAACAAAAACTATTTTCTGAGCACAATTTAAGATAATACCAAATTTTCACTATTTTTGTAAGGTCCGCGCCTGTCAAAATTCCCTCAAAAATTCAATTTTCCAAAAATTGCCTAAAATTGTGGAGAAACACTTCTTTTGATGAGGGGAACAAATAATTTAAACAAAAACTATTTTCTTAGCACAATTTAAGATAGTACCAAATTTTCACTATTTTTGTAAGGTCCGCGCCTGTCGAATTTCCCTCAAAAATTCAATTTTCCAAAAATTGCCTAAAATTGTGGAGAAACACTTCTTTTGATGAGGAGAACAAAAAATTTAAACAAAAACTATTTTCTTAGCACAATTTAAGATAATACCAAATTTTCACTATTTTTGTAAGGTCCGCGCCTGTCGAATTTCCCTCAAAAATTCAATTTTCCAAAAATTGCCTAAAATTGTGGAGAAACACTTCTTTTGATGAGGGGAACGAATAATTTAAACAAAAACTATTTTCTTAGCACAATTTAAGATAGTACCAAATTTTCACTATTTTTGTAAGGTCCGCGCCTGTCAAATTTCCCTCAAAAATTCAATTTTCCAAAAATTGCCTAAAATTGTGGAGAAACACTTCTTTTGATGAGGAGAACATATAATTTAAACAAAAACTATTTTCTTAGCACAATTTAAGATAGTACCAAATTTTCACTATTTTTGTAAGGTCCGCGCCTGTCGAATTTCCCTCAAAAATCCATTTTTCCAAAAATTGCCTAAAATTGTGGAGAAACACTTCTTTTGGTGAGGAGAACAAATAATTTAAACAAAAACTATTTTCTTAGCACAATTAAAGATAGTACCAAATTTTCACTATTTTTGTAAGGTCCGCGCCTGTCGAATTTCCCTCAAAAATTCAATTTTCCAAAAATTGCCTAAAATTGTGGAGAAACACTTCTTTTGATGAGGGGAACATATAATTGAAACAAAAACTATTTTCTTAGCATAATTTAAGGCAGTACCAAATTTTCACTATTTTTGTAAGGGCCGCGCCTGTCGAATTTTCCTCAAAATATCAATTTTCCAAAAATTGCCTAAAATTGTGGAGAAACACCTCACTTGATGAGGGGAACAAATAATTTAAACAAAAACTATTTTGTTAGCACAATTTAAGATATAACCAAATTTTCACTATTTTTGTAAGGTCAGCGCCTGTCAAATTTCCCTCAAAAATTCAATTTTCCAAAAATTGCCTAAAATTGTGGAGAAACACTTCTTTTGATGAAGGGAACATATAATTTAAACAAAAACTATTTTCTTAGCACAATTTAAGATAGTACCAAATTTTCGTTATTTTTGTAAGATCCGCGCCTGTCGAATTTCCCTCAAAAATCCATTTTTCCAAAAATTGCCTAAAATGGTGGAGAAACACTTCTTTTGGTGAGGAGAACAAATAATTTAAACAAAAACTATTTTCTTAGCACAATTAAAGATAGTACCAAATTTTCACTATTTTTGTAAGGGTCGCGCCTGTCGAATTTCCCTCAAAAATTCAATTTTCCAAAAATTGCCTAAAATTGTGGAGAAACACTTCTTTTGATGAGGGGAACAAATAATTTAAACAAAAACTATTTTCTTAGCACAATTTAAGATAATACCAAATTTTCACTATTTTTGTAAGGTCCGCGCCTGTCGAATTTTCCTCAAAATATCAATTTTCCAAAAATTGCCTAAAATTGTGGAGAAACACCTCACTTGATGAGAGGAACAAATAATTTAAACAAAAACTATTTTCTTAGCACAATTTAAGATAGTACCAAATTTTCACTATTTTTGTAAGGTCCGCGCCTGTCGAATTTCCCTCAAAAATTCAATTTTCCAAAAATTGCCTAAAATTGTGGAGAAACACTTCTTTTGATGAGGGGAACAAATAATTTAAACAAAAAATATTTTCTTAGCATAATTTAAGATAGTACAAAATTTTCACTATTTTTGTAAGGTCCGCGCCTGTCGAATTTCCCTCAAAAATTCAATTTTCCAAAAATTGCATAAAATTGTGGAGAAACACTTCTTTTGATGAGGGGAACAAATAATTTAAACAAAAAATATTTTCTTAGCACAATTTAAGATAGTACCAAATTTTCACTATTTTTGTAAGGTCCGCGCCTGTCGAATTTCCCTCAAAAATTCAATTTTCCAAAAATTGCCTAAAATTGTGGAGAAACACTTCTTTTGATGAGGGGAACAAATAATTTAAACAAAAACTATTTTCTTAGCACAATTTAAGATAGTACCAAATTTTCACTATTTTTGTAAGGTCCGCGCCTGTCGAATTTCCCTCAAAAATTCAATTTTCCAAAAATTGCCTAAAATTGTGGAGAAACACTTCTTTTGATGAGGGGAACAAATAATTTAAACAAAAACTATTTTCTTAGCACAATTTAAGATAGTACCAAATTTTCACTATTTTTGTAAGGGTCGCGCCTGTCGAATTTCCCTCAAAAATTCAAGTTTCCAAAAATTGCCTAAAATTGTGGAGAAACACTTCTTTTGATGAGGGGAACAAATAATTTAAACAAAAACTATTTTCTGAGCACAATTTAAGATAATACCAAATTTTCACTATTTTTGTAAGGTCCGCGCCTGTCAAAATTCCCTCAAAAATTCAATTTTCCAAAAATTGCCTAAAATTGTGGAGAAACACTTCTTTTGATGAGGGGAACAAATAATTTAAACAAAAACTATTTTCTTAGCACAATTTAAGATAGTACCAAATTTTCACTATTTTTGTAAGGTCCGCGCCTGTCGAATTTCCCTCAAAAATTCAATTTTCCAAAAATTGCCTAAAATTGTGGAGAAACACTTCTTTTGATGAGGGGAACAAATAATTTAAACAAAAACTATTTTCTTAGCACAATTTAAGATAATACCAAATTTTCACTATTTTTGTAAGGTCCACGCCTGTCGAATTTCCCTCAAAAATTCAATTTTCCAAAAATTGCCTAAAATTGTGGAGAAACACTTCTTTTGATGAGGGGAACAAATAATTTAAATAAAAACTATTTTCTAAGCACAATTTAAGATAGTACCAAATTTTCACTATTTTTGTAAGGTCCGCGCCTGTCGAATTTCCCTCAAAAATTGCCTAAAATTGTGGAGAAACACTTCTTTTGATGAGGGGAACAAATAATTTAAACAAAAACTATTTTCTGAGCACAATTTAAGATAATACCAAATTTTCACTATTTTTGTAAGGTCCGCGCCTGTCAAAATTCCCTCAAAAATTCAATTTTCCAAAAATTGCCTAAAATTGTGGAGAAACACTTCTTTTGATGAGGGGAACAAATAATTTAAACAAAAACTATTTTCTTAGCACAATTTAAGATAGTACCAAATTTTCACTATTTTTGTAAGGTCCGCGCCTGTCGAATTTCCCTCAAAAATTCAATTTTCCAAAAATTGCCTAAAATTGTGGAGAAACACTTCTTTTGATGAGGGGAACAAATAATTTAAACAAAAACTATTTTCTTAGCACAATTTAAGATAGTACCAAATTTTCACTATTTTTGTAAGGTCCGCGCCTGTCGAATTTCCCTCAAAAATTCAAGTTTCCAAAAATTGCCTAAAATTGTGGAGAAACACTTCTTTTGATGAGGGGAACAAATAATTTAAACAAAAACTATTTTCTGAGCACAATTTAAGATAATACCAAATTTTCACTATTTTTGTAAGGTCCGCGCCTGTCAAAATTCCCTCAAAAATTCAATTTTCCAAAAATTGCCTAAAATTGTGGAGAAACACTTCTTTTGATGAGGGGAACAAATAATTTAAACAAAAACTATTTTCTTAGCACAATTTAAGATAGTACCAAATTTTCACTATTTTTGTAAGGTCCGCGCCTGTCGAATTTCCCTCAAAAATTCAAGTTTCCAAAAATTGCCTAAAATTGTGGAGAAACACTTCTTTTGATGAGGGGAACAAATAATTTAAACAAAAACTATTTTCTTAGCACAATTTAAGATAATACCAAATTTTCACTATTTTTGTAAGGTCCACGCCTGTCGAATTTCCCTCAAAAATTCAATTTTCCAAAAATTGCCTAAAATTGTGGAGAAACACTTCTTTTGATGAGGGGAACAAATAATTTAAATAAAAACTATTTTCTAAGCACAATTTAAGATAGTACCAAATTTTCACTATTTTTGTAAGGTCCGCGCCTGTCGAATTTCCCTCAAAAATTCAATTTTCCAAAAATTGCCTAAAATTGTGGAGAAACACTTCTTTTGATGAGGGGAACAAATAATTTAAACAAAAACTATTTTCTGAGCACAATTTAAGATAATACCAAATTTTCACTATTTTTGTAAGGTCCGCGCCTGTCAAAATTCCCTCAAAAATTCAATTTTCCAAAAATTGCCTAAAATTGTGGAGAAACACTTCTTTTGATGAGGGGAACAAATAATTTAAACAAAAACTATTTTCTTAGCACAATTTAAGATAGTACCAAATTTTCACTATTTTTGTAAGGTCCGCGCCTGTCGAATTTCCCTCAAAAATTCAATTTTCCAAAAATTGCCTAAAATTGTGGAGAAACACTTCTTTTGATGAGGGGAACAAATAATTTAAACAAAAACTATTTTCTTAGCACAATTTAAGATAATACCAAATTTTCACTATTTTTGTTAGGTCCACGCCTGTCGATTTTCCCTCAAAAATTCAATTTTCCAAAAATTGCCTAAAATTGTGGAGAAACACTTCTTTTGGTGAGGAGAACAAATAATTTAAACAAAAACTATTTTCTTAGCACAATTTAAGATAATACCAAATTTTCACTATTTTTGTAAGGTCCGCGCCTGTCGAATTTCCCTCAAAAATTCAAGTTTCCAAAAATTGCCTAAAATTGTGGAGAAACACTTCTTTTGATGAGGGGAACAAATAATTTAAACAAAAACTATTTTCTTAGCACAATTTAAGATAGTACCAAATTTTCACTATTTTTGTAAGGTCCGCGCCTGTCAAATTTCCCTCAAAAATTCAATTTTCCAAAAATTGCCTAAAATTGTGGAGAAACACTTCTTTTGATGAGGAGAACATATAATTTAAACAAAAACTATTTTCTTAGCACAATTTAAGATAGTACCAAATTTTCACTATTTTTGTAAGGTCCGCGCCTGTCAAATTTCCCTCAAAAATTCAATTTTCCAAAAATTGCCTAAAATTGTGGAGAAACACTTCTTTTGATGAGGGGAACAAATAATTTAAACAAAAACTATTTTCTTAGCACAATTTAAGATAGTACCAAATTTTCACTATTTTTGTAAGGTCCGCGCCTGTCGAATTTCCCTCAAAAATTCAATTTTCCAAAAATTGCCTAAAATTGTGGAGAAACACTTCTTTTGATGAGGAGAACAAAAAATTTAAACAAAAACTATTTTCTTAGCACAATTTAAGATAATACCAAATTTTCACTATTTTTGTAAGGTCCGCGCCTGTCGAATTTCCCTCAAAAATTCAATTTTCCAAAAATTGCCTAAAATTGTGGAGAAACACTTCTTTTGATGAGGGGAACGAATAATTTAAACAAAAACTATTTTCTGAGCACAATTTAAGATAATACCAAATTTTCACTATTTTTGTAAGGTCCGCGCCTGTCAAATTTCCCTCAAAAATTCAATTTTCCAAAAATTGCCTAAAATTGTGGAGAAACACTTCTTTTGATGAGGAGAACATATAATTTAAACAAAAACTATTTTCTTAGCACAATTTAAGATAGTACCAAATTTTCACTATTTTTGTAAGGTCCGCGCCTGTCGAATTTCCCTCAAAAATCCATTTTTCCAAAAATTGCCTAAAATTGTGGAGAAACACTTCTTTTGGTGAGAAGAACAAATAATTTAAACAAAAACTATTTTCTTAGCACAATTAAAGATAGTACCAAATTTTCACTATTTTTGTAAGGTCCGCGCCTGTCGAATTTCCCTCAAAAATTCAATTTTCCAAAAATTGCCTAAAATTGTGGAGAAACACTTCTTTTGATGAGGGGAACATATAATTGAAACAAAAACTATTTTCTTAGCATAATTTAAGGCAGTACCAAATTTTCACTATTTTTGTAAGGGCCGCGCCTGTCGAATTTTCCTCAAAATATCAATTTTCCAAAAATTGCCTAAAATTGTGGAGAAACACCTCACTTGATGAGGGGAACAAATAATTTAAACAAAAACTATTTTGTTAGCACAATTTAAGATATAACCAAATTTTCACTATTTTTGTAAGGTCAGCGCCTGTCGAATTTCCCTCAAAAATTCAATTTTCCAAAAATTGCCTAAAATTGTGGAGAAACACTTCTTTTGATGAAGGGAACATATAATTTAAACAAAAACTATTTTCTTAGCACAATTTAAGATAGTACCAAATTTTCGTTATTTTTGTAAGATCCGCGCCTGTCGAATTTCCCTCAAAAATCCATTTTTCCAAAAATTGCCTAAAATGGTGGAGAAACACTTCTTTTGGTGAGGAGAACAAATAATTTAAACAAAAACTATTTTCTTAGCACAATTAAAGATAGTACCAAATTTTCACTATTTTTGTAAGGGTCGCGCCTGTCGAATTTCCCTCAAAAATTCAATTTTCCAAAAATTGCCTAAAATTGTGGAGAAACACTTCTTTTGATGAGGGGAACAAATAATTTAAACAAAAACTATTTTCTTAGCACAATTTAAGATAATACCAAATTTTCACTATTTTTGTAAGGTCCGCGCCTGTCGAATTTTCCTCAAAATATCAATTTTCCAAAAATTGCCTAAAATTGTGGAGAAACACTTCTTTTGATGAGGGGAACAAATAATTTAAACAAAAAATATTTTCTTAGCATAATTTAAGATAGTACAAAATTTTCACTATTTTTGTAAGGTCCGCGCCTGTCGAATTTCCCTCAAAAATTCAATTTTCCAAAAATTGCATAAAATTTCGGAGAAACACTTCTTTTGATGAGGGGAACAAATAATTTAAACAAAAAATATTTTCTTAGCACAATTTAAGATAGTACCAAATTTTCACTATTTTTGTAAGGTCCGCGCCTGTCGAATTTCCCTCAAAAATTCAATTTTCCAAAAATTGCCTAAAATTGTGGAGAAACACTTCTTTTGATGAGGGGAACAAATAATTTAAACAAAAACTATTTTCTGAGCACAATTTAAGATAGTACCAAATTTTCACTATTTTTGTAAGGTCCGCGCCTGTCGAATTTCCCTCAAAAATTCAATTTTCCAAAAATTGCCTAAAATTGTGGAGAAACACTTCTTTTGATGAGGGGAACAAATAATTTAAACAAAAACTATTTTCTTAGCACAATTTAAGATAGTACCAAATTTTCACTATTTTTGTAAGGTCTGTCGCCTGTCGCCTGTCGAATTTCCCTCAAAAATTCAATTTTCCAAAAATTGCCTAAAATTGTGGAGAAACACTTCTTTTGATGAGGGGAACAAATAATTTAAACAAAAACTATTTTCTGAGCACAATTTAAGATCATTACAAATTTTCACTATTTTTGTAAGGTCCGCGCCTGTCAAAATTCCCTCAAAAATTCAATTTTCCAAAAATTGCCTAAAATTGTGGAGAAACACTTCTTTTGATGAGGGGAACATATAATTGAAACAAAAACTATTTTCTTAGCACAATTTAAGATAGTACCAAATTTTCACTATTTTTGTAAGGTCCGCGCCTGTCGAATTTCCCTCAAAAATTCAATTTTCCAAAAATTGCCCAAAATTGTGGAGAAACACTTCTTTTGATGAGGGGAACAAATAATTTAAACAAAAACTATTTTCTTAGCACAATTTAAGATAGTACCAAATTTTCACTATTTTTGTAAGGGTCGCGCCTGTCGAATTTCCCTCAAAAATTCAATTTTCCAAAAATTGCCTAAAATTGTGGAGAAACATCTCACTTGATGAGGGGAACAAATATTTAAAACAAAAACTATTTTGTTAGCACAATTTAAGATAGTACCAAATTTTAACTATTTTTGTAAGGTCCGCACCTGTCGAATTTCCCTCAAAAATTCAATTTTCCAAAAAATGCCCAAAATTGTGGAGAAACACTTCTTTTGATGAGGGGAACAAATAATTTAAACAAAAACTATCTTCTTAGCACAATTTAAGATAGTACCAAATTTTCACTATTTTTGTAAGGTCCGCGCCTGTCAAATTTCCCTCAAAAATTCAATTTTCCAAATTGCCCAAAATTGTGGAGAAACACTTCTTTTGATGAGGGGAACAAATAATTTAAACAAAAACTATCTTCTTAGCACAATTTAAGATAGTACCAAATTTTCACTATTTTTGTAAGTTCCGTGCCTGTCAAATTTCACTCAAAAATTCAATTTTCCAAAAATTGCCTAAAATTGTTGAGAAACACCTCACTTGATGAGGGGAACAAATATATAAAACAAAAACTATTTTGTTAGCACAATTTAAGATAGTACCAAATTTACACTATTTTTGTAAGGTCCGCGCCTGTCGAATTTCCCTCAAAAATTCAATTTTCCAAAAATTGCCTAAAATTGTGGAGAAACACATCTTTTGATGAGGGGAACAAATATTTTAAACAAAAACTATTTTCTTAGCACAATTTAAGATAGTACCAAATTTTCACACTTTTTCTAAGGCTCGCACCTGTCGAATTTCCCTCAAAAATTCAATTTTCCAAAAATTGCCTAAAATTGTGGAGAAACACTTCTTTTGATGAGGGCAACAAATAAGTTAAACAAAGACAATTTTCTTAGCACAATTTAAGATAGTACCAAATTTTCACTATTTTTGTAAGGTCCGCGCCTGTCGAATTTCCCTCAAAAATTCAATTTTCCAAAAATTGCCTTAAATTGTGGAGAAACACTTCTTTTGGTGAGGGAACAAATAATTTAAACAAAAACTATTTTCTTAGCACAATTTAAGATAGTACCAAATTTTTACTATTTTTGTAAGGTCCGCGCCTGTCGAATTTCCCTCAAAAATTCAATTTTCCAAAAATTGCCTAAAATTGTGGAGAAACACCTCACTTGATGAGGGGAACAAATATTTAAACAAAAACTATTTTCTTAGCACAATTTAAGCTAGTACCAAATTTTCACTATTTTTGTAAGGTCCGCGCCTGTCGAATTTCCCTCAAAAATTCAATTTTCCAAAAATTGCCCAAAATTGTGGAGAAACACTTCTTTTGATGAGGGGAACAAATAATTTAAACAAAAACTATTTTCTTAGCACAATTTAAGATAGTACCAAATTTTCACTATTTTTGTAAGGTCCGCGCCTGTCGAATTTCCCTCAAAATTTCAATTTTCCAAAAATTGCCCAAAATTGTCGAGAAACACTTCTTTTGATGAGGGGAACAAATAATTTAAACAAAAACTATTTTCTTAGCACAATTTAAGATAGTACCAAATTTTCACTATTTTTGTAAGGTCCGCACCTGTCGAATTTCCCTCAAAAATTCAATTTTCCAAAAATTGCCCATAATTGTGGAGAAACACTTCTTTTGATGAGGGGAACAAATAATTTAAACAAAAACTATTTTCTTAGCACAATTTAAGATAGTATCAAATTTTCACTATTTTTGTAAGGTCCGCGCCTGTCGAATTTCCTTCAAAAATTCAATTTTCCAAAAATTGCCCATAATTGTGGAGAAACACTTCTTTTGATGAGGGGAACAAATAATTCAAACAAAAACTATTTTCTTAGCACAATTTAAGATAGTACCAAATTTTCACTATTTTTGTAAGGTCCGCGCCTGTCGAATTTCCCTCAAAAATTCAATTTTCCAAAAATTGCCCAAAATTGTGGAGAAACACTTCTTTTGATGAGGGGAACAAATAATTTAAACAAAAACTATTTTCTTAGCACAATTTAAGATAGTACCAAATATTCACTATTTTTGTAAGGTCCGCACCTGTCGAATTTCCCTCAAAAATTCAATTTTCCATAAATTGCCTAAAATTGTGGAGAAACACTTCTTTTGATGAGGGGAACAAATAATTTAAACAAAAACTATTTTCTTAGCACAATTTAAGATAGTACCAAATTTTCACTATTTTTGTAAGGTCCGCGCCTGTCGAATTTCCCTCAAATATTCAATTTTCCAAAAATTGCCCAAAATTGTGGAGAAACACTTCTTTTGATGAGGGGAACAAATAATTTAAACAAAAACTATTTTCTTAGCACAATTTAAGATAGTACCAAATTTTCACTATTTTTGTAAGGTCCGCACCTGTAGAATTTCCCTCAAAAATTCAATTTTCCAAAAATTGTCTAAAATTGTGGAGAAACACTTTTTTTGATGAGGGGAACAAATAATTTAAACAAAAACTATTTTCTTAGCACAATTTAAGATAGTACCAAATTTTAACTATTTTTGTAAGGTCCGCACCTGTCGAATTTCCATCAAAAATTCAATTTTCCATAAATTGCCTAAAATTGTGGAGAAACACCTCACTTGATGAGGGGAACAAATATTGTAAACAAAAACTATTTTGTTAGCACCATTTAAGATAGAACCAAATTTTCACAATTTTTCTAAGGCTCGCACCTGTCGAATTTCCCTCAAAAATTCAATTTTCCAAAAATTGCCTAAAATTGTGGAGAAACACTTCTTTTGATGAGGGTAACAAATAAGTTAAACAAAAACAATTTTCTTAGCACAATTTAAGATAGTACCAAATTTTTACTATTTTGTTAGGTCCACGTCTGTCAAATTTCCCTCAAAAAATTAATTTTCCAAAAATTGCCTAAAATTGTGGAGAAACACTTCACTTGATGAGGGGAACAAATAATTTAAACAAAAACTATTTTCTTAGCACAATTTAAGATAGTTATAAATTTTACTATTTTTGTAAGGTCTGCGCCTGTCGAATTTCCCTCAAAAATTTAATTTTCCAAAAATTGCCTGAAATTGTGGAGAAACACTTCTTTTGGTGAGGGGAACAAATAATTTAAACAAAAACAATTTTCTTAGCACAATTTAGAATGTACTGAATTTTTACTATTTTTGTAAGGTCTGCGCCTTTCGAATTTCCCTCAAAAATTCAATTTTCCAAAAATGCCTAAAATTGTGGAGAAACGCTTCTTTTGATGAGAGGAACAAATAATTTAAACAAAAACTATTTTCTTAGCACAATTTAAGATAGTACCAAATTTTCACTATTTTTGTAAGGTCTTGGCCTGTTGAATTTCCCTCAAAAATTCGATTTTCCAAAAATTGCCAAAAATTGTGGAAAAACACTTCTTTAGTAAGTAAGTTAGTAAGTAAAGACTTTATTTAACGAGGGTAACAACATTTAGCAAACAATGGTACTAATCTTCCATGAGGCCCTCATATATGATACATGTACAAATATATTTTACAATAATATACAATTTTTACCACACAAAAAAATACAGTATAAATAATACATAGAATATCAAAAGTTCATGATACTGACAGTTTTTGTATTAAGTATATGAAGAAATGGTAGCAAAAACTTTAACATTTCACTATATTTTAAAGCTGAATGTAATCTTCCAACTCATCTCATGAATTAGAAAATAAGAATCAGGTCACTGCAGGTAGTCTATATACTACACATCTGTAAATAGTTTTGGGATTTATAGTTTTCTTTGTTTTTGTTTGTTTTGTCGCTAGTCCTAGTAAACATCTATGGTCATTGCGGGAACCACATTTTTTTCACTGGGCAAGATTGAACAAGCCTATTACAATTCAAATATCTAAAATTTCACAGTAATATTGCAATCTTGTGTCAGCACATGATAAGAGTAGAGTGACATGGACTGGTAACATGGATAACTTTTGGTATTACATGTATATGGCTGATTGCAGGAAAGTTATTGCATATTGGGTAAAATAACCTTTCATCACCCTACTCTTATCATACCAAACTTTATCAATGAAGATGTACAAAAATGATATTTATCATAATTATCAACAATGAAATAAGCAAATAAACAAATAAGAAATAGGAACAAAGTAAAGAATAAGATTATCATTTTCAAAGAGACAAAGATTGAGTGACAAAAACTATTTTCTTAGCACAATTTAAGATAGTACCAAATGTTCACAATCTTTGTAAGGTCCGCGCCTGTCGAATTTTCCTCAAAAATTCAATTTTCCAAAAATTGCCTAAAATTGTGGAGTAACACTTCTTTTGATGAGGGGAACAATTTATTTAAACAAAAACTATTTTCTTAGCACAATTTAAGATAGTACCAAATTTTCACTATTTTGTTAGGTCCGCGCCTGTCGAATTTCCCTCAAAAATTCAATTCTCCAAAAATTGCCTAAAATTGTGGAGAAACACTTCACTTGATGAGGGAACAAATAATTGAAACAAAAACTATTTTTCTTAGCACAATTTAAGATAGTATCAAATTTTCACTATTTTTGTAAGGTCCGCGCCTGTGGAATTTCCCTCAAAAATTTGATTTTCCAAAAATTGCCTAAAATTGTGGAGAAACACTTCTTTTGATGAGGGGAACAAATAATTTCAATACAAATAATCTGAATATACGATACATAGTATAGACAGTGCCAGCCTTTGAAGACTTAAGAGACACTAAAAAACATACATGTATAACTACATTAATCCCTTGTATATCGATGGACTCGTCCATCCTAGTCGGTAGAGGGTTCTCGGGATGGACATATGATAAAATTTCTAAACCAGGTCGTACCTCCGCTCCTGAAGATTTTTAGAATCTCAACAAACCATGCAGACCTTGATGAAATGCTACATTCTGCAATCGTCGCTGGTCATTTGATTGTTGAGCCTGTATGACGTCATCGGATAACGCGTCACCTAAATATCAAATTAAAGTCATTTTCCAACATCGCGCGATCTCTACATAAAGACGCAGTACGTGGCTGTTCATTTTTATAATCATCGCTAAGAAATCAGTGATAATGAGTGAGGCGTTTTTAGCTGACGTCAGTATACTTAATGGTATGTTATACGTATCTGGAGCTACTGTTTCAACATAAGATGATCAATTTGTTTGTTTGTTTTGATGCTTTACATCCCAGTCAACACTTTAAGTCATATCCGGATAAATTCCTGTCTTCCTGGGTTGAACCAGTACTAAACAATGGATTAAGTGTCTTGTTCAAGGACACGACACAATGACTCTGAATGCCGTGAGTCTCGAACAAGCAACCCTTCGTTTGATCCCCAATTTCACACTCTTGCAACTGAGTCAATGTGCTCCGCATGCACTCCGCCGGCGCTGAATCTCGAATTAGCCACCCTACGATCACCAGTCTAACGCTCTACCAACTCCGCACAAGATGACCAAACTTCACTTCTCTGAAGCTACATACATGTAGTGAAACTAGTTAAGATGGGTAAAACTTATTTAGAGAAATTTACATATAAACTACCGGCCTCTTTTGGAGACACTGTGTAGGCCTGATAAGACTGCACATTTGGGGATAAGAAAGCAAGATATAACTAACAGATGTCATTACTTCTCCCAGGTCTCAAGATAAGAGGGTGTAACGAAAAATAATTTTTCATATTTCTCATCCAAAACATGTTCCGGGTACTCATAAAAACCGTCTCAATAAGACGTTTCTTTTGAGCACCAAAAACACATGTTCAAATTGATAGGTAAAAAATTAATAACAAGGTTAAGCCAAAACATCATTATCGAGAAATATGTTAATCTCCATTCTCCATATAAATAGAATGCTTCTTTGGTTAACACAAAACTATGAATGAAAACTTACAGTAATTTCTACCCCTGGGTAAAACTACTCACCCAAATGCATGAATTGTCAGAGCTCCAGCAGAACTATTGATGTAGGGACCCAGATAAGTGCAGTGGTGATAAAATGAGCCTTGGCATGAGATTTCCAACAATGTTGTATGCATGTCGGACTTTGGAGGACATCGACTGTTCGTATCTAATTCTGCCAGGACACTACCTGTATTTTAATCCCTTAGCAGGTGGCAGAGTCACCATAGTAACCATGCATAGCTAAAGGCGTTTTATCCACTGGACTGTTAGAATGTTTTTATAGTGAAACAGATTATCGAAAATTTGTAGCATTACTATTAGAATAGTATGCCAAAATTTTCTGCGCGTGTGCATCGGACATTGATCAGAGTGTACATCAGATATGCATCAAATGAAACAAGCATAAATTAAGTATAGCTTTAATACATTTCATAACAAATTGGATCAAGATGAAAGAAAACCATTTTTTTTTCTTGTACGCGTTGCTCAGTCTACACAACACGTACACAGACACAGTCTGATCATTGCTTGACCAATGTTAATGTAGATAGATCTGCTGTATTTTCGCCAGATTTAAGCCGAACGTTTCCATTTATCAATCGGACGGGTTCATTTCAAATTTTACAGCTGTTGTTGTCGGTTTTTAAATTTTATTGAACTTTAAGAGGAACCATCTGAAAGCGAACAGTGAAGACCCTGATTAAACGGTGCTTTCTAGATAAAATAAAATAATAAACAATCTACGATAGCCAATTCGATCCAAACCACGATGCGTCTCTCGGTGAAGGGTGGAGTTACTGCTTGTATTGCAAACAGCGTGGACCTAGATCAGGCCCGACAAAATCTTGATCCTGATCTTCACATGCGCAAATGTCCCTGATAAGCCCCCATATTGGAACTTATCGCACATGCACAACTGCCCCTGATAAATGCCCATGCTAGCGTAGCCAAAGCCAGAATATCAATTTTCCCCAAACAAAATGGACCCAGATCAGACACGGCAAAATACGCGTCGCAAGAAAATCGCTTTCTTGCATGCTGACGCGTAGATTAGTCTACACAACTTTTGCAGTCTGATCATCGCCCTGGATATTAAATTTATTCAATAGTGTGCGCGAACAGTGAAGACACTGACTAAGCGCCGCATTCTTTGGACGTGCTGTTTCGCAAGTTAAGAGATAGCGAAAAATAAAGGCGATGATCAGACTGCGCAGATGCGTATTCTGTCCTGCACCTTTGCTGTTCGGAGGTAACAAAGTCAGGTTTTCTCGTGACGTGTACACGTAAACTGATCATTTCCACTGTCCACAAATGGGAGTGGTAATCAAAACAATTGAAAACTGTTCATATCACAGTGGAGACACTGATCAAATGTACAAAGGGTTACAGTGCGTCCAAACGGACAGGGAATGATCGTTGTGGCAGCTTTTTCATGCGCTGGTGTGTCAAATGATAAAGTCGTTTTTGACTCGCATATTGTTGCGAAACAAATTTGTTAAGATCTTGTTCAGATCAATTTGAAGTAAATGGGGACAATGACAAACAGTGAAGACCCAGAGGAAATACTGCACAAACGACTTGTCATCGGGGTCTACACTGAATTCTAGGACAAACTCGATCTCCAGAGAAAGAAATGAAATATTTTTATGAAATCCCTCAATATATAAAATTTGGCCGTCCTGACCTAACCATTCAAACTTTATGGACAATTCCATTGATCTATAATCTGGTACTGATCGCACATGCGCAAATGCCACTCATTAACGCACATGTTTGCGTATCCAAAGTGAGATATTCAATGGGATACTTTGACAGTGAAAACACAGGTGGCATTACATCAGAGTCTGCTCTGTTTTCTATGACAATATAGATCTTCAGAGAAAGAAGTGTGGAATATCGAATTTAGTTGTAAAAAAACGTCTACAGCATAGATAACATTTGTAGATATATGTTCGTGCTTATCGAACATGCGCAAATGCCCCTGATAAAAGCTCATGTTGGAGAAGTCAGGATATCAATGCAAAACTGTTACAGTACACTCTAGTGAAAACCGTGTAGATCCAAATCAATTAATCACTTATGCGAAAATATGTTAATACCATATGAGAGCATTAGCATGCATATGCATGCACACGCAGCATTGACATTATTTTATAAGCGTCTTTTTTTCTTTCAATCTTTTTTTTTTAATTTTACCTTTTTCAAAAACAAATTTCAGATATACGATATACCATCTGTTTGGATCCAACTACAATCCCGTTGTCGTGCCCGATCTGGGTCCATTTTGTTTGGGGGAAAAATCACCAGATGACACAAATCACCTCAAGCAACCACACAGCTTGGGGTCCAATATGGCGTGCTGGTTTATTGGTAAATACGGCTTATCCAATGCAATCAGTGAAGACCCGAATGAGGTGCCTGAGTTCTGTGGCGTTTCTTAAAAGTCAAAATAATTTCAAGATTCTGATTGTGATATAACATACTTGTAAATAATGGTGCCAGCCGAATTATAATTATTTATATTACAAAATTAAGGCCGTATTTTCATAATTCATAATTTAAGAAATATATTTTACCCGAATTTCCCACTCTTGGGCCAGCTGGACCAGTCCATTTCTGAACCAAGGGTTGTATGCTGGTATTTATATTTTTTATTTAGATTTTAATAGAACCTTTTATAAGAAACCGTGGAGACAATGATCAGACGCCGAAGAACAATTAAATTAATGATGAACTCTTAAAAGTTTGACCAGTCCATTTCTGAACCAAGGGTTGTATGGTGGTATTTATATTCTTTATTCATATTTTAATATAACCTTATTAAGAAACCGTGGAGACCCTGATCAGACGCCGAAGAACAAAGTTCAAATGTGCTAATGAGTAATAGATACTGACAAGTCGGTTCTTCTTTAGATCATCTTTTCGCAGTTTTTAACACCGAATAGACTCCGCCACGCGCGCGTCGCCAATTCTCACATTTTATAATTGGCAATAAATTGAAGCCATTCAATTAGAACAATGTGTCAATTAACTCTTTGCATGCGGCTATCTAGTTGTCTGCCGTCCCTTCTTAAATGGGCCTATGAAACAATATTTCAATGTTTATCCTTTAATCACAGAAATACCAACACAGTGTCAACGTTTCTCACTCAAATTTGAATCCAGATCCGTTCGACGCTTTTTCGGGCCTGATCTGGATCGACACTGTTTGTACCAAATTCATCGCCACCAGCAAGTGAAGAATCTTAAACAATTTAGGTCAATGGAATTTCCCACTCTTGTCATTTGGGCAAGTCCATTCTGTATTAAGTCGGGCGGTATTTTTATTTATTTATTTAAATTTTAATAGAATATTCTTGATGCAAACAGTGAATACCCTGATCAAGCGCAACTTTATAGAATAAATAAATAAATAAATAAATAAATAAATAAATAAATAAATAAATAAATAAATAAATAAATAGTCTTTGACGCTCAAAAAAGCTGAGTTACAGACACGCGATTACTAACATGTATGTGTGGTCAATACCTGTTGTTACCTTGGATACAGTTGCTAAAAATAGACTATCGTGGAAAGCTTGTGAAAAAAGTCAAGGGGTTGTATCAGGAAAAATTCAAAAGGCTACATCAAATTTTATTTTAATTGTATGAAAAATATACCAATTTGTTCGCAATTGAACTGAGCATAGTGTCCCGTTTGCACAGGGAAAATATATTGAATACTTTATTAACTATGATCGAAAAGCTACCAATGAGCTGATCTCAAAAAGCCTGTTTTACTATATAATTTAATCATTCTTAGGGTTCTATCAAAAACCATCAAAAAGGACGAAGAGTTTGTAGAGGGAAATTCATAAAAAATATACCAGAATTATCGCAAGATATTTAGGTAAAACATTTGTTTGCACAGGAATTCTGCTTTTATAATTTCAAAAGATATAGTATAAAAACTAACACCTTCCATTATAATTCCCTATTACCGCTTCAGCGCACTGCAGCTACCTGGATGTCCGTTAAAGTCCCGTATGTGAGACCAGCAAAGGCTAAGACCAGCCTGCGCATACCTTCAGTCTGATCAGAGCCAATACTAGTCGCTTGAATATTCTAGGAGTGTTAAGATACTGGCTACACATCATTTGGAGTGTCAAAGCTTAAAAGGAGCTGCACAGGCTCGTCTAAGTCTACACTTGTCAAAAGGCCACATTGTTGGAAATTTCATGCCGCGGCTCAAATGCATTTAACTTTTCAAGACCAGAAACACCCGAAGGGAGTTTTTAGCAAATAGTGAAGACCCAGATGAAATGCAGCATAATGCTGCATTTCATCAGTGTCTACACTGTTTGCTAAGACTAAAGCAATCCTCATTGAAAAAAAAATACAATATTGATATGGAAATTTAAACCTGTGACCCCTCAATGATATATACAATGGACCATCCGGTGTGTATTGTATAAAACCAGAAAGGAAGAATCGAATGGTTTTGTTTTGATTGTTTATTTTAATTCTTTACGTCCCATCAACAATCTTTCAGTTAAACAGGGACGGGTCTTTCTAGGTTGAACCAGTACTAAGCTAGGATAAATGTGTCTTGTTCAAGGAGCACAACGCAGTGACGCCGGTGAGGCTCGGACCCGCGACCTCTCAGTCTCGAGTCAAGCACTCTACCACTGGGCCATTGCGCCCCCTTTGGCAAACGGCGAAGACCCAGATGAAATGCAGCATAATGCTGCATTACATCAGGGTCTACACTGTTTGCTAAGACTAAAACAATCTTCATTGAAAAATACAATATTGGTTTGGAAATTTAAAGCTGTGACCCCTCAATATAGACAATGCGCCATCCCAAGTGTATTGTATAAAACCAGATAGGAAGAATCCATTGATACAGAAAGGGTTTGATTGATGATACAGACACATTTTTGCGACACATATTTGAAGCATATATGTTCAGATATGTAAACGTTTTGAGCATAAAAATGTACTTATTTTCTTACCCAATATTTGACATGTTCTTTAGGTGCTCACGAGAACCATCTCTTTGGGACAGTTCTTTTGTGTACAGGTGGTAGAGCGAAAATATTTAACCTGTCCCAGCCGGGAATCGAACCCAGGTCGCTGGATCTACAGGCAAACGCTCACCCACGTCGCTGTAAAAGCCGGCTTCGAACCACCGCAAGGCGGTAGAAGTGTGCCATATACCTAGCCCGTGACATTCTCAGTTTCAGGCCATAGAGAATTGTTTCTAATGAGACTCGGGGAAATACTGCCGGGGTCTAGGGTGGGTTATTTACGATGGGCGCCATTGTCGTAGAGCGATAATATTTTACCTGTCAGAGCCGGGATTCGAACCAAGATCGCTGGACCTACATGCAAACACTCTACCACGTCGCTTTAAAAGCCGGCTTCTACCGCAAAGCAGTAGAAGTGTATCATATACATAGCCCGGTGACATCCACACAACATTTGCTTTGGTTGAGAAATAAGAAGAAAAAAAATCAATGACGCATTCCTATCTATAGGCTTGCAAATGAAGTCAACACATTGTCTCTATAGGCAAAATTTAGAATTTCTTAACACTTTACTTGGCAGTAATGTCTGCTGACATGCGCGGATCCAGAGGGGGGGGGGGCGTGGAAAATCACAAAAATATATCGAGTTTCCTAGCAATACTGGTCCGGACCCCCTTAACAATCACAAAACTACGAAGCCAGCATTCAATGTAGGGCCATCATCGGCACGCCAGCGAAACGCCATTTTAATGGCGTTGCGCTGGCGGGCCAATGTTGGCCCATTTATAGCGGTATTTGGATCCTCTATCCGCTCATAAACTAAAAAAACACAACAAAAAACGACATCAAATTTGGACCCCCTCTGACAGAACTTTCTGGATCCGCGCATGGCTGATAACCACTGCTACAAATAGAACTATGGCCCGGCTTAACAGGGAAGTTGTGGTTCTTGATCACCTAGATAATCGATAAGTCAATTGTCCCCCTTACACCGCGGCGACTATATCGCGAAATCGATTGTATCTGAGTCCAGGTATCCATGATATTAGTCTGGCATTGAGTGTATAGTATTTGCTGTATAGTTTTGTGTGCTGACGAAAGAGGTCTAAGAGGGTACCCAATTTCATTTATGTTACATAAATAGTTCAAATTGGAGTATGCATGCTCAACTAATTGAAATCAAGAAAAATATTTTTCACCTCCAAACGTAAAACATGTTTGTCCACTATTCGTGTGTTCTGAATTGAGTACATGAGCACTTGAGTACTGAATTTACTGGATAAGCAGGATAATAAATTATCATTAACAATTAATCAACGGTCTAATTAACGAAGATATTCTTATTTTTTTACCACAAAAATTATATGTTTTGCTCTTAGTAACATTTCCTTCCATATTTTATTGGATTTGGAACTTTAATATGTCCCCTTTAATGTTCAGAAAACATAATATGGGCCTCGATGTGAGAAAACTGTCTTGCGGGGTTTCGCAAACAACAAATGCGCAGACCAGCCTGCGCATCCGCGGTGATTTAGAAATAACACAGCTTCACCAAACAAGGCCGTCGGCGGCGGTATGGTCAAATGTGCTTATTTGGTCTGGTCTGGTCATTTTTTCAGTTTCCTCTAGACTTTTTAATGCGGTGTTTTTTCATGTTTACCCGTATCAGTATTGTAGATGCGCAGCTTGATTTGGGTCTTCTCTCGGCATAGGTCTTGATAAGAGAAAATCCAGCATAATATTGTTCCAACATTTTAGCGTTTGCTTAGAGCGCTCAAAAGAACCGTCTCATTGAGACCATTCTTTGAGTACACGTACCCACAGTATTTTCATGTTCAGGTTGAAAAACTGAGAGTGGGTAAGCGGATAATTACTCAGGCTTAATTAATCAAAAATAATCAGCAAACGAATTATCAGAAATGTGGTGAGCTCGATCTTTATCTGGATCCACACTGTACACTTTTTTCGAAAATAAAATCAGCCGACATCTGTAAAGACTCGGACTGGGTCCGAGGTAAAGAACATTGAGTTTGACAAAAAGTGTCTGATCAGCGTCTTCGCTTCAAGTTAAAAAACATAATAAAGGATTATAACGCAGTCAAAATAAATGAGAACAGTCGCTTTAGGCCAAATCCTTATCAACTATTTTCACACTTTTAACGCAGATGAGCGAACTCCCACTGAGTTCCCGCTGCGTCAATAAGATGACCACATCATAAAACGACTGCATGATTTTATGTTTCTGCTCTCCAACAGCGAACATTAATGGAACAGGCCAGTCTGTGCATATATTACATGCTCATCGCAGTTTCTTGTGTTCACTGCTCAGATACTACTGTTAAGCATGAATTCTCGGAACAACATATGCGCATAGTAAATCATCAGCGCAGTCTGATCAGTCCCATTGCTGTTTACGGTTGAAATTATAAATTGTTTTTGGTCAGGTCTGGTTCTTACTGGTCCCGATCAGCTCGGTGTGAAGAGATTTGTTTAAATCTGTGTATTTTGGGAATTTTTAACTGATAGATATGGAACGCAAACAGCAATGGATCAGGCCTGACCGCGCTGTGCCATCTCACCCGAACCTTTGCTGTTCGTTCAAGTTTAACCATCTCCGGAAAAATTAAATGGCATCACTTAAAACTTAAGTATTAGTTTACAATTTATTTAAATGTTCAATTCTTACAAAAATACAGGCACGGAGAGACATCTTGTTATAAAGTATCTGGATCTACACTGTTGATTTTGCTTCATTTTAGTACACTTCGTCATAATATATGCATGTCTTTTACTGTAATTGCAAAGCCTAAACATTAGTAGAATTCAAACGACACCATTTGCGCAGTCTGAGCATCTACCCATGAAGTGACAGTTTTGGTAGTATGACCGAAAAAGGTTGTTATACTGAACAGTAAAGACCCTGACGAGACGCCGCATGACAAAACTAGTAAGAAGGGTGTACAGAACACGAACACTGTGATCAGCCTGGGTATCTGATACACACCATTTTATTTATGCATAAGTTTTTAGTAGAATGCCAAGGCTTCCACACAGGACACTTTATGCAGAGTCGTTTAATCGGTAAAAACCCTAAAATCAGTATTTTATGACCGAGATAAGACCTTAGCCCGAGGGATTATCTGACACCTAGGATTATCGCATATCCCGTTATGAACGTCTCAAAATCGTTTCTCACCAGAGGCACACCGAATAGGTGGCAATCGAAAACGCTCTTAACAATCGACAGACGCGGATCAAAAACTGATAGAAAAGGAGTTTTAAATTGCCATTTGTCACCATTTGGGCCACGATTAGCAATCGAAAACTCTGGTTCTAAATATTTTGATCTTCGTTCGCCGATTATATAAGTGTAATCGATTGCCGCCTATCCGGTGTGAGAATGAAGTACGAATATACTGCCAGATGAAAGTCTTCGAATAAATTTAGGCATTAATAATAATAATAATAATAATAATAACAAAATAAGTACTATTATTATAAAAATAATAATTGTTATATTTAAAATAAAAAATAAATTGAAGCAACTTGTAATAAAATGATTTTTATTTCGGTGTGATAAGTTATGGTAATGTTATTTTCTAACAATTTCCTTTAAGATTTTTTTTCAGTATCTTGTCTCCCATTCAGCTAAGTTTTCCCCTTAAATTTCTATTTAAAAATGATGTTAGGTTTCTCGACATTATCCGCATATTGAATAGTGCGGAAGCATAATAGACACAAACTATGAGAACATAGTCATTTTCTCCGCCCTTTCAAGAAGGCGCTTAAACTCAATTTTCAACCTAAAAATGACAGAACTAAAATTTATTTTATTTCTATGAAACTTATATGGTTGATATCGTTGGGTGATCGAGATACCATTTATAACTTATAAAACATCGAGAAAATATCAGAACATGATTATTTTTGGGTCATAAAAGGCTCACCAAGGGCATTTGCAGTCAGTTTACATAGAAATGAATGGGATTTTACCAGTCAAAAAGATGAACAATTTGACAAAACTAAATATTAAGTTATTTCGTATTTGTTTATATCATTATAAAGATAAAACATTAGATTTTCTTTTGATAACTTATAAAATAATGGCAGCTTAATAATAAGTTAGTTATTAATAATTTATTTAAAGGGTTGCATACTTTTCTGTGTAATTCATGCCACAGTTTTCAACAGGTAAGTTACGGGAGTGGTCAATATTCAAGGGAGATAATCGGGGAGATAAAACCGATAACAGCTAATATTGTCCCATATGTAACAGTTTGCAGCCCCATTCTACTGTACTTCGTCCCGTCCCGTCGAGTTGCCCCGTACCAAAACCATGGGACGCAATGACACCTATCCCATATCTTCCCCGTCCCGTCGGAGCAATTATACTATCATGTCATTTTGTGTCGTCACGTCGTCAGATTCTACCAGCTGTACTGTCCCGACCCTAACAACAGTAGAATCTCTAGATTCTTGAGGTCCATTTCGAACTAGCAGTAGTTCGAATTATAGGGAGGGAGACATAAAATATATAATCCCCCAAAATAATTATTATCAGTTGTTTTTTCTACCAAAACATAAGTTTTGGGCGCGTAAAAGAAACGTCTCATTGCGGTTTCTATTACGCACCGAAGGCATAATTATGTTATTATAGACAATTAAGATAGATCACGAACATGTCCTATTCTCTGAATCCAGTGTGTTCTAAATTTATTTCCAGTAAGCGAGTATTTAGAAAAATCGAATTTCGAATTTTCGAGGTTTGATTGGACAATGCCATGTAACAATTTAAATAAATACTCTGTCGCTCCATTTGGTATATTATTCAAAGGAATCAGCTAGATTTGTCCCGCGGTTTAATGGCAGAAAACATGGTACATCCCGAACAATTCGTCTCGTCCTGCCAAAACGTAAGTGAGAATGACCGATGACCAGGAAATGCCACAATCACAGACTGCAGCCAACGGAAGATACACAGAACATAAACAGTCACAAATTAATCAAATCTTTAAGGTCTAGAAACCTCTAAACGCGTACTTTGGCAAACAGTGATGACCCTGATGAAATGCCGCATTATGTGGCATTTCATCAGGGTCTTAACTGTTTACTCAGACAAAAACTATCATCAGAGAAAGGAATACAATAATTATTGGAAATTATAACCTGTGTCTCCCAATATATACAATGGACCATCCTGACTTGACTCAGGCTGACTGAATCAAGCTTTATGGGAAATCCATTGGTGCACAAGGGTTTACCTTTAAAGCGCCACCTATAATTTGCAGCAGACGACACTTTCAATTTTTGCTGCTGTTTCAAATATGACAAATAAGGCTCGATATTTCATGTGCATTGTCTGCTGGCAGAAATTCTCATGTAATATCATACCTTATTTTTGTCGAAAATTGGGAAAGATTTCGCAAAATTAGTCGTCTGCTGCATTTGTGATTGGCGCTTTAAGGGTTAAAGCAGCGGACGATAGGGACAGACTACATGTACAGACTGCTGGCGGTTTTCCTAAACGTATGCATTGAAGGGAGCAGTCTTTGGTCTTATAATTGATATTTCTTGGATTGACGTTGTCTAATACTATCGTCCGCTGATAACCTTTTCAGACATTTTATTCCAAAATCTTGTCGGGCCTGATCTGGGTCCCAACTGTTTGCAAGTTTATCACAAACAAGTAAACAAAGAGTTAAAGTACGCGTGGTTTTTGGAAAGGTGATTTTTTATTGATTCAGCATTTATACCGGGACTGGGGGGAATGGAGGAGGGGTGACATCCACTTAAAAATTGTGGGTAGAGACCTGCCTATTGTTTGAGCTGTTCGTGTTTCATTACTAAAAAGCTTGGAAGGGTTTCAAATCCGTCTGAAATGGGCTTCATGCATATCAGAAAAGAGGGGAAAGGGGTTCCCCAACCCATATCCCGCCCACAATTGACAATTAAGATCCTCGAAACAGCCTAAGGTATATTTTCATGGCCAACTAACCCCCAATATATCCTCTTAAGTAGCCGATGTAAATCCAGATCAGCTGGTTTTAACGAAGCCGTTTGATGAGGATCTGCATTGATTTCCATGCAACCTCACAATTTACTGTTTTCACGGCATTCATTTGTATTGCCGACGACGCTTTATCTGTATTTAAGAGCAGACTTTCCTGTATTTTCGCAAGGTTCAAGCGATGTACATGCTAGACTTGATTTCGGATATCTGTTCCACATCATGGATACGATTTTCCCCAATTGCAGACAAGCCACCCAGTTGTCGGACACTCGGTCAATAACTTAGTACAGTTGTAAGCCGTCTGCTCCCGTTGAGGGACATTGCGGTTTAATATTCAGCGAAATGAAATCAGCTCAAGAAATAAGATGTGCAAAAAAGAACCTTATTACCAAAACCCGCATAACCAAGAGCACATGCACAGGCTTTTTACGTCATTTGTTTTTCGAATTAAACTGTTTTGAAAAAAATAATTCAGGAAAAAACAGTTTGGATCCGGGTCAGGCCGGGGGTCAGGCCGTCGTTTTCTCAGGCCTGATCTGGGTCCAAAATGTTTGAAAAGGTTATCAGCAGACGACACTATTAGGTAAAGCCTTATGCGATAAGGGATACTAAGGGGTCGCGCACCTAAGCATTAGACACTCGTATTTATACGGCCCTTTATAATGTTACTGTCTCTATAATATTTCCCAATCTACAACAGATTTAAGGACCACACTGGTCTGTTATTACACATAGTTACTGGAAACAACGTTTATGTTTCGTAAATGTAACGTAAAGACTATGAAAAAAAGCAGCGGCGGAAAGTTGTTATATCGAGTCCTAATAGCACATTCAGCTACATGTATTAATCTACACAAAATGCTAAGGGTTTCAATTATGCCAATACTCTTACAGACCCCGCTCATTATGAATGAATATTTGGAATATCTATAGGAACTTCCTTGTTGTGGGGTTGCAAGGACCGCGTTATCTACAGATGCTAGTTTCATTATGCGAACATGGGACTGAAAAATAGTTGACCATATATAAATTTGCTTGCAAAACAAATGAGCCGCGACATGAGATTTCCAACATTGTGATATGTGCGACCAGCAATGGCTGAGACCAGCCTGCGCATACGCGCAGACTGATCAGAGCCTTTGCTAGCTGCTTGAATATTTAATGAATGTTAAGCTACTGGCCGAACAGCATTTGGAGTTTCTAAGCTTAAAAGAAGGCTACACAGGCTCCTCTGAATCTACACTAGTCAAAATACCACATAGTTGGAAATCACGTGTCGCGGCTCAAATGTATGATAATACAGGATTGTAGGACCTGCAGAAGGTGGCGCAACACTAGTAGTATTGATGTGATGCTCGATGAGCTGCAATGGCCAAATCTGGAGGCCCGAAGGGATCAGCCCTCTCTGCTTTTCTTCCACAAGATTCATTGTGCGACTATGTCTATTGACAAAGACAAGACTAGTACTTGACCCTGTCTCGGAGTACAAGATCTACCAGGTCATCAAACAACTCATAGTATTACAGGCCCCAGACTTATAGTGATGCCCTGAAGTTTTCCTTTTTTCCCAAGGACTATTCCTCATTGGAGTCGTCTGGCTCCATCTGTGGTCGCAGCAGAGACCGCAGAGGAGTGTAGATCGCTCATTTAAATGATTCAGGTGGATTTTTTCTTCAAAGTTTCTAAATTACACCTACCTCTGATAATGATCATAATCTGAGCATTCTAATCAGAGTATCGAAAGAAAGAAAAAAAATGTTGATGATTTATTGCTACAAAGACGATGACAACGATCTCATGATAACGACTCAATCATCTTCCGTTTCATTTAGAAAGTGACGAAAATCATTAACACACGCAAGAAAATACAATTGAGCGGCATTTTTTTTCTTGGTGGGGGGATGGGGTGAGGGTTATTTATGTATTGACGAATAAGGGATCCATGACATTTGGTCGAAAACTATTTCGTCGAAACGACGTTTGGGCGAATGCAACATTTGGTCGATACGACGTCGCCGACTACTACGTTTGGTCGACTACGACAATTGGTCGAAAATTCGCCGAATAACGTCGACATTTGGTCGAAAACTAGTTTGCATAGAAAAAAAATAAATTGTTTACTTTAACGGTTCTCACATCTCCAATATATTTTCACGCCAGTATCAGTATCAGGCCAGAATTTTTTTATTAGTTGATTTACGGGAATTTTTTTTATTTAGGGTCGGGGGGACGAAAAAAAAATAAAAGAAAAAAGCTCTGAAAATGACCAGTTAACTGGTCATTTTCAGAACTTTTTTTTCAGAGAAATTTTTTTTTTATCTCCAGAAAAAAACAGTAAAGCTAGTGAGGTAAACCAACAGTCTGTATTAAATCTTTATGTTTGTCATCATTTTCCTAAAAATCTGGACAGGACAATCACTTTTAACAGTCTCTGTCTCAAAATTACACAGACCGAACCTCAAAAATATATTATTTTTTTTCAACTAAACAAATAACATTTAGAGTCGGCGGATAAAATAAAAAAAATAATTTTTGAAATAAAATTTTATTTTTTTTTACTTTCCAGGAAATTACAGTAGGAGGTTTGTAAATCAAATAATAAAAAAATTCTGGCCTTAGTATTTCTGTCTTTCGTGTCCTGAGAGCCCTTATATTCCACTTTTTGGGCCCGCCTACTGCTAGTGAAAAATGATGGTGCATCCATTTCGTATAACTAATCAACACACTAGTCTAATGACTAGTCCGACAACAGAAAGAAAGAATGAACATTCAATCATCTCATGAGTTCTACTTACCTTTAAAATATTTCACTCAAAGATTGATAAGAGATATACTCAAACAAAAAAGATACGTCCGATTTTCATGGTACTACATCTTTTGATCCAATTAAGATGTCTTGGCAAAAAATATACCAAACTGTTTATCAAACGTCCGACGCACAAAAGTTGGTAATTATTTGATTGTATCTTCTTATCTGGAAGAGTTATTGAACCTTAAGTGAAAACAGCTCATTCCACTATCATCAGCAAGTTGATCATCAAAACGTGACACATTTTACGTTAAATGGCAACCAGGAACGTCCAACGATGAAAAAACATCTAAAAATTCCAAATGTGCTTATTAAACGAGCGGCATTGCAATTCAAAATCGTTAATTTACGAAGTTAATTGAAATTACCTCCATTTGCATTAAACAAATAACAATTTAAGAACCTCCGATTCTCCTTATATTAACATTATTTTTACGGCGTTTTTGCTTTAATTTGCTGTGCTTGTGTATGACAAAGATTACACAAAGGATAAAAATAAAAAAAACATGGCTGATGCCGGCCATCACATGTTTACTAAATCTGTATTGTATACCCCACCCTTACTGAAAAAAAAACGCACGTGAATTTCCAGAAGCAATTGTTTTAATGCTGATTAGTCTTAATCAATGTTAAAATGCTTGTGATGACGAAAAAGAAATTCAAATTTGACCGACTCTGTTTGATATCAAAATGCTGGACCAAAAATGAATTTTCTGAGTGTCTTCACCCACGCTCTTGGCCGATGTTTTGGGACGTCAGAGTATGTTACAGATTAATGGTTGTGGTTGTAAAAGCAATGCATACAGCTAACATGCATAACATCTTACTAGACAGTTTGCTCAGTGATGTTTAATGTGCTTGAACTGTTCGGAATTATGATGGACACACAAGCTATTTATGTTGCGACTTTTGATTTTAAGGGTACTCGTGTTCTCTGAGTTGCCAGCGGCTCTACTGGTTATCAAATGAATTTCGTTTAGGTGCATAACGTTACTAAATGATATCAGTTTGTAATGTAAAAGAATGAATGAAATGCGTTCATACATTAAGAACTGGCAGACATAAACGTCAAGCGGACATAACTTTATTGTTTCAGTATATTACAATCTATGCTTGATAAGACATCTTAACGTCAAGCAGTAATTAGAATGCTCAAATCTACAATAATAAACAGGCTAGTGTGTATAATTGGCACATCTAGAGGGCTGTTCCTAGCAACCCCACTTCCCTACCATCCCTATTCAAACCAACAAAATGACTGAGCAAAGACACAGGTCAGCCGGAACATTCGCCCAGTCTGATAAGTATTACATGTAACTCGGCACTCAGTGGGTAACTAAGTAACCAAGTTTTTTCCCATGAGGACAGTGATAAGGCGAATACTCTGACCAGACTGAGCTGATATATAGGCAGATGCGAGCCTTCTCTGAGATGCACAGCCACGTTGTTGCTAAGTATGGCCACTCAAAAAAGCCAAAACAAAGATATTAGTGACAAAAGGTAGCTAAATAAAGGTCGAAAGTATTGCAGAATTCCCCCCTTGGAGCATCATGTAATTTTTTTTTCACCTGCATTAAACGATAATTGGTCTTGAAAAGCAGTTTTTGGTCTCAATGAGGGTGGCCGTTTTACACAGGTTTTGCTATATTCTCTTAGTAAGCCTCAAATGATCTACAAATAACATATCTGGAGCTATTCTTTCAATATAGGCTTATCTGAAGCTGCGTAGGTGAGCATTCATATGGAGAATACTGACCTCCATTTTTAGTTCCGTGTAGACCTGATCAGACTGCACATGCGCGGATCCAAAGTGATGTCAGAGGGGTCCCACTTTGAAGTTTTTTGTTGATGAGGAGGAGAGGTTCCAAATACCACTTTAAGCGGGTCATCATCGGCCCGCTAGCAAATCGCCATGGCCTTTCGCTGGCGTGCCGATGATGACCCGACATTGAAAGCTGGCTTAGTAGCTTTGTGATTTTTCAGGAGGTCCACCCCAGTACTGCTAAGAAACCCTATATGTTTGTGATTTCTCAGGGGAGGCGGACCACCTGCCCCCTCCATCCTCTGGATCCGCGCATGCTGCACATTTGGGGAGAAGAAAGTAAGATGTAACTTACAGGTGGCGTAGCTCCTTTACCAGGCCTCCAGATAAGAGTGCGTAAACGAAATTATATTTCATATTTCTCAACCAAAACATATGTTCTGGGTACTCAAAAGAAACGTCTTTATGAAAACGGATATTTTTTCATGTTTATCAACCAAATCATATGTTATAGGTACTAAAAGAACCGTCTTAATGAGGCGGTTCTTTTGAGCACCAAAACACATGTTCAAATTGAAGGATTAGAAATCAAAATAACAAGGTTACGCTAAACATTCTTATCTGGATCATTGTTAAACCTCCTTTCTCTATATAACAGAATACGTCCTTGTAGAACACAAAACTAAGAATGGAAACTAAAATTTCTGGTTCACTCATTTCTACCCCGGGTAAAACTACTCACCCCTACTGCACGAGTTGTCAGAGCACCAGCAGAATGATTGAGAGACAACTCAAGATACATGGACCCAGATATGTACAATGGTGATAAAATGCATTAATCCTAACACTTTGAAGCCCAGAAACCCCTTAAGTGGTATTCTGGCAAACAGTGAAGACTCAGATGAAATACAGCTTAATTCTGCACTTCATCAGAGTCTGCACTGTTCGCTACATGTATGACTAAATTACTCTTCATAGAAAAAATAAAAATAGCAAAATTTCTTTTTGTAAAACAAAACCTGTGGCCCCTCTTTACAACAATGAACCAGCCCAAGTCAGTGGCGGATGCAGAGGGGGTTCGCTTGAGCCCCCCTCCCCGCCCCCATTTTTAAATACCCTATGAAAATGATACTATTTGGTCTCAGGCCAAATCATTTCATTTCATGGGATGTTTAAGACAAAATGAGATAGAATCAGCAAACCGAGCCCCCACATACACACACACCTTTATACATATGACCCCCCCCTTTCTAGAAATCCCCGATCCGCCCATGCAAGCGTATTGTATGAGACCAGAAAGGAAGAGTCCATGGTACAGGAAGGGTTTATTTGATGATACTGGCACATTTATGTGACAAATGCAGATAAGTAAAACCTTTTGAGCGTAAAAGTTTGATTATTTTCAAATCCAATGTTCTAAAAATGCATTTATCATATGACGTCGCGTCTGGGAGTGAAATAACGCCATGCAATAAAATCTGTAAACCACTAGTGGTTTATCGATTTACGGGAAACGTTATTACGTCCATAACAACGTTGCGTACATGATGACAAAATCATAACGTTTTTAAGCCAGAAATGAGATTTCAAGGTTTTTGTCATATGATAAATAGAATCTAACATTCGTGCTCTTGTATTATTGAATTTATTAAACTCGTTGCGAAAAAGAGATAAAATGCTCGGCAAGCCTCGCATTTTATCTCTTTTCCCCAACTCGTTTAATAAATTCAATAAAACATGAGCACTCATGTAAGATCCTCTATATCCAATATTCTAAAAATGCATGTCTTTTGGTGCTCAAAAGAAGCGTCTTATTATGGAACACACGAGCCTGAAAAACTCGCCCTGTCCTGCAGTTGTACCATGAGCATATCAAGAAAATTCCGTCAGGGGTAGGAGAGCATGCGCGGATCCAGAGGGGATGGGGTGTCCGGATCCCCTTTGTTTGTTTGTTTGATTTCATTATTTATGTCCCATCAACAACCTATCAGTTAAACAGGGACGGTTCTTCCTGGGTTGAACCAGTTCTAGGCTAGGATAAATGACCCCCCTGAGAAATGACAAAGCTATAGGGTTTTCAGCAAAACTGGTCTTAAATTCCCTGAAATATCACAGAGCTACCAAGCTAGCATTCGCCCGCAAGCAAATAGGCATTCCAGTGGTATTTCGCTAGCGGGCCGATGATGGCCCGCTTTTAGTGGCATTTGGATCCTCTCTCGCCTCATAAACTTTGTTTGTTTGTTTGCTTGTTTCCATTCTTTACGTCCCAGTTAAACAGGGACGGGTCTTCCTGGGTTGAACCTGTACTAAGCTGGGATAAATGTGCCTTGCTCAAGGACTACAACGCAGTGACGACGTTGAGGCCAGCTCGAACCCGCGGCCCCTCGGTCTCGAGTCAAGCACTGTACTACAGAGCCACTGCGCTCCCTCCCCCTCATTAGCTAAAAACGTATTTCATAAAGGGCGGTGCGAACCTCACACCATGAGGAGAACACGCCTTAATTCTGTAAACAACATTTTTCATCTTACCAATATGCATATCTTATGTAACTGAACTAATTAGCACCTACAGGCTGCTGCAATATTTACCTGTAGGGACTACTTTTTAGCAACCTGTAGACTTGCTTGTTATCAGGTAGTACATATTCCAGCAAAAAAATCAATAACAAATGGCTCAGACGAGTATGCGCATTTGAGCAGGCTCACCAGAGCCATTGCAACTCCCATTCAAAACATAAACTTGCATTTAGAAGACGAAGACACACAATGGTTTTTATGGCCGTTTTTATTGTATGTGCGAGCAACGAAAGCTCAGAGTCTGCGCATCACAGCAGTCTCGCCAGTGCCTCTGCAATGTAAGTACATTTAGGAGACGTAGACACGCAATTGTTCACTGCATTTTTTTGAGCCATGATAGCATAACACGAGTTCTACAGGTTTTCACTGGAATAAGCAAACGAACCCCACCCCTCCAGGAAAAAGTTGGATCTACCCAGAATAAAGTTGACCCCCACCTCTGGAACTTTGAAAAGTATTGTTTTCCTTGAAATTGGACCCCTCTGTAAAATAGTTAGACTAAAAAAAGAAAAAAAGTCAATTGTTGTGTCAGTATGTCCAGGACCCCCACCCCCTGACGATAATTCCTGGATCCGCCCACCAATGTGATCTGAGTCTTAACTGTTCGTACACGTAAGTCATTTCGTCGCCTCAAAAAAGTTATCTTCTCATGCGCGGATCCAGAAAGTTTTGCCAGAGGGGTACAACTTTAAGGGGTTTTTTTTGGTTTTTTTTTTAGTTGTTGAGAGGAGAGAGGATCCAAATACCACAATACGCGGGCCAACATCGGCCCGCCAGCGAAACGTTTCGCGTGCGTGCCGCTAGTGGCCCAACATTTAATGCTGCTTTTTCAGGGGATCCGCACCACTATTGTTATATGTCTGTGATTTTTCAGGGTGGGGGGGGTCCGGACCACCTCCCCCCCTACCCGCCCCTCTGGATCCGCACATGCTTCTTACCTGGAAATGATTTACAAACTTATCCATTAATCCGTAACTGATTACTTTTCCATCAAACAACGTGTTTTCTCTTATTCTCGGAAAAACATATTCTGGTATTTATGTCGACACTATAAAATTGGTTTTGACATTCGATCGACGTCATTCGAAAAAAGAAGAAATGGACGACCGAAGATCGTAAACGTCTGACATTGTACCCTCAAATCTGCTCGATAGAATCGCCTTGGAGAGGCGTTTCTTAGGAGTGCCAACAACACAGAAATAAGTTTGAAATGACCTTTGATGTCAGTAGTTAAAATAGTCTTTGTCGGCTTCAAACTTCAAAGCTAATAAATGACATGTATAAACTGAACGTGGCAAAATGCAGTGATGGAATAACGGACATTGTTATATACCTAATGAGTGTTTACTATAGAAACTTGACGTGTTTCAATCGCTGACAGATGTACGTTTCATCTAAATTTAACGTGTCGCATTGCGGCTGATCGTTGACCAATCACTGGCCGCGGGCTTCAATCCCATTAATACACGGCAGCAGAGGGCTGCAATGCCATTACATTACAGCCCGCTCAAGCACATCGTCTGCATCTAGCTAAGATGGCGGCTCTTTCATCAAGTTCATTTACGGAAGATTTTTCCTCGGATTCTGACTTAGATGAAAACAAATTGGACCGTTTGGTTACAGATCAAGTACCACAAAATACACAGAATTCTACTCGCTGGGCTGTAAAGGCGTTTGAAGGTAAATTGAAATTCATTTATTTATTTTCAAACAAATTACCTTTTATTTGCAGGTTCTGGTTTAAATATTACATGTATACTGTGAACTCGCATGTGCGGTTCCAGGGGAGGGGGAAGGAGGTCCGGACCACCCTCCTCCCCTGTAAAATCACAAAAGTATAGGGTTTCTTGGAATTATACGTCCGAATCCCCTAAAATTCACAAAGTTACCAAGCCAGCATTCAGTGTATGGACATCATCGAAGAGGGGGGAGGGGGGGCAGGTGGTCCGGACACCCCCTCCTGTAAAATCTCAAAAATATAGTGTTTCTTGGCAATATACGTCCGAATCCCCTAAAATTCACAAAGTTACCATGCCAGCATTCATCAGCGCGCCAGCGCAACGCAATTTAAATAACGTTTTGCTGGCGGGCCGATGATGACCCACTTTTTTATATTTAGCTCTTGTCTCCCTCATTTTAAAAAATGGACTCACCCTGGCAAAACTTTCTGGACCCGCGCAATACTCGGTGGGTCCGAGGTTTAGATAAGTACTAATTTTAGCTTAAAATTGTGAATATTTTCTTACCTGTCAATTTAACATGTGTTTTGGATGCTAAAAAGATCCGTCTCATTGAGACGCTTCTTTTAAGTATCCACAATACATGTATGTTGTGTTGAAAAATAAGGAAAATATTTTTTGGTACGCACTCTCAACTTAAGGCCTGAAATCTTACCTAAATTTTATTTTTTATCCTTTCAGAGTGGCAGATGAAACGGCATCTAGATATCAACTTGAATGAGATCGAGTCCCAGCAGTTCGGCATCTACCTTAGAAAGTTTTATGCTGAAGTACGTACGAAGTGTGGAAAGGCATTGTCCCCTTCGGCAATGCGATGTCTTCGGGCCGGATTGTACAGATACATAACAGGACCCCCGGTGTCCAGACCAATGAACATTCTTGTCGACAAGGAGTTCTTGCAGGCAAATAAGATGTTTGAGTCCCGTTGTAAAAGTTACGTGCGTGAAGGAAATCCGAAGCCCAAACACTACCCCACTATTGAAGAGGGTGACATGAAGAAAATAATGACCTATCTCAAGCCCTACGAATCTCCAACAAAACTTGTACAATACGTGTGGTTCATGCTTGGATTTAATTTAGCTAGACGCGGTCGAGAAGGCTGGACCAACATGACAAAATCTACATTTGAATTTAAATATGACGACAGCGAAGAGGAATATTTAACCATGAGTGCTTCCGAATCCACCAAGAACTGGCAAGGTGGATCTTCCTCAAACATGTGGGATTATTCTGATGTACGTATTCATGCTTCAAATAAACTGGACCCTACAAAAAACTTCTTAGCTGTGTACAGATTCTATTTGTCAAAATTAAGCCCAGACTGTGACAGATTATTTCAGCGTCCAAAGGGTAAAAACTGGTCCCACGATGGTCTGTGGTTTGACAAGGCCCCGATCGGCAAAAACACTATCGGTCACATGTTATCATCTATCTCAAAATCTGCCGGGACCTCCATTGTTTACACTAACCATTCAGTGCGTGCAACGGCTATCACAGCAATGTATCAAGCCGGTATTGACAGATCCCATATTTGTAGGATAACTAAACATAAACGTGAAGAATCGCTCAAACACTACATCAGTGAGCCGTCATCCGAACAGAAACGTACATGTTCCACTGTACTGCAACAGCATCTGGGATTGACTGACAGCAACGACACGTTTTCGGAAGCTATGACGTCGACCGAAACTGACACAAACAGCAGTATTATGAGGTCGGCTGAAATTGACAGCAATCGTGTCACCAGGCCTGCCAATCAGACAATGTCACTTACTGAAAATTCGGTCATTGGAATTCCGACAGGTGAAGGGTTAAATTTCACATTCACGGGTGGTAATTTCGTATTTAACATCAATAATCAGACCAACAAACAAGAAACATCACTGACCTTGTCACAGGGATCTACCTGAACAACTTTTGCCATTTTACGGCGTAGAACATTTTTGGGCCTCAACGCGAGAAAACCTGTCTTCAGGGGTTTGCGAACAAAGGCACAGACCAGCCTGCGCATCCGCGCAGACTGATCAGCGCCTTTGTTATTTTTTTTTGAAAATATCAGATCAAAAATTGCTACAAGCGAAATTTCACTATTCCTGCTAGTCTCTGTAGCTGAGAAGACAGGGTTTCTCGCGTTAAGGCCTATTAGTTTTAATAAAGTTTCTGTTGAAAAAAATGTTTTTGTTGTATGCTTCATGATGCTACGGTGGATATTTCCACATACATTTCGATCTGTGTGTGCTGGAAAGGAAGGTATATAACAATGACGATATAACATTCTTTTCCTAGTATTAACGTTTGACAAGCCCTCGTGTGATAATGTGTTGCAGCCCTCACCGCTTCGCGGTTCGGGCTGCAACACATTATCACACTCGGGCTTGGCAAACGTTAATACTAGGAAAAGAATGTTTTATCCTCTTATTGTTATATACCTTATGAGTGTTTACTATAGAAACTTGACGTGTTTCAATCGCTGACAGTTGTACGTTTCATCTAAATTTAACGTGTCGCAATGCGACAAATCACTGTGTGCGGGCTGCAATCCCATTACAACATGGCAGCAGAGGGCTGCAACGCCGTTACAGCCCGTTCAAGGACATCGTCTGCAAGTTAAGGTATATCGTCGCTAATATTTTATGGAGAAATGTTCAAAATATTTCAATTACCATAAAATACGCTCCTTTATCATATCGGACAGGCGGCAATCGAAAACGCTCTGAACAATCGATGAACGCGGTTCACAAATCGCTAGAAATAGTGTTTTCGATAGCCATTTGTCGCCAGTCGGGCGACAAACGGCAATCAAAAACTCTGTTTTTAACGATCTTAGATCTACGTTCGTCGACAGTATTAACGTTTTCGATTGCCGCCTATCTTAAGTGTTTATTGAATATAGGCCTACTGAATACGCAGCCAAACCAATCCAAAACAATTGCTACTAGGAATAATTTTCTGTCGGGCTACAAACGGCAATCAAAAGCTCTGTTTCTAATAATCTTAGATCTACGTTGTCGATAGTATAAACGTTTTCGATTGCCGCATATCTGAAGTGTTTATTGAATATAGGCCTACTGAATACATAGCCAGAACAATCCGAAACAAGGGTAACTATGAATAATTTAATATATTTTTCATATTTCTGTTGAAAAAAAGAAATTTATTTCCATACCAGATATGCGGCAATCGAAAACTCTCTTAACAATCGACGAACGCGGATCAGAAATCGCTACTACCGGTATTTTCGATTGCCAATGGTCGCCAGTCGGGCGAATTATGGCAATCGAAAAGTCTGTTTCTAACTATTTTTGGTCTACGTTCGTCGATAATATTGACGTTTTCGATTGCCACCAATCCGGTGTGAATTTGTTGTACGCTTCATTATGTTACGGTGGACATTTCTGCATACAATTGAATAAAATTATTTGGAACTGCTTGTGCTTGAAAGGAAGGTATATAACAATGACGATATAACATTCTTTTCCGTATATTAACGTTTGCCAAGCCCTCGTGTGATAATGTGTTGCAGCCCTCACCGCTTCGCGGTTCGGGCTGCAACACACTATCACACTCGGGCTTGGCAAACGTTAATATACGGAAAAGAATGTTTTATCCTCTTATTGTCGTCTGTTGATTTCAAGAATACCATCAAAGTGTCAAACAGTTTGGATCCAGATCAGACCCGACATTTTCACCAAATCTGCTCAATTTTGGTCTCAAAATGTTCCGCTCGTTCTAACTAAGAAAACAAGTACCCACACTTTATGTTTCTGGCCATTAAAAACGGAGTTATTGGAGTTTAAAGTTGCCAAACCATGCCTTATTTTCACCATTGTTGCATAACGTCTCCTTTCATAAACGCACCGTACTCGCATCCTCGTCGCGCATGTAGATAAGCGCATGTGTGTTTTTTTAACAGGGAAGCGGGTAACCAGGCCATGGTATAGTGCCAGTCAATAGTCAAATTTATTGACCGGTGAAATAGTTCAGTGACTCATGACATAGCAAGAAATAGACAATTACTCCGTATATACATGGTTGGGTAATAAATCCTTAATATCTTCATAGAGGACCCCAAAGGGCTTTCTTATTCCCATTAACGGAAAAATAAACTTGACCTATTTTTCCAGAAAAAAATTGCCAAACTCCAGGTATATTGCCAGTTACAGAGATAGTTGATCACATGTTTATATTTTTGCGTTTCACAATATAATCTGCCATTCTTTACATAGAGGGTCTTACATGAGTGCTCATGGTTTATTGAATTTATTAAACGAGTTGGGGGAAAGAGATAAAATACGAGGCTTGCCGAGCATTTTATCTCTTTTTCGCAACGAGTTTAATAAATTAAATAATACAAGAGCACGAATGGAAGATTCTATTTATCATATGACGTTAAGATTATTTTGAACACTCATTTCTGCCGTAAAACGTTATAATTTTACCATTATGTTCGCAACGTTGTTATGGACGTCATAACGTTTCCCGTAAATCTATCAAACACTAGTGGTTTATCGATTTTAATTCAAGGCGTTATTTCACTGCCAGACGCGACGTCATATGATAAACCTTCATATCTTTTATTATATCGCAGGTATTCATCTGAAACTGACAGACCGATAATTTAATTTCAGGGATATGTTTGTTTACTTCCAGGGATATAGGATATTTAGGGAATTTAATAAAGGGGATATTTTCCAATTTACTTCCAGTAATATAGGATACTGGTACCCCCTATTCAAGCCTCTAATTTGAAACTGAATAAGCGCCATTTCATTTGTGTTAATATTTATGTATGTATGTCATGATTTCAAATATGTTTAAACATGGACGTTATATAAGTATACATCCCTGGTTTAAACTAAAATAAAAGAAAAGATGTTATCACCTGAAAATATTTTACATCGGAGCGGATAACTGCAGTTACGGATATCTTCAAATTTTAAGTAGAGTTGTCTTCCGTATTAATATTCTTCGTTACAGCGAAGGTATTTCATGTTATTGAAGCTCTTAGAAGGCTTTTCCAAGTTTTTTTGCGAATGAAGTGAGCAAGGTACGAAATCTTTTTGTAATATTGTTTTTATTTTCGGATTCAAAAACTGTAACGTTTTTCTCCTAGACGCTAGTGCGGCAAATAGCAGATCCAGGAAAAGTGAGATTTCTCTAAAGGTACTTTTTTAAACCTCCTTAGAGGTTCTGTTAGCATTTATAAAACCTTCAAATATCAGTTTATTTCAGCATACACAATATCGCAAACAGAAAGCCGAGGAAAATCCTTTATTTAGCTTGTAGTATGGCGCAACCGGCCTAAGTTGTCAATTATATTGCATTTAACTACGGGTTAATTTGTCGCTATTTAGGAAGTTCCCGCCTACATCGCTGTTTAACTAAAATTGGAAGTAAGAGTACGGTTTTAAGCTCCTCCTTCGTCGCTATTCTAGGGTGTCTGATTTAAACATCAGCATAGATCAAAGAAAAAAGCATCGGCCATACTATAATTCTCTTTATTGAATTAACAACATTAAAGGTATTACACATTTAACAACTAATATTGTTAGCGACGGTGGCAGCATTTAGGTTAGTAAAGTAGTAGAGACCTTGCTAGTATCATGATTGTACAATATATTCTCGAAGTCGGCCTTACGTCATGAGTCACGTGACTTACCTACCAACACGTCCGCCATTTTTGTTTGGGGGTAAGTCAAGCGATAAACTTGGTATGAAAAGAAATCAATAATAAAGGGTCCCGTGATTACACCCTTTATTGAACAATGGTGTTTATTTGAGATCAATGCCCTTTTAAAATCTTCAATATTAATATGACCAAAGCAATGTTTTCCACGCTGATTGCACGTTCTCCTCATCCGTAAATGCCAACCATTGTGTGAAAGAGTAAATCTTGAAAGTTGAAGTTGTGGGGTAATAAAGATGAAGTCTGATCCTGGGAGTTTCCAAAGTTCTAAACATCTCATTGACATGGGGCTTGTGTTTTGATAGGATGATGCCGAAAAATGGCCTCAGACTGAGTCCGAGAAATGACAGTGACAGGGTGAAAGTGGCTATGTGGGCGGATCCACCCCTGCCCCCGAGGGATTTTGCGAGTGGTCCCATTGTGGTCCGATATGGTATTGTTGCTGTGGGATAATATCCAAAACCACATGAACATCTGCCGCTCATGAACTTTACACTTGAAAGACTGGTGGTTTTGCGCTCACAAACTTTGGAAGTATACACATATTGCGCCTACGGAAAACCAGAGGGACGATTGGACGGTCAAAACACATTTAATCGCCTTCTTGGCCAAATCAGTGTCTGAAGATACCCACTGCTAGTTTTTCCCTAAAAGACGCTGTTGTAAGCTATTCATCAACATAGTCAAATTATTGTTTAAAATCAAAATCAGGTCCGACAAAACGTTGGGTCTGATCTGGGTCCAAACTGATTGTAATTGTTGGTGAGTAGTGACAGGCAACAAGTGTCAGGAGAGAGAGAGAGAGACGCTATCACTCGATTCTTGACACAAAGTGAGCAACCAAGAGTTGAGCATGGAAGCAGGGTTATAACCTTGGGCCTGGTCGTGTATCAAATTTGCGCCAATTTTTGACCTCCCACTTCCGGTCTATTTATCAACAAACAAACCTGGCCGACTGAACACCCGCGATAAGGTAAAAACAAAAACTACTTTACAATTAAGGTTTATACTCATAGGTGAGCTGTCCGTTGAACTTGAGAACTCAATTTGTGTTACACTAATGTCCAAGACCCCTCTATACACCAAAATATTAAAATACAACTTCAAGTAGCCGGAGAATGAGTCATTTTAAGTTTGACATGATGTTGATGATAGGATGTTTGCTTCTAGCAGCACGCCTAGTGAACTTTTGGCAAAATAGTGGTCTACACCCTATTGATATTCCTGTCGACTTCTTTCCTGTGTATTCGACCTCAACCTTGACCACGGCAAATCAAACGAATCTTTGTTCAAACATCCCTCACCTTTGCACTATCTCCATCCTAAATAGATCAACTCGGTTTAAGGATTTTCATGGTTCCAATCGTTTGACCTATTTATATATATTCGTTATCCTGTGTGGCAATTCTTGGGACATCGAATCAAATCCAGGTCCAAACTCCCTTAATAGCACATCACACTTCCCATGTGGGGTGTGTGATGCTGATGTTGGATGGAAAGACCGTGGGATTTGTTGCGATACTTGCAATATCTGGTATCATATAGACTGTCAGAGTATGTCATCAACTATGTACAGTATTGGGTAAGAACATTGTATGGGAATGCTTGAAATGTGGAATGCCAAACTTTTCCATATCACTGTTTGATACCACAGCTTCACTGGAAACCCATAACCGATTTGAATCGCTTTCTTCCCTGTCCGATCCTGAGAGTCCGATACCAGATATCATCGGCCCCCCCTGCAGCCTCCTCTCCTATAGTACAGGAGCCTAAGGAAGCTAAAGGGAAGGCAGCCAAGGCTGCCTTAAACCATCCCCTCAGAATTTTGAATATGAATTGTCAGTCAATAGAGAATAAGAAGGCTGAACTTCATACAATTATGGACTCGGCAAAACCAGACGTCATCTTGGGGAATGAGTCCTGGTTAACCCCTGAAATTAAAAACTCGGAAATTTTCCCCGACTCCTTTGATGCAGTTTGGAAAGACAGAGCTAGTGATGCCCATGGTGGTGTCTTTATTGCTTTTAAGCGTGACTTGCTCTGTACTGAAACTCCAGAACTGGACACCAACTGCGAAATAGTTTGGTGTAAGTTGAACATTATTGGATGTAGGACACTGTACCTTGGCTCCTTTTATCGCCCCCCTGACAAGATTGACAATGAGTATATTGAGGAGTTTAACTCATCCTTATCTCGGATTATGTCGAATCGAAACGCTCATGTTCTGGTTGGAGGAGATTTCAATTGCGGTGACATAGAGTGGAGTCACATGCAAGTACCTCACTGGGTACAAAAAAGACAGTCTCAGCAGCAGCTTTTGGATATGATATTATAGGAGAGCACTGTTTAACTCAAGTTGTAAACATACCAACGCGCAATGATAAAACTCTTGACCTGCTTTTTACTAACGCCCCATCCCCTGTGAATAGAGTCAAGGCGATGCCCCCCGATCGGCAAAGCTGATCACGACATTGTATATGTTGAGTATGACATTAAGGCTAAAAGAATAAAACAGGCATCACGCAAGATCTATCTCTATAAACGTGCAGACATGGTATGCCTTAAAGACCACATGGCCCAATTTAAGGACGCGTACCTTTCTGAAGACCACAGTCACATGTCAGTTAATGACATGTGGGTCAAATTCAAAACAGGCTTTGTAGAGGGTGTAGAAAGGTTTATCCCATCAGAAATGACCAAACCGAAATACTCTGTGTTATGGATCGATGCAACGATCAAACGGCTTGTAAAAAAGAGACATAAGCTTTACCTTCGTGCTCGCAAATCAAAGGAACCTGATGTCTAGATTCATGACAAGAGGTTCAGAGCACATGTTCAGAAGGTACTGAGAGATGCCTATTGGAAATACGCTTCCAATATATTTACGTTCGAGAACGATAGCTCAGATCCCGACTCTCCAAAGCCTGAAAAGATTAAAAAGTTTTGGTCATTTGTCAAATCACTTAAAAAAGACGCGTATGTGATCACATCACTCAGAGAAAACTGAATCCTTAAGACAGATTCTAAGGAAAAGACCAACACTTGTAATAGGCAATTCCAATCAGCCTTCACACGTGAAAACGACTCTGACCCGCCCTCGAAAGGGGCTAGTCCGTTCTCCTCCATGGGGGACATAACAGTTGACCCAAAAAGGGTCGCTAAACTGTTGGACGGACTAAATGTTCTGAATGCCAGAGTACTTAAAGAGTGTAGCAATGAGATCTCTCCAATACTTTCACTCATCTACAATGAGTCTTTAGCTCGGGGCGAGGTACCAGATGAGTGGAGACAAGCAAAAGTTTCTCCGGTCTTTAAAAAGGGTGAAAAATACGATGCTGCTAACTACAGGCCGATGCCGCTCACACGCATCTGCTGCAAAACCCTAGAGCATATTTTAGTCAGCAACATCAACAAACACTTAGCCTTAGATAGCATACTTGCTGACTGTCAGCATGTTTCCGAAGTCAGAGGTCTTGCGAAACCCAGTTGGTCCAGTTTGTGCACGACATCATCAGCAACCTGGATGGGGCTGTGAATCGTGGGCACAAACAGACAGATTTAATCATAATGGATTTTGCTAAGTCCTTTGACAAGGTTCCACACAGAAGGCTATTACACAAATTGGAATATTATGGGATTAGAGGATCAACCCACAAGTGGATCAACTCATGGCTCTCTGGGCGCACTCAACAAGTTGTTTTAGATGGCCAAGCCTCAGATCCAGTCCCAGTGCTATCCGGTGTGCCCCAGGGATCGGTCCTAGGTCCGGTCCTGTTCCTAATCTTCATAAACGATCTGCCTGATAACATCAGGTCTTCTGTTGGCCAGTTCGCAGACGATTGTGTCCTGTATAGGAATATACATTCACTTCAGGATTGTTTGACCTTGCAAGAAGACCTCACCAGCTTAGGTCAGTGGGAAGCCGATTGGCAAATGAAATTTAACGAAGCCAAATGTCACTCAATGAGAGTGACTCGACATCAGCATCACAAACAAATTCTTTTTGACTACTCACTACGCAATCAAACTTTGGAAAATGTTCAGTCGGCAAAATACCTTGCTATCACCATTACAGATAACATTGAATTTGGCTTTTGCACCTAGGAGTACAAAGGAAGTTGCATACAAAACTTTGGTTCGCCCTAAACTAGAGTATGCAGCACCCATTTGGAGCCCTCACTCAAAACTTCAGATTAATCAGATTGAGAAAATTCAGAAGACAGCAGCCCGCTGGACCTGCAGGAGATGGCGAAACACAAGTAATGTCGGCGAAATGCTTGATGAGCTTGAATGGCTATCTCTTGAGGCTCGGAGGGACCAGTCCTCCTTGCTTCTCTTTCACAAGATTCATTGTGGAGCAGTGTCTATTGAAAAAGACAAGTATATGACCCCTGCTCACAGTTTGAAAACTACCAGGTCATCACATAGTGCTCAATACTGCAGACACCAGACATACAGTGATGCCCTGAAGAATTCCTATTCCACATTGGAATATTCTGCCTCCTTCTGTGGCAAATACCCAGTCCACAGAGGAGTTTAATGCACTCCTTATTTAAACAAAAATTCAGCCAAAAGTCTTTGTTTTTTGTGTTGTTTTGTTTTTTTGTGTTGTTTTTTATTTTATCAAAATTTCCAAATTCGCACACCCTGGTGTAATGCTCACGTATGAGCGAACCAGTAACGAAAAACGGAAAGAAAGGAAAGAAAGAAAGGTCTAGCGAAACTTTATCTTTACCTCTGCGTATACTTATATAGTTTAGGATTAATAAAGTTTGGTCGATATTTGTGAATTGGAAATTATTTTGAACAAGCTCTCAAGAAAGTTTAATGCTTCAGAGTTGTTGTATGATAAGAATAGATTATCAATGGTTTAGAAAAACTTGAGTCTAATTCTCATTAATTTGTTGTGCGCAATGCGATTGGTCAAATTTTTTGTCTGATGACATACTCAATCTGCTGTCACACCAAGGAATAAGATAGTGAGTAGGACAAGCTGGTTCCTGCTAGCTATTAGAGCTTCAAAATTGTATCGATCAGTGGTAGGATTTAGTATAATTCATAACTATCTGCGAAAAAATCAGGAAAGTGTTTGTGGGACTGGAGGATGTTGAAATATTATTGAACTGACTGATTGAAACCACACCACCAACTTCATTTTTTTCTCTATAATCATGCGCCGTAAACTATGAAATTAACCACGAGCCGTGGTCAATGTCAGTTTCCGTGGGGAAAACAGAGGTAACAGGTAACATTTTTCTGGTCCCAAGGCATATTTCAAAAATCAGAGAATGTCAGGTTATCAGTTCTTTGTCTACCCAAAATGGTATGTTAAAAGTCAAAACTTTTTTTTTTTTGAAATTGCTTGTGTCATGCTTGCTCATTAACGAAAACGAAAGTAGAAAGTTGTAAATATATGTAAATAAGCTTTCTTTCAGATGCAAGCCTCCAGTGACCCTGTATGATTGAATTCAGATGCGTCTATATTAATTACGCTTTTAAGATATTATTTCGCAGAAAACAATCACTCTACATTCAATATACGGATCCACTTAATGTCGTGATCAACTTGAAAAATTTGGTGGTCAAATTGACATGTGGTAATTACAGTGGCAAATACTCTAAATGGAAAATCAGTCAAAATTTTATTCTTAATGTAGTTTTCTTTTACATCTACGAATTATATCAGTGTGCAATGCATGTAGTAGTATCTATATTGTTGTAATAAGTGAAATTACATACAGTATTGTTTAAACTATGTTTCTGGAGGAGCAAAACTAACAAAGCAATGTTAAGTACACAAATAGCCATAAATTTGCTGCCACTGTGCACAGATGTGTCAAACAAGTTTCTATGGTTTTCCACTCAAAGACCACTGCATTTTTCAAAGTAAGTAAGGGAGCAAAGGTCAGGAATCGATACAATCAAGTATCACACCTGACCCAGGATACCCATGGGAAAGTGACAAACTCATAGTTAGACACCACAAACGAGAGCCAAGAGGTCAGCCCTTTCCCAGCAGGTGACCACAAGGCACAAATAAACAGACGCGCACAAAGGTATAGCAAACGCAAGACAGAAAAAAAAACATAAAAGATCTACAAAAGAAGTACCGCCTTGGAACCGTCAGTAGAATATTTTACTTGAGGGCTTTAACCAGGTTTACTGCGCGCCAACCTCACTCTTAATTCTGATGTGGATCAAGACACATAGATATGATCAAGTTGATCACAACATAAAGTGAATCAGTATATTGAAAGTATATACAAAATCATTAAGGTGACAGTCAGACCATTGATACATACCACTGCAGGTACAATACTAATTAATTTCATTTTGCTAGCAACGCAAGCGGGATTCAAACCGCTGTTGTATCTGACTAGTCAGAGCTAAACACGCTACAAATAAGGCGTACAAATAGACTTTGATGACGTATGTCCCTCTTATTTTAATAACTTTTAACAGCCAGTGCACGCCTATATTAAAGTTGTCGCCTCTGTATTGGCTTATTTCTTTCATAATACTATCCTTAAACGCATTGGCCTTGCACTTTATTGTTGACTGAAGCAGATGTGTGGTAAGTACAACACGCGAGAAGCTGCTTCTATACAAAACACTGGCAGTGTTCAATCTAAAGGGGCACATTGGACATTGGCCCCCTTTTCATCAACGATAGAGTGGACCATCTTTAGCATTATGTGAATGGGGAAAATATTGGGCAGTATTTTACTTCATCTGAAGTCATGTGAAAATTCAAACCTTTAACATTTTCTAGATCTAACACAGTGCACAAAGTTTATTGTTAAGGTATGGCATACAACTCGCATAGAAGAATTTTCAAGCAAGCAATATATTAAAATATTCTCACGTGTCCCATAAACCAGCTCATCGTGGTGTGTCTTGCATTGGGTTTTCTGTCATAGCTTGTTACCGTTGTAAAAGGTATTATTATAACATTTCGTGAGCAAAACAAGCCTGGCTGCCTCCTAGGCGAGAATTCAGACCACTTTCACTGTTTGCAAAGTAAGTAAAGGCCTCTTTTATTTAGTGCCCTCATCTTTTTACTTTATACTGACGGGCTTGTGTGTGTCCCATAATCTCCAAAAAAGCAAGGATGACTTGAGTAATCTCGCAAATGCCTGAATTTCATGACAAGATGAAACATGCAAATAAAACTAGAAACCAATGTGGGGTAGCTGTGCTGTACCGTTTTGAGCTATATAATGTATGCACGACACACGAATTAGTTTTTTTAGCTGAGTCGAGCGTTATAGACTAAAAATGTATGTGTTCAGTATGGTTAAAATCACGTGACTGTGACGTACGTTGGCCACCCTGAATACGTTACGTTACAAAACACAGAAGAAAACGCAAACCCCAGAAACATAAAAGGAACATGGATATTCACACATTTTAGCTCACCTGAGCCATCGGCTCATGGTGAGCTGTTGTGATTGTTTGATGTCCATTGTGCGTCGTCAACAATTACTTAAAAGGACATCTCCTCCTAAACTACTGGCTGTATTTTGACCAAAAGTTTCAGAAATGATCCTTATATAGCCCTCTTTAAAAATTGTTCAAATGGATATCTAGGTCACACAGGCTAAAATTGATTTACAAGATGAAAACTTTTAAAAACCTTCTCTGAACCCGCAAGGCCTAGAGCTTTGATAGTTGGTATGTAGCATCACCTAGTAGACCTCTACTAAAGTTGTTCAAATTATCCTCCTGGAGCCCAAAATGACCCCGCCCCAGGGGTCACATGTTTTACATAGGCTTATATAAATGGAAAACATGAAAAAATCTACTTGTCTGAAACCTTAAAGCCTAGAGTCTTGATGTTTGGCATGTAGCATCATCTAGTGGACTTCTACCAAGTTTGTTTGCATAATGTCCCTGTGGCCAAAAATGGCCATGCCCCAAGGGTCACATGTTTAACAATGCTTACAAAGGGAAAACATGAAAACATCTTCTAGTTTGAAACCATAAGGCATAGAGCCTTGATATTTAGTATGTAGTATCACCTAGTGGATTTCGACCAAGTTTGTTCAAATAATGCCCCTTGGACCAATGATGGCCCGGCCCCAGGGGTTACATGTTTTAAATGGGCTGATAATAGGGAAGAACATGAAAAAAATCCTCTTGTCTGAAACCATAAGGCCTAGAGCATTGTTATTTGGTTCTTAGCATCACCTAGCGGACCTCTAAGAAGTTTGTTCAAACTATGCACTTGAGGCCAAAAGGGCCCCGCCCCAGGAGTAACATTTTTTAAAATAGGCATTTATAGGGAAAAAATATTGAAAAAATCTCGTCAGTCTAGAGACAAGCGCTTTTGAGGAACTCGGATCCGAGTTCATAAATTTCGCCAGTAATTGTATTATCAACACTATGAGATTAATTGTTTATTTAACTGGGCTCAGCATCTGAATTTAGAAATTACTCTGTTATAAGATAGCCCCATACATACAGCAAAACATAGTATATTCATCATTGCCTTGTTTTTGTTGAATCTATTTTATCTATCAAAACCCAGACTGGGGTGTTCCAGAAATTAACTTAATTTTAATAAGTTCCTACTGTAAAAAAAACAGCAAAGTATGCGACAAACAGCCTCATACATAAAAAGAGGTAAGTCTATTGACCCTTTATGTTCCAATTGAATCTTCTATCTACCTGGGTTGTTAACTAGTACTAAATATACAGCCAACAACTTTAGCAGACGACATTTTCAGATGTGTTTTGCTGGCCCTTCAATGGGTAACAGTGCAGACACTGATCAAATGTCGCCAGATGTAGCATTACATCTGGGTCTTCACTGTTAAATGAAGTTTACTTGTATCCAAAGCTAATCGATCACTGGCCTCACGTTTTACATGCATGGAGATACGACAAGCTTACAGATTGTATCTAGGCTGTTTATTTTGAAAGCAAATCTGACAGAGTGTTGATATATGTAATTTTACTGCAGAGTGATTGTTTTAAAGTACAGGGGCATCTTGTCCCTAGACTGTTGTCTACAACCCTAGGGACTGAGCCTTGATATTTGGTATGTAGCATAACCTGGTAGATCTCTACAAATTTTATTCAAATTAAGTCCCTAGGACCAATAATTGCCCTGCCCAGGGGGTCACATGTTTAACATAGGCTTATATAAGGAAGTCATGAAAAAATCTTCTTGTCTGAAACCATAAGCCTTAGAGCCTTTGTATTTGGTATGTAACATCACGTAGTGGACCTCTACCAAGTTTGTTCAAATTATCTCCCTGGGGCGAAAATTTTCCCTGCCTATGGGGGCATATGTTTTACGTAGGCTTATATAGGAAAAAGCATGGTAAAATCTTCTTGTCTGAAACCGTACAGCCTCAGAACCTTGATATTTGGTATGTAGCACCACCTTGTGGATCTCTACCAGATTTGTTCGAATTATGCCCCTAGGTCCAAAATTTGCCCCACCCCAGGTGTCACTAGGCACATGGCCAGCTTTCAACAGATGCCTATATGTAAGCTTTAAACCAACCCAGGTGAGCGATTCAGGGCCACTTGGCCCTCTTGTTTTTAATTGATTGTATATTTTCAGAGATGCATTGAGGATTTGGAGAAGAAATAAACATGCTACTAGACTTAGCATTCATCCTGAAGTAGTGACCTTGGAGATTTCTTTATCCCGATGAAAGTTTATGAACTAGTAGATTAGTATTAGAATTATCCTTATTATTTCGCTAAGTGACCAGCACTACTGATTTATATACAAAAAGTTACTTTCATGACACATTCGCTGCCTTTTGGTGATATCAGAGACATGTATATTTAATAATTATTAGTGAGAATTGATCCCTTGTTGAATCTAGGCAGAACTAGAATATTACTTCTTTGAAATAATCACAACCATTTCGTGAGAGAATAGTGACTAGTACAACTAATTAAACTAGGATTTAGACTGCTGAAGAATGTATCCTTTGTTAGATCTAGATCATGTAGATAACACATTTACTTCTATGAAAGAAACACTTCCGTTTGGTGTGAATATAGTCCAGTATCAGTAGTATATTGTAGAACTCGAACTTCTAATGAATTGACGCTTTGTTACATCTAGACAGAACTGGACCGTGGTTTATGAAAATTCCACTGCCTTACTATTTGACACAAACATTGTGTTACAAAAGTAGAACAACTGGTTTAAGCTGACTAGAATTGATGTGTAAAAGACCAACAAACTAGCGGCTAGCTCTTCTAAACACAGTGCAGTTTATAATGCGTTATAGAAGAAGGCTGTCTTTATTATCTTTTGTTCAAAGAATCAGTGGGCTGCAACAATGCTGATTATTATACTTGCAGTTATTAACTAGAAATTGAGTAATGTATCCAAAACCATGACTGATATTATCCAAGTAAGTCATTTCGTTCATATTGCGATACGTCTTATCAGGCCATACATCAACAACATAGCCATATACACTTTTGCTAGCATCATTACATTGTATTTGGGTATGTTCTAATGTCAGTTGCTTAAAACAGTAGCTTAAGATGAACACTGATAAAAAGATTCACGAATGTGACAGCTGTGGAAAATCTTTTACTTATTACAGCCTCTTGAAACGTCACCTCAGAGTTCACACTGGAGAGAAACCATACCAGTGTGGTACGTGTAGTAAAGCCTTCGCATGTGTTAGTGATTTAAAGAAGCATCTTAAAATACATACTGGAGAGAGACCACACAAGTGTGGTACATGTGGTAAAGCCTTCTCTCGAGTCGATAACTTAAACCAACATGTTAAAATACATACTGGTGAGAAACCTTTCAAGTGTGATGCATGTGGTAAAGCCTTCTCTCAAGTCACTAGCTTAAACCAACATGTTAAAATACATACTAGGGAAAACCCGTTCAAGTGTGATACATGTGGTAAAGCCTTCTTTCGAGTCAGTCACTTAAACGAACATGTTAAAATACATACTGGGGAGAAACCTTTCAAGTGTGATGCATGTGGTCAAGCCTTCTCTCTAGTCACTAGCTTAAACCAACATGTTAAAATACATACTAGGGAAAACCCGTACAAGTGTGATACATGTGGTAAAGCCTTCTCTCATGTCACTAGCTTAAACCGACATGTTAAAAAGCATATAGGAGAGAAACCATACAGGTGTGATACATGTGGCAAAGCCTTCTCTCGAGGCAGTCACTTAAACGAACATGTTAAGATACATACTGGGGAAAAACCATACGAATGTGATACATGTGGCAAAGACTTCTCAAGATTTGACAGCTTAAAAATGCATTTAAAAATACATACTGGAGAGAAACCATACAAGTGTGATGAATGTGGCAAAGCCTTCTCCCGAGTCAGTGACTTAACCCAACACCTTAGATTACACACTGGAGAGAAACCATACAAGTGTGATACATGTGGTAAAGCCTTCTCTCAAGTAGGTAACTTAACCCAACATCTTAGAATACACACTGGAGAGAAACCATACAAGTGTGATACATGTGGTAAAGCCTTCTCTAAATTAGGTAACTTAAAGACACATCTCAAAATACATACTGGAGAGAAACCTTCTCTCGAGTCAGTTACTTAAACAAACATATTCAACCACATGCTGGAGAGAAACCGTACGAGTGTGATACTAGTGGTAAAGCAGTAGGTGACTTACACCAACATCTTAAAATACACACAGGGGGGAAACCATACAAGTGTGATGTATGTGGTAGAGCATTCTCTCGATTCAGTGACTTTAACCAACATCTGAGAACACATACTTGAGCAAAACCATACAAGTGTGGTACATGTGGTGAAGCATTCTCTCGAGTCGATAGCTTAAGAAGACATGTGAAAGAACACGCTGGCTCTTGAGTATCCCATACGAATGTGAACATGTAGAAAGGCATTTCCTAAAGTCAGTTACATACAATGCAAAGAGACCATCAGTTTTAAACTTGCTTTTGATGAAATATATCGTCGGGATGTTCCTCTGCCCCGCCAATTTGTAATACGAAAAATATTGCAACTGTAAAGCATAACTCCCTGCCATAATTTCAACCTCCACCTCTGCACTAGAAACGAAAATTATATTCAATCTATTGAGTCTGACTGCAGATCTATAATCCAGGGGCTATGAGCTCGCTCCTGACCTGAACCCATCCTTTTGGGGAATTTGATCATGAAATAACTTTGCAAAAACTAAGTCAGATTGTAACTATTTTTACCTTTTTTAGTATGCAGGCAGAGGTACAATAGATATTGAAACATATCAAGTGAAATTTTAGTTTGTAGGCCTGGGTCCAACCCTTTGGGTGGACTGAGGGATGGGTCGTTGACCAAAAATCAACTTTTCACAATATGGCATATGCAGCAACATGATAGCAAATATTTTGCCAGAAGGCACGACCTCTACCCTTGCATTGAGCTACATTAAATCAAAGCCCTCGTTACAGCTGTACTCCTATGGAATTTTAATTGATCGGAACTGAGTTCTGCTGGGTACAGAAAGGTTGTTTTCAGTTTCTAGCATAGGTATGTACATGAAGTACTGTTAAACCACTTAGACAAGCATGTCATAAAAATTTGTGGTGCCACCCCAACCCACTACAGCAAATTAATAACATAAGGTAAAAAGCTATTATACTTATTGTCGTTTCGTATTTTACTCCTGAATTTCTAAGGGTGGTCAACTAAGCGTGTATTGAATTAAACAGTTTTAGCATTTTCAAAGGTGGGAAATAATGATTAATAATAATTATAATAGATTGGTGAACTCCTTCAGTATGTTGAAGATAAGGAGCTTGATATGATAGGATGCAGCTTAATCACATACGTGAGTTAGTCGTCTGCCTGTCCCTCCTGTATTCATTTACGATATTTGATGCATTTTGATTTTTTATGATCACTACCATGAACAGTCAATATCATATAAAGTTCACCCAAATCGACACAACAATGATCTATTTGCATGCTGGGTAATTTTGCATGCTTTTTTTTATTGTCTGCTGTTTCTTTTATCTTTCCTTTTATTTAAATTAATGCATTTAAAAATTCTTGGGGAATACCATGACAGTGCTAAACAGTTTGGATTTGGATCAAGCCCAATATTTTGTCAGGCCTTATCTTGTTCCAAAATGTGGCTGATCAATAGATGACAACAGTCGCCACTAGCATAAAAAATAGTTACAAGTATAATGAAACTTGATGAAGCCTAATTAGCAGAAACTAGCTAGTCTGCCCCATGAAATATGCACACTCTAGTTTCATTTCTTTGATGCAGCCTTTGCTTCCAAAGGATACCCTTTTAAGAACATATTTGAATTGCTAGAATCGACTGAGTTAGACTATATTGACTTTTGGTGTATTTACAGGGTCGGATCTAGGATTTCTGGAAAGGGGGTTCATATGTATAAAGCTGCTGTGTTAGCTGTTCTGATTATATCTTATTTTTTTTAAATATCCCATGAAAATGAAATAATTTGGCCTCACTGAGAGCAAATTATTTCATTTTCAAAGGATATTTAAAAACTAGGGGGGGGGGGTCCGAGCGAACCCCCTGAATCCCATTTAGATCTGCCGCTGAATTAACTTAACATTAGCAATTTCCCAGTATGCGTCATGGTTTCTTAGATTCTGAAACATAGGAAACTAGATTTTTGTCTGAATGTCTGGCCGAAGCTTTTTGCATACTCAGGAGCGTACTTAAGTGTACGAAAATACACATGAGCCTACAACTAGACGATGCAAGTATAGGGTTTTAGCCATTCAATTTGATTTTTGGAAGATAAATCTAGTTTATAGTGTTTATGCTGCGTGTGTCTTCATAGCTCATTTTAGACCTGTGAAATTCTCTAAAACCATTTTCCACAAAATGGCCAAACCCCTGGCTTCATAAAGGGGGACTATCCAGAGTGCGAACTCTTTAAAATGCCCTTGGAACGCGCCTGACCCTTATATCACAAGCATCAGCTTTCTATGGCAAGTGAGCTCTCTCTTAATTAGTATAATGTACCAGTCGGTTTATCCACGCACCCTATCCTCACACTGGTCAATGTAAACGCACCGGTTGTTGCTACAACGAGCTGGTGGTTGCATTTTACAGCACTGGTGGTGGCGTAAAAGGTAAAAAAATCTATACCTGATGACTTTATTATTTGTTTATAAACTTGCATTTATTTTATTTGTGATGCCACCTGGCGCACAAACCACTGGTAACATTGCAGTTAATGGCTCTGCCTAGCAATTGGTGATTTAATTCATGGTTTGGACTGCAAATCCAACAAAGTTCTGGAGTTTGGCTGTGACAGGTGTTTTTTCTAGTGTAACTGCCTAAATTGAGTGAAATCTGCACGTCTAAGCGCAGCTGTTGTCATATTCCCATGAAATAACATCCAAAAAATGATTACTACTTTGTTGTTTTTTTCTCGGTAAACTAGCAAATGTTTTATTGAGGAATTTTTATTACAACGCACTGGGAGCATTTTTGACGCATTGATACAACGCACTGATGGTTGCACAGAATTCCTATGGTTGCTGGTGCAGCCTCACCACAGCATTCGCTGTTCTTATAAACGGTACATAAACCGTTATTTGAGCCAGCACATGATTTTTTACTTTTTGCGTTGTCCCCTTGGTGTGGATAAATGTGGGCAATTGATATACAAAGGCAAATATGGCAGTATAAAGTAAAACATGACAGGCAGTGGAGAAAACTGCCAAGTCAAAGTCCCCGCTGTTCTCTTGTTAGAAATGACTAGTGCATATATTCAAGTCCTCTTATGGGTCAAGGGGAAACCCATATTCCCTAGTAGTTCGGTACATGAATCATCCTAACAAGATATGGAGGTTTATGCTTGAATTCCATGTCCCTCCATATCTCCTTTACATTCGAAGGATTTTCAATTACTGTGGTCCAGCTATATTGGCTTGCACAAGTTGCGAACGACTTATGCATTTCCACTGTCCATTAACCTGAGCTTGGTGAAATATTGACGCAAAAAATAATCATATTGGACACAGAAACATCGAATTTACCTACTCGCAAGTTACAACCAGTGAATGCATTACATGTATGGACCAAGTTATAACTTTAAAAAAGATATTCGGCTGCATTTCAATTGTGAAATATATTTTTGGTACATGTTTTTTACACTTGTAAACTGGTGAAATGCCATCATGCGGCATTTCATCATGGTATGCACTGTTTGTTAAAGTATAAAAAGATATCAGGACAAAAAATAAAATATTTAGTAGCAGACGAAAAGATAGATTCCAGTTACTGCTGACATCGCCCCTCTTAAACAAAGTCCAAAGTAAGTCTCCGTTGACGGACAAATCGTAATGTAAGGTGTAACTGAAAAATGTCTAATATGATCTGTTAAAGTGCTGTTGTAATGTAGTCGTGATAATGTTGCATGCTTTTTATTTTTGCTGATTATATTTAAATGTACTCTGGACTACTTTTAGGATGGAAGTAAACATTATGAATCCAGATCAGATTGCAACTCATACCACTTACACAATTTTCTGTTCAGGGTAGCATATTATGTAACCAGGGGCATATTGTGGCTCTACAGTGCACATTGTTTACTAGTTAGACAGAGAAAACAAACAGTTGATGCTGGTCTTCCCAATGCCAAAATGCAATTTGTTTCAACGGTTTGACTCTGTCAAAGAGAAAGATTTCAACCTCCCCTTCTCCACTAGAAACCCAAATTATAAATTCAACAAAAAGGGGTTACATGAGCGTTTTTTCACTGCTTTGTACACGGGGGTGGGGGTATTTGAATTCTGCTCAAAACATATATTAACGCATAAGATGCATTATTGCGTTATCCAATCAAATTGCTTTGATATTGAAATGCGTTGACTCTGTTAACTCAAAACGTAGTTTTAAGTCCGTAAAATTACTATTTAATCGGTACTTATACAATATTATTTCCTACCCCAGTGTCTTATTTCGCATAAAAAATATTTTAACGACCTATACCGCTCCTTTATTGAATAGCTATGCAGTAACTCAGAACTTTGATGATATGCGTTGAAAAACAAACTAAATCGATTGGTAGACAAGCAAATGTGTTAAAGGCAGTTCACTGAACTTGAATTGGCAATTTTGAATTCGAGTTGAAAAATATATTTGCATATTTTAGCGTTTTCAACGCGAACTGGGCTGGTATAAATACACAATAGGGGTGAAGTTGTATACCCATCAACATTTTCCTTCACGAATATGCATGCTAGGCTCCAGCCAATAAGAACACTTATATATATAAACTTTCATGTTTGTACATGGAACAAAGACAGTCGGCTCAGCCACAATCAGGTGCACTTTTTATATCAACAGCATGTTATATGCCTCTGTGATACAGAAAATAGTGTGAAAACACTTTATTTTTGTTTCAGAGAACTGCTAAGGGACTGTTTTAATAGGAAAAATAGCATTGAACATCATTGACAGAACAAATGTTTTGCATCTGAGCATACAATGGTAAAAAGATGCTCGAAAAATACTGTTATGCTGTTTCATTTGAAAAAGAACTGTTTTTAACAAATAAGCCCATATCCATTTCTTTAAATGTGCATATAATGATATCAATTGATGTATAAAATAGACTGTCCTCTTTCTTTTGTTAGTTAAAATATCAAGCTGTGTCCACTTGTACCTAAACGGCATCTAAAAGACCAAATGCCTACTTTGTTATATATTTTCAAATTTAAAGAGTGACAGATAGCACAGCACCCTTAATAGTAGGAAACAAGTTAAAATACAATTGAATAAGTGAATTGATAAATATAACATACCAGCTAATGAATTTGTATAACAATAAGTATCCCTGGAAAGAAATGCATTTACAGTTTTAATTCGGCTGGTATGGTGTAAAATGGTCAAAAAATGTCCAGTCCGTGGACACCCTTGTTTTTGTAGAAGACTGACACATTAAGGTCATGTTCATGTGTGTGATACAAGTGGGTATCAGGACTGAGTAAACGTATGAAATAGAAGGATTGTTTGCAACAGAAAGGATCTTTGAGTCTTTAATGCAAAAATGTCCTGTCCTTAGACGCATCCTGTCCTTAGACACGTCCTGTCCGTAGACACTAATATTTAAATAGATATCAAGAAGCAAAATTACATTAGTATTGATTAAAACAAAATCAAATCTGTTTATTATACCAGCTTTTTTTCTTTAGGAAAAAAGTATATTAATTTCTTACCAAGTTGGGCTGTCTGTCTGTCCATGCGTGCATGTATTGGTCTGTCCATCTCGTTTTTTGTAAATGCGTCTCCTCCTAAACGATTAGATGAAGCAACTGCAAACTTTGCAGGTGCATATATCACATAATGTAGAGGGAATTGAGCAATAATTTGTTTGACCTTGACCTTGGGGTAAATGTTAAAGGTCAAAGTTATTTTCTTGAAAATTCACCTCCTCCTTAACCATTAGATGTACTTACTTCAAACTTTACATGTGTAAAAGTACCATGATGTAGAGGGTCAAGGTCAAAGGTAAAATTATGTTTTTTCTTGTAAATACATATCATCCTTAACCCTTCGACATAGCACCTTCAAACGTTGCAGATGTATAGGTAGCAGCATGTTGAGGGTACTGGGCAACACTTCATATGACCTTAAGCCCAAGGTCAAAAGTCAAATGTCGTTCTTGTAAATGCATCTTCTCCTAAACTGTTGGACGTAGCAACTTCAAATTTTGCAGGTGCATAGGTCATATGATTTTGAGGGTACTGGGCAATATCTTATCTCCTTCTTAACCGTTGTACATAGCAACTTCAAACTTTGCAGGTGCATAGATGGCATGGTTTAGAGGGAAATGGGCAACATTTTTTTAACCTTGACCCCAAGGTAAAGGTCAAAGGTAAACAAGCGGGTATTTACGAAGTTGTACCAGTGACAGCTGCTTTATTTTTTTATATTATAGTAATTACTTTGAATTACACTCAGATTTTTGAAGATAACTGTACAATTTCTCTCTAACTATTGAGAAATAGTTATTTCAAAATTGTGATGTTTTCTTTTAAAAATCTAGGTGTAATTAAAAATAATCATCAAATAACAGAAAATAAACCAATCACATGTAGATTGAATTAGGGAGTTTGGTAGTTTCTCCTCTTAATATTCATAAAGCATTTGTGTCTACGATCAAGGCACGTCTACGGCCGAGATGTTATTGTATTCAAAGACTGGTAAATCCTTCCTGTTGTGAACAAACATTGTATTTCATATTTCAACTTAGTCTTTGCACCCGATTGTATCTCAAACATAAATATCACCTTACAATTTCAAAGCCTTCAATAAAACTAAGGGTGTCTACGGATTGGACAGTGATCATTTAACAGAATAGGAACTACAAGAAAAATGTCAAAATTATTTGCATCATGACATACTTAATGTTATACAAACTCATTTACTGGTTTGTTTTACTTCCCATGGCACTAAACCAATTGTAATCTAAAACATATCTGCCTTGGTTAAAATGTGCTATGCTATATAGCACTTCCTAAATTTTGGAAATATATAAGAAAGTAGACATTTGTTCGTTTTGGTGACTTTTAGGTTTCAGTTGACATAGCTTGATAATTTAACCTGCAAATGAAAGAAGACAGTAAGTTTGTATAAAATTGATATCGTATTTTGAGAGATGGTTATATAATTATTTGTTGAAAACAGTACTTTTCAAATGAAACAGTTTAACAACATTTTTCAAGCATTTATTACTATTTTATGTGCCAAATTTTGATTATTTGGAGTCTTTACATCTCCGTCAAAAATTTTTCAGTTATGTTGGGAAAGGGCTTCCTGGTTTAAATCAACACTTGGCAAGGATTTATGTCTTGCTCAAGGACACAACGCAGAGGCGCTGGTTAAGCTCGAACCCACAACCCCTCTGTCTTGAGTTGAGCACTCCACCACTGAGCCACTATTTGTCAATGACGTTCAGTGCTGTATGCCCTCTTGATATAGCCCCTTAGCATTCCTCTTAAACAAAGTCAAAGTATTTACACACGTTTTTCTGCAAGACAGAAGCATATAACAAGCTTATTGTAAGAAAAACTGCATATTGCTTATAGTTGTGATTCAGTATCTCTCCAAATATAAACTTACAATGCATGTATATTCTATCCTCTGATGATATTACTTATTTTATTTATCATTGTGAGACATAAAAAAGAAGTTATCATGTATGCTTACCAAGTTTTATTTGAAACAGGTAACTAATGTCCTGTCCGTAGACATTTTGGCTAAATTTCAGTGACCATTTACGAAACCTTATAACTTTACAACTAGACGACATAGAATAACAACCAAAAAGCTCTCTGGATTTGTTGGATGGTCTAGTTTTCCTTTATGTATCATGTGAATAGAACATTTCTTTTAAAAGAGATTTATAGCAACTGATAGGATTCCTTTCCTTGAGTTTGTATGGAATTTTGTAATTCCACCGGCCAAAATACCCATGAGAATGAATGTCACGACATTTATTTTGATGCAATTTACAACGTAAGATTATTTAAGTATTGATTTATCTTGAGTGGAAAAAAATCTCATATCATGATAGTATGGTGTCTTCTTTTTTACCTTAAAACATTCTCTTGCAACCATAAATGTGTGAGTTATTACTTTCGTTACTCTATAACACTAATTGGTTTAAGACAATATAAGATATATAAAATGTGAAAATCTATGCAAAGGTGGATTGAAATAGCTTTATTTTTTACCTCCGATGAAACAAACATTTGCTTCTGATTGTGGCTGAGCGGATTACTTTTCTCGTCACTTGTGTAGTTACAGTTGTATCATATTTCCATTTGAGCAAACATAGTAGACTCTCATCATTTTACAAGAGAAGCCTGATCTGGATCAGCTCTGTTTGCAAAAGCGTTAAAAGGCGCCTCTGTGAGGTTACTGAGGTAAAGTGTTTCAGATTGTCATAAACAATGGAGCTCATTCATTTTTATTCGATTATTCCTGCCAAAGTTATCCACTGCAAATTGGTGCACACATTTTGCCTACCTTAAATGTGTCGATATAGTAGAGTTAAATTTATTGAAAAGTGTTTCATTTTATTAGTTCAGATTAATTGTTTAACTATTATATGCTCACCTCAGCTTCTTTTGTATATCTCCAGAACCATTTTACGATACACGGGGTTGGATGTTTTTTACATAAAAGACCTATAAGTTGCGAGGCTTTTGTCTCAGTCATAAAAAACTCATAATTCATACAGGTGAATGTCAGTGTAATGTAATAGATAAACGATTCGCCTAGTACCTAGGGGTCCCGAGTTTGATGCCAGGGTCTTCAAGTCAATAACGTTAGACCTTAGCCTTTGGCCTCCTCTCCTGGGCGTTTTATGCCAAACCGCTGCCAGTATAACCTTTTCTCACATATAAAATCAAACCATCAAACCATAAACCAAACTGTCCCACTACTGGAAAAGCCAGGGAACAGTGGCAGAAGTTTTTACAGGAGCCAGCGTTTGCTAGTGAAGTTACTCACCTTGTATCCAGGGGTACCAATTTCTATCCACGGCCCCAACCATTAGATGGAAGATAATATAAGCCGTGGCGCTTTTTCTGAGACAGTTTAAACCAGAAGAAACGCCGGTTAAGGCTTCAGGTGATTCTGTACTTAAAATTTCAGAATATGTAAACTATCACTGGGAGACATTATAATAAATCAGAAAATTGCTATAATTTCCACTCAAAATGGGATATTATTAAATTAGCTTTCTTCAAAATTTTCATTTCGTCGCATTGATGGGTGTCAGGGTAAACATTTGGTGTAATTAAACTTTTATTTTTTGGTTTTTATTTAATTACGTCGCGGGTTTGAGCCTCGTCGTCGTCACAGAGTTGTGTCCTTGGGCAAGACACATTAATCCTAGCTTTGTTCTGATTCAATACACAAAGACCCGTCCCTACATAACTGAAAGATTGTTGATGGGACGTAAAGAATCAAATCAAACAATGTTAATGAGGATGTCAAATGAATAGCGTAACACCAGTCAAGGTGACGAACTGAAAACTGTGGGTGTAGACGTCTCTTCATAAGGGTGTGGTGTGTGACTGCTTTGGCAGAAGCTTTTTGCAAATACTCAGGGGCGTACCTACGTGTATACTAATAAGCATGTGCGTACATTTTGACGAATTTGATATAGTTTGGAAACCTATCTGGCTCAATACAAGCCAGCCATCTAATAGCCACTATACCAATCCACTGTTTTTTCCTACAAAAATTCATAGGGCCCCCTTTTAGTTTATATGATTGTAAAAAAAATACATACAAGAGCCCAGCGATTCACTCCCACATCAGTGTGTAGCTTGGCCGGACACTAGTATGAAAAATAATATCAGAAGTTACGGTAACCAATAAACCTTTAAGCTACTTTCCTTAGAAAAAACACCAAAATTCCGAGTTCAAATTTACCCACCTGAAAATGATTCTGTCAGCGTTATATCCCCCTGCCACAAAACATAGTGTCGAAATTAAGCTATAATTTTTATATCATGTGACACAATTACCAGTTGTAATCCTCTTTTAAAATTAAGAAATATTAAAATTCAGAATTATTGACACCTGCCGTCATAATTTTAAGGCAGAAATATTTTTTCTGGAGACCACAATGATATCTTTGACCATAAGTACTGCATCAATCCTGGCAATTTATTAAACATTTAATGAAACATGACCATAAGTACTGCATCAATCCTGGCAATTTATTACACATTTAATGAAACATGTTGAAATATCAATACTTAAGTCGTTTACTTTAACGAAGCATTGTGATTTTGGGCCCAGGTAATTAATAATTCAGTAAATTGAGCCGAACATATACATGTGTGTGTGTATTTCATTAAAATCAGGACCGTATATAAACTGCAAGTCACGTTTACAACCTTAAGAGTGCCTATTACAAAAGGTTCACGATTTTATCGTCTGAAGTTTTAAAGCCTCTTCGATAGAGTAGATTCAGATCCGACTAAGCGGTCTGATCTGGGTCCACACATTTTGCCTCTGTCCATGTACAAACACTGACAAGAGGAGGCTTAAACAGACAACATTTCCAGATCGATTATTTTGCTTGTGTTAAAGGGATTCTAAGCTAACATTTTTGTGTTTTATTCGAGGTGTTAAGAGGCAAGACCATGCTTTCGAGTAAAAGAGTTCTGCAAGTGCGATTCTAACTGGGGATTGCCATTTGCTCCACCCATTTGACAGATGTTTTGGATATAAATTAATTTACGTTGAGTATCCTGCTAATAAACAAAGCCTCGTTTCAGCTTTTACCAATGCCCCTAATTACTATTCATTGAGGTGCCGCATATACATGTACAGTGGCCCAATAGCATAACAATATATGATTTGGTGAATCAGGTCATGAGAAATTATTGGAAACTTTTTTTTTTGTTTTCACTAACCATAACTGTCCAATTTCAATCCCAGTATACATTTTATTTTTAAAATGCATAAAAAGCCATGCACGATATTAACAGTGATGTTTAACCCACTTAGAACATGCATTAACAGGGACGCAATGTTGGCTAATTGGTAGAGTGCTTGACTCCATAGGAGGGGTTGCGGGTTTGAGCCTCGCCAAAGACACTGCATTGTACCCTCGAGCAAGACTCTATCCACTGCAAGGTCAGATACAGTCAAGAAAGGCATTTCCACACATGACTGAAAAGATGTTGACCGGGACATTATCAGACCAACCAAACAAATCCATGTATTAACAATCTAAACAATGCAATTAAGATGCTGCTTATCTCACTGGCGCCTTGAGCAAGACGCACTAATCCATGCTAGGTACTGGTTCAACCCTGGAGACAGACCCCCCTCACTTATTTGAAAAGTTGTTGACTGGGACGAAAATAAATCAAATAAACACGTGCTGTTAATGCACAACTTTTTGGCCTTACGCGTATACACATTTGTGGGCTGTCACAAAACTGGAGCTATGAACGAGGCCCTCCCAGGGGGTAACTGTTCACTTGTCCGCCTGAAATAAATTGAGCCAGTGCATGAGATTGCCAACAATGTGGTATGTGCGACCAGCAAAGCCTCAGATCAGCCTGCGCATACATGCAGTCTGATCAGAGCCTTTGCTAGTCGCTTGAGTATTCTATGATTGTTAAGCTACTCACTGAACACCATTTGAAGTTTCTAAGCTTAAAAGGAGGTTGCAGAGGCTCGTCCTGTCTACACATGTCAAAATGCCACATTGTTGGAAATCTCATGCACTGGCTCAATTGGTTTGTTTCCCAAACCTCAGAGATGTGTTTTTGTATATCCCTTGTTCACCAATATTGTCTATGTTCCCCTGTTTCCCTCAAAATTTGGTTTTTGTTCCACGTTCCCCTGAATTATATGCCCTTTATCTCCTGGTCATCAAAACCCCTGGGAGGCCTCATCAACAGAAGCATGCAAATTGATCACGTTGGGTTGTCGTATACAAGTCTTTGCTCTGGAACAGTTCTTTTAATCAGTGCATTTTTCATGATCTAATTACAGTTTATTAGACCATACAATACTAAAATTTCAATTTTGCAAAGCTTTTAATCCAATTTATTTTTCAATAACAGCTATCAAACTCGGATGTTTGGCCGCGTAGCGCAGTCGCCAACGTGTCGGACTACTGATTCAGTTCGATCCCAGCTCGTATCATCCTTTTCTCGAGACTGCTCATGAAACATTCCTACGGTAATTCCTCCCTTAAGCAGCAACCGTTTTCAAAATCTAAGAAATTGGCAAAAATGGCACATTTTAAAATAATTTTTCTTCCATGACGGAACTAATGTAAGACAATGATGCATTTAAATCAATAAAGTGGTGTATATTCTTAAGCAAAAATGCAAGAAACCCGTATGTTTTATCTTCTCTTGCATGCAATTGTAATTAGGTAGCAGCAACATTTTTCAAAATCTAAGAAATCGGCAAAAATGGCAAATTTTAAAATAATTATTCTTCCATTACGGACCTAATGTAAGACATTGATTTATTTAAATGAATCAAGTGATGTATGTTCTTAAACAAAACTGCAAGAAACCAGTTTTTTTCTTCTCTTGCATGCAATCGTGTTATGGTAACAGCAACCGTTTTCAAAATCTATGAAATCGGCAAAATGGCACATTTTAACATAATTTTTCTACGATGTGTGAAATGTTAAAGTATAAGTCTAAGCAAAACGATTAGCCTGGTCACGAGGGGGGAGGCACTTCAGTAAAACTTTTTTTCTATTTTCTATATGTTGAATAGCAAAAGGTTTTGACCTATATCTTTAAATTGTTACTTGTCCAATGAGAAAAACACTTTTGAGGAAAATTAGAGAGTTGAACCTACTATCTTTTTCATGGAAAAAATGTCATTTTCTTTGAAACTCTTATCTGGCCATCTTTATGGGCATCCTTCATTAAAGCTGCATACTCTGTAACTATGAACATTTTTCGAAAAATTTTATTTTCTTTTTAAATCAATTGTAAAAGTTGAATTAAGTTATGTATTCACAATAAATCTGTTCACTAGAGCGGAAAACTGCACGGAAAAGTGAATTATCTTATAAAACAGGTGTGTTTTACTCGTGTCGATAATTATTTGCGTCCCTCCAATAATTATAGACAGTTAATTTTACCATAAATCCTGTTGTTTCGATACTGATAATTTGTTAAGATTTACGAAATTGGTAAAATGTATACCTGAATTTTAGTTTTTTTTACTGTGTTCTTGAAAAATAGAAACATTAGTTCTAAAATAAAAAGATCAAAAGTTACAGACTATGCAGCTTTAAGACTGCCCGAGGTCATTTAAATAAAAAATAAAGCAGTAAGCATGCATGTATTTTGTGTGCAATTGTATTAAATTTAAGGAATCTGTATTAAACCACTTTCAAAATCTAAGAAAATGGGGGAAAAGGCACATTTCAAAATATTTTTTCTCCCATAATAGTGTACGGCCATATCAAGCCTGCACTGTGGTGACGTCAATTATCAGCTTATCTGTCCTAATATTTAAGCTATTATGGTAAATTACCTCATGCTTTTGCATTTGTCAAAGAAATAAGTTATATTACCCTCCTGTCCGAAAGTTGCGTTTGACCACTTCTGACTTGTCTTTCAAATTGTGATCTTCATTCAATGTAATTGTACATTGTCTACAGATAGATGGTATCCATCATGTCCACATGAAATCTCGGCAATTCTATTCGGGAAGCATAACTAAGGAGCCGCCATGGTGTAGTGGATAAACCACTCGCATGTAAACCAAGGGTTGTTGGTTTGATTCTTGGCTTCTCCAGTCTTTCTACGACCGTTATTGCTTATCTGTTGGTTGAACGCTAAACAGAATATCACACAGTTTCATATTGGCGATCGATAACACTATAAGTGCGTTCTACTATACTATCGTGATGACAAACGAAAACCCTATTTTCTGTGATGGAAAATGTAGTTTTGATAAATCCGCCCATCAGTGAGAGTTCTTTTGAGCACCCAAAAGCTATGTCAAGATAAGCATAAGACTCAAAAGCGGGCCACTGTCGACCCGCCAGAGGAATACCATACTGGTGAGATGGGCCGATTTCTAGACAATACATGTATTTGTATATATGCCGAAATTAACTATTGAGGTAGCAGATGCTTTTTATTGTCCGATATAACAGTAAGCTAGTCCATTTAAAACGGGTTGGTAGCAAACACTGTGGACCTAGATCAGCTGCTACCATATGAGCAGTCTGATCTGGGTTCACACTGTTTGTCTGTATACCGAAATTATACGAATGTATGTCATGATTTGAAATAAAATATGTTAAACTGAAATAAAAGAAACGATGTTATCACCTGAAATATTTTACATCGGAGCGGATAAGTGCAGTTACGGGTATCTTAAAATTTTAAGTAGAGTTGTCTTCCGTATTAATATTCTTCGTTACTGACAGCATGTTATTGAAGCTCTAGAAGGCTTTTCCAAGTTTTCGCGAACGAAGTGAGCAAGGTATTTGCAATATTTTTTTTATTTTCGGGTTCAAAAACTGTAACGTTTTTCTCCTCGACGCTAGTGCGACAAAAAGCAGGTCCAGGAAAAGTGAGGTTTATAGACATAGACATAGACGATTTTATTTAACGTCGAATATGATAAACATCAAACATAAGCCCTGTAGGGCTTTTACTTAGACAAACATATGAAAAAGATATAACAAATATCACAGTGCATGCAACATAAAAACAAATTTAAAGTCATTATTAACATTATATACACATTTTTTAGATTAAAGATTAAAAAAAATATATAGAAAAACATAGATGTTTGATAAGACTATAGATATGGAAAGGACTTATGTATACATAAAATTTAATAAAATATGTGTTTTAGACTAGGTTTGAAAAATAGAATTTAAATTTAGAAAAATAAAACTATTTTCTGTAAGATACGAATTTTCCCAATTTGGAGGATTTAAATGCTTTTTCACAAATTCAACAGGCCCCCGGCCCCGACTTCAGAAAGTTTTAGCAAAAAAAAAACTCCATTTATTTTGGAATTGTTTACTTTTCAGTCTTTAGTCAAATACAGCCTGCTGGGTCTATTAAAGGAACTCAGCAGATATTTGCCCAAAAAAGTCATTTGCGCAAAAAACGCCACGACAAAGATCCGATTTTCTGACGTGTATCGATTGACCTCGAACATGTTCACAATTTGTACTGGGAACCTATTTGAGATATTGTACAGGTGCTGAAATAAACTGATATTTAAAGGTTTTATACACGCTAACAGAACCTCGAAGGAGGTTTAAAAAAGAACTTCTAGAGAAACCAATTGATTATGTCCTAAGATAAGTCAAATGACCCTTTTACTGGTAAACGATTTTGTAGAAGAATGCTATCGATGGATTAAAAATCATCATTTGAGATGAAATTCCCATAGGGTTCCATTATGAAAGGGGTACGTGCATTAAGAGGCTATTTTGGCCCCCCTATGAGGTCAAAAAATAAACGCTGTGGGGTATAGTTTCTTCGCAGTCTATGTTCTTAGGGTCAGTTTCTTCAATTCTTTAGTCACAATCATAATTCATAAACGTTTCAGATAGATCAAACATATTATTGTCACTGTCATCAGCTAAGGAAGCGCGTGTGACTGTGGGTTCATAGTTAGAGCCTATACAGTTTGTACATTATGACCAAAGGCACTTGCTTGCTTTGGTATCATGTTATCATCCTAAATTGTGACATTCTGACATGTGCAACCCGATGGGGCCATAAATTTTATTGCTTCATCTAAAGTCTTATGTCCCTTGTGTGCACAGTTGTTGAATTTGTGTATACTTTCCTCACGCTGACTCCATTCAGTGAAAAGACCCACAGTTCTCCCCTTTGTCACAGAATAGAATCTCTTGGACATAGTGAAGAGATAGGAAGTTTTTTTTTCTTTAAGGAATTTTATTACCTTAAATGTCAAAGGGTTAAAGTCTTCATAAATCGAGACACACGCGTGACGCCTATATTTCAGGGTAATGTTCGGTTACTGGTACATATCGATCGAACAACCATTCTCACTCTCGGTCGCCAGACTTCGGACAGTATTTTTTTTCCAATAGTACATCATATATATGTATAATGATAGCGATATCAACGGATCGTCTCTCTTATATTGTAAGTCTGATAATGTCTTTATGTCTGAATATTCCTTGATCGCTTCGTTTTACATATTTATTTATCGCGCACATGTGTTTCCAGGGCCGTCGCCGCCTATTAAAAAGTGGTCCGGCGGAGGAAGTCATCCAGTGCCGAAGGCACGAGAGGTTGGAGAGCACGAGAGGGGGATCATTCCCCCTCTCGTAAGGGGGGGGGGGCTTGGGGGCCTTCCCCGAGAAAATTTTTTGAATTTTGAGCGCTTCTATGTGCGTTTTTAATAGGAATTTTTAATGCGTTTGGGGCCGAATTTAAGACAGTCACAAGTTATTTTACTTTTTTGTCAGCATGTTTCTTTGGCATTATTTCATCTATGTACCCGCAGATTTTTGCAAAGTACTTTTAGCACTGATCTATGGTGGTAATTCAAAGAGTCGTGTTTTCAAAAACATATACACTTAGTCTAGCGTCTTTTCAATTAGAACACCCGTTAGATAAAGCCTGCAGCTTCATCTAGATTTTGGCTTCGGTAGGCATAGCATGAGATCGTTGGCTTCATCGTAATGGAGCCATGACCTACTGCCGAACCACGACGGCTAAACACTTCTCTGCCCAGGCTTCTTAAAGTCGAATGCACGTTGGGGGAACCGAAAAGTCTTGGGCTGACTTGGAACAGGCGGGACATGTATATCCGTAACGGAATGCATTGTAACAACACAGGCTCACGATGCTCATATATGTCAAGTCGACATGTTGATTATAAGGGAAACAACGAATTGTCAATTTGAGAAAAATGAAAATGGATCGTAGAAAGTATCTGGACCTCAACGAGAAGACCTTTTTTTCAGGCTTTCCGACCATGCAAGACTCAAACCAACCTACTCAGTTACAGAGATTAGCTAGAATGCTGAAATTTTGCGTGGAGCAAGTTTATCAATTATACTTTAATACCTGGGAGCGAACAACAAAGCCGCTGATCAGACTATGCGGTCTGCGCCTTTGATCTTCGCATGCAGCTACGTTCGGTTTTCTCTCGACACGCTCCATAAGTTAAGGCCGTCCGATTATGTTAATCAAGCGGGTGTCATAATAACTTTTCAATGTTTTCACACCTTGGCTAGGTCGGCCTTTTGATAACACGTGCAACGAGTGTTATTGGTCATCAGATTGAATAAAATCAGAGGTAAAATGTAAAGTGAGCCAAAACGAGAAAAAAGGGACACGGCAGGAAGCATACGCGGCCCAAAAAGTGGTCCGGCGCTCGCCGCCCTGCCGGACCGGCGACGACGGCCTTGAAGTTTCGGATAACCGGAAGTAGAACTAAAGCTAATAGAAAAGAAAAGCGGAGCGGATAACTGCAGTTACGGTTATCTTAAAATTTTAAGTAGAGTTGTCTACCGTATTAATATTCTGCGGTGTGGTTTCATGTTATTGAAGCTCTAGACGGCTTTTCTAATTTTTAGCGAACGAAGTGAGCAAGGTACGAATTTTGTAATACTGTTTTTTATTTTCGGGTTTAAAAACTGTTACGTTGTTCTTCTAGACGCTAGTGCGGCAAATAGCAGGTTCAGGAAAGTGAGATTTCTAGGTTCTTTTTTAAACCTCCTTCGAGGTTCTGTTAGCGTGTATATAACCTTTAAATATTAGTTATTTCAGCATGTGTTCAATATCGCAAATAGGTTCCCGGTACAAATTATGAACATGTTTGAGGTCAATCGATACACGTCAATAAATCGGATATTTGTCGTGGCGTTTTTTGCGCAAATATAGGCCTACTACAGTTAATGGCCCAGTTCCGAATCACCTTTACTTCAAGATGTATCCCAAATACTTTCTCTGAGTAAATAAGATTTCGGGTTTACTATTATAAATCACCATCATTCCCCTGAATAATGAACCTCAATTTGTATCATTCTGACTCTGGTATGTGTCATCATACCACGGCTTTGAAGTAGGCCACCAATTTGCCTAGTTGCGGGTCATTTGCCCAGTTTCGAATCACTTTAGAAATTCTAAGAAATTACCTTCAGTAGTACAGTTGCATTAAGGTTTTGACATTGTTGGCTTAATTTCTACTTCCAATGACGAGTGTGACGCATTATTTTACCGTATTCATTGCAGTAAACTTGCACGGACACAGAAAGTAACCAAAACGGGCAACCATCGGCCCGCCAGCGAAACGTTATATAAATGGCACCTCGCTAGCGGTCTGATGATGACCCGACATCGGTAGCTTTGTACTTCATAAGATAATCTACAACTTTGTGCTTTTCCCTGCGGGAGGGGGTGGCCCCGAGTCCCAGTACTCACTCCTGTGGATTTGCGCATGAATAAACGTCCTAAGTGCATGAACATTTTACCACGTGCAAGTAATACTCCCGATTATACACCCTGGCTAATGGTCGAAAAGTTTACAGATAAACTTGGTCTATGAGACTGTGTAGAGTTGAAATAGATCAGATAGCTGCAAGAGGCGCATTCTAATCATGTCATTTGACGCATCGCTTTGTGATACAGACACTTACATTCACTTTTTCAGAGTTTTTTGTTTTCTATTTTTGTCAAAGTGTGACATTTTTATTTAACGTATGTGCTCATTTCCATTGTTATTTAGTGCACGCATAAACCAACAGGCTTTGTGATAGTAAAGTGCATTTGTAAACACTGCCCCACCCGTTAACACCCCGGGCGGTCGACACACGTGATACTGTAGTCGATAGCGGGGTCATGGTTATAACGTCTTGACCCCCCCACACACCAACACACACACACACCACAGAACGGGGTAATTTCCAGGTATTTAACATTTAAAAAGAAGACGCTCAGCGAAATCTGCGCCAGTAAGAGCTTCAACATGTTTAATTTGGCTCTGGTCTCTACCCAAGTAAAAACCCTGTTATACATAGTTGGGCAAAAAGCAAGGGAATCATCAGACACGAGTATGTCCACTTGTACAGGAGTGGGGCATATACCAGGGCACTGGAAAATCAACAAGACGTTAGCCATACTTTTACTCATAGTAGGATGTAGTGCATGTGCGGATCCAGAGGGGGGACAGGGGGTCTGCCCCCCCCCCCCCCCGTCGAAAATCAAAAAAAAAATAGGTGTTTTAGCAATGCTGGTCCTGAGCCCCTTAAAATCGTAAAGCTATCAAGCCAGCTTTCGAATTTGGGCCATAATCGGCACGCCAGCAAAACACCATTTAAATGGCGTTTCGCTGGTGGCCGAAGACGGCCCGCTAATAGTGGTGTTTGGATAATTCCCCCCCCCCCTTATCAAACTAAAAAACGTTGTTAAGATTGAACCCCCTCTGACAAAGCTTTCTGGATTCGCGCATGTAATGGTTACATTATATTTCTTTAATAAGCCCAGCAGGCTGTATTTGACTAAAGACTGAAAAGAAAACTATTCCAAAAATAAATGGAGTTGTTTTTTTAGCTAAAACTCACATTCTCGCCCCCTATAGAGTGTCATTTAATCAACAACCCTTTACCAATATGCTGTTTTGTTCCAAAGTTGGAACTATAAGGAATGTACTGTTATTTTTGTGAATTTTGGAGGTGTTAATTCACAGAAGCTTGAAGTTCATATATCACTAATATAGCCTCAAAACCAAATGTCATTACATAGTAATGACCAGGAGTGAAACAAAAACTCAGGCAGCTTTGAATCGCCGTTACCAGGAGGTTTTTTTTTTTTTGGGGGGGGGGGGGGGAGCGCAGTGGCTCAGTGGTAGAGTGCTTGACTCGAGACCGAAGGGCCGCGGGTTCGAGCCTCACCGGCGTCACTGCGTTGTGGTCCTTGAGCAAGACACATTTATCCTAGCTTAGTACTGGTTCAACCCAGGAAGATCGTCCCGCATAACTGAAAGATTGTTGCGTGGACGTAAAGAATCAAATCAAACAAACAAAAATCCAGGAGGTTTTAGCGAAACCTTTTCGTCTAACCATAAAAACTACATCAACAGGCCATGCGACGCATGGATAACTTTTTCTGACATATCACCAAGTTGCACCAATCTGTGATTGAAAATAGGAAAAAATAACGGTAGCCATTCTGGCTCCAGTATCCGGTTTGGCACAGCAAATCGAGCCTTTGTCACTCTTGGAGAAAAAAAATCAAAAGTTACATATTCCTCTACCAAAAATTGAAAATATCAGTAAAATGTCTTCGGAATATTGAATAAAACAGTTCCTTAACTTTACTTATCACGAAAATCTCCATTTTTCATAAGGAAATTAAAAACTGAAACCGTTATTTTTCAAAGATCGTGTGACGTTTGTTTACTAACGCTATGACGTCGCACACTTTGGCATACAAAGTGCATAACGTTAAGTTGAAAAATTTCTTCTGCAAGCAGCTAACATCCTTTCATAACCGTTTTGAACGCTAATACCGTGCACGACGTCTATTGACATGCTAGGCTCCACCCAGTTTGAATAATTATTTAAATAAACTTTCATGTTGGTACATAGGGCCTATATAGAACAAAGAAATTACTTGTCGGGTCCAATAGTGTAGGATCAGAGGTGTCATATTTCCATCAGCATACAGAGTAGACCCTGGTCAGGCAGCTCAGATCGTCTGAACCGGGTCTGCTCTGTTTGCAAAAATAGTTTATAAGCGCTATGGTCTGCGGTAAAGGGTTAAAGAGTACAGAGGCTACCAGCGGGATTAAAAGTATTCAGATGTTGCTTTTTGCGGGACATAAAGCCTAGGTCTGTTTTTTCCTTATAATGATGAATTAGAAAGCTTGAATTGTGATGTTTAATCCATAAAATTTTAACAAGAAAGTTGCAGACATTTATCTTCAAGAAAAGGTGATTATGACCAGGAAACATCGCACACATTGCCTACCAACCCAAGGAACCGGGATAAAAAAAGCCAGGCGCTGGTAAACGAATCTTTCTTTCTATCTTAAAGAAATCGTTGAAAACGTTCTGCATACAATCTCAGAAAAGATGTTAAAAAAAGCCAGGCGCTGGTAAACGAATCTTTCTTTCTATCTTAAAGAAATCGTTGAAAACGTTTCGCATACAATCTCCGAAACGATGCTAATCATAAATTGTAGAGAGAAATGGCTTTGTCTAAATTGTTTATGTCTCAACAAATAGTTTTCCCGGTACCATATTGGCTTAAAGTAAATATAGTATGGTCCATTATCCCAGGCATTGTCAAGTTTTCCCTTAATGTCACCATCTTGATTATAACGTAGAAGAAAAATTATCGAACATTTTGACGTTGCCGTCACAACATTCACTGCTGATTACCGGAAACTGTAGCCGGAATGGCTGTCCATGGCTTAGTTTCACTCCTGGTCATTACTACATAATGACAAAGTGAGATTTTGGTTTTGAGGCTATAGATGTGATATAAGGACCAAACTACAAGCTCCTGTGGTTAAATCCACAAAAAAAAGATTTAATTCCATTATTAAATTTTCAAAACTCATGTAGGTCAGTTTTGATATGCTCAGATATAAGATGTATATTCAAAATATGTTATCAATGTCAAATTTACTCTAACAACACAATTATATATCTATTACTTAACCACAGCGTGCCGAACTTTTAAAATCATTGTAGCTATCTATTGTTTTGCAATATGTACCACTGTGTATCTTTTAGCAGCTCTGTTGTTCATAAAAACTTTGGGAATAATAATTATAAGGAAAATTGTACAATGAATTTTAAATAATTTTTATTGAAGCTGAAATGCTGAAAGTATTTAACTTCATTAAATGATAAACCTTCATTTTTATTCCCAAATATCAGTTTTAAGTTATTTTAAATGACTATTTGTAGTATTGTCCCAATATATGGTATTGTCCCTACAGTATATATCTGATCATGAGCAAAACAAATGCAAAGGTTTTCCTTGGCCTGATTTGGGGCTGAATATCGGCACCTTTCAAATTTAAAAAATGAGCAAAAACTTCCCAAAACAGTATTGTGAAAATTTCATAAAAATCCAAACAAAAATGGCAAAGTTACAGATGCATGAAAAATTGCATAAAAATGTGAATGATACCATGCTTTTATGCAAATTTTCATGAGTTTTTTTTATGAATGGCAATTAAAGAAACTAATGCCATTTCAGTTCTTTTAGACTGCACCGAATTTTCCCAATTTTGAGGATTTTTAAAATGCTTTTTCCAAAGTTCAACAGGCCCCCGACCCCGACTTCAGAAAGGAAGGAAAATCCCTGAATACATTGTTTCCTACCCTTGTGTAGAAGACCTTGTGTATACTTAAATGTTGCAGGAGTGTTGAGCTGCAGCACCCATCAATTGTAAAATGTTAGAACTTATTCAAAACAGAGACAAGTAAAGTGTATTTGTCCCCTGCTTCAACATTGTAAGTAAGTATGTCAAAAGCATGTTTAAGAGAAACTACACTATACACATATTTAGACCCCAGCTCACCTACAAAACTCTGTCAAAGTCAGTACGTAGAGAGTGATAACCTGCAGTCTAGCCAGCAACAGCCCCTAGTTATTGTAAGATGTTATAGCTAATTTGAAACAAAGACCGTTTAAAACCTGTTGTCCCCAAGTTTCTACTGTTGTGGTTTGCAATTTACAGTTATACACATGAATAATTACTGAGCCCCTCGAACCACTTAGATAAATTGTGACAAATGTTAATAACAGGACAAGATATTTTATGAATATTGATAAACCTAGAGACACATAATTACCATTTCAGCTATATTCACAGAAATGAAAGTGAAATTGTCATAGCTGACGAATAAGATTAGCGGAAATGCACAGCGTAAATGATCAATTTTTCATTGCATTTAACGGAAGATTCGCATCTCATGTTTCGATTACTATTCTCAAAAATATCATTGATTCACAGACTAGTGAATGTACAATACAATACGTCACATAACACAGAGGAAAACGCAAACCCCGGAAAAATAAAAGGAACATCTATATTCACACTTTTTTCTTAATTGATTATATATTTTCAGAGATGCATTGAGAATTTGGAGAAGAAGTAGACATGCTACTAGAGTAAGCATTCATTCAGAAGTAGCGACCTTGGAGATTACTTTATCCTGATGAAAGTTTATGATCTAGTGGATTACTATTCAAATCATCCTTATAATTTCACTAAATGATCAGCTCTCTCTCTATATATTTATCATATTATAATTGAATAAGGAATGCTTAAGAATCGATTCTTCAATGGTTCAAGTCAAAAAGTTACTTCCATGACACATTCGCTGCCTTTGGGTGGTACTAGAGACATGTATATTTAATAGTTGCTAGTTTGTATACTGCTGGAGGATTGATCCCTTGTTGAATCTTGGCAGAACTAGAATAATACTTCTTTGAAATAATCACAACCTTTTCGTGAGAGAATAGTGACAAGTACATCTAATTAAACTAGGATTTAGACTGTTGAAGAATGTATCCTTTGTAAGATCTAGATCATGTAAATAAAACATTTACTCATATGAAACAAACATTTCCATTTGGTGTGAATATAGACCAGTATCAGTAGTATATTGTAGAACCCGGACTTCTAGAGAATTGACGCTTTGTTACATCTAGACAGAACTGGTTTATGTAAATTTCACTGCCTTCTTGAGCATTTAGGACTGTTTGAAAGAAGACATTGTGTTACCAAAGTAGAACAACTGGTTTAAGCTGACTGGAATTGATGTGTAAAAGACTTTCAAACTAGCGGCTAGCTCTTCTAAACACAAGGCAGTTTATATTGCGTTATAGAAGAAGGCTGTCTTTATTATCTTTTGTTCGAGGATTCCGTATGGTATAAAGGGCTTCAACAATGCTGATTATTATATTGGCAATTATTAACTAGAATTTGAGTTTACATTTGTATAGTAATTTATACAAAACCATGACTCAGATTATCCAAAGTAGCCATTTCGTTCATATTGTGATACAACTTAACAGGCCATGCCTACTGTTTCAACAACATACTCACATACATTATTGCTTGCAACATTACAATGTATTTTGGTATTTTGTTTAATATCAGTAGCTTAAAACACTTGTTTTAAAATGAACACTGGAAAAAAGAATCACGAATGCGACAGCTGTGGAAAATCGTTTACTTGCTACAGCCTCTTGAAACGTCATCTCAGAATTCACACTAGAAAACCATACGAGTGTGGTGCGTGTAGTAAAGCCTTCTATCAAGTCAGTGCCTTAAACCAACATCTTAAAATACACACTGGGGAGAGACCATACAAGTGTGATACATGTGGTAAATCCTTCTCTCAAGTAGGTAACTTAAAGACACATCTCAAAATACATACTGGAGATAAACCATACAAGTGTGGTCCTTGCGGAAAATCCTTCTCTCGACTAGGTACCTTAAAAACACATTTCAAAAAACATACTGGAGAGCAACCTTACGAGTGTGATGCATGTGGCAAAGCCTTCTCTCGAGTCAGTCACTTAAACCAACATGTTAGAATACATACTGGAGAGAAACCATACAAGTGTGATACATGTGGCAAAGCCTTCTCTCGAGTCAGTCACTTAAACCAACATGTTAGAATACATACTGGAGAGAAACCATACAAGTGTGATACATGTGGCAAAGCCTTCTCTCGAGTCAGTCACTTAAACGAACATGTTAAAATACATACTGGAGAGAAACCATACAAGTGTGATACATGTAGCAAAGCCTTCTCTCGAGTCAGTCACTTAACCGAACATCTTAAAATACATACTGGAGAGAAACCATACAAGTGTGATACATGTGGCAAAGCCTTTTCTCAAGTCACTAACTTAAACGAACATCTTAAAATACATACTGGAGAGAAACCATACAAGTGTGATACATGTGGTAAAGCCTTCTCTCAAGTAGGCTACTTAAAGAAACATATCAAAATACATATTGGAGAGAAACCATACAAGTGTGGTTCATGCGGAAAATCCTTCTCCTGACTAGGTACCTTAAAGGCACATTTCAATATACATACTGGAGAGCAACCATACAAGTGTGATAAATGTAGTAAAGCCTTCTCTCGAGTCGATCACTTAAACACACATCTGAGAATACATACTGGAGAGAAACCTTACGAGTGCAATACATGTGGTAAAGCCTTCTATCAAGTCAGTGACTTAAACCAACATCTTAAAATACACACTGGAGTGAAACCATGCAAGTGTGATACATGTGGTAAAGCCTTCTCTAAAGTAGGTAACTTAAAGACACATATCAAAATACATACTGGTGAGAAACCATACAAGTGTGAAACATGTGGTAAAGCTTATTTTCGAGTCGATAGCTTAAATAGACATGTTAAAATACATACTGGAGAGGAACGATACGAATGTAGTATATGTGGTAAAACCTTCCTTCGAGTCAGTTACTTAACCCAACATCTTAGAATACATACTGGAGAGAAACCATACAAGTGTGATACATGTGGTAAAGCCTTCTCTCTATTAGGTAACTTAAACCAACATGTTAGAATACATACTGGGGACAAACCATACGAATGTAATACATGTCATAAAGCCTTCTCTCAAGTCACTAGCTTAAACGAACATGTAAGAATTCATACTGGGGACAAACCATACGAATGTAGTATATGTGATAAAACCTTCCTTCGTGTCAGTAACTTAAACCAACATGTTAATATACATACTGGAGAGAAGCCATACAAGTGTGATGCATGTGGCAAAGCCTTCTCTCGAATCGACAGCTTAAGCAAGCATGTTAAAATACATACTGGAATGAAACCTTTCAAGTGTGATTCATGTGGTAAAGCCTTCTCTCAAGTAGGTAACTTAACCCACCATCTTAGAATACACACTGGAGAGAAACCATACAAGTGTGATACATGTGGTAAAGCCTTCTCTCGATTCGACAGCTTAAGCAAGCATGTTATAATACATACTGGAATGAAACCTTACGAGTGTGATACTTGTGGTAAAGCAGTAAGTGACCTGTACCAACATCTTAAAATACACACAGGGGGGAAACCATACAAGTGTGATGTATGTGGTAAAGCATTCTCTCGATTCAGTGACTTAAACCAACATTTGAGAATACATTCTTGAGAAAACCCATACAAGTGTGGTACATGTGGTGAAGCATTCTCTCAAGTCAATAGCTTAAGAAGACATGTGAAAGAACACGCTGGCTCTTGAGAATCCCATACTAATGTGAACATGTAGGAAGGCATTTCCTAAGTCAGTTAAATACCTTGCAAAGAGACCACGAGTTTTAAACGAGTTTTAAATATTGCAACCGTAAATCATAATTCCTAGCCAATATTAGTAAGAACTATCCACCAGGACAAGCTTTCGCTCAGCCAAAATGCTGATATTTCACAATGAAAGATTTGTACGTAAGGAAACCCTGGCTTTGTGATTTGTGGAGAATTATATGCTTAAGTGTTTTATCATTTGCATAAATGTAACTAGAATGTGCTTCTTTGGATCAAACATGTAGACGTTTCAGTCCTATACGTAACACACTGGTCAATGTAAAAGTACTGGGGTTGCTACAACGAATTGGTGGAGGCTAATTTCAGCACTGGCGCTGGCATAAAATGGCAGAAAAGGTTAAAAAATCTATGCCTGTTAACTTTCTGATTTATTTGTAAGCATGAATATATTTATTTGTGATGAAACCTGGCGCACAGACCATCGATATCATTGAAGTTTATGGCTCTGCCAAGCAATTGATGATTTAATTCATGGTTTGGACGGCAAATGCAACACAGTTCTGGAGGTTTGCTATGGCAGGTGCTTTTTTCAAGTGTAACTGCCTTAATTGAGGGGAATTTGCATGTCTAAACATAGCTGTTATCATATTTACATGTAATAACATCCAAAAAACGATTACCACTTTGTATTTGTTTCTTGGTAAACTAGATAACAATTTATTGAGGAATTTTGTTACAATGCACTGGAAGATGGAATAATTTTTTGACGCATTACTACAACGCACTATTGGTTGTTTAGATGTGCTGTGGTTGCTGGTGCAGCATCACCACAGCATTCACTGTTCTTATAAACAGTACACAAATCATCATTTGAGCCAGCACATGATATTAAAGTACTGTGACGAAGACTCGGGTGAGCCTGTGCAAATGTACAGACTCGCCAGAGCCTTCTCCTCAAAGAAAGAAAATATAGAGTAGTAATCGTTTTTGGATGTTATTTCATGGGACTATGATAACATAGCTGCAGCTGTGCTTAGACATGCAGAATTCCTTCAAGTTAGGCAGTCACAATAGAAAAAACACCAGTCACTGTCAACCTCCACAACTCTGTCCGTCAAACCATGAATTAAATCACCAATTGCGTGTCTGAGCCATAAACTGCAATGTAACCGACGGTTTGTGCGCATAGTTTCGCCAAAAGAATAATAAATGCAAGCTTATATAGAAATTGTACAGCCAATAGGCATAGATTTTGTGATGAAGGCTCAAGCGTGACTGCAAATGTGCAGACTCACTAGAGACGCTCCAGAGCTAGCCCTGTTCGCACTTTGATAGTGTTTCTGCCTATTTTTCAGGTTGGTCCCAAAGCTCTTAATTTGATTAGATTGTTTCTCTGTGATGATACATTACAATAGTTAAGAAGCCCCCATGCGAGCTTAACATTTTTGTGCTTCAACAACAGCAGAATCTAGGGCGAAGATTTGGTACTGGTAAAATGCATTTAAGCACCCAAGTGGCTTAGGCTGCTGTCTGTTCGAAGGCGGTGGTTCTGCTGTTGATGATTCGTTGTTGATTGTACATACCATTATGGGATTCTGTTATTGTTCTATATTTTGCTGTGCGTTACTTTACGTCCATTCTCTTGATGGGGAAGAGAGAGAGTTGGTTGCTTTGCTTAATTTGTCTTCCTGGTGTCATGTGTTTGCTGTGTGGCTGTTCCTCACAGTGCCATATGTCTGTCTGCAGTTTGAGATTGTGATATTTCCTGATCATACTAACTTACTTTTTGGGAGTGTCATTCAAATGAACAGCGATGGCTCTGGCGAGTCTGCAAATTTAAATCTCGCTTGAGCCTTAGTCACTGAACCAAAACCTCGCGTGCTGGCTAAAATGCCTGTTTTATACTATTTATGAGGGCATAGGAGGAAGGCTATGGGAGTCTACACATTCGCTTGGTCTAGTCTGAGCCTTCGTCACAGTTAAGGATTCTCCTGTTGTGGCTCAAATGGCGATTGAATGCCATTTTGTGCGAGCAGCGAAGACTCTGGCGAGTCAGCCCATTTGCACAGGCTTACCTTAGCCTTCGTCACTGTACAAAATCTCTTAGGGTGCCTAAAATTGGGATTTGTGTGTTATCCACCCCAGCAGCGAAAACTCTGGTGTGTCTGCACATTTGTCCAGGCAAAGTCACTTAACATTGCGATAAGTATCAAGTTATCTTGTGCTTGAAGCGAAGGCTCTTGGGAGTCTGCACGTTTGCACTGGCTCGCCTGAGCCTTCGTCACAGTATGGAAATGTAATGTGCTGGCTGAAATGGCGATTTGTGTAACGTTTATGTGAACAGTGAATGCTGTGGTGAGTCTATATCAGCAATCATGACAATTATATGCAATCATCTGTGCGTTGTATCAATGCTTCAAAAAATGCTCTCATTGCGATGAAATAAAATTCCTCAAAAAAACATTTGCTAGTTTACCAAGAAAAAAATACAAAGTGGAATATGACAACAGCTGCGCTAAGACATGCAGATTTTCCTCAATTTAGGCAGTTTCACTAGGAAAAAAGCACCTGTCACAGCAAACACCAGAATTATGGTGGATTTGCAGTCCAAACCATGAATTAAATCACCAATTGCTTGGCAGCGCCATAAACTGAAATATAACCGATGATCTGTGCGCCAGGTTTCATCACAAATAAAATAAATGCAAATTTATATATAAATCATAAATCAACGGGTATAGATTGTTTTATCTTTAACGCTAGCACCAGTGCGGAAAATGGCCACAACCAGTTCGTTGCAGCAACCGCTGATGCTTTTACATTGACCAGTGTGAGTAATGCCAAGTCAGACCAAAAGCTTCTTCAGTCAATGTAAAGATCACTTGATTGTCGTAAACCCAGAAAACAAATTATTCTGATAAGGTGACTCATTTTATGCCAAACATTAATTTCTGGTATCCGGTATAAACAAGGTTGGCAAAATGCAGGCAAATAAGCATATTTGCCATAACAGTGGCAATTACCGTGAAATACTGGCAAATATGATTTACAACCCTGAATTTTTTACACTCAACACTAAGATTGGTAATTTCAATAATAGAGATTATTTGACTTATTTTTGTTAATTCTTAGTTTATCAGGCTATCAGCTTTAATATCTTAGTTTAAGGTATAAGTCTAGCATTTAATTTTAATTAAGTGAAATTTAGGGGAAAAAAACATGTTTCATACCCCCATAGTACTCATCAGTTGGTTTTTGCATGTTGGGTATTTGAATGAGTGACCTTTATCCATAACTCAATTAAAGACACCTCTTTTTGCGTCACCTGGACTTTATAACCTGATCATACTCACTTACTTTTTTTAATCAAATTAAAATATGATGTCGATCAGGACGTCCTTATGTTCATCCTTGCCCCTGCCACTTAAATAAGGTTTGCTGGTGATGTGTTGTTTTAGCTATTTATGACAAGGACATGTTTCACACAATTGAAAGATACACAGGTCAATTTTCTCACCATTTAAAGGTCAAATTAGAATTTACCTTTGTCCTGCTGAACCCAGAATATTAACCCATGTCCTATTGAATCTGTTTTTAAACACTAGATCCTGATCAGCTGTTTCTTTCAGAAGCCATCTTATCAGGATCAACACTGGTTTCTATACTTATTGAAAAGGTAGGTTTCAGCTGAACGGGATAATATTTGGGAGAAGCGTAGTACATAAAGGGCTAAAGATACGAATTTTTGCTAAAACTTATTTCAGAATTTCAGTCTAAGATTCCTCTTCATCTGTTCTAATAACATGTTTAAATGTATTCAAAGGTTATATTCTGATGACCCCATATTCAATATTTACATTTTTACTCATATTGTTAAATTATACTATTTTAAGTCCACTTCCTAAAGATATCTGCTTCTTTTCACAGCTAAAAATCATATTTGCCAGTATTTTGTGGCGAAAATGTTATATTTGCCAGTATTTGACATTGGCGCCTTATCAACTTAATGCAGACATCTGGTTGCCTTGTCAACCAAAAGGAAACCCTATAAAATCTTGTCAAAAATTTCTGGTCAGATAACAAAAGAATTAGGCACAAATGGTCCATGGGACACTCTCTACCAATTTTGTTCAAATTATTTGACTGTTTTACAAATATTACCGCTAGGTGGCGTAGCCAGTTTTTCTATGTCAATATTGGTGAAACTTTTTTTTATCTGAAATAGCATGGCGTAGTAAGAAAGCATCACTTTTTGTCTGAAATCACTTGCTCTAGAGCCTTGATATTTCGTAAGTAGCATCAGCTAGTAGACCTCTACTATCTTTGTTCACAATATGACCATGACCAAAAATGTCCCCGCCAGAGTGTCAGCATCCTGGGCCTTTTGTCAACATAATAAATGGACATTTTTCCATGTAAAGCTTTATAATGAAACTGCTGATTAATAACACATCATAGCTGGGTCTTTAGAGGAGCTATGCTATGCTATACCCTTATATAAAGTCATTCGCAATGAGCGACCCATGGCCCGAAGATCCGCTTGTTTCCACATAATGAATCGTGTTCCTGAAAGACATATTGATTTGGCCAGTGGCACCTGTAACAAAATAATGTCTGCTCTGTCATTCAAAATCGTGAAGGGACACACTCAAAAGTTATGTAGAATATTTCACGAACTAGTTTTGTGGTGCTTAGGGACCTTTTGAATTTTGGCATTCAGTTATTCTTAAAAACAACAACAACATATTAATATTGTTTTGAAAAAGTTCTAACGTTTTTATTTCTAATGCTAAGCCGTTTTTTGTTGTCATTTACTTATAGGCTGTCCTATTTGGAAATGAAAAATGAAATCTATATTGTGCTTAAAGCTTTTTAGAAAATTGATAAAAACACACATGGCCGGTTAGAACTTTTGACTAGTATATAGCATCATGCAAATACCTGTGGGCACATTTTAAGTATTTTCACATTAAATTCTTGTTACTGTTGTTTTCCTGTTTAATATCCTACTAACAGCTAAAGTCATACGGAGATTTGCTATGACTCGAAGTCTCATCTTACAGACTAGTGAAGTTGGGGATCAAACCTGTTACCCCTGGTTACAAGGCAAGCGCCCATGTTCAAATAACACGTGAGTGTCCTGATTACCCTCTTTCGAGCATTTGACAATGGGCGAAACAGCATACAAATTTATGCAAGAATAACGGAGCACATATGTCGTTATTGTATTAACCTTTTATCGTTCAAACAGCATACTACTAATAATTTATGCAAGAATAAAATACACATGTTCTTATGTATTAACCTGTTTGCGTTCATTTGACAATGGGCTAAACAGCATACAAATAGTTATTTATGCAAGAATAACGGAGCACACATGTTCTAATTGTATTAATCTTTTTTCGTTCATTTGATAATCAATTAAACCGCATACAAATTTTATGCAAAATAATGAAGCACACATGTTATTATTGTATAGGAAGTTCTTTGAATATGAGGCCATCTCCGGAGGCATCCAGCCATGGTAAATGCAGTAAAACAAACATCTGTTATCAATATCCTTGCATGTTTTACCCGATTCCACCCACGATTCCACTAAAGCAACGCTAAACTCTTAAGTAATCATTTTTCTTACACTGGTTTTCTCAAAGCTAAATGGTGTCAAACTTTCGAATGTAATAATGTCGTCACGGGACGTTTTCGCAAATAAAAACCTTGACGTCATGATCAGTCTTGGCTGCAACTTTGTACGTTTGTATTGTCAGACAAACAAATCGTTGTCAAATTAAAATGCATGTTAAAATATTTGAATCTCATGATTTCGAACATTGATTTATATTCTTTTGGCAGCGGCTTCAAACTACTTACGTAATGAAGCTGCGTTTTGGATTCGTATTCGTTTTAGGAACTCTTTTAATTTAAAATTACTGTTTTTACATTCGTTGCAAGAGTGGAACCTGTTGAATTATTTCTTTTAGGACCTACCATTCAACAGACTTTCCCAGCATTCTACGAAAAGAAAACAATACTATATATACTAATGACAAAAAGTTAAGCATATTTTGATTTTGTTGCTAATTTTTACCATAATATCATTTTTTACAAAATTAGCTATTGCTCATTAAAAAGTACTAGCTGTTATTCGTCTATCCAAAAGTCAGTAATATTGAACTCTACAAATTCTGATGACGTCATAGGAACGTGAGAACTGTACCTACTAAAACACTTCCAAAAACCAAAATGTTGATTTTCTCCAAAATTCGAGGATGATTTTGCTTACTGTCAAAGTTTGCAGATAATCAACCATACTAAAGCACACTAACATAGCTGTATGGCTCTGACAATTTCGAATGGGTTTTAATAATGACGATTTTTCGCCCTTTGAGACAAGGCTACATTTTGAATAATGGCTAGGAATCCTGTTTCCTGGAACCTATCGTCTGTAAATGCCATAACGATTCTTCTCACATCACCAAGTAATATTTTGCAGCAAATAGGGACAAATTAAACACTCAAAAAACAAAATTAATGCATGAATCGCATTTCACTAACATATTTCATGACGGAAACGTCTCCGTGCGAAATACACCCCAGATTTGCATCTAACATATAGTAAAACGAGGGGATTGGTCGGGTTGAAATAGCAAAAAGATAGTGCATCTAAAAATGAGCTATATTTTCTATAAAAAAGCAACTACAGCACCCAAAATATTAAATATATATAGAAACTAGTTAACTATTTAATTTATTTGATTTTTGATAAAATCAAAACATTAAATTGATATAAAAAATATCATCGCACTTTCATAGATATTACTACGCTGACTCGGCGATTTCCGGAAGCAGACGTGTGGTACGATTGGTTTTTAGCTACACCATGGTAAAAGGTCATATTGAGTTTCCAACCAGTATAGAGCGCAAACTGGTCTGATCAGCTGGGATACTTCCGAATTCAATTTGAAATATTTTCATGGATACCAACAGTATAGCTGCAAACCATTTTGTGCAAATGTGTAGGCTGATCTGTACCTTTGCTGTCCTCATATAATCAATCTCAGGGGACGATTCGCCGTTCGTCGCACCGTTCGCGCGCTACAGAAAAGGAGCACTGTCACTTATTTGAGTACTAATGAATTAATATAGTTCAAAATCTGTCCGAAAATGCCTGTTGTGTCAGTGGCTGAGACATCTGAGTCGTCACTGTTTGCCAAAGAAGATATTTACTGGTATCCAGAACTAAAATAATTAATATTTTCTCGACGTCATAGCATTGCGGTACACAAGTAGTAATGTGCTTTTCATTTGGTACGGCTTTTGGAAACAGGAAGTCTGCAATACCCAGAGCAATAAAATGACATCTGGTTAACCTTATAATCGTATAACGCCTCTTAAAATACACATCACCGAAACTGTATTTAGATCTGTGTCTACATGTTATTACCCCTTTAGGCACTAATAGATTATTCCTTCTGGCTTGATACTTTAAAGGGGACAGCAACACTGATGATTACTATGTTTTATATGAAAGATCTTAATAAACCGTGCATTTTGATACCAGTTTCATCTAAATCGGTTGAAAAACGTAGAAGTTGTGGGCGTTTGAATATTTGCAAATGGACTGTTATGGAAGCGGCCATATTGTAGGCTTAGTGACGTCACACAGCCTAATTAAATATGCGTAATCAAAATAAAAGATAAACCAATTGATTACTTGCAATTATCTTTACTAAAACATTTTCCTTATGTATAAAGCTGCATATCTGCTGAAACGCAGATGCTGTGGTAGTATTGATAACCAAAAATTAAGCAGTAGAAAAAATTCTGAAAACTAATTAAATATTCAAAATGGCGGCTAAATGTTGGCCATATTGAATTCTTTAAATGCCCATAACTTCCCCATTTTTCAACCGATTTTGATGATACTTGTATCAAAATTCATGGTTCATACAGCTCGTTTTGATAAAAGATACTTACCGTAAGGGTTGCTGTCCCTTTAAACTTGGGGTGGTCTATTGTGTCACGGTTATGAATTTGCGAATGAAATTTTCTTTTCTATTCCTGAAAATCGTTTTGTCTACTCGTAGGCAAACAGTGAAGACCCTAATGAAATCTAGGTCTTTACTGTTTGCCGAAGTACACGATAAGGAGTTATAGGTATAAAAGGGTTGAAGCCCAAATGGAACCTTCGCCAACAATGTAGACCAATAACAATGTGGTATGTGTGACCAGCTAAGGCTTAAACCTGCCTGCGCATACGCGCAGTCTGATCAGAGACTTTGCAAGAAGCTTTAATACTAGAGTGTTTAAGTTACTGACCGAACATCAGAACAGAACAGAAATTTTATTTGGACTTAAGCATTACAAGCTCATCGTCACAACAATACATAATATACAAAACATATATTTTACGCATGCATTTAAAGTGTAACTAATTTGATAAGTGTAGTTTGAGAGTGAAGCAAATTTAGGCATTTTTGTCCCTATTTTGCTGCAAACTCATGTCAGTACATCCTAGGTGAGACTGTCTACAAAACACTACCACCACAGTCGTCGCATTATCGCCAATTGTATATTTCTATGTATCACAGAAGAGCATACTGCAATAAGGGCAAAACCAGGCCGGACTCTTAAAAGCAACATCGGTCCAGGGTTCGCACTCTTTGCGTCTCTCCAAAAACTATAAATTTTGAACGTACATTTCGAAAAAGTGAACTCCCGGTCCGGTGTCCCGGTGTCCCCACCCGGGCTCTCTCTGTATGCGAACGTTCATTTATTGTTATATTAAATTCCAAAAAATAGGTGCATCTGTGAACAGTATAAGTATAGACTCCGACCGGACGCTGCATGAAGCAACACCTGGTCCGGGTCTACACTGATCACTAGGCAAACTTCAAATCTCGTATTACGACAAAAGAATGGTCCAAGGTGGGTCGTCCAAGTTTAAGCCGATGCCAAACGTTTTGGATCCAGATCAGGCCGATGTCTCTTGGGTGTGACCTGGGTCCAAACCGTTTGTGTCAAGTCCCCACCAGCATAAATCATAGTGAATCGTGTTTCAGATATCATATTGTTTTTTGAGTGTAATGTAAAACTCAGGTAATTCACCTGTCGTAATGTTGTCATTTTGCGATAATGAACTCAATGACCCTGATGTCACTGAGTCAATACCGTGCACGTTGAACTCAATGACCCTGATGTCACTGAGTCAATACCGTGCACGTTGAACTCAATGACCCTGATGTCACTGAGTCAATACCGTGCACGTGCTTCTATACTGACCAAAACCAGAAGAGACGGACACATGTGTTTTCAGTCGGAATTAACTTTTTGACATGTGGAAAGGCAGGAACAGCTTTATATTGCGTTTACAATTCAAAATTTGGTGAGTTTTGTTTATGATATGTATACCCGTAGGTGCCCGAGTAGAGGTAAAATTTGTATAGAGTACAGTGACGTCACTAATTATAACTGTAATCGGAGAGGTCTATTGACAATAAAAAGTAATCCCGCATTTAGACAGGTAAACAAACGAGGATATTGGTAGTTATATCCTAACTAATGCATTAAAGCTATCATTGGGTGTCACAGACCAGTGGTCCAGTGGTTAAGTAGCGATATTTACATATTCGAACCTGTATTTTTTTCTGAGGGTTCGAATCCCTGAGTTTTTTTTTTTTTTTCATTTATTTTACTCCTTCAGTGGGCAGTTTGAATTACCTAGCGCTGTAACAAAAAGTGGCGGACCCAGAAGGCGTTCAGGGGGCTTCGGAACAGATTATTTCATTTTTAAAAGGATATTCAAGAAAAATGAATGATCATCTGCGAATCGACCCCCCTCCGTAATTTATCTGAATCCCCTCTCCTAGAGTCGTAGATCCGCCTTTGAACAAAAATGCTTATGTCGATATTTCAGGCTTTACAGGAAAACCAGTTAAAGGCGAGGGTTTTAACGACCAACGAAGGGTGTGTACATTTGTATCAGAAAACCACGTTTGATCGTTATTATTGCATAAAGTAATATTGCCACTTGAAAACTTTGGGAAAACGCTTCGAAAAGTTCATTTTTGCATTACAATAATGGCGCGCAAAAGCATGAAGGATTCGTAGGTTTTGAAAAAGCCTGTTCTAGAGCAAAAACTTACGTCATCCTAACTCCACTGAATCACGTTTATTTCTATACACGCTACTGTTGATAACGTCAATTTTTGTGACGGCCTAGAATGCGTATATGTAAAGCAGAAAAGCCGTGCATCAACAGCACGTAAATTGCCTGATTAATACATGGGTTTTTGCCGGTTAAAACATGGCTGTTAATAGCGTGTGACACGGGGTTTAGTTAAAATGAGTCTTCATCTACATACACACAGTACGTTGTGTATGCGAGCGGCAAACGCTCTGGTGAGTTTGCGTATTTCTGCATGCTCACCTGATCCGTTCATGCTCAGTATTGCGATCAAAATCTCACTATGCTGGCATTATTTTATGAACTTTTTATATCATATATATATTGCAATAAAATACTATTCGTTAAAAAATATTAAAATATAAAAATTGAAAAAATAAAATATTAAAAAATATAAAGAAAATACACAAAATAAGAAAATATCTAGAATAAGAAAACACACAAGGAATTTGGAAACAAATTGAAAAAATAGAGCATATCAATAAGCCTATAAAATGATTAACATGGGATACGACCCCTTAACTTTTTACATAGCTCACGTGCATATTATTACAGTTGCCTCGCTACCTACTGAGCCACCGAGGATTTACATGCCATGATCATGATTTATCGCAAAATCCGTACAATTGTTTTACCTGCAGTGTTATTATTTTTTTTCTGAATGAACTTGAATGAACGAATAACGGTATTAAGCTGCTACACCTGTTTTCTATCGGACTCTATCCATGACGGACAAGGGAGCGCAGTGGCTCAGTGGTAGAGTGCTTGACTCGAGACCGAAGGGCCGCGGGTTCGAGCCTCACCGGCGTCACTGCGTTGTGGTCCTTGAGCAAGACACATTTATCCTAGCTTAGTACTGGTTCAACCCAGGAAGACCGTCCCGCATAACTGAAAGATTGTTGAGTGGACGTAAAGAATCAAAACAAACAAAAAAAACATGACGGACAATACTCTTACTGTGTTAGATCTATAGAGTAGTCCGAAATATAATATACTTAGGATTAAGGTAATTTGTGTGCATAACAGGTATTTACATCAACACATGTACACCAAGTAGATTCCGCCTGTGACGTCAAACGTGTCGCGTTGCGAAGTATAACAACTTTTGGAGCGTTAAGCTAAAAGCACAATGATGGCGGCAATCTTATGACACGGCTCAAATGAGCTACCGCTCGAGTCAGGATCAACATAATTTGCTGTAAAAACAAAAAAAAAAAAACATGCAGCAAACGAAATAACTAGCAATCCCGTATGGCTATCTGGGGTAATAAAACTTCATTGCATTTTCTTCAAACAACAAAGGGGGCGCAGTGGCTCGATGGTAGAGTGGTTGACTTGAGACCGAGGAGTTGCGGGTCTAAGCTCAGTTGATCTTTGCTCAGTACAGTATCAACATAGGATGGCCCGTCCCGACATAGCTGATTTTTGACTTGGACGTAAAGACGTAAAGTATCAAAGCACACACACAAAAAAATCAAACAACAACAATTATGATTAGACTGGTTTGAATTTGTTTGTGCTAATTCTTTATATAACAGTCGACATTTTTTACAGTCATGTCGGGACTATTCCCCCGTCATCCCGGCTTGAACCAGTACATAGCAGCGGATAAAGTATCGGAGTCTTGCCCAATGGCTAGTGAGTCTCGGACCCTTCTATCCCCAGGTATTAGTGACGTATATAGGTCGCTGCCCCTAGTCTAACGCTCTACCAGCCGGTGCAATGATTTCCAGGCTGCTTTAAAACCTGTTTAAGTTTTCACTAAGCACAACTTGATACTGTCTGTCAGCCGGATGGATTATTTCAAGAAAAGAGTCAAACGACTTTGATCAGTCACTACTTCACAAAGAACTCTACAGATCAGACAGGCTCGTTACGGCAAAATTCATGATTTTGTTGTATGCAACAAACTGGTCAGCCTGCAGTTCCATGCCGTCTAAAGATTACTTCTAGTCAAGTCAGTGAGGACGTGAGAAAGTTAGTCAAAATGGGGTGCTAGTTTGAAGGCAGATGTTGTTGGTACTAACCAATAAATGCATCATGCGGCATCTGGACGGGGTCTGACCTGCCTGTAAGATGTTCATCGGCGGTATAGAATTTTCACAAGGTACTATTAGAACAAAGATTTTTAAGCAATGGGTGCTGTCCCTGATTGGTAATCGACGTACACCGTTTAATCTGGGTTTTCGCTACGAACAAAGTGTCTTTAAACGGGAATGTACAAACACATAAACTGGTGAAACGCACACAGTGAAGACACAGATCGACTGTCGCGCGTTGATGCATATGACCTGGCTTTGCACTGTTCAATCAGGTCGATCCAGATGAGGCCCGACGAAACTATTTAACACCATTCCCGTTAATTAGCTATAACTCCTTAATGTAGATATAAGGCTCACTAGTTCAAGCAGTTTAGATCCAGAGTCTGACATTTTACGACCTGATCTACATCCAAACTGCTTATAAATATTACCATTAGCCATATTTTGTTATCTTTACATATTTATTAATACCAGGCCGTGTACTGTTCATTCACGATATCTTGGCCCAAAGAAACCGTTAGGTGGATTTCACCATTACATCAAATAAGGGAACATTGGATTTGATGTATATTAACGGTATAATGATAACAAAACAGTTTATCTCAAAATGAAATTTTAAACGGCTTCGTGGCTCAGTCGGTAGGGTGCACGTACATTTTTTTTAATAGTAATGAAGAGATAGTGGTTCGAAACCCAAAATCAAAGATATTTTTTTTTATTATATATAGTTTGTTGTCTTGTTTGTTGTGTATGATTTTACAATTTCTTGTCAAAGTCGCTAAGCTCCTTCCTGTTTCTTCATGGCTCCCAAGGCGCGAGGACTGCATTCTCCGATTCAGCTTTGATGCGCGATATCGTTTTGTTTGATACATGTATGCCGGTCAGCTTGCTGGCAAGCTCCCTCTCTATAATTTGATAATGGTGCAAATAGCACGTCGTTCACGGCATCTTCTTCGCGTACTTTTAAAATAGCATGTGCAGTAACACGGATCCTATATAGGGTCCGTGACAGCAATTAGTCTGGCTCGCGATCAAAAAACCCGCCTATGAGACATTTCTACCATATGCCAAGAGAAGTATGCGCAGTGAAAATAAAATGTTAGTGAAAGCATAATTGAGCATGAAAATCATGAGAGAGATCGAGATAGGAGTGATAAAACGAAAAAAAAATAGGATTCCAAAGGACTCGAAAACCATAACCGCAGAATATGAAATCAAATATGTTTGATAGTTCTCCATGCTATCCTCTACACCACACAGATTGATAGAAAAATACATCACGTATATATAGCTTAATATCATATTTATAAGAGCATTAAAAAGAAGCTACCTATATTGATGTAATGGAAAAATCCACCTTACGGTTTCCTTGAGCCAAGATATCGTGAATGAACAGTAGCGCAGTCGGTAGTCTAGCTCCAAGATCTTGATGTTTTTTGTCAATTTTATTTTAATTTTGATTCAGTATATTTTGATTTCATATAGCTAGTCTCATCTCTCTTTGACATCATGATATCCTCACCTAATCACAAATTTCGCTGTCAAAGAGGAAAGGAAGAGAATAAAGAAATAATTGTTTTAAAATAAAATTTTCATTTATTAAAAAGGATTTATCAGACTAGTGGCTAGTCTAGCGCAGTTGGTAACTACTGATGCGTGCCTGACTGCAGATCAAGGGGTCAGTTAGTTTGATCCCGGCCCGGCTCGATACTTTTGTGAAGATTGATCATGAAATAAATTAATTTCTACGGTTATCCTCCACCATTCCGTTGATTCGTTCAAGAGGATTTGCAGTCAGTGAAAGCCAAAAGTATGTGTACGAAGTACTTGTTGCCGCTTGTTCAAGCTTTGTTAGGTGAACTGACGGTCCCGATATGCTCGTAGCTGCTGACTGGGACGTTAAACAACAAATCATAAAACTTTTTGTTAGGATACAACAAGTCTCTTATCTCCCATTTATGCCGAATGAAATGTCCTGAATTGGATCAGTCCACATCCGCTGTTGGGCGGTATTTGTCACGTCTATTCAAATTTTAATAGAACATTATGTTAAGCAAACTGTGGCGACCCTGATCAGACGGCGAACCATGTTGCGTCTAATCTGGATCAGCAATGTTTGTCAATTTCCAAAAATAAGGGTGGGTTAACCCGGCCTATGCAGGCCCTTTTACCTCTTGACAAGTAAATTTTGTTTTCTTCCCCTCAAGTCGTTATAAAAAGCATTTTAACACTTTCTTAACCGATGTAACATTCCTTCTACTTTGTAAGGGATTCAAAGTTTTCTAAATTACCGAGACCCCCCCCCCCACACCACCTACTCCTCCCCCAATATAAGTTGGGTGTTCAAAATCATGCGCTTCGTGGATCCAGAGGGAGGACAGGGGGGTCCGGACCCCCCTGAAATTCTCAAAGGTAACGAGCTATTAAATGGCGTTTCGCTGGCGGGCCGATGTTGGCCCGCTTTTAGTGGTACTTGGATCCTCTCTCCCCTAAAAAAATATACCGTCAGTGTTGCAGAGTTGGACCCCATCTGACAAAACTTTCTGGATCCGCGCCTGAATCGATGCAAAACCGGCAGGCGCATATCTCGAGCGTGTCCAAGTGTGTAGACCAGACGTGTAGAAAAATGTGTATACTCATACGCACTAAATGTTCTCTTAAACGCCTTTTTCGCATCAAAGGCACCGAATTATGAGGGGTCGAATTGATGTACCGATTAAATGCCAAGCTTGCTTTGGGCCAAAATGTGCCGGACTCGTTTACAAATCATATTTTTGGTTTTATTTTAGGAGAAACCCGCGCTCAGGGACGTTCTACACACCTGTGTCGAGAGACTCTGGCCAATAAATAACTTTTCAGCTCCGTTTAGGCGGCTAGTAGTGAAAGTTTAGCTTAATATCAGACTCATTTTTTCCTTTTAATTATTTTTTATATTGCCATTGCACATTCGAACAGTATCAAGCCAGTTCTCGACATCTACGAGGATAAAACTACCCCAAGTAACAAGCCTTCGAATATGAAACGCATTTTCAGGAATTTGCACACTCTGATGAGAGTTTATTATTACAAATATGGGGAAATAAAGTAAAAACGTGCACAGACGATGTATTAATGTTGCAGCAAACTGCTCTTGGTATTTCAAAAGGTAAATGACTGCTATTGGTTTAAAAAGCCAATACTTGTTATGATATACTCGTTATCGGGTATATACGGAAAACTCCGATCAGCAGAAAGTAGTCCCGTAAAAATTAAATTTCACACGGAGCCGTTTCCGTTTTGTTTGTACATTTTTGCTTTCTAAATGCTCCACTAGATCGTCTGAGATGTCAAGCTTTCCTGTAAAAATTTAGAGGGAACATTGTTCTAAAAAGTCTGAAAAACGTATCCCTTTCCTATCCGTTGTTTGTACACAACATCGAAGTTTGGCGTTTTGCATATTGAGAGTTGACCCAGAAAACCCGTTCTTTTGAGTCAATGAATATGTTTCGGAATACCAAAATTTCGGTTTTCGACTCAAAATAAGTATGTTAGACTAATGTAAAAGGCATTGTATGTTACACCATCATAATTTATTACTTTTGGTCATTGGAAGTACAATATGCTTAGCTTTATGTCAATGATATATTAAATCAAATTCATAACCCGCCCTGGTCATTAAGCGAAAAATGGAGACCTATACAGAAAATAAAAGGGCGCGAAAACAAACGCCACAAGTAAATACGGCATTAGATCTCAGCGATGTTTAACTCGTATCAATGCAGCGGTTACCTAACTCCATAAAGCAGCATCACTGAAACAAAACTGGACCGCATTCGATACCCATTTTTTTAACCATAGGCATGAAATCATGTAAATTATCTAGTTATTCATCTGCAAAGTTTGAAGTCGAACGTTTATAGATTCAGAAGGTGATCCAGTTAAATATATTATTTGGCATTGGGTCACACAAAAGGTCTACATCAGCGACATATGCATCTGCAAAAGTTGCTACGTCAAATTGTTAAGGAGAGGAAATATATATTACAAGAATATGACCATTGACATTGAAGTAAAAAGCCCACCCAGTACATGTACCCTCTACATTATGTGACATATGTACCTATTTTGAGGTTGCTACGTCCGACAGCTTTAGAGGGGGTACATCGTAAGAAACGTGGCGAAAGCACGGATGGGCGGACGGATAACTGGCCGAATTTGGTAAATTATTGGTATATGCTTTTTAGCTCACCTGAGCCGAAGGCTCATGGGTGAGCTAATAGTATACCAGTCTCTCCGTCGTCCGTCCGTCCACAATTTCAAACATCTTCTCCTCTGAAACAACTGGGCCAATTAAATTCAAATTTCATATAGAGACCCCTTAGGATGCGGGAACAAAAGTTTGTTCAAATGGTCCTGATCACATGACCAAGGTGGCCGCCACGCCCATATATTGTAAAAACCCTTTAAAAAATCTTCTTCTCCAGAACCAGAAGGCCGATGACCTTGGGACTTGGATTGTAACATTTGGGTTGTGTGGCCTACTAAGTTTGTTCAAATGATGATCCTAGGTTGACCTTGACCTACTTAACGTCAAGGTCAAATTTGCTTCCTAATGCATTTTAAAGGGAAGTTGATTTTTTAAAAAACTGTAGAAGCATTAGTCATTATTTTTATTGATATGTTTAACCTAATGAGACAATGGCTATAAATAAGTTCCAAAGGTCAATTGACCCTACTTAAGGTCAAGGTCAAATTTGCTTCCTAATGCATTTAAATGGGAAATTTTAAAAAAAAATGATTTTTTGAATACTGTGGAAGCCTAAGTCATTATTCTCCATTGATATGTTAAACCTAATGAGACAATGGCTATAAATAAGTTTCAAAGGTCAAGGCCACCACACCCATATAATGTAAAAATCTTTTAAATATCTTATTCTCTAGAGTAAAAGGTCAACAGCCTTGGGACTTGGTATGTCGCATTGGGATGTGGTCTCTACCAGGTTTGCACAAATGATGTATCTAGCTTGACCTACTGTATGGCAAGGTCATATTTGATTCCTAATGCATTTATATGGGAAAAATCTGGAAATGTTCATTTTTCTATAACTGTTTAAGCCGAAATCATAATCCTTTCGAGAAATGCTTAACCGTATGAGACAATGACTTTATATAAGTACCAAACGTCAAGCTGACCTGTGACCTTTTATCCAATGCCATTCATTTGGACTGCAACATATCACCAAAATGGCTTCAACCCCCATATATGGTAGAACAAAATATGTTTTATTATAAGCTGTAGTTGACCTTGACCTATTTTAACATTATTAAAGAGGTCAGGTGAGCGCCTCAGGATCTTTGGGTCCTCTAGTTTTTTTATAGAAAAGGCGGATATAATATGAACCAGTGCATGGGATTTCCAACAATGTGGTATCGGCGACCAGCAAAGTCTCAGATCAGCCTGCGCATACCCGCAGTCTGATAAGGGCCTTTGCTAGTCGCTTGAGTATTTAATGATGAAGCTACTGACTGAACACTATTTGGAGTTTCTAAGCTTAAAAGGAGACTACAGAGGCGTGTCCGAGTCTACACTTGTCAAAATGCCACATTGTTGGAAATCTCATGCACTGGCTCAATTATGATAAAGCGATTAACTCTCATTGTAAGCAATAGCTAAAGGAAACACGTTGGGTCCAACCGAAGTCATGTAATAAAAAGAGTCTTTCACACGTGACTAGATATTACAAATTCTGTCATTGACATCTGTGAAGATCAAGTACCAATTCTTCACATCTCTGATAATTTGGTACCAATTTTTCACATCTGTGAGCATTTGGTACTGATTCTTCACATTTGTGAAAATTGAGTACCAATTCTTCACAGGTGTGAAAAACTGGTACCGATTCTTCACATTTGTGAAAATTGAGTACCAATCCTTCACATCTGAGAAATATCGAAACAGTCCTTCGCATATGGCACGAATACCTACCAATTCTTCGCAGTAAAAAATGAGAAAGATGTGAAATTTGAGCAAAGATGTTATAATTAGACTCCCAAAATTATCGAAATTGACCATACGCAAATTTCACATTTCCCAAAAGTGACGTTTTGGTACCAATTCTTCACACGGTGTGATATTTGCGAAATGTGAAATTTGCGGTTCAACAGTGCTTTTTAAAAAAGCTAGCCTGTTGCTTTACCCTCAATGCAGAGTGTGATTGTGGCCAACTATGTAACCAGCGAGATGATAACAAATCTGGAACGTTTGAATAATGTATTACAACCTTCAGTCGGGCTGTCAGTGCAAAATACCAGCGTTTTTGGGTTAGCTCTAGAACTTGTTACAGAGCAGGAAAATTTAGAGAAATCGGCCACAGGCTAATTTTGGGCGCTACCTTTCACTGCGGATTCAGTACGCTAAAATGGGCCATTATACAATGTTAAAAGCTGCAGACCTACGGCATATGGTCTGTCGTTGCCCGGCATACCATGATGACAGAGTATCCTCGGTAGAATTGCTGAAACAGATCATCTTACAAGAGGCCAGCTTGATCATCTGGAACAGTTAATTTTCTGACTTGAATGCGATATTGAGAGTTCTTGTGTGTCCAGACTTTATCATTAATAATATCACAGAGTTGGTTCCTGTCATTTCAAAGTTAGAGCAGATCTCCAGAGTCCACTTCTATAAAATTCATGTAAAAAGACTAAGATTACAACAGAAAAGGAAATAATGACTTCCGTCCCCTACTGATTGTTTAACAGTTATTTTAATGTTTCAAGAGTTGGTGCTACTGTCATGCCAGCCAAGAGTGACGGTGACGTCATGTTTTGTTTACAAAGTTATTAGGGATTTAGAATCGATAGAACACGTGTGTATTAATCCCATCCACAGAATAGGATTAATACACAACTGATCTATCCATTTGCATTAGCTCAAGTGGAGTGTACATTCAAGTTAATGTTAACAATTGTAAACAAAATATTACGTCACTGTCACTCTTGGTTGGCACGACAGTTGCACTACTTGATCATGAGTTTACAAGACTTTTACACTGTGAATAGTCACAGGTGCTCTCATCGTGAGGAGAAAAATACAGTCGAAAAGAAAAGATGTATTCACCGGAAAATATTTTAAAGCGGAGCGGATAACTGCAGTTACGGTTATCTAATAATTATAAGTAGAGTTAAGTTGTCTTCCGTAATATTCTCCATTACTGACAGCAAAGGTATGGTTTGTAGCTATGTCGAAAAACATGTAATTGAAGCTCTAGAAGGCTTTTTCATTTTTTGCGAACGAGGTGAGCAAGGTACTGTACGAAAAATTTTGTTTGATATTGTTTGTATTTTCGAGTTCAAAAATATTCTGCTTTTAACTATATAAACACTTTTTTCGCACTGTAAAACTCATCCCACACCCTTAGTTGCTGAACTGCGACTTTAGATTTTTTTTCGATCTGGCTGAATCTAAAGTCGCAGTGTTTTTGTGCTCTATCTTGACCAGTGATGGAGTCCCCTTTTGTTTTGGGAAAAACTCGTTTCCTTGACAATCCAACAATTTAGACTTCTTCATGTGTTTTACATACACAACCAAAACTATAAAAATATTACCATTGACTTCGTTATTATGACACGATCAATGCAATCTGTAATATCATGTTCTTGTTGTTGTTTTTCGGCTCATCGCAGCCATTTTGCATGCTTTTCACGAGCTAGGGATGATGACGTTTTTGCGATAAAATTCGGATGTTGAATTGATGAGACGAACTTAATAAAACGTTGAGAAATATAATAATAATAAAACCCGGTACTGGTTATACTCCCCATGACTAGGTAAGGTATGTCAGCGCTTTTTCAAATTATAATAATATTAACAGTGGATTTTGGACATTATAAGAAACAAGTAGGTGTTTGAATTTTGAAAATCAGGGCAAAATTGTTAAAGCTATTGATTCTGTTAACTTACTCAATGTTGGTACGCTCGCAGCAGTCACGTTTCTGTATTATTGTGCATTGTAGCTCCCCCTATTTTCTATTAAATTATAACGAGTAATGACCTATTTCAGAAAATGAAAGTCGATTTCCAAGAATGGTTTGATTTCAATTTAATATAGCATGCCAAAGAAAATGAGATACTTACTTGACAGAAATCCTTAACAATCACAAACCCTACCCGTATAAATCTAATTTTCGGAAAGGAAGCTTTGTCATGTCCCAAAATGTCATAATCAGACCGAAAATGGACTTTTCCAACAAGGCGGACAATTGTTATTCTGATCATGTGCTCACGTGACAAGTTTCCCGCCAAAAGTAGCAAGCTAACGCAAGAGAACATTGACCTCTGAACCGAGAGAGGGTCAGCTTGTTAACGACAAGAAGCGATGGATTGGAAAGATCAGAATCAAATTACTTTTGCACAGTGATCAGTAAGAAATTAGTGAAAGAAAATATCTTTTATTTCATGGCTAACCTTGCTGCACGCTGAATAGCTTTACTATCACACGCTTATGTTCAAATAGGCTATCAGTCAATACACACAGTTGGTACCCATCGTTTTAAGGCGCCACGTGAATCTTATATAGAGACATTGGGTGTTTTGACCTTCTTTTTGAACATGTGCGCAATGGTTTATGATTAGAATTGTATAATGATGTCATTGTTTGAATATGCAAAACCATTTGGATTTTTTCTATGTATTTCCTGTTAGCGGAAGTAGGGGAGTTCCTTATCTGAAAATAGTCAATTTTCAATCCAGTGACATCCGTCGGAATACAGAACCAGGGTGAAAAATTTGCATACTAGGTTGAAGATTGACCTTTATTCGTTGACATTCATCAAGATATTAAAAGAAAACCTATTACAAATGGTGAGAGAGGTCACCATAAAAAATCAACCTGTATGCACAAAAAAGGATCCCATCCATTGCCATTAAGAACTCCTCGGACACAGTTTGTACATGTCCAACTGGGTAGTTCTCGATGGCGACAAATTGGTAAAAGGCGGCCCCAGTTAGATCGGTAATTGGTCATCTTTTTTGCAAATATCTACATGTAACAAATGTATGGTGAGATGGTATTGGATTCTTTTAATCTCAACAGACCAGGTATGATCATTTTTAGGCCAATTATGATAATAAGGAAGGTAAAAGAAAACAATATATAAGTCTGATTTTGGTATTTAATGTTGTTAAAACATCTGTGTATTCAGAAAACGGAAAGTAAACGGTTCATTGTCGGTACATAAAATACCAAAACAAATTCGTGCGTGACTTCAGTACCCACAGAAAAAGCATGCTCTTCAGCTCAGAAGACAAAAATGACGCCATGTTTTGAAAACAAATAGTGTCAACATTCTGTGTGGACAGGAGTATTTTATCTTTTTAGAACTAATCAGGTATGCATCAGCGGCAAACTAGATAGCAAAATATAGATAAACCTATAAACATACAAAATGGAGTAGTGTTAGAGGAAGACACTGTTTGGAAATGTGTTTTCAACTTGGTTTACGTCCACGATAAAAGTAAGGGAAAAGATAGAGGCTTAAAAAATCAGGGCTATATGATACATAAAATAAAAATCTATCATATCGCCCTGAATTCAGTGCTACCCACACCCTTTGCTTATCACCCCCTTTTAGCACTTGGTATACGGAATACCATCCTGCCGTCCTCTTATGAGGTTAAGGAGTTACGGAAGATAGATAGATAATGTAGCGTTGTTCAAGACTAGCGATAACAACGATTTTCTAAAAAAAAGATTTTCCAAAAATAAAAACAGCGCTGAAGAGCTCATTCCATTAGAAAAATAATGGTGTTTAAATTTTCAAAATCTATTAAGAAATAAAAAATACATGCTATGTCAAACTAAACGACCCTTCAAATTTTGTCTGATATTTTATCCGTGTCGAACACTTGAGGACATCGAGTGTTCGTATCACATTAGATGCCAGGACACTACCTGTATTTTTCATCCCTTAGCAGGGTGGCAGAGTCACAATAGTAACCATGCATAGCTAAAGGCTTTAATCCACTGGACTGTTACAATGTATTAACGTGAAACAGATTATCGAAAATTGTAGCATTACAGAATAGTATGTCAAAACCTTCTGATGTAGCGTTGACCGGGGCTAGTTCGGCCTCATTTTAGAAAACGTACAATTTTCGAAAAACTATACCACCTAGGTCTGCGAAACTTATATATTTATGTAAGGAACAATAGGGCGGTACCAGTCCCGGTAACCCCCATCATGTGTCTCTGTACGATAAAGGGTAATCTTCATTAAAGGAGAACAGGTCATGATGGCCGAACTTGCTATGGGGCAAGTTCGTCAACCCGTCGGGGCAAGTTCGGCAAAGGAACTGTCCTGGCCTATTATTTTACAGTCAAACTTCTGTAGTTGGAATTGCAAAGGGCCAAGAAAGTGTATCACCATTAACCTAACATATGAACTATCCGAGCTGGTTCTCCGGAATACTTATTTACCGAAAATGAGCCTTAAAATGTCGTATTAAATTGTCCGAGTTTTCGTCTTGCTTTTTTGGCCACTTTATTCTTTGAATTGCTTTTGGGCCTGCCTAACCCATTAATGCCAAATAAAATGTCCAACCCTTATCAAACGACCGTACCCGTTTTGAATCAAAGGGCTACTTGGTAGTAGCTTTAATCAAATTTTATAATCTGTAAACAATCAGTAGAGACCATGATCAGACTCTAACGTGACTATGTGGCTTCTGATCTGGGTCTGTACTATGTACCAATAACTCAGAGAAAGGCGCTAGGTTTGTATGGGTTAACAGTTTTTTATACCCCCGGTACGAAGTATATATGGGGTATATAGTTTTTGCCTTTTCTGTAATTAGGTTTGTCTGTCTGTTTGTCTGTCTGTAAACTTTTTTTTTCGTCAAAGATTTCTCAGCAACTACTTGGGTTAGAATTCTGAAATTTGGTACAAAGCTTTATAGTGATGGGTTGTATTGTGTAACAAAAGAACAGCCACATATTGCTTATCAGTCCCTTTATTTGTTCATTTTTCTTTCTCTCCAATGGAAATTTCTGTCACATATTTTTCTCAGCTCCTATTGGAGACAGTGTTTTAAAATTTTGTGTACACCTTCAGGAAGGCAAAGTGCACTGTGTAAATGGAAATTAAGATGCTAATCCTCATTTTGCCTTCTTTTTTCAATTTTACATTTTTCCCTCTTTCACTCATATAATACAAATGGACATTTTTTCTGTCTAAGATTTCTCAGCAACTTCTTGAGTAAAGATTCTAAAATTTGGTACAAAGCTTGATAGTGATGAGTTGTATTGTGTAACAAAAGAACAGCCACATGCTTATCAATCCCTTCATTTATTCATTTTTCTTTCTCTCCAATGAAATTTCTGTCGCAGTTTTTTTTCCGTCAAATATTTCTCAGCAACTAGTTTGGTTAGGATTCTGAAATTTGGTACAAAGCTTGATAGTGATGAATATTATTGTGTAATAAAAGAACAGCCACATATTGCTTATCAGTCCCTTTATATGTTCATTTTTCTTTCTCTCCAATGGAAATTTCTCTCACAGATTTCTCAGCTCCTATTGGAGCCAGTGTTTTAAAATTTTGTGTACACCTTCAGGAAGGCAAAGTGCACTGTGTAAATGGAAATTAAGATGCTTATCCTCATTTTGCCTTCTTTTTTCAATTTTTCATTTTTTTTCCTTCTTTCACTCTTATGTAATACATGTGGACATTTTTTCTGTCAAAGATTTCCCAGCAACTACTTGAGTTAGGATTCTGAAATTTGATTCAAAGCTTGATAGTGATGAGTTGTATTGTGTAACAAAAGAACAGCCACATATTGTTTATCAATCCCTTCATTTATACATTTTTCTTTCTCTCCAATGAAAATTTCTGTCGCAGAGTTCTTGGTTCCTATTCAAGCCAGTGTTTTCAAATTTTGTGTAGGCTAGGTGTATTATGTAACAGGTAGGCTAAGTGTATTATGTAAATGTAAATAAAGATGCTAAAGCTCATTTTGCCTTCTTTTTTCAATTTTTCCTTCTTTCACTCCATTATAACACATATGGACGTTTTTTGTCAGTTTTCTCAGCAACTACTTGATTTAGGATTGTGAAATTTTGTGTACACTTTCAGGTAGGCAAAGTGTATTGTCTAAATGAAAATTAAGGTACAAATCTTCATTTGCCTACTTTTTTCAAATTTTCAATTTATCCTTTCACACTTATACAACACATATGGACATTTTTCATCAAAGTTTTCTCAGAAACTACTTGATTGGGGATTATGAAATCTTTGACCATTTAGTCTTTTCTCTGAAAGTGTTTCAACCTCTTATGGCTACCGCCGGGGGTATGTGAGCTTTGCTCACTTCTTGCTATATTTTTAATTTCTTTCTTTCTAATCTTTGAATACATCTCGTTTTATTTGTTGTACTGTAAAAAACAAAATAAAAATAAAAAAGGTAAGTATATACAGTAATAAAAATAATAAACGGAAAAGAAAAAAAATGTATTGCGTGTCTTAGACAGGAATTTTGACCTTTGACGTCAATGTTAAATGGTGATCTGAAACTTTCGATGAAATAAACGTAAATCGTTGTGCAGTCAGTCGTTGTGCTAAATATGAACACGGGGGCATTTAGGATCTATGATATGAACACCCTTTACAAACTAGGTGACCTAAGTACGATGGCAAATATTTTATGTAAGTTGGCTATGGGCCGAACTTGCCCCGACATAAATGGCTGAACTTGCCCCTGACAGACTATTTCCAAATATCACGTAACAGCTTCTTTTAAGATGCAGGAAAAGAAAGGATCATTGACGGTTTGAGCCTTATACGCCTATTTTTCTGATTCCCAGAACGCTGCTTTTGGGCTTCTAGTGTGGTGCATGCAGTATCAGTGCAATAGGTGAATCTAATAGCAAGAGCCAGCTAGCAAAATATTTGCAAAATTCTTACGCATTAGAGAGTTAATGCGGGTAGAAAAGGAAGGGGGTCTGAAATTTCATGAAAATAAAGTGCTTTAAATAGTGATTTCTGCACGTTTTCTTGATTTATTTGGTAGACATGGTGACATCTATTGAACATTCCATACGCAGAGTATTAAAGAATCACGATAATTGATGAAATTGTTTTAAAAACAAAATATGTTTTGTAATAAAATGATTTTGGGGAGATAATTTAGAAGTTACCTATACATTTTTGACTACATGTACCGTAAATAATGCAAAGCTGGAAGCTCAACAAAAGAAATAAATATTTTTGAAGGAATGAAAGCGTCCCATTTAGCATTGGAAAGTAAAACTGATTCTAACTAGACCCTTTGAATATTACTTTTGCTTTGTTTAAAGGGCATAGCATGTTGAATGTATTTAATGTGTCCGAATATTTATGGTATACATATGCATGTATATCCCTATATTAGACAATATATTGAACACTAAAGTATTTACCCGTTATAACTCTTTGCATGCCAGTGGATAATTTTGTCGTCTGCCAATAGCCTTTTGTAAACAGTTTGAACCCAGATGAAGACCAACACAATGTCAGTCTTGATCTGGATCCAAACTGTTTGACACTCTGATGGTCGTCCTGGGTGGTTTATTTTTTTAAAAAACTTAATTTTGAAGAAAGTCAGCAGACGAAAATAAAAACATGAACAATTCCATAGCTTGCAAATATATAAGTACAGGACGTTTTCAAAATAATGTGTCATTTAATAACAGTGAGATTTTTCTTATAAAAAAATGCATAAAACCTTGCTAATTCTACTTTTAATCTTTAAGTACTTTATATCAAACTAGCACAGAATACAGAGCAATTTGGAAGGTTGGTTCTAGAGAACTACATTACAGTCATTAATTTCTTATTTGGTAGAAAAGGCATTTTATGGGCTTAGGCCCTGGGTTTTTGGGCTACTGAACATCTTCCCCCCCCCCCCCCCCGTGTGCCAGCAAGCCACTTCCATACAATGTGTAAAGTATGGTAACACATATACATGCAAAAGCTTTTGCTGGCACACGGGGGGGAATGATATTTTAAAAAATGTTTTCGGATTTCTATATATCTTAATGTAAAACTGATTGTTCAACCCAAAATTTTACATCCTTGAAGCATTTAATATCGAAAACGGATTTCACAGCAATAAAGTACTCAGGTCAGGGTAGCTTCAAGGTGAAGAAAGGGACGATTGACAAGCTTTTATTTGTACTGAAAACCATAGGCATTTACCCATAGCAAGTGTCAATGATCCTTAACAATGTTTTATATCGAAGCACATACTCCTTCCGAAATAAAAATATAGAATTTAAATCAGAATCTTAACACATCTTTAGATAAATAAAAACTGAAATTACTATGAAAAATTTACTAATCATGCAAGAAAACGAGTGTTCTGGTACAATATCAATGTACCCTTCAACAGTGCAGCCATTGTGCACTCATGTGGACAAAATCGCCACAAGTAATCTCCAAATATTTTCCCCAGCCCCATATCCTAGCTTACACGCGAAATATAGCCACGTGCTGAACATGCCCCACGGCCGAACTAGCCCCGGTCTCCCATACACCACAAACATTGATCAGAGTGTACATCATATTTGCATCAAATGAAACAAGCATAAATCATAGTATCATTTATTATTTTACAAATTGGATCAAGATGAAAGTAAAACAACTTTTTCTTGCACGCGTTGATTAGTCTACACAACACGTACACAGACACAGTCTTATCATCGCTTGACCTATGTTAGGTGCTGATAAAGTATGTAGATAGATCTGCTGTATTTTCGCTCTCCCTGATCAGTTAGATTTAAACAGAATGAACGTTCCCCATTCACAATCGAACGGGTTCATTTCAAATTTTACAGCTTTTTGTGTTGGTTTTTAAATTTTATTGATTTTTTAGAGGAACCAGTGAAGATCCTGATTAAACACATACCATTTCTGGATGAAATGAAGTAATCAAAACAATCGGCTATATGCAATTCGAACCAGACCATGATGGGTCTCTCGGTGGAGTTACTGCTTGTATTGCAAACAGCGTGGATCAAGATCAGGCTCGACATTTAAATTTTAATACATTTCATAACAAATTCGATTAACGTCGCAGGAAAAATAATCTCTTTCTTGCATGCTAGTAACAGATGTGTAGATTAGTCTACACAACATTTGCAGTCTGATCATCGCTCGGGATATTCAATTTATTCAAGTTTTAGATGAACCTTGTGTGAGCGAACAGTGAAGACCCTGATTAAACGGCGCATTCTGTCACCTCTGGTCTGGGTCTGTGTTGTTCACCTATGCCCCACAAAAGGGGCGCAGGGCTTATAGGCTAAACCTGTTCAAATTATTCAAAGATAGATTTCTCTTGACGTAACAAGCGGCTTTTCATCAGGGTCTAGTTTAAACTTTTATTTCATTTTTGTATAACAAGATGTGTACAGATAATGGAATAAGCTCACATACAGATCATTTCGAAATACAAAAAGGGGATTCAGAAGAAAGTCTATTTACTTTTGTAAATCTGTTTCCCAGCTATTCAATATTAGAGATACAATAAATATATGACTTTAATTGACATTAGTATGTATAAACAATACAGCAAAAACTCGATAATTCGAACTGGAATTAACCAGATTTAGCTGTATGTATTATAATGTCAAAACTGCTGTTTAATACAAAGTATGAATTTTGACTTTAATATTTGACAAATTACAGTTATCCTTGTTGTCTCCATGATCAGTTCTTTGGGGGGCGGTATGGTCGTTGCCTCTATGTACCAAGCTAGCAGGGTATGCACTGTATTATAAGACAAACTCCATCTTCAGAGAAAGAAATATAATATTTTTATGAAATCCCTCAATATATGAAATGGACCGTCCTGACTTAACTGTTTCAAACTTTATGGACATTTGTATTGATCTTAAAAGGTTTAAAGATCCAACTCTCCAACGCTCACATGCTTAATTTATGTTTGTATAAGTTGGTACTTACGCAAATGCCCCTTTAACGCCCATGCTAACGTATCTAAAGTGAGATATTCAATGGGGTATTTTGACATTAAAAACCCAGATGAAATGCCGCAAAAGAGGCATTTCATCAGAGGCTGATCTGTTTTCTATGCAAAGAAAGAAGTAGTTTTTGGAAATTATAACCTGTAATCCCTCAATATATACAATGGACCATCCTGGGGTTAAAGATCCAACGTCCACAGGTCTACACAGTTAATATTTTTAGATATATGTTGGTGCTTATCGCAAATGCCCCTCATAAGAGCTCATGTTTGAACTTATCACACATGCGCAAATGCCCCTGATAAACGCCCATGCTAGCGTAGTCAAAGCCAGGTTATCAATACAAAACTGTATAAAAACCAGATAATCACTCAAGTGAAAACCGTGTAGATGCTAGTCAATTAATCTCATTATGGGAAATTATGTTAATACCATATGAGAGCATTAGCCTGCATATGTATGCCCACGCAGCATTGGCATTATTTTATAAGCGTCTTACTTTCAATTTTTTAATTTTACTTTTTTGTTTTCAAAAAATATTTTCATATATACGATATGCCATCTGATGGTAATGATCTGTTTGGATCCAATAAAAATCCTGTGTTTTGTTGTGCCTGATCTGGGTCCATTTTGTTTTTTGGGGGAAAATCACCAGAAGACAAACGCATGCAATAAAAATCACCTCACGCAACCACACTGTATGGGTTCCATACGGAGTGTTGATCTGTTAGTCTTTGTTTATCGGCTTAATTATCCACTCTAAAACAAATGGATATATGCGATCAGCGAAGACCCGAATGAGGTGCCTGCGTTCTGTGGCGTTTCAATATAGGAATGAAAATTTATTTTTTGGTTTTTATCGATGTGTTAACTCCGGCGAATCACTCACAAATTGGATAAAGCCCATAGAGCTTTATGCTAACGTTGTGAGGGGTTCGCCGGAGTTTACTTATCGATAAAAAAACAAAAACAAAAAATTCATACCTTATAATTCCAACTTTTGAACAAAACAGCACATTTGTAAAGGGTTGTTGACAACATTTCAAATTTAAAAACCCACTGAAGAAAAAAGTACGTAACCGCTGACCTTGAAAGATAAAACAGCCATTTTGAAAAGTATATCAGTTAAAAACTTTGTTATACTAAAAATGATTACAATTGCACTCTATTTGGAAAGAGTGTATAAGTATGAGCTTGCTGGGCTCATTGAAGAGCATTTAGATTAAGGCCCTTCAACGGAATGACAGGTTTTAAAAAGCACAAGTTTACCTTCACAAGTCCCTGCCTAAAATCCCCACATTAGTAGGCCATAAGCGTTAACCTAAACGTTCGTTTTGACGCTGTCAAACTGGTATTGAAACATTTCGTTGATGTAGCCATTGTTTTGATGCCGATTCTCTTCGATGACGTGACTGTTTGTGTTAAGTGACGTCACATAACCACGTCATCGCGTTCTTTTCTTAGAGTTCCTCCTGCTGCTTTGAAGATTCACCCTCATACAGTGTTAGGGTTTTCAAATGAGCTTTCAACATGTTTAACTATATTTAAACTTGTGAATGTTTTATCTCGGACACAACAATAGGGTACCCTACTTGTCACTCATGCTCAAAGCTTTATGTACAGTTCTTCATTAGTACTGTGAAATCAAATATTCATACGCACAGGTTTTTATTGAAGTGTAAAAACCATTAAATTTTAACCAACGGACCAATCAAAATTGCTGAAAAAATGATAAAAACATTGAGTTGGAATTATTAAGGTCTGCAATGTAATATATAATAAAAGAAATAGAAGTATTACCAATTTAAGTCATAAGGAATTACCCACCCAATTGATGAAATGCGTCTTATTGAAATTTTGAATCTCCATATAGGTATCTGATAATAAACTATAAGAGTGATGTGGTGCCATTTGAGCTATGTGTAAAATACTTATATACGGCTTGATTCAGAATTTAATGCTTCTATAAATATAGTTGTGTATAATACTTATATACGGCTTGATTCAGAATTTAATGCTTCGATAAATATAGTTTTTGGTATAAAACATTTAATATATTTTATCTTAAACATGTTAATTAATGTAAACATAGTTCTCCTGGTATGTCTTGTCCTGTCCTGTGATGTCTTTGAGTATTAAAACTGACCATGTGCATATGATTGGTATATCAAATTTCCGGCAATAGTGTATTGGGGTTGAAATTCACTGAAAGGCGCATCCTCTGTGGTCAATACTAGTCATACACTGTAGAAAGCAGAAACAGAGCATTGTTGTTCAATAAGTACTATATCATGTGATTCATTTTATATCTTTGCATTTTAATGCAAATATAAATTAGTACAATCCCAAAAGTTCTGACATAGAGAGAAAAATGCTTTCAAACATACACCAGAACTTGAAACGATAGATTATGGTAGCACCAACACATACCAGAATGTAATATTTTCTTTATTCCTAAACGACGGTACGTACAACTGCGGGGTATTTATCATCATCTCAGGCAATGGAATCTCAGTTTACAGTCAGCAAAGAAAATCAATGTAAACATTAACAAGTTTTCTACAAAGTCCTGAGTTAACGATAACAATTCCCATGTAAGTTGAAATAGTAAATATAGATACAGTAAGGGCCAGTGAATTTGAGCCAATATTTGCCGCACTGGCGTCTGGGAGAACAATGTTACAGGTTTTGAACACGGAAAAAAACAATAACAAACAAAACGTTTCGTAGGTATCTAACTTTGTTCGCAAAAACTTTGAAAAGCCTTCTAGAGCTTCAATAACATGTTTTTGGACATAACTACAAACACCTGAGGATTTAATTGATATTAACATAGGCTATCTCAAGTATACAGGCTTAGGTAGCACGACATATGAACTGCCTTCCTTAATGTAGCAACACAATCATTTTGACCTGATATCGGAGAGTTTGATTGGACATATGCATTTTATATGGTCGTTTCGGAATAGTTGTAGACTTAAGGGACCATTATTGTAAAAAAAAGTGGGTGGGGTATGGGGAAAATTTTGCAGCTATTTTTCCACCTAGAAGAAAAAAAAAGCTTTGTGCACTAAGTTATACTCATACACATGACAGACAGAGAATTTCGCGTCTAAGGAATGCTGATTTGAAGCTCTCAGTTGTCTCTGCATGCACGATGCTGTTAGGAAGATGGTTGCAGTTAATTACACTATCAATGTCGGAAAAAGAAACTTTCACCAGTTTACAAGTTAAGCCTGTTAAGCGCTCATTTAAACACACCTAATAGTGGTGGTATCTCAGCAAAACAGCAGGGGAACTCTAAGATATGAAAAAAATATGACGTCATTTAACAGTCAGCATCATCTTAAAGAGAAGTATTATCAAAACAATATCTAGCTGAATTAACCCTAAAAGTAATGCTGTGAAGGTAAGTGTTTTTTAAACCTGCCTAAATCTAAATGTTCTTCAATGAACCCAGCAGGCTGTATTTGACTAAAGACTAAATAGTATACAATTCCAAAACTAAATGGTTGTTTTTTGAGCTAAAACTCAAATGCTCCCTCCCGACAGAGTGTCATTTAATCCTTATATAGCAAAACAAAGTTGAATTAACATAATTTTCAAGCTGGCTGCCGCTGCAGTGCCGCATCTTTCATGGATAGTGGCTATAAAGGGTTACAAACTTTGACGAGCTTTAAAATTTAAAATATTGTCAACAACTCTTTACAAATATGCTGTCTTGTTCCAAAAATGGAGATATAAGGAATGTAGTGTTATTTTTGTGGATTTTATGGACGTGTTAAATCCACAAAAATAAAATTTATTCCTTTATTGAACTTTAAAAACTCTTGTAGGCCAGATTTTATATGCTCAGATACAAATTATGCATTCAAAATATGTTATCAATGTCAAATTTAATTTAATAACACTATTATATTACTATTTCTTAACCACAACGTGCCGACTTTTTAACATCATTTCAGCTGTCTATTGCAATATGTACCACTGTGTACATTTTAGCAGCCCTCCTGCTCAAAAAACTTTAGGAATAATTATATGGAGAATTGTACAATGAATTTTATTGAAGCATAAATTACAAACCATATTTTTGCCCAAAAAATCACTTTTAGTTATTTAAAATGACTACTTGCAGTATTGTCTAAATATATGGTATTGTTCCTACAGTATATATCTGATCATCAGCAAAAATCAATACAAGGGCTTTTCCTAGGTCTGATTTTGGACTGAATATCGACACCTTTCAAATTCAAAAATGAGCATATTTGTATTTGCTAGATCTACGTTTTGGTGAAAATTTCATGAAAATCCAAACAAAAATTGCAAAGTTACAGATGCATGATAATTTACATAAAACTGTGAATGAAAACATGTTTTCATTCCTAATTTTTATTTTAATTTTCATGAGTTTTTTATGAATGGCAATTAAAGCAACTAATTTCTTATATGCTTTAAAACCGTTTAAATGGTTGTTCAGTTACTTTAGATTGCACCAAATTTTCCCAATTTTTAGGATTTAAATGCTTTTTCGAAAAGTCAACAGGCCCTGGAAGGAAAATCCCTGAATACATTTTTTATACCTATGTATACTTAAATGTTGCAAGAGTGTGGGGCTGCAGCACCAATCAATTGTAAAATGTTAGAATCAATTTAAAAACAGAGACAAGTAGAGTGTATTTGTTCCCTGCCGCCTCCTCATCCCTTCAACACTGTAAGTTAGTATGTCAAAAGCATGTTTAAGAGAAACTACACTGTACATATATTTAGCCGCCAGCTCACCCACAAAACTCTGTCAAAGTCAGTACGTAGAGAGTGATAATACTAAGTCTAGCCAGCAGCAGCCCCTAGTTATTGTAAAGTGTTTTAGCTAATTTAAAACAAAGACCGTTTAAAACCTGTTGTCCCCAATTTTCTACTGTCGTGGTTTGCAATTTACAGTTATACTCATGAGTATTACCTGAGCGCCTCGAACCACTTAGATAAATTGTGACAAATATTAATAACAGGACAAGATATTTTATGAATATTGAAAAACCTAGAGACACATAATTACCATTTCAGCTATATTCACAAAAATGAAAGTGAAATAATAATTGTCATAGCTGACAAATAAGATTAGCGGAAATGCACAGCGTAAATGATCAATTTTTCATTGCATTGAACGGAAGATTCGCAGCTCATGTTTCAATAACTATTCACAAATTATATATCATTGATTCACAGACTAGTAAATGTACAATATAATGCGTCACATAACACAGAGGAAAACGCAAACCCTGGAAAAATAAAAGGAACATCTATATTCACACTTTTTTCTTAATTGATTATATATTTTCAGAGATGCATTGAGAATTTGGAGAAGAAGTAGACATGCTACTAGAGTAAGCATCCATTCAGAAGTAGCGACCTTGGAGATTACTTTATCCTGGTGAAAGTTTTTGATCTAGTGGATTACTATTCAAATCATCCTTATTATTTCACTAAATGATCAGCTCTCTCTCTATATATTTATCATATTATAATTGAATAAGGAATGCTTGAGAATCGATTCTTCAATGGTTCAAGTCAAAAAGTTACTCCCATGACACATTCGCTCCCTTTGGGTGGTACTAGAGACATGTATATTTAATAGTTGCGAGTTTGTAGACTGCTGGAGGATTGATCCCTTTTTAAATCTAGGCAGAACTAGTAATATTCTTTGAAATAATTACAACCTTATCGTGAGAGAATAGTGACAAGTACAACTAATTAAACTAGGATTTATACTGCTGAAAAGTGTATCCTTTGACAGATCTAGATCATGTAGATAACACATTTACTTATATGAAACAAACACTTCCGTTTGGTATGAATATAGACCAGTATCAGTAGTATATTTTAGAACTTTAGAAAATTGACGCTTTGTTACATCTAGATAGAACTGGTTTATGAAAATTTCACTGCCTTCTGGAGCATTTAGGACTATTTGAAAGAAGACATTGTGTTACCAAAGTAGAACAACTGGTTTAAGCTGACTGGAATTGATGTGTAAAAGACATTCAAACTAGCGGCTAGCTCTTCTAAACACAAGGCAGTTTATATTGCGTTATAGAAGAAGGCTGTCTTTTTTATCTTTTGTTCGAGGAATCCGTGTGGTATAAAGGGCTGCAACCATGCTGATTATTATATTGGCAGTTATTATCTAGAAATTGAGTTAACATGTGTGCAGTAGTTTATACATAACCATGACTCAGTTTATCCAAAGTAGTCATTTCGTTCATATTGTGATACGTCTTATCAGGCTTTGCCTACTGTTTCAACAACACCGCCATATACATTATTAAAATGTGTTTGGATATTTTACTAATGTCAGTTGCTTAAAACGCTAGCTTAAAATGAACACTGATAAAAAAATTCACGAATGTGACAGCTGTGGAAAATCTTTTACTTATTACAGCCTCTTGAAACGTCACCTTAGAGTTCACACTGGAGAGAAACCATACCAGTGTGGTGCGTGTAGTAAAGCCTTCGTCTCTATAGACGGTTTAAAGAACCATCTTAAAATACATACTGGAGAGAACCCATACAAGTGTAATTCATGTGGTAAAGCCTTCTCTCGAGTCGGTAACTTAAACGAACATGTTAAAATACATACTGGAGCGAAACCATACAAGTGTGATGCATGTGGTAAAGCCTTCTCTCGAGTTGGTAACTTAAACGAACATGTTAAAATACATACTGGAGAGAAACCATACAAGTGTGATACATGTGGTAAAGCCTTCTCTCGAATCGGTAACTTAAACCAACATGTTAAAATACATACTGGAGACAAACCATACGAATGTAGTACATGTGGTAAAGCCTTCTCTCAAGTCAGTGACTTAAACCAACATTTTAAAATACACACTGGGGAGCAACCATACAAGTGTGATACATGTGGTAAAGCCTTTTCTCGACCCAGTGCCTTAAACCAACATCTGAGAATACATACTGGAGAGAAACCATACAAATGTGATACATGTGGTAAAGCCTTCTCTCGAGTCGATAGCTTAAACCTACATGTTAGAATACATACTGGAGAGAAACCATACGTGTGTGAGCTATGCGGAAAATGTTTCTCTCTAGCAGGTAACTTAAAGATACATCTCAAAATACATACTAGAGAGAAACCATATGAGTGTAATACATGTGGTTAGGCCTTTTCTAAAGGCAGGCACTTAAATCAACATGTTAGAAAATACAGAAGATAAACCATACAAGTGTGATACATGTGGTAAAGCCTTCTCTCGAGTCCATTGTTTAAACCGGCATGTTAAAATACATTCTGGAGAGAAACCATACAAGTGTGATGCATGTGGTAAAGCCTTCTCTCAAGTTGGTAACTTAAAGACACATCTCAAAATACATACTTGAGAGAAACCATATGAGGGTTCTAGCCGATAGCTTAAACCAACATGTTAATAAACATACTGGAGAGAAACCATACCACTGTGATACATGTGGAAACGCCTTCTCTCAAGTCAGTGACTTAAACCAACATCTTAAAATACATACTGGAGAGAAACCATACGAGTGTTATAGCCAAAAAAAATAGGAAGACATGTTAAAGTACACGCTGGCTCTTGAGTATCCCATTCGATTGTGAACATGTAGGAAGGCATTTCCTAAAGTCAGTTGTATACCTTGCAAACAGACATCAGTCTTAAAAGTAGGTAAGGGTGCAAAGATCAGGAATCGATATAATCAAGTACTACACCTGACCCAGGATACCAATGGGAAAGTAAACTTGCATTTGATGACATATATCATTGGGGTTAAAGTCACAGATGTTTCTAGCCAACTTTGTAATACGAAAAAATGCCACCGTAAAGCATTAATCCCTGCCAAAACAAAACAAATGCAACCATATATATATATAGTATTATTCCTTGCCAAAATCAGTAAGAACTAGCCACCCTGATATGCTTTTGCTCAGCCTAAATGTTGAAATTTTACAACGAAAGATTTTTACGTAAGAATACTGCCTTCATGATTTGTGGAGAATTATATGCGTAAGTGTTTGATCATATGCGTAATTGTAGCTAGGATGTGCTTCTTTGGATCATTCATGTAGACGTTTCAGTCCTATAATTAATGTCAAGTCAGACCAAAAGCTTGTTCAGTCAATGTAAAGATCGCTTGATTGTCGTAAACCCAGAAAACAAATAATTCTGATAAGGTTACTAAGGATCATTGACGCTTGCTATGGGTAAATGCCTATGGTTTTCAGTAAAAACAAAAGTTGTCAATCGTCCCTTTCTTCACATTGGAGCTACCCTGACCTGAGTACTTTTTGGCTGTGAAATTGGTTTTCGATATTAAATGCTTTAAAGATGTAAAATTTTGGGTAGAACAATCAGTTTTACATTAAGATATATAGAAATCCGAAAACATTTTTTAAAATATCATTCCCCCCTACCTCCCGTGTGCCAGCAAAACCTTTAGCATGTATATGTGTTACCATATTTTACACATTGTGTGGAAGTGGCTTGCTGGTACAAAGGGGGGAAAGATGTTCAGCAGCCCAAAAACCCAGGGCCTAAGCCCATAAAATGCCTTTTCTACCAAATAAGAAATTAATGACAGTAATGAAGTTCTCTAGAACCAACCTCCTAAATTACTTTGTATTCTGTGCTAGTTTAATATAAAGTACTTAAAGATTAAAAGTAGAATTAGCAAGGTTTTATGCATTTTTTCATAAGAAAAAATCTCACTGTTATTAAATGACACATTATTTTGCAAACGTCCCATACTTATCTATTTGCATGCTAGGGAATTGTTCATTTTTTTATTTTCGTCTGCTGACTTTCTTCAAATTAAGTTTTTAAAATTAAACCTCCCAGGACCACCATCAGAGTGTCAAACAGTTTAGATCCAGATCAAGTCCGACATTCTGTTGGTCTTCCTCTGGGTTTAAACTGTTTTCAAAAGGCTATTGGCAGACGACAAAATTATCCACTGGCATGCAAAGAGTTATAACAGATAAATACTTTAGTGTTTAATATATTGTCTCATATACGGATATACATGCATATGTATACCATAAATATTCGGACACTTTAAATACATCCAACATGCTATGCCCTTTAAACAAAGCAAAAGTAATATTCAAAGGATCTAGTTAGAATCAGCAATATTTTCCAATGCTAAATGGGACACTCTCATCCCTTTACAATATTTATTTCTTTTGAGCGTTCAGTTTTGTATTATTTACGGTACATGTAGTCAAAAATGTACAGGTAACTTCTAAATTATCTCCCAAAAATCATTTTATTACAAAACTTATTTTGTTTTTAAAACAATTACATCAACTATCGTGATTCGTTTATATTCTGCATATGGTATGTTCAATAGATATCACCATGCCTACCAAATAAATCAAGAAAAGTGCAGAAATCATTTTTAAATCACATTTTATTGTCATGAAATTTCAGACCCCCTCCCCTTTCTACCTGCCATAACTGTAGAATGCGTAGGAATTTTGAAAATATTTTGCTAGCTGGCTCTTGCCATTAGATTCACCTATTGCACTAATACTACATGCACAACACTAGAAGCTCAAAAGCAGCGTTCTGGGAATCAGAAAAATAGGCGTATAAGGCCCAAACCGTCAATGATCCTTTCATGGCAAACATTTATTTCTGGTATCAGATATAATCAAGGCTGGCAAAATGCAAGCAAATAAGCATATTTGCCATGACAGTGGCATTTACCGGGAAATGATGGCAAATATGATTTATAACCCTGAAATCTTTTACACTCAACATTTAGATTGATAATTTTAATATATGTAATAGAGGTTATATGACTTAATTGATCAATTCTACTAGTTTATTATGCTATCAGCTACATTATCTTAGTTTAAGGTCTAACATAAGTCTAACATTTATTTTTTATAAAGTGAAATTTAGCAGAAAAAACCCTGTTTCATACCCCCATAGTACTCATCAGTTGTTTTTTGCATAGCTACAGATAACTTAAGGTTGGGTATTTGAATGAGTGAGCCTTATCTATAACTCAATTAAAGACACCTGTTTGCGATCACCCGAACTTTAATTAAATTAAAATATAAAGTCAATCATGGCGTCCTATTGTTCATCATTGCCCCTGCCACTTGAATAAGGGTTGCTGGAGATGTGTTGTTTTAGCAATTAATGACAGTGACAGGTGTCACACAATTGCAAGATACTCAGGTAAATTTTGTCCCCATGTAAAGGTTTAATTAGAATTTATCTTTGTCCTGCTGAACCCAGAATATTAACCCTTGTATTATTGAATCATTTTTAAAAACACTAGATCCTGATCAGATGTTTCTTTCAGAAACCATCTTTTCAGGATCAGCACTGATTTCCACACTTATTGAAAAGGTAGGTGTCAGCTGAGCAGGATAACATTTAAAAGAAGTGCAGTTCATTAAATATTCAGCATGATAAAGGCTAAAGATACTATTTTTTGCTAACATTTATTTTAAAATTTTCGGTCTAAGTTTCCTCTTTGGCTGTTCTAACAAGTTTAAATGTATTCAAAGGTTATATTCTGATGACCTCATATTCAATACTTACATTTTTACTCATTTTTACAGCTAAAAATCATATTGGCCAGTATTTTGTGGCGAAAAAGATATTTGCCAGTATTTGCCATTTGAGCCTTATTTTCCATGCTGGGAAATACCAATAATTGCCACCGGTAAAAACTGGGGATGGACTTTGTCGCCCAGTCTTTGATATAAACTAGTAGTCCTACACATTACTTTCGATCTATTTTCATTGTTACAATAGTTCACATCTCAATATCCATAAGTGCACATGGTTGTGGTCTCCATTCTGTCGGTCATTTGTGCATGTGCGTAAATGTCATGTGTAACAGTGCTCAGTGCTATAGCACTTATCATGTCGGTTCGATAATCAAGGAAGATGCATCCAAATTGCAGTTGCAGTTTTAGATGGCAATATTTCTTGCGGAAGAAGTCTTCCGCAATAAAAAAATCGCAGAGCGCAGTTTGGTAAGTTTGAATATGCCCCCTATACACATTTATTTTTAGCCAGCTGTTATGGGTCTTTGAACCTTCCGCGGATGGTAACCAAAGAGTTCTCATAAGAATTGTCTCTAAACCAATTCTGTTTGTAAAATTCTGAGAAGAATTCTTAAATATACCCTCTATTCATCATATCATTTCACATCATGGCAAGCTTCCGTATTTTAACTTTGTAGCATTTGTATTTTGTTTATAATTACCTTATCACTGCATTTGTAAACTTGTAGTCATAATCCACATATACACTCACTAGTCATTCTTGACTGTATCTCAAATATCAGCATCATCATTATGACTTATAGTCATACATGACTTTGGCTCAAACAGCAGAATCATCATGACTTGTAGCATCAGTATGGCTTGTAGTCATAATCAACATATGCCCTCTAGTCATACTTGACTGTAGCCCCAAAAAGCAGCGTCAGTATGCCTTGTAGTCATAATCAACACATACCCAGTGTGACTTGCATATGTCCTCAATTCCTACTTCAGCCCAAACAGCAGCGTCAGTGTGGCTTGTTGTCATAATTCACATATGCTCTACGTGATATTTGCCTGTAGCTCAAACAGCATCAGTATGACTTGTAGTCATTATCCATATATGCTCTCTAGTCATACATAATGGTAGCTCAAACAGCGGCATCAGCATGACTTATAGTCATATTAAATAGGTATATGCCCTTTGGCCGTATTCTTTTGTATGTACAATCAATTATATTGGTCCTAAGGTTAATTTACACATATGCCCTGTAGTCATACACTACAACATGTACAGACAACCGTAATAATATTTAGGTTAATTTCCACATATGCCATGTAGTCATACATTACTGCATATGTTTAGTATAAGCCTTGCAGTGATTCACTACAACATGTATGGTCAACTGTAATGATCCTTAGGTTAATTTCCTCATATGCACTGTAATCTTGCAGTACTGCATGTTTATCTAATATGCCCTGTAGTCATACACTAAACATGTACAGACAATCGTTATGGTCGTTAGGATAATTTCCACATATGCCCCGTAGTCATACAATACTACATATGTTTCGTATAAGCCCTGTAATCATACACTTCAACATGTACAGTCAACTGTAATAGTCCTTAGGTCAATTTCCACATATGCCCTGTAGTCATACTATACTGCATAATATATGTTTCTAATTTGCCCTGTAGTCATACACAAAAGTAGTACATATTCCTTCGCTGAAGTGCATTTAACAATATGACTACAGGACATATTCAACCTTACCAAACTGCGCTCTGCAAATAGATCCTGGACACCCCTAGACTGGTTCTCTCCCTTTAATAGCTTGTCAGCATACTAAGACAGGTAAAGTATATTCGCAATTGCGCCTACGTTTAGCAAACACACTGACGTCAAAAACTACGTGGTATTGGAAAATACCCTTGCCATAAAGTGCATTTTCTAAACAAGCCGTTTTATTAAGATTAATTTGTTCTGGGAGTTATATTTTTTTCTTTTACTTAATTATCAAATTATAGCAACTGGAAAAATCTGAAGTTTGTGTTGAAAAATCGTTTCTGGAGCATGCGCAGTCGCATGAGTAGGATTCTCTACTTGAAATTTAATAGTGGATACCTGACCCTAGATAGGTAGATCTAGGGGAGGGAACCAGACGAGGACACCCCAAGACACACCAGGACACCCCTAGACACACCAGGACGTTCAGATATACAGGTGTTAACATGCTCTTTTGGTAAAACAATGGTACATGTAGTTTATACAAAAAGAAAATATTATTGACGCCAAATATTATATGAATTACCATTTATATAATATCATTTAACTCTGAATCGAGCAGTATTAGACCTTTTTCAGTTACCGCTGACCCTAGGATGTGTCCACTGTATGACACCTAACACTTACATTAATTAAGAGGGGCGATGTCAGCAGTGTAACTCAGAAACTTTTAACCATTTCATTAGTTGCAACTTGCGACATGGTTAATTCCTTCTTAGGAAAACATATGAAGTGCTTTATTAATTTTTTCTTCTGCAAACTAATATGATCTGTTAAAGTGTTGTTGTAATGTAGTCGTGATAATGTTGCATGCTTTTTATGTCTGCTGATTATATTTAAATGTACTCTGGACTACTTTTAGGATGGAAGTAAATATAATGAATCCAGATCAGATTGCAACTCATACCACTTACACAATTTTCTGTTCAGGGTAGCATATTATGTAACCAGGGGCATATTGTGGCTCTACAGTGCACATTGTTTACTAGTTAGACAGAGAAAACAAACAGTTGATGCTGGTCTTCCCAATGCCAAAATGCAATTTGTTGCAACGGCTTGACTCTGTCAAAGAGAAAGATTTCAACCTCCCTTTCTCCACTAGAAACCCAAATTATATTCAACAAAAAGGCGTTACATGAGCGTTTTTCACTGCATTGTACACGGGGGGTATTTGAATTCTGCTCAAAACATATATCAACGCATAAGATGCATTATTGCGTTATCCAATCAAATTGCTTTAATATTGAAATGCGTTGACTCTGTTAACTCAAAACGTAGTTTTAAGTCCGTAAAATTGCTATATAATCGGTACTTATACAATATTATTTCTTACCTCAGTGTCTTATTTCGCATAAAAATATTTTAACGACCTATATAGCTCCTTTATTGAATAGCAATGCAGTAACTCAGAACTTTGCTTTTAACAAAATAACCTTGTTCTTATTTATATAAATATCACGGATGTATGCATCTGTGTAAATATTAAATCCTGAAAATTTTCAGTTTTAAATTAAAAGTCAAAAAAAAAATTCTTAGATCAAGTGCAGGATAACATTTAGAATAATTTCAAAATCAGAAATTATTGCTTGAATAAGAGAAATGGGTTCCTGCTCAGACCCAGTATAAACCGTGTATACTTGGTCTGAGGTTCTTGTAAGAACTGATTAACTCTTTACATGCTGGACCCAGATAGAGTATGCATGTGTGTATAACCAGATAAACGTCTGCTGTTTGCATGTTTTAAGACATGTAAATGTGTTTTATAATTGAAAACATCTATATTCGAACGGATATACAGACAGTTCAGTACTTACCTGATTCGCATTTACAGCTACTTTTAGCTGCACGATGACAATATGCAGTGCATAGTCACAATACGCACATATCTAAGTCAATATGGTGGTTGTTGTGCCTATTAAGGGCCACTATTAACGTCATTTTCTTCATTACTAATGAGTTTATGTGTATATGCGCACGCATAATTGCTATATCTATCTGCATTGTCAATATCATAAATAACTTTGATTAGCATGCGTGTGTACCAGCTATTCATGCAAGAAAAGATGAGTAAAAGAAACATCTGCTAAAATGGTCAAATGTATCGTATATAGTACTAGTAAGGAAGCCCATGTGTCGCACCCCTAAATGTGAAAATGTAATAAGGCCCGGTAAATGTGAAAACTTTTAACGCTAAATGTAATAAGGCCCCGTAAATTGCGACGGTAAATGTAAAACCTTATTTATATACACATAAACAGTGAATATGATAAGCAACTATAAATTGCGAAGACTGGCATATAAGGTGCTTTTTCTCCATGCTTCAGCGGATCATTGGTTTCGAACTCATTACGCAGGTTACGCACGTGCGTTATAAAATTCCTACATTCAAGGGAGGTAACTTAATGCGATAAAAATGATTAGCCATACTATAATAAACTGCTCTTAAAGAAAAAAATTGCTACCTCTGGGAGCAAATTCTTTCCTTTAAGAGAAGTTCCCATTTGAAAAGGGATGCAATTGAAGAGAATCATGGCTTGATCCAGTAGTCTCCCTTAATGTTAGTAACTTTTCAGCGTTCTGGCTACGCCGTTGAGCGGAGGACCAGTGTTTTGGTGCCGTGATCACAAATTTCGTGTTGCTAGCTGCGACACTCCCTTTACATTCAGATATTCAACAGGCACTGAAGTACCAGCCTTTACATTTGGTAAGACTGGATCCAGCATAGAAAGAGTCCACTCACAAATATTAATCGGATCAGTCAGGAAGGACAAGTTTACCAGGTCACAGCAGGAAATAACAGTCAGTTCCAGCCAGCAAACCCTTTAAAATTTTCTCTGACTACGGCAAATTTCTCGCTCATGGCTGTTTTCTTTCACATTCTATGATTCAAAGGAAACGGACTCAGAGCTTAGTACACTAAAAATTTGAGGAAACAGAAGAGCTGACATCAGATAAGTGATTAGATTCATAGTTTTAAAGAGTAAACTTGTTAATATTTTCTTACCCATCAGTTTTGACAGCCGTTTTGGAGGCTCAAAAGAGCATTGAGACGTTTTTGAGTACCCACAACATATGTTTTGGATGAGAAATAAATAAAAAAAAAAAATATTCACACACTCTTATCTGGAGGTCTGTTTGCATATAATATATAGTATACTATATTATCCCTTTTCTGTTCATTCTGGATACCAGTAAACAGGTACTTTGGCAAACAGTGAAGACCCAGATAAAATACACCATAAGGTGGCATTTGCTCAGGGTATGTGCTGTTTGTTAAGATAAAAACAATCTTCAGGGTGGGGGTGGCTGGAGTCCATCAGACTATGAGGATTACCCTTCATTGTTGGCATATGGCACAAAGGTTTCTTTGGTTACATGCATAGGTCCAGATTAGTGATTTTTTTTCATCTTAAATTTGTGATTATTTTTTATCCAAAAGTGTATTATATATTTTGGGTCTTCAGAAGAACCGTCTCATTGAGAATTTTTTTGAGTATGGGCGGTATGGACCCGGATTACAAGCAGTCTAATCAGCACTTGTAGTGTTTGCATACACATATTTGGTAGTCATACATTTATTCTGGAGCAGGCACAGTAAGTTTTGTTAAATATTTTACATGCATTTAATATTCTTATGTGAACTATATATTTCAAACAGTATGTACCAAGATCAGACTGCTTAGAAGCAGTCTGATCAGTGTTCATAGTGTTTGCTTACATGATATGTATTATTATAGCTCCAGTGTGAATAAAGGGGTCTCTATAGGATTTAGGTTGTCTGTCATTCCATCTGTTCATTCGTTCGTCCATCATAATATTTTCGTTTTCCCTCAATATCTTCAGAAATATTTTAAAGAATTTATCCAAATTTTGTATGTGCATTGAATTGATATTGACATGATCTAGTTATTCTGGAGTAAATTATTATTAAGAGAGTACTTTTTTGTTAAATATTTTACATGCTCTTCTGCTTAATGCATTTTTGTGGCCTATATTGCAAACAGTATGGATCCAGATCAGACCTATGAGCAGTCTGATCAAGATTCATAATGTTTGCTCATATGACACATAAGTTATGTGGTTAAATTATTTTGGTGTAAATCAGGTGAGGGTTTGTGACCTATATTGCAAACGGTATGGACCCAGATCAGACTGCTTAGGAGCAGTCTGATCAGGGTTCATAGTGATATCTTACATGATAAGATTTGTTTTGGGGTTAATTGAAAATATGCAGCAGATGTAATAAGCAGACAACACTCTTTGTTTAATACGGTCATTTGCTAATGACCAAATGAACTTATATACAATACTTATATAATATTGCGAACAGTATGGGTCCAGATCAGTCTAATGAGCGGTCTGATCTCGGTTCATAATGTTTGCTTACATGATGAAATTATTTTGGAGTAAATTTGGTGTATTTTTGTGATCTATATTGCAAACAGTATGGATCCAGGTCAGATTGCTTAGGAGCAGTCTGATCAGGGTTCATTGTGTTTGCTTACATGATGAAATTATTCTAGAGAAAATTTTGAAATGCACAGAAGACATAATAAGCAGTCAACACTGTTTTGTTAAGGTGGTACGGGACCCATGTCAAAAGATAACCTTACTTTTACTTAAAAATAAGAGTGTAAGAGTTATCGTTCCTGAATCTTGTTTTTAAAAGAGAATACTTATTTGTAAAACAGTAGCTATTATTCTCCCCTGATAACTCTTTGATGCTTGAAACGTAATTCTGTACCACGATGGCAAGTAAACAACAAAATGGCAGAATTGCTAACTTCAAGGCAAAACAGATCCAAATAAGGCAAGTTCACTAAACGGAAGCCAAAGTCGCCGGATGACATGACTGACGAGAGCAACAATGATATCGTCGAAGATTTAGAACAGCACATACAGTGGAATGAAGGCCGCAGGATTGTGGAACTAGGTAAGTTAGCGGTATAAGTTGAAGATAAAGTATTTTGCTTTCACAAAAAGAAGGAATGCAAGTATTAGCTTTTAAATACACCACCCAGAGTATGAAGTCATTCAGTATTTTGATGGTTAAAAGTAGCGGACCTTATAAAAATACATACTATATACATGGCTATTTCTGCATGCTGCCACTAACCTAAGACCCACCCCCACCCCCCCCCCCCCCAAAAAAAAGGGGGGGTGTAGACGTGCACATGCCTTGAATGTGACATTCCCGGGGGGGGGGGTACTCTGATATTTTCACACATACGTAGGTTCGGGCTATTTTTCTTTTTGGTTCAAAATTCTGAATTTCAATATTTTTTGGGGTTTTGAGATAAATGAATATTTTTGGGGGGTATGAAGATTTTGTGGATATTTTTTTGGGGGATCACAAAATTGGGCTAGTTTGAGGGTCTTGTTTAAGGTAAAGGTACAGAATCGCTAGAAGTTACCATTTGTCGCCAGCCAGGCAAAGAAAACTGCAATCAAAAAAGTCTGTTTCTGACGGTATTTGATCACTGGCCGCGGGTTTCATTCCTATTAATACATGGCATCACAGGGCTTCATTGACATTTAAGCATGCTCAAGGACATTGTCTGCAAGTTAAGATGGCGTCACGCATGTTTTATGGAGAAATGACATAACTATTTCAATTAACATACAATACCCTCATTATCACATCGGATAGGCAGCAATAAAAAACAGTCTAAACAATCGATGCATGCTGATAACAAATTGCTAGAAACAGTGTTTGTGATTGCCATTTGTTGCCTGTCGGACTACAAACAACAATCCAAAATTCTGTTACTAACAATATTAAACTACTTTCGTCGATAGCATTAACGTTTTCGATTGCCGTCTATCTAGTATGTTTTTGATATACTGAAGACGTAGCCAAAACAATCTGATACAAGGGCTAGGAATTATTTCATGTTTCTGTTGAAAAATTATTTTGTTTCGTTGTATGTTTCATGATGATAAAATGGACATTTCTGCATACATTTTGATAAAATTAATTGGAACTGCATGTGCCTGAAAGGAATATATATGACGATATAACGTTTTTTCTCTGTATATTAACGGTCGGCAGTGGTACTGTTGCGCGGATCCAGGAATTTTCATCAGGGGGGGGGGGTCCAGGTCAGTCTGACAAAAAGCTCTGACAACGAATTTTTTAGTCCTCAGCTTATTTTACAGAAGTAAAATGGTCAATTTCAAAGAAATCTATCGTTTTTCAAGGCTCCAGATGGGGTCCCAACTTTTTCCAGGGGGTGTCCAATTGCTTATTCCCTATAGAAACCCATATAATTGGTGATTTTCCAGAGGGGGTCCGGACCCCCTCCCCCCCCTCTGGATCCGCACTTGGTGCAGCCCTCACAGCTTCATGGTTAAGGCTACAATACATTATCTCATTTGGGCTTGTCAAACGTTAATAGACAGAAGAATGTATCATCCTCTTATTGTTATATACCTTATAATAAGTGTTTACTATTGAAACTTGAGGTGTTTCAATCGCTGACAATTGTACATTTTATTTAATTTAATGAGTCATATTTTGGTTGATCGTTGACCAATCACTGACCGCGGGCTTTATTTTTGATAAAACATGAATGGAGAGGGCTTAATTGCCATTTCAACCTGCTCACGGATATCCTCTGCGAGTTAAAATACCCTCGCTAATGCTTTATTGAGAAATGACCAAACTATTCAATTATCATAAGATACCTTAATTTATCACATCGGATAGGCGGCAATCGAGAAGGCTCTGAACAATCGATGAACGTGGATCGCAAATCGCTAGAATTTACCATTTGTCGCCAGCCAGGCAAACAAACTGCAAATCAAAAAGTCTGTTTCTGACGGTATTTGATCTACGTTCGTCGATAGTATTGCCACATATCCGGTATGTGTATTGATACAATGAATACGTAACCAAAACCATCTGAAACAAGAGCTAGGAGTTATCTACTTTTTTTAGTCAAGTATTTGTTGAAAAAAAAGTTTTATTCCACACCGGATATTGAGCAATCGAAAACACTCTTAACCATTGACGAACGCGGATCAAAACTCGCTAGAAACAGTGTTTTGATTGCAAAGTGTCGGCTGTTTGATGAGTAAGGGTAATAAAAAAACTATGATTCTAACTATTTTTGGTCTAAAATAGTATAGTATTGATGTTTTCGATTGCGCCTATCAGGTGTGGTTTTGTTGTATGCTTCAAGATGTTACAGTGGACATTTTTTATGGAAATGCTTTTAATTGAAAGGAAAGTATTCTAGAACTTTTTGGATACTGTAAAGGCGGCACCTCATGACTGCGTTATAAGTCTACTTTAGACATAGGTAAAATCTGAAAATGAGGCGTTATAACTACATTTGAAAGTAATTGTTTATTGTTTAACAAAAGTATAGAGGCAAACAGTGTGGACCCAGATCAGACTGCTTCTAGGTGAGCAGTCTGCTCTAGATCTACACTGTTTGTTTAAGAGGCATCATAATATTTCAATAGATGATAAAAACATACGATTGTGTTGTAATATACGCTTTAAGGGTTAATAAATGTGGGTTCAGTGCATTAAAGGACAGGGCTTTCATAAAATGCACGCAGGCCTGCGCGACTCAGGCAACTTTTAAACGCTTAACCAATAGGTAGGACCTGATTTCCATTCTTGAGCAGTTGAAATAACCGAACCACGCCCAGATATGAATATTAAAGTTGCCACCTTTACAGTACCCAAAAAGTCCTATGATATATAACAATGACAATATAGATTCCTTTCTGTATATTAACGTTTGTCAAGCCCTGGTGCGATAATGTGTTGCAGGCATCACCGCTGTGTGGTTCTGGTTGCAACACATCACATTCAGGCTTGCAAAACATTAATACACGGAAAAGAATGTTTTATCCTCTTATTGTATACAATTTTGTATTTGTAAGTTTATTCTTTAAATGACATTTAGATCTATGCATCAGGAATAAAGCTATAATGTTTAGTTTTTATCTACATAAATCCTACGTATAAGAAAGCATCAAAGTATCAAGACATGCTATAGCCATGCTTTAATGAGAATCATTATGTAATGTGCTGGGTCACATATGCTAGGTCAAAATCTTTTTTGTCATTTTCTACGCCCATTTTTCAGTGCATAATCAGTAATAGCTATGTCTCCGCCCAGTGATATACATAGGGCGTAGACAAACAATAAAATTGGTTGAAAGGGGAGACAACACTTATTATATAAAGTCTTTTTTTCAGGATTTTTCAGAAAAGTCACCAAAACAAAAAACGAGCACGGTGACACATATTTTTTATTCAATCATTAGATCTCCAAGAAAATATCTTTGTAAAAATATGTTTTCTGTTGTTCCAGTTACATTCTCTGATATGGTTATTTTGTATATTGATGTTTTTTTTTGGCATTTATTCGTTTGACTTAAATAGGATTTTGCTTAATGAATTGTGTAAATACATGTTATTACACTAATTTTTGTTTTTATTTATATCTCTTGTGTGAGTAGTATTTGTTCTGAAAAAAACTGTATTGCGTTTCTCGTTAATTTGTTAACAAAATCTGTGTTTTTTTTGTTTTTTTTAAAATTTTGCAGTTTTTGACATCAAATAACTTTTTAAAAAGAACGGTGAGGTATTGTTTTTTTGTTTTAGATAATAAGTATTAGTCTATATTATAATATATTAAAAGATAAAACACTTTTGGACATATGCCGGTGAGTCCGGTACTACCTTAAATATTTTTGTATGAAGTGATTATCTTGATGAATAAAACAAAACAGCTATTTAATTTTTGTAAATGAAATCGAAACATCTGGGTTACAGTCGGTATGACACACTGATGCAATGTCAGAGTTCTCACAGGCAACTTTTAAACGCTTAACCAATAGGTAGGACCTGATTTCCATTCTTGAGCAGTTGAAATAACCGAACCACGCCCAGATATGAATATTAAAGTTGCCACCTTTACAGTACCCAAAAAGTCCTATGATATATAACAATGACAATATAGATTCCTTTCTGTATATTAACGTTTGTCAAGCCCTGGTGCGATAATGTGTTGCAGGCATCACCGCTGTGTGGTTCTGGTTGCAACACATCACATTCAGGCTTGCAAAACATTAATACACGGAAAAGAATGTTTTATCCTCTTATTGTATACAATTTTGTATTTGTAAGTTTATTCTTTAAATGACATTTAGATCTATGCATCAGGAATAAAGCTATAATGTTTAGTTTTTATCTACATAAATCCTACGTATAAGAAAGCATCAAAGTATCAAGACATGCTATAGCCATGCTTTAATGAGAATCATTATGTAATGTGCTGGGTCACATATGCTAGGTCAAAATCTTTTTTGTCATTTTCTACGCCCATTTTTCAGTGCATAATCAGTAATAGCTATGTCTCCGCCCAGTGATATACATAGGGCGTAGACAAACAATAAAATTGGTTGAAAGGGGAGACAACACTTATTATATAAAGTCTTTTTTTCAGGATTTTTCAGAAAAGTCACCAAAACAAAAAACGAGCACGGTGACACATATTTTTTATTCAATCATTAGATCTCCAAGAAAATATCTTTGTAAAAATATGTTTTCTGTTGTTCCAGTTACATTCTCTGATATGGTTATTTTGTATATTGATGTTTTTTTTTGGCATTTATTCGTTTGACTTAAATAGGATTTTGCTTAATGAATTGTGTAAATACATGTTATTACACTAATTTTTGTTTTTATTTATATCTCTTGTGTGAGTAGTATTTGTTCTGAAAAAAACTGTATTGCGTTTCTCGTTAATTTGTTAACAAAATCTGTGTTTTTTTTTGTTTTTTTTAAAATTTTGCAGTTTTTGACATCAAATAACTTTTTAAAAAGAACGGTGAGGTATTGTTTTTTTGTTTTAGATAATAAGTATTAGTCTATATTATAATATATTAAAAGATAAAACACTTTTGGACATATGCCCGTGAGTCCGGTACTACCTTAAATATTTTTGTATGAAGTGATTATCTTGATGAATAAAACAAAACAGCTATTTAATTTTTGTAAATGAAATCGAAACATCTGGGTTACAGTCGGTATGACACACTGATGCAATGTCAGAGTTCTCACAAGTATTTTGAAATAATACATAAAATTTTCATATTTCAGCTAAAACTGCCAGGTTTTCTGGATCAAACTCCAACTTTTCAGTTTTGGCTCCCAATTTTTCCAGGAATGGATTCTGTAACTTCTGTTTTCAAAATCCTAGTGAGAACTCTGACTCTGATCAGCTGCATTGTTACTACATGTATGTAGATGACCTGTCCCTACTGAGAAAGCTTTCTCATGATGTGGTTCAATTCTTAAAATGGGGCATATGTTTTCAAGTTTTTAGTCCTCACATTTTAAGCGGGGGGTTATTATTTCCTTGTTGCAGATTTATTTTCTTACCCCTAGTGTATGCCTGCAGCACCCTAATTGTGGGATAGATGCTATACATTGTGAATCTGCATTGATTTAGGCTCATGATATGCTTGAAGAAACAAATTGCTACATCAAAAGCTGAGGTAGGAGTTGATCGCCAAACTCCTTCATGCATATGTTCAATGTGTCTACATTGTATAGGCAAAGTATCAAATTGCTTTATACAAAAGCCTTATTAGGGAAAAATTGTCTAAGTTCTCACTGCTGTCATTTTGTCAAAAATTATTTTTTCTGAATCAAACTCCTTCATGCATATGTTCATTGTGTCTACATTGTATAGGCAAAGTATCAAATTGCTCCGTCAAAAGCTGTGGTAGGCGTTGATCAGCCCATGAAAGCACCATCTATGCATATACAAAAGCCCTATTAGGGATAATTGTCTAAGTTCTCACAGCTGTCATTTTGTCAAAAATCATTTGTTTGAACCAAACTCCTTCATGCATATGTTCAATGTGTCTACATTGTATAGGAAAAGTATCACATTGTTCCATCAAAAGCTGTGGTAGGAGTAAGATCGGCCTGTGTATGGCCTATAATAGCATAAGCATAAAACCCTATATTAAAAGCCATTTAGAACTGCAAAGGGAAATAACTCTAATAGAATTGGCACCTAGCCCTTATTTTTTATCTAAAGTATTTGTCTTGCATATATTAACACGTTTGCAAGGTTTGATGAAAATCCAGCTATGACTCTTCAAGATATTAAGGAAACAAAACGTTACGGAAGGAATGACGCACGCACTGACAACGTGAAAACAGTATACCCAGCACAAACAAAGTTTGCGGGGGGGTATAACTATGATATCATATGCTATATTTATTGATTCTGGAAACTTCCAGAGGTTTCTCAATGATTCTACTTACTTCCAGAAACTTCTATTTGCATGTAAAAGAAAATTCTAGGGAATTACGGACTTTTACGGACACTTCCATGACAATGCCATTGTTAATTTCTAGATGATAAGTCATCCTTTTAGAAAATTCTTATGATCAAATAAACATCTTGTTTACAACAACTTGTTTACCCTCAATATCTCCAATATCTGGATCAACAGAAACTTAGCAAAGAACATATTAAACAGGCAAACATCATACATGTGACAATAATCTACTTGAGCATCAAAGCACATTTAACAACTGTATCATGAAAAGTAAATAAGCCAGTTGACTACGACATTTTTTAACATTCAACCACCAAACCAACTGTCGAATACAACCTTCTATAATAAAAGTCTAATGCTTAGCCCTGGGCAGCGTCGGTCCTGTTTCAAGGCAACCCGACTGGACTTTGCATCAGCACTTTGCGTTAGTGGCGGACTATTCTTCATCCTGTCTCAGATTGAAACCTATGTATTTGATAATGTTCTCTCCGTGAAGTAAACAATAATACTGCATTCCAGGAGGGTTGTCCCAGTAAATCATGGACTTTTGTTATAAAACGAGATGGTCTATCGGGAGTTCTATGAAATTTGTATGATATGTTGATATACATCTACGAAACATTTTCTACAAATATGGGTGAAATCACAGTTTAGATAACAAAGTTATGAACCTTTACTTGAGGGTATCTCTGCGTATGCGGAGCACGTCACAAATTATTTTGCTGTATTTTCAGAGAGGAGTGGTCAAATGTTTTGACTCTACTCTTTTTAAATAAGCTTAAAGGGTGACACATATTGCCATATATTTGTTGAATAAGTCTCCCTGGTTCCAGTAAAGACTAAATAGTTAGTTAAGATATGTTAAGCAATCAAACAAGCGCGACTTGTTTTATTTAATAAGAGACAACATATTTACCATTAAATAACTTACAGAAAAATAGCATGCGTTCCGTTAAATTGACAAAATGAGATTGTCTTTGTGATATTACTAAAATAACTTTACACAAAATCCATTTTACGATACAAGTGACTCTTCGACCAATCATTTAACATTAAAAGAACGTAGTTTTATGTGATTAAGTAGCTAAAAATTGTTGAAAATCTAATTTTGCGCCGTACCGTTTTTCTAAACTTAGCATTTCTGAAAAATAAAAAAATGTAGTAGGTATGTAAAATCGTTTATAAAAACAATGTGAATGGCCATAAACGTTTCAATTTTTCGACACTATACCTTGCATGGTTACTAGTTGATGTGGTAATGCATTGTTTCAAAAAACAAAGCGAAATTTGATTGAATGTACACTACCTTTTGGACCAGAATAGTTTCAATACAAAAATTTGACGTGCGCCGCTCACGACGACATACCGTCAAGTAAAGGTTCATAAATTTGTTATCTAAGCTGCAATTTTACCCATATTTATACAAAATGGTTCGCATAAATATATAAACACATCATGAAAATATCATAGAATTGTTGGTACACATTCTCCTGTTATAAAAAAGTCCACGATTTACTGGGACAACCCTCGTACAGCGCATACTAACCATACTTCTTGTTAAAATTTGCTTCATGCTCCCATGTTTACGTTTATTGTTAATATGTCACTACAAATGTTTTATAGTAATATTATGGCCCATGTGCCATCTGCGTATGGCCTGGGTAAAAAGCTATATTTCATAAAGTTCAGTTCAGTTCATAAGCATAGAGGCAAACATTGTGGACCCAGATCAGAATGCTCATACAGGAGCAGTCGGATCTGGGTCCACACTGTTTGTCTAAGAGGCACTTAATATTTTAGTTGACGACAACAAAAAAACATACATTTTGTCATTATGCTATTTGAGGGTTTTCATGAAATGCACGCATGTTTGAGTGGCCCAAACAACTTATTAATTCTTCACCAAATTTTAAATAGAACCTGAATTACCTTGTTTTGTAGATGAAATAGTCGAACCACGCCCATAAATCATTATTAAAGTTACTGCCTTAACAGAGAGCAAAAAGTTCTATTATACTGTTATCATTGTGGGTATCTGGCTATAAACTCAGAATGAAAGAGAACCAATTAAAGTAAAAGAGTCAAGGTATATTTCCCTTCCTAATGTTGTTTGAGGTGATGGTTTAGCCTATTAAAAGGCACAATCGTTATGTTCGTTTGAAGGGCTGTTCTTATGTATGAATAATCATATGATACTGAATATTCCAATTGGTTGAAAACTTCCAACAACATTTATGACAGTCAAAAAGTTTCTATCCCATATGCACCTTCCTATGACTTGTTTGATCACCATTTTCCTAAGCCCCCGTTTACAAATGCCACACCTGAAGATTCTGTTTCCAACGAGCGCTCCTATGTCTTGTAAGATCACCATTATGACTGAATGTCTGCTCACAAATGCCACACTTGTAAAATTATATCTCGTATGTAACTACAAACGAAAGTATTTGCATGAAGTACTGGTTAATTGCTTGTTCTAGCATGCCCAGAAAAAAGTGTGGTAAGGTGAACTGACCGTCCCTCCATGACCATAGCTGTTGACATGCGACGTAAAGCAATTAAACAAACAAACAAACAAGATACACAATATGACTAAATGTCCACTCACAAATGTCACATTTGTAAGGTTCTAGCTCGTATGTACCCTCCTAGGTCATGTTAGATCACCATTACGAATGACTGCCTGCTCATAAAATGTCACACTTGTAAGATTATATCTCGTAGGTACTCTTCTATGTCTTGTAAGATTACCATTACGACTGAATGTCTGCTCACAAATGTCACAATTGTAAGAATCTATCCTTTGTCATTGTGATCATAAGTATAACTGAATGTCTGCTCACAAATGCCACATGTTTAAGATTATATCTGGTATGTACTATTCTTTGTCTTCTTAGATTACCATTACGACTGAATGTCTGCTCACAAATGTCACATGTTTAAGATCATATCTCGTATGTACCCTCCTATGTCTTTTTAGATCACCATTACGACTGAATGTCTGCTTACAAATGTCACACTTATAAGATTCTATCTCGTATGTACTCTCCTATGTCTTGTTAGATCACCATTAACACTAAATTCCCGCTCACAATTGTCACATTTGTACGGTTTCTCTTCAGTATGGATCGATTTCACATGTCTTAATAGATTACCTTTTGTAACAAAGTCCCTCCCACAATTACCACAAACATATTCTTTCTTCCCTGTATGTATTTTAAGGTGTGCTTTCAAAGAGCTTTTCAGAGAAAACATTTGGCCACAAGTTTCACATATAAAAGGCGTCTCTCTTGTGTGTACTACTAGGTGGTCCTTAACCATACATTCACGAGAAAACGATCGTCCACAAATGCCACAGCTGTAAGGTTTCTCTCCTGTATGAACTATCTGATGTGTCCGTAGCCTACTAGTATCTATGAACATTTCATCACAAACTTCGCATTTGTAAGGTTTCTCTCCAGTATGTACCATTTTGTGCTTCTTCATATTCGCTGATTGAGAAAATGATCGTCCACATGTATCGCACCTGTAAGGTTTCTCTCCAGTATGTATTCTTTTGTGTTTATTCAAAGACTCAAATTGAGAAAATGATCGTACACATGAATCACAACTGTAAGGTTTCTCTCCAGTATGAACTCTTCGATGTCTCTGTAGATTACCAAGCCGTGAAAATGTCTTACCACACGTGTTACATTCAAAATTCATTGTTCTCCAGGAAAGTGAATTTGGGGGCTACGCGTAGCTTCAAAAATAATATATCACCACATGTTTCTTCTAGTAGGATGTTTGCTATGGCACAATCTTTCCCATCTTTAAACATTACATATTCAAATCTGAAATAGTTGCCATTGAAATAAATTATCAATACAAAGACATATTTATGGTACGCACATTTAAATGCTGAAAGGTCAAGGTTAGACAGATGTGAAAAACTAGGCCAATTCATTCAGGGTATTTTCAAGGAAAAGAGGTAAACACTTGAATTCCAGTAATAGGATATGTCGCCTGGCAAAACAGAAGTCAAACAAGACAAATATGTTCTTAAAAGGATATCCTTTGGAAGCAAAGACTGCACCAAAGAGCTGAAACTAGAGTGTGCATATTTCCTGGGCCAGACTAGCAAGTTTCTGCCAATTAGACTTCATCAGTGACCCTCTAATAGTTTCAAAGTTGCACAATGAAACCCATGATCCCAAAGGACAAGAAAATAAAATCTACACAATAGTGAAGGGCAGAGAGACGTTCTACCGCCGCCACACAGTCCCAGTCACCAGCTGTAGTGAAGTCAAATACGTGCTTAAAAGGATATCCTTTGGAAGCAAAGACTGCACCAAAGAACTGAAACTAGAGTGTGCATATTTCCTGGGCCAGACTAGCTAGTTTCTGCCAATTAGGCTTCATCAGTGACCCTCTTATAGTTTCAAAGTTCCACAATGAAACCCATGATCCCAAAATTTGACTAATGTATTTCCTCCTGGGAAGGGTCCTTTAGAGAAACGTATCAATCACAAAAAATTAATCACATTTCTCCAACCCTTAAGTTCACCTTTGGTGTTAAACAGATAAAAGTCTCAACTATTACCAGTGCTTAGTTCAATAAGACATCTGTACAATTTCAATATCTTACCTTTCAATCTGACCCAGAGGACTGTCAAAAATTTTGTTTCTATGCTAGTATAGATTTCTGTTTTTAATTTGATATGCAACAGAACCACATTCAGATTTTACCATTTAAACAATCCCATAGATTAGATGCGTGCGTGCATGCAAGTCTGTTAATGTGTGTGTAAGAATGGAATATATGATTGCATAGTGCTCTAAGCTCAATTCCCTATATTTTGATAGACAGCACGAATACTTTCAGAAAAAACACTTTGACCTTTTACCCTATTCCCCGGTGCCAAGGGCGGGTATACTTGCATGGTGCTCAATTTCCCTTTAATTTGATTTGGAACATGACTACCATTTTAGACAAAAGATTTGTCTGTACTTCAACAACAGCAGAATCTAGGGCGAAGATTTGGTTCCAGTTAAATGCATTTAAGCCCCCCCCCCACCCCCCAGTGGCTTAGGCTGCTGTCAGTTCTAAGGCGGTGGTTCTGTTGTTTTGATTTTTTGTCCCATTGTGGGAGTCTGTAATTTTTCTATGTTTTGTTGTACGTAACGTGATCAAGACGAGATAAAATTGCTACTCAGTCCAATATCTTCACTGTTCGAACCAATTGGAAGGACCCTAGGTACTAAGCATTTGAACTAATGAGCGCACTGATCACATATATTTCAAGAGCATTTACTCCCTTTTGAATAAAGAGTTGACTTCACTACAGCTGGTGACTGGGACTGTGTGGCGGCTGTAGAACGTCTCCCTGCCCTTCACTATAGTGTAGATTTTATTTTCTTGTCCTTTATGATCTTGGGTTTCAATGCGGAACTTTGAAACTATTAGAGGGTCACTGATGAGTCCTTAATGGCAGAAACTAGCTAGTCGGGCCCAGGAAATATGCACACTCTAGTTTCAGTTCTTTGATGTAGTCTTTGCTTCCTACAAAGGATATCCTTTTAAGAACATATTTGGGCCAGATCTACATATGCATCCACTGACCTTTTTTGAGCGACCTATACTAAGTACTCTATGTAAGCTTATAGGAGTATGTGCACTTTTATGTGATCACATACATTAAAACATACTGTTTTTAGAGTGTACAGATTTTAAGAATTTTAGACCAGTCACCTTCAACTACAAATGTACACCAATTCCAATAGATCAGCTGATTCCAACAACCTGCATGTTTACAATCTGTAACTGACCTAGACATGACCTGGGGAAAGTTCATAAAACCCATTAATTCTTGGCTACCACTGCCTACTTTTCACTGTAGTGCCTACAGTGGCCTGGCCTTTAAAAGAAATAATTTGACAGTTTGGGTCAAACAAACTAATATAATTGGGAAACATATGCTTAATTAGTCTAATTATCTATCTACATTTGATCTCCAATCATTTCTATAGGTATGGTGCATTAAGAAAATTTTATAATAGTGACAATTAACTAAATGGGAAGTTTTATGTGGAGCGCAGTGGCTCAGTGGTAGAGTGCTTGAATTGAGACAGAGATGCTGCGGGTTCGAGCCTCACCGGCGTCACTGCATTGTGGTCCTTGAGCAAGACACCTTTATCCTATCTTAGTATTGGTTTAACCCAGGAAGACCCTTCCCTGTTTAACTGAAAGATTGTTGATGGGACGTAAAGAATCAATCAAACAAACAAACAAAATGGGATGTTTTATACACTTTCTTAGGCTTTAATTTATAAACAGAGTGTGGGATGCTTTGTCCTTAGTGGCAGAAATGGCATGGGATGTTTTGTCCGGGATGGCAAAAATGGCATGGGATGGTTTGTCCCGGATGACAAGAACTGCATGGGATGTTTTGTCCGGGATGGAAAATTGATATGGGATGTTTTGTCCATGGTGTCAAAAATGGCATGGGATGTTTTGTCCTGGGATGTTTTGTCCTACATTCATGGAAAAGTGGTTCGTGATCAGTTCCCTGAGTGGGCTGCAGCACGGAAAGAAGATTGCTTAGGTGATTTTGCTTATTCAGTGCTATAGTGTTCTATGTGACATTTTGGTCAAAAGTGAGTTATGCATACCGTTGGAAAGAGAATAAAATGTTCTATCTACTGGTGAAGATTTCATTTACCTATTTCTTCCCAGTAAGCTTAAAATCGCTGTGATTTTCTGTTCTATCTACAAAAATACAATTCGTTCAGTGCTATAGTGTTCTAAGTGATTTTCATCCAATGACCAATGATGATTATGTCACGTGACTGGGTGAGTTCAGTGTCATTCTGTTCTATCTACATAAAGTCACTTCTCTTGGAGAAATTGCTAAAATTGCAGTTACCTCCCTTACATAAATTTAAATTTCCTGAATTAAAGTTGTTTTATCAGTCATATGATGAACTAATGACTATATCGGCTACTTTTAGGTTGAAAAAATCCGCTCAGTCAAAATTATAACGCCAATTGATCAATGGATAGAATAATAAGCTATAGAAACAGATTACCTCCCTTACACATATCTAAACTGCTTTAATTGAAGTAATTTGTCGATGTTATTACACATTAATGGTTAAATCTGCTACGTTTAGGTCCCAATTATCAGTTCAGTCTAAAATATTATACAAATTGACCCCATTGACAGAAAAATTAACTGTAGAAACAAATTACCTCCCTTGCATAAATTTTAATGACATAATCCGTGCAGTTTGTTACTGTTTTGCCAAATAAATGACTAAATCTGCTACTTTAAGGTACAAATAATCATTTCTGTTCAGACTAGTATATGAATTGACTCCATAAACAGAATAATAAGCTGTAGGAAAATATAGAACACTATAGCACTGAACGCAGAAGGCGATTTTTAGGGCATAACGTTCTATCTGCAAACTGTAAAATGCCCGTAAATTCCATATTACTGTAAAATTTTCTTCAAACAAGGTCATTTACACTGTATGTATATGTTTTAATCCTCTGGTATGATTCAAAGGTATGTGATAAATAAAACATCGAAAATCAGGATGCTAAAATTTTCAATCTCATTTTTCTCAAAACTTGTGCAATGGTAGATAGAACACTATAGCACTGAAGCGACGTTATGTTAACGATTGTAACCTTTTTGAGCAGGCAGAATGCTGGTGTTGATATTTGACATCTTTTGTGTAATTACAGCACATGCATTGATAACTGCCAACCTAATATTTCCCATGCAATTTCGTTTCGGCAAGGTCTGGGGTTGGGGGATACTGTAAATAGTTTTGTTGATATTTGGCATCTTTTGTATAATTACAGCACATGCCTTGATGTCTGCAAACCAAATATATCCCTTGCAACTTCGTTTCGACAAGGTCTGGGGTTGGGGATAATGCAGTACTTTTTTTAGATCAGCATTGTATCCAATTTTAGAATTTTTTTGCTTCCATTCTAAGTGAATGTATGTGGTACTGGCAAACTCTAAAATTTATATTACAACATAGCCGCAGATGAAATGAATGACGAGCTCAGCTAGTTGTATGCCATGCATACATGTACTGATGTTGCATAAGAAGTTTCTAAATTACAGTTCATGGACCGATAGAGGCATTTGACTTATAAAATAAGCTGTAATCTAGATAGTTATCTTTCTAGCATGTATTTATGTTAAAACTAATGGCTCCGAGTATAATCTATCAATATTGTAGAGACCACAGTGACGTCATCAGTTACATGGGCTTTTGACGAACACGACAATATAAAAATTGAAACAAATATTCTGAAACCGGAAGTGAACACAAATTACATGTTTCTCGCGATTCAGGGGTTACACGTTTAAAGTAAAACGCTGGGATAGGGTTATTTTCGTTTTTGGATTCGAGCAGTAAGTGGATTACTGTCAGACCTTGAGATTTTAAAAATATTTTTTCATTTTTTCTGCATTTAGGTTCTACAGTTTTCCATTACTATGGTCCGTTTAAGTATTGTGTATTTGCATGTTCAGCGTCATTGTCGGGCAAATAAATAGCAGCGCTAAGCAGCAAAATGCGTGCCTTACATTTAGCAAATTCGCAAAACGAAAGTAAGCCACAATCTCGTTGTCAAAACTATAGTCTGTTTCCTATAAATTATATCTCCTGCAGTACTCCTATTTTTACACACGCATGAAGTACACACGTTTCATTTTGCTATTGGTTGAAGCAGACTTTAGTTATTGTAGGACAAGGCCTAAAGCAGCACGTGGAATGTTTGTCTGATGTTTTCTGTAGTTGTTGATGAAATAACTAATAACAGTAATATGCTTAGCTTATGTTTATATCGAAATCTTATAAAATGGTGTCAACATAGATGCCAACATTTAGACTTAAAAAATAACTGAAATAAATTGAAATTTAAAGCAGCTGCTTTTTTGTTCTAAAAATAGAGTAGTTTCACTTCTCAGTTTGTTTATACCGGTAACTTGGGGAACAGATCTAAAATTTACAGCATTGACAGAGGTTTCACTTTATGACCAGTCAATGTGAAGGTCATATGAAGTTAATGGTTTTTTTATAACCAATATATTTTTAGGTTTTAAACAGAGCTCTCGGAAACGCAGAATTACGTGTATTGGTACGCACGTTTTTTCCCTGGGACGCATGTTTTCCGCTAGGCAGGGGTTCCGCGTACGCATGTTTTTTTAGTCGGCATGCGCCAAAAATCCAGTAGCTGACAGATAAATAAACACCGGAGATAAAAAGCCCTTTGATATTATCGATCGCGACACGCTTTTCGAGCGCGGGAGACGTGATAAGTGTCCTGTCTCTGTTGACCAATCGTATGACTCGGACTGCAGTGTAGCAACTCTGACAGGTGATTGACAGGATTACCGATGCGGGACAGTGTGATTATTACGAGGTGATTATTAAAGTAATTAAGCAAGGATTATCAGATAATTGTTTGAAACAGATGCGCTACCGATTTACCGTTAATTAATGGGAGAAAAACTTATGGGGTATTGTAAACAACATCGGACTTCCGAATTCGACTGATTAGGGATGAAAGAGAAAACATATTTAATTGCATTCGTTTGCGATTTGAGCAACATGATAAACATGGAGAGAAAATAATAAGTTTACGGATTGCATTTCGTTATTCGTTCATTGCTACGGCAAACAAAAGAGTCTGAGAATTGTTGAAAAAAAAAACAGTACAGCGGTAAGCCGTATACGGTAACGTCTGACTGACAAAAGTTCCAAACTAAGCTACACTACAAGCCGTGCGATGAAATAGATCATCGGTTTCAAGCGATTGTCTAGATGAATAAACACAAACAAATCACTTTCAGCATTCTAAATGTTAAATGGCTAAGTAATGTCAGTCTATTCATTGCAATCGCCGTAGACACTAGCGAGATGCGTTTTTATTAGAAAAAAGAAGACTTCCATCTGCATAAGATTATACAAAACAGAGGACTGCTGTCTGTCTGTCTGTCTGTCTGTCTGTCTGTCTGTCTGTCTGTCTGCCTGCCTACCTGTCTGTCTGTCTTGTTAATGAATAAAACAAGTACCAACAGTTTAATCTTTTATTTTGATAAGGCCAAACAAAAAATTGTGTGTTGATGTTACATGAAAAAATATAGCAAAATATTTTGTTTTGTTAAGTAGGAACAATCCATTTATGATTAAAGGGTTAAAATCAGTCAATCTAAAAATTATTCAAATGTATCACTTCCGGCTAAAATGGAAAAGATATATGGTATGCACAAATTGGTGGGACTCCAACTTTTTTTGAGTGGGACTCCCACTTTTTCCAGTGGGACTCCTACTTTTTGCCAGATGGGAGTCCTGAACTCCTGTTTTCAAAATCCTAGTGAGAGCTCTGTTAAATCTTATAAATAGTCGCTATATATTGGAGCCACAGCACATGGCTTAAAACTATACGCTGCAAATTGCACCTACTTGTTAGAAATAAATGACTTACCTGATTTGTTTGATAAATCGTTAAAAATTGTTTGAGAAATTTAAATAAATATGACAACTTATCCATCTCACAGGTACATTAAAAGTGTGTCACACGACGGCGTGTCATCACGCTATAGTCTGTTTCTAAATAATACAGGTTCATAAAGTGTAATGCATTGAACGTGTGGCTTAAAGGGACATTATCATAATATACAGTTATTTCATGCCTGTTTTAATACCCAACCCATTTGATGAAATACTTAGCAGCGTTTCTTGCATGGAGTTGCTGTAGATGATGCGGTTTTGTTGCAAAACAGAAAATTTCACCAAATCTACTCAATTGTGAACCCAAAATGTTCCGCTCGTTCAAACTAAGAAAACGAGTACCCACACTTTATTTTTCTGACCATAAAAAACGGAGTTAATGGTGTTTAAAGTTGCCAAACCATGCCTTATTTTCACCATTGTTGCATATCATCTCCTTTCATAAACGGACCGTACGCGCATCATTGTCGTGCACGTCGATAAGCGCCTGTGTGTTTTAACAGGGAAGCGGGTAACCAGGCCATGGTATAGTGCCAGTCTATAGTCATATTTATTGACCGGTGGAATACTTCAGTGACTCATGGCATAGTAAAAAAAATAGACAATTACTCCGTATATAGACGGTTGGGTAATAAAGTACAATACATTACGGAAGTATCACAATATTAAAGTGACCTCAAGAGGGGACTAATGCCTGTATGCAACACATTTTCTATCACTAAGATAAAGTCTGGATTAATGTTTGTGCTCAAGGACACAATGCAGTGACGTCGGTGAGGCTCGAACCCGCGAACCCTCGGTCTGCGGGTTCGAGTGTAACCGGCGTCACTGCGTGGCTTTAGCAAGAACATTAGCCCGAATGAAAATGACAACTTGTGAAATATGAACAACTATCTATCTATCTATCTACTAATACTGCAACACCCCCTCGCGGAACAAAGAACTAACAATAATGGGAGTAGGCCCACTACGACTCAAATGGTTATCTTGTCCATATCTGGCTGTCGATTACAAAATATTTTTGACGGTTAAAACAAGACCTACCTCGATATTTCTTTCAATTTATCAGTCTGGATAACTCTGCAAACATGTATAGCTGCAACAGCAATTGAATGTTACTGTTACATATCATTAGTGAATCCGAGATACTATTTCCTCCCTAGTCATTTCGCCCCCAATTTTATAAAATTTTTATTTGTAAATTGTAGCTAGGTGCATGGGTGGATAGAAGGGTGGGTGGGTGGATGTACGGATAGGCGGGCGGATGGACGGACGGCGGGATAGGTAGACTGGATGAATGGGCGGGGGTGTCGGTCTGATTATCGCAGGATACCACAGGATACCGCATGCTACCCCCAGATGCTGCAGGATACCTTTATAGTTATATTTAGTAGAGTTGCATGGTAAATTAATTTTAAAATAAAAAAATATTAATATTAAACTGTTTTGGTGTGTTGATAGGGTCACTGGACGATTCCGCTCATAATGGCCAATAAGCATTTCTTTCTTTACACATCAGCTATACGGTGTGGGCCCTGATCAGACGCCACATGATGTGGTGTCTCATCTGGGTTCACACTGTTTGTATATGTCCCATTTATGAGATACTCTGCTCAAACAGTTTAGATGGATATGATGTTACAACTCACTGTAAAAAAATCGCATATAATTTAAAAATGTTTAGTACACGCGCACAGAAAAGTGTCGTATTCCTATACACGTCAGCTAAACTTTTCGCGCCAAGTACGAAAGACAAACGCTGACAAATGACACCCGTAAACAACGAAAGAAATAATGGTAAAATGTTATTATATAGCTGGTCATTGCTTATGAAAGTTTGTTCTAGTACATGTTTGGATAGCAAAGAGCAATAGGAATTATTTGTTGATGTTCTGTTGTTTACTGTTAGCTTCAAGAGACTAGGTCTGTAACTATGAATATTTTTCGAAAATATTTAGTTTATTTTTTAAGCATTTGTAAAAATAGAATTAAGTTATGTTTTCACGATAAATATGTTTAGTACAGCCGAAAACTGCATGGAAATGTGAATTATCTTATTGAAACAGGTGTTTATTCTCTCGTTGGTAATTATTTGCGTCCCTCCAATAATTCTAGACAGTTGATTTTTAACATAAATGCTGTTGTTTTGATAGTGATAATTTGTTAACATTTATGAAAATGGTAACCTGTTTACCTGAATTTGAGTATTCTTACTGTATTCTTGAAAAATAGAAACTTTATTTCTAAAATTAGAAGATAAAAAGTTACAGAATATGCAGCTTTAATATTGAAGATATATATCTTACAATATCAGTTTTCGCGACTCTCATTCAACAAGAACAACACCAACTGTTTGTGTTATATGTATACAGACGTTTTATAGTACTTTTATTCAGTCAATAAATAGGCTTTTGACTTTTGCACTGAACCTGTTCACGAAAAGGCTTGCGAAAATGCCTTTAAGCAGATTTAGAAAGAATGCAAATAGTCTTGTCTGGCATGGCTGGGGGTCAATGTATTCCTTGGATCAATTAACTTGGACCTTGGCCTGGTCCAAGTAATTACTAGTTGAACCAGATGGGGTGTATTCCTTGGACCAAATATCAGTTGGACCAGTTTTATTACCAGTCAAGCTGGTGAAGATCATTATACTAATTAGCATGATAATATGAGATATTAATTCTTTATTTGCAAGAACCAAGACAGAACAAGAATGTGCAAACATATAGTCCCAGATAAGCCTGCTCCTAGACTATTGATTGCATTGTTTTACAAGTAAATTTCTGGGTCTGGCGATTAACCGAAATCACCAAGAAATCACCAAAATCACCAGAATAAAATAGGAAATCACAATTTCATTTTCAATTTTATGTCATTATATGATAAGAATTAGTTTGATAAACTTATTTCTACTGCAAAAAATAAATGGGGAAACCATGTAATAATTTCATTTATAAATGCAACACACAGAGAAATCGCCAGAGAATAATAGGACATCACAATTTTATTGTTGATTTTATACCATAATGTGACAAGAATTGGTCTAATAATAAGATAACTAATGCTTCAAAAAGATAAAGAATAAATCATGATTTCACTATTAATCCAGAGCAGAGCGAATTCACTGATATCACTATCTAATTATGAGAAATGTAGATATATTGTTGAAATTAATGTAATTGGTACTCATTATTCATGGCATATTATATCAATTTATCATACTAATTCTTATTATACTATGACAATAAATAGACAATAAAATGGTGACTTCCCACATTTTCCTGGTAATTTCGGTTAATCGTCGCACCGCAAATCACTCATTGATAAATATATAGAGTTCATCGGGGTACCCAATGAAGATTCCATATTATAAATTCAACATTAAAAGAGTTAATATTTAAAAGATTATTTGGAAGGGGAAAATCATCAGAAAACAATTTATTAATTTTATTATTATTATTATTATTATTATTATTATTATTATTATTATTATTATCTACCACATAGAAAAACCATCAATCTAATAATGATGAAATCAGCAAGATGTAATTATGCGATTTCAACCGTTTGGTCACTAAGTGTCTTCTGCTGATTCCTTTTGCAAACAGTTTGGGCCCAAATCAGTTCCGAAAAAATGTTGGGTGTGATCTTAATAAGAACTATTTGGACCAAGATCAGTCCTACCTGATCTACTCTGAAGGTATTCTTGAAAGAATTTTCCAAAAAAGTTGATTCCAAAGAAAATCACAAGACGACATTAAAACACACACACTAAAAAGCATGCAAAATCAGCCAGAAGGCCAAGAGTGCCAAAAAAAAAAATGTTGTCACCTTAACCCTTTGTCATGCTAAATATTTCTTAAATACATGTACTACACTCCATCCAATATTTTTTATAAGTTGATTTACGAGATTTATTTTCAGATTTAGGGTCGGGGAGGGGGAGGAGAAAACAAAAACTCTGAAAATGACCAATTGACTTGTCATTTTCTGAACCTTTTTTAAACTCCAGAAAAAACTAGTAGAATAAAGGTATTAAATCTTTAAATATCTCATCATTTTCCTTAAAATCTGGACAGGACAATCACTTTCAAAAGTATCACTCTCAAAATTACACAGACAGAACCTCAAAAAAAAATTTTTCAACAAAACAAATAATATTTAGAGTCGGCGGATAAAATTAAAAAAAAATCATTTTAGATTTTTTCTTCTACTTTCCGGAAAATTACAGTAGGAGGGTTTGTAAATCAACTAACAAAACAATCTGCCCTCAACCTGCCCGATTTGGGGTTACCATTAGCATTTAACATTGTATCACAAGTAAATGTTGAAAACAGCATTGACCAAGATCAGCTGGGGGAGTGCAGTGGCTCAGTGGTAGAGTGTTTGACTTGAGACAGAGGGGCCGCGGGTACGAGCCTCACCAGCGTCACTGCGTTGTGGTCCTTGAGCAAGACACAGTTCAACCCAGGAAGACCGGTCCCTGTTTAATTGATAGATTGTTGATGGGATGCAAGGAATCAAATCAAAAAAACAAGGATCAGCTGGCTTTTTAGAGCTGATCTGGATGTACACTGTTTATATGGGGTCTATATCATGTACCATATTTATTCTTATAAGTCCACAATGTGCTAAGAATTCCTGCTTCAGTCATAGTTTGTCTTTCCTAGAATGTCACTTATTTAGCTCAAATTAGTAAGTAAGTAATTAAGTAAGTAGGTAAATTTTAATTAAAGTGCTCTGTGCAAATACAATATTGTAAAACATGTGATAACAGAGTTGCACCTGACCCAATAGGTCTATAAGTCACCACATATTAATATGTAATTGAATATAAGGATGATTAATACATACTCCATAATACATTGTACACTAGGAAAATCGACAAATGCAAATTCGGTTCACACCAATTTAAAGCAATGCTTATATTCGAATCAGGCTATTTATTAAATTGTTCAACAAATATGAAATTAGCGAACAGTGTAGTCCCATGTGAGATGTGATTACAGGTGGCGTCTCATCGCAGTCTGTCCTGTTTACCTTATTCTTATTTCAGTTATAATGCTGGCGTAATGCGCCCCCCTGCCTCTGGCATATATATAGAGCGCGCACATAAATGAGCGACCAGTTTTATGCACCCACTAGGCTTCAGAGAAGGAGTTCTGGCTGTAACCCGCCATTATCCTACGCCTGTCAGTTTTAAGTAAAAGTGTGGGGCATTATTAGGTTGAATTTTGATAATGTTCTAAAGCAGGCATCAATCTTGTAGGAATCAGCATGACAACTCCGCCTGCACCTGAATATATTAGTTATCTGTCCTGTCTACTTACATTAAAGCTCTTTATATACCGAAGTACTACCAGAGAGAATAATAGACCAGATCAATACAATGGAAATTTAATCTCAAAATGTAACTAGAATGCACAGTAGATGGGGCGCCATCGCAAATCCCCACACTTAAGTTTTTGACCCACCCAGCACCCAAGTCCCACCCCCGGGGCATGATCACAGCAACAGAATGGAAAATCTGTTCAGTTTGTTTTCTATCTTTTATTTGTTAGACCGCACACAAAGTTTGGTATAAAAATCATAGAACTTGACAGTGTAGCCGAAATTAAATGATTTTTGACCTTTTGACCTCACCCCAAGGTCACCAGTTTCACCCTAGGATGAAAATTTTACTTGCATTCTGTTCTGTTCGTCATCCCCGTCGATTTGATATGCCACATTACCGTTTTTGCAAAAAATGACCCCCTGGGCACACCCAGCGCCCAAAGTTCCACCCCTGGTGCGTGACCCAGGCAACAGAATAAAAATTCCGTCCTATATGTTTTTTATTTTTCTTTTGTGAGAACACACACACAGTTTGGTATAAAAATCTTGACTTTGTAATTGAAATTAAATTATATTTGACCTTTTGACCCCTCCCTAGGGTCCAAGAGGGCAGGGCCGAAAAATGTCGTTGCACGCTCCATTCATGTGAGTACCTCACACACCAAATTTGGTTGAATTTCATCCAATGGTTAAGGAGGAGATAGCATAATGGACAGACGAAATTTCGGTACTTTAAAATACCCAACAAGGGTCCATTCGTGAGTACGGACGTACAGACCGACGGACGGACGAGGCGATTACAATATTCCCTTCGTTTTTTTTAAAAAAAAGCACGGAGATAATGATGACAGAATGTTTATCCCACATGTTTAAGAAAATTTTGTTGGGAGATTTTGTTCACCATGGAAACCGTGTATACCAAGGCGAGATGCAGAATTCTGTTACATCTCTGACACAAGTATGCAACTGAAACTTTTTTGGGTTTTTTTTATCGTTACAAAAAGTCAAGTAAAGATTACTTATTAGAAGCAGCATAAACATAATTGCCCTATCAGTCAAAATGCCCCTGTTATTTCATAGTTTGGCAATTCTGATTAAAGATGAGATATGGGTTTCAGGCTATCATTATGGATCACCAGGACACCTTTTTAACACCTATCAGTTATAAAAAAAATATTGATAGGGCAATAAATGTAATGATGATAATAGCCTTGCACATATTAAGAGATGTGTTGGAATGACCAGATACATGCACTAAAAAGGCTCTAGCTAAGCAAGTATTTTCTTTAATCTAGACTATATACGTTGACAATATAAATAGTCTTATATGTAGAACCACTTATGGTGGATTGGGGAGAACCGCATTGACCACTGTGTACAGGTGGCGATATCTAATTGGCAAATTACCAATCTAAGGTCTCATTTCTTTCAAGTGTATGTCGTTAACTAATACCAGCTGAGACCAATTAAAGACATAGAAATTTGAGCAATAATACTGGTACCACTCATTATGACTCTCTCCAGGGGTCATACTGGGCAGATCAAAAGGACAGCCATAATGAGGTGATTATGACTTCCTTAGAGGGGCAATAAAGTGGTCCCATGAAGGGATTAGGTAATTTATGATAAGATATTGATCTTTATCTTAGTGAAAGAAATTGTGTTGTATACAGGTAATTCCCCACTTGAGGCCTTATCAGTTAATCCTTTAATGATCTCTATTGGACAGTGATATATGCCTTTAAGACCACTGAGGACTGCATGTTGTATTATATAAGCACTCTTTGAACTTAAAATTGTGAGGGGACTGCGACATTCTTGATGTAATTTCAAAGAAATTGTGTTAAACATTTGAGAAGGCATTTTATAATGAAATAATAGCCTTATTAAGGTGATCAGCATGTGCAAAAATTAGATTTGGCTTCAAGTTTTGAACTTCAATGCTGAATTGTCACTGATAATTCTCAGAACATATCATTTCCAGGATTAAATATCGCATTTTTCCGTTTAAGTTTCATAAAGAACTGATAACGAAACGTTTGATATAAAATTCTCCTGATGAGTCAAACCATTCAAGGTCTTCACTGGTACCAGTTTATATATACTGAGATTTTAAGATTTGTTGATGCGAATTTTCATCAAGGTAGAGCCTTCAAAGTAGGTTAATGCTTATTTCATGAGATGATATAATTAAATTAGTTGAATAATCATTATGTATGAGGATTCTCCAAGTAAAACTAGTTTAATTTCGAGTATTTAATAACGTATAAAATTCACAGAATATATAAAAATGCAAAATCACAATGTAAGTGTGTCACGCACTTTGATTATTTAATTATTAACTTATTTTCGTATTTATTAAAGCAGTCTTTAGTTTACGTAGAGTTTTCGTTCAATTTTATTGACTTTGGCCCTTTCATGCAGTTATTAGATATTAAGATTTCGCTGAGAAATTGGCCATTATACTCATTTCAGTAGGAATCAGTAGACTAAATCAGTAAATGAGGTTACCTTACCCTGGCGGGGCTCAAAGAACCACAAAGCCAGTTAGGGAGTCCCCACCTTTGGCCGAATCGGGGGGCCTAAAACAATCATATACGTATAGTTATCTATATTCAGCAATGCCCACCATGTTCAAATAGATATAAGTATTTTGAGATGAAAATACTGGAAAATGGAGAAGCAAAGACGAGAACTATTGAAACACGGTAGTTATCCTGGCACAAACCTGTTTGCTAGTTTAATCGTTAACTTTTATATCTACAATTATTTTTTTCCTTTTTTTTCTTTTTTTTTCACACTTACCATTTGTAAAAGCAAACCTGATACCATTAACTAATAGGTAATGAATTATAATAGCAGAACTGACAAAGTCCCCACACCAGCGTAAGCTAAACAAGTGAGGCAGATACACTGTGTATACCCTATATATTGAAACATGCTAGCCATTGGCTGAAAATAGTTATCTATGTTCAGCAATGACCACCATGTTCCAATAGATATAAGTATTTGGAGATGAAAATACTGGAAAATAATCAGAACCAGCAACAGAATGTAGAAAACTTAAATCAATATTCTGCTGAAATACTACAGATCTCTCAATACTTATTTAATTTCCCTAAATCTATTTCATCTAAAATGAAGGACAACGAAGACTACAAGTTTCCTCCCACAAGAGGAAGACCCATGATATGCGCTTGTTGAGACATAACGATACATCACCTATTAGCCACTAATGACTAATTTCCACTGAGAAATGTCTGTATCCAAATGGTAAAATAGGCGGACAAGGACATATCATGGGCATATGGGTGTGCAAGCTACTGTATTTTCCGGACACATGTTTCAAAAAGCATATAATCAGGTATGTTTTGAGGGCCATAATTACTTAGACCAATTCTACGTACTAATTCCAGGTACCTCGATTGTTACATGATAAGCGGTATTAACAGACAAGAGAAACTTACACCAGAACTCCTGAAAGTAAATGTTATAACAAAAGATCTCTTTTATTATTATTATTATTATTATTATTATTATTATTATTATTTCATTGTAAGAATTAGATGTCGCCAAGACATAAGGTCTATTTTCCCATCGCTGTTAAAGTGTCAAACAGCCCTCACACAGTGTCTATTTAAAATGTCTAATTCCCAGCACAGTTCATTTGTATAGACCTCAATGTTGCAGGTCACTTAAATATGTCAAAAGAACCTGCCAGATACACATAAAAATGCCCTGAAAAACAAATTAAAATATTTCAAACTGACACAAGTAAAACAAACTTTATAGTATTTGATTAATTTGTCAGGGAACATAAAATCCTTGAAAAGTGAAAAGTAATCTAGACATCTCAAAAAATAAATCACGCAACCATCGAGTATATGAAAGTCATCAATTAGCCTCCGGGGGGGGGGGGAGGGGGGAGGGGGGAGGGGTCCCCCTGCTGCTACAGCCTTTCTTGTTGATAACCAGCAGAAGTTTCACAATAAATATAAACTTAAATACTCCAAAGACATAGAGGAGATTAATGCAGTTGTTAATATGTACATGTTCGCGACTTAAAATATTTCATGTGAATCATCCGCTGACAAAAACATGAAATATCAAGAAAATTGAGGACATCTTGAAATTTCACACTTGTGGCAGATTTTATTGCCAAATATAGTTAAATATTTCATATGAATCATCTGCAGACAACAACTCACATGTAATATAAAACATCTTAGTCAAAAAAGCACACTGTAACGCACTGCTTGATGTACGGTCCAAATTCTCAATTTTCATGAGTTGTATGTTTGTTTAGGAAATAACAAACTTTAATAACAGAACCGTTTATGATAATTGCTTCTGACAAACCGAATAGAATGATGTTGTTGTTTTTAATGAAATTCCTTTTACAGGGAGACGTAGTTCACATACAAACTTGTTGCTATTAAAACATTAGGAAAAATCAGTTTAGGAATAACAGCTTTACGGCTCATTGGCACATTTCATATCGCTATGGGCTGAAAGCAAGTACTTCTCTTTCCATTATGAACTTTAGGGTATAAGAACACGTAATCCTTAAGTACTTAGCACTTTTTCAATAACTTCTAGTATGCCTGTCTGTGTAAGTCATAACCCTGTAACACAACCACAAGTGTCCAAGTTCATATATTCAAATCAAGCCCTTTAAATTCTCCCTTAAATGTTCCCCAACACCATCTAAGTGAACAAAGTGCCTCAGATGAGATGGTCCAATTTTTGAATTGTCGTTATTTCATAGCTTCCCTTTATAGGCAAAACATAAGTGCGTTCAACCTTCGAGTTAATGAATGTAGATTAAGTATATATGCTCCCAAAAATTCCTGACCCCTTTTGCAAGAAAGACAACGAGCATGGCAAAGGGAATCATATAACCAAATGCGGTCAACATATCGAATCTCGAGAAATGTCAATAGAAGCAGCTATAGTATATTTGCGAGTTTCTCCTAAATATCGGACCAATAGAGTCTCCATGCTATATCCCTACATCTGAGTACAGGTGTATGCACACCAACTTGGCTGTGTAAGGGGAGGGGGTGGCGGGGGAGGCTAGCTTATAAAAATACATAGTAGAAAACATCTCACATGCAGGAGAGACAGGAGGCTGCTAATAAATCACAGTGTAAACCTTCTTTGTTGTCTACTAAGAAACCGTGTAGCAACGGACATTGAATTCCACCTCTATGCTGCTGTAGATACTACTTACTAATGCAGCGAAAAGAGGATCAAGATTAGGCCATAGTTAAAGAGGTTAACATCAGGAAAAATCATAGTACAGTTAATGCTTGAATAATAAAACTAACAACTGCACGTATCCAGCAGAGAGGTGGAGATAACAATAAGACACCGTCAGTAATAGTGTCTGAAAGGGGTGAAATGTTTATTAGCGATGTTCCCTAGGAATATTTCGTGGCATTACAGTCGATAAAAAAGGGTCCCTCATTAGAATCAAACATAATCCTTGTCCAGGTCCACCAGAAATAAGGGTGAGGCTGGTTCCAAGCCCTACGAAAATATACTTAACCGAACGTTCCTAGATAACACCTCCCCCGTGGATCCTTTCCATCATCCGTGTGACGTGTTTTTCTATTAGATTCTCGTTCCTTTTAGCATTGCGGTTGGCCGACCTCCTGTCTCTCCTGCATGTGAGATGTTTTCTACTATGTATTTTTTTTCTTTTTCTCTCAGAGGCCCTAATATTATTAAGATAAATATAAAAGCTTTTGAAAAAACAAAGTCAATTATTTCAGATTGACAACAGTAAACAAATTACAAGGGTGTGTTTCTAATACCTAATTCATTGTCAGTACTGGAGCTTGAAGAGTTTTTTTTTTTTTTTTTTTTTTTTTTTTTTTTTAAAAACAAATAGCGTTCAAGGCATTTCAAAACATAGGGCTATTCACATAGTCTAGAGATAGGCTAGAAGAAAAGGGCAAAAGCTAGCATATTCTAGCCGAAAAGGCTCTCAAACGAAAGCTCCTTATAGCTTGCCTTTGCGGCACATACCAAAATGCCCCTTTTCGGGGTCCGAATGCTGTCGATGACACGATTTTAAAGTCTCCTTGTATCCCTACATTTTGATATCTGTTATTGTAAATATAATGGCTATAGTAGTTTCAAAGATGCATGTTAATGAGACAATTCTATTTTCTTATAAACAGGTAAAGCATGACTATTCACTGCCATGCACATATGCAGTTATCTGTGGTAGGTTCAGTGTAACTGTAAACTGAGACTACCTGCACGCCCAAAATCAAGGTAAACTCGTCAATCTTTTTTTACAACAATTCTCATCTATCTTTAAAACCACTATAATGGATATACCCTAAAATATTGCAACGCTATATTAAAATGAAATACAAGCAAATATAAAATAATAACCCATATAAGCCTAGCGTCCCTTTTTAGGGACGAAGGCAAACACAGCTGACATATGTCAGACGCTTCAGAACGCGGTGTCTGATCGGGGTCACCACTGTTTTGTTACAAAATTTGAAAAAAATAAAACTACCACCCAACAAACACCAAAGCAGAAATGGACCGGTCCAAACGACAAGATAGGGAAATTCCGTTTGGCATAAATGGGTTACGGGTAAACAATTAATTTTTGCAATATTGCAATTCGGATTATATTATATTACAATTACAGCACCCAGGTACACCGCATGTTTAGATCTCGGAGGGTGTTGGCTATCGGAGGTAAACATTGCGATTATGGATGGACAGGGTCTGTATTTATCCATTTTTATGTCCGATAGAAAGTTTCTTGGAGACGAAAGCAGCAAACAGGTTGCTTCTATAATGAATGATAAGGAATCGGAATGTGTTAAATGCTTTTGATCCATGTCCGTATGACCCTGGGCGACCTTTCAAACGACTATTGTGAAGTTTTCAACGAAAAAATGCTATTCGTTTGATCATAGCTGGATTTACATCAACCTTTGACACAATTTGCTTGTGTCACCACAATTCTATATCATTCTCCTGCATGATTTATAAGAGTCGTATCTCAAAATGCTATTAAAACATTAATATTTGAAATTTGCTTACGTTGATATCGCTTTGGTGGTTAGCAAAATGTGCAGAGGTAACTTGACAGCTGGCATCCTTGCTATCGGAGTGACAGTGGTTTTGATTTCGGAGATTGATACAAACTGCCGCACAATTAGTGCATGAATCTGATATATTTTACGCATGTCTTGATACAAAAAAAAATATGTAATGCTACAAATGGAAGACTATCAGGGAGGCGAAATACAGAAGGGAATTTGAGACGTTTTACAGCTGTGGTGTGTTGTGAAAAGCGCTCATCTTCAGTGGGTGCCATTATGCATGTTTTCGTCTAGTGAGTCTGGGAAAACATATTTATTTAAATTCTGCACTGATTCATTTTTGGTGAAACCTGTATGCTTGATATAGGAAGGGGATATGATGGCTGGGTGGGATGGGGTGAGGGTATGGTCCCTGAAAGAAGGCAACAACATGTGCCATACTTATACTCATTATCTTACCTGGCAACGCAGTATATTAACAAAGTGAACAGGGTTACAAAATGCAGGTTCACATTTAGGCGCATCATGTTGTGTAAATGGAGTGTCAAAATGCAAGGAAACTGTTGGTTAAGATGCCACGTGTGCATGATTAGTAAACCTTTGATCCAAAAATATATTCATGCATGCCATCCAGACAATTGAAACACCCATAACCACCAGTCTACTGAATCGCCACAGAACAACCAAACGCACACAGTCCACTGAAATGCACAAAACAGCCAACCCATTGAAACTCCCAAACTCCCTAGGCAACTGATGCACCCAAACCGCCCAGCCCAGGGAAGCACTCAGTTCACTGAAATACCCTGATCAAATCCATTGAAACATGCAACTCACCTAGTCCACTGAAACACCCTCCTGTTGCACCGCCCTTTAGGATTCTATTCAATGAAACAAACTACTATATCAACAATTTACCCCCCCCCCAACCGTAAAAAACCCAACAACAACAGCACATGCAAAAAAAAACACCACAAACATTGAATGGGTTTCAACGGGGCTCTCAAGCCGGTCCCCAACCCCACCCCCTCCCGCCTTCCTTTCTTCCCTTTTTGCTATGCAACATCTAAAACATTTTGAATGGCATTTCGCTGGCGGGCCGATGGTTGCCCGACAATGTGTGCTGGCTGTGATAGGGTATGTCCATGTCTTGTACCGTCATCTAGTAACGTTGCACTGATACGCTTTCTTCGGTTTTGGTCTGTTGTCAGTTCATTCTTAAAAGTATTAGTATACATGTAAGCTTATCTGGATCTTCACTGCATATTTGTATAGGTGGACAAAGTAATCCATATAACAATACCCGTAAAAATATTGAAAATATTGCAGTTTCAGTGGTAATCCGTTCTGTTATTTTATCTTTTAACGTTTTTAAACTTTACATAGTAGTACAGGGCCCGGAAATACAATGGTTCCTTAAAGTTAAGGACGACTTAAGTTAAGTATTGATATTTCAACATGCTAAATAAATTGCCTGGATCGATGCAGTACTTGTGGTCAAAGATATCATTGTGATCTACAGAAAAGTGAAACAATTTTGATTTTAATCAGTTTAAAACGTCATTTTTGGCATCCTGAAAAATCAATACTTAACTCAGTAAGTCTTCCTTAACTTTAAGGAGGCATTGTAATTCCGGGCCCAGGTCCTCATATTCCGGTAACAGCAGCCCAAACCCCACAATGGCATTATTTTTAAACAATATTATTTGAGCCGCGACATGAGATTTCCAACAATGTTGTATGTGCGACCAGCAAAGGCTCAGACCAGATTGTGCATACGCGCAGTCTGATCAGAGCCTTTGCTTGTCGCTTGAGTATTATATGAATATTAAGCTACTGAACGAACATAATTTGGAGTTTCTAAGCTTAAAAGAAGGCTACACAGGCTCGTCTGAGTCTATTCATTTCAAAATGCCACATTGTTGGAAATCACATGTCGCGGCTCATTTGTCATTCTAAAAGAAGCAATAAAAATGGGTTGTATATCTTTAAGATATTTTTAAAAGTTTCACACCGGATATCCGGCAATCGAAAACGTTAATTCTATCGACGAACGTAGATCAAAAAATCGTTGGAAACAGGGTTTTCGATTGCCATTTGTCGCCCGATTTTTCGATTGCCATGTGTCTCCAGACTGGCGACAAATGGCAATTAAAATTTCTGTAAAAATCGAATGTTTTATTAGATTTTTATGCAACCGTTTGCAGTACGACTTTAAATTATCTTTAGTTCAATAAATGTACCTGGGTGACGTCCTTTTCAGAAAGAGATGGACAATCGGATTGTAAAGTTTAGAGTTTGGGTACAATATTTTTAATCATATCAAGTTTAGTAGTTTTATAGTTGTGATGTTTGTTCTATTATCTATAATAGAGGCCCTTCCAGGAGGTACATATTCCCTTGTTCTTCTTAAATATTGACTTGTCTCCATGTTTCATGTTTTATTTATTGTTCCCCTCAGTTTGGCATTTTCACTTTCCCTAGAATAAAATGGCTTGTACAAATACACCCTAATTCGTGAGAGGGCTTCATTGTTAAGGCATACAGAGAAATCCCCTCTCAATTCCATGATAAAATGTTCCCTGTTAGCACGTTATAACAGTTCTTTACCCATTACCCGATAATCGGGTGACGTACTTGGAATTTGACCGAGGAGGACTGAACATGGGAGTCGAACACTCGCTATCATTTCAATAAATTCTCGATATTGCTCATGATATCTTAATACATTAGAGAGAGAGAGGGAGACAGAGACAGACAGAGGAAGATATAGACAGAAAGAGAGACAGAGAAAGAGAGATACAGAGAAAGAGAGAGTAGAGAAAAAGCGAGTAGAGGGAGTGCGAGTAGAGGGAGTGCAAGTAGAGAAGGAGTGCGAGTAAAGAAGAAGAGCGAGAAGAGAAGGAGTGCGAGTAGAGAAGGAATGCAAGTTGAGAAGGAGTGAGACTAGAGAAGGAGTGCGAGTAGAGAAGGAAGGCGAGTAGAGGAGGAGTGCTAGAAGAGAAGCAGTGCGAGTAGAGAAAGAGAGTAGAGAAGGAGTGCTAGAAGAGAAAGAGAGAGTAGAGAAGGAGTGCGAGTAGAGAAAGGAGTGCGAGAAGAAAGAGAGAGAGAGAGAGAGAGAGAGTAGAGAAAGAAAGAGTAGAGAAGGAGTGCAAGTAGAGAAGAAGTGCGTGTAGAGAAAGAGAGAGTAGAGAAGAAGTGCGAGTAGAGAAGACGTGCGAGCATAGAAGGAGTGCGAGTAGAGAAAGGAGTACGAGAAGAAAGAGAGAGAGAGAGAGAGAGAGAGAGTAGAGAAAGAAAGAGTAGAGAAGGAGTGCAAGTAGAGAAGGAGTGCGAGTAGAGAAGGAGTGCGAGTAGAGAAAGAGAGAGTAGAGAAGGAGTGTGAGTAGAGAAGACGTGCGAGCATAGAAGGAGTGCGAGTAGAGAAGGAGTGCGAGTAGAGAAGGAGTTCGAGTAGAGAAGAAGTGCGAGTAGAGAAGGAGTGCGAGTAGAAAAGGAGTGCGAGTAGAGTAACAGAGAGTAAAGAAGGAGTGCGAGTAGAGAAGGAGTGTGAGTAGAGAAGGCGTGCGAGTAGAGAAGGAGTGCGAGTAGAAAAGGAGTGCGAGTAGAGTAACAGAGAGTAAAGAAGGAGTGCGAGTAGAGAAGGAGTGTGAGTACAGAAGGAGTGCGAGTAGAAAAGGAGTGCGAGGAGAGAAGGAGTGCGAGTAGAGACGGGGTGCGAGTAGAGAAGGAGAGAGTAGAAAAGGAGTGCTAGTAGAGAAGGAGTGCGAGTAGGGAAGGAGTGCGAGTAGATAAGAAGTGTGAGCAGAGAAAGAGAGACTAGAGAAGGAGTGCGAGTAGAGAAAGAGAGAGTAGAGAAGGAGTGCGAGTAGAGAAGGAGTGCGAGTAGATAAGGAAAGCGAGTAGAGAAAGAGAGAGTAGAGAAGGAGTGCGAGTAGAGAAGGAATGCGAAGTTAGAAGGAGTGGGAGTAGAGAATGAATGCGAACTTAGAAGGAGTGCGAGTAGAGAAAGAGAGAGTAGAGAAGGAGTGCTAGTAGAGAAGGAGTGCGAGTAGAGAAGGAGTGCAGGTAGAGAAGGAGTGTGTGTAGAGAAAAAGAGGGTAGAGAAGGAGTGCGAGTAGAGAAAGAGAGCGTAGAGAAGGAATGCGAGTAGAGATGGAGTGCGATTAGAGAAGGAGAGAGTAGAGAGAATGAGTGCTAGTAGAGAAGGAGTGCGAGTAGGGAAGGAGAGCGAGTAGAGAAAGAGAGAGTAGAGAAGGTGTGCGAGTAGAGAAGGAGAGAGCAGAGAAGGAGTGCGAGTAGAGAAGGAGTGCGAGTAGAAAAGGAGTGCGAGTAGAAAAGGAGTGCGAGTAGAGTAGCAGAGAGTAAAGAAGGAGTGCGAGTAAAGAAGGAGTGTGAGTAGAGAAGGAGTGTGAGTAGAGAAGGAGTGCGAGTAGAAAAGGAGTGCGAGTAGAGTAACAGAGAGTAAAGAAGGAGTGCGAGTACAGAAGGAGTGTGCGTAGAGAAGGAGTGCGAGTAGAGAAGGAGTGCGAGTAGAGATGGGGTGCGAGTAGAGAAGGAGAGAGTAGAAAAGGAGTGCTAGTAAAAAAGGAGTGCGAGTAGGGAAGGAATGTGAGTAGATAAGAAGTGTGAGCAGAGAAAGAGAGACTAGAGAAGGAGTGCGAGTAGAGAAAGAGAGAGTAGAGAAGGAGTGCGAGTAGAGAAGGAGTGCGAGTAGATAAGGAAAGCGAGTAGAGAAAGAGAGAGTAGAGAAAGAGTGCGAGTAGAGAAGGAATGCGAAGTTAGAAGGAGTGGGAGTAGAGAGAGAATGCGAACTTAGAAGGGGTGCGAGTAGAGAAGGAGAGAGTAGAGAAGGAGTGCTAGTAGAGAAGGAGTGCGAGTAGAGAAGGAGTGCAGGTAGAGAAGGAGTGTGAGTAGAGAAAAAGAGAGTAGAGAAGGAGTGCGAGTAGAGAAAGAGAGAGTAGAGAAGGAATGCGAGTAGAGATGGAGTGCGATTAGAGAAAGAGTAGAGAGAATGAGTGCTAGTAGAGAAGGAGTGCGAGTAGGGAAGGAGTGCGAGTAGAGAAAGAGAGAGTAGAGAAGGTGTGCGAGTTGAGAAGGAGAGAGCAGTGAAGGAGTGCGAGTAGAGAAGGAGTGCGAGTAGAAAAGGATTGCGAGTAGAGAGAGAGAATGGAGATGGAGTGTGAGTAGAGAAGGTGTGCGAGTATAGAAAAAGAGAGTAGAGAGGAGTGCGAGTAGAGAATTGAGTATAGAGAGAGTAGAGAGGAGTGCAAGTAGAGAATAAAGTATAGAGAGAGTAGAGAGACAGAGACAGAGTAGAGAGAGAGAGAGAGAGAGAGAGAGAGAGAGAGAGAGAGAGAGTAGAGACAGACGTAGAGAGAGAGACAGAGTAGAGAGAGACAAAGTAGAGAGAGACAAAGTAGAGAGAGACAAAGAGAATAGAGAGTGGAGAACGACAAAGAGAATAAAGTAGAGAGTAGAGAGGGACAGAGAGAGAGAGAGAGAGAGAGAGAGAGAGAGAGAGAGAGAGAGAGAGAGAGAGAGAGAGAGAGAGAGAGAGAAAGAGAGAGAGAGGGAGGTAGAGAGTAGATAGGTGAGCGAGTAGAGAGAATGGAGGAGAGAGAGAGAGAGAGAGAGAGAGAGAGAGAGAGAGAGAGAGAGAGAGAGAAAGAAAGAGGGCGAGTAGATGGGGAAGAGAGATCTGGTTGCTTTGCTTAGTTTGTTTTCCTAGTGCCTCGTGATTGCTGTGTGGCTCTTCCTCACAGTGCCATGGGTTTGTCTGAAGTTTTTGATTGTGAAATTTCCTGACCATACTCACTTACTATTTTTGTTGTATTTGCTGGGGGGTTCGTGTTAAGCACTTCGTGTTAAACGCTTATATTGTGTCATTTCTAGTTTGGCAATTCTCTCACTGAGATAAAGGCAGCTGAATGCTTTGCTTATTGTATTCTGACTTTGTGCGTATTCCTTATTTGTCTGTGTTCCAGTGTCCCTGTCTCTTGGTGCCATGTGTCTGTCTGGGATTGTGGCATTTCCTGGTCATTTACACTTGTTTTAACCCAAAGCCCGTTCTTTAAAGTGCGTTTACTTATGTTGTGTAAATGCGAAAACACCTACATGTAGTTAAATTTATGCAATTAGTGAAGACTGATTAGACCGTACAGGTGCTCGTCTAAACATCTGGTATACTAATTGCATTGCTACTTGATCTGTCACCTTCACAAAAGGTATGTGCCCATTTCATAGTATAATGCTTTTGCATGTTATGTTACTGCAAGATTGTTTCTTTAATGTGATGCAAAGGGCTAAATAGATATGGTAGGCCAAAACAAACAAAACAAACTAATGCACAAACACACTCCTTCAATGTTGAACAAAAACTCTAACAAATTGGTTTGTTTAAGCTTGTTTCTCCCTTGATATGTTCCTCGCCAATCGAACCACTTGTTTTTGAAAGTGTTTGAGTGTTACACTTTTGTTTCCGTATGCGATAGCTAGTTTAATGAGCATAATCAATTTGCCCATCTCCGAAATCAATGTTAACATGCACATGCCTTCCCTCCGACAGCTACCCACCATACCTCCGAACGGAAAGCTACCCATAAACATGATACCACCGTCATAAAATTGCAAATAAATAAGCGTTTTACAAGTATTTTTGAATTGTATTTGACTGATTCATTCCAAAGAGAGGTTATACATTCCAGCGGTGGCTGTGAATCAAGTAAAGATAAATAAAAGATATGAATATTAACTGATGAATTCGAAATATTGGTCCAAATTACTGCATTTCCGAATTCAAATGCGATTTAAACTCGAACAGATTCAGTTCAAAAAGATGTATTGTTTTCAGAGTTAACATCATTCTGTATACTATCGACCTATATGTTGTTATTATCCCTCAAAGCGAATCTAAATAAAATAAAATCGTCTCAATACAGACCATGTCCAACCTCAAAATCCTTTGTTTACCTCCGATAGCCAACACCCTCCGAGATCTAGACATGCGGTTCACCTGGGTGTTACAGGGAAAGTCTTAAGACAAAGTGCCTTAACCACAAAAACGTATATCAAACTCTCTTGACATTTTTATCTTGAATTAATTAAGTTCCTCTACAAAAGCAAGATAATATAATTGTTTAGCCATATATCCGTACACTGCCAAAGAACAGGTCTGTCAAAATCAAAACACCCACAACCTGCTTTTTTAGATTTAAGCTAATCTGCACAAAATCAACATCATACACAAGGACATCCCCGCCACTGTCTACTTGGATTTCTATGACAGACAACCCAGTCGCAGCGTAGGCCCATAGAGAACAGCAAATGGGAGTATACCTCCCACAGCAGAGCAGCTACAAAGCAGAAGCTAAGACAAAAAGTAAGTGGGTTTATGACACTGTTTTGACATTATCAGCAGTAAAACTATTAAAGTGAGATGAACTGCTCCCTCTTTTTACAAGTGAGATTTTTACAAAATACGACAAAAAGAAACGCATGTGGGTAACCTTGATTTATGGAAGTTGATTTAGTGAAATTTATACGTATCCGCATAACATTACATGACGATCACCCGCAGAAGATTCACAAGAAATATAAGCATAACATAGAAGAGATGAACAAAAACTTTGATATTTGTAGCAGATATTAATAGAGAGTTGTGAAGACCCATACCAAAGTTAATATTTTATGTGAATCATCTGCAGACAAGCACATGTCATTTCATGCTTTGGAACTTCATTTTTTCCATCTTTAGCAAATTTATTGTGTTATTTTTTTTTATCAAATTCGTAATGTTAAACTATTTCATGTGAACCATCCATCAACGACTCAGCAGAAATTTTAAGCACCATAATTCAACACCGTTCCCAGACTCTCACATTTCAAGCCACACGTTTGTTTTGAATTACAAACTAAAGTGTCCTGAATCTTACAGAGTTATGTTTATATAGCAGAACTGGTTTGTTGACTTCGGAACTGAATGGAATTCTTTATGAATTCTGATCCTGTCTGCTGTTGTGAGAAAAATACCCTGGTCAAAATAAGAAACGCAAACCGCATATACACCCAGGTGAACCGCATGTATAGATCTCGGAGGGTGTTGGCTATCGGAGGTAAACAAAGAATTTTTGGGTTGGACATGGTCTGTATTGAGACGATTTTATTTCATTTAGAGTCGTTTTGAGGGATAAGAACAACTAATAGGTCGATAGTATACAGAATGATGATAACTCTGAAAACATTACATGTTTCGGAACTTAATCTGTTCGAGTTTAAATTGCATTTGAATTCGGAAATGCAGTAATTTGGACGAATATTTCGAATTCATCAGTTAATATTCATATCTATTATTTTATTTTTACTTGATTCACAGCCACCGCTGGAATGTATAACCTCTCTTTGGAATGAATCAGTCAAATACAATTCAAAAATACATGTAAAACATTTATTTATTTGCAATTTCATGACGGTGGTATCATGTTTATGGGTAGCTTTCCGTTCGGAGGTATGTTGGGTAGCTGTCGGAGGGAAGGCATGCGCATGTTAACATTGATTACGGAGAAGGGCAAATTGATTATGCTCATTAAACAAGCTCTCGCATACGGAAACAAAACTGTAACACTCAAACACTTTCAAAAACAAGTGGCTCGATTGGCGGTGAACATATCAAAGGAGAAACAAGCTTAAATAAACCAATTTGTTAGAGTTGTTGTTCAACACTGAATGGGTGTTTTGTGCATTAGTTTGTTTTGTTTGTTTTAGCCTACCATATCTATTTAGCCCTTTGCATCACATTAAAGTAACAGTGCAGTAACATAACATGCCAAAACATTATACTAAGAAATGGACACATACCTTTTTGTGAAGGTGAAGGATCAAGTAGCAATGCAATTAGTATACCAGATGTTTAGACGAGCACCTGTACGGTCTAATCAGTCTTCACTAGATGCATAAATTTAACTCTCTCTCTCTCTCTCTCTCTACTCAATCTTCTCTACTCGCACTCCTTCTCTAATCTCTTTTTCTCTACTCTCTCTTCTCAACTCGCACTCCTCTACACTCTCTTTTCTATTCGCACTCTTCTCTACTCTCTCTTCTCTACTCGCACTCCTTCTCTACTCTTTCTTTCTCTACTCACACTCCTTCTCTACTCACACTTCTCCTCTACTCGCACTCCTTCTCTACTCTCTCCTCTCTACTCTCACCCTTTCTCTACTCTCTCTTCTCTACTCGCACTCCTTCTCTACTCGCACTCTTTTTCTACTCTCTCTTTCTTACATGCACTCCCACTACTCCCTCTTTTCTACTCGCACTCCTTCTCTACTCGCAATCCGTCTCTACTCTCTCTTTCTCTACTCTCTCTTCTCTACTCGCATTCCTTCTCTACTCTCTCTTCCTCTACTCGCACTCCTTCTCTACTCTCTCTTTCTCAATTCTCTCATCTTTATTCGCACTCCTCCTCTACTCTCTCTTCTCTACTCGCACTCCTTCTCTACTTTCTCTTCTCACTTCTTTACTCGCACTCCTTCTCTAATCTTTATTTCTCTACTCTCACTCCTTCTCTACTCTCTCTCTTTCTCTACTCGCCCGTCTTCTCTACTCCCTCTTCTCTACTCGCACTCCTTCTCTACTCTCACTTTATCTACTCGCACTCCTTCTCTACTCGCACTCCTTCTCTACTCGCACTCCTTCTCTACTCTCTCCACTCTACTCGCACCCCTTCTCTACTCTTTCTTTCTCTACTCACACTCCTTCTCTACTCGCACTTCTCTTCTACTCGCACTCCTTCTCTACTCTCTCCTCTCTACTCTTACCATTTCTCTCCTCTCTCTTCTCTACTCGTACTCCTTCTCTACTCGCACTCTTTCTCTACTCTCTCTTTTCTACATGCACTCCCACTACTCTCTCTTTTCTACTCGCACTCTTACTCTACTCGCAATCCGTCCCTACTCTCTCTTTCTCTACTCTCTCTTCTCTACTCGCACTCCTTCTCTACTCTCTCCTCTCTACTCTCACCCTTTCTCTCCTCTCTCTTCTCTACTCGTACTCCTTCTCTACTCGCACTCTTTCTCTACTCTCTCTTTTCTACATGCACTCCCACAACTCTCTCTTTTCTACTCGCACTCTTACTCTACTCGAAATCCGTCTCTACTCTCTCTTTATCTACTCTCTCTTCTCTACTCGCATTCCTTCTCTACTCTCTCTTCCTCTACTCGCACTCCTTCTCTACTCTCTCTTTCTCAACTCTATCATCTCTATTCGCACTCCTTCTCTACTCTCTCTTCTCTACTCGCACTCCTTCTCTACTTTCTCTTCTCACTTCTCTACTCACACTCCTTCTATACTCTCTCTTTCTCTACTCGCCCGTCTTCTCTACTCCCTCTTCTCTACTTGCACTCCTTCTCTACTCGCACTCCTTCTCTACTCGCACTCCTTCTCTACTTTCTCTACGCTCTCTTCTCTACTCACACTCCTTCACTACTCTCTCTTTCTCTACTCGCACTCATTCTCTACTCTCTCTTTCTCTACTCGCACACATCTCTACTCTCTCTTCTCTAATCGCACTACTTCTCTAATTTTTCTTTCTCTACTCGCACTCCTCCTCTACTCTCTCTTTCTCTACTCTCTCTTCTCTACTCGCACTCTTCTCTACTCTCCTTCTCTACACTCTCTTCTCTACTCGCAATCCTTCTCTACTCCCTCTTCTCTACTCGCGCTCTTTCTCTACTCTCTCTTTCTCTACTCGCACTCCTTCTCTACTCTCTCTTTCTCTGCTCGTACTCCTTCTCTACCCCCTTTCTACTCTCTTTTCTCTACTCGCACTCCTTCTCTACTCTCTATTATCTACTCGCACTCCTTCTTAACTCGGACTCCTTCTCTACTCGCACTCCTTCTCTACTCTCTTTCTCTACTCGCACTCCTTCTCTACTCTTTCTTTCTCTACTAGCACTCCTTTTCAACTCTCTTTCTCTACTCGAAAACCTTCTCTACTCTCTCATCTCTTCTCGCTCTCCTTCTCTTGTCTGTCTTTCTCTACTCTCTCTTTTTTTACTCGCACTCCATCTCTACTCTCTCTTTCTCTACTCGCACTCCTTCTCTACTCCCTTTCTCTTCTCGCACTCTTTCTCTACTCTCTCTTCTCTACTCGCACTTCTTCTCTAGTCTCTCTTTCTCTACTTTCTCTTCTTGCTCGCACTCCTTCTCTACTCTCTCTTTCCTACTCTCTCTTTTTTACTCGCTTTCGTTCTCTACGTTTTCTTCTCTACTCGCATTCCTTCTCTACTATCTCTTTCTCTACTCTCTCTTCTCAACTCGCACTCCTTCTCTACTCGCACTCCTTCTATTGTCTCTCTTGTCTACTCGCACTCCTTCTCTACTCGCGCGCCTTCTCTACTCTTTCTTCTCTACTCCTACTCCTTCTCTACTCGCACTCCTTCTCTACTCGCACTCCTTCTCTACAAACACTCCTCCTCTACTCGCACTCTTCTACTCGAACTCCTTCTCTACTCGCTCTCCTCTAATCGCACTCCATCTATTCCCACTCCCACTACTCACACCCCCTCAACTCGCACTCCGTATACTCGCACTCCCTCTACTCGCTCTTTCTCTACTATCTCTTCCTCTACTGGCTCTTTCTCTACTCTCTCTCTCTCTCTACTCGCACTACCTCTACTCGTTTTTCCTCTACTCTCCCTTTCTCTACTATCTCTTTCTCTGTCTCTCTCCCTGTCTCTCTCTCTGTCTCTCTGTCATTTGTCTGTCTCTGTCTGTCTGTCTGTCTGTCTGTCTGTCTGTCTGTCTGTCTCTCTCTCTCTCTCTCTCTCTCTCTCTCTCTCTCTCTCTCTCTCTCTCCAATGTATTTGGTAATTAACTTAAAATATCATGAGCAGTACGGGAATATAATGAAATGAGTGTTCGACTCCCATGTTCAGTCCTCCTCTGTCAAATTCCAAGTATGTCATCCGATGGCAAAGAACTGTAATAACGTGCTATTAGCAGGGAAACATTTTTATCATGGAATTTAGGGAGGAGTTCTCTGTATGCCTTAACAATGAGGCCCTCTCACGAGTTAGGGTGTATTTGTACAAGCCATTTTATTCTAGGGAGAGGGAAAATGCCAAATTGAGGGGAACAAGATTGTCAGAGAACAAGGAAATAAATAAAACATGAAATATGGAAACAAGTCAATATTTAAGAAGAACAAGGGAACAGATACTTCCTGGGAGAGCCTCTATTATAGATAATAGAACAAACATCACAACTATAAAACTACTAAACTTGATCTGTTTAAAATATATTGTACCCAAACTCTAAATGAGTAACAGCTAGTTCCAGTCCGATTGCCCATCTCTTTCTGAAAAGGACGTCACTCAGGTACAATTATTGAAAGAAAATTTAAAGCCGTACTGCAAATAGTTGCAGAAAGATCTAATTAAACATTCGATTTTACAGAAATGGGAAGCTACATGTATCTGCTTTTATAAGTACACATATATAACATGTTACAAATACATGCTGTTTTATGCATATAGAAATCGCTAGAAACAGTGTTTTTGATTGCCATTTGTCGCCAGTCGGGCGACAAATGACAATCGAAAAATCGGGCGACAAATGGCAATCGAAAACCCTGTTTCGAACGATTTTTGATCTACGTTCGTCGATAGTATTAACTTTTTCGATTGCCGGTTATCCGGTGCAATCGAAAACCCTATTTCGAACGATTTTTGATCTACGTTCGTCGATAGTATTAACTTTTTCGATTGCCGGTTATCCGGTGTGAAACTTTTAAAAATATCTTAAAGATATACAACTCATCTTTATTGCTTCTTACAGATTGACAAATGAGCCGCAACATGTGATTTCCAACAATGTGGCATTTTGACATGATTAGACTCAGACGAGCCTGTGTAGCCTTCTTTTAAGCTTAGAAACTCCAAATTATGTTCGTCCAGTAGCTTAATATTCATAAAATATTCAAGCGACAAGCAAAGGCTCTGATCAGTCTGCGCGTATGCGCAGGCTGGTCTGAGCCTTTGCTGGTCGCATATACCACATTGTTGGAAATCTCATGTCGCGGCTCAAATAATATTGCTTTAAAAGATGCCATCGTGGGGGCTTGGGCTGCTGTTACCGGAATATGAGGACCTGGGCCCGAAATTACACTGCCTCCTAAAGGTTAAGGAAGACTTACTGAGTTACTTACTTACTTAAGTATTGATTTATTAGGATGCGAAATATAACGTTTAAAACTGATTTAAATCAAAATAGTTTCTTTTTTTTTCTCTATATCACAATGATATCTTTGACCACAAGTACTGCATCTATCCAGGCAATTTATTTAGCATGTTGAAATATCAATACTTAACTTAAGTCTTCCTTAACTTTAAGGAGGCTTTGTAATTCCGGGCCCTGTTCTACTATGTAAAGTTTAAAAACGTTAAAAGATAAAATAACAGAACGGATTACCACCGAAACTGCAATATCTTCAATATTTTACGGGTATTTGTTATATGGATTATTTTGTCCACCTATACAAATATGCAGTGAAAATCCAGATAAGCTAACGTGTATACTAATACTTTTAAGAACGAAGTGACAACAGACCAAAAAGGTAAATTGCTTTTAAATACGTGTGGTATTTTATTTTACTGTCGCAATGGCGAAAAGAGTACAGTTATAAAACGTATGCAAACTGTACAGGGTTCATTATTACGTTGTTTTTTTTAAATCTTATTCTTAACATCCAAGTAAACAATTTTTCAGTTATGTCGGCGCATTCAACTATGAATAAGATGCGCGGATCCAGAGAGGGGTGGCAGAGGGTCCTGGCCCCCTCCCTGGAAAGTCGGAAACCTTTGGGGCTCTTTAGCAATACTGGTCCAGATCCCCTGGAAAAGTAAAAGCTACTAAGCCAGCATTCCATATTGGGTAATTATCGCCCCGCCAGCGTTTTGCTGTTGGGCTGATGATGGTCCGCTTTTAGTGGTATTTTGATTCTTACTCCATTCATCTAAAAGAAATGTGTCTGTTGAGTTAGACTTCCTCTGACAAAACATTCTGGATCCGCGCATGATTAATTGATGATAACAACATCACATTAGCTTGCCCATTCGGGAACATTTGGTATTTTTGTATAAGTATGTGCATTTTCTCACTAAAATTTTACAAAATCGAAGAAAGCGTATCAGTGCAAAGCTAGATGTCGTTACAAGAAATGGGCACACCCTATGTCACATATGAAAATAAATAAATAAAGAGGGTGGGCGGGGCGCAGCAATGTGAACCTGCATTTTGTAACCCTGTTGGCGCATTTTGCTAATACACTGCGTTGCCAAGTAAGAAAACGGGTATAGATCTGGCACTTGTTCTTATCTTCCTTCAGGGACCATCCCTTCGCCACCTCCACCCCAGCAACCTCGCTATCATATTCCCTTCCTAATTCAAGCAGACTGATTTCACCTTAAATGTATCAGTGTAGAATTAAAACACGTTTTCCTGACCGACTAGACCAGGGTTCATACAGACAAGATTGTGTAAAATTCAAGGACTTTTCAAGGACTCCTAAAAGACTTTTCTACTGTCTTCAAGGACTGAAAACTTAAGAAAAATACTGATTTACACGTTAAAATTCTACGCCGGAGTCCATTACTAAAGATATTAGTTTAAGAAAATTAGAATAAAATTAAGGTGTCTTTATTTGGTGCAGCATATGCTGCACCAAATAAAGGCACCACAATTTGATACTATATTAGGTCTCCAAAACACTGTTGAATCCTCCTGTAATTGATAAAATTCAAGGACTTTTCAAGGTCTTTGAGTGTTTTTCAAGTACTTTTCAAGGCAAATTTAATTTTCAAGGATTTTTCAAGACACTCCTGTATATTCAAGTACTTTTCAAGCCTGTGCGAAGCCTGTAGACAAAACATGCATGCCCCTGACTGAAGATGAGCGCTTTTCACAACACTTAACAGCTGCAAAACCTCTCAATTTGTCTTCTGAATTTCGTTCCCTGGTAGTCTTCCATTTGTAGCATTTTTTGTAACTTGGCAAGCTTAAACTATATCAGATTCAGGCACTAAGTGTGTGGCAGTATGTATCAATCTCCGAAATCAAAACCACTGTCACTCCGATAGCAAGCATGTCAGCCGTCAAGTAACCTCTGCACATTTTGCTAACCATCAAAATGATATGACCTTAAGCAATTTTCAAGTATTGATATTTAAATAGCATTTTGGGGACATGGCTCTTTTATATCATGCAGGAGAATGATATAGAATTGTGGCGGCACATGCAATTTGTGTCAAAGGTTGGTGTAAATCCAGCTATGATCAAAAGAATAGCCTTTTTTCATTGAAAATATTGCAATTGCCATTTGAAAAGTCGCCCTGGGTACTACGGACATATATCAAAAGCATTTAACACATTCCGAGTCCTTATCATTCAATAAAGAAGCAACCTGTTTGCTGCTTTCGTCTCCAAGAAACTCTCTATAAGAAATAAAAATGGATAAATACAGACCCTGTCCATCCATATTCTGTTTGTTTACCTCCGGTAGCCAACACCCTCCGAGATCTACACATGCGGTTTACCTGGGTGATATAAATTTGGCCAAAATTGGTGCCATTCCATACCGTCAAGAAACTATACAGCAAAACAATATAGAAAAAAAAAACATAGAATGCCGCTTTGCGGCTCATAAACACTAATCTTAGTGATTATGGGCTGAAGACTAATTAAACTGTAATGTTTTTCTATTTTTTTTTTTAATTCGTCACCATTTATATGCAAGTTACATCTTTTCCATTTATGAACTTAAAGGTATTATTGTGACCCTTTTACAATATTTATCACTTTGTAACACAACATAAAATGCATGACAATTTCTCAATACTTCAACATAAAACAAAACTGCAAGGGCTCCAGGTCATGTATTCAAATCAAGCCCTTTAAATTTGTAAGTACACTGCTATCAATTGTATACATTTTTTACTTGTATTTTTAAAGTTTTTATTAATATTGATATTAAACAAATTAGTTAATTCTTATATCTTCCCACTAGGTAAAACTGCTATGCATAGACTTAAATTAAGTTTATTGTTTGCTACTCTAGGGCAATTAGCAGCTAAGATATTGGTAATTTTGTAGGTATACCCCATTCATTTTTCGGCGATTTTTCTCTTTATTCTAATGTTTATATTAGTTTTCATGAATATGTAAATGCGACAACTGGCAAATATTACCATTGAGATAAAGGGCTGTATCATAGCAATAAGTTGGCACCTTGTTTGCTACGTAAGGGCTATAAGCTGCTGAGATATGAGTAATTTTGTAGGTATATCCGCCTCATTTTCAAATATTATTCTCAAAATGCTCATGCTTTCATCAATATTCATGAATATTATAATATGACCATTTTAAAATTTGATGATTTGTTAAACATACTATTGTCTTAGCATTAGTTTAAAACCAATTTTGGAACTCTAGGGCGCTTAGCAATTGAGATATTATTAGATTTGTAAGTACACCCCCTTGATTTTTCCGCAATTTTTCATGTGTTTCTTCTGTTTTAATTAAGATTCATAATTATTTATGTTAACTATTTTTCAAAACTGAACTTAAGGTAAAAGTATTGTGTCTAAGCATTGACTTGGCACCAAGTTTGATACACTAGGACGCATAGCTGCTGAGATATTGGTAATTTTATACATACACCCCTTAATTTTTCTGAGATTTTATCTCTCATTTCTAAAGTTTTCATTAATATTCATGAATATGGATATGAGATAATTTGCATATCTAACTACCAAATTAAACTGCTATGTCCAGGGATTAGTTTGGTACCATGTTTAGTTATCTAGGATGAGATGTTGTTAAGATATGAGTATTTTTTGTACGTATACCCCCAATCTTTACAGTCAGCATAATGGGTTACCATGGAAAACATGAAATTTCAAAAACCCAAATAACGTTTATTTTTGAGAACAATATTTTTTTACATTTAAGTGGTCCTATTGGACAAATTTATGCCCATAATAAAATGTCTGATGTGTTCAATTTAGGTCTGATTACCCCCATTGCATACTATAGTTTACCCATGCTTTTTTCCATCATTTTAAGATTTCATTAATATTCATGAATATGCAAATAAGATAATTTTCATATAGGACCATGAGATAATTTTCATATAGGACCACTGGATGAAAGAAATTATCAAATTGAATCACTGAGGATATAAAAACTGGCAACAATGGTGGTTTGATGATGTTTTTGTGCTGAAATATGTTCATTTATGTTTTTTTTATGATTTTACTTCATTTTTGTAGGTTTTCATTGATATTCATAAATATGCAAATTAGATGATTTACAAATCTACCACAAGAAGAAAGACGTGTCTAAGCTTTAATTTGACACCAATTTTAGTGCTCTTAGATAAGTGGAACCCTAGATATGATCGAATATGTAGGCCTACCCCCCAATCCCGAGAATCATATAAGCGGTTGCCATGGAAACCATGCATTTTCACGTAGCCCATACCTAATTTCTTGTGAGGTGAACTTCATTTCACATTCTGAGGGTCCCACTGAACAATTTGGCATGAATTTAAAAGGCCTTAGGAGTGCAGGATAGATCGTACCTTAACCCCTCCCCTAGGCTTATAGTTTTTACGTGATTTTCCCTCATTTTTTTAAGTTTTCATGCATTTTCATGAATATTCAAATGAGATAATATTCATATAGGACAACTGGATGATTGGACCTGTCCAATTGTAACATTGATTATATTAAAACATGCAACAATGACAATATTGGGATGAACCCAGCCTATTTATATTTGTAATGATTTTCTCTTATTTTTTAGCGTTTTTATTAATATTCATGAATATGCAAATTATGCAAATAAGGTACGTTGCATATTTGACCATGGAATGAAAGGCCTATGTCTTAGCTTTATTTTAGTACACATTTTAGTACTCTATGACTTAAAGCAGCTGAGATATTATTGATCTTGTTCGTATACCCCCATTCTTGAAACACATTTTTAATGTTTTCATAAATATTTATGAATATGCAAGTAGATAATTTCCGTATGCAACAAGGGGATAATAGGCATAAGTCTAAGCTTTAATTTGGTATTAAGTTTAGTAGTCTAGGATCAGTAACAGCTGAGATATGAGTAATTTTATAGGCAGACCCCCCTTCTCAAATTCGCTATGGGTTGGCATAGAAACCATGCAATTTCACATAGCCCAAACCAAAATGTTTTTGAGGACACCTTCGTTTTCTATCCAGGGGGTCCCAATGAACAATTTGGCACCCATGAAAAATTGTCCTGGGGGGGGGGTGCAAGGTAACCTAAATTGGATGCCGGGGTAATAGTATCGTCTATAAAATTTTGAAAATGTTTTGCGAAGTTTATGATACCGATAGCCTTGTTTAAGAAGTTTCTGAGTTAATAATTTATTGCGAGTGTTGAAGTCAGCAACATAGCTAGATGCTCCAGCAAAACGAATGAGTTGAGAGATATAGACTCCATAGGATGTAGAACGAGGAACATCACCATCTAAAAATGGGAAACTGACAATTTCAAAATCAAAGTCGTCACGTTTATCATAAATTTTGGTAGAAACAATATCATTAGAAATTGACAAATGCAAGTCTAAAAATGCCACTTTGGTATCAGAGGCATTGGCTTTATTCAGTTGGAGCTCTGAAGGGTATATTTAAAGCCGATATCAAATGCAAGTCTAAAAATGCCGCTTCGGTATCAGAGGCATTGGCTTTATTCAGTTGGAGCTCTGAAGGGTATATTTAAAGCCAATATCATACCCTCTCCCATTGATAGACGATATTTTATCCCTCCTTGGTAAAGCCAAATATTTTACATCCCTGGATCTCAAGAGTGGGTATTGGCAAGTACTTATGGATAAAAGGGATAAGGAAAAGACAGCGTTTGCCTGTCATAGAGGCTTGTACGAGTTCAATGTTATGCCATTTGGTTTGACATCGGCACCTGCAGTGTTCCAGGAACTGATGTCTATTGTTCTGCAAGGCTTAAATAGTTTTGCAACAGCATATTTAGATGATATTTTGATCTACTCATCTTCTCTGGATGAACATCTTGATCATATACAAATTGTATTTGATCGATTGAGACAGCATGGTTTAAAATTAAAATTAATAAAAATGTCAGTTCTGACAAGCAGAGACAAATTATTTGGGTTTTATTATCAATAAAAATGGCATTTAACCTGATGATACAAAAGTAGAAGCAATTAAAACTTTGCCTGTACCAACTTGCGTAAGAGAAGTTTGTAGCTTCATTGGCATGTGTAGTTACTACAGACGGTTCATTCCAAACTTCTCTGAAATTGCAGAGCCCATCATTAACTTAACCAGGAAGTATGCAAAATTTCATTGGACAAAGCAGTGTCAAGAAGCTTTTCAATTTTTTAAGGATAGCCTTAAGGTTGTTCCTTTGCTTGCTTATCCTGCTCCAAACAAGCCATATGTATTATACACTGATGCAAGTCAATCCTGTATTGGTACTTGTTTGACACAATCATCAGATGATGGAGTGTTGCCCATCCCCAATGTGCAGAATGAAAAGCCCATCTATTTCCTCTCACACAAGTTGAGTGATACCCAAACTCGCTGGTCCACAATTGAAAAGGAAGCCTATGCAATCCATTATGCCTTGCAAAAATTAGACCACTATTTACACAACGCGAAGTTAACCATTAAAACTGACCACAAGCCATTAAAGTACATACTTGAGTCACCAATGCAAAACAAGAAGATCCAACTCTTGGCTCTGGGGCTATCAGGGTACAACTGTAAGGTTGAGTACATCGAGGGGGTACAGATCACCTGTGCAGATTTACTGTCAAGAACCACACAAGGATCAAAAGACAATCCTACTAATCATACTTATGAGCCAGATGTGCCTGATAAAGCCTTTGAAATTAATGTTATCAATTCTAATGAATTAAACCCTAAAGATTATGCCAGCTGATCTGTCACCGAGACTGAGGGTTTGACTGTTCCAAAGGAGAAAATTATCCAATTAGACATGGTAATAGAGCAGGACAAAGATGAAAAATTAAAACAATTAATTCAGCAACTAAGAAATGGAGAAGCTTCAAAACCTATATCTCAAAAATATATGGTTGTAAATGACATTCTGTATTATCTTTCCAATCCTGATAGGGAGCCAACACTACGTCTCTATGTGCCTGACCACCTTCAAAAAAAAGAGTGATATTACAATATCATGACCACATTGGTCACATGGGTATTGATAAAACATATGATGTTATAAGGAAAATATTTTTGGCCAAATCTCTATCAACAACTTTACAGCTTTATTTCTAAATGCATTACATGTCAACAAAGAGCTATGAAAACTGTTAAACCCGCAACCCAAAAGACAGATATCCCCATATCCATTTGCCAAAATAGGGCTTGATTTATCCGGGCCATACCTGGAGACCTTATCTGGAAACAAATATATCATAAGCTTTGTTGATATTTACAGCGGATGGCCAGAGGCCTTTGCTGTCCCTGATAAGAGTGCTGAAAATGTTGCACCTTTAATCATAGAAGAAATATTTCCCAGATATGGCGTCCCACTTCAAATTGTTACAGATAATGGTTCTGAAAATGCAAACAGAATAGTAAGGGAAGCGATGCAAGCATTATATATTGACCATGTTTTCACCTCATTTTATAATCCAAAAGGAAATGCAAAAGTTGAGCGATTCCATAGAACTCTGCATGATGTCCATGCAAAAAGATTGAATGGTTGTTACGATGTATAATATAAGGAACAACAGAATCAGTGATGGTTGCATATACGCACAAATACGCAAAGGTTTAGGTATGCACCTGGTCACCTATACAAACCGTGATATGGTACCTTTTCTACTAATAGTCCAATAAAAGGGTGGTTTGTCTGAGATGGAATTCATTGTGTCTTTATTTAGTAACGCTTGCACGATTTCATTACTTTTCTTGAAGATCTTGGAGATCTTGTGCACTTTTCACTATATAAAGGATGGAATTTCCCATTCTTATTAGGGGACATTATAAAGATACCATAGAAAGGTACGATATAGAGACGCTATTCATTATTATAGAAAGGTACGTGAAGTGAATATATTTGACTGTGTTGAAATTGTACATGACAGGGCTATGGCGATTTGTGTTATTGCATTGAATCGCGATGTCTCTGGCATGTCACATTGTATTAAAATAATAAGTCACTCGTTCTCTATTTTGTCGTCTGTTGAATTGGCAAGCATTCCGTGTACGAGTTCTATAGTGTGTTATCAATAACGTCCCATTTTTTGGCCAAAATAGCGATTGTTACGCACTTTCGTATTAATCTACGCACATGCGTAGTGCCTGAAAATCTGGTGGGACCATTCTTGCGGCTATAGTAAATCTGTCCGGATGGACTCGACGGGTTAGTTCGGCCAAAGGTAGTCACAAGCCATGTCGGATCTGCACATAAAACTATAATGGTATGCTGGAAGATTTACTGGGGACCGATCGGTGAATAAGCAATTTTAGCAGCTAGATTTTAAGTTGTTGTGATTGATATGGCATTGTTGGAAAGACGATTTAACTGCCAGTGATAGTCGACTTTCTGTAGCGACCTGTATGTGTCACATCGAGTTATATCTGACGCATATAAGAATAAGGGTTAGGTGCATACACTGCAACACACTTACATAAATAAGGTGATAGCTGACATGTATGTTTAGAGATTAGGTAGGTGTTTGTTCCACCAAAATACTTGTAAAATATTGTACGTTTTTACACGCATAAAACAGCAGAATGTAATCTCTCAATATTGATGTATATATGTTTGATGAGGGGTCATAGTTAGCTGTTTACAACTGATACGTTATACAAGTACGAAATTAGCGCGTGGGCAGGGTGATGTCCAACATAAACGTCCAAACGTTACGTCGGCACCACGCTGTTCAGCGTTTTCCTGGAATTTTAAGAGAATAGGGTATCAGTATTTGTAAACCTTGAAACTATCTAGATTACGTGACCTGAAAGGGAAAAAAGGCCACGGGTTCTTGATGTTTTGGTAGCGATAGCGTCTCAAACCAGGGTGACGTTACGACAGCATACTGAAATTTTTGTAACGTATGGGTTTGTTCGTTTGGCATAGGAGGTATTGTTTAGCGCTGACATAGGCCTGTCACTAAAAATGCTTAAACCGGTTTAAGCCCTCCAGTAAAATATTTTACTGACCGTTCCAAGGCGGTACTTCTTTTGTGGATCTTTTATGTTTTTGTTCTGTCTTGTGTTTGCTATGTTTTGTGCACGTCTGTTTATATGTGCTTTGTGGTCACCTGCTGGGAAAGGGCTGACCTCTTGGCTCTCGTTTGTGGTGTCTTCTGTGAGTTTGTCACTTTCCCATTGGTATCCTGGGTCAGGTGTGGTACTTGATTGTATCGATTCCTGATCTTTGCACCATTACTTTCTCTATTACTTATTTTTAAGTGTGAATATTTAGAAGAGCCGATCCATCCTAACCGCATGGGTGCCGTTAGCCATACACCCACGGGTGAGGGCCAATCGCGCGCTTATAGGGTTAGGCTGTAATTTTAAAAAAATAAGACCACTGAAATTATTTTTATTTTTGTAAACTTGAAACAAACAACTCCATTATTGACGCAACAGAGTGATTCTGAGATTCTAAAAGTAGATTGTTTTTTGCAGAAACGTCTCTGATTTGTGTCCCCTCCTACATTGGAGGCCGAATGTTGGTGAGCCACAAGATTTAGCACCTGAGGGCACTTACTAGCTGTCCCCTCAGGCCACGAACAGCGTGGAATCTGGTCCCAATAGTCGCGACCAGCTACGTAGACCAGATCGAGTTGTTAGCCAACCTGCTGGAATTGTGATAAATAAACCTGACATCCCAATATGGGGAGACGATCAGGAACCGTCGTATAAGAAGATCCACTTTTAATAAACTTGACGTCTCCATATAAAAAGACGATCAAAGCACCTTATAAGCAATCCTATATGAATCATTTGACGTTCCGATACGAAGGATCGATCACAGCCCTAATATCTTAGAACCGATTGACTGGAAGTCCCCAACGTGTGGCCAAGAAGATATATTGTTCGCGAAACCCGTTTAATAACCAAGAGTACTTAACAACACGATACTTAAGTACCAAAGGGCCCAATTTTTTTTCTTAGAGCTTAGATTGTATGTGAATCATATTCTTTACGTCTCTTATTTCTGACTGGTTGACGTACATCTAGAGCAGGACACTCTGAGATTGATTCTAATTGAAATGATCTTAGAGTGGCAACTTGCCCTAGTATAGGATGGTCAACTAGCCAGAAATAATAGCGTAGGTGGCGTTGTTGTATTATTAATGTGTTGTCGATGTTTTTTTAGTACATAAAGTACTGAAAAGTTTTTACTAGTTGTGTGCATTATTTTTCCCTGGTAGCATCATCATCGCATTAAGGAATTTTCCTATAAGATTTTCCCTCTTCCTTCCTGATTGGCTTAATGTCGTAACAATGATAATCTCACCACTTGGGATCTACATTTAAATCAAGCCTTCGCAGCAGTCAGGTTCCATATCAATGAGAGTTCAAAACATTCCCCATTCTTTCTGGTATACAATACAGATGTCATTTTACCCATTGATAATCTATTAAAACCAAGGCGTAAGTACCAAGGGGAGGATATGCATCAAATTGCCCTACAGCGTCAACACAAAACATTTACTTTGGTACACAGGTACATGGAGCAAGCTAAGAAAGTTCAAGCAAAATACAATGATCAAAACAGTAAAAATTTATTCAGTTTGAAGTAGGGGATCCTGTTTACTATAAGAACCACAGACGCAAAAACAAATTAGATAGTAAATGGAAACCATTCTTTTGTATTATTGAACGAAAATCTCCATTAACATATGTCATAAGAAACCAGTTGGATGGAACCACTATTAAGGTCCATGTTCAACATCTACGTAAGGCGCAGGTGGAAAAGTGGCACACTCCTCCTCTAAACAGAAACAAACAATTACGATCACAAGCATTTGTTGTTCCACCTGAAGAAAGTGACACTGATAGTGGGGCATCCGATCATTCAGCCATGAAAAATCCTGAGGATAGGCAAATAAAATTTTGCATGAAAGAACGGCCCAACTCTGATAATGAAGATGACATTCCCTTAATGGAACTTGCAAAAAGATTAAGGGCTAACAGGGACAATGCAATTGAGCATACACTAGATGGAGACACATCAGTCACTCCTGAGTCTGAAATTGAAAAGTCAGACATTAGGGATCCCTCAGACACCTCAGAATCTTATGCCAGTTCAGATTTTTCATCAGATAACAATCCATCAAATGACTCAGAGATGGAAGTCTTAGAGAATAAAAAGGATGCTACAAGGCATCAACACAGTTACAGACACCAAACCTTGGGGTAAAAGAATGAAATCATTAAAAACAAAAAGAGAGGCATCAAATAACAAATTAAGGACTTTACTTAAAGCTATTGTTGGCATAATTTAAGGCTTCAGTTATGCACTGTAAATTAATTCTAGATGTTACATGTAAATATGGTAATAATTTAGAATAATTGTAGAGTATAATGGTACTAAAATAAATTATGCATTGTTACAGGTTCTAATCAAGCGGCATGAATCTGATTGTCCTGTCACTACTTGCTGACATTTGTCAGGCTGTGCTCATCCATGAAAATGTTGTATTTTATAAAACAAATGACATCACTACCACGCGAGCAAGATGGATGGTCACCATGGTGATCGATCTGAACCCATTTGAATTATATATCAACAAAATACATAGGGATATTCAAAATGCTGCTGGGGTTGCTAGGGCCATTGTTGAATATTATGAGGCCCAAAAGAAGCAAGGTTTTTTGAATACTTTTACGAGTTAAAACAAGGAAATTGATAATTTAAATCAAACACATTTAAGCATTATTTCCCCATTCACCGACTATAAGTCCTTACATCCTAGAGTAACCAAAAGTTTGCTACCCATAGTGGGCAAGGCCTTAAGCTTTCTCTTTGGCGTAATCAGTGAGGGTGATTTGGACCAAATTAAGGAGTCTGTGAAGAAATTGGCTGATAGTCAGCAAACAATTATTCATGTTGTAGAAAAAGCAATATCTGTATTGGACATTTCTCGTGTGCAAATTACGGAAAACAGACGGGCAATTACAGGTCTGATTGTGGCTTTACAGCAAATTGATGGCAAACTTTCAAAACTCACAGCAGCAATAGAAAAACAGGTAAAAGAACTTGAACACTTTATATAAATGTACTTACAGCTAGATTTAATTATTGATGAGGTTAAACAAATGACACAAAGAGCAATGTTTTTTTCTAGAAAATTTAAGACTTCAACTAAATCTTCTCAGTTTAGGACATTTATCACCATCTATCATATCCCCTACTAATCTAAGAGCCTTGCTACTTGATATACAAGCGAGGTTACCTAGCACATTGAAGCTTCCAAATGACCCACAGAAAGATTTGTGGTATTTTTATAAATTTTTGACATGCACAACTGTTTTGGATGTTGATAAAATCTTAATTGTCATATCACTTCCCTTGTTAGATTTAAATGGTGAATTCGAAATCTATAAAGCTATATCAATTCCACTACCATTGCAAATAGCCTCTACAGGGAACTCAGAGCTGTCCAATATGGTAGCCACTTATGACCTGGAAACTCTAATTTCATGATCAATATGCAGCGAACATCCTATGCTCTATTGTCACCAGAAGAGACACAAAGATGTAATGATCATTTAGTTAATTTCTGTGCTTTGGAAACTGCCATCTTTCCCATTAACCTATCAAAGCTTTGTGTGATCGCTCTGTTTACATAAAACAAAGAAAACATTGGCCAGTTTTGTCGAAAAACAGTCAGATTGGATACACTACTCCCAACTGCTGTACATTTGTTTCATAATTTTTGGGTGATAGCTGGAAAGAAAGAAATCCGATTTTCAACTGTCTGTCATGGTTTAAATACTAACCAAAAGACTATAATTGTAAAGCCACCATTAGGGGTCATTCAACTAGAAACATCATGTTTTGCTTCTAGTGACTTCCTCACCTTAGCCCCATTATATATGGAAGGTCAGTCGGATCTTACACTGAACAGCCAATGATCTGCTGGTTTTCAAAACTACCGCAAATATTGGTATTTGGCAACCTTTCCTTACTGCATTGCCAAATTTGACTAATTTCTCCTTGCCAAAAGAACTTAAAACTATTCCCAAAATACCTATGGGTCAACTGATTACTAAATTAAAAAACTTAAAACCAGTAAGCATTAACAACCGGTTCCCTGCCTGGGGCTATGTTCTGATTGGGTTCAGCCTGTCCATAATAATAGGGGTAGGACTATTTTTTTTATTGTAAAAAGAGTAGCAGCATCCGCAATTCGGCCTAATGCAGTAGTAGACAGGATCACTCAAGGATTACACCTGACCAATGCAAGTACAAACCAGTGACGACTGCGAGGGTTTCTGGCACACCAGAGGGCCATGGTTACGTCTGCGGAACAGTTGCTTCTGCGCCCTTGCTACGTGGAACAGTGGAAACAGACAATATGATTCACAAGTTATACCCAACGTTAAATATCACGACGACGCAGAGCGACATGTGAATCACTGACTATGCTTCCTGAGAAAAGTGTAAATACCATTGATACCAGGTGATGGGACTATGTTCAACTTTGATTAACATGCACATGTACATATGGGTAATGGGACTATCTACGAACGTATATGTCTATGTAATTTTGTCTACATGGAATGGGGCTACTATGACATTAGCTAGAAAGTAAATGTGTCAACGAGAAGAGTCCCCATTAAAATGATAAATTCAGCAGATGTCATCCAGCTTCCATTGTTTGGAATTATACTTTGATCACCTTGATGCTGAGTTCACTATGTATTGAACATTACATGTAAAGTATTATTCAACGTCACGATGAGCCTAGCAGAACACTCCTAGATGATAACCAATGGAAGTCAACTATAATGATCAAAGTTTCTGTCGACTGTTAATTGATGAGATAATCTTCATTGGGATGCCGACTTTCAATCGAGACCATGACTGGGTACACAGACCAAGAGATGTTGAAGATTAACGCTGAAAAGTTTGTGGTGAACATTGGTAGACAAGAAATAAAAAAAAACACAACAAAAATTAGAAAATGAAATATGCATGCTCAATCTTTGGCAAGAGTAATTTATTTTCCAAAAATTCACCTAATTACTAAAACTTCATGACTAGCATTTTTTTAGGAACCAAAGAGTTGGTTACAAAAAAAATGCATGCTGGACCTGAAGTGAGAAAATGCATATTTCAGTGATTGTGACTGATATCAAATAAACTTATTCAACTTATTGAAAATGACAGTTGAACTTTTACGCTATAGGTGGAAGGAAAATTATATAGTAGGGATGTGATATGCATATCTGGTATTTTTTTTCGAGCCAATATAATTATTTGTAAGTTCAGCGACTAGCATAGTTTTGTGGCCTTGCAAAGTCTGGTTGCTAAAAAACTTGTATGCTGGATGGGAACTGCAGAAATGCATATTGCAGTCCTGTACTAATTTTATTAATTCAAACTGATCCACCATATTGTGCGTGCGATGTGAACAAGGGTAAAAGCCACAGAATAGAACTTTTATAGTATCAATTTAGTCGTCATTTTTAAGTCTTGAAGGCGATTGATGCAGGTCACAAAATTAGTTTGTTGTTAAAGAAGAAATGTACTTCATTGTTAAATAGGAAACGGGAATTCTCAAGACACAAATCATTATTTAGTGATTGCTCTGGCCAACACTAAACTATGATATGGCGTATTAGAAATATGAAATGCATCAATCGTCTTGTTTTATAAGGTTTATTTGAAACATGTGTTTTATTGTAATATTCATATTAATGTGGGAGGCAAATGATGCATACTGGTAAATCAGCGCATTGTAGGCCAGATACATATAAACTTCTAAAATTGACAAATCATTATTTAGTGATCGCAATGGTGAATACTAAACTATGAAGTGACAGTTAGAAGCATGAAATGCATCATTTGTCATGCGGTTGCGTTGTATATTTAAAGTGTATTATTTTGAGGGAATGTTCTTATAATTTTATATTTTTTTTTTCTGTACGATATTGCTTTAAGATGCCGAAGGCAAAGGATGCATATTAGTTAATTCAGCTTACTGCTTACAGATACATATACACTTCTAAAATTGACAAATCATTATTTAGTGATCGCAATGGCGAATACTAAACTATGAAGTGACAGTTAGAAGCATGAAATGCAACATTTGTCATGTGGTTGTGTTGAAAATTTAAAGTGTATTCTTTTGAGGGAATGTTCATATAATTTAAGGAGTCAAAGGCAAATGATGCATATTAGTAATTCAAAACATTGCTTACAGATACATGTTAACTGCTCAAACTTGTCAAATCATTATTTAGCGATTGCAACAGCGAATGCTAAACTATGATATGCTAAATGAGATAGATAAATGCATCATTCGTCACATGTCCGAAATTTTCAATCTTAAAGTATTTCAATTGTACTATGTGGGGACAATATGCATATAAGTTTATAATTATTTCATTTTTGGGGAAGATATGGAGACTATTTATAGGCATATTGGTCATTAATTACCATCTGTTTGAATTGTACATAAAACTACAGAATTGTGGGGTAATAATCCATATCAGTGAAAATCGCCCATAGGACTAAAAAAAACAACATATATTGCAGGCACGTGTCATTAAATACGATATAAAAAATTATGTCTCTAAGACGGTCTTTTATTCTAAAATATCGTCTGGAAAAAAAGGAGTAATGAAAGAAAGTAAGCCATAGGGGAGCCAAAACAGGAGAAAAGGGACTCCATCAACATGATTCATACCTAAAAAATGCATTACCCACGTGAACCGCACGTGAACTAATATTCGTTTTAAAAAGAAAATGCTATCAACACGTATTCAGATAACTCGAGAATCTATTCTGTTGATCAGCATTAAAATTACAAGGTAGAAGGTTATATAGTTTAAACATGTCTTATATTTTTAGAAAGGGAATTTGGCATATGCACAGGCTGTTAAAGATTAATAAATTAGTTGGAACCTTATGGACATCATATATGACAGATGAACTCTGCATGGTCAAACATGTGTACTGGACAGTACAAATGAAAACGCCCTTTCGTTTTAAAGTATTTAAACTCGTTTAATTATGGGAAACAGGGGAGGAATCCTTTTCTCTGCTTGTAAGAAAGTTTCAAATCAAATAATAGTTCTTTATGGTTGATATTAAATCAACGTTAAATCAACGGCATCTTGATCTTGGCCAAAATTTTCAGTTACATGTAGGGTTGTGCTATTTAAGGGCCTTTTCTTCCAATTAAAACCATTATGACAGGGTAAAATAATGAGGGGAGGATGGTTTTTGCTGTTCATCTAATTATACAACAGTACAACACGCAAATGCATGGTTGGAACATGTGTGTTGTACAGTACAAATGAAAACGCCCTTTCGTTTTAAAGCATCCAAACTCTTATAATTACGGAAAACAGGGGAGACATCCTTTTTTTTTAAGAAAGTTCCAAATCGAATAATAGTTCTTTATGGTTGATATTTAATCAACGGCGTGAAGGACAGGGCCAATATTTTTATGTATATGTAGGGGTATGCGATTCAAGAGTCTGTTCTCTCTTGTAAATTCATTATGACAAGGCAATTAATATTGCAGGGAATAGCTTTTGCTGTTAAATTAAAGGATTCCAAAAATTTCCCTTTCGTAGCACCTTATTAGGAAAGCCATATTATGAAATGTAAAGGTTCTATTCTTGGCACGCATGTCACATAGGCGATGTATGGTCAGATGAAATATTTTTGTGTTAACTAAGATTCCCTAGGTTGCTGCAGAGGGCTTATCAGGACAATAGCTAAGTAGGGTATGAACTTTTGTTTTTCGCCTGGCATGTTAGAGACAGAAATATATGACCTGATGTATGATGAATTACACTGATATGGATTACCCAAGATTTTCTGACAGGTTAGGGTATAAATACCAGATAGGTGAATAGCAGCTTCAGACTCGAATTGTCTTGTAACGATAGAGTATAAACATACAAGAACCTGGTTGCCTTGACTGTTATATTGCAAATAAAATAGTGTTATTTTATTTGACTTGTTCTTAGTGAATTGTGTTTCACCCATTCATGGACAATAGTAAATGAAACAAATCGAACATGTCCAAATTTGGTAGCCAAAATACAAGTGTTCATGTCAAATAAAACCCAAAACTCAAATTTGTCATTACTTTGAAAATAGGGATCGTATAAAAATATGATTGACTTTATGGCAATAGTACAGGTCAACTTCGCTATCTCAAAGTCCAAGGGAATGGCGAAAATACTTCGAGTTAATCGAAGTTCGACATAAGCAAAATGTGACGTCACCCCAATATGATGTACATGTTCAATTACTCCAAGGCATACTTTTGCAGTACATGTGTAGTCAAACTGTTCCTACTAAAACCGTATTGAAATGAAGACAAAAGAAGTTCATTTTAGTTTTTTCATTTCCACTTTAATAACGTTGTGGACAGCCATAACGCGGGATAAACAATATTGTGGAAACATTGATTTTTTAAATAGGGAAATTGTGAAAACAACTTTAATTATTGAAACATCCGACTTTTTTTTCAAGAGAATAAACAAACATAAAAAACAAACCGTAAACACTGTCGAAAATATCTCATCAAAGGACACCAATAAACAACATTACCGCTTATTTTTCTGATCACGCCCAGGTTGTTATGCATTGTCAAGGTCAATCGATGCAATTATTTATACACATACAGCTGTTCAATGAACAATGGCTGCCTCCACGCTATAACTAATTTGCGATTACCCGCAACAATGGATTATACTGGACTGAATTATAGGCTATTGTTCGATGTCTGAAGGTTAATTACTTTGTTTTACATTCATATTGTTTAATTGTTTGACCAACACAAAATTTACTTCGCCACAAGTAGTGGTAAAGAAACGGAAACTAATTTTCGGGAATGAAAATCCCCTTTGATATAGCCGAGATTTCGTGATAACCAAGTTCGACATAAACATGTTTGAAATTCAAAGCAATATAGTTGAAATGCTCGGGAATCGATGATCACTTCGATGTACGCCGTGTATTCGAGATAAGCAAGTTTGACATGGCGAGGTTGACCTGTATATATAAAGCTTTGTGATTTTCCAAGATGCCTGCATCCTTCCCCTCATTACACCCCACCCACTCTGGATCCGGGCATGCAAGTTTAGCTATATTATACTGTACAGAAAGAGAATAAAGAAGACTTTGATCCGTCTGGGAAAATGTGCAGGCTTACGTGCGCCTTTGTTAACATTCAAATTAGCCAGGCTTTCTAGCCACGATGCCCGTATTTAAGCTTCAAATTAAAGTGAATATAGCCTCGAAATCCCACTAAGTCCGTAAGCGCAGTCGTTAGCGCGTCTGATGCAGATCCAGTGGTCGCGAGTTCGATCCCGGCCTGGTCCAATACTTTCGTGGAGATTGATCATTAAATAATGTCTACGTTCATTCTCCTCCAAAAATGGTTATTGTCAGTAACAAACGAACGTATATGCATGAAGTGCTGGTTAACCGCTTAGTCAAGTTCGCCCAGGAAAAAGTGTTTTAAGTGTCTCGACATGACCGTATGCGTTGGCTGAGACATAAAGAACCAAACAAATCCACCACGTCATTATAGTGATTATTTCAACTACGCTGTTAAATTGCTGTTGCAGTTATACACATGTACATGTTTGCTGAGTTGCCCAGCCTGTTAGCTTGTAAGAAATTTGGGTCAGCGTAATTCACAGGATTGAGGTAGGTACATTAAGAATATACCTAAACCAATGGTCGTATCGTTATTTTTTGCAATTGATAAACATTAATATATAATATTATACTTCATACTTTATCACACTGATTTTGAAATTTAGTTTACTCAAGGTTTACTTTAGAATAATCACATAGGCCTATTGCAGCGTGTGTTTGTTGAAGTTCATTTGGACCCTTTATAGTCGTAAGTATTAGTTATGTTACATGTTTACATTAAACACAGTAAAAAAGATATCGAAGTCTAAAATAGTTCCTCTGGATTCTGTAAGTTTTACCAATTCTAAATGGATCCATGCTTTGTTTTTACCAAAAAAGAAAATCGATCTGTCTTCCAATCCTGCAAAAATGATATTTTTTCTATCTTATATAATGTGTCAGGTAATATACTCTAAACCTGAAGGCCAAATGAAAAACAAGTAGCCCAATGGGCAACGATCGCTCACCATTGAGCCAACATATTTTTTTGGAGACACCGTGAATTTACGGCAGGTAACTCTGAACTTAAAAAAGTGACCAGGAATCAATTCAAGAACATAAGATATTATGCAAGTTCTAGTTATCTGCAATTATTAAAAAGATCTGAATAAAAATTGCAGAGGAAACCTGGTGAAAGTATAGTTTTCAGCTGCTTAAGGGCAGCTAACTCCGTAGCCTGACCAAAATTCAAACTCATCCATACTTTTATGTATGTCCTGGTAACCTACAATGATGAAGAAAATCAAATGAAAAATGAAGGTGCTAGAGGGGTTACAACATCATACAGCTATATTTATACGCTCAAGGGCAGCCGAATGTAGCTGGTGGTTGGGTGTGGCCGAAAATCAAACTCATTCAAACTTTTATCGGTGTCCTTGTTACCTGCAAGAATGAGGAAGATCAATTCAAAAATGAAGGTGTTACGGTGGTCACAACAGATCCCCATTGTAAGTCTATGCAGATTTTTTTATGGTGCTCAAGGGAAGTTAACTCCACAGTCTGAGGTTGCTTCTTCTTTAAATTCAAACTCATCCAAGCTTTTATGGTTGCCCTTGTTACCTGCAAGAATGAAAAAGATCCAATCAAAAATGAAGGCGCTAGAGTGGTCACAACAATGTTACATCAAGATGCTCAAGCGCAGCTAACTCCATAATAGGTGATTGGATTTTGACGAAATTCAAACTCATCCGAGATTTTATAGTTATGATCAAAAGGAACAGATAAGCCGCTTTTTGGGGTATTTAAGCAATTAAATTTGTGAAATAAGCAATTGTTTTTAAATGATGGGGTAACAAAAAAGCACTAAATGTTGGAAAAAAGCAACAAAAAAAAATAAACTGAACGAAATATGAATATATCCCTTGGTAGCACACTTAGTGTGGTAGCCAGTTCAAGCCTTTCTTTTGTTGTGATGTTACTAAGTCTTCTTTGGTACATTGAGCAAGTCATTTGTCAGTTACTGGCTAAAGTATTTGCTCAAAGTACTTAAAGTCACTTTGATCTGTGTGTTTCTTCCATAACTAAGATTATTATTTAAATTATTAACTATTATAGCAAGATTATTAGGTACTTTAATATAACTTATAATAAATAAGCAATTTCAAAAATCTAAGTGGGGTGAAAAATATTTTTTAAAAATTGTTTTTGGAAAATGCAATTCATAAAAATATTGTGGGGTAGATACCCAATTGAACTGAACACTTATCTGGACCTCTGAATGATCTATTCAAAGTTGAATGGTCACAACATTTCCCCCATTACAAGTATTACAATGATCTGAATAAAAATTGCAGAGGAAACCTGGTGAAAGTATAGTTTTCAGCTGCTCAAGGGCAGCTAACCCCGTAGTCTGATGGAAATTTAAATTCATCCATACTTTTATGTATGTCCGGGTAACCTACAAGGATGAAGAAGATCCAATCAAAAATGAAGGCACTAGAGTGATCACAACATTATCCATCAATTTTTAAGATGCTCAAGGGAAACTAACTCCATAATAGGAGATGGGACCTTGACGAAATTTAAACTCATTCAAGCTTTTATAATTGTCAGTCTTATCTGCAAGAATGAAGATGATCAATTTAAAATTGAAAGCACTAGAGTGGTCACAACAGATCTCCCATTATAAGTCTATGGGGATTTTTCCAGACGCTCAAGGGCAGCTAACTCCACAGTCCAAGGTCTGATCTGACCAAATTTCGAACCCACCTGATATTTTATGGTTGTCCTTGTTACCTGCAAGAAAGAAGAAGATCCAATCACAAATTATCGCGCTAGAGTGGTCACAACATTATTCATTGATTTTCCAGACGCTCAAGGGCAGCTAACTCCGAAGTCAGTGATGGAATCTTGCCAAAATTCAAACTCATCCAAGCTTTTATGGTTGGTCTTGTTACTTGCAAGAATGAAGAAATCCATCCAAAAATGAAGTCACTAGAGTGGTCACAATATTTCTCCCATTATAAGCTTTTCCAGACACCCAATGGCAGCTAACTCATAAGTCCCTGGTCCGATTTTGCCGAATTTCGAACCATCCAAGATGTTATGATTGTCCTCGTTACCTGCAAGAATGAAGAGGAACCAATCAAAAATGAAGGAGCTAGAGTGATCACAAGGTTTCCCCATCAAAACCCTATGGGGGCTATCTGATGCCATGGAAACCAGAGTTCTGATCCGATCTGGTCCAAAACCTAATTCAGCTAATCCCCACCCCAATGATGCTCCAGATGAAATTTTATTACGATCGGCCAGCTTGTCTCAGAGATATTCATGTTTTAAAGTTTGGACGCACTGACGTACGCCCGGACGGACGGACGCCGGCTCGAGTCCCATTCTATAAGCTCATACCGAGCCTTCAGCTCTGGTGAGTTCAAAAATGATACAGGAAGAGCCACTTAACATAGTAAAACATGAAGGTCTGCTGTAAAATGTAGCAAGATTGTAAGTGGATGTTCACTTACATCAGGCCTCGAGGTTATAAAACTTGAGTTCATTCTCAGACTCAAAATAAAGCATAATGATTGGCTGCTTGCGGACACGTGTCCGTAATCAGCCAATCATTGCGCTTTATTTTGAGTCTGAGAATGTACTCAAGCTTTATAACCTTGAGGCCAGGTCTGAGAAATTCCCAGATACTTAAGGCAGAATCAGCTAAGATATGTCTCAATATTAGCTATTTGTAAATATGTATAGTGACAACCACAACTCTAGCACACGTTTAATTTAGTTGCCTTTGTTTCCAGTATGGAGTTCTTAGTCAATATTGAGCATTTCTAAAATCATTTTTTTTATAAAATACTAATTAAAACATTTAAAGAGATTTAGCAAATCAAACAGCTGCTTTATCAAAATTTTGATTAAAGAATTTTAGATGTTAACGCATATCTACAACGTAACAACGTATAGCGCAAATCAAATAATGTAGGTATTAAACATCCCAATGTTTAATTAAGATTGCTCCTTATAAAACAGCTATCTTACTAGTCATTTTAAAACATGGGTTTAAACAATGTGAATGATATTAAATTCCCTTAATGTAAAAATGTAACCGTACCATTTCTCGTATTCTAAGTAACTCGTATTGTTGATATGTTTATTCTATATTTTTAGCTCACCAGAGCCGAAGGCTCAGGGTGAGCTTATAGTATGGGACTCGAGCCGGCGTCCGTCCATCCACACTTTCAAACATGAATATCTCTGAAACCAGCTGGCCAATCATAATCAAATTTCATCAGGAGCATCATTGGGGTAGGGGATTGACTGCATTAGGTTTTGGGTAAGATCAGATCAGAACTCTGGTTTCCATGGCAACAGATAGCTCTCATAGGGTTATAACGGGGAAAATCTTGTGACCACTCTAGCTCCTTCATTTTTGATTTGTTCTTCTTAATTCTTGCAGGTAACAAGGACAACCATAAAATCTCGAATGGGTTTCAAATTCGGCAGGATCCGACCAGGGACTTATGAGTTAGCTGCCCTTGAGCGTCTGGAAAAATCCCCATAGACTTATAATGGGAGAAGTGTTGTGACCACTCTAGTACCTTCACTTTTGGATGGATCTTCTTCACCCTTGCAGATAACAAGACCAACCATGAAAGCTCGGATGAGTTTGAATTTCAGCAAGATTCCGTCACTGACTTCGGAAGCGTCAGAAAAATTAATGAATAATGTTGTGACCACTCTAGCTCCTTCATTTTTGATTGGATCTTCTTCATTCTTGCAGGCAACAAGTTAACCAATAATATCTCGGATGGGTTCGAAATTCAGCAGGATCCGACCAGGAATTTCTGAGTTACCTGCCCTTGAGCGTTTGGAAAAATCCCCATATACTTATAGTGGGAGAAATGTTATGACCACTCTAGTGCTTTCAATTTGAATGGATCTTCCTCATTCTTACATACAATAAGGACAATTATTAAAGTTTGGATGAGTTTGAATTTCGGCAAGATTCTATTACTGACTTTAGAGTTAGCTGCCCTTGAGCGTCAGAAAAATTAATGAATAATGTTCAGGGCTCGAAAAATCCACTCGTCTGCTCGTATTTACGAGTGCCTCAGGCTGTAGGGCAAGTGAAATTTTGGATGATTTCCAGTGTTAATTAATATTTTATCTATATATGTCAATAATTTTTGTGATGCAGGGCAAGTGCCTATTTTGAGATATTTCAAGGCCTGATGTTGTGACCACTATAGCCAATTGTCTGCTGGTAGATGATTCATATGAAATATCAAGGTCTATTTTCTCCCTGAAATCCAAGCAATACATCACAAAAGTCTACAGTGCAATTTTTCATGATCGGCGTTCTGAGCGTTAAGATCAAAGCGGTCTTTTCAAGCTCCAGATAAAAAGTTTTTGACACTGACTGACTGTTGCATAATTATTTATAGAAACTAGTAACTCTTTGCATGCTGGATAAATTTGCAGTTTTGTCAATATAAAGACTATTTTAGGACCATCACGAGACAGCTACAGATGTTGGTTGGGTCTGATCTGGGTTCAATCTGTTTGCAAGGATTATTGGAGGCAAGCTTTTTGTGTCATGTTCGGGACAAACTGATCTGTTAATAAAATTGTATGCAAGGGTAAATAGCGCCAGCAGACAAAGTTAAAACGACAAATCTATTTGCGGACAATTAAGAGATTATGTCACGGAGACAGTTCGAAATGTCTGTCTTAATATTATAAAGAATGATGAAGCTTTTGTATATGTGATATCCCCAAAATAGAGCACTGCATGACGTAGGCTTTGCTTTCCTGCCATGTCATCCCGACAGTTCGAAGTGTCGCGGTTAATAACTTTACACAGTAGGCGGGGAGAGAACAATCCAATCTACATCTAGCACGTGACTGAATCATTTTTATTGACATATCGCTTGACATCGTCGCTCAAACTCAATGTCCATGGTCGAATTCCAACAGCAGTAAGAACTGGTTAGTTGGTACAATACGCATTATATATTTATACTGAAAATTGCGCAATTCAATATTGTTCGTTGACTTGAAAAACAGTAAGGTAAATATTTTTTCCATTGAAGCGTTTCATCTGAAAATTGTTCATTCCACTTGATCTCTGCCTTACTTACAACACCTTGACTGTATCTTATAAAATTATTGTAAACAAATTAATTGACATGTGTTTGATTTCATATTTGCTTAAGTAAGTTCAATTCCATATGAACATTTTGGATTCCATGTCTAAATTTATATTTCCAGTCTTTCTGAATACTGTTTATAAGACTCATATAATATATCAAAAAGACTCATATTATCTCAAAAACTCGGTAGCTGGTAGATTGAACTTCTCTTGCAATTTATAAAAGGAGTGGTGTCTTTGGTTTTGTTGGTCATAAATATTTTTTATGTGCTTAATACGTAACTGAAGCCATTCTTTTAGTCAGGAAAAAAAATCAGACAGGCATTTTGTGAAGAAAAGGGTTTGACGTCTTGAGTATGGGTAATTTGGTATGCTGAATCCGAAAACCAATGTTGGCAAGCTGAGAAATGACGTCTTAATGACCTAATTTGCATATATTCAAAATGGCCGCCAAAAATCATAGAATTTGACATATTACTGAAATATTTTTATTTTCTGACAATGTTTCTTATCCAAAATCATTAGTATTATGTCCTAAGATTGTTTTACTGTTAGAGTACATGGTTTTTTTGCAGCAATTTACGTAATTATTCCAGGATAGTACCGTATTCATGGTAATAAATGTCAGTTTAGTCTATAAAATCATATATAAATTTGCCTTATTCAGTATCCTGCTATTTAAATGTTAGTTTAATTCATAGCACGATTTTGGACTGTTTACAAGCTTTTCAAGTAGTAAATGAGAAAGAAGCTTTGATAATCAACAAGTTGTCTTGTTTTAAAATAATTATGTCATAACGTCCATGCCCAAATATATGGTGTTTTTTGTATCCATAAAAGTAACAGCATGCACATTCCTTAGTACCTTAGGGTCTAATTAGACCAACCTTGCACCATCAGGAAAACTTCTAATTTGTGTCAAATTGTTTTGTGAGACCACCAAAATGGGGAAAAAATATTGCCCTAAAGTATAAACCCATATGAGCTATGGGGAATTGCATGGTTTCCATGGCAACGCATAATGCGCTTCTAAAGAATGGCGATGTCCCTACAAAAGTACTCATATCTCAGCAGCAACTCATCCGAAACTTTTAAACATGGTACCAACTGAATGTTAAAACATAAGACTTTCATACGCTGTTAAGATATGCAAATTATCAAATTTGCATAATTTGCATATTCATGAATATTAATGAAAACATAAGAAATAAGAGAAAAATTGTAAAACAATTAAGGGGGTGTACATGCAAATTTATCTACATCTCAGCTGATTACTATCCTATACTACCAGCCTTGGTACCAATTAATGCCAATGCATAGCATGCTTACTTTATGGTCCTATACGTAAATTACCTAAAAATTGTATTCATTAATATTAATTAAATATTAGAAATGAGAAAAAAAAATAGAGAACAATTAATAGAATGTACATACAAAATTACTTATATCTCAGCTGCTATTTATCCTAGATTTCATACTCACTTCCTTTCTAAGCTTGTTCCTAAATTAAAGCCCAGAAGATGTTCCATTATAGTGTTGTTTGATACCCACACTCATTCAATTTGTTTATTAATGAGTAATTTTTGAAGATTCGTTTTCAATTTGTCTTTAGTTTTCTATAGTTTTCATCAATATTCATGATCATGTTTGTTAAATGATTATATATCTGACCATAGGTATAAGATAATATGTCTCAGCCTTAATTTAATACTAAGATTAATTGCCTAGAAAAAATAAAAGATGAGATAGGAGTAATTTTAGAAGTAGACCCCCACTAACTGTTCTACGTTTTCTCTCTCATTTCTAATGTTTACATTAATATTAATAAATTAAAAAAAATGGATATTTTCACATAATGACTATTGAGTAAAGTAAAATGTCTTAGCTTTAAGTTGGTACCAAGTGTGGTAGTCTAGGAATATTAGCAGCTACGATATGAGTAATTTTGTAAGTACACCCCCTTAATTTTATTACCATTTTTCTCTCATTTCTAACATTTAAATTAATATTCAAGAACATAATCATTAAATGATTTGCATATCCGATCATGGCATTAAATGTGTCATGTCTTAGCATTTATTTGGTAGCAAGCTTGTTAGTCTAGGACAATTAGCAGATGAGATGTATATTATTTTGTAGATATTCCCATTTTAATTTTTCTGCATTTTTTCTTTCTTTGTTTAATATTTCATTAATTTTCACAAATTTGTAAATTAGATTTATATATCAGACTATTGTGTTAAATTACTATGACTCAACTTCCATTTGGTACCAATTTTGGAAGTCTAGAATAGTTAGCAGCTGACATATGGGTTATGTTGTACGTACACCCCATTAATTTTCTACCATTTTTCTCTTATTTCTAATGTTTTCATTAATGCTTATGAATATGCAAATTAGATAATTTGTATATCATACTATTGGGTTAAAGTGCTAAATCTCAACTTTCATTTGGTACCTATTTTGGAAATCTAGAATAGTTAGCAGCTGGCACAGGGTTATGTTGTATGTACACCCCTTTAAATTTTCTAACATTTTTCTCTTATTTCTAATGTTTTCATTTATATTCATGAATATGCAAATTAGATAATTTGTATATCATACTATTGGGATAAAGTGTTATGTCTCAACTTTTATTTGGTAACAAGTTTGGTAGTCTAGAATAGTTAGCAGCTGACATTTAGGTAATGTTGTACGTACCCCCCCCCCTTATTTTTTCAACCAGTTTTCTCTTATTTCTCATGTTTTCATAAATATTCATGAATATTCAAATTAGATCATTTGCATATCGTACCATTGGGTAAAAGTACTTTGCCTAGGCTTTGATTTTGCACCCATTTTGATAGTCTATGATAACCAGCAACTGACATATGGGTAATGTGTATAGATACACCCCCTTATTATTTCTACGAATTTTCTTTTATTTCTATTTTTTTTATTAATACTCGTGAAATTGCAAAAACGAAAATTTGCATATCAGCACATTGAATAAAAAACTATGCCTGGGCTTTAATTTGGTACGTTCCAAGTTTGGTAGTCTAGGATGAGTTGCTGCTTAGATACCAAACATTTTGTAGGTACACCCACTTTCTTTAGAATCATATTGTGGATTTTCATATTATGGGGGGGTAAATTGTTCTAGGCAAGTCTCCCTGAACCTGTTTTTCTTTGCTTTTTAGCGACCATTCTGTTTTGCTAGTAACTGACAACTTGCTTTTTTTGAATTGGTGGAAGAGAGAAAAAATCCACGAAAGAATGTGTGGCAAGCAAGTGTCAATCTTGGGTCTGCTTGCAATTGACCCAGCTACAGTTCCCGATGGGTTGGCATGGACACCATGCAATTTTATGTAATCCAAACAGGTTAATTTTCGGAGACAATATCTCCGTGGCATTTAGTGGTCTCTCTGAACAATTTTTCGCATCCATGAGTAATTGTCCTTGGGTGCACGGTAAGTCTTATAAGCCCCTTCCCCCTCCCGAGGTGTGTGTGTGGGGGGATAGTTATTCCATGATTATACCTCAATTTTTAGTTTCATTAATATTCATGAATATGCAAATGAGATAATTTTATATATGACTATTGGATGAAAGGAATTGTCAAATTGTACCACTGATGATATAATAACATGCACCAAGGACAGTTTGGGGCAGAATTCAGTTTATATTTGCTTTTTTTATAATTTTCCCTTATTTTCTGCAATTTTCATCAGTATTGATGAATATGCAAATTAGATAATTAATCTGCCTATCAGACCATTCCATCGGATGAAAGTACTATTCCTAAGCTTTAATTTGCTAGCAAGTTTAATAGTGTATGTAGGGAGAGTTGCTGATGAGATACGAGTCATTTTGTAGGCACATGCCCACTTTCTTTAAAATCGCATTAACCCCCTCCTCTAGCTGAAACTTACAGAATTAAGTTTAAATCGCCACATTTTCCTGCAAACAATAGTGATATAATTGCGATGTATTTTTTTAAAGTTCTCATTTTAATGAAATGATTACTTACACATTTGGGCCAGATAATATACACGGACTATCATGAAAAAACCTGAACTAAGTCGGAAGCAAGATTTATTGCTCAAGTTGTCCCCCTTGAGTACCTCTCATCACATATTAATTCTAATTGCATAAATTGATGTTAGTGAAGACCCCCAATCACGAGAAGATGTTTTGGATTGAGTTGTACCAGTTTGGCATCCTTATTACGTTACTCTACAGATATTTATTGAGTTTTCTTCTATTTGGCGGCCATCTTGGAAATATGCAAATTAGATAGTGAAGACGCCATTTTTCAGCTTGCCAACATTGGTTTTTGGATTCAGCGTACCAAAATACCCCTAATAGGCATTTCAAAACCTTTTCTTCACAAAATGCCTGTACCTTCTTAAATAAGCGTCTTTTTCTGATTTTTTTCCTGACTATTTGTAGAAAATCGTGTTTTCGCCGACGCGAATGTTGGAATTGTTCCAAATGATTTCATTGTGATAATTTGATATAACTGTTTTGTTGGCAAGTTTTGACCATGATAGTAGTAAATCTCTGAGAAAAGGTTTTTTATTGAAATGTTTAATAATGTCCGCTTCTCTGAAATTGCATTCAAATAAAATGTTACCACCAAATTGTTTAAAGCATTTTCATATATATGTTTCAGTAGACTATTACTTTTCGTTTGTAATATGGGTTTTACCTAGCTATTATTTAGTGACATATGAATTTTTCTATATCAATCATTCTAAGTCCCCCTTTGTCACAATCAGGTATTAATGTTTCCCGCTTAATTTTATCTGGTTTGCCATCCCATATAAAACCATACATCAGTTTTTCTATACGTTTGATAGTTTCCTTTGGCGGATTTGGCAAGGATATTAAAGGATATGTGAGTTTTGGGAGTGCATATGATTTCATTACAACGATCTTGCCCATCAGTATCAGTTTTCTGTGACGCCATTGCATTAAACATTTTTCAAATTCTATAATTTTTGGATCTAAGTTTGACGATAACGAATTTTCCCTGTTTGTTTTAAAAAACATTCCTAGACAGCTTGCTTTTGAATCACGAATGTAGCAACATGGTAGCAAATAGTTTGCCCGCATCTCTCACCGACCATCCCCTGACCTTGGTGGTGGGGTCAATAGGTCATAATTCAACCTTTTTAGGATATGGTCAGGTTGCATATCAAAATAAAAGGAATCACAAATGCAGCAGCATGGGAGCAAATATTTTGCTCCCTCCCCCTTCCGTCCCTGGGGGTCAAAAGGTCAAAATTCAACTTTTCAAAACACAGTCATGTTGTATATAAAGTTATGCAGTAACATGGTAGCAAATATTTAGCTCGTTACCCCCCCCCCCCCCACCCACCCTGCTCCCCCCACCCTGCTCCCCCCACCCTGGGCCAGAAGGTTCAACTTTTTGAAAAACATGGTCATGTTGCATATCAATTAAAGGCAATAACAAATGCAGCAACATGGTAGCAAATGTTTTGTCTGACAACACCTACCCTAGCATCCCATACACACACACACTGGGGATAGGCTCAAAAGGTAAAAATTCATCTTTTTCTAACACATTGACCTTACACTTACCCCTAGCATCTGGGTCAGGTTGAAGTCAGATATTATCAGCTGCCTCAGTGATTCATTTACAATTTTGGACTTATCGGTCCAGGGACTCGCTGTTTCCAATATCAATGAGTCCCAACTGCAAACTTATGAGTCAAAAACACTATTTTTAATGACAAATCTGCAATATTATTGCATCCCAGGACTCCCTGGGACTCGCTGAAATAAAAACTTATGCGCAAAAGATGCAGGATGCGCTGGTAACAAAATCACTGCTGCCTTTGAGCATCTGAAAAATATAGTTTCACCAGGTTTCCTCTGCAGTTTTAATTCAGATCTTTTAGTGTGTGCAGATAATCAGAACTGGCAAAATATATTGAGTGTTTTAATTTATTTCTGACCACTGTTTCAAGTTCAGAGTAACCTGCCATTGAGCATCATAAATAATGATCTTTCCAAACATATGCTGGCCCCAGATGAGCGATCGTTTCCCATTTGGATACTTGTCTTCTTAACCAGTTGATGGATTTAACCAAATTGCATAGATACATCGTTTGGAAGAGGCGGAAGAGTTGATTAGCTTTTGGTAACCTTGACTTTGTTTTCAAGGTGGCAGCGGCACTTTGAAATGTTCATAATATGGTTTCCGTGGGATATCTTCCTTATCAGTGGATAGATTTTTGTGACCTTGGCCTAATTTCTTAGGTCACACCAGCTCTTTTAAATGTCCAAAATATGGTTTCTGTGCGTTATCTTCTAAACCAGTTGATGTTTTTTGACAAAACTTGCACAGAGGCATTGCTGGGTGTGGGGGGGGGGGGGAGAATATATTAGAAATTGGTGGCTCTGACTTTTTTTAACGGTCATGATGGCACTTTGAAATGTCCAAAATATGGTTTCCTTGCTTAACGTCTGAACTAGTGGGTGGATTTTTACTAAACTTTCATAGATACATTCTTTGAATGTTGGAAAAGTTAATTATATTTTGAGTGACCTTATACTTTATGTGTTTAAAGTTGGGGGAAATGGTTTATTCTAATATGCAATTTATAAAGTCATTGTCTGCAATTTAATTGCTGTATAAAACGAAACATAAGTAGCACTAACGAGTGGAAACATATCTCACAGATGTCTTCATTTGATGTTCATGTCTAGGTCAAACACTCAAAGTTGAAATAAGTTCATTGATACTATTGGTTAATATCCTGTTAGTTAAGTATGTCATGTGGTTGATCTTTTGGTGTCTTTTGGTTATTCAATGATATTTTAAAATACCCACGAAGCTGTCATTCACCATATATGAGCAGCTGATTGTTTGAATGTACACCCAGTCTTTGGTCAGTTAATTAGAGGAAGTATGTCTAATGTATGCAGAAATAGCATAACAATATGTTTTATTTAATATAAAGGATCATTGACGGTTTGGGCCTTATACGCCTATTTTTCTGATTCCCATAACGCTGCTTTTGAGCTTCTAGTATGTCGCATGTAGTATTAGTGTAATAGGTGAATCTAATGGCAAGAGCCAGCTAGCAAAATATTTTCAAAATTTCTACGCATTTGAGAGTTATGGTGGTAAAAAGCGGAGGGGGTCTGAAATTTCATGAAAATAAAAAGTGCTTTCAAAAGTGATTTCTGCACGTTTTCTTGATTTATTTGGTAGGCATGGTGATATCTATTGAACACACTATATGCAGAGTATTAACGAATCACAATTATTGATGAAATTGTTTTAAAAACAAAATATGTTTTGTAATTATATGATTTTGGGGAGATAATTTAGAAGTTACCTATACATTTTTGACTACATATACCGTAAATAATACAAAACTGAAAGCTCAACAAAAGAAATAAATATTTTTGAAGGCATGAAAGTGTCCCATTTAGCATCGAAAGTAAAACTGATTCTAACTAGATCCTTTGAATATTACTTTTGCTTTGTTTAAAGGGCATAGCATGTTGAATGTATTTAAAGTGTCCGAATATTTATGGTATACATATGCATGTATAACCCTATATGAGACAATGTATTGAACACTAAAGTATTTACCTGTTTTAACTCTTTGCATGCCAGTGGATCATTTTGTTGTCTGTCAATAGCCTTTTGCAAACAGTTGAACCCAGATGAAGACCAACAGAATGTCACTCTTGATCTGGATCCAAACTGTTTGACACTCTGATGGTGGTTCTGGGTGGTTTATTTTTAAAAACTTAATTTTGAAGAAAGTCAGCAGACGAAAATAAAAACATGAACAATTCCCTAGCATGCAAATAGATAAGTACAGGACGTTTACAAAATAATGTGTCATTAAATAACAGTGAGATTTTTTCTTATAAAAAAAATGCATAAAACCTTGCTAATTCTACTTTTAATCTTAGTTCTTTATATTAAACTAGCACAGAATACAAAGCAATTTAGGAGGTTGGTTCTAGATACATGTAACTTCATTAATTTCTTATTTGGTAGAAAAGGCATTTAATGGGCTTAGGCCCTGGGTTATTGGGGTGCTGAACATCTCTCCCCCCCCCCCCTTGTGCCAGCAAGCTACTTCCATACAATATGTAAAATATGGTAACACATATACATGCAAAAGCTTTTGCTGGCACTCGGGGGGAATGATATGTTAAAAAATGTTTTCCGATTTCTATATACCTTAATGTAAAACTGATTGTTCTACTAAAAATTTTACATCTTTGAAGCCTTTAATATCGAAAACAGATTTCACAGCCATAACGTACTCAGGTCAGGGTAGCTTCAAGGTGAAAAAAGGGAAGATTGACAAACTTTTATTTTTACTGAAAACCATAGGCATTTACCCATAGTAAGTGTCAATGATCCTTTATATGCTTTATCAATTGGTTTAATTTGTCTAACATGCTTGATGTTGAAAAATCCTTAAGATGGGAAACTCGCCTGTCCTTGCATATAATGAATCTGATTTACCAGGGGTTTACCTGTTGGATTTCTTTTGCTCCGGTATTCAGTTTTATTTACTGTTGAGTCCTTATCTTTGCTTTATCTCCTTGTTATATCTTGATTTATATGTTTTTGGAGATGATGCATTGATAAGTTAGGGGTCTTTCATGCAAACCAAATATCTATATGTCTTGATCTACATCTGAATTAAGGGTGAGTTTTGCGCCGTTAAACCGTGTTAAGCCCTCCAGTAAAATATTTTACTGACCGTTCCAAGGAGATACTTCTTTTGTGGATCTTTTTATGTTTTTTCTGTCTTGTGTTTGCTATGTCTTTGCGCGCGTCTGTTTATATGTGCTTTGTGGTCACCAGCTGGGAAAGGCCTGACCTCTTGGCTCTCGTTTGTGGTGTCTAACTGTGAGTTTGTCACTTGCCCATTGGTATCCTGGGTCAGGTGTGGTACTTGATTGTATCAATTGCTGATCTTTGCACCCTTACTTATTGTTAACCATAATTATCATTGTGCTGAAACGGTGAGTTGTAGCATATAAGGTTGATGTTTACATTACATTTATCCACTACATGTACAAACCAGTGCGATATACGAGATTAGTTCGCACTTGTAACTGGTAACATACCTCAAAATATTTTATCTTAATATGATATTATCCTTAAATAAAAATAAAACTGAAATCATTTCCTTTAATCCTCAAACAATGTTAGTATTAACAAATATCTACAAGGGTATGGATAGATATCAAGTATATGACATCTCCCTTTGAACAGCTTGTCTAAATTCAAAATGATATCACACAAATGTGTTTCACAAAGTCATCTACTAAAACAAGAACTATCTTTAAAAAAATATACGACGAAGTGACAGAATGAGTAACGTGATTTTTTTTAAAGAAATTGAGAAGAAAAAAATTGGGGATGTTATACTTTGTTATGTCATCGGTCAGCTGAGCTCAGTAAAACTTTTGGCTTAAGGAACCTATGTTATTCCAAAATATCTGTAGTGATGCTTCTAGAGTACAGGATTGCTGCAATCTCGCGAAAACTCGAGTCAGAACGAAAACAAATATGCCCTGCGCCCAAATGCTGCATATTTATACATGCCTGGTGCTTTAAATCTAAAACAGTAGTAGAATTTAGTTGACCGTAACCTAATATAAGTTTAAGGGATAAATAGAACAGAATACACAACCAACAACAGCCGGTATTATCTAATTGTATTATGGATCGACAGGTACGGTCATGCAATGACCTTAGCAAGATTACAAGTTTATAAAATGCAACTGAAGTAGAAAAAAGGAAGTCACATGATCTAATTGTTCAAATGAAATTGACAGTAGGAATGTTGTATAGTGTATAACGTCAGTATATTAGTTTAGTTGATCGTAGCCTACAAATATCAGCAATTATTTCCTACGGAAGAGGTATAGTATCATACATTATTTTATAAAACCATCGACGCAGATAACTCTTTACATTTCTCGCGTTTTAACCATCATTCTTTCAGCGTCAGCGTGAAAATCATATGAACTAATGAAAAAGTGTAAAAAACACATCCAAAAATAACATACTACTAAATCTTTGCGATAGATAAATAACCTTCTCATTGCATGTACTTTCTTCCATACATAGATCAAGTCAGCTTTTTAGGTCAACAATGAAATTTATTATAAGACTTCATCTAACAAGCATTTATATTGCCCAGTCTGTTTTGCTTCCCTGAACAAAATTGCCACCATAGCTGAAACTATAAAAAAGATAGTTAAACATCGTCTCCCCGAGCTACTGGCTGAACTACTGGCCCAAATTCTTAGTAATTTCACACAAATGTCCCTGCGACGACTTTAAGCATCTTCCTCTGGCCCAGATAATAGTTTAGTGTATGAGGTGAGTGAGAGGATCTAAACACCATTAAATGCTTGTCAGCATTATACCATTTCAAAGGCGTTGTGTTTGGCTGGCGGGCCAATAATGGCCAAACAGTATTGAAGGCTAAATTTGTGATGTGGAGCTTTGTGATTTTTCAGAGGACGCGGACCACCACTGTTAAAGAACTCTGTAGCTTTGTGGTACTCGGGGGGGGGGGGGGGGGATCTAATCTAGTGCATCCATGGCCCTCTTATGATACCCACAGACTTTATGCCAACTGGTATATAGTTTTCGTCTTTCCATTTGCCTGTTAGAATGATCATTCATTCATTGTTGGGAGGGGGTGCTGAATTAGTTTGTAGAATTAACAACTTAGTTCTTATAATTTTTCTGCGCAGTTTGTTAAAATAATTTCTCATTATAAACAGATGGTTGTAAAATGAATGCATACCATCATACTGCATGCTTGGTGGTCAACCTAATTACACTCGTGCAGCATTGATTTCTTCTTTAACTGCATGCGGGCGGGTGTTCGTGAGAAACCCTGACTTTGTTGCATGGAAACAACAAGGGGGCAGACCAGCCTGCACATCTGCACAGTCTGATCAGCGCCTTTGTAATTCGCTATAGGAAAGGAAAGTATCAAGGACAGATACTTTTTAATGTCTCCATTTTCTTGGTGGGCTTAATCATGATAAAGTCTCTGACTACGCCCCTGACAATGCCACAACATTCTAAGAATATTCTACATTGCAATACATCATTTTTTTCAGAAGCAGACTTTTGGATAACAGCTGTAAAAAATGAAGAATTCATCACTCATAGCAGTAAAAAGGATCTGAATTTATCAGTCACCCCTAATATTAACTGAATTGTTTCAACATAACCTAATAAACGTTTCCTATCTCATGGCATGTTAGCTTTATCAGGTCATGATGACGTTGCACTTTTTGAATGACGTCGCCAATGACACTGAATCAATACAGAAATAAAAAATTACGTCATAATCGCTAGTTTGAAGAGTCTTCAACAATGGGTAAACTGATAAATAGAATACCAGGTTCGCGTCTTTTGATATCAAGTTTACCAGGCTCGGCTTTGAGAACGCATGTTGAATCGCTCGGCAAGCCTCGCGATGTCAACATGCGTTCTCAAAGCCTTGCCTGGTAAACTTGATATCAAAAGACACTCACCTAGTATTCTCTATATATAGTTTGTGTCATTGACATTTCACCAACATGACTGATCTACACAAACACTAGGAAGATCACATCTGCCATATTTGTAACGACACATTTCAGTTTGTATCTGGTCTAAATAGAGAATACTAGGTGAGTGTCTTTTGATATCAAGTTTACCAGGCAAGGCTTTGAGAACGCTTGTTGACATCGCGAGGCTTGCCGAGCGATTCAACATGCGTTCTCAAAGCCGAGCCTGGTAAACTTGATATCAAAAGACGCGAACCTGGTATTCTATTTATCAGTTTACCCATTGTTTCACTCTTCAAACTAGCGATTATGACGTAATTTTCGATTTTTGTGTTGATTCTGCGTCATTAGCGACGTCATTCAAAAAGTGCAACGTCATCATGACCTGATAAAGGCAACATGCCGTGAGATAGACAACGTTTATCAGGCAACGCGCAACAATACATTTGATATGAAAGGTAACTGATAAAACAACATATCATGACTCATGTTAAAATTATCGACCAAATAAATAATATTTCCGCAAAGGATAAGGAATTTTCAAATGATTTCAAAGGGGATTATTCACTAGAAGAAAGGGTGAAACAGACAAAGTATGATGTAAATGATAATGATAATAACGAAGCATCCCTTGAGACCTCTAAGAATCGCACAAGCAGTACTCCTAAAGGCAAACAGAACAACGGCTCTTTGGCTGCTCATTCATGCACGATTTGCTATAAAACGTTTACACAGAAAGACAGTTTATAATGGCACTTACTTACACATAGTAACATCAAATCATACATATGTGATATATGTAACTGCCATTTCAATCGAAAAGATAATTTAGAAAAACACATGCGTCATGTTCATCTGAGTAAAAGTGTGACACCTACCTCTATCATTAACGATCGTATGACTAATGAATATATATGTTCAGTGTGCAACAAGCAATTTAAATGGAAACACAGCTTGATTGAACATAAGATTATTCATACTGACAACAATCCAAATGTTTGTAAAATATGTGGAGCAAAATTTACAAGGTCTTCGAGCCTAAAAGAACATTCTCTTGTCCACACTGGAGAAAGGCCTCATATATGTCTCTTTTGTAATACAAAGTTTACCAGAGCAAGTCAGCTTAATGTACACATGAGACGAAGCCACCGTGACATAGCATTCTGTAATATTTGCAGTTTAAGGTTTGAAGATGTTAAATCCCTTTCACTTCATTTAAAGATTCACACAGAAGCAGAAAAGGACACCATTAAGATTGCACATAGTAAAAAAGAAGAGATAGGTTTATTTTCAAATATAGATAATTTTGATCAACATAATATAAATAACAGTAAGAACCCTACCTCCGTCATAAAGGATCTTAAGTCTAATGAATATATATGTTCATTGTGCAACAAGCAATTTAAATGGAAACACAGCTTGATTGAACATAAGATTATTCATAGTGACAACAATCCAAATGTTTGTAAAATATGTGGAGCAAAATTTACAAGATATTCGAGCCTAAAAGAACATTCTCTTGTCCACACTGGAGAAAGGCCTCATATATGTCTCTTTTGTAATACAAAGTTTACCAGAGCAAGTCAGCTTAATGTACACATGAGCAGAAGACACAGTGGCATATCTTTCTGTAATATTTGCGGTCTAAGGTTTGAAGATGTTAAATCTCTTTCACTTCATTTAAAGATTCATACAAAAGCAGAAAAGGACACCATTAAGATTGCACATAGTAAAAAAGAAGAGAAAGGTGTATTTTCAAGTACAGATAATTTTGATCAACGTAATATAAATAGCAGTAAGAAACCTACCTCCGTCATAAAGGATCTTAAGTCTAATGAATATATATGTTCAGTATGCAACAAACAGTTTAAGTCTGAAACCAGCTTGATTCAACATAAAATAATTCATAGTGCCAACAATCAATATGTATGTAATGTATGTGGGGCAAAATTTTTAAATTCTTCGCGGCTTAAAGAACATACCCTCTTCCACATAGGTTTCAGGTCTCATGTGTGTCTTTTTTGTAATTCAAAGTTTATCAGAGCAAGAGATCTTAATGCACATATGAGAAAACGACACAGTGACATAGTTTCCTGTAATTGTTGTGGTTTAAGATTTGAGGATGTTAAATCCCTTTCACTTCATTTAAAGATTCATACAAAAGCAGAAATTGACCTCATTAAGTTTTCTTATGCTAAATTCAAATATCACTCATGTAAAATATGTGGGAAAGAGCTAACATCTTTATTGCGGCTGAAAAAACATCTTCAAATCCACAGTGGTGAGAAAAAGTATACTTGTGAAATATGTGGGAAAACGGCAACTGCTTTGTGGAAACTTAAAGATCATATTTACAGCCATGGTGGTGAGAAAAGGTACACTTGCGAAATTTGTGGAAATCGTTACATGTACAAGCACGGTCTCCTAGAACACAAAAAGCTACATGAAACAAAAGACAGATGGAATTGTGACCACTGCAATAAAACCTATAGCTCCAGAAACAATATCCGAACACATATTCGTGTGACACATTTGGAAAAAGGGGGTACTCATACATACAATATCTGTCAAAAGATTTTTGATGCAAAAAGTTATTTATAAGCCCATATTCGCCTCCATACTAGAGTTTAAACTCATGAATATAAGATGTGTGGCAAAACATGTGCTGATGCAGGTAACTTAAAGAAGCATGTCTTTACACATTCAAATAAGCAACCATTTTCTTGTGAACACTGTGAACAACGTTTTAAAAGGCGAGAGAACCTAAAAACCCATATGTTGATACACTCTGGTGATAAACCTCATAAATGTGTGATTTGTGGACAGAAATTTAGACAGAAGGGTTGTGTCAAAATCCATATGAGAAATATTCATAATAAATAGTGGACTGTATGTAATGATGGGCAATTTTGAAGTACAGAGAGGTTGTTTCAAAATAAACATGGGAAATATAATAAATATTGAATACAGTTGGGGAGCGTTTAAGTACAGAGAGGTAGTGACAAAAAACACATGAGAAATATTTATGATAAATAGAGAAATTGGCTTTTGTGTACTGTTGGGGTGTGTTTAAGTACAGATAGTTTATGAGAAATATCTATAATGAAAAAAGTGAAGGTTTACTTGTACAATTGAAGGTGAGGTTAAAACCAGCCTGATTACTGCAGGCACTAGCTACAAAATTGAGATTTGGATTGGTTGCTATGTAGAAATGATACTTTCCAATAAGCAAATAACAGTGATGCTGAGTAGATTGTTTGAAGACGCAGGCTGTTCTTTGCATCTGTTGTTCGCTAACCCCCAATGACAGGTTTTCTGGCACCATGGCCCATACAGTGACCTTGATACTCTTATCTTCAAATGACCATTCGGTTTAACGTTAAATCTGAAATTTATATGTTTCATTTTTTATCACGCATAGCCAGGGTGGGTAGTTACGTGATTTTTGTTTGGATTCACTGCACTTCTTTTCCACAATGGTGTTTAAAGTGAATGTAAGTAGAGATTTCTCTGTGTTTTTATCTTTACCCAGAAAGTTATACACCATTTTCCAGCCCTCATTTTACCGGATCTATCAATGCCAGGATATCTTCGTAAGCTTCTTACCTTAAGTACATACTCTTTCACAAAGTTATTAGTGGCTAAGATCGAGCCTGAATTTTAGAGATAAACTGCACGGACGACAGTTAGTTTCTTTATGATAGAGTCTGTACTCACAGTAAAAAGGTTTAAGAGGATATTATGGTTGTGTTTGATCAGGAAAAATGTTGGCTGGATAATAGTGTATAACTTTTTGGGTAAAGATTAGAAAACAATTTCACAGAACTGTATCTCATAATACTTCTACCAAAATTACACATATGGCTTGGCTCCACCTTACAATGCAAGGATTCAGGTGAGCGATCAGAGCCCTAGGATCCTCTTTTTTAAAATATATGCATTTTCTTGGTAAAAGCTCAAACATTTCCAAATACTCTAATTTATAAGTACACATGAGCTGAGTACTCAAGGTGAGCTATTGTTATCAATCTTCGTCTGTTGTGCCTTAGCCGTCAATAAACTTTTTCTTTAACTATATCTCCTGAATCACTTGTCCAAATTTATTTACTTCACAAGAATATTTCCTATGATGCATTCTTCCTAAATTGCATAAATGGTTCTGCTCTACTGAACAGGAGGGCTGCAAAATTTCCAGATAAGAAATCTTTTAAACGACATCTACTCCTAAACCACAGGTTCAAATTCAAAATAATTTCACAGAACTGTTCCTCATAACGGCATCTACCAAAATTGCATAAGTGGTTCAGCTGCGCTGAACAAAAGGGCTACCAGAGCTCTAAATAAGAAATCTCTTTAAGCAGCATTTCCTGATCCACTGGTCCAAATTCAAAATACTTTCACAGAATTGTTGCTCGTGATACCTTCTACCAAAATTGCACAAGTAGTTCCATTCTACAGAACAAAGGAGCTACCAGATCTCTAGATGAGAAATATTGTTAGATAACATTTCCTCCTGAACCACTGGTCCAAATTCAAAGTAATTTCACAGAATTGTTTCTCATGATGCACTTTCCAAAATTTGACAAATGGTTCCAATCCACCGATCAAATTGGCTGCCAGAACTCTAGATGTGAAATGTCTATACGAAATTTTAGGGAGCGCAGTGGCTCAGTGGTAGAGTGCTTGACTCGAGACCGAAGGGCCGCGGGTTCGAGCCTCACCGGTGTCACTGCATTGTGGCCCTTGAGCAAGACACATTTATCCTAGCTTAGTACTGGTTCAACCCAGGAAGACCCGTCCCTGTTTAACTGAAAGATTGTTGATGGGACGTAAAGAATCAATTCAAACAAACAAACAAATCTAAACGAAATTTCTTACTGAATCACTAGTTAAAATTCAAAATAATTACATTTCTATTTAAGGGAGAAAAATCTTACATATGTGCCCGCTTGTTTGTAGTGAGATTTCCCTTGCTTATGGGAAAATGGATTTTCCAATACAGGTAGCTACAATATGATGGTATTGTTCATTATATGTTTTAAAGGGTCACAGGTAGACACTCCTTATTAATATGCACTTGAATCTCTCAAAATGGCATTTATCATAACAAGCAGTGCCAACCCTGGTGAAATGCAGATTACCAAACTGCCCTTTTAGGGGTTTCCAGGATACAAAGGTTTGTTTTTTTTTTATCTTATTATCAGACAAGTTCAATCATGTTATGCCCCTGTGGCCAAAAGTGGCCTGTCCAGTGGATCAAATGTTGAGGCTTATATAGGAAAACCATACACAATTGTCTTAAAGGACTGGGCCTGCTAGAACCTAATATACATAATTCAACACCGTTCCCAGACTCTCACATTTCAAGCCACACGTTTGTTTTGAATTACAAACTAAAGTGTCCTGAATCTTACAGAGTTATGTTTATATAGCAGAACTGGTTTGTTGACTTCGGAACTGAATGGAATTCTTTATGAATTCTGATCCTGTCTGCTGTTGTGAGAAAAATACCCTGGTCAAAATAAGAAACGCAAACCGCATATACACCCAGGTGAACCGCATGTATAGATCTCGGAGGGTGTTGGCTATCGGAGGTAAACAAAGAATTTTTGGGTTGGACATGGTCTGTATTGAGACGATTTTATTTCATTTAGAGTCGTTTTGAGGGATAAGAACAACTAATAGGTCGATAGTATACAGAATGATGATAACTCTGAAAACATTACATGTTTCGGAACTTAATCTGTTCGAGTTTAAATTGCATTTGAATTCGGAAATGCAGTAATTTGGACGAATATTTCGAATATTTCGAATTCATCAGTTAATATTCATATCTATTATTTTATTTTTACTTGATTCACAGCCACCGCTGGAATGTATAACCTCTCTTTGGAATGAATCAGTCAAATACAATTCAAAAATACATGTAAAACATTTATTTATTTGCAATTTCATGACGGTGGTATCATGTTTATGGGTAGCTTTCCGTTCGGAGGTATGTTGGGTAGCTGTCGGAGGGAAGGCATGCGCATGTTAACATTGATTACGGAGAAGGGCAAATTGATTATGCTCATTAAACAAGCTCTCGCATACGGAAACAAAACTGTAACACTCAAACACTTTCAAAAACAAGTGGCTCGATTGGCGGTGAACATATCAAAGGAGAAACAAGCTTAAATAAACCAATTTGTTAGAGTTGTTGTTCAACACTGAATGGGTGTTTTGTGCATTAGTTTGTTTTGTTTGTTTTAGCCTACCATATCTATTTAGCCCTTTGCATCACATTAAAGTAACAGTGCAGTAACATAACATGCCAAAACATTATACTAAGAAATGGACACATACCTTTTTGTGAAGGTGAAGGATCAAGTAGCAATGCAATTAGTATACCAGATGTTTAGACGAGCACCTGTACGGTCTAATCAGTCTTCACTAGATGCATAAATTTAACTCTCTCTCTCTCTCTCTCTCTCTACTCAATCTTCTCTACTCGCACTCCTTCTCTAATCTCTTTTTCTCTACTCTCTCTTCTCAACTCGCACTCCTCTACACTCTCTTTTCTATTCGCACTCTTCTCTACTCTCTCTTCTCTACTCGCACTCCTTCTCTACTCTTTCTTTCTCTACTCACACTCCTTCTCTACTCACACTTCTCCTCTACTCGCACTCCTTCTCTACTCTCTCCTCTCTACTCTCACCCTTTCTCTACTCTCTCTTCTCTACTCGCACTCCTTCTCTACTCGCACTCTTTTTCTACTCTCTCTTTCTTACATGCACTCCCACTACTCCCTCTTTTCTACTCGCACTCCTTCTCTACTCGCAATCCGTCTCTACTCTCTCTTTCTCTACTCTCTCTTCTCTACTCGCATTCCTTCTCTACTCTCTCTTCCTCTACTCGCACTCCTTCTCTACTCTCTCTTTCTCAATTCTCTCATCTTTATTCGCACTCCTCCTCTACTCTCTCTTCTCTACTCGCACTCCTTCTCTACTTTCTCTTCTCACTTCTTTACTCGCACTCCTTCTCTAATCTTTATTTCTCTACTCTCACTCCTTCTCTACTCTCTCTCTTTCTCTACTCGCCCGTCTTCTCTACTCCCTCTTCTCTACTCGCACTCCTTCTCTACTCTCACTTTATCTACTCGCACTCCTTCTCTACTCGCACTCCTTCTCTACTCGCACTCCTTCTCTACTCTCTCCACTCTACTCGCACCCCTTCTCTACTCTTTCTTTCTCTACTCACACTCCTTCTCTACTCGCACTTCTCTTCTACTCGCACTCCTTCTCTACTCTCTCCTCTCTACTCTTACCATTTCTCTCCTCTCTCTTCTCTACTCGTACTCCTTCTCTACTCGCACTCTTTCTCTACTCTCTCTTTTCTACATGCACTCCCACTACTCTCTCTTTTCTACTCGCACTCTTACTCTACTCGCAATCCGTCCCTACTCTCTCTTTCTCTACTCTCTCTTCTCTACTCGCACTCCTTCTCTACTCTCTCCTCTCTACTCTCACCCTTTCTCTCCTCTCTCTTCTCTACTCGTACTCCTTCTCTACTCGCACTCTTTCTCTACTCTCTCTTTTCTACATGCACTCCCACAACTCTCTCTTTTCTACTCGCACTCTTACTCTACTCGAAATCCGTCTCTACTCTCTCTTTATCTACTCTCTCTTCTCTACTCGCATTCCTTCTCTACTCTCTCTTCCTCTACTCGCACTCCTTCTCTACTCTCTCTTTCTCAACTCTATCATCTCTATTCGCACTCCTTCTCTACTCTCTCTTCTCTACTCGCACTCCTTCTCTACTTTCTCTTCTCACTTCTCTACTCACACTCCTTCTCTACTCTCTCTTTCTCTACTCGCCCGTCTTCTCTACTCCCTCTTCTCTACTTGCACTCCTTCTCTACTCGCACTCCTTCTCTACTCGCACTCCTTCTCTACTTTCTCTACGCTCTCTTCTCTACTCACACTCCTTCACTACTCTTTCTTTCTCTACTCGCACTCATTCTCTACTCTCTCTTTCTCTACTCGCACACATCTCTACTCTCTCTTCTCTAATCGCACTACTTCTCTAATTTTTCTTTCTCTACTCGCACTCCTCCTCTACTCTCTCTTTCTCTACTCTCTCTTCTCTACTCGCACTCTTCTCTACTCTCCTTCTCTACACTCTCTTCTCTACTCGCAATCCTTCTCTACTCCCTCTTCTCTACTCGCGCTCTTTCTCTACTCTCTCTTTCTCTACTCGCACTCCTTCTCTACTCTCTCTTTCTCTGCTCGTACTCCTTCTCTACCCCCTTTCTACTCTCTTTTCTCTACTCGCACTCCTTCTCTACTCTCTATTATCTACTCGCACTCCTTCTTAACTCGGACTCCTTCTCTACTCGCACTCCTTCTCTACTCTCTTTCTCTACTCGCACTCCTTCTCTACTCTTTCTTTCTCTACTAGCACTCCTTTTCAACTCTCTTTCTCTACTCGAAAACCTTCTCTACTCTCTCATCTCTTCTCGCTCTCCTTCTCTTGTCTGTCTTTCTCTACTCTCTCTTTTTTTACTCGCACTCCATCTCTACTCTCTCTTTCTCTACTCGCACTCCTTCTCTACTCCCTTTCTCTTCTCGCACTCTTTCTCTACTCTCTCTTCTCTACTCGCACTTCTTCTCTAGTCCCTCTTTCTCTACTTTCTCTTCTTGCTCGCACTCCTTCTCTACTCTCTCTTTCCTACTCTCTCTTTTTTACTCGCTTTCGTTCTCTACGTTTTCTTCTCTACTCGCATTCCTTCTCTACTATCTCTTTCTCTACTCTCTCTTCTCAACTCGCACTCCTTCTCTACTCGCACTCCTTCTATTGTCTCTCTTGTCTACTCGCACTCCTTCTCTACTCGCGCGCCTTCTCTACTCTTTCTTCTCTACTCCTACTCCTTCTCTACTCGCACTCCTTCTCTACTCGCACTCCTTCTCTACAAACACTCTCCTCTACTCGCACTCTTCTACTCGAACTCCTTCTCTACTCGCTCTCCTCTAATCGCACTCCATCTATTCCCACTCCCACTACTCACACCCCCTCAACTCGCACTCCGTATACTCGCACTCCCTCTACTCGCTCTTTCTCTACTATCTCTTCCTCTACTGGCTCTTTCTCTACTCTCTCTCTCTCTCTACTCGCACTACCTCTACTCGTTTTTCCTCTACTCTCCCTTTCTCTACTATCTCTTTCTCTGTCTCTCTCCCTGTCTCTCTCTCTGTCTCTCTGTCATTTGTCTGTCTCTGTCTGTCTGTCTGTCTGTCTGTCTGTCTGTCTGTCTCTCTCTCTCTCTCTCTCTCTCTCTCTCTCTCTCTCTCTCTCTCTCTCTCTCTCTCTCTCTCTCTCTCCAATGTATTTGGTAATTAACTTAAAATATCATGAGCAGTACGGGAATATAATGAAATGAGTGTTCGACTCCCATGTTCAGTCCTCCTCTGTCAAATTCCAAGTATGTCATCCGATGGCAAAGAACTGTAATAACGTGCTATTAGCAGGGAAACATTTTTATCATGGAATTTAGGGAGGAGTTCTCTGTATGCCTTAACAATGAGGCCCTCTCACGAGTTAGGGTGTATTTGTACAAGCCATTTTATTCTAGGGAGAGGGAAAATGCCAAATTGAGGGGAACAAGATTGTCAGAGAACAAGGAAATAAATAAAACATGAAATATGGAAACAAGTCAATATTTAAGAAGAACAAGGGAACAGATACTTCCTGGGAGAGCCTCTATTATAGATAATAGAACAAACATCACAACTATAAAACTACTAAACTTGATCTGTTTAAAATATATTGTACCCAAACTCTAAATGAGTAACAGCTAGTTCCAGTCCGATTGCCCATCTCTTTCTGAAAAGGACGTCACTCAGGTACAATTATTGAAAGAAAATTTAAAGCCGTACTGCAAATAGTTGCAGAAAGATCTAATTAAACATTCGATTTTACAGAAATGGGAAGCTACATGTATCTGCTTTTATAAGTACACATATATAACATGTTACAAATACATGCTGTTTTATGCATATAGAAATCGCTAGAAACAGTGTTTTTGATTGCCATTTGTCGCCAGTCGGGCGACAAATGACAATCGAAAAATCGGGCGACAAATGGCAATCGAAAACCCTGTTTCGAACGATTTTTGATCTACGTTCGTCGATAGTATTAACTTTTTCGATTGCCGGTTATCCGGTGCAATGGAAAACCCTATTTCGAACGATTTTTGATCTACGTTCGTCGATAGTATTAACTTTTTCGATTGCCGGTTATCCGGTGTGAAACTTTTAAAAATATCTTAAAGATATACAACTCATCTTTATTGCTTCTTACAGATTGACAAATGAGCCGCAACATGTGATTTCCAACAATGTGGCATTTTGACATGATTAGACTCAGACGAGCCTGTGTAGCCTTCTTTTAAGCTTAGAAACTCCAAATTATGTTCGTCCAGTAGCTTAATATTCATAAAATATTCAAGCGACAAGCAAAGGCTCTGATCAGTCTGCGCGTATGCGCAGGCTGGTCTGAGCCTTTGCTGGTCGCATATACCACATTGTTGGAAATCTCATGTCGCGGCTCAAATAATATTGCTTTAAAAGATGCCATCGTGGGGGCTTAGGCTGCTGTTACCGGAATATGAGGACCTGGGCCCGAAATTACACTGCCTCCTAAAGGTTAAGGAAGACTTACTGAGTTACTTACTTACTTAAGTATTGATTTATCAGGATGCGAAATATAACGTTTAAAACTGATTTAAATCAAAATAGTTTCTTTTTTTTTCTCTATATCACAATGATATCTTTGACCACAAGTACTGCATCTATCCAGGCAATTTATTTAGCATGTTGAAATATCAATACTTAACTTAAGTCTTCCTTAACTTTAAGGAGGCTTTGTAATTCCGGGCCCTGTTCTACTATGTAAAGTTTAAAAACGTTAAAAGATAAAATAACAGAACGGATTACCACCGAAACTGCAATATCTTCAATATTTTACGGGTATTTGTTATATGGATTATTTTGTCCACCTATACAAATATGCAGTGAAAATCCAGATAAGCTAACGTGTATACTAATACTTTTAAGAACGAAGTGACAACAGACCAAAAAGGTAAATTGCTTTTAAATACGTGTGGTATTTTATTTTACTGTCGCAATGGCGAAAAGAGTACAGTTATAAAACGTATGCAAACTGTACAGGGTTCATTATTACGTTGTTTTTTTTAAATCTTATTCTTAACATCCAAGTAAACAATTTTTCAGTTATGTCGGCGCATTCAACTATGAATAAGATGCGCGGATCCAGAGAGGGGTGGCAGAGGGTCCTGGCCCCCTCCCTGGAAAGTCGGAAACCTTTGGGGCTCTTTAGCAATACTGGTCCAGATCCCCTGGAAAAGTAAAAGCTACTAAGCCAGCATTCCATATTGGGTAATTATCGCCCCGCCAGCGTTTTGCTGTTGGGCTGATGATGGTCCGCTTTTAGTGGTATTTTGATTCTTACTCCATTCATCTAAAAGAAATGTGTCTGTTGAGTTAGACTTCCTCTGACAAAACATTCTGGATCCGCGCATGATTAATTGATGATAACAACATCACATTAGCTTGCCCATTCGGGAACATTTGGTATTTTTGTATAAGTATGTGCATTTTCTCACTAAAATTTTACAAAATCGAAGAAAGCGTATCAGTGCAAAGCTAGATGTCGTTACAAGAAATGGGCACACCCTATGTCACATATGAAAATAAATAAATAAAGAGGGTGGGCGGGGCGCAGCAATGTGAACCTGCATTTTGTAACCCTGTTGGCGCATTTTGCTAATACACTGCGTTGCCAAGTAAGAAAACGGGTATAGATCTGGCACTTGTTCTTATCTTCCTTCAGGGACCATCCCTTCGCCACCTCCACCCCAGCAACCTCGCTATCATATTCCCTTCCTAATTCAAGCAGACTGATTTCACCTTAAATGTATCAGTGTAGAATTAAAACACGTTTTCCTGACCGACTAGACCAGGGTTCATACAGACAAGATTGTGTAAAATTCAAGGACTTTTCAAGGACTCCTAAAAGGCTTTTCTACTGTCTTCAAGGACTGAAAACTTAAGAAAAATACTGATTTACACGTTAAAATTCTACGCCGGAGTCCATTACTAAAGATATTAGTTTAAGAAAATTAGAATAAAATTAAGGTGTCTTTATTTGGTGCAGCATATGCTGCACCAAATAAAGGCACCACAATTTGATACTATATTAGGTCTCCAAAACACTGTTGAATCCTCCTGTAATTGATAAAATTCAAGGACTTTTCAAGGTCTTTGAGTGTTTTTCAAGTACTTTTCAAGGCAAATTTAATTTTCAAGGATTTTTCAAGACACTCCTGTATATTCAAGTACTTTTCAAGCCTGTGCGAAGCCTGTAGACAAAACATGCATGCCCCTGACTGAAGATGAGCGCTTTTCACAACACTTAACAGCTGCAAAACCTCTCAATTTGTCTTCTGAATTTCGTTCCCTGGTAGTCTTCCATTTGTAGCATTTTTTGTAACTTGGCAAGCTTAAACTATATCAGATTCAGGCACTAAGTGTGTGGCAGTATGTATCAATCTCCGAAATCAAAACCACTGTCACTCCGATAGCAAGCATGTCAGCCGTCAAGTAACCTCTGCACATTTTGCTAACCATCAAAATGATATGACCTTAAGCAATTTTCAAGTATTGATATTTAAATAGCATTTTGGGGACATGGCTCTTTTATATCATGCAGGAGAATGATATAGAATTGTGGCGGCACATGCAATTTGTGTCAAAGGTTGGTGTAAATCCAGCTATGATCAAAAGAATAGCCTTTTTTCATTGAAAATATTGCAATTGCCATTTGAAAAGTCGCCCTGGGTACTACGGACATATATCAAAAGCATTTAACACATTCCGAGTCCTTATCATTCAATAAAGAAGCAACCTGTTTGCTGCTTTCGTCTCCAAGAAACTCTCTATAAGAAATAAAAATGGATAAATACAGACCCTGTCCATCCATATTCTGTTTGTTTACCTCCGGTAGCCAACACCCTCCGAGATCTACACATGCGGTTTACCTGGGTGATATAAATTTGGCCAAAATTGGTGCCATTCCATACCGTCAAGAAACTATACAGCAAAACAATATAGAAAAAAAAAACATAGAATGCCGCTTTGCGGCTCATAAACACTAATCTTAGTGATTATGGGCTGAAGACTAATTAAACTGTAATGTTTTTCTATTTTTTTTTTTAATTCGTCACCATTTATATGCAAGTTACATCTTTTCCATTTATGAACTTAAAGGTATTATTGTGACCCTTTTACAATATTTATCACTTTGTAACACAACATAAAATGCATGACAATTTCTCAATACTTCAACATAAAACAAAACTGCAAGGGCTCCAGGTCATGTATTCAAATCAAGCCCTTTAAATTTGTAAGTACACTGCTATCAATTGTATACATTTTTTACTTGTATTTTTAAAGTTTTTATTAATATTGATATTAAACAAATTAGTTAATTCTTATATCTTCCCACTAGGTAAAACTGCTATGCATAGACTTAAATTAAGTTTATTGTTTGCTACTCTAGGGCAATTAGCAGCTAAGATATTGGTAATTTTGTAGGTATACCCCATTCATTTTTCGGCGATTTTTCTCTTTATTCTAATGTTTATATTAGTTTTCATGAATATGTAAATGCGACAACTGGCAAATATTACCATTGAGATAAAGGGCTGTATCATAGCAATAAGTTGGCACCTTGTTTGCTACGTAAGGGCTATAAGCTGCTGAGATATGAGTAATTTTGTAGGTATATCCGCCTCATTTTCAAATATTATTCTCAAAATGCTCATGCTTTCATCAATATTCATGAATATTATAATATGACCATTTTAAAATTTGATGATTTGTTAAACATACTATTGTCTTAGCATTAGTTTAAAACCAATTTTGGAACTCTAGGGCGCTTAGCAATTGAGATATTATTAGATTTGTAAGTACACCCCCTTGATTTTTCCGCAATTTTTCATGTGTTTCTTCTGTTTTAATTAAGATTCATAATTATTTATGTTAACTATTTTTCAAAACTGAACTTAAGGTAAAAGTATTGTGTCTAAGCATTGACTTGGCACCAAGTTTGATACACTAGGACGCATAGCTGCTGAGATATTGGTAATTTTATACATACACCCCTTAATTTTTCTGAGATTTTATCTCTCATTTCTAAAGTTTTCATTAATATTCATGAATATGGATATGAGATAATTTGCATATCTAACTACCAAATTAAACTGCTATGTCCAGGGATTAGTTTGGTACCATGTTTAGTTATCTAGGATGAGATGTTGTTAAGATATGAGTATTTTTTGTACGTATACCCCCAATCTTTACAGTCAGCATAATGGGTTACCATGGAAAACATGAAATTTCAAAAACCCAAATAACGTTTATTTTTGAGAACAATATTTTTTTACATTTAAGTGGTCCTATTGGACAAATTTATGCCCATAATAAAATGTCTGATGTGTTCAATTTAGGTCTGATTACCCCCATTGCATACTATAGTTTACCCATGCTTTTTTCCATCATTTTAAGATTTCATTAATATTCATGAATATGCAAATAAGATAATTTTCATATAGGACCATGAGATAATTTTCATATAGGACCACTGGATGAAAGAAATTATCAAATTGAATCACTGAGGATATAAAAACTGGCAACAATGGTGGTTTGATGATGTTTTTGTGCTGAAATATGTTCATTTATGTTTTTTTTATGATTTTACTTCATTTTTGTAGGTTTTCATTGATATTCATAAATATGCAAATTAGATGATTTACAAATCTAACCACAAGAAGAAAGACGTGTCTAAGCTTTAATTTGACACCAATTTTAGTGCTCTTAGATAAGTGGAACCCTAGATATGATCGAATATGTAGGCCTACCCCCCAATCCCGAGAATCATATAAGCGGTTGCCATGGAAACCATGCATTTTCACGTAGCCCATACCTAATTTCTTGTGAGGTGAACTTCATTTCACATTCTGAGGGTCCCACTGAACAATTTGGCATGAATTTAAAAGGCCTTAGGAGTGCAGGATAGATCGTACCTTAACCCCTCCCCTAGGCTTATAGTTTTTACGTGATTTTCCCTCATTTTTTTAAGTTTTCATGCATTTTCATGAATATTCAAATGAGATAATATTCATATAGGACAACTGGATGATTGGACCTGTCCAATTGTAACATTGATTATATTAAAACATGCAACAATGACAATATTGGGATGAACCCAGCCTATTTATATTTGTAATGATTTTCTCTTATTTTTTAGCGTTTTTATTAATATTCATGAATATGCAAATTATGCAAATAAGGTACGTTGCATATTTGACCATGGAATGAAAGGCCTATGTCTTAGCTTTATTTTAGTACACATTTTAGTACTCTATGACTTAAAGCAGCTGAGATATTATTGATCTTGTTCGTATACCCCCATTCGTGAAACACATTTTTAATGTTTTCATAAATATTTATGAATATGCAAATTAGATAATTTCCGTATGCAACAAGGGGATAATAGGCATAAGTCTAAGCTTTAATTTGGTATTAAGTTTAGTAGTCTAGGATCAGTAACAGCTGAGATATGAGTAATTTTATAGGCAGACCCCCCTTCTCAAATTCGCTATGGGTTGGCATAGAAACCATGCAATTTCACATAGCCCAAACCAAAATGTTTTTGAGGACACCTTCGTTTTCTATCCAGGGGGTCCCAATGAACAATTTGGCACCCATGAAAAATTGTCCTGGGGGGGGGGTGCAAGGTAACCTAAATTGGATGCCGGGGTAATAGTATCGTCTATAAAATTTTGAAAATGTTTTGCGAAGTTTATGATACCGATAGCCTTGTTTAAGAAGTTTCTGAGTTAATAATTTATTGCGAGTGTTGAAGTCAGCAACATAGCTAGATGCTCCAGCAAAACGAATGAGTTGAGAGATATAGACTCCATAGGATGTAGAACGAGGAACATCACCATCTAAAAATGGGAAACTGACAATTTCAAAATCAAAGTCGTCACGTTTATCATAAATTTTGGTAGAAACAATATCATTAGAAATTGACAAATGCAAGTCTAAAAATGCCACTTTGGTATCAGAGGCATTGGCTTTATTCAGTTGGAGCTCTGAAGGGTATATTTAAAGCCGATATCAAATGCAAGTCTAAAAATGCCGCTTCGGTATCAGAGGCATTGGCTTTATTCAGTTGGAGCTCTGAAGGGTATATTTAAAGCCAATATCATACCCTCTCCCATTGATAGACGATATTTTATCCCTCCTTGGTAAAGCCAAATATTTTACATCCCTGGATCTCAAGAGTGGGTATTGGCAAGTACTTATGGATAAAAGGGATAAGGAAAAGACAGCGTTTGCCTGTCATAGAGGCTTGTACGAGTTCAATGTTATGCCATTTGGTTTGACATCGGCACCTGCAGTGTTCCAGGAACTGATGTCTATTGTTCTGCAAGGCTTAAATAGTTTTGCAACAGCATATTTAGATGATATTTTGATCTACTCATCTTCTCTGGATGAACATCTTGATCATATACAAATTGTATTTGATCGATTGAGACAGCATGGTTTAAAATTAAAATTAATAAAAATGTCAGTTCTGACAAGCAGAGACAAATTATTTGGGTTTTATTATCAATAAAAATGGCATTTAACCTGATGATACAAAAGTAGAAGCAATTAAAACTTTGCCTGTACCAACTTGCGTAAGAGAAGTTTGTAGCTTCATTGGCATGTGTAGTTACTACAGACGGTTCATTCCAAACTTCTCTGAAATTGCAGAGCCCATCATTAACTTAACCAGGAAGTATGCAAAATTTCATTGGACAAAGCAGTGTCAAGAAGCTTTTCAATTTTTTAAGGATAGCCTTAAGGTTGTTCCTTTGCTTGCTTATCCTGCTCCAAACAAGCCATATGTATTATACACTGATGCAAGTCAATCCTGTATTGGTACTTGTTTGACACAATCATCAGATGATGGAGTGTTGCCCATCCCCAATGTGCAGAATGAAAAGCCCATCTATTTCCTCTCACACAAGTTGAGTGATACCCAAACTCGCTGGTCCACAATTGAAAAGGAAGCCTATGCAATCCATTATGCCTTGCAAAAATTAGACCACTATTTACACAACGCGAAGTTAACCATTAAAACTGACCACAAGCCATTAAAGTACATACTTGAGTCACCAATGCAAAACAAGAAGATCCAACTCTTGGCTCTGGGGCTATCAGGGTACAACTGTAAGGTTGAGTACATCGAGGGGGTACAGATCACCTGTGCAGATTTACTGTCAAGAACCACACAAGGATCAAAAGACAATCCTACTAATCATACTTATGAGCCAGATGTGCCTGATAAAGCCTTTGAAATTAATGTTATCAATTCTAATGAATTAAACCCTAAAGATTATGCCAGCTGATCTGTCACCGAGACTGAGGGTTTGACTGTTCCAAAGGAGAAAATTATCCAATTAGACATGGTAATAGAGCAGGACAAAGATGAAAAATTAAAACAATTAATTCAGCAACTAAGAAATGGAGAAGCTTCAAAACCTATATCTCAAAAATATATGGTTGTAAATGACATTCTGTATTATCTTTCCAATCCTGATAGGGAGCCAACACTACGTCTCTATGTGCCTGACCACCTTCAAAAAAAAGAGTGATATTACAATATCATGACCACATTGGTCACATGGGTATTGATAAAACATATGATGTTATAAGGAAAATATTTTTGGCCAAATCTCTATCAACAACTTTACAGCTTTATTTCTAAATGCATTACATGTCAACAAAGAGCTATGAAAACTGTTAAACCCGCAACCCAAAAGACAGATATCCCCATATCCATTTGCCAAAATAGGGCTTGATTTATCCGGGCCATACCTGGAGACCTTATCTGGAAACAAATATATCATAAGCTTTGTTGATATTTACAGCGGATGGCCAGAGGCCTTTGCTGTCCCTGATAAGAGTGCTGAAAATGTTGCACCTTTAATCATAGAAGAAATATTTCCCAGATATGGCGTCCCACTTCAAATTGTTACAGATAATGGTTCTGAAAATGCAAACAGAATAGTAAGGGAAGCGATGCAAGCATTATATATTGACCATGTTTTCACCTCATTTTATAATCCAAAAGGAAATGCAAAAGTTGAGCGATTCCATAGAACTCTGCATGATGTCCATGCAAAAAGATTGAATGGTTGTTACGATGTATAATATAAGGAACAACAGAATCAGTGATGGTTGCATATACGCACAAATACGCAAAGGTTTAGGTATGCACCTGGTCACCTATACAAACCGTGATATGGTACCTTTTCTACTAATAGTCCAATAAAAGGGTGGTTTGTCTGAGATGGAATTCATTGTGTCTTTATTTAGTAACGCTTGCACGATTTCATTACTTTTCTTGAAGATCTTGGAGATCTTGTGCACTTTTCACTATATAAAGGATGGAATTTCCCATTCTTATTAGGGGACATTATAAAGATACCATAGAAAGGTACGATATAGAGACGCTATTCATTATTATAGAAAGGTACGTGAAGTTGAATATATTTGACTGTGTTGAAATTGTACATGACAGGGCTATGGCGATTTGTGTTATTGCATTGAATCGCGATGTCTCTGGCATGTCACATTGTATTAAAATAATAAGTCACTCGTTCTCTATTTTGTCGTCTGTTGAATTGGCAAGCATTCCGTGTACGAGTTCTATAGTGTGTTATCAATAACGTCCCATTTTTCGGCCAAAATAGCGATTGTTACGCACTTTCGTATTAATCTACGCACATGCGTAGTGCCTGAAAATCTGGTGGGACCATTCTTGCGGCTATAGTAAATCTGTCCGGATGGACTCGACGGGTTAGTTCGGCCAAAGGTAGTCACAAGCCATGTCGGATCTGCACATAAAACTATAATGGTATGCTGGAAGATTTACTGGGGACCGATCGGTGAATAAGCAATTTTAGCAGCTAGATTTTAAGTTGTTGTGATTGATATGGCATTGTTGGAAAGACGATTTAACTGCCAGTGATAGTCGACTTTCTGTAGCGACCTGTATGTGTCACATCGAGTTATATCTGACGCATATAAGAATAAGGGTTAGGTGCATACACTGCAACACACTTACATAAATAAGGTGATAGCTGACATGTATGTTTAGAGATTAGGTAGGTGTTTGTTCCACCAAAATACTTGTAAAATATTGTACGTTTTTACACGCATAAAACAGCAGAATGTAATCTCTCAATATTGATGTATATATGTTTGATGAGGGGTCATAGTTAGCTGTTTACAACTGATACGTTATACAAGTACGAAATTAGCGCGTGGGCAGGGTGATGTCCAACATAAACGTCCAAACGTTACGTCGGCACCACGCTGTTCAGCGTTTTCCTGGAATTTTAAGAGAATAGGGTATCAGTATTTGTAAACCTTGAAACTATCTAGATTACGTGACCTGAAAGGGAAAAAAGGCCACGGGTTCTTGATGTTTTGGTAGCGATAGCGTCTCAAACCAGGGTGACGTTACGACAGCATACTGAAATTTTTGTAACGTATGGGTTTGTTCGTTTGGCATAGGAGGTATTGTTTAGCGCTGACATAGGCCTGTCACTAAAAATGCTTAAACCGGTTTAAGCCCTCCAGTAAAATATTTTACTGACCGTTCCAAGGCGGTACTTCTTTTGTGGATCTTTTATGTTTTTGTTCTGTCTTGTGTTTGCTATGTTTTGTGCACGTCTGTTTATATGTGCTTTGTGGTCACCTGCTGGGAAAGGGCTGACCTCTTGGCTCTCGTTTGTGGTGTCTTCTGTGAGTTTGTCACTTTCCCATTGGTATCCTGGGTCAGGTGTGGTACTTGATTGTATCGATTCCTGATCTTTGCACCATTACTTTCTCTATTACTTATTTTTAAGTGTGAATATTTAGAAGAGCCGATCCATCCTAACCGCATGGGTGCCGTTAGCCATACACCCACGGGTGAGGGCCAATCGCGCGCTTATAGGGTTAGGCTGTAATTTTAAAAAAATAAGACCACTGAAATTATTTTTATTTTTGTAAACTTGAAACGAACAACTCCATTATTGACGCAACAGAGTGATTCTGAGATTCTAAAAGTAGATTGTTTTTTGCAGAAACGTCTCTGATTTGTGTCCCCTCCTACATTGGAGGCCGAATGTTGGTGAGCCACAAGATTTAGCACCTGAGGGCACTTACTAGCTGTCCCCTCAGGCCACGAACAGCGTGGAATCTGGTCCCAATAGTCGCGACCAGCTACGTAGACCAGATCGAGTTGTTAGCCAACCTGCTGGAATTGTGATAAATAAACCTGACATCCCAATATGGGGAGACGATCAGGAACCGTCGTATAAGAAGATCCACTTTTAATAAACTTGACGTCTCCATATAAAAAGACGATCAAAGCACCTTATAAGCAATCCTATATGAATCATTTGACGTTCCGATACGAAGGATCGATCACAGCCCTAATATCTTAGAACCGATTGACTGGAAGTCCACAACGTGTGGCCAAGAAGATATATTGTTCGCGAAACCCGTTTAATAACCAAGAGTACTTAACAACACGATACTTAAGTACCAAAGGGCCCAATTTTTTTTCTTAGAGCTTAGATTGTATGTGAATCATATTCTTTACGTCTCTTATTTCTGACTGGTTGACGTACATCTAGAGCAGGACACTCTGAGATTGATTCTAATTGAAATGATCTTAGAGTGGCAACTTGCCCTAGTATAGGATGGTCAACTAGCCAGAAATAATAGCGTAGGTGGCGTTGTTGTATTATTAATGTGTTGTCGATGTTTTTTTAGTACATAAAGTACTGAAAAGTTTTTACTAGTTGTGTGCATTATTTTTCCCTGGTAGCATCATCATCGCATTAAGGAATTTTCCTATAAGATTTTCCCTCTTCCTTCCTGATTGGCTTAATGTCGTAACAATGATAATCTCACCACTTGGGATCTACATTTAAATCAAGCCTTCGCAGCAGTCAGGTTCCATATCAATGAGAGTTCAAAACATTCCCCATTCTTTCTGGTATACAATACAGATGTCATTTTACCCATTGATAATCTATTAAAACCAAGGCGTAAGTACCAAGGGGAGGATATGCATCAAATTGCCCTACAGCGTCAACACAAAACATTTACTTTGGTACACAGGTACATGGAGCAAGCTAAGAAAGTTCAAGCAAAATACAATGATCAAAACAGTAAATATATTCAGTTTGAAGTAGGGGATCCTGTTTACTATAAGAACCACAGACGCAAAAACAAATTAGATAGTAAATGGAAACCATTCTTTCGTATTATTGAACGAAAATCTCCATTAACATATGTCATAAGAAACCAGTTGGATGGAACCACTATTAAGGTCCATGTTCAACATCTACGTAAGGCGCAGGTGGAAAAGTGGCACACTCCTCCTCTAAACAGAAACAAACAATTACGATCACAAGCATTTGTTGTTCCACCTGAAGAAAGTGACACTGATAGTGGGGCATCCGATCATTCAGCCATGAAAAATCCTGAGGATAGGCAAATAAAATTTTGCATGAAAGAACGGCCCAACTCTGATAATGAAGATGACATTCCCTTAATGGAACTTGCAAAAAGATTAAGGGCTAACAGGGACAATGCAATTGAGCATACACTAGATGGAGACACATCAGTCACTCCTGAGTCTGAAATTGAAAAGTCAGACATTAGGGATCCCTCAGACACCTCAGAATCTTATGCCAGTTCAGATTTTTCATCAGATAACAATCCATCAAATGACTCAGAGATGGAAGTCTTAGAGAATAAAAAGGATGCTACAAGGCATCAACACAGTTACAGACACCAAACCTTGGGGTAAAAGAATGAAATCATTAAAAACAAAAAGAGAGGCATCAAATAACAAATTAAGGACTTTACTTAAAGCTATTGTTGGCATAATTTAAGGCTTCAGTTATGCACTGTAAATTAATTCTAGATGTTACATGTAAATATGGTAATAATTTAGAATAATTGTAGAGTATAATGGTACTAAAATAAATTATGCATTGTTACAGGTTCTAATCAAGCGGCATGAATCTGATTGTCCTGTCACTACTTGCTGACATTTGTCAGGCTGTGCTCATCCATGAAAATGTTGTATTTTATAAAACAAATGACATCACTACCACGCGAGCAAGATGGATGGTCACCATGGTGATCGATCTGAACCCATTTGAATTATATATCAACAAAATACATAGGGATATTCAAAATGCTGCTGGGGTTGCTAGGGCCATTGTTGAATATTATGAGGCCCAAAAGAAGCAAGGTTTTTTGAATACTTTTACGAGTTAAAACAAGGAAATTGATAATTTAAATCAAACACATTTAAGCATTATTTCCCCATTCACCGACTATAAGTCCTTACATCCTAGAGTAACCAAAAGTTTGCTACCCATAGTGGGCAAGGCCTTAAGCTTTCTCTTTGGCGTAATCAGTGAGGGTGATTTGGACCAAATTAAGGAGTCTGTGAAGAAATTGGCTGATAGTCAGCAAACAATTATTCATGTTGTAGAAAAAGCAATATCTGTATTGGACGTTTCTCGTGTGCAAATTACGGAAAACAGACGGGCAATTACAGGTCTGATTGTGGCTTTACAGCAAATTGATGGCAAACTTTCAAAACTCACAGCAGCAATAGAAAAACAGGTAAAAGAACTTGAACACTTTATATAAATGTACTTACAGCTAGATTTAATTATTGATGAGGTTAAACAAATGACACAAAGAGCAATGTTTTTTTCTAGAAAATTTAAGACTTCAACTAAATCTTCTCAGTTTAGGACATTTATCACCATCTATCATATCCCCTACTAATCTAAGAGCCTTGCTACTTGATATACAAGCGAGGTTACCTAGCACATTGAAGCTTCCAAATGACCCACAGAAAGATTTGTGGTATTTTTATAAATTTTTGACATGCACAACTGTTTTGGATGTTGATAAAATCTTAATTGTCATATCACTTCCCTTGTTAGATTTAAATGGTGAATTCGAAATCTATAAAGCTATATCAATTCCACTACCATTGCAAATAGCCTCTACAGGGAACTCAGAGCTGTCCAATATGGTAGCCACTTATGACCTGGAAACTCTAATTTCATGATCAATATGCAGCGAACATCCTATGCTCTATTGTCACCAGAAGAGACACAAAGATGTAATGATCATTTAGTTAATTTCTGTGCTTTGGAAACTGCCATCTTTCCCATTAACCTATCAAAGCTTTGTGTGATCGCTCTGTTTACATAAAACAAAGAAAACATTGGCCAGTTTTGTCGAAAAACAGTCAGATTGGATACACTACTCCCAACTGCTGTACATTTGTTTCATAATTTTTGGGTGATAGCTGGAAAGAAAGAAATCCGATTTTCAACTGTCTGTCATGGTTTAAATACTAACCAAAAGACTATAATTGTAAAGCCACCATTAGGGGTCATTCAACTAGAAACATCATGTTTTGCTTCTAGTGACTTCCTCACCTTAGCCCCATTATATATGGAAGGTCAGTCGGATCTTACACTGAACAGCCAATGATCTGCTGGTTTTCAAAACTACCGCAAATATTGGTATTTGGCAACCTTTCCTTACTGCATTGCCAAATTTGACTAATTTCTCCTTGCCAAAAGAACTTAAAACTACTCCCAAAATACCTATGGGTCAACTGATTACTAAATTAAAAAACTTAAAACCAGTAAGCATTAACAACCGGTTCCCTGCCTGGGGCTATGTTCTGATTGGGTTCAGCCTGTCCATAATAATAGGGGTAGGACTATTTTTTTTATTGTAAAAAGAGTAGCAGCATCCGCAATTCGGCCTAATGCAGTAGTAGACAGGATCACTCAAGGATTACACCTGACCAATGCAAGTACAAACCAGTGACGACTGCGAGGGTTTCTGGCACACCAGAGGGCCATGGTTACGTCTGCGGAACAGTTGCTTCTGCGCCCTTGCTACGTGGAACAGTGGAAACAGACAATATGATTCACAAGTTATACCCAACGTTAAATATCACGACGACGCAGAGCGACATGTGAATCACTGACTATGCTTCCTGAGAAAAGTGTAAATACCATTGATACCAGGTGATGGGACTATGTTCAACTTTGATTAACATGCACATGTACATATGGGTAATGGGACTATCTACGAACGTATATGTCTATGTAATTTTGTCTACATGGAATGGGGCTACTATGACATTAGCTAGAAAGTAAATGTGTCAACGAGAAGAGTCCCCATTAAAATGATAAATTCAGCAGATGTCATCCAGCTTCCATTGTTTGGAATTATACTTTGATCACCTTGATGCTGAGTTCACTATGTATTGAACATTACATGTAAAGTATTATTCAACGTCACGATGAGCCTAGCAGAACACTCCTAGATGATAACCAATGGAAGTCAACTATAATGATCAAAGTTTCTGTCGACTGTTAATTGATAAGATAATCTTCATTGGGATGCCGACTTTCAATCGAGACCATGACTGGGTACACAGACCAAGAGATGTTGAAGATTAACGCTGAAAAGTTTGTGGTGAACATTGGTAGACAAGAAATAAAAAAAAACACAACAAAAATTAGAAAATGAAATATGCATGCTCAATCTTTGGCAAGAGTAATTTATTTTCCAAAAATTCACCTAATTACTAAAACTTCATGACTAGCATTTTTTTAGGAACCAAAGAGTTGGTTACAAAAAAAAATGCATGCTGGACCTGAAGTGAGAAAATGCATATTTCAGTGATTGTGACTGATATCAAATAAACTTATTCAACTTATTGAAAATGACAGTTGAACTTTTACGCTATAGGTGGAAGGAAAATTATATAGTAGGGATGTGATATGCATATCTGGTATTTTTTTTCGAGCCAATATAATTATTTGTAAGTTCAGCGACTAGCATAGTTTTGTGGCCTTGCAAAGTCTGGTTGCTAAAAAACTTGTATGCTGGATGGGAACTGCAGAAATGCATATTGCAGTCCTGTACTAATTTTATTAATTCAAACTGATCCACCATATTGTGCGTGCGATGTGAACAAGGGTAAAAGCCACAGAATAGAACTTTTATAGTATCAATTTAGTCGTCATTTTTAAGTCTTGAAGGCGATTGATGCAGGTCACAAAATTAGTTTGTTGTTAAAGAAGAAATGTACTTCATTGTTAAATAGGAAACGGGAATTCTCAAGACACAAATCATTATTTAGTGATTGCTCTGGCCAACACTAAACTATGATATGGCGTATTAGAAATATGAAATGCATCAATCGTCTTGTTTTATAAGGTTTATTTGAAACATGTGTTTTATTGTAATATTCATATTAATGTGGGAGGCAAATGATGCATACTGGTAAATCAGCGCATTGTAGGCCAGATACATATAAACTTCTAAAATTGACAAATCATTATTTAGTGATCGCAATGGTGAATACTAAACTATGAAGTGACAGTTAGAAGCATGAAATGCATCATTTGTCATGCGGTTGCGTTGTATATTTAAAGTGTATTATTTTGAGGGAATGTTCTTATAATTTTATATTTTTTTTTTCTGTACGATATTGCTTTAAGATGCCGAAGGCAAAGGATGCATATTAGTTAATTCAGCTTACTGCTTACAGATACATATACACTTCTAAAATTGACAAATCATTATTTAGTGATCGCAATGGCGAATACTAAACTATGAAGTGACAGTAAGAAGCATGAAATGCAACATTTGTCATGTGGTTGTGTTGAAAATTTAAAGTGTATTCTTTTGAGGGAATGTTCATATAATTTAAGGAGTCAAAGGCAAATGATGCATATTAGTAATTCAAAACATTGCTTACAGATACATGTTAACTGCTCAAACTTGTCAAATCATTATTTAGCGATTGCAACAGCGAATGCTAAACTATGATATGCTAAATGAGATAGATAAATGCATCATTCGTCACATGTCCGAAATTTTCAATCTTAAAGTATTTCAATTGTACTATGTGGGGACAATATGCATATAAGTTTATAATTATTTCATTTTTGGGGAAGATATGGAGACTATTTATAGGCATATTGGTCATTAATTACCATCTGTTTGAATTGTACATAAAACTACAGAATTGTGGGGTAATAATCCATATCAGTGAAAATCGCCCATAGGACTAAAAAAAACAACATATATTGCAGGCACGTGTCATTAAATACGATATAAAAAATTATGTCTCTAAGACGGTCTTTTATTCTAAAATATCGTCTGGAAAAAAAGGAGTAATGAAAGAAAGTAAGCCATAGGGGAGCCAAAACAGGAGAAAAGGGACTCCATCAACATGATTCATACCTAAAAAATGCATTACCCACGTGAACCGCACGTGAACTAATATTCGTTTTAAAAAGAAAATGCTATCAACACGTATTCAGATAACTCGAGAATCTATTCTGTTGATCAGCATTAAAATTACAAGGTAGAAGGTTATATAGTTTAAACATGTCTTATATTTTTAGAAAGGGAATTTGGCATATGCACAGGCTGTTAAAGATTAATAAATTAGTTGGAACCTTATGGACATCATATATGACAGATGAACTCTGCATGGTCAAACATGTGTACTGGACAGTACAAATGAAAACGCCCTTTCGTTTTAAAGTATTTAAACTCGTTTAATTATGGGAAACAGGGGAGGAATCCTTTTCTCTGCTTGTAAGAAAGTTTCAAATCAAATAATAGTTCTTTATGGTTGATATTAAATCAACGTTAAATCAACGGCATCTTGATCTTGGCCAAAATTTTCAGTTACATGTAGGGTTGTGCTATTTAAGGGCCTTTTCTTCCAATTAAAACCATTATGACAGGGTAAAATAATGAGGGGAGGATGGTTTTTGCTGTTCATCTAATTATACAACAGTACAACACGCAAATGCATGGTTGGAACATGTGTGTTGTACAGTACAAATGAAAACGCCCTTTCGTTTTAAAGCATCCAAACTCTTATAATTACGGAAAACAGGGGAGACATCCTTTTTTTTTAAGAAAGTTCCAAATCGAATAATAGTTCTTTATGGTTGATATTTAATCAACGGCGTGAAGGACAGGGCCAATATTTTTATGTATATGTAGGGGTATGCGATTCAAGAGTCTGTTCTCTCTTGTAAATTCATTATGACAAGGCAATTAATATTGCAGGGAATAGCTTTTGCTGTTAAATTAAAGGATTCCAAAAATTTCCCTTTCGTAGCACCTTATTAGGAAAGCCATATTATGAAATGTAAAGGTTCTATTCTTGGCACGCATGTCACATAGGCGATGTATGGTCAGATGAAATATTTTTGTGTTAACTAAGATTCCCTAGGTTGCTGCAGAGGGCTTATCAGGACAATAGCTAAGTAGGGTATGAACTTTTGTTTTTCGCCTGGCATGTTAGAGACAGAAATATATGACCTGATGTATGATGAATTACACTGATATGGATTACCCAAGATTTTCTGACAGGTTAGGGTATAAATACCAGATAGGTGAATAGCAGCTTCAGACTCGAATTGTCTTGTAACGATAGAGTATAAACATACAAGAACCTGGTTGCCTTGACTGTTATATTGCAAATAAAATAGTGTTATTTTATTTGACTTGTTCTTAGTGAATTGTGTTTCACCCATTCATGGACAATAGTAAATGAAACAAATCGAACATGTCCAAATTTGGTAGCCAAAATACAAGTGTTCATGTCAAATAAAACCCAAAACTCAAATTTGTCATTACTTTGAAAATAGGGATCGTATAAAAATATGATTGACTTTATGGCAATAGTACAGGTCAACTTCGCTATCTCAAAGTCCAAGGGAATGGCGAAAATACTTCGAGTTAATCGAAGTTCGACATAAGCAAAATGTGACGTCACCCCAATATGATGTACATGTTCAATTACTCCAAGGCATACTTTTGCAGTACATGTGTAGTCAAACTGTTCCTACTAAAACCGTATTGAAATGAAGACAAAAGAAGTTCATTTTAGTTTTTTCATTTCCACTTTAATAACGTTGTGGACAGCCATAACGCGGGATAAACAATATTGTGGAAACATTGATTTTTTAAATAGGGAAATTGTGAAAACAACTTTAATTATTGAAACATCCGACTTTTTTTTCAAGAGAATAAACAAACATAAAAAACAAACCGTAAACACTGTCGAAAATATCTCATCAAAGGACACCAATAAACAACATTACCGCTTATTTTTCTGATCACGCCCAGGTTGTTATGCATTGTCAAGGTCAATCGATGCAATTATTTATACACATACAGCTGTTCAATGAACAATGGCTGCCTCCACGCTATAACTAATTTGCGATTACCCGCAACAATGGATTATACTGGACTGAATTATAGGCTATTGTTCGATGTCTGAAGGTTAATTACTTTGTTTTACATTCATATTGTTTAATTGTTTGACCAACACAAAATTTACTTCGCCACAAGTAGTGGTAAAGAAACGGAAACTAATTTTCGGGAATGAAAATCCCCTTTGATATAGCCGAGATTTCGTGATAACCAAGTTCGACATAAACATGTTTGAAATTCAAAGCAATATAGTTGAAATGCTCGGGAATCGATGATCACTTCGATGTACGCCGTGTATTCGAGATAAGCAAGTTTGACATGGCGAGGTTGACCTGTATATATAAAGCTTTGTGATTTTCCAAGATGCCTGCATCCTTCCCCTCATTACACCCCACCCACTCTGGATCCGGGCATGCAAGTTTAGCTATATTATACTGTACAGAAAGAGAATAAAGAAGACTTTGATCCGTCTGGGAAAATGTGCAGGCTTACGTGCGCCTTTGTTAACATTCAAATTAGCCAGGCTTTCTAGCCACGATGCCCGTATTTAAGCTTCAAATTAAAGTGAATATAGCCTCGAAATCCCACTAAGTCCGTAAGCGCAGTCGTTAGCGCGTCTGATGCAGATCCAGTGGTCGCGAGTTCGATCCCGGCCTGGTCCAATACTTTCGTGGAGATTGATCATTAAATAATGTCTACGTTCATTCTCCTCCAAAAATGGTTATTGTCAGTAACAAACGAACGTATATGCATGAAGTGCTGGTTAACCGCTTAGTCAAGTTCGCCCAGGAAAAAGTGTTTTAAGTGTCTCGACATGACCGTATGCGTTGGCTGAGACATAAAGAACCAAACAAATCCACCACGTCATTATAGTGATTATTTCAACTACGCTGTTAAATTGCTGTTGCAGTTATACACATGTACATGTTTGCTGAGTTGCTCAGCCTGTTAGCTTGTAAGAAATTTGGGTCAGCGTAATTCACAGGATTGAGGTAGGTACATTAAGAATATACCTAAACCAATGGTCGTATCGTTATTTTTTGCAATTGATAAACATTAATATATAATATTATACTTCATACTTTATCACACTGATTTTGAAATTTAGTTTACTCAAGGTTTACTTTAGAATAATCACATAGGCCTATTGCAGCGTGTGTTTGTTGAAGTTCATTTGGACCCTTTATAGTCGTAAGTATTAGTTATGTTACATGTTTACATTAAACACAGTAAAAAAGATATCGAAGTCTAAAATAGTTCCTCTGGATTCTGTAAGTTTTACCAATTCTAAATGGATCCATGCTTTGTTTTTACCAAAAAAGAAAATCGATCTGTCTTCCAATCCTGCAAAAATGATATTTTTTCTATCTTATATAATGTGTCAGGTAATATACTCTAAACCTGAAGGCCAAATGAAAAACAAGTAGCCCAATGGGCAACGATCGCTCACCATTGAGCCAACATATTTTTTTGGAGACACCGTGAATTTACGGCAGGTAACTCTGAACTTAAAAAAGTGACCAGGAATCAATTCAAGAACATAAGATATTATGCAAGTTCTAGTTATCTGCAATTATTAAAAAGATCTGAATAAAAATTGCAGAGGAAACCTGGTGAAAGTATAGTTTTCAGCTGCTTAAGGGCAGCTAACTCCGTAGCCTGACCAAAATTCAAACTCATCCATACTTTTATGTATGTCCTGGTAACCTACAATGATGAAGAAAATCAAATGAAAAATGAAGGTGCTAGAGGGGTTACAACATCATACAGCTATATTTATACGCTCAAGGGCAGCCGAATGTAGCTGGTGGTTGGGTGTGGCCGAAAATCAAACTCATTCAAACTTTTATCGGTGTCCTTGTTACCTGCAAGAATGAGGAAGATCAATTCAAAAATGAAGGTGCTACGGTGGTCACAACAGATCCCCATTGTAAGTCTATGCAGATTTTTTTATGGTGCTCAAGGGAAGTTAACTCCACAGTCTGAGGTTGCTTCTTCTTTAAATTCAAACTCATCCAAGCTTTTATGGTTGCCCTTGTTACCTGCAAGAATGAAAAAGATCCAATCAAAAATGAAGGCGCTAGAGTGGTCACAACAATGTTACATCAAGATGCTCAAGCGCAGCTAACTCCATAATAGGTGATTGGATTTTGACGAAATTCAAACTCATCCGAGATTTTATAGTTATGATCAAAAGGAACAGATAAGCCGCTTTTTGGGGTATTTAAGCAATTAAATTTGTGAAATAAGCAATTGTTTTTAAATGATGGGGTAACAAAAAAGCACTAAATGTTGGAAAAAAGCAACAAAAAAAAAATAAACTGAACGAAATATGAATATATCCCTTGGTAGCACACTTAGTGTGGTAGCCAGTTCAAGCCTTTCTTTTGTTGTGATGTTACTAAGTCTTCTTTGGTACATTGAGCAAGTCATTTGTCAGTTACTGGCTAAAGTATTTGCTCAAAGTACTTAAAGTCACTTTGATCTGTGTGTTTCTTCCATAACTAAGATTATTATTTAAATTATTAACTATTATAGCAAGATTATTAGGTACTTTAATATAACTTATAATAAATAAGCAATTTCAAAAATCTAAGTGGGGTGAAAAATATTTTTTAAAAATTGTTTTTGGAAAATGCAATTCATAAAAATATTGTGGGGTAGATACCCAATTGAACTGAACACTTATCTGGACCTCTGAATGATCTATTCAAAGTTGAATGGTCACAACATTTCCCCCATTACAAGTATTACAATGATCTGAATAAAAATTGCAGAGGAAACCTGGTGAAAGTATAGTTTTCAGCTGCTCAAGGGCAGCTAACCCCGTAGTCTGATGGAAATTTAAATTCATCCATACTTTTATGTATGTCCGGGTAACCTACAAGGATGAAGAAGATCCAATCAAAAATGAAGGCACTAGAGTGATCACAACATTATCCATCAATTTTTAAGATGCTCAAGGGAAACTAACTCCATAATAGGAGATGGGACCTTGACGAAATTTAAACTCATTCAAGCTTTTATAATTGTCAGTCTTATCTGCAAGAATGAAGATGATCAATTTAAAATTGAAAGCACTAGAGTGGTCACAACAGATCTCCCATTATAAGTCTATGGGGATTTTTCCAGACGCTCAAGGGCAGCTAACTCCACAGTCCAAGGTCTGATCTGACCAAATTTCGAACCCACCTGATATTTTATGGTTGTCCTTGTTACCTGCAAGAAAGAAGAAGATCCAATCACAAATTATCGCGCTAGAGTGGTCACAACATTATTCATTGATTTTCCAGACGCTCAAGGGCAGCTAACTCCGAAGTCAGTGATGGAATCTTGCCAAAATTCAAACTCATCCAAGCTTTTATGGTTGGTCTTGTTACTTGCAAGAATGAAGAAATCCATCCAAAAATGAAGTCACTAGAGTGGTCACAATATTTCTCCCATTATAAGCTTTTCCAGACACCCAATGGCAGCTAACTCATAAGTCCCTGGTCCGATTTTGCCGAATTTCGAACCATCCAAGATGTTATGATTGTCCTCGTTACCTGCAAGAATGAAGAGGAACCAATCAAAAATGAAGGAGCTAGAGTGATCACAAGGTTTCCCCATCAAAACCCTATGGGGGCTATCTGATGCCATGGAAACCAGAGTTCTGATCCGATCTGGTCCAAAACCTAATTCAGCTAATCCCCACCCCAATGATGCTCCAGATGAAATTTTATTACGATCGGCCAGCTTGTCTCAGAGATATTCATGTTTTAAAGTTTGGACGCACTGACGTACGCCCGGACGGACGGACGCCGGCTCGAGTCCCATTCTATAAGCTCATACCGAGCCTTCAGCTCTGGTGAGTTCAAAAATGATACAGGAAGAGCCACTTAACATAGTAAAACATGAAGGTCTGCTGTAAAATGTAGCAAGATTGTAAGTGGATGTTCACTTACATCAGGCCTCGAGGTTATAAAACTTGAGTTCATTCTCAGACTCAAAATAAAGCATAATGATTGGCTGCTTGCGGACACGTGTCCGTAATCAGCCAATCATTGCGCTTTATTTTGAGTCTGAGAATGTACTCAAGCTTTATAACCTTGAGGCCAGGTCTGAGAAATTCCCAGATACTTAAGGCAGAATCAGCTAAGATATGTCTCAATATTAGCTATTTGTAAATATGTATAGTGACAACCACAACTCTAGCACACGTTTAATTTAGTTGCCTTTGTTTCCAGTATGGAGTTCTTAGTCAATATTGAGCATTTCTAAAATCATTTTTTTTATAAAATACTAATTAAAACATTTAAAGAGATTTAGCAAATCAAACAGCTGCTTTATCAAAATTTTGATTAAAGAATTTTAGATGTTAACGCATATCTACAACGTAACAACGTATAGCGCAAATCAAATAATGTAGGTATTAAACATCCCAATGTTTAATTAAGATTGCTCCTTATAAAACAGCTATCTTACTAGTCATTTTAAAACATGGGTTTAAACAATGTGAATGATATTAAATTCCCTTAATGTAAAAATGTAACCGTACCATTTCTCGTATTCTAAGTAACTCGTATTGTTGATATGTTTATTCTATATTTTTAGCTCACCAGAGCCGAAGGCTCAGGGTGAGCTTATAGTATGGGACTCGAGCCGGCGTCCGTCCATCCACACTTTCAAACATGAATATCTCTGAAACCAGCTGGCCAATCATAATCAAATTTCATCAGGAGCATCATTGGGGTAGGGGATTGACTGCATTAGGTTTTGGGTAAGATCAGATCAGAACTCTGGTTTCCATGGCAACAGATAGCTCTCATAGGGTTATAACGGGGAAAATCTTGTGACCACTCTAGCTCCTTCATTTTTGATTTGTTCTTCTTAATTCTTGCAGGTAACAAGGACAACCATAAAATCTCGAATGGGTTTCAAATTCGGCAGGATCCGACCAGGGACTTATGAGTTAGCTGCCCTTGAGCGTCTGGAAAAATCCCCATAGACTTATAATGGGAGAAGTGTTGTGACCACTCTAGTACCTTCACTTTTGGATGGATCTTCTTCACCCTTGCAGATAACAAGACCAACCATGAAAGCTCGGATGAGTTTGAATTTCAGCAAGATTCCGTCACTGACTTCGGAAGCGTCAGAAAAATTAATGAATAATGTTGTGACCACTCTAGCTCCTTCATTTTTGATTGGATCTTCTTCATTCTTGCAGGCAACAAGTTAACCAATAATATCTCGGATGGGTTCGAAATTCAGCAGGATCCGACCAGGAATTTCTGAGTTACCTGCCCTTGAGCGTTTGGAAAAATCCCCATATACTTATAGTGGGAGAAATGTTATGACCACTCTAGTGCTTTCAATTTGAATGGATCTTCCTCATTCTTACATACAATAAGGACAATTATTAAAGTTTGGATGAGTTTGAATTTCGGCAAGATTCTATTACTGACTTTAGAGTTAGCTGCCCTTGAGCGTCAGAAAAATTAATGAATAATGTTCAGGGCTCGAAAAATCCACTCGTCTGCTCGTATTTACGAGTGCCTCAGGCTGTAGGGCAAGTGAAATTTTGGATGATTTCCAGTGTTAATTAATATTTTATCTATATATGTCAATAATTTTTGTGATGCAGGGCAAGTGCCTATTTTGAGATATTTCAAGGCCTGATGTTGTGACCACTATAGCCAATTGTCTGCTGGTAGATGATTCATATGAAATATCAAGGTCTATTTTCTCCCTGAAATCCAAGCAATACATCACAAAAGTCTACAGTGCAATTTTTCATGATCGGCGTTCTGAGCGTTAAGATCAAAGCGGTCTTTTCAAGCTCCAGATAAAAAGTTTTTGACACTGACTGACTGTTGCATAATTATTTATAGAAACTAGTAACTCTTTGCATGCTGGATAAATTTGCAGTTTTGTCAATATAAAGACTATTTTAGGACCATCACGAGACAGCTACAGATGTTGGTTGGGTCTGATCTGGGTTCAATCTGTTTGCAAGGATTATTGGAGGCAAGCTTTTTGTGTCATGTTCGGGACAAACTGATCTGTTAATAAAATTGTATGCAAGGGTAAATAGCGCCAGCAGACAAAGTTAAAACGACAAATCTATTTGCGGACAATTAAGAGATTATGTCACGGAGACAGTTCGAAATGTCTGTCTTAATATTATAAAGAATGATGAAGCTTTTGTATATGTGATATCCCCAAAATAGAGCACTGCATGACGTAGGCTTTGCTTTCCTGCCATGTCATCCCGACAGTTCGAAGTGTCGCGGTTAATAACTTTACACAGTAGGCGGGGAGAGAACAATCCAATCTACATCTAGCACGTGACTGAATCATTTTTATTGACATATCGCTTGACATCGTCGCTCAAACTCAATGTCCATGGTCGAATTCCAACAGCAGTAAGAACTGGTTAGTTGGTACAATACGCATTATATATTTATACTGAAAATTGCGCAATTCAATATTGTTCGTTGACTTAAAAAACAGTAAGGTAAATATTTTTTCCATTGAAGCGTTTCATCTGAAAATTGTTCATTCCACTTGATCTCTGCCTTACTTACAACACCTTGACTGTATCTTATAAAATTATTGTAAACAAATTAATTGACATGTGTTTGATTTCATATTTGCTTAAGTAAGTTCAATTCCATATGAACATTTTGGATTCCATGTCTAAATTTATATTTCCAGTCTTTCTGAATACTGTTTATAAGACTCATATAATATATCAAAAAGACTCATATTATCTCAAAAACTCGGTAGCTGGTAGATTGAACTTCTCTTGCAATTTATAAAAGGAGTGGTGTCTTTGGTTTTGTTGGTCATAAATATTTTTTATGTGCTTAATACGTAACTGAAGCCATTCTTTTAGTCAGGAAAAAAAATCAGACAGGCATTTTGTGAAGAAAAGGGTTTGACGTCTTGAGTATGGGTAATTTGGTATGCTGAATCCGAAAACCAATGTTGGCAAGCTGAGAAATGACGTCTTAATGACCTAATTTGCATATATTCAAAATGGCCGCCAAAAATCATAGAATTTGACATATTACTGAAATATTTTTATTTTCTGACAATGTTTCTTATCCAAAATCATTAGTATTATGTCCTAAGATTGTTTTACTGTTAGAGTACATGGTTTTTTTTGCAGCAATTTACGTAATTATTCCAGGATAGTACCGTATTCATGGTAATAAATGTCAGTTTAGTCTATAAAATCATATATAAATTTGCCTTATTCAGTATCCTGCTATTTAAATGTTAGTTTAATTCATAGCACGATTTTGGACTGTTTACAAGCTTTTCAAGTAGTAAATGAGAAAGAAGCTTTGATAATCAACAAGTTGTCTTGTTTTAAAATAATTATGTCATAACGTCCATGCCCAAATATATGGTGTTTTTTGTATCCATAAAAGTAACAGCATGCACATTCCTTAGTACCTTAGGGTCTAATTAGACCAACCTTGCACCATCAGGAAAACTTCTAATTTGTGTCAAATTGTTTTGTGAGACCACCAAAATGGGGAAAAAATATTGCCCTAAAGTATAAACCCATATGAGCTATGGGGAATTGCATGGTTTCCATGGCAACGCATAATGCGCTTCTAAAGAATGGCGATGTCCCTACAAAAGTACTCATATCTCAGCAGCAACTCATCCGAAACTTTTAAACATGGTACCAACTGAATGTTAAAACATAAGACTTTCATACGCTGTTAAGATATGCAAATTATCAAATTTGCATAATTTGCATATTCATGAATATTAATGAAAACATAAGAAATAAGAGAAAAATTGTAAAACAATTAAGGGGGTGTACATGCAAATTTATCTACATCTCAGCTGATTACTATCCTATACTACCAGCCTTGGTACCAATTAATGCCAATGCATAGCATGCTTACTTTATGGTCCTATACGTAAATTACCTAAAAATTGTATTCATTAATATTAATTAAATATAAGAAATGAGAAAAAAAAATAGAGAACAATTAATAGAATGTACATACAAAATTACTTATATCTCAGCTGCTATTTATCCTAGATTTCATACTCACTTCCTTTCTAAGCTTGTTCCTAAATTAAAGCCCAGAAGATGTTCCATTATAGTGTTGTTTGATACCCACACTCATTCAATTTGTTTATTAATGAGTAATTTTTGAAGATTCGTTTTCAATTTGTCTTTAGTTTTCTATAGTTTTCATCAATATTCATGATCATGTTTGTTAAATGATTATATATCTGACCATAGGTATAAGATAATATGTCTCAGCCTTAATTTAATACTAAGATTAATTGCCTAGAAAAAATAAAAGATGAGATAGGAGTAATTTTAGAAGTAGACCCCCACTAACTGTTCTACGTTTTCTCTCTCATTTCTAATGTTTACATTAATATTAATAAATTAAAAAAAATGGATATTTTCACATAATGACTATTGAGTAAAGTAAAATGTCTAAGCTTTAAGTTGGTACCAAGTGTGGTAGTCTAGGAATATTAGCAGCTACGATATGAGTAATTTTGTAAGTACACCCCCTTAATTTTATTACCATTTTTCTCTCATTTCTAACATTTAAATTAATATTCAAGAACATAATCATTAAATGATTTGCATATCCGATCATGGCATTAAATGTGTCATGTCTTAGCATTTATTTGGTAGCAAGCTTGTTAGTCTAGGACAATTAGCAGATGAGATGTATATTATTTTGTAGATATTCCCATTTTAATTTTTCTGCATTTTTTCTTTCTTTGTTTAATATTTCATTAATTTTCACAAATTTGTAAATTAGATTTATATATCAGACTATTGTGTTAAATTACTATGACTCAACTTCCATTTGGTACCAATTTTGGAAGTCTAGAATAGTTAGCAGCTGACATATGGGTTATGTTGTACGTACACCCCATTAATTTTCTACCATTTTTCTCTTATTTCTAATGTTTTCATTAATGCTTATGAATATGCAAATTAGATAATTTGTATATCATACTATTGGGTTAAAGTGCTAAATCTCAACTTTCATTTGGTACCTATTTTGGAAATCTAGAATAGTTAGCAGCTGGCACAGGGTTATGTTGTATGTACACCCCTTTAAATTTTCTAACATTTTTCTCTTATTTCTAATGTTTTCATTTATATTCATGAATATGCAAATTAGATAATTTGTATATCATACTATTGGGATAAAGTGTTATGTCTCAACTTTTATTTGGTAACAAGTTTGGTAGTCTAGAATAGTTAGCAGCTGACATTTAGGTAATGTTGTACGTACCCCCCCCCCCTTATTTTTTCAACCAGTTTTCTCTTATTTCTCATGTTTTCATAAATATTCATGAATATTCAAATTAGATCATTTGCATATCGTACCATTGGGTAAAAGTACTTTGCCTAGGCTTTGATTTTGCACCCATTTTGATAGTCTATGATAACCAGCAACTGACATATGGGTAATGTGTATAGATACACCCCCTTATTATTTCTACGAATTTTCTTTTATTTCTATTTTTTTTATTAATACTCGTGAAATTGCAAAAACGAAAATTTGCATATCAGCACATTGAATAAAAAACTATGCCTGGGCTTTAATTTGGTACGTTCCAAGTTTGGTAGTCTAGGATGAGTTGCTGCTTAGATACCAAACATTTTGTAGGTACACCCACTTTCTTTAGAATCATATTGTGGATTTTCATATTATGGGGGGGTAAATTGTTCTAGGCAAGTCTCCCTGAACCTGTTTTTCTTTGCTTTTTAGCGACCATTCTGTTTTGCTAGTAACTGACAACTTGCTTTTTTTGAATTGGTGGAAGAGAGAAAAAATCCACGAAAGAATGTGTGGCAAGCAAGTGTCAATCTTGGGTCTGCTTGCAATTGACCCAGCTACAGTTCCCGATGGGTTGGCATGGACACCATGCAATTTTATGTAATCCAAACAGGTTAATTTTCGGAGACAATATCTCCGTGGCATTTAGTGGTCTCTCTGAACAATTTTTCGCATCCATGAGTAATTGTCCTTGGGTGCACGGTAAGTCTTATAAGCCCCTTCCCCCTCCCGAGGTGTGTGTGTGGGGGGATAGTTATTCCATGATTATACCTCAATTTTTAGTTTCATTAATATTCATGAATATGCAAATGAGATAATTTTATATATGACTATTGGATGAAAGGAATTGTCAAATTGTACCACTGATGATATAATAACATGCACCAAGGACAGTTTGGGGCAGAATTCAGTTTATATTTGCTTTTTTTATAATTTTCCCTTATTTTCTGCAATTTTCATCAGTATTGATGAATATGCAAATTAGATAATTAATCTGCCTATCAGACCATTCCATCGGATGAAAGTACTATTCCTAAGCTTTAATTTGCTAGCAAGTTTAATAGTGTATGTAGGGAGAGTTGCTGATGAGATACGAGTCATTTTGTAGGCACATGCCCACTTTCTTTAAAATCGCATTAACCCCCTCCTCTAGCTGAAACTTACAGAATTAAGTTTAAATCGCCACATTTTCCTGCAAACAATAGTGATATAATTGCGATGTATTTTTTTAAAGTTCTCATTTTAATGAAATGATTACTTACACATTTGGGCCAGATAATATACACGGACTATCATGAAAAAACCTGAACTAAGTCGGAAGCAAGATTTATTGCTCAAGTTGTCCCCCTTGAGTACCTCTCATCACATATTAATTCTAATTGCATAAATTGATGTTAGTGAAGACCCCCAATCACGAGAAGATGTTTTGGATTGAGTTGTACCAGTTTGGCATCCTTATTACGTTACTCTACAGATATTTATTGAGTTTTCTTCTATTTGGCGGCCATCTTGGAAATATGCAAATTAGATAGTGAAGACGCCATTTTTCAGCTTGCCAACATTGGTTTTTGGATTCAGCGTACCAAAATACCCCTAATAGGCATTTCAAAACCTTTTCTTCACAAAATGCCTGTACCTTCTTAAATAAGCGTCTTTTTCTGATTTTTTTCCTGACTATTTGTAGAAAATCGTGTTTTCGCCGACGCGAATGTTGGAATTGTTCCAAATGATTTCATTGTGATAATTTGATATAACTGTTTTGTTGGCAAGTTTTGACCATGATAGTAGTAAATCTCTGAGAAAAGGTTTTTTATTGAAATGTTTAATAATGTCCGCTTCTCTGAAATTGCATTCAAATAAAATGTTACCACCAAATTGTTTAAAGCATTTTCATATATATGTTTCAGTAGACTATTACTTTTCGTTTGTAATATGGGTTTTACCTAGCTATTATTTAGTGACATATGAATTTTTCTATATCAATCATTCTAAGTCCCCCTTTGTCACAATCAGGTATTAATGTTTCCCGCTTAATTTTATCTGGTTTGCCATCCCATATAAAACCATACATCAGTTTTTCTATACGTTTGATAGTTTCCTTTGGCGGATTTGGCAAGGATATTAAAGGATATGTGAGTTTTGGGAGTGCATATGATTTCATTACAACGATCTTGCCCATCAGTATCAGTTTTCTGTGACGCCATTGCATTAAACATTTTTCAAATTCTATAATTTTTGGATCTAAGTTTGACGATAACGAATTTTCCCTGTTTGTTTTAAAAAACATTCCTAGACAGCTTGCTTTTGAATCACGAATGTAGCAACATGGTAGCAAATAGTTTGCCCGCATCTCTCACCGACCATCCCCTGACCTTGGTGGTGGGGTCAATAGGTCATAATTCAACCTTTTTAGGATATGGTCAGGTTGCATATCAAAATAAAAGGAATCACAAATGCAGCAGCATGGGAGCAAATATTTTGCTCCCTCCCCCTTCCGTCCCTGGGGGTCAAAAGGTCAAAATTCAACTTTTCAAAACACAGTCATGTTGTATATAAAGTTATGCAGTAACATGGTAGCAAATATTTAGCTCGTTACCCCCCCCCCCCCCCCACCCACCCTGCTCCCCCCACCCTGCTCCCCCCACCCTGGGCCAGAAGGTTCAACTTTTTGAAAAACATGGTCATGTTGCATATCAATTAAAGGCAATAACAAATGCAGCAACATGGTAGCAAATGTTTTGTCTGACAACACCTACCCTAGCATCCCATACACACACACACTGGGGATAGGCTCAAAAGGTAAAAATTCATCTTTTTCTAACACATTGACCTTACACTTACCCCTAGCATCTGGGTCAGGTTGAAGTCAGATATTATCAGCTGCCTCAGTGATTCATTTACAATTTTGGACTTATCGGTCCAGGGACTCGCTGTTTCCAATATCAATGAGTCCCAACTGCAAACTTATGAGTCAAAAACACTATTTTTAATGACAAATCTGCAATATTATTGCATCCCAGGACTCCCTGGGACTCGCTGAAATAAAAACTTATGCGCAAAAGATGCAGGATGCGCTGGTAACAAAATCACTGCTGCCTTTGAGCATCTGAAAAATATAGTTTCACCAGGTTTCCTCTGCAGTTTTAATTCAGATCTTTTAGTGTGTGCAGATAATCAGAACTGGCAAAATATATTGAGTGTTTTAATTTATTTCTGACCACTGTTTCAAGTTCAGAGTAACCTGCCATTGAGCATCATAAATAATGATCTTTCCAAACATATGCTGGCCCCAGATGAGCGATCGTTTCCCATTTGGATACTTGTCTTCTTAACCAGTTGATGGATTTAACCAAATTGCATAGATACATCGTTTGGAAGAGGCGGAAGAGTTGATTAGCTTTTGGTAACCTTGACTTTGTTTTCAAGGTGGCAGCGGCACTTTGAAATGTTCATAATATGGTTTCCGTGGGATATCTTCCTTATCAGTGGATAGATTTTTGTGACCTTGGCCTAATTTCTTAGGTCACACCAGCTCTTTTAAATGTCCAAAATATGGTTTCTGTGCGTTATCTTCTAAACCAGTTGATGTTTTTTGACAAAACTTGCACAGAGGCATTGCTGGGTGTGGGGGGGGGGGGGGGGAGAATATATTAGAAATTGGTGGCTCTGACTTTTTTTAACGGTCATGATGGCACTTTGAAATGTCCAAAATATGGTTTCCTTGCTTAACGTCTGAACTAGTGGGTGGATTTTTACTAAACTTTCATAGATACATTCTTTGAATGTTGGAAAAGTTAATTATATTTTGAGTGACCTTATACTTTATGTGTTTAAAGTTGGGGGAAATGGTTTATTCTAATATGCAATTTATAAAGTCATTGTCTGCAATTTAATTGCTGTATAAAACGAAACATAAGTAGCACTAACGAGTGGAAACATATCTCACAGATGTCTTCATTTGATGTTCATGTCTAGGTCAAACACTCAAAGTTGAAATAAGTTCATTGATACTATTGGTTAATATCCTGTTAGTTAAGTATGTCATGTGGTTGATCTTTTGGTGTCTTTTGGTTATTCAATGATATTTTAAAATACCCACGAAGCTGTCATTCACCATATATGAGCAGCTGATTGTTTGAATGTACACCCAGTCTTTGGTCAGTTAATTAGAGGAAGTATGTCTAATGTATGCAGAAATAGCATAACAATATGTTTTATTTAATATAAAGGATCATTGACGGTTTGGGCCTTATACGCCTATTTTTCTGATTCCCATAACGCTGCTTTTGAGCTTCTAGTATGTCGCATGTAGTATTAGTGTAATAGGTGAATCTAATGGCAAGAGCCAGCTAGCAAAATATTTTCAAAATTTCTACGCATTTGAGAGTTATGGTGGTAAAAAGCGGAGGGGGTCTGAAATTTCATGAAAATAAAAAGTGCTTTCAAAAGTGATTTCTGCACGTTTTCTTGATTTATTTGGTAGGCATGGTGATATCTATTGAACACACTATATGCAGAGTATTAACGAATCACAATTATTGATGAAATTGTTTTAAAAACAAAATATGTTTTGTAATTATATGATTTTGGGGAGATAATTTAGAAGTTACCTATACATTTTTGACTACATATACCGTAAATAATACAAAACTGAAAGCTCAACAAAAGAAATAAATATTTTTGAAGGCATGAAAGTGTCCCATTTAGCATCGAAAGTAAAACTGATTCTAACTAGATCCTTTGAATATTACTTTTGCTTTGTTTAAAGGGCATAGCATGTTGAATGTATTTAAAGTGTCCGAATATTTATGGTATACATATGCATGTATATCCCTATATGAGACAATGTATTGAACACTAAAGTATTTACCTGTTTTAACTCTTTGCATGCCAGTGGATCATTTTGTTGTCTGTCAATAGCCTTTTGCAAACAGTTGAACCCAGATGAAGACCAACAGAATGTCACTCTTGATCTGGATCCAAACTGTTTGACACTCTGATGGTGGTTCTGGGTGGTTTATTTTTAAAAACTTAATTTTGAAGAAAGTCAGCAGACGAAAATAAAAACATGAACAATTCCCTAGCATGCAAATAGATAAGTACAGGACGTTTACAAAATAATGTGTCATTAAATAACAGTGAGATTTTTTCTTATAAAAAAAATGCATAAAACCTTGCTAATTCTACTTTTAATCTTAGTTCTTTATATTAAACTAGCACAGAATACAAAGCAATTTAGGAGGTTGGTTCTAGATACATGTAACTTCATTAATTTCTTATTTGGTAGAAAAGGCATTTAATGGGCTTAGGCCCTGGGTTATTGGGGTGCTGAACATCTCTCCCCCCCCCCCTTGTGCCAGCAAGCTACTTCCATACAATATGTAAAATATGGTAACACATATACATGCAAAAGCTTTTGCTGGCACTCGGGGGGAATGATATGTTAAAAAATGTTTTCCGATTTCTATATACCTTAATGTAAAACTGATTGTTCTACTAAAAATTTTACATCTTTGAAGCCTTTAATATCGAAAACAGATTTCACAGCCATAACGTACTCAGGTCAGGGTAGCTTCAAGGTGAAAAAAGGGAAGATTGACAAACTTTTATTTTTACTGAAAACCATAGGCATTTACCCATAGTAAGTGTCAATGATCCTTTATATGCTTTATCAATTGGTTTAATTTGTCTAACATGCTTGATGTTGAAAAATCCTTAAGATGGGAAACTCGCCTGTCCTTGCATATAATGAATCTGATTTACCAGGGGTTTACCTGTTGGATTTCTTTTGCTCCGGTATTCAGTTTTATTTACTGTTGAGTCCTTATCTTTGCTTTATCTCCTTGTTATATCTTGATTTATATGTTTTTGGAGATGATGCATTGATAAGTTAGGGGTCTTTCATGCAAACCAAATATCTATATGTCTTGATCTACATCTGAATTAAGGGTGAGTTTTGCGCCGTTAAACCGTGTTAAGCCCTCCAGTAAAATATTTTACTGACCGTTCCAAGGAGATACTTCTTTTGTGGATCTTTTTATGTTTTTTCTGTCTTGTGTTTGCTATGTCTTTGCGCGCGTCTGTTTATATGTGCTTTGTGGTCACCAGCTGGGAAAGGCCTGACCTCTTGGCTCTCGTTTGTGGTGTCTAACTGTGAGTTTGTCACTTGCCCATTGGTATCCTGGGTCAGGTGTGGTACTTGATTGTATCAATTGCTGATCTTTGCACCCTTACTTATTGTTAACCATAATTATCATTGTGCTGAAACGGTGAGTTGTAGCATATAAGGTTGATGTTTACATTACATTTATCCACTACATGTACAAACCAGTGCGATATACGAGATTAGTTCGCACTTGTAACTGGTAACATACCTCAAAATATTTTATCTTAATATGATATTATCCTTAAATAAAAATAAAACTGAAATCATTTCCTTTAATCCTCAAACAATGTTAGTATTAACAAATATCTACAAGGGTATGGATAGATATCAAGTATATGACATCTCCCTTTGAACAGCTTGTCTAAATTCAAAATGATATCACACAAATGTGTTTCACAAAGTCATCTACTAAAACAAGAACTATCTTTAAAAAAATATACGACGAAGTGACAGAATGAGTAACGTGATTTTTTTTAAAGAAATTGAGAAGAAAAAAATTGGGGATGTTATACTTTGTTATGTCATCGGTCAGCTGAGCTCAGTAAAACTTTTGGCTTAAGGAACCTATGTTATTCCAAAATATCTGTAGTGATGCTTCTAGAGTACAGGATTGCTGCAATCTCGCGAAAACTCGAGTCAGAACGAAAACAAATATGCCCTGCGCCCAAATGCTGCATATTTATACATGCCTGGTGCTTTAAATCTAAAACAGTAGTAGAATTTAGTTGACCGTAACCTAATATAAGTTTAAGGGATAAATAGAACAGAATACACAACCAACAACAGCCGGTATTATCTAATTGTATTATGGATCGACAGGTACGGTCATGCAATGACCTTAGCAAGATTACAAGTTTATAAAATGCAACTGAAGTAGAAAAAAGGAAGTCACATGATCTAATTGTTCAAATGAAATTGACAGTAGGAATGTTGTATAGTGTATAACGTCAGTATATTAGTTTAGTTGATCGTAGCCTACAAATATCAGCAATTATTTCCTACGGAAGAGGTATAGTATCATACATTATTTTATAAAACCATCGACGCAGATAACTCTTTACATTTCTCGCGTTTTAACCATCATTCTTTCAGCGTCAGCGTGAAAATCATATGAACTAATGAAAAAGTGTAAAAAACACATCCAAAAATAACATACTACTAAATCTTTGCGATAGATAAATAACCTTCTCATTGCATGTACTTTCTTCCATACATAGATCAAGTCAGCTTTTTAGGTCAACAATGAAATTTATTATAAGACTTCATCTAACAAGCATTTATATTGCCCAGTCTGTTTTGCTTCCCTGAACAAAATTGCCACCATAGCTGAAACTATAAAAAAGATAGTTAAACATCGTCTCCCCGAGCTACTGGCTGAACTACTGGCCCAAATTCTTAGTAATTTCACACAAATGTCCCTGCGACGACTTTAAGCATCTTCCTCTGGCCCAGATAATAGTTTAGTGTATGAGGTGAGTGAGAGGATCTAAACACCATTAAATGCTTGTCAGCATTATACCATTTCAAAGGCGTTGTGTTTGGCTGGCGGGCCAATAATGGCCAAACAGTATTGAAGGCTAAATTTGTGATGTGGAGCTTTGTGATTTTTCAGAGGACGCGGACCACCACTGTTAAAGAACTCTGTAGCTTTGTGGTACTCGGGGGGGGGGGGGGGATCTAATCTAGTGCATCCATGGCCCTCTTATGATACCCACAGACTTTATGCCAACTGGTATATAGTTTTCGTCTTTCCATTTGCCTGTTAGAATGATCATTCATTCATTGTTGGGAGGGGGTGCTGAATTAGTTTGTAGAATTAACAACTTAGTTCTTATAATTTTTCTGCGCAGTTTGTTAAAATAATTTCTCATTATAAACAGATGGTTGTAAAATGAATGCATACCATCATACTGCATGCTTGGTGGTCAACCTAATTACACTCGTGCAGCATTGATTTCTTCTTTAACTGCATGCGGGCGGGTGTTCGTGAGAAACCCTGACTTTGTTGCATGGAAACAACAAGGGGGCAGACCAGCCTGCACATCTGCACAGTCTGATCAGCGCCTTTGTAATTCGCTATAGGAAAGGAAAGTATCAAGGACAGATACTTTTTAATGTCTCCATTTTCTTGGTGGGCTTAATCATGATAAAGTCTCTGACTACGCCCCTGACAATGCCACAACATTCTAAGAATATTCTACATTGCAATACATCATTTTTTTCAGAAGCAGACTTTTGGATAACAGCTGTAAAAAAATGAAGAATTCATCACTCATAGCAGTAAAAAGGATCTGAATTTATCAGTCACCCCTAATATTAACTGAATTGTTTCAACATAACCTAATAAACGTTTCCTATCTCATGGCATGTTAGCTTTATCAGGTCATGATGACGTTGCACTTTTTGAATGACGTCGCCAATGACACTGAATCAATACAGAAATAAAAAATTACGTCATAATCGCTAGTTTGAAGAGTCTTCAACAATGGGTAAACTGATAAATAGAATACCAGGTTCGCGTCTTTTGATATCAAGTTTACCAGGCTCGGCTTTGAGAACGCATGTTGAATCGCTCGGCAAGCCTCGCGATGTCAACATGCGTTCTCAAAGCCTTGCCTGGTAAACTTGATATCAAAAGACACTCACCTAGTATTCTCTATATATAGTTTGTGTCATTGACATTTCACCAACATGACTGATCTACACAAACACTAGGAAGATCACATCTGCCATATTTGTAACGACACATTTCAGTTTGTATCTGGTCTAAATAGAGAATACTAGGTGAGTGTCTTTTGATATCAAGTTTACCAGGCAAGGCTTTGAGAACGCTTGTTGACATCGCGAGGCTTGCCGAGCGATTCAACATGCGTTCTCAAAGCCGAGCCTGGTAAACTTGATATCAAAAGACGCGAACCTGGTATTCTATTTATCAGTTTACCCATTGTTTCACTCTTCAAACTAGCGATTATGACGTAATTTTCGATTTTTGTGTTGATTCTGCGTCATTAGCGACGTCATTCAAAAAGTGCAACGTCATCATGACCTGATAAAGGCAACATGCCGTGAGATAGACAACGTTTATCAGGCAACGCGCAACAATACATTTGATATGAAAGGTAACTGATAAAACAACATATCATGACTCATGTTAAAATTATCGACCAAATAAATAATATTTCCGCAAAGGATAAGGAATTTTCAAATGATTTCAAAGGGGATTATTCACTAGAAGAAAGGGTGAAACAGACAAAGTATGATGTAAATGATAATGATAATAACGAAGCATCCCTTGAGACCTCTAAGAATCGCACAAGCAGTACTCCTAAAGGCAAACAGAACAACGGCTCTTTGGCTGCTCATTCATGCACGATTTGCTATAAAACGTTTACACAGAAAGACAGTTTATAATGGCACTTACTTACACATAGTAACATCAAATCATACATATGTGATATATGTAACTGCCATTTCAATCGAAAAGATAATTTAGAAAAACACATGCGTCATGTTCATCTGAGTAAAAGTGTGACACCTACCTCTATCATTAACGATCGTATGACTAATGAATATATATGTTCAGTGTGCAACAAGCAATTTAAATGGAAACACAGCTTGATTGAACATAAGATTATTCATACTGACAACAATCCAAATGTTTGTAAAATATGTGGAGCAAAATTTACAAGGTCTTCGAGCCTAAAAGAACATTCTCTTGTCCACACTGGAGAAAGGCCTCATATATGTCTCTTTTGTAATACAAAGTTTACCAGAGCAAGTCAGCTTAATGTACACATGAGACGAAGCCACCGTGACATAGCATTCTGTAATATTTGCAGTTTAAGGTTTGAAGATGTTAAATCCCTTTCACTTCATTTAAAGATTCACACAGAAGCAGAAAAGGACACCATTAAGATTGCACATAGTAAAAAAGAAGAGATAGGTTTATTTTCAAATATAGATAATTTTGATCAACATAATATAAATAACAGTAAGAACCCTACCTCCGTCATAAAGGATCTTAAGTCTAATGAATATATATGTTCATTGTGCAACAAGCAATTTAAATGGAAACACAGCTTGATTGAACATAAGATTATTCATAGTGACAACAATCCAAATGTTTGTAAAATATGTGGAGCAAAATTTACAAGATATTCGAGCCTAAAAGAACATTCTCTTGTCCACACTGGAGAAAGGCCTCATATATGTCTCTTTTGTAATACAAAGTTTACCAGAGCAAGTCAGCTTAATGTACACATGAGCAGAAGACACAGTGGCATATCTTTCTGTAATATTTGCGGTCTAAGGTTTGAAGATGTTAAATCTCTTTCACTTCATTTAAAGATTCATACAAAAGCAGAAAAGGACACCATTAAGATTGCACATAGTAAAAAAGAAGAGAAAGGTGTATTTTCAAGTACAGATAATTTTGATCAACGTAATATAAATAGCAGTAAGAAACCTACCTCCGTCATAAAGGATCTTAAGTCTAATGAATATATATGTTCAGTATGCAACAAACAGTTTAAGTCTGAAACCAGCTTGATTCAACATAAAATAATTCATAGTGCCAACAATCAATATGTATGTAATGTATGTGGGGCAAAATTTTTAAATTCTTCGCGGCTTAAAGAACATACCCTCTTCCACATAGGTTTCAGGTCTCATGTGTGTCTTTTTTGTAATTCAAAGTTTATCAGAGCAAGAGATCTTAATGCACATATGAGAAAACGACACAGTGACATAGTTTCCTGTAATTGTTGTGGTTTAAGATTTGAGGATGTTAAATCCCTTTCACTTCATTTAAAGATTCATACAAAAGCAGAAATTGACCTCATTAAGTTTTCTTATGCTAAATTCAAATATCACTCATGTAAAATATGTGGGAAAGAGCTAACATCTTTATTGCGGCTGAAAAAACATCTTCAAATCCACAGTGGTGAGAAAAAGTATACTTGTGAAATATGTGGGAAAACGGCAACTGCTTTGTGGAAACTTAAAGATCATATTTACAGCCATGGTGGTGAGAAAAGTTACACTTGCGAAATTTGTGGAAATCGTTACATGTACAAGCACGGTCTCCTAGAACACAAAAAGCTACATGAAACAAAAGACAGATGGAATTGTGACCACTGCAATAAAACCTATAGCTCCAGAAACAATATCCGAACACATATTCGTGTGACACATTTGGAAAAAGGGGGTACTCATACATACAATATCTGTCAAAAGATTTTTGATGCAAAAAGTTATTTATAAGCCCATATTCGCCTCCATACTAGAGTTTAAACTCATGAATATAAGATGTGTGGCAAAACATGTGCTGATGCAGGTAACTTAAAGAAGCATGTCTTTACACATTCAAATAAGCAACCATTTTCTTGTGAACACTGTGAACAACGTTTTAAAAGGCGAGAGAACCTAAAAACCCATATGTTGATACACTCTGGTGATAAACCTCATAAATGTGTGATTTGTGGACAGAAATTTAGACAGAAGGGTTGTGTCAAAATCCATATGAGAAATATTCATAATAAATAGTGGACTGTATGTAATGATGGGCAATTTTGAAGTACAGAGAGGTTGTTTCAAAATAAACATGGGAAATATAATAAATATTGAATACAGTTGGGGAGCGTTTAAGTACAGAGAGGTAGTGACAAAAAACACATGAGAAATATTTATGATAAATAGAGAAATTGGCTTTTGTGTACTGTTGGGGTGTGTTTAAGTACAGATAGTTTATGAGAAATATCTATAATGAAAAAAGTGAAGGTTTACTTGTACAATTGAAGGTGAGGTTAAAACCAGCCTGATTACTGCAGGCACTAGCTACAAAATTGAGATTTGGATTGGTTGCTATGTAGAAATGATACTTTCCAATAAGCAAATAACAGTGATGCTGAGTAGATTGTTTGAAGACGCAGGCTGTTCTTTGCATCTGTTGTTCGCTAACCCCCAATGACAGGTTTTCTGGCACCATGGCCCATACAGTGACCTTGATACTCTTATCTTCAAATGACCATTCGGTTTAACGTTAAATCTGAAATTTATATGTTTCATTTTTTATCACGCATAGCCAGGGTGGGTAGTTACGTGATTTTTGTTTGGATTCACTGCACTTCTTTTCCACAATGGTGTTTAAAGTGAATGTAAGTAGAGATTTCTCTGTGTTTTTATCTTTACCCAGAAAGTTATACACCATTTTCCAGCCCTCATTTTACCGGATCTATCAATGCCAGGATATCTTCGTAAGCTTCTTACCTTAAGTACATACTCTTTCACAAAGTTATTAGTGGCTAAGATCGAGCCTGAATTTTAGAGATAAACTGCACGGACGACAGTTAGTTTCTTTATGATAGAGTCTGTACTCACAGTAAAAAGGTTTAAGAGGATATTATGGTTGTGTTTGATCAGGAAAAATGTTGGCTGGATAATAGTGTATAACTTTTTGGGTAAAGATTAGAAAACAATTTCACAGAACTGTATCTCATAATACTTCTACCAAAATTACACATATGGCTTGGCTCCACCTTACAATGCAAGGATTCAGGTGAGCGATCAGAGCCCTAGGATCCTCTTTTTTAAAATATATGCATTTTCTTGGTAAAAGCTCAAACATTTCCAAATACTCTAATTTATAAGTACACATGAGCTGAGTACTCAAGGTGAGCTATTGTTATCAATCTTCGTCTGTTGTGCCTTAGCCGTCAATAAACTTTTTCTTTAACTATATCTCCTGAATCACTTGTCCAAATTTATTTACTTCACAAGAATATTTCCTATGATGCATTCTTCCTAAATTGCATAAATGGTTCTGCTCTACTGAACAGGAGGGCTGCAAAATTTCCAGATAAGAAATCTTTTAAACGACATCTACTCCTAAACCACAGGTTCAAATTCAAAATAATTTCACAGAACTGTTCCTCATAACGGCATCTACCAAAATTGCATAAGTGGTTCAGCTGCGCTGAACAAAAGGGCTACCAGAGCTCTAAATAAGAAATCTCTTTAAGCAGCATTTCCTGATCCACTGGTCCAAATTCAAAATACTTTCACAGAATTGTTGCTCGTGATACCTTCTACCAAAATTGCACAAGTAGTTCCATTCTACAGAACAAAGGAGCTACCAGATCTCTAGATGAGAAATATTGTTAGATAACATTTCCTCCTGAACCACTGGTCCAAATTCAAAGTAATTTCACAGAATTGTTTCTCATGATGCACTTTCCAAAATTTGACAAATGGTTCCAATCCACCGATCAAATTGGCTGCCAGAACTCTAGATGTGAAATGTCTATACGAAATTTTAGGGAGCGCAGTGGCTCAGTGGTAGAGTGCTTGACTCGAGACCGAAGGGCCGCGGGTTCGAGCCTCACCGGTGTCACTGCATTGTGGCCCTTGAGCAAGACACATTTATCCTAGCTTAGTACTGGTTCAACCCAGGAAGACCCGTCCCTGTTTAACTGAAAGATTGTTGATGGGACGTAAAGAATCAATTCAAACAAACAAACAAATCTAAACGAAATTTCTTACTGAATCACTAGTTAAAATTCAAAATAATTACATTTCTATTTAAGGGAGAAAAATCTTACATATGTGCCCGCTTGTTTGTAGTGAGATTTCCCTTGCTTATGGGAAAATGGATTTTCCAATACAGGTAGCTACAATATGATGGTATTGTTCATTATATGTTTTAAAGGGTCACAGGTAGACACTCCTTATTAATATGCACTTGAATCTCTCAAAATGGCATTTATCATAACAAGCAGTGCCAACCCTGGTGAAATGCAGATTACCAAACTGCCCTTTTAGGGGTTTCCAGGATACAAAGGTTTGTTTTTTTTTATCTTATTATCAGACAAGTTCAATCATGTTATGCCCCTGTGGCCAAAAGTGGCCTGTCCAATGGATCAAATGTTGAGGCTTATATAGGAAAACCATACACAATTGTCTTAAAGGACTGGGCCTGCTAGAACCTTGATATTATGTTTGTAGCATCAGTGAAACTTTACCAAGTTTGTTCAAATTATGCACCTGTGGGCTAAAAATGGCCCCAGCTGCGGAGTTCACATGTTTTACTTATTGAGGTTGTGCATCTTGTTACTTTTGTCAACATAACCCATACAAAGTCTTAATTGAACTGCTGATTGATCAAAATTTATTGCTGGACTTTGAGTGGAGCTATGCTTTCTTATACCTTTATAACCACTGGGTGAGAGCGAAAGTACATGTGACCCTTTGTGTTGATCTGTATAGTGGACAAATCCTTGTGTTTTCTATGACCTTGATGACGGCGTGTGTTTTGTCATCTGTAATTAGGTTTTGGACATAGACAACTTGGTAAACGTGTTTTATTTATTCTTGTTTTCCTTATTGAAAAGCTTTGGGCACGAAAAGATGTCATTTTCTATGGTATAAATTGTTTTTTTTTTCGTCTGCAAATCACTATTGCTTGCGAGAATTACACATCACCTGTGAACAGAAAATCGACCGATTGAGCGCTTTGATTGAAACAAAATATCGGTCAATGCCTTTTTAAGATAGATAAATGATCTATGATGACATTCACATAAGATAAATGTCGTTAGAAATGCGTACGAAAGCACACGAGGAGCATGAGTGACCACTCCAAAAATTTTCAGACTGCATGGCATGTCGCAGAACTAGTGTATAGTTTGTGTTATGACACTTCGATTTGTCTGTATCGTGTGTCTGAGCCACTGCCTAGCCTGATCAGAGTCTTAATTGTCCATGTGAGGAAAGCTTACCATTAAGTGCACAATGAAGAATCTTGCCAGACTGGGTGGGTATGCTTTCTGATCTGAATCTTCATTGGCACAGTCGTTTATATATTTTGCGTTTCAGATACTCCCTGAAAAATAGGAACGGTTCAATATTTAGGAGCTCTTAAAATAACTAAAATCTTCTTCAAAATCTTAATATCGGCCAAAATTACAACCACTTAGGCCAAGGAAGATAATTCCTGGTTGGTATTGTGTAGACTTGGATTGCATGTAGCACTATAGCTGCTCCGCTATAAGAAAAGCCTTACATTGTATCATGTTCACATGTGGTAAGCGATCCAGTTCATTAAATATCAGTCTCATGAACTGGCTAAATTGTGAACGTTTGGGAACTAGGCATGCTCAATTTGTAATGTACACCCAGGTGGACCGCATGTCTAGATCTCGGAGGGTGTTGGTTATCGGAGGTAAACATTGAGATCATGGATGGATAGGGTCTGTATTTATCCATTTTATTTCATATGAAAAGTTTCTTCGGGACGAGAGCAGCAAACATGTTGCTTCTATATTGAGTGATAAGGACTCTGAATCTGTTAAATACTTATGATCGATGTCCATAGGATTCAGGGCGACTTTTCAAACGGCGAATGTGAATTTTTCAATGAAAAAAGGCTACTGGTTTGATCATAGCTGGACTTATATCAACCTTTGACACTAATTGCTTGTGCCGCTACCATTCTATATCATTCTCCTGCATGACTTGTAAATGGCATGTCCAAAACTGCTATTAAAACTTCAAATTTTGAAAATCGCTTACGTTGCTATCATGTTAATGGTTAGCAAAATGTTCAGAGGACTTACCTCTGAATAGAACGCTATCCATAAACATGACACCATCGTCATAAAATTGCAAATAAATAAGTGTTGTACACGTCTGTTTGAATTATATTGAACTGATACATTCTAAAGAGAGGTTAGATATTGCAGCGGTAGTCATGAATCAAGAAAAAATAAAATAATACATCTAAATATTAACTGATGAAATCGAAATATTCGTTCCAATCACCGCATTTCCGAATTAAAATGCGATTTAAACTAAAAAAAATCAGTTCCAAAACTACACTGCTTTCAGAATTCTTGTCATTCTATATACTATCGGCTTATATATTGATGTTATTTCTTAATGTGCTTCATTATGATATAAAACCATCTCAAAGCAGACCATGTGCAGCACCAAACTCCTTTGTTTACCTCCGATAGCCAACACCCTCCGAGATTTGGACATGCGGTTTACCTGGGTGATGTAGCTAATCATACAGAAATAAGCATTTGGACCCCCCCCCCCCCCACTGGAAAAATTGGACCCCCTCTGAATCCAGTTCCGACAGCTAGAAAACAGCCTTGATTACGTTTTTTGAGTCCTTAACTTATTTATATGCTTTTCCAAGGATTCAGAGGGGGTCCTTTTTTTCAGGGGGGGGGGAGGGGGGGGGGGTCCAAATCCAAATGCTTTTTTCTTTAGAAACACATTTAACTTAAGATGTTCTGGGGGGTCCGGACCCCTTATCCACCCTCTAGATCCGCGCATGCTTATCTTGTGAAATAAGCATGTTTATGCTTAACTACTCATTTAGATCTTCTGGAATTTGTGTGACCAAGTTGGGATATCCAGGACAAGTAATACACCAAAACAACAGCTTCCTCGAGTGAAAGACTTTTAGACTTCCCGTCTTGAAGGAGGCAATTCTGCCTATTTGAGCGTGCTAGAGAAACGCATCCGTATCTGTAGCCATCCATCATGTTCAGATAACCAGGATCAGTCATGCACCTATACATGATGATTATATAAGATACAATGGCTTCCTGGAGTAAAGGGCCTTTAGACTTTCCCGTCTAGATGGAGGTATTTCTGAATCATATTTTTTTTTAGTTATGATCAGGATTATCAAACTGTGCCTCTAGCCTGGTCATTTGAAGCATCCTAATCCCAAGTCCGCCATACAAGGCCAGAGTAGAAGTTTAAATCTGTACCCAAAGACAACCCAGGGGGTTCTCTAAATTTTTCTTCATACACAGACTTTGACCCAGCATCTGCTACTGTTTAACCCCACCCCACCCCCCTCCACCCCACCCAAAAAAATCAGGAATATCAGGCATACCCAAAAATATTTGAAATTTTGCGGCCCAAAAATATTCCCAAACTGTATCTTGACCTTAAAAAGCCCTAAAATGTAAAGAAATGACCCCCCCCCCCCCCAAAAAAAAGTCGGATTTCGTAATGACCCCCCCCACACACACACACACACACACACACAAAAAAAAAATATCCACAAATCTTCATACACCCAAAAGTATTACTTTTCTGAAATTTTGATCCAAAAATAATGTTCTGAACCTAAATATATATGAAAATATCAGAGTACCTCCCCCCACCCCCGATTAGTCACTGCCTAGGAACCCCCACGACTGGAAGAGTGTCATTTTGTACTATTCATATTCAACAAACAATGTGTGCATCTGCCAAGTTTTCTCACTTTAGAAAAAAGAATTTCAAACATATTTAAATGTTATCCTACAGAAAACATGGAAACCCCTTTATAATATTATCATAACATACTATACAGCATGCCTGCAACACGACGTCCAGTGCTGATAGTCAGTTTTGCAACACACCATGCAGAACAATTTTTGACCCCTCTATGATTTCCATTGCAATTAATTGCACTTACGTAGCACGGCATTTAAAAATATTAATATAATCTGAAACAAAATACATCATGAAATACTCATAATGCAACATCAGTCATTTCAAATAATGTTTTTGGCAAATATTTATGAAAAAGTACCGTTGTTGCTTTTAAAAACGGAAGTAGAATGATGATTTTTTAAGAAAAAACGTGTTAATAACCGAAATCACGGCAATGAACAGAAAAAACGGAGTAATGCATCGAAAAGACCTTTACTTACGCTTCCTGTACTCCTGGTATGAAGCTGAAATTCTCAATGTAAATAATATTAAATCACAAAAATAAACACTCTGAAACTTACCGGACATGCTTCACACAAAGATTTGTCCACTATACAGATCAACAGAATGGGTCACGTGTACTTTTCGCTCCCACCCAGTGATAACAGTCATTTCCAGGTGAGCAACCAAGGGCCCTCTTGTTTAATGTGTTGTTAACACACGGTCCTAATTCATCGAAATTAAAAATATACAATAATTATGTTTCAGTGTATACCAGACTTGAATACTGAATTAGTGTTCAGTGTTTTCTCTGTTATGGATTGGCAGATAAAATAGCACTAAACTTTGATAGTACGGTATACGATTCTTATTAAATGAAATGCTAAAGACAAATTTTACTTAAAGTCAGAGAGTATAAACAGAAATAATATTAGCTATGTATAGATATTTACGAACTTATACATGTGAATTAGCGACAAGAAACATATAGAACAGATGTCACATGTTAAAGCATTAGCACATTTAAATATGACATGTCACAAATTGTTATTTACAATCACCTAAAATTGAAATATTGTCTGCAACCTTCGTGCACTGAAAAGAACATATATCGTTTAGTGTGTAAAAACAAAATGGTGTAAAACTTTATATACATAAAATACATATGAAATTAAATACATACATGTATGGATCTTAGATGATCCTAAATAGATAAAAGATATCTTATTAATAAGTTCTAACATGTGTTTTGGCTGCCCAAAAGAACCGTCTCATTTAGAGTTTTTTTAGTACCCATAACATATGTGTTCACGGGAAAATAAGAAAATTTAGTAAAAATTTTGCAATTACACAAACTAACAGGTAAAACATTTCAACCAACAGAACAGAATGAACAGGACCCCCCGTTTCATGCATTTATTTGGTTTTTTAAAATACCAAAACTGCTGATATCACGGAGATGTTGAGGAATAGAATTCCAGAGTTTAGCTGCTGTGGAGCGAATGGAACTAAAACTGTGTCAAACTATTCTCGCCTGTGGAATTTCAAATGTTCTATGGCACCTAAAATTTTAAGAATGATTTTTAAAAGTTAACAAATCATTTAAATAAGCAGGAGACAAATTATTCATTTTTAAAAGACTCCAAAGCTAGTATTTTCATACGTCTGACCTTCAATAATGGGAACTAAGATTTTATCAATATTCACTTATAAATAGAGCCATAGTCACTGTAGATAAATCGCAAAACCTTTACTTTAGTTTTCTCTATTTTCGTGGTTTTTAACTGCACCACAGAAGTGCCAGGTAAGAGGACAATAGTTAAAGTTGGACAGCATGAAAGAGTGATAAACGTTTAATTTTCAAAGTCCGCACAAGTGCCAATCCGTTTTGAGACATTCAACTGTTTTGATGCCCTTTTGCATATATTAGAAACATGAACATTGAAATATACCTGAAAAGCTATTGTCACTCCAAAAGGGTAAACATTTTCTTCATATTTAATCACAGTGTTTTCAAGATTAAAACTAATATCTTCATTATTTGTTCTTTTTTTCACCTCCTGCTATAGCCTGAATTATTTTCCGGATAGGCCTTTATCTTGATATTTAGAAATCACCTAATTAGTAAAGTACTATCCTCAGAAAATTTAAAAATGACATTCTCCAGTCTATTGTCTGAGCATGCTACCGTATTGTCGTCTGCATAATTATACAAACTACAAGACTCAACATAATGAAAAATGACATTTATATTTTTATAAAGAGAACAGGCCCTAAGATGGATCCCTGGGGTACACCTTTGAGGATGGCTTCAAAGTCACTTTTAATACTGCCTTATTTACACACTGTTTTCTGTTTGTAATAACTTTTCATTAGTTTTACAATAGCTAACACAATAGTAGTACCCAAACTGATACAATATGGTTACAACTGTACATAACACATCTAGTTTTTATTGTCCAAACTACATCTCATTCTAACCAATATTACATTTAATATGTAACATTATTAAGAACGTAAATTCATACAGAAGAGAAACCAGACGGCAAGTTGTTTCATACAGGAGAAGAACCTCATATCTGTGATTTCATAATTATAAGCTTCATTAAAACCCTAGTTCACAAAAGTTACCCCCTTTCAAACCTGTTTGTTTAAATTACTTATTTTGTACACATAAACTCTTGGCCCCAACGCTTAAATTATCTCTGCTCATTGGGTTCTGTTAAACTGACGCTGATTGTCATCACAAAGCAACCATTATACTTAAGCTGGCTGCGTATTCTAGATATACAATTTTGTTTATTGACCTCGCTTGTTCATGTAGAACACTGTTCTGTGATACTACTGATCAGACTCTATTACACTTGTCCTGGTCACGACACCAAGATGAAGTTACTCTATTTCAGTTAGGGTGTAAAGTTGATGCTTGGTCTTCTTGTTTTCACATGTTTATTATTTATGATATTATGTTTCTTCGACAATATCACGCAGGATATGAGGTAGTGATACGCAATGTCTTGACCCCATGGTGCCATGACGTTAGGCATTTCTGACCATCTAATCATTTGTAATTTCTGTGCATGATTGTAGGTAGATTTAAAAGCAACGTTCTTCTGTGAAGTTATCGATTCATTTCAACTAAATAATTATGTTTGCTAAAACTGACCTACGCCCATAAGAGGTAACAAGTGACAATGTTACCAGTGTTGAATTTTCATTACATTTAGCACAGATCAGCAGCATATGAATAGATGTGGCTTATTTTTGTAATAATATGATATCTTGACAAAGTCTAGAACATATCCATCTTTGAAATTAAATTTGGATTGTTTTGTAAACTTTTGAGAAAGGGTAGCGAAATTTTATATTTATGATAATCATTTCATCAGAAAAGTTAAATCCATAATTTATCCTAATGGTTGTGTGGTGTTTCAATCTAGATGACAAACATGGAAAAAAATTAAAACTTTAGATTTAAGACAAAGGAATTGAGAAACGGGTATCACCTCAAAGTTGGAGTAAGTCCAGGTAACTTCCTAAGCCTTATTATTATCTATCTAAATCAATTAATATATTTTTAATGTTTGCATATGTTTAGGTACTAATATGCAAAGTTTCAAGAAAATCGATGCTTGGGTACAGATGTAAGTGCCCCTTAACATAAGTCATACATTGGCGTAGCACCCATTACACATGTGCGTAATAAAAATAGTAACATTCAAGGGAGGTCGCTTAAGGTGATAAAAGTGATTTCATACTATAAGGAACTGTTCATGAAGGAAAGCATTCGCTCCCTCTGGGAGCAAATTCTTTCCTTTAAGAGAAGTTCCTATTTGAAAAGGGACACAATTGTAGAGAAGCGTTGCTTGATCCAGTAATCTCCGTTTGATGTGCGTAACTTTTTCAGCGTTCTGGCTACGCCGTTGTCATAAGTGAGGGTCGATGAACTCTGGCACAACTAATGGAGTATTAATCTGTCCGCCACTTAATCTGGCTCTTTCAGTAGCTGGAATGTGGATATATTTAGTGTACAGTTGGGAAAATAGTGAACAAAAATGGCACAGACCATCCTGCTCATCCGCGCAGTCTGATCAGCACCATGTTTTCACACTGAAAAGTGTAGAATAACCTGATATCTATTGGACTCCTACTCTTCGAAGCGGGTTCTCATAGTAATTTATACATGTTAAGGGTGACGAGAATGCGTTGAATAGCTGGGTCGTTTAAAAATGCTATCGGCGCACATCTAGATTGTAACAATTGAATTGAGAAAACGGAATTTTATCGCCACAGGCTGATCAGTCCCATCGTTATTCGCTCTATAGACAGTAGAATAACTGTTGTTTTTTTTTACTTGAAACCCCAAACACAGGTTCTCATGTCGAGTCCTCCAAAATAAATTAGATTTAAGCTCTGATATTGTGTTAGTTAGTTACCCTAAATGTATGCTTAAAAGGAATCCTTCCATTAATTGTATTCTCATATCGCTCACAGGCTAGGATTTTAAAATTTGAGTAAAATGCCATAGTGTTATTATTTGGGCCTGCCTGGGCCATTTTTGTATTGGCAAATTTGTCGACCCTGCTGCTCAAGTACTGCATTATTCTGTATTTCGTCTAGGTCCTCACTGTTTGCCAAAGCCACTATTATGTACAGTTATAAATACTGACATTTGTTCAATTCAATTTCAACATCAACCATAACTTAATTAATAGGCTATGAGCTACTAGGGGGGAATTTCGTAGACTATGTTTTTTCATAAAGCGTATCATCTAAAAATCTTTTTGAAACATGTTAGCCCTCTGGCAGCTGGGGCGTTTGGGTGTTACAGCGTGTTAATTACGTTACCCATCATTTTTTAAAAAACAAAACTATGTAATTAAGGCTGTTAGGGTAGTACTTGAACAGTTCAAATTTGCTAAATAGTCATGTAATTTACAAGAAAAGTTAATCCCCTGCAGATATTGATGTTTGTCAATGTTATTTAGGCCCGTTATGGTGTCATTTACGTTACATTTTCAACTACACCCTGTAAAATCATTAAATTTTTGTTAAATCGTTGATAATTTATTTAATACATATTTTAGATTAAAATACATTTTTCTGAAAGACAATTTACTGACGATTTCAAAACTGCAAACAGCTTGCTTCTATCACAAAAAACTCCAAGAGTTATAAGCTGTTGAATATGACGACCCTGAAGAAAACGTTATGTAAAGTAAGAATCTTTACATTTTAAAATACAGCATGCAATCCTATCTGTATGCTTTTAAACACCATATATGAGCATTCTTTTGATAAGTAAGACTGAAAGGGGATATTAAACACTGTTTCTGGTGTAAAATATCATTTTGATGTTTGATTGCCAATATGTTATGTATGTTACATTAAGTTCAGTGTGTTCTATATATTGATTTATACCCTAAATGATACATTTAATTGGCATTTAAATTAATTTCAAAAAATTTTTTGTGTGTATTATAGAGATTTAGATAATAATTTGTCTGAAATGGAATTTATCAGCTTATATTAAGAGACTATATCAAATATATTTTTTGAACTTTTTAAAAAAAAATCTACCAACTTGGCAAAATTTATAGCTTTTAAACTTCATTAACAAAGGATATTAGAGCTCTCAAGTGATAGCTGAATAAAAAATATATTCCCATTGTCAAAACTGTTAAAGTAACGTATATTACCATATTAAATATATCATAAGGTACTATGTGTGTCCAAAATGATGTCAAAGACAGTATAAATTTAGTCTGAAATGGTAATAAAATGTGGATTTAGATTTTGTAACACTTATCTGAAGACTTTTGGTACTAAGTTTAATTCAATTACTTATTTAACAGCAACCAAATAATTTTAGTGCAACCAGTTAACTGTTGTTCATATTATAAGAACATAGTCGGTAACATGATACAGGCTAGTATTCCTCCTTGTATATGTATGCTCATCTACAGTAAAAAACTACTTTTTAACTAAATGTTGTGTTGGATGTGGTAGCATACAAAAGTGTGTGCTAACAATCCAGATAGAATCAAGCATATATAAGTTGGTACGATAAAATTTGATATGTGTTACATTAGATACTATGCATTATAAGTGAATGTATTCACAAACTGTTTAAAGAATTTGTCTCCAAATTAAATTTTAAACTGACGTCTTATTTGCATATGCAGACGGTGACATATTTCTTTATTTTTGGCTTTTAAATGGACTTTGTTATCTTCAGCATATCTTACACTGTTTAATGAATGAAAATGTTAATGAAATCAACATAGCATTTCCGATCATTTGCTCAAGCTATGTAATTTTTATATAAATAAGTAAATGATTTACAAAGAACAAATACTTTCATGAAAATGGAAAAATAAGTGTTAATGATGGGTTTCTGCGTGACAATGAAAGCATTTGATAGGATCATATCCACAGAATGAGGCAAGTTGTTACTTACCATACCAATTTTAATTTATAAGACTATATCGGCCAGAATAAGGGCAGACCAAATTTGGCCAGCTTACATTCAAGTTAATGTAAAATAGAATTAACAATGTTCTTTTAGCATGTGGGATGGAAAAGTAAAACATATAAAACAGTGCTGAGATCTTACTTAGTTTTATAAATTAATGTCAAAACAACTGATGCTAATTTCCCCTATACAGAATGTGGCATGACCAAATTATTGCAGGAATTCTCAATAGCAAAGTTTTATATGAATATTAAGCTAATAGAATGGGTTGTAAACACACCAGAGATTGGAAAAAGGACACATGCAAAAAAGTCAAGTGTTCTGACAAAAATAGTATTAAGAGGCCACCCTAGCCACAATCAACAGTGTTACCATGATTAACTTATTTGCCATGTTAACAAAGTATACATGGTTTTGTTGATAAGTATCTATGTATTTCTGATTCCCATGGGTCTTTTTCTTCAATTATCTCCAAAAGAAATCATATTTCTTTCATAATGAAAAAGATATCATTAATATCAGATATATTGCAGTGTATTTATTGTCGTACGTGTTACATGTGAGTATGGTATAGTATACCAAATATTGAAACCTTATCTCAGATTTGTTCTTTGACAGTAGCAAAAGTATGAAAATTATTGCTTTTAGATGGAAACAATGATTGCTGATCTTATTTAATGTAATATATAAGTGCTAAAATGAAGATTTGACCAGCATGTGAGATTTTGGTACTTCTCACATATTGGCAAAAGCCAGCATTAATCGTCCATGCTGACGCAGTGGAGCCAGCTGGTTTAATTCTGGTCTACATCTGTACTTAGTGTATGCAGGCAGCAAAGGCTCTGGTGAGTCTACACATTTACACAGGCTAACGTGTGCCTTCGTTTCTCTAAACTGTGATAAAGTACACGTACCAAATTCAAATGTGCTGGCTCATTTAATTTATTCTTTGCGTTTCTAGTTATAATCTATTTAGCTTGATTTGAATTATGCAAATGGTTAGAAGGATGTAATTTTGTAACCATGATCATATTTTCATTTGGCATGCAAAATAGGAATAAAATAAAATTCCACTGTTAGGCTAAGTATAATTGACAAAAATAAGTTAAAGCAAAATTACCAGTGAATTTATTTAAGTCCATTCAATTAGTCATGTCTACAATACAATACTAGCAATGCAAGGGAGCTTTTCTATGTATTTTCCCTTTGAAATTAAATTTATCACTAAAAAGAATCTTTAGAACAAAACTTATGCTGTCATGTTTCATTACATCACAAAATTGTATAACCAGATGAAACAGATGACAAGTATTATATTCTCCTAAAATATAATGTGTTATGCATGTTACCGAGATAAAGTGTATACTGGACATGCTTTAGATATAGAGGGATTCATTACCATAGAGGATATAATCATAGGTTTGGCATGGTGGGTGCCATATATGGGTCAGAAACAACTGTAATTTAAAGAAAATGTTTTTGCTCAAAGGATAAACACCTGTTTTAATTCTTCATTTCTCGATTTTGACCATGCTTAAAATGACTTGCAATTTTAAAAATGTAAGGTAGCTTCCCTTTATTGTTATCAATATAGTTGTTATAATCAATAGCTAATAAGCTATATATGTATTTTGTTGGCTTACATAATGGTCAAGTGGTCATACTAAACTACTACAAGCTTGATACCATGTTTCATCGAAATTGACTATAGACAGTGAGGAAAATGTCTTGCATAATCAATGTATCATTTCATGTATAAATCTAATTAAACATATATAAGTGTTAGACAGTTAAGTGATATTATTATAGCATCTAAGAAACATTATTTGGTCATTGAATTAAGCATTTTCTGTAAGTGATTGTTACATATATTCGATAAAACACCTTGAATTGAAACAACATTTTATTTGCTTTGAGTTCAAGTGTTTTCCTATTAATCACCCATACTTTTGTCAGAGTTTAATCCCACTTAAATTTTATCTTTAAAAGGTAATACTTATTGTATCTCTCATCTAATTGAGCCCTCAAATGGCAATTATCTACATCCTCTAGCAGTTGAACCTCATATGATAATAATATTGCACTAAAATAATGTATTTAATGAAATGTAACGTATGTAATAGTAATAAAAGGTGCCTAAATGTGTTAAACTTATACTGCTTGTCATTTAATTTCAATTACAAGATAATATTGATATGTAAAAATAAGAAAGAGCTTGATATATAATATATACTATAGGAGTTCCTATTATTTTAGGGTAACGTATTAATCCCTGCTTTTGCAGGGTAACACCCCAACCCATAAAGAGGTAGCATGCATTATTTTGTGACTTATGTTATGTGGTTTTAGAAATTTATAGTGTATAAACTCCCTCTCAGATATATTTTGGCAGTTCATGGTCTAGTGGAGGCACAACACTAAATAGTAGTATATTTAAAGTAAGTAACGTATATGCCTGCAATACAATGGACTTAAGTTGATTGATGCATACCAGCTGTTTGCTGCATTTAATTGAGTGATTTTAAGGCCATTAGCATGTTGATAAATAAGATTTAGGTATATGTTTGCACAAGAGGATTGGGAACTGTTATAGGGTAACGTAGTTAACAAGGCTGTAACACAGTAGCGCCCCAACTGCCAGATGGCTAACATGTGTCATTTTGCTCCATATAGTGTAGTTTTAGAAAGTCATAGTGTACAAAATTCCCCCTGAGGGGGAGGGGGGGTCTATAAGCAGCTCACGGTCTATAACCTTTGCTGCATTCTTTCCTCTAAAATGAATTCGCACTTAAGTTCTTGATATTTACTGAGGGACTGACTTTATAAACGCATCGTTTTACATTCACTGTCTCTTCCATATGGATGATGTGATATTTTATTGGCCGTAATGGCTATGAACGACATCGGCAAGTGCCTATTTTGGTAAATACCGAAACGATCCGGAACAGTTTGTATAAAAGCACAGACTATGCTCGAATTTATACAGAGATATTTTGTTTGGAAATTGTTGGTGTTTGTTTTTCTTTTGGTAAAAAGCAAATACTACATATTTGATACCTCTTGATAAAGTCTAATGTGGATGATGTGTTGGAGATGGGATTCTTATTTCATGTTTTCATGTATACCTCTTCCTCTGCAATTAATAATAATATATTGACGAATTAAGCTTTTTTACGATTAGAATGTAGTGTAAACTTAAGTGCAATTAGTGCTCCAATTATCTATTGTAATAATGATTTGAACCCATGTAAATATTTCAGATTAAGATGTCTGGTGTTAAAATGTAGGACAGATGATGTCGTAGACAGTCCTACACAAAAACGCTACTTAAAGAACATTGTGGTGACATATTGGTCTGAATCTACGCTAGCATTTTTCATGTTGCTCGCTTTAAAATGAGTTTTGATTGCGACATTTGTGAAAAAAATTTCCATATCTTAGTCATCTGCTGAGACATCGGCGAGTGCATACTGGAGATAAACCTTACAATTGTGACATATGTGGACGGTCATTTACTAGATCAGAGAAATTACAGATTCACAAAAGGACACATACTGGAGAAAAACCTTACACATTTGTGGTAAACGCTTTTCGAATCCTAGTGTTCTTCGGACACATAAGAAAATTCATACTGGCATGAAGTCTTATAAATGTGAGACGTGCAGTAAGATGTTCATAGAGTCTAGTAAGCTTATGAGACATCAGCGAATTCATACTGGAGATAAACCTTACAGCTGTGGCACGTGTGGACGATCTTTTTCTCATTCTGGGTCTTTGAAGAAGCACAGAAATGTTCATACTGAGGAGAAACCCTACCGTTGTGACACATGTGAACGATCATTTTCTCAATTAGAGCATTTGAATAAACACAAAATGATGCATGCTGGAGCTTTCAAATGCGAGACTTGTGGTAAAATATTTATAGATTCAAGCTATCTACGTATACATCAACTAGTCCATACTGGAGAGAAACCTTATAGTTGCGACATATGTGGCAGATCCTTTATTACAAAAGGTAAAGTAAATAGGCACCGAGTAGTACATACTAGAGACAGGCCTTTTAAATGTGTGACATGTGGCCAACTGTTTTCTCTGAAAAGCAATCTTAAACGACATCTTAAAGCACATACAGGGGAGAAAGAATATGTTTGTGGTACCTGTGGAAGGGAATTTTTTAACAAACGTGATTTGTTATCACATTTAAAAATCCATGCTGGAGAGAAACCATACAAGGGCGTTTAGACGTATTGATAATTATAGAAAACATGTGAGAGAACATACTGAAGTGAAACCAATCTAACGACATATAATGGAGCCTTGACATGTGATTTCCTACAATGTGACATTTTGACAAGTGTATATTCCGGCAAGCCTGTGCAGCCTCCTTTTTAGCTTACAAACTCCAAATGATGTTCGGTCAGTAGCTTAATATTAATAGAATATTCAAGCGACTAGCAAAGGCTCTGATCAGATTGCGAGTATGCGCAGGCTGATCTGAGACTTTGCCAGTCGCACATACCACATTGTTTGAAATCTCATGTACTGGCTCATATGTTTGTGGTACCTCTGGAAGGAATTTTTTAACAAACGTGATTTGTTATCACATTTAAAAATCCATACTGGAGAGAAACCATACAAGTGTGAGCTCTATGAACGGGCATTTAGACGTATAGATGGTTTAAGAAAACACCTGAGAGAACATACTGAAGTGAAGCCAATATAATGTCATTTATGTGATCAAATGATTTCAAGCAGTTGGAATGTTCAGAATTATTAATGAGTCAAGACATGTGATTTCCAACAATGTGGCATTTTGACAAGTGAAGACTCAGACGAGCCTGTGCAGCCTCCTTGTAAGCTTAGAAACTCCAAAAGATGTTCAGTCAGTAGCTTAACATTCACAGAACATTCAAGCGACAAGCAAAGGCTCTGATCAGACTGTGCGTATGCGCAGGCTGATCTGAGGCTTTGCTGGTTGCATTTATCACATTGTTGGAAATCTCATGCACTGGCTCATATGTGATCGAATGATTTTAAGCAGTTGGAATGTTCTGAATTATTTGAATATTCATAATCAACAACAACTCTTCAAGTGTAAATAGTGTGGTTAAATAGTTTTCTAAACCCTCACCTCAAACAACATACTAAGGCGAAGAAAAATGTCTTGTTTCTGGAAGCCCTATATCAGCCCTATATTTTAGGAGCCTACTCTAAATTCTTTTGAGATATCTGAGATTTTTTCTCTATTTTAGGGTATTTTCAGCAATGTGCATTATTTTCCCATCTAAACATAAATTTAAAAAAATGCCTACCTACTGGCCCAATACGATATTCAGATATTTATGGAAACAAGCCATTTGTTTGTTTTTGCCTTAATCGTAAAACATCTCTTAGATTCAGTACATATGCGATTCTGTGATCATATACGAATGATACGAAAAGTATATTCCTTGTTTTAATTATTTTGACATAAAAGCTCATCAATAAAACTGATTATAGTAACGTTTAGAAGGCCTCCAGACACCAGTGCGTATTGGAATCCTATTTCCTTTATTTCTCATCCAAAACATATGTTGTGGGTACTCAATGAACCGTCTCAATGAGACGGTTTTTTTGAGCACCCAAAACATATGTAAGAAAATAATTACCATTTTACCCTCATAAATAAGGAAATTTATCCTCCCTCAATGGAATGTTTTGCTTCTTAAACAGTTTGAGGCATATTGTTAAAACTAAAGTAAGTTTCGATGCCTAACTGAATGAACTTTCGTTTAGGCGAACCAATCGGGCTATGGCATACATGTATTATCAAAATAAAACAAAGTTGCGTTAGAACTTTGGCCCAGTATACGTATCTAAGCAAAAATACAATATTTATTTGAAAAGTTATATAATCTGTAACCTCTCAATGTAAATAATGGACCAATATCACTTAGTTGCATCAAACTTGATTGAAGATTCATTGTAAGGTATTTTGTATCAAGCATTGTGTGATTCAAGATTATCGAATATTTTAGGGATGCGCCTGTATTTTAGGGGACCACCTATCAGAGGTTGGCCCTTTAATATGACTGTGGGTTTACTAATTATGGCCCTAAAAGTTAACGTTTAGCGAATAATGGCCCTACAATTTAATGATAAGCGATTGTTAAGGATAGCTTTACCGAATAGCGGAATAAGCATTGCTAGTACCCATTGCTAGTGATTAGCGAATTATGGCGAAATATATAATGATTAGCGCATGTTGCATGGGACAAAATGCCGAATAGCGGAATTACGCACTTTTACGGTAAGCGAATTCGACGAAAACCCCATTTTGCAGTGTGCTGTCTTAAATGCTAATGCTGCTCTCACGCCTACGAGAATATGCTTGCGAATGGGCATAAGAATGAAATTCGACGTCAATTTGCAATGATCGCAAGAAATTCGAAGGTGTTCGTAAGCAACATGTTTGTGAGCAATTGTTAGCCATTCTTATTGATGGCAAAACATTTGTAGTGATCGTAAGTCGTTTCTAAGTGATCGTAGGACGTTTGTAAAGATTCTCCTACATTCCTTTTTGACATTTCCACAGAATGCAGGGTGAATGTGGAAAATTATTCCAAATTTGAAGGAATATGATTTTAGGCCTTAATTTGACTGATTAATGATTTTTGGACTTGAAATGCTCACTACTATATATAGCGATTTTTGGGCCCATACATTACTGATTACAGGTTTATGGACCCAAATGTTACGCTTTACCGATTTATTGGCCAATATTTTCTGATTACCGAATTACGGGCATAAATTTTACCGATTAATGATTTCAAAGGTACCCCATCGAGGCCCTCCGGTATATCAAGAGGGCATCGACGCGAGGAAAACAGTCTTCGGGGTTTTGTGAACAACAAAGGCGCAGTCTGATCAGCTCCTTTGTTATTCGCTTATTGGAAAGTAGCATATATAAACTTGCTACTGGTGAAATTTCATATTTCTAGCTAGTCTCTGAAGCTGAACAGACTGGTTTGAGTGTCACTGCCGGAAACCCCGAAGACAGGTTTTCTCGCGACAAGGCCCAAGATAGGATTGGTCCGATCGGTGGACCACTTCGCTGTTTTTGATATACCTACATTGGACTGGCGTGCAGTAAAATGTTCAAGCTGGCATTTGCGCCCATGAAAGCCCCAGATCTGCACCCGCACAGTCTTATCAGAGTCCTCGATGAGTGCTCTATGGGCTGCCAACAGTACAACGTTTTATCATGCGGATCTACATCTAAATAATATGGTATACAGAGCTGTCCCAATCGGAACTGCCTTGGCCAATTCCGCGAAAAACCGAGGAATCAGATCACGAATGTACATCGAGGATGTACTTTGATAACGCGGGTGATAACGTGACGCTGATATCACAGAAACCATGTTAACACAATATTTAAACAAAAGTGATTGCAGCCAAACAAACGGCTTAAATGATGTTTATGTTGTTGTTGTTGTTGTTTCAATAAAATATAGCGATATTTTATTTTAAAAAAACATAATCTTCATTCATTCTGCGAATAGCCTAGTGTTGCCATTCGCAACACTAGTGTGGCATTTCCTGGCCTGACAGTCAATATTGCAAACTTTGTAGGCATTGATAAGTTGAATTAAAATAAGGTGAGAAATATGATGCAGCTAATTATAGACCGGTGTCGCTCACATGCGTCTGCTGCAAAACCCTAGAGCATATATTAGTCAGTAACATCAACAAGCACTTAGCCTTAGATAAAATACTTGCTGACTGTCAGCATGGTTTCCGAAGTCAGAGGTCCTGCGAGACCCAGTTGGTCCAGTTTGTGCACGATATCATCAGCAAGCTGGATGGAGCTGTAAATTGTGGACACAAGCAGACAGATTTGATCATAACGGATTTCGCAAAGGCCTTTGATAAGGTGCCACACAGGAGGCTATTACACAAATTGGGATAACAGGGTCCACCCACAAGTGGATCAACTCATGAGGGTCTGGATGGGGCATAATGATTAATGAATAATGACCTTTTTTACAATGAATAGTGAATAATGAGCCAAAAAAATGAATAGTGAATAATGAGGGCCTAAAAATAATGAATAATCCAATTATTTTTAATGAATAGAAGAAATGAAAAAATAAATACGCAATGCTTATTAGATACCCCCCCCCCCCCCCCTGCACAGTAAGAGTCAGTGAAAAAACTTGGCAAGTTATAGTTCAAACCAGCAGACCTTAATTTTGAAAGAAGATTTCAGTAGAATCTGTGCAAACAAAAATTATAAACTCCTTCATGCATATGTTCAATGTGTCTACATTGTATCGACAAAGTATCAAATTGTTCTATCAAAAGCTGTAGTAGGAGTTGATCGGTCCATGAAGGCACCATCTATGCATATGAAAAAGCCTAATTAGGGAAAAATTGTTCTCACAGTTGTCATTTTGTCAAAAATTATTTTTCTAAACCAAACTCCTTCATGCATATGTTCAATGTATCAAATTGCTCCATCAGAAGCTGTGGTAGGAGTTGATCGGCCCAGTAAGGCACCATCTAGGAATAAACACAAGCCTTATTAGGGAAAATTTGTCTAAGTTCTCACAGCTGTCATTTTGTCAAATAATATTTTTCTCAACCAAACTTCTCCATGCATATGCTCAATGTGTCTACATTGTGTAGGCAAAGTATCAAATTGCTCCATCAAAAGCTGTGGTAGGAGTTGATCGGCCCATGAAGGCACTATCTATGCATATATAAACACCTTATTAGGAAAATTGTCTAAGTTCTCACTGCTGTAATTTTGTCAAAAAATATTTTTTCTGAACCAAACTCCTTCATGCATATGTTCAAAGTGTCTCCATTGTATAGGCAAAGTATCAAATTTTTCCATTAAAAGCTGTAATAGGAGTTGATCGGCCCATGAAGGCACCATCTATGCATATACAAAAGCCTTATTAGGGAAAAAATGTCTAAGTTCTCACAGCTGTCATTTTGCCAAAAATTATTTTTTCTGAACCAACCTCCTTCATGCATATGTTCTATGTGTCTGCATTGTATAGGCAAAGTATAAAATTGCTCCATCAAAAGCTGTGGTAGGAGTTGATCGGCCCATAAAGGCACCATCTATGCATATACAAACACCTTAATAGGGAAAAGTTGTCTAAGTTCTCACAGCTGTCATTTTGTCAAAAAATATTTTTTCTCAACCAAACTCCTTAATGCATATGTTCAATGTGTCTACATTGTATAGGCAAAGTATCAAATTGTTCCATCAAAAGCTGTGGTAGGAGTTGATCGGCCCGTGTATGGCCTATAATAGCATAGGCATAAAACCATATATTGAAAGCCATTTAGAACTACAAAGGGAAATAACTCTAATAGAATTGGCCCCTAGCCCTAACATTTTTGTCTAAAGTATTTGTCTTGCATATATGAACATGTTTGCAAGGCTTGATGAAAATCCAGCAATGACTCTTCAAGTTATTAAGGAAACAAAACGTTACGGACGGACGCACGGGCGGACAACGTGAAAACAGTATACCCACCACAAACAAAGTTTACGGTGGGTATAATTTTAATGAATAATGAATTATAATAACAAAAAAAATAAAAAAAAATATAAATAAAAAAAAATATAAGTGCATTTGTTAAAGCCTATACATGTACTTATAAAATATTGACTCAGTTTGTTTTTAAATTCCCCCTTTGTAGTTCACTGATTATCAAATAACTACACTATAACAACCACAAATGAAAGGTAATTCTACAAGTTACAAAACCCAGTCAACTAAGGGACATAATTTAGGGAGAATCCATACAAAATGGCATCTGAAATAGAGATTGAAACAGAAAAGTCCCAAATCAACTCAAGAAAAAGACACAGGAAGTAATCATGTGGTTCCTGTTATGCTCACATTCTACGATACTGATCGCAAAACTGTGAAAGAAGGAAGTAGATCCAGACTCCAGAGTGTGCATAAATTCCAAAGAAAAAGAAAATATAATGAGTTTTCACAGTAATATTATTGCCTTTTTGGGAATAAAAGAACAGGCCCATTCACTATGGGTATTCTGTCTTGAGCCTTGAAGGAGACCCCCGGAGGAAGACAACAAGGACCTCACAGATAGTTAACCGTTTATTGACGAAGAAAAACATTGATGAGGATCGATGTGTCAAATACTTCATCCAATATAGTTGGTAAATGACTGAAAATAGAGTGAAAAATCTGTCACTTCACTGCTAACTCAATACCTCTTGTGCGACGCGTGGTAATTGACCAAGGTCCGGATAGATGAAGGCGACATATGTGAAAGGTGGCGCTTCTTCCAGGCGGTCGGAAGGTAAATCTGCCATCTTTTGGCCTTCAACTCTGCCACGTAATTTTCGACATTTAACACACCTGAAAATAATAGATGACACAAGGCGTTTTCCTCCCGTGATCCAGAAACTGCCTGCTCTGATGGCTCCCTATGTAAAGTGACGCCCTTGCACTTCTACATGAAATTGAGTGACAATGAGCGTGGCTATGTGGTGTTTGCCAGGGATAATTACAGGATGCTTTTCTCTTGAAATCAACACAGGAGCTTTCTTGAGTCTACCTCCAACTCTCAAAATATCATCGGATCCGATAAATGGATTGAGGGTGGAAATGGGACTACTCTTCAGTATTGGCTTGTTTTTCCCTGAGAGCAAGAATTTCTTTCCCGTAAACCTCCCTTTGAACTTCTCTGATGATGAAGCTGGCTGAATCCTCAAATTGTTGTACTGTCCAACTTTCTTTACAGTTGTGCCAACCATTACATGTGTTTCTATCACCATAGGAAGCAGCTATGTGACATAGACTGGCTACAGTCCTCACTAGGGGTTTCCATGAAGAAAACCTTTCGAAGCGTCTTGTACCAAGAGTAGGGGAAGAAACATTTGTCGCTAATGTCTTTACTTTGTCGAATCTCGACATCGTCATCAGGGGTGACCAAGGGGAAATTACTCTGATCTTGAACGGCTGTTTCTTTTAATAGAAACTGAGGTCCCATAAGCCACTTGCTGTCCTGCAGGTTCGACACTTTCAGGCCTCTGCTACCATCATCTGCAGGATTCAGATGGGTAGGGACGAAATTCCACTGGTTGGGGCTGCTTACTGTTCTGATCTTATCCACACGATTGGATACGTAAGTATAGAACCTTCTGGACTGGTTATGAATGTAACCAAGGACCACCTTACTATCTGTGTAGTATTTTACAGTATGCAGCTTTATGTCAAGATTCTCTTTGACTGTCTCTGTTATATCTGAAGCAAGCACTGCTGCACATAATTCTAGTTGGGGAATAGTATGGCTTCTTATGGGAGCAACTTTTGCCTTCCTCATAGCAAAACCGATGTCACAGTTTCCATCTTCGTAATAGGTAAGAAGATAAGAGACAGCTGCAATACCAGACTCAGAGGCATCTGAAAAGGTATGTAGTTCTATGGGCACTGCCTCGCCTAATGACCCTGTGGAATAAGTCTCGGAATGTGAACTTGTCGCAACTGAGGTAGTGAATCTCTCCACATAGACCAAGCATCATACTTCTTTTGGGGGAGTGGTTCGTCCCATTCGTGAACTTCACCAATGACATCCATCAAGATAACCTTTCTTTGGACTGTGATTGGCGATAGGAAACCAACTGGGTCAAAAAGACTGTTGATTGTTGACAGCATGCCGCGTTTGGTGTATGGCTTGTGTTCTCCTGACATTGAAAAAGAAGGAGTCCTCCTCTAAATCTCAGGATAATCAAAGTGTACGTTGGACTGGAAACTCATCCTTTGTCAAATCTAGGTCCTTCAGGCTCTTGGCGCGTTGGTTGGGGGGAAACTCTGCTAACAATTCTTGGCTATTGGAGGCCACTTTGTGGAGCTTGAGATCCGCTGTCTGAAGATCTGTCTGTGTCTGTTTTAGCAAATCTACAGCTTCCTTAACTGAAGGTAAATATGTCAGGGCATCGTCCACGTAGAAATCTTTGTTGACGAACTTGATGACGTCAGGGTCTGAGTCCGGAACCATTCTCCGTAAGCCATAGGTCGCTACTGCTGGAGAGGGACTGTTCCCAAATACATGGACACACATTCAGTACTGGATCAGGGACTTTTCCGGATCGTTATCTTCGTTCCACATGAACCTCAGGAAGTTTCTATGCTCTTTATGGACTCTAAAACTGTAAAACATTTGTTGGATATCTGCTGCTATGGCGATGACCTCTTGGCGAAACCTCAACAGGATACCTAACAGGCTGTTTGTCAAGTCTGGCCCCTGCAACAGCACATTGTTTAATGAGAGCCCATCACATTCGGCTGAAGAGTCAAATACACACCTAATTTCGCCGAGTTTTTGAGGATGATAGACTCCAAATACAGGTAAAAACCAGCACTCTTGATCCTTCTCAAGAGGAGGGGCGACCTCGGCATGTCCATTTTTGATAACACTCGCCATAAAATTTACAAAGTGTTCACGCTTGACTGCATTTTTACATAGAGTAGAGTCAAGAATCTTCGCTCGTCAGACTCGGATGGGCTTGTTCCTTGTTGCTCGGTAGAGTAGGTCTATCTATACCGAAAGGTAAGGGGGGGACCATCTTCCTTCTGAGTCCCTATAAAGCCTTCGTCCATAAGTTGAAGAAACTGTCGATCCTCTACCGAGAGCGCAGGTTTATTATCATCAGCTTTCTTCTCAAGCACAGGATCAAACTGATCTTGGTTGTGTTAGAGGGCACAGGTAGACGGTTCTTTCCGAGTGACAATGAATTCGCGGATGCAAGGTTGAAAGTGTGAAGCTCTTCCATTCTGAAAAAGGTAAGTCTTATTAACATTGACATAATGAGACTTGTGTATTTTGCAGAGACAAGCTCCACCCACTATAACACACCCTAATTTCAACTTTTGCGCATACAGGGAACCCTTAGGCCCAGTAAGTTGAGAACTGACATGATGTGCTTCTGGGAGGTCACGCCCTACCAAAATCAAAGTTGGAGTCTGCGTTTCAAGAGCAGGTATGCAGTCTGCAATGTCCTGCAAGTGACTATGATAGCGAGCCACTTCAGGAGTAGGTATATTGGGAATTTCATTACATTCGAATATTGGGGGAAGCTCCATTTTAGAACTGCCGTCTAATGATTCGTCCAATATAGCTATTTGCAATTTGACCAGATGTTAATTTGGTTCCTGTGCAGGAAGACATTTGATAATTTATCTGATTTGATTCTATACCAAGTTAATGGAAAAAATCAGACTTTGCAAGGGTTCTGTTGCTTTGATCATCGAGCATGGCATATGTCTTGGTGAAATTTTGAGGCTCTTCTTTGTAATACACTTTTACAAGTATTAATTTAGCACATGGTTTTCCTTCAAACATGTCCCCACAGATTTGAGTGCACCTACTCACTACTGGTTCTCCAGATATAGGTCTCTCCCCACCTTGGAATTGCAAAGGAGACGCGGCATGCAGATCAGTTTGCAATGGCAAGAAAGGAGGAGACGCAGATGGAAAATGGTTATCAATGTGTAAGATAGATGGATGTCTAGTGCTTTGACATGCAGAACATTTAGTTACAGCGATGCAATCTTTGCTCCTATGCTCTACTGAGTCACAGCACTTGAAGCAATAACCTTTCTCTCTTAACCATTTTTTACGTTCATCAATAGATTTTTGCCTGAAAGCTCTACAGTTATTCAGAGAGTGGTTTGTTTTGTGCAAAGGGCACTTAACAAGCTGGAAAGAATTTGCTTTCTGACTAACCACTTGTCTTTCTAGAACTGATAGGTTGCTTTCTTTGAAAATGAGAGTCAGATCTGCCTGTGAAATCTCTATTCGAAACGTCATAGTGCAGGCTTGGGTCATTCCTAATTTTGCTTATGTCACGCACAAATGAGCAGAAAACAGAAAATGGCCGAAAAGCAACCCTATGACGCTTCTTATAGTTTGATGCATGGGTGACCCACTTTTCCCGTAATTTGAAAGGGAGTTTGTTTACTATTGTAATGACACCAGACGAAGCATCATAATAACCCAATATTGAGGAGTATTGTGGATCTAACTTAAGAGCTTCTATTTCTGAAAGGAGATCAGCCAAATCTGTCTTTGTTGCTCAATATCGAGAAATTATGAAGCTTCTTCTTTAATGATTCGTCGATCATTTCGGGACAACCAAACTTATTGTCAAGGCGTTCCCAAGCCATTTTTAGACCTAGACAAGGATTGCTTGCATGGGCGGCTCTTATGTTCAACACTTGGTCGGACGAAGTAGGTCCTAACCATTTTACTAACAAGTCAAGCTCTTCAAATGGTGACAAGCATAAGTCAGACATAATACATTTAAAGCTATTTTTCATACCATGTAAGTTTCTGGTCGTTCACTGAATTTAGTCAATCTGGTTAACAGCAGATCTTTTTCAATAGGAATTTGCTAAAGTCATTGACCAGATTTGAGTTTTGTTCTTGTGTGAGGATAACGGCTGGGGTGAGAGGAGACTTATTTTCATAAGACTGTTTGGGCATAATTACTGGTTGTTCTTGAGGGTGCACAATTGGAGTTGGTGTTTTGAAGACACGCTCACTCAGATTTATTGTTTTAGGTGAATATGAATCCAACCTTCGCTGTCCTGATATTGGCGCCTGTCTACCCTGTAATGAACGATTTGAAAGCTGTAAGAACAAAATGAATGGTAACTATAGTGTAGCTGGCAGACAATCAGAATACAAAGTGTGCAGAGATGGGCGAACAATTGATTTAGTAAGGTTTCCGAATTATTGAGTTGTGCTTGGGAAGCCTCGAACTCTGCAGTGCGGACTTTTGGATCAGCTTTAGGAAGTTGCCTGAACCGAACAGAACTACCATTTGCGCTCAGGGAACTCTCTAAAGCTTCCGCTTCCGCCTGAAATGCAGCCATTTCTTTCTCTTGTTCAATCAATTCAAGCTTAATTTGAAGTTCACTTTTTTACGAGCTGCTGCAGCCGCTGCAATCTGTTCTTGCTCTTCAATTTGGGATTGTTCAAGTTTAAGTTTAGCTTCCTTTTCCGAGAACTCTAGCTTTGCTTTAGCCGCTTCCGCCTTTGCTAGCATTCTTGCTATCATAGTACTTGTTTTAGATCGTTTTGAACTCGTCACTAAAGAGTAGACTGACGTGGCGGCATTGGGTTCAGCCCTTTCAGGGGTACATGTACTAACCAATATATTAAAACAACTGTCAACACTTGCATATATGGTTGTATACTTGGTGGACAACGTTAGATTCTCAAAGATGCTGTCTTTGGTACCCGTTTGCAATAAATACTGGCTAAACTCTGCAAAAACTTTTTTAAATGCATCAAATTCTTGTAACAAACTCTGCCGTATAGCTCAATGGACACATTGTCACACTTTTGAATGATTGCCTTTAGATTGTCACTGCTGGACTCAAATCTAGCCGAAAAGTAAGCAACTTTTTGTTGATAGATCTCAATAGCCTTTGGTGTGAGTTTCTTTACACGTGAGGGGTCGGGTCTGAAAGCCCCTGCCGAGCCGAGCTGCCAACCCGCCGAGTCAAAAGTTTATTTTTTCAAAAGCATCTTCCGTGGAGATATATCATAAATATTTTTTATATAAAATCATAATTCAGACTAAAAACAATAAGTGGAACATAAAGAAAATTGATCATTTTTTATAATTTTGATTTAATTTCCTTTTTATTTCTCGCAGGGGGTCTGGAAGCCCCAGCCGAGTGAATCGCAATTTCAGTTGATTTTCGAGATCATAATAGGGAAATTGAGAAGTCTTCAAGCGATTTTGACCAATAATGTGAAAAAAAATATATAAATGAAGATAATGTATAAAAATATCTTACGTAAAAATGCGTTAATTTCACGAAAATGATAGTTTCATAACGGCCACTTCGAGTTCTATTTATTTACGACTTGATTAACAACAATGACCGAAAATGGACAAATGTAAACGGCCCAATACCACCATGTATGGTATGCAGTAAGCAAACTAAATAAGACAACCATCTACCTGCCATCAAAACGTCTTTCAAATGGCGTGTCGCTGGTCCTAAGGTGTTCAAAGAGGGGGGGGATGGGGGGGTGTACTCTGATATTCTCATACATATGTAGGGTAATTTTTTGGGTTCAAAATTTTAAATTTCAATATTTTTGGGGGGTTTCACAAAAAAATGGGGGTACCCCTCATCCTGTCCGAGGTTGTATGCTGACTGAGTCAGTACTGACAAACAGTAATGAAATGGGGAAGGGTTTGAGTTCAATACTTTAAGACTGAGTGGAATCATACAATAATTTTGGGTTGTTGAGGGGTGATACACAGTGTTACCACCATACAACCTCCTTTAATTTTGATGTTTATGATTTCCACTTACTATTGAACTCAAACCCTTCCCCCATTTCATAACTCTGTTTGGCAGTACTGACTCAGTCAGCATACAACCTCGGACAGTGGGGGTTACCCCCATTTTTTTCTGAAAACCCCCCAAAATATTGAAATTTAAATTTTTTAAACCTAAAAACTACCCTACATATGTATGAAAATATCAGAGTACACCCCCACCCTTTGAACACCTTAGGACCAGCGACACGCCATTTGAAAGACGTTTTGATGGCAGGTCGATGGTTGCCCGATTTAGTTAGCTTACTGCATACCGTACATGGTGGTATTGGGCCGTTTACATTTGTCCGTTTTCGGTTATTGTTGTATTAAGTCGTAAATAAATAGAATTCGAAGTGGCCGTTATGAAACTATCATTTTCGTATCTGTATCTGTACGTAAAGAGACGACAATCACACTTGATTATTATGTCCCTGTGGCGGTAGAAAAAAGGGAAAGAGGGAAATTTAGGAAAGGCAGAAATCAGGTGATAGAAAGGCAGAAAAAGTTAAAAGTTTGCAGTCTGATTTTTCGGAATCTTCATCGGGTAAAAAGACCAATCCGGCTACAGTAACTGCCACTGGGTATGGTCGCCCAATCAGCACAGCTCTAAGAACCCTCTGACCCTACTTGCAGACTGCCCCCTACCCTAGCTTAAAATGTAAGAGTGGAGAGCCCCTGCTTGAAGGATACAAGTCAGGGGCCTCGGCCACAGTGGCCGGCAAAGAATTCCAAATTGGGATGGTTCGAGGGAAGAAACTGAATTTGTAGGCATCTGATCTTGATGAAATCTGTCTGAGTTTCTTCGTGTGATTGGCTCTTGTACGAGTGCTGGCTGGCGTGAGATAGGCTGCGGCTGGTATATCCACTAGATCTTGGATCACTTTAAAGAAATTAACGCATTTTTACGTAAGATATCTTTATACATTAGGCCTAAATGAAATATATGTGTGGTTCCGGTTGCCGACCGTGCCTATTTAAAAACCTGCGACCCTAAACATTAAAATGGCGTTTCTGTAAAAAAAAATCGAAAAGAAAAGAAAGACCGTTTTCCGTCGCTGGTGCCGCCATGTGCTGTGTTCAATCTATACTGTCCACAAAAAGTAGGGGATATTGGGATATAAAAAAATCTAGAAATTAAAAGCCTAATTTGTCGCATAAATAATTTTGTCTTTGGATAAAGCAATATGTAAGCCAGCTTTCCTGCATAATTTCAGGGCTGAAAATTTAGTAATGTGACATTAAGGGCGTGCCAAAGACACTAGGGGTCAAGACCCAAATTTCACAAAAAAGTATCAAAATTTTTGACATGATTTCGAAAATGCATGCTAAAGATGCATTTTGGATATCTTTGTTTTTTTAAGATTTTTGTCATGTACCATAATTGTTATTTCTAGGAAATAGGGCGGTGACAAAAATGTAAAAAAAAAATGCAAAATTCACTTAAAAGTGACAGATTTTAGCCTCACATTCCTGAAATCAAGGAACAAGAGATTAAAACAAATTATAAACATTTGAAATAATGAATAACGGATATTTTATTTTTAAAAACCATAGCCATTGCATAATCCGTCATCGTGATATTCACGTGTGAAAATCGAAAGGCTACCCCTGGTCTATATATGGTTGTCTCAGAAACACGTGACCAGATTTATCCTAGAAAATTTTATTCATATTGTCAGCTAGATGACTTGGCTAATTAATGCTAGCTATTTCAGGTTTATGGCATTAGTTTGGAAAATGCTATGGTTTATAATATTCGAATATCCCCTACTTTTTGTGAACAGTATATATGCCAATAGGGCCCATATAATCTATAAAAGAGTTCATTCAGAAAAAGAGGGGCCCTCATATAAACAGGTGATAAAACAGTCAAAATTTACATGTTTTTTTCCGACTTCATCGGAACTCCATTGGTCACGAAAACTAAAGACATTTGTAATTGGCCTTTAAAACACCAACAAAGGTCGAACTAATGTGAAATATAGTCACTTTTGGATATATACCAAGTTCCTTTATCTAGTTTTACCGATAAAAACACAAATATAAATTGTTAATATACGGAAAATAGATTGCAAAAAAGCCGAAAATCGTTACATATTTTCGTACCGCGTAAGATTCGTACCGCGCGATTTCGGCCCCAGTATCTATCTTTCTTCTTTACTGGCATCGATCAATGATGGTAATTACGCCTAGGAGTGCTAATTTTGAAATTTGGAGAATAAACAACAAACTTTGACTGTGTTTGGAAGAAATGAGAGAGCCTTCAACTCCCCTGTTGTCTGTGTAGTGACTGCATTGGAGAAATAATATTTCAAAGTGGGAATAGTAAGGGGAAAAACTTTTTCTTCAGGGCTTTCCTATATTTCTTTGGGCGTATTTCTAGTATCCAATGTGATAACCTGGTAACTTTTGAACTGTGGGCAGGTTCAAGTACTTGTCTTTATAATTTCAATAGACACAGCACCACAATGAACCCTATGGAAGAGAAGGAAAGAAGACCAATCCCTACACTACAGACCACAAGAGGTGGCCACTCAAACTCATTGAGCATTTCGCTAAACACTACTTGCATTTCGCCATCTGCAGGTCCAACGGGCAGCTGTCCTCAGAACGTTCTCAATTCAATCTAAGTTTTAGAGTGAGGGTTTCAAATCAGTGTTGCATACTCAAGATTATAGGACGAACCAAAGTTAAACAAATGCAGAATCCAGGGCGAAATCCATCCTTGTGGCTTCAGCTGCTATACATCCCAAGGTGGTGGTTCTGTGGTTGTTGATTCATTGTTTATTATTGCTCCCGATGTTTGTGGGTTTTTTGTGTTTGGTCCTTGCTTATGCAATGCAGTACTTAATGTCCTTTCTTGTTTTCACTGAGGAAGAAAGCGATGGTTGCTTTACTTTAATTGTGTTCTTATTGTCTTGTAGCGGTACATGAAAGTATGTTATGTGTCTTTCCTCACAGTGCTGTGGGTTGGTCTATGGTCTGTGATTGTGGCATTTCCTCAGTTTCCTGGCCTTAATACCCACTTGCTTTTTCGTGTTGTCAGTGATGTTATACCAAGGTATTTTATTGACTGAACATTTTAAAAAGGTTGGGTTGTGTAATTAATAATCAAAATGAAATTGGTTGTGATGCTTATGCCGCCAAGTCACTCTCATAGAGTGACATCTGGCTTCATTAAATTTCATTTGCCAATCAGCTTCCCACTGTCCTAAGCCTGGGAGTTCTTCTTGCAGGGTAAGACAGTCATGAAGTGAATATACAGGACCCAGTTATCTGCGAACAGAAGACCAGTAGACATCAAACTTGTGACAATTGCATTTCAAATGGGCCAATCGTGTGTTGTAGATTGAAAATAGTGAGTATGAACAGAAAACACCACAATCACAAACTGCAAACAAACCCGTGGCGCTGTGAGGAAGAGTCACACAACAATCATGAGACACTGGGAAGAAAAACAAAGCAAAGGAAACCAGCTCTGAACACTGCATCATGTGATGAGAAACACAGCACTACTGCATATAGAGGCATCATCATGTTTCATAATATAAAAAAGTCATTTTATTATATCCATAATTCTGGTAGACATACGTACAAGGAATTCTTTTTTCTTTATCTAAGGTGGACTCAAATGACTGGTTTCAGAAATGCACAGTTAAACAAGTAAAACAAGAATTTCTGACATTAAAATATTAATTTATCTATATAATATCAAATTATGTTTATTGACTCCCTTGTACTACATGTATATTCTGTATCATATTTTAGGCCGTCATGCGATTTTAATGTTATGTCTTAATTTAATGTTAGGGCCTACCTACCTACCCTATTTTTTTTTTGCATCCAACAGGAGCCAGAAATATATTTCATTTAGGACTTATCTTCATTTATATCTTTATTTCACATTATTTGTCAAAATCGCTTGAAGACTTCTCAATTTCTCTATTATGATCTCGAAAATCAACTGAAATTGCGATTCACTCGGCTGGGGTTTTCAGACCCCCTGCTAGGAATAAAAAGGAAATTAAATCAAAATTATAAAAATATCAAATTTCCTTTATGTTCCACTTATTGTTTTTAGTCTACATTATGATTTTATATAAAAAATATTTATGATATATCTCCACGGAAGATGCTTTTGAAAAAATAAACTTTTGACTCGGCGGGTCGGTAGCTCGGCTCGGCAGGGGCTTTCAGACCCGACCCACGTGAGAACTTGAAGTATTCTTCAAAGTCTGTTACCGAAGCTAGTTCATTTACTATTCTGTCTTGAGCCTTGAAGGAGACCCACGGAGGAAGACAACAAGGACATCACAGATAGTTAACTGTTTATTGACGAAGAAAAACATTGATGAGGATCGATGTGTCAAATACTTCATCCAATATAGTTGGTAAATGACTGAAAATAGAGTGAAAAATCTGTCACTTCACTGCTAACTCTACATCTACATCTATATAGGTACGTTGCTCCGTCACAGTTTGACTATTATTCAACGGTTTGACTTCTAGTGGTTACGCATAAAAGATGAAATGAAAGAGAATAAAGACAGGCAGAAGAAATATATAATAATACACAAGATATAAAATAAAATGAGAAGAAAAATAAGAAAAAAAAGTAGCACAGTAATAAAGCATAAAAAGAGTAGAAGGAAGAAAGTTTTCCCAGTGGCTTTTGACTTACCAGGCAGAGACCAAACTGCCTTCCTTGGAGGTACCAGGGCCCATACGTCCCCGACAGCATAGCTCCCCACCTTAGCAAGCTACTCAACCACTGGGCCCTTACCTAAATTTAGAATGAGATGGTGGATAGCCCCTCTTTGAAGGATACCAAAGAAGGGGCCTCAGCTGTAACAGCTGGAAGAGAGTTCCACAAGGGAATTGTCCGGGGAAAGAAACTAAACTTGAAGCAGTCTGTGGAAGGAGAGAACTGTCTGGACATCTTAGTATGCGGTGATCTGGTTCTTGCTGTGGATGGAGTCAAGTATTGTGATGCGGGTATGTCGACTAGGTCATGGACCACTTTATAAAAAAGGGTTAGTTGGATCTTGCTTCTCCTTGCTTCTAGTGACTCCCACTGAAGATGGTCCAGCATGGAGGAAACACTGCTGGTATTTCTATACCTGTTCGTGGTAAACCTTGCTGCCCTTCTCTGGACCATTTCCACCTTGTGTACTTGATCGTTATGATGTGGGTTCCATACCGATGAGCAATACTCCAGATTTGATCTGACCATGGTAAAATAGGCGTTGGCTTTGGTATCTTCTTTGCATGACCTTAGATTGCGTCGCAGGAACGCCAACATGCTGTTAGCCTTCTTGGAGATCCTGTCAATATGGTTTTTCCATGATAATGACGACTGCAAGTCCACACCAAGGTATTTTGTGCTGTCTTGTAGCTCTAGGATGTGGCCTTTCAGTTGATAATCTGGTGGGGTTGCGTGATCTTGTTACGCTCAGCACGCTGCACTTTTGCGGATGGAATGCCATACCCCATTTGGTCTCCCATTCAGCTAGCATATTGAGGTCTTCTTGAAGTGCTTCACAGTCTGAGATGCCTTGGAATTGCCTATACACAATGCAATCATCAGCGAAGAGTCTTGAGTTTGAGGCGATCTTATCAGGAAGGTCATTGATGAACAGAAGGAAAAGCATGGGCCCTAGTACGGATCCCTGGGGTACTCCACTGACTACAGGCACTCTATCGAATGAACTTCCTTCGACAACCACACTCTGGGTTCGACCAGAAAGAAATGATGCAATCCAGCTATGTATGTTGCCTCGGACTCCAAAGTGTTCGAGTTTCCGCAGGAGACATTGGTGTGGAACTCTGTCAAAGGCTTTGGAGAAATCCAGGACAAGCATGTCTGTTTGGATCCCCTTGTCCAATGATGAGCTTAAGTCATGGCACAGGGTCACTAGCTGGGTCTCGCAACTTCTTCTTGCGCGGAAGCCATGCTGACAGTCGGTGAGTATCTTGTAGCAGTCCAGATGTTTTAAGACATTGCTGACTATGACATGCTCCAGTATCTTGCAACAAAGGCACGTTAGAGAAACAGGGCGGTAGTTCGCAGGGTCGTAACGCTGTCCTTTCTTGAAGATTGCCGACACATTGGCAGTTTTCCAGTCATCGGGCACAGTTCCTGTCTGTAGGGATTTATTGAAGATGATCGTCAATATTGGTGACAACTCTTCAGAGCACTCCTTCAATAATCTTGCCGGTACCATGTCAGGGCCGGAGGCTTTACATGGGTTACTCTTTTGTAGCAACTTCCTTACGCCTTCATCTGTCACTGTAATTTGTTCCATGTCCGGGTAAGGGTCACTGTCTGGGTCTGGAACTGGAATGTCAGGGTCCTCATGTGTAAAGACGGATTGATACTGCCTGTTAAGAATGTCTGCCTTATCTTTGGCGGAGTTGAACAGACGGCCATTGTCCTTCAGTGGTGATACACCTGTTGAGTCTTAACGCAGGGACTTGATGTAGTTCCAGAATCTTTTCTGCTTTGGTGGTCGGTCAACTTCTGGGTCATCAGCCTCGATGATGCCATTGATGTATGTCCAGTAGGCTTGTCTTTCATGTTTCTGTAGCGCCTTTTTACATTCCTTATATTTCCTGATGTCACTGTCATTCTTGGTCTTCTTCATTCGGCGAAATAGCTTATCACGTTGACGCATTTGGGATTTTACTTTTCTGTTGATCCAGGGTTTTTTATTTTCTTCCCGTTGAGTGTTTTGGTGGGAATGTACTTCTGCATGAGGTCTGTGACTATTGTGCGGAATTTGTCCCATAAAGCTTGGGTAGTTGATGTCGGCTCCAGTGATACAAACTCTTCTTTCACACGCCTGAGCTCCGTTTTCAATGAGTCAAAATCAGCTTTGTTGTAGCAGAACACCTTTCTGGGTGGCGTGATGGCTCTGGATGGGCGAAGACTTGATTCGACGTAGACTACCTCATGATCCGATATGCCAGGTATGATGTCAACTCTGTTAACCAATGACTGGTTATTTGAGAAAAACAGGTCCAGGATATTTGCAGTATCCTCCGTGATTCTAGTTGGCTCCAATACCATTTGGTCGAGGAAGTGGTCCTTTGATATTTGCAGAAGCTGGTGACATAATCCTGATTTGTTGGCATATTGTTTTACACTCTCGGTTGTCCAGTCTATGTCTCCATGGTTAAAATCACCTCCAATCCAGGTGAGAGCTCCAGTGGGTATTTTTGACAGGCATGATTGAAGTTGGTCTAGATAGCTGAGATCATTCTCATCTGGTGGACGGTAAAAAGATCCGATGAATAGATGACTTGATCCTGGAACTTGAACCTGTGCCCATATCAATTCGCAGCTGCCTTCAACCTTCATTTCCTCTGGTTCACTACTGACAAGTTTCTCGGCGACCAAAATGAACACGCCACCACCGGCCCGTTTTTTCCTATCTTTACGGTAGACCTTGAACCCTTTGGGAAAGATAGCTGTAGACAGATGGTCATCTTTCAACCACGATTCTGTTCCCAGAATAATGTCTGCCTGTGTGGTTTCTATCAGGTTTTCCAACTCTGGTTTCTTGTCTAAGATGGAGTGGCAGTTGATGATTAAAACCTTCAGTGGAATATCATCCCTCTGCTTTGAGCTACGCTGGATGGGGATTTGTTCCCCACTGCGATTGAGACTTGGGTGAGTGAGATTTTCTGGTCCAGTTGTACTGTCCGAAACAGAGATGCGTTCAGGAGTGCCGTTGTGGTGAGTTGAGGAGACTTTAGGTGATGAAGTAGCCTGGGGACAGCTAAAGCTAATATCACGATCAACCGTTGTGTCATGGGTAAGTGGCTCAAAGGAATTTGAAGTCTCGAAGAGGGTTGTTTCAAACAGTGCCGATGAAAAATTTGGCAGGCCGCATGTTTAGCATTCCCAGGATACATTCTTTAGGCCAGTGTAGATACAGTCCTTCATGCCCAAACACTTCTGGTGAAACCAGGTATTACAAGAGTCACAGCAAATTCCTGGTGTTGTCCATTTGACTGCTTTCTTACAAGTTAATGTTCAATAATGTTCGTAATATTGATTAAAAATTGCCAAATGTTCAATATGTAGACAGTAAATGCATTAATTACAAAAATGCAGATCTTAATTTGAATGATTCTAAATACACAATACTGAAGATTTACTGAAAAATTGATGATTATCTGAGATTCGGACTTTTGCAGATCGCGGAAACTAATGACACACAATTTTCTTGCTTATAAAATCTTGGATACGCTACGTTTATCAACAGCAGAACACGGCGTAGTGAAACCGGTTCTCAGATCTACCAAACAGCATACTTACACTGTGAGGAGGCGTTTAGACTAAGAGAATTAACTTAATTTTCACTTTTATTTTTGAGTGAAGAACACGTACTTTTTCGACAGAGCGGAAATGGTAGCTGTAACGGTATAACTAAACATCGAAAGGAATACCACTTATCTAAAAACCCGCAGCTCACTTTTACCACTACCTTCTTCCAAGGCTTAAAGATACACCACGGCCTCAAAGACAAAGTAATGAGCAAACTGTTGCCTTAAATCTATTGGACTGAACACGGAACTTATTTAGCTGTAGTTCCAGCACAAGGGGTCCCAGTTTTTAACTCAAGATATTCAGATTACAAATCAACAACTGAAAAGGCGAAAATTATATAATACAAACAAAGGCTCAGAGCTTCATTGATAGGAACTTGCGGGGAATTAAATTGTGAGTTACTGCGGAATGCAGGTCATTTTGGCCCTGGGTTGATTTGTCCTGGGTTGTTTCATCCAAATTTAGGGGGTGGCTCCTTTCGGACTTGGTAAGAGAGAGCTGATTACTTTGCTTAATTTGTCTTCCTGGTGTCTCGTGATGGTTGAGCTGCTCTTCCTCGCGGTGCCACGGGGTTGTCTGCAGTTTGTGATTGTGGTACTTCCTGATCATACTCATTTACTATTTTTGGTAGGTGGGTCATTTCAGCCAATTTTCAGAGCGAGTCATTTCGGTCTTTGGTTGTTTTGGCCAAAGTCTGAAAGTGACAATGTGTTCATTGATAGACAGGTGGGCAGGTGTTAAGGTTCGTAAAAAACATCAGGCTGAAATGAAAAAATGGCCTTTTTACAACTCGGGCTGAAACAACCCACGTCAAAATGCCCCGGGCGGGGCCGAAAAACCCTGTTAATGTTACAGTGTGACTCGGGAAATCAAGAAAATTTATAGAGAAAAGAACTCACCAACAAAGATTTCGGAACAATTAAACAACATTTTCTGAGACAATTCGCCAACAACATTTATTTAGATTTATAATCAATGATCATTAAAGTGTCTGTGAATTAAATTGTTTCATAAAAATGATAAAGTGTTTGTGAGTTGACTCAAAATTCATCAGTGAATTGTCTCAAAAAGTGTTGGTGAGTTGCCTCATAATCTATTGATAAATTGTCTCAAAAAATGTGTCTATCTTATCTATCTGTACTCAGGGGGCTTTCGTTCAGCTGCAAAAATGTCTATTTTCAGAACATAGATAATGGGTACAAATTAAATCTAAACAAACCCCCTTGAACCCCATTTTATACAGTAAAACTTGGGTGTAAAAAGGTATACATTATATTTCTTATTTTAGCAATAAAACAAAGAATGTAGATACTTATAGAACCACCTCATTGATGCAGTTATATGAAGTATCCACAATCTATGTTTTGAGTAACATTAAGAAAAATCACCTTCTGCATTCATTTGACAATATCAATTTTTAAATCCCTAAAGAATACAGTATATTGAATTGGTGCACATGTTATCATAATGTGTATACAGTTAAAAAGAAGGGGAGTCTTATGCATTTCCATGCGGCCAGTAGGGGGTCACTATTAACTGTGGCTTCCCAACAGGGGGGTTATGTTTTAATTGTCCCAATACAATCATTTAAATGTTTCCTTGCTCGCTTGGTTTTTATCAATTAAACTCTTCACGGATCAAATTTAGCACTTGCTAACTTGCTAAATGCTAGTAGTTTTCGCCAAAAAGCAAGTAGAAATTGCCATCACTTGCTACTTTTGGCAAGTGAAAACAAGTCATTTTCATATCAACCAAACTATGCAACACAGCATAAGATGTATGGCAAACAATGTACAAAGATCCTGATCAGCCAGCTTCTGAAGAAGCTGGCTGATCTGGATCCACATTGTTTGCAAAGAAACCTAAATATCGGTTCAGAAAGATGAAAATGATATCTATTTATTGTCAATCAATTTATACGGTGTACATGTATGTTTACCTGAATGCTAAATGAATTTGTTTCAATTTTCTAATTTGTGATATAACTGATAAAATAGTTATAACTTCATTTTTAGTGAATAAGCAAGTTGATCAGGGTCTTTAGCATGTGAGAAAAATAGTCACTTGCTATTTTTAGCAAGTGCTTAAAAATCTAAAATTTGATCCCTGCTCTTATCAGGCTACTTAATTTCTCAGTTTTCAAAAGTTATTCTGTTGTGGTGGTGTTATTGTTACAACTTTTACCATGCTGATTTTAATAGAAAATTGATAAATCAGGCTTTCAGATAGGCCCTTCTATTCCTTGTGTTCCTACATTTCCCTATTTTTTCTTGAAAATGTCCTACTATCCCTACTTTTTCACTCTTAAATGTCATTTACAGTATAAAAATACAGAAACTTTCCTCGGTCACTTCGCTCACTCAAATCTTAAAATGTAACTATATTTCTATGCATTATTTTGACCAATGCCTCGTCCGTAGAAATATTGGTATTTTAATGAATAATTTTAATGAATAATTGGTCTTATTTTAATGAATAACCGGTTACGCCAAATTTTAATGAGATGAATAATGGGCTTAATTTTTAATGAATAGTGAATACCAGACCCCCACCCCCATCCAGACCCTCACTCATGGCTCTCTGGGCCCGCTCAACAAGAAGTATTAGATGGTCAAGCCTCAGATCCAGTCCCAGTGTTATCCGGTGTACCCCAAGAATCAGTTTTAGGACCGATCCTGTTCCTTATTTTCATAAACCACCTGCCGGATAACATCAGGTCTTCTGTTCGCGGACGACTGTGTCCTGTATAGGAACATATATTCAATTCAGGACTATTTTTTCCTGCAGGAAGACCTTACTAGCTTAGGACAATGGGAAGCCGATTAGCAAATGAAGTTCAATGTGGCCAAATGTCACTCTATGAGAGTGACTCGGCATCAGCATCACAAACAGATTCTCCTTGATTACTCCCTTCACAACCAAACTTTGGAAAACGTTCAGTCAGCAAAATACCTTGGCATAACCATCTCTGATAATATGGATTGGGGTCAATACATCTCAGAAATTTCTTCTTAAGCAACTAAGACACTTGGTTTCCTTTGCAGGAAATTTTAGCTTTTGCACCTAGGAGTACTAAGGAAGTTGCATACAAAACTTTGGTTCGGCCTAAACAAGAGTATACAGCACCCATTTGGAGCCCTTACTCAAAACTTCAGAGTAATCAGGTATTATAGAGAAAGTTCAGAGGACAGTAGCCCGTTGGACACGCAGGAGATGGCGTAACACAAGTAGTGTCGGCGAGATGCTTGACAAGCTTGAGTGGCCATCTCTTGAGGCCCGTTAGGATCGGTCCTCCCTGCTTCTCTTTCATAAGATACAGTCTGGTGCTGTGTCTATAGAAAAAGACAACTACCTGATCCCTTCTCACAGTTTGAAATCTACTATGTCATCACACAGTGCCTAATATTGTAGAAACCAGACATACAGTAATGCCCTGAAGAACTCTTTTTCCCCGAGACTATACCACAGTGGAATAGTCTCCTTCGGTGGTCAATTCCCAGACTCCTTAGGAGTTTTAGGGCACTTCTCATTTAGTTAAAACACACAGCCGAAAGATTGTTCTTGTTTTTGTTTTTTTGTTTTGTTTTTTATTTTGTTTGTTTTGGTTTGTTTCTTCAAAATTTCACATTCGCACTCCCTGGCGTAATGATCAAAGTTTGATCGTGCCAGTATGATAAGAAAGAAATTACATATACTCTTCAATTGCTGTTGCAGTTATACATATTAAAAGAATTTGCTGAGTTGCCCTGCTTGACGAATTGTCGAATTTTATTTATACACAACGAGATAGGTATGTGCTTTCTTTCTTTCTTTCTTTCTCTATATACTGCCTGACGCTCGCTTTCGAGCATTATCGGCAGGTGTACATAGTACACTCCGGGTTGCAGGATGAAAGCCTACAAGTAACCATATCGAAATTACCGTAGGGTTCTTTAACCTGCACAGGGGGTGACTTTCCCTGCACAGGGGACATCCAGTTAACGTCCCGATCCGAAGGACGATGCACATATCTAGCGTCATCCCTGCAAATGACACTAGAGAAAGCGTGTTCGGACACCGAAATTTTTCTCGCCGCGAGCGGGAATCGAACCTGGGACCTCTAGCACCAGAGGCAAGTGCCTAACCACTGAGCTACCACGCTTCCTACCTTGCTTTGACTAATAATAAGACTGAACTCGTGCGTTCATACCAGGCCAGTTTTTTTCGTCATTACAGTTTAAACTATCTTTTTGTAAGATAGCCTAATGCGACAAACACTATTCTGTAGGCCTACATTTGACAAGCGCTGTTCTGTTCTGTTCTAAGAAACGCATAAAATGACAGAATTTCTGTCAAACGATAGAATATCTGTCATTTCATAAATTTTACCAATCTATAAAACGACAGATATGTCATTATTTTATCACATTTTTATGTGCTACTTTCTGTTTCAACAAAACCGCAAGATGTCGCAAGGAATACACAAGACTAGGTCGGTAAAACATCATTTTTGAGAACATTCCAAGTTGGTCTATTGGTGCACTTTGAAGAAAACGGTTGTAATAAAATAGTTTACACACTTAAATTTTTCGGAAGTGCCATTTAAAACTGAAAATACAGATTGAAATTGTCTCAGTTTTCACTTCTCACATCTGTCAGCCATATTGGCAAAGTTGTTTGTCACGTGATATAAAAGGGTTGACTGGACCCCTTTTATTTTTCTTGCTTTGTTGCCCTTTTGTTCCTCTGTTTTCCAGCGTCTGCTGTACTACCCAGCAACCGTTGTATTGCATATTTACATTGACTACCAACCTACGGAGGCCGTTATGGGTTAACAGATGGTTTCAGCCTTATTTGGTTTTGCGCAATGAGCAATTGGAGTCGAAGCAGTCCCAAGTCAAAACATACCCAAGTATACAAGTATCCAATTTAAAATTAACCAACCTCTGATCCAAAGAAGAAGAATACTTTAGGAGCTTATCTGCCAGAAATGATACTTTTTTGTAAGAGACCTCCGTTCTGTGTATGAGACTATCCTTCCACATCCACATAAAACAATTCAGAAACACGTTTTTAGGTCATATCTAAGCGCGTGGAAATGCATTCCAATGTATTTTGAGATTCTAAAATTAATTTCCAAGAGTATCTATGTAATAGAGGTCTGAATTGGTATATATTACTTGGAAGGACTAATTGATTGAGCTTAGCCAGGGGGTAGGGTTATATCAATGCTGCTTACCCGGTGGGAGATCATTCCTTTATTCGTCAGAGGAACTGTTGAACAAAATGGCAGTATTTGTCTCATTTATTTGTAGTGAAATTCGCCTATCAGTTCCCAGTAAACTACTAAACATATAAAACTGTGCCAACATCCGCTCCCCAGCAAAATGCTTTTCCACTATCCAAAGGGAGCTTTGATGATGGGCTGAGAGACTGTGTTTGCTGTGTTTTAAAAACCTACCCTATCCTAATCCAATCATGCACGGATCCAGAAGTTGGAATAGGGGGTCCGGAAACCCTTCACACGTTTTATCCGTTTCTATAGAAATTAGCATTTGGATCCCTCTGGAAAAGTTGGACCCCCTCCCTGGTAAATGCTGGAACCTCTCTGAAACCATGGAAAATTATAGTTTTTCTTTGAAATAACCATTGGACACCCTCTGTAAAACAGTAAAATAAGTTGAGGACTAAAACAAACGTTGTCAGAGCTGTTTTCTTGCAGTCGGGCCTGGATACACCTGGCAAAAATTCTGCATCTGCAATTGCCAATGCACATGTTAATCAAATACGAACAGGATGACAAACAATAATGGGGCAAAATGAGCCATTTGGCGAAATAATCAATATGTGTAACAAGGGCCTACTCATGGGTGAAGCGGCTCACGAGCCAAACAACCAATAACCTAAAAAAATATAAATGTTGTACTGTCTTGACTACCGTAGCTTCAACCAACTAAACAAATCCAGCTTCTGCAACCGAAACGGCCAAAAACGAACTTATCAGAAAAAAGGAGAAAACCAGTCAAGGAAGATGGCGAGATCTATGGAACAGAACAGAACAGATGGCGACTTGCAGGTAGATTGACAGAACGCTGTTTCAATTTCAGCAAAATAGCGGAGAAAAAGGCAAAAAATACCTGAATTAGAGTGTTTTCAAGACCAGAAAACAAGGAAAAAGGGAGGGTGGGTATTCCTTTATTTCCGCAGAAAATGCACTATTATAGACATCCCTGGTCTTCTCTAAAAGGTAGTTGATGTTAATATGACGAGTTTTCCACATGTACCAGTATGCGTTTTTTTCCAATTGTACAATTTATTTGATACTGTAACATTTCAAACAGCATAAATCTGTCGTTTGACAGATAACCAGATCTGTGAAACGAAAGATCTTCTATCGTTTGACAGAAATTCTGTCCTTTTATGCGTTTCTTAGACCTGTATAACTTCTGCCTGTTGAGGCACACCTCCGTCTGGAGTCTTTTAAAATTTACTTATTATTAGCTCACCTGAGCCGAAGGCTCATGGGTGAGCTAATAGTATACCAGTCACTCCGTCGTCCGTCCGTCGTCCGTCGTCTGTTGTCCGTCTGTCCACAATTTCAAACATCTTCTCCTCTGAAACCACTGGGCCAATTGAACTCAAATTTCATATGAAGACTCCTTAGGATGGGGGAACGAAAGTTTGTTCAAATGGTCCTGGTCACATGACCAAGATGGCCGCCATGCCCATATATGGTAAAAACCCTTTAAAAATCTTCTTATCCAGAACCAGACGGCAGATAATCTCAGGACTTGGTATGTAGCATTGGGGATGTGGGGCCTACCAAGTTTGTTCAAATGATGATCCTAGGTTGACCTTAACCTATTTAACGTCAAGGTCAAATTTGCTTTATAATGCATTTAAATGGGAATTTTTTTGAAAAGTTGATTTTTTTTTTTGAAACTGTAGAAGCCTTAGTAATTATTCTCACTTGATATGTTTAACCTAATGAGACAATGGCTATAAATAAGTTCCAAAGGTCAAGGTTGACCTTTGACCTTTCAGCTAAGTAGCTCATATTGGAGTCCCATCAATATATTAAAACATAGTTTTCTCACAAACCATTGGCCCAATTGAACTCAAATTTCATGTGAAGACTCCTTATGATAAGTTAGCCAAAATTTATACAAAATATTTTGGTCACATGACCAAGATGGCCGCCACGCCCATATATGGTAAAAACCCTTTAAAAATCTTCTTCTCCAGAACCAGGAGGCCAGTGACCCTGGGACTTTGTATGTAGCATTTGGGATGTGGGGCCTACCAAGTTTGTTCAAATGATGAACCTAGGTTGACCTTGACCTACTTAATGTCAAGGTCAAATTTGCTTCCTAATGCATTTAAATGGGATTTTTTTTTTGAAAAGTTGATTTTTTGAATACTATTGAAGCCAAAGTCATTACTCTCACTTGATATGTTAAACCTTATGAGACAATAGCTATTAATAAGTTTCAAAGGTCTAGGTTGACCTGATCTTTACTTTTTCAGCCAAGGTCACTCATATTTGAGTCCTATCAACACATTAAAACATAGTTTCCTGAGAAACCACTAGGCCAATGGAACTCAAATTTCTAATGAAGACTCCTTATGATAAGTTAGCCAAAATTAATACCAGTTGTACTGGTCACATGACCAAGATGGCCACCACGCCCATATATGGTAAAAACACTTAAATATCTTCTTCTCTGGAACCAAAAAGCCAAGGGCCTTGGGACTTGGTATGTAGCATTGGGGATGTAGGCCCTACCAGATTTGCACAGATGATGAATCTAGGTTGCCCTTGACCTACTTTATGGCAAGAACAATTTGATTCCTAATGCATTTATATTTCTATACATGTAACTGTTTAAGCCAAAATCATAATACTTGCAAGAAATGTTTAACCTAATGAGACAATGGTTTTATATAAGTACCAAATGTCAAGCTGATCTTTGACCTTTTATCCAAGGCCACTCATTTGGACTGCCATATATCTATCTAAACATCTTTTTCTCAGAAATCACTGAGCTGTTTGATGGAGTATTCATATGATTGTGTAGGTCACTTGACCAAAATGGCTGCAACACTCATATATGGTAAAACAAAATATGTTTCATTATAAGCTGTAGTGACCTTGACCTATTTTAACATTATTAAGGAGATCAGGTGAGCGCCTCAGGACCTTCAGGTCCTCTAGTCTATAGATCTAGTCTCTTTTGTTTCCCCTATTTTAGTTTCTGAAGAACTTGCATGCTACTGTGTTCCATCGCTACCTTTTCCACCTGTTTCCTATTATGCTTTGGCACCAGATTAAGTCTCTTATATATTTAGGTATGTGGTATTAAGCACAGTCTCTTTGCTAATTTCTCAATGTTTTTAATGGTAGTTTGGACCTTGATATCTTCGGGATCGGTAAAAACACCTGCCCTGTCTAAGAGTAGCTAGACCAGATTTTTAGAATAATAGGATACAACATGTCAGAGATACTCAGCACACTGGAGAATATTTTTCAGAATGGGCTGCCTCACCTCTTCCAATGCATTACACCTTATCATAAAATGATCAATTGTTTCAGGCTCTTCCTTACACATAAGGCAGGTTGGGTAAATCTCATTTTGGTTGAAGGCTGATCTGCTCACTTGCAGGATGTACGTGCCTGTCACCAACTTAAGTTTCACATGAATAGATGGGATGTCACAAGCAATTCCAGAATTCTGCAGCATCCAATGCGTGCGTCTGGGGTAATACTGATCTGCTGTCAAATTAGTGACGAGTATAGTGAGGATCTTGATTTAATTCTCTCCACCCAATAGTCATTAACATGCTTGTTAACAAGTGACTTCCATCGAGCCTTTGTATCAGGTGCTTCAACCACATTCCAGCAATCGGGAATATCATACTTGAAGAAAAGCTTGCGCACAGTAATGAACCAGCTGTTGGAACGTTTAACAAATAACTGTCTACGGGCTATCCGCTTCTTAACTGAGTCCTCACCCAGTCTGCACACACTTCCAAACAGCATCAAGGCCTTCTTGTGGATAACAGCCTCAACCGGAACAGCCCCAGACAAAACATATACCGCCGGGTCGGCTGCTGTGACCGGGAGTGACAGGATCTCTGATCTGCTTGATTAAATTCTTATATGTTCTCTCCAGCTTTTCTATTAGGGTTGCTTTTGGGGTTAAGACCTCCATCCCATAGACAAGAACTGGCAGCACATAGGTTTGCAATAGGTGAATTGATGTCTCTGTGTCTAAGCTGTTTTCACCGTGGAGTCCCGACCCCATGAGGGTGTAGACTGTACGCCTTGCCTTCTGTATGTTGTATGCTACTGCAGTCTCCTATGTATCCGCTAAATGGAGAATCCCCATATGCATGGCCTCTTCCGCTATTGGCATTGGCTGGTCTTTCATCTTTACTTCTGTATCGTCAGTAGGACATCGTTTGAGATGGTTCAATATTTGCAACAATACGCTTTTTATTGGCTGCAGTAAGAATCTTTCCATGCCACTATAATCAACTGCTATATCCACCAGAAGCTGTAGATTTTTATTATTTTCTGCCAAGACAGCTGCATTGTCTGCATATCCAGGTACCAAACATGATATCTTGCCAATGTGACATCCTACGCTGGTTAACTGGAGCCTATCAAAAAGACTATTGTTATAAAGCTTGTACAAGTCGGTACTTAGGATTCCACCTTGACGGAAACCCTGGTCCACATTAAAATCAATAGAATAAGCACCATTCCACTTAACCACAGACTCTGCCTCCGCATGCAATGAATAATCAGTGACCATGACACACCTTCAACACCTGCATGAAACAGTTTCTTTAGAAGCCTATCGTGCTAAACTACATCAAAAGCTGACTTTGCGTCTAAAAATGCTATATAAATAGGCCTGCACCTATCTTTATATTCCCTTATGGTCTTCTCAACAACCAAAGAGCAATTCATTGGCGAGGAGCGCTTTGTAAAACCACGCTGTAAGCTGTTTTGCTGAGCCTCAATCGCTAGCTGGATACGGTCTCTAAGCAGCGTTTTGACGACCTTGGTTATGATTGGTAGGATAGAAATCCCCCTGTAGTTCTTTGCAGCTGTACTTAGACCTTTATTCTTGAACACTGGGGTCAAGGTACGAATAGACAAGGCCTCTGTGACCCGTCTGAAGCGGGAGATGCTGTTGATGATATCAGTTATCTTTTGGAGAAGGGAATTACCACCATGTAATAATTGCTCAACTGTAACCCCATGAATATCTGCAGCTTTAACTGTGTTCATTGACTTCAGAGCCTTGTCTACCTGTTGCTCTGTAACATAGTCTTCAGGGTTCTGTGCTGGTAGGGACTTGCATATATCCAATACCTCCAACATCTCACTGGCTACCTACTGTTTGTAATCCTCATCAAAGTCCTGATGGTCTGTAGGGGTAGCCAGCAAATCTCATTCTCAGACTTGTAAACTGTGCCATTGATGGATAATTCATTAACACAATATTTCAGCTTTCCCCTCTGTTATTCACCAGTCTAAAGATGGCTTTCATGGCTTGCAAGCTTCCATTCCTTGAATGCTATTTTCTTGTTCTGAATGGCCTGTTTGATCTCTGGAGTCCATGTTTTGAACATGGCTCTTCTAGGTTTAGCCACACGTACGGGTCCAGATAATCCAAGCCTTCTCTGATGTTTAGTGGTTTTTCCATATTTTGATATTTGAGGTAGTGGCAAATATCAAAAATAAAGAAAAGCCACTAAAACGTCAGAGAAAACTCGGACTAGGGTCCAGACTGTTCTGATGCTTTCACAAGAACCTGGTTGAGCTTTTGTATTTCTGAATCTAACGCTCCCAATGTTGTGGGGTTCTAGTCCACTTCTGCAATGCTTGCTGTCACAAAATCCCTATACTGGTCCTTGTCAGTCTTCTCCCACTTAACCTTCGATGGTGGAAATGTTGTCTCACCAATAGACGTGATGACACTCAGCTGTATATCAAAGTTACACAATATGGGGTAACGGTCAGATACATTTGGGGCAAAATCATCCATCACTATACTTCAACATACACAATCTTGGATGCTCAGGCTATAAAATATGTAATCAATAGTGCTAGTTTCTACTCCGTTTGGTACAATGTAAGTGTTTCCTGTTTGCTGCCATGACAACTGATTTTCCACAAGGAATTGTCTGATGCTTGTCAGTCTCTTTGTAGTTTTCTGTGAAGTTAAACATTCGTTAAAATCCCCTCCCAAAAGGATATAATGTGAGCTCTTAAATTTCTGTATAATTTCTTGTAATTGTGCCAGACTATCCAGGAACTCGTCCACATTATCATGCAAGCCTTTACATGGCATGTACACTGATATCACTAATGCAGGTTGTTGGGTCAGCAACTTAACACACTGGATTCTATTGCCTCCTTCTGTCACAACTCAAACCAGGTGGTCAATCGTTCTCTTCCACAATATTGCCACTCCCCGTGGCCTCTTGGCATTTGTACAGGCAGTATTGTCTATGGCTTTTCCAGTTCCTACCATAGAATCGCAGATTGCACTCAAATTTCCTAACTGACAATCGAAATACCAATGTTCTTGTAACAGGACAATGTCGGCGAGTCCAGACAGCTCTTAGATGGCGTACTTAGATGTTTCAGCGTTCTTTCAATTATATGTCACAATATTAAGATTATTTACAGGTGATGTACAGGTGATGCTTCATCTGTGTTGCCTGCCATAGTCTCCCCCTGTTTGGCCGGGCACTGTACAAAAAAGACTGGTTGGCTCCAGAGGCTCCCTCATTCCCTCCCTGTCTGCTACTGTAGAATATAGGAGGTCCCTCCACTGTGAAGGGGCTACCTGTCTGAGGTGCATCAAATGTGTTGACGATGTTATCCCCTGCTGTCTGCTGTGCTGGGGTGCAAGGTTTGGGTGTGTTTTGGAGCTGTATTTCCTGATTAGTGCTCTCTTCTTTATCCAAGTCCTTCACTTGCTCTCTTCCGTCCACACAGGAGGGCTCCACTGGTTCCTCCCGAGTTACATGTATAACTGCAGCCTGCTCTGTAGTGATGTGTTTGGGAAGGGCTCTAAGTTGTTCGACCTCCAGCTAGAACTTGGCTTCCAACGAACTTGGTGTTGCCATTTCTGTCTTTCTGGCCAGTTAATTGTTACCAACATAAGAAGGCTGTCTTGGTTGACTTTGTCTGTGGATGGACTCTTCCCTATCTCTGTGCAGCGGCTCAGGCACCTTGGTTGGGACTCTGTTGGTGTCTGGTATCCTGCAGTTTCCTTATCGCTCTCTTCTGTCAGTGAGGCTAAAGGGCGCTTTCTCATGGTATGCTCTCCTTGGGACATAATTACCATTTCTCCTCTCATGGCTAACTCTCTGGGTCTCCTGCTTGTCATCGTCTCTGGTGCAGCTCCTCCAATATTCAGTTTCACTGTGGGACATAGGGGGCTTTGCCTCATGAAAGGGTTACTGTCGACCACTCCTGCTGTTCATTGGTTCAGGGTTTGCATGGCAATTTAAATCACAATTACTTTGGGGTTGTTTAAAACTTGGGTTAAAATTGTTCATTTGTTGGGAGTTTAAGAATTGGTTAAAATCAGTCCTTTGCAATGGATTAAAACATTGGTTAAAACTTGTCTGCTGTAGGCAGTTAAAATCTGGATTAGAGTCATGTAATTCATTATTCACTTCACTTCCCAAATTTGATCTGAAGGAATTGCTTTTGTTGACCTGTTGCTGCTGCTGCTGTTGCATATAGTTATCGATCGTTTCGAGAGAAAAATCTGTTGTGAAATCTTCTTCAGAATGAAACTGGTTACTTGCTTATGGATACCTCTGATCAACTCATTGTTAGATTTATGCACTTGGTCCACGCTTGGCCTTAGCACACCTCCATAAGAGTAGTTACTTTCAGGCTGATGTACGTTACCATCACCTTGATTAGAGACCCACTGGTTTGTACTTGTTGGCCCAGGAATACAGGTTGATATAGGAGTTTCTTTCTCCAGCATACAGATTTTTTGCTGTAAAGTTCTGATTGTAGCCTCTAGCTCTTCATTTCTTGCCTCCTTCCGCTGTAGGTTATCTTAGAGTTTGCGTGAGTCATTGTTCTTGGATCCAGCCTTTGCATCTTGCAATTTGAGGTCTTCTTCCCATTTCTTAAGTTTGATCACAAGCTGCCGCAGTTAACGCTGTATAATATTCAGTGAGTCTGGGTTCTTCTTATCTTTCACTCTGGTGCCGCTACGCTGGATTGGATCGCTCATCTCATTATCACCAGTCGCAGTTTTCATGGCTGTCTTGGGTGCACTTTGCACTGTTACCAGCGTATGGCATGGTTGGATTTTACCCTCTCTTGCCATCTCGCATTTAGGAATCTCCCATGACAGACCTCCCATTTGCATACTCTCATCAATCAGGGTCTTGCTAGCTGCACAGCTTAGGCATATCTCTCCACTGTCACTGGCGTGTACCATACAACCGTCGTGGCATTCTGACAGGTAGTCACATCATTTTGGGGACTCATCTATCCTTGTGTGGCACACATTACAATCACTTCCGCATTCTTCATCCAAGATATCTGCGGCTGCGGAACCATCGCCTGTCGCAGAGGATGAAACGTCAGGTAATACCAGCAGGGACTTTGGACTTTTGGAGTCTGAAGGCTGAGATGAAACCTTAGTCTTAAGGTTAGTATTTTCATTTAGGTCAGCACAAATTTTACAAATATAATGAATCCAGGGTCGTTATGCAATCTGTCTATGTCTAATTCTGTCAACTTATCGTAAAAGTAGTGAATCCAATGCGATCCTGCTTCACAGTATGCACCGCGACTTTTTGTTGGCCATTTGCATCTCAGACATGTCACGTTCTCTTCCTCCTTGTGGTTACATTACTTCTCTACCGGGGGCACAGATGGTTTGTTCATCACAGATGTTTTTTAGGCAGACGGCATTTTTGTGGGGTACCGTGCACATCATTGACACATGTCCTCTAATCAAGAATTTTATGCAACTGACTACCTAGTATTTCATTTAGGGATGCAACACTTCCAAGATTTTGATCCTTAATGGCTTGGCACATAATCTGGTGGATAACAGGCAGGTGATCTTCAACAAACTTACTATACTGTTTACCATTCAAGAGTGTAGTGTTATAAGTAGGGTATAGATTTAGGGTATACCATCTCACTAATGTAGGGCTGGTCACTCTGTATGTCTGCTGTATGTCTGCTGAACAAGAGCTTTTCTTCAGTTTATCTTCACTGTATTCAACAACACATCTGCCTTCTTCAAGGGGTAACTTATTAAAGAATTCGGTACTAGCAAGTCCAAAGCAAGTGTACCCGTTACCCCACCCGCCTTAAATTCATAGTCAACATTTACTTGTTCACATCCTTGGAGTTTTCGCTTAAGGGCTCTATAAATAATCAGGGTTTAGTTTTGTTGTAGTTACAGTATGTTTTTCTCATCAATTGAGGCTGCCATTTTGTTTCAAGGAGGTCTGCCAGTGACGAAAGCAGTAATAAAATACCTCTTGTAATCTTAGGTCAATCCATAAAAGTGTTAAAAATAATAAAGTTTTAAAATGGGTTACTAGGAAATGAGAGCGGCTGAGATAGCCGAGGTACACAGAGTGTGAACTATCCTTCCTTTGTTTGAGTGGTTGATGGATATTTCTTTTACTGGCGTAGACGATAAAATTCCTCAAATTAAAACCACCACCATATAAAAGATGCAATTTCAAGTGTTAAAGTATCGATAAAAATTCTGATCTGTCACTAAAATATATTCATATAGATAAAAATTTCAATTTTCTTTGTCCCTCCGCCAATTTGCCACGCCTTGCTCCACCAACATAGATTTAACGTTTATTCAGGCTTAAGCATAAAACTTCTCTTCACCAATCAAATTATCAGCATGTAATAATAATAACAAACAAGAAACGCCTTTAAAAGTAAGAATACAATATTGTGCAAACCCCTCTCTATGTCAGCGAGAGGATTATAATACTAATCATAGACTAATCCATCGTGATAAATGCAGCACCGTCGTAAACGCCTTAGAAAAGACACCTAAAATACTTCCATTTCCTTTCTGATATTTTGAGTTGGTACATATATTTTATCTCCATATGACGGAAGCTGTTCATGGGATCTGAAACACAAACACACACCTTCATTGAAGTGAACACTCATTAATTAGTCTTATCTGTTATTAAATGCATGTTTGTATTGCTTATCATTATCTTTGGGTTAGGGATTTGCCGTCTCCTCCGATGGGTATTAATGTTTCATGTTTGTCTTTGTTATTCAGTCTTTATACCTGTTCCTTGCAGACTTGTGACCAACTGCTGGGCTGCCTTATTGTGATGTTTCTTGTGTTTTGGCACTTTTCCCTGTTTCAAGTGTGGTACTTTGTTTACCTATTCCTGATCATTGCCTTCTTCCTATGAGTTACATAGTATAACATATATTGAGTAAATTTAAAACGTCACCTTAAAAACCACTAACCCGACTTAAAAATTATTTTTACACAAATAGTTATTAGATGACCCTTAACAAAATAGTTTTCAAACATTATTCACAGTGGAGTGGGTAGAGTAAGTTTTCCTTAAACATATATAAGGAACGCATTTTGTTGTCAGACACTACTTGCCCGCTTTGAATATACAAATAGCTTTTGCATGACACTCTCAAAAGTGTATTCTGATTTCATATGTTTCTGATTCGTCTTAAGTCTTCTCTCTAGTAATCTCGAGTAGTTCTTCTTTTACCATAAAGTAGGAAAACGTAATAATTACACTTGTCTAAACTACTGACCGGACTTAAAAGCTGTTAGGTTGTTTTTTTATTTAAATTGTTCACAGCTATTTTGATCTGCCATAATAAAGTGTTAGCTTTGTTCTATACATGTAAGGGAAAGTACAAAGACAGTGTTTGCTGTTTTTTGTAGGGCGGTGGGGTAAATGAAACTTTTGGTACATCTAAAAATTAATGTTGTGATTTAAAATTTGTTTTGATGACCGTTTAGCAAGGTTATTCAAAATAGTCCAATATAATATAACATCGGTGCCAGTGGGCATGGAGTTTAAACAATTCTTCTTTTTGCCAAAAACAGATTTGAAAATATTTTGAACTTTATTCTCGCTAAGTGATATTCTAACGTGAATGTTCCAATCATCCTGATCTGTCAATTAACCTGGCAGTAACGCCCCTACCCCATGATACCATATGATTAATAAAGGCTTATATATAGCGAATGAAAATACATATTCCATTTTTGATCCGTTGGGCGCCAAAGTTTCAATGTTTCATATGAACCATTATCTGGGCATCAACGCGAGAAAACCAGTCTTCGAAGGTTTGCGAACAACAAAGGTGCAGACCAGCCTGTGCATCAGCGCAGTCTGATCAGCACTTTCAGTATTCGCATATTAAAATGTATCACATCTAGACATGTTACAAGCGAAATTTCAATTTTCCTGCTAGTCTCTGTAGATGAGCAGGATGGTTTGACCCTCACTTTTTTGGGGAACCCCGAAGGCAGGTTTTCTCGCACCCCGTCCTCTACCAATGTGATTTTATATAAATATTTCAGATATAGATGTCTGATGTTAAAAGGTGGGAAAACCTGATTGGCGACAAAAATATCTTGAATCTACGCTAGAAACTTCAAACTTAAGAAAATGAGTTTTGAAATCAACACTTGCGATCAACCATTATCCCAGTTTCCTATTCTACTGCAGAAACTTCAGACTGGAGAGAATTCTGCTAGTTTTGACGCATGTGGCAGTTCATTTCCTAAAATGATACCTACTGGAGAAAACCCTTTCAAATGTGAGATCTGTGGTAAGACATTTTCACAAAATGGTAATCTTCAGAGACATCGGCGAATTCACACTGGAGAGAAACCTTACAGTTGTGACACATGTGGACGATCATTTTCTCAACCAGAGCACTTAAAGAGGCACCAAAGATTTCATACTGGAGAGAAACCTTACAGCTGTAATACATGTGGACTTTCATTTTCCCAATCAGAGCATTTGAAGAGACATCAGAGAATACATACTGGCGAGAAACCTTACAGATGCGAAACATGCGGACGATCGTTTTCTAAATCAGAGAATTTGAAGAATCACACACGAGTGCATACTGGAGAGAAACCTTACAAATGTGAGCTTTGTGATAAGACATTTTCACAACTTGGTAATCTTCAGAAACATCTTAGACTTCATACTGGAGAGAAACCTTACAGGTGTGACTTATGTGGGCGAGCATTTTCTCTATCAGATAATTTAATGAATCACAAACGTGTGCATACTGGCGAAAAGCCTTACAAATGTGAGGTTTGCAGTAAAATGTTTTCGTATTCCAGCAATCTTCGTGCACATCAGAAAGCTGTTCATATTGGAGAGAAACCATACAGATTTGATGCATGTGGAGGATCCTTTTCTGAAAGAAGTCCAGATGAGAGGCACATAGTTGAACAAACTCAAGACAGGCCTTTTAAATGTGAGGTTTGTGGTCAAATGTTTTCACAGAAAAGAAATCTGATACGGCATCTAAAAATACATACAGGGCAGAGAGAATATGTTTGTGGTCCTTGTGGGCGGGACTTTGTAACAAAAGATGCTTTGTTAGCACATCTCAAAATTCATACTGGAGAGAAACCTTACAAATGTGTGCTTTGTGAACGAGCATTTGGACGTAAGAACGATCTTACAATTCACATGACACTTCATACTGGCGAAAAAAACTCACGAGTGTGAGATTTGATAGCGGGCTTTTAGACGTAATTATGCTTTAACAACCCAGGGAACAAATTTTAGATTTTTAACCACTTGCAAAAATAGCGAGTGGCTATTTTTCTGACCTGCTAAAGATGCTGATCAACTTGCTTTTTCACTGAGAAAGTTAGAAACTATTTTTAGTAACATCGCAAATTATCTACACAGCATTAATTGATAGACAGAACCAATTTAGCATTTTCAGCTTTCTGGACCTATATTCAGGCTTTCTTGCAAACAGTGAAGATCCAGATCAGCCAGCTTCTGAAGAAGCTGGCTGATCATGATCTACACTGTTTGCCATACAACGTATGCTGTGTTGCATTTTTTGGTTCATAATAGAGCTACTTGTTTCCACATGCTAAAAATAGCAAGTGATGGCAATTTCTACTTGTTTTTGGAGGAAACTACTAGCATTTAGCAAGTTAGCAAGTGCAAAACTTGATCCCTGCAACACACTACAAATCATACAGGAGAGATACCTTACACATGTGAGGTTTGTGAGCGGGAAGCTAGACGTAAGTGTGATCTAACAATTCATATGATGGATCATACTGGAGAGAAACCTTACACGGGATATGCACAGGCTTGAAAAGTACTTGAATTTAGAGGGCTTTCTCGATAGGTCCTTGAAAATTAAATATGCCTAAAAAAGTACTGGAAAATCACTGAAATACCTTGAAAAGTCCTTGAATTCTTCTATTTTCTGTAGGACCTAACAATGTTGATAGAGATCTAATTCAGTATAAAATTGATGTGCCTTTATTTGGTGTAGCAAATGCTGCACCAAATAAAGGCACAACAATTTCATATTAATTTTCCAGTACTAATTTCTCCATTGTCACATTCTAGCATTTCTGAAGTAGAATTTTAACACTTTTGTCAGGATTTTTTATAAACTTTCAGTCCTTGAAAACTGTAGGATAGTCTTGAGAAGTCCTTGAAAAGTACTTGAATTTTACTCATACTTGCCTGTATGAGCCCTAAAACGAAGTGGACATTTAGACGTAATGGTGATCTAACAATTCATATCATGATTCATACTGGGGAGAAAAATTCAATGTGTAATGTGGTTATGCCAGCTTTTCATAATATATATATATATTATCAATGCATATATAAAATTGTAAGGAAAAGATATGATTTCGCAAAATATTTCCACTTGGAAAAATCTTTTATTTAAACAAAAATTACATTAAAGGATGAATTGAATCAAAAATTCAAAAAAGACGTCCTTTCCATTCCCCGTCTTCAATTTCATAAACCTGGACCAAGTGTAATAGACAGCATTGACTATAACTGATGTTTATTTTTGAACCCTTATGTCACACTTTTGAATCATTATTTTTGGAATGGTAAAGAGGGTTGGTGAATGTATCGTAACCAATGACCTGTAAATTTTATTTTGAATTTGCTGAATTGCATATTTGTAGTTCTATCAGATGCCAAAATAATTTGTTTGGAAATTATTTTCTCAAACGATTTTAATATCCTTCAATTGTTTTTCTGAGTATATTAAACTCTAGTTTTTTATGTTTTTCACATTGATTTTCGGCGGTTATTTTTTTATTTTCAGTGTTAGCAAAATGTGATCGTGATGAAAGTTGTACAGGACATTTAGCGCCAATTTCTCCAAAAGGTCCGAAGTTTGTGGCGCAAACAGATTTTTATGTACATAGATGAAGAATTTGCGATAAATGGAATTCAACCAAATTTCTAAGTCTTTATTGACAGGTAAATTTCATAGAGGCGTGACAGAAATGGTTCGTCTCAAAAGGATATTTACTAGCGGTGAATAAACCATTATTCAGCAGCTGCCCATAGCATAATCCTGCTGTTTGCAAACCCATAAAGTACAGAATCGAATTTGAGCATGATCATTTGTAGGAGCAGAAGCTGTGATTACGCATGACATGCTATTTTCTCTTATGCAAGTGCTCCAAAACGGGCGGTTTCGAGATGACCCCAGTAGCTTAACGCACGAGCGAACCAGGCGCGATTTCCAATATATTGAAACAAGCCATCCATCGCTTTAGATAGTGAATTAGGGTGGCACAATGTAGCTTTTTGACTGACATATTTATCTTAGTTTATTTGCCCTTTGCATAAAAATCTCAAAGAGTGTATCTATGCGCAGGGTTAACTGCAGCATCTTGGATTATGGAACCATTTGGAGAAATTGGCGCTAATTTTTCTCTACAACTTTCATCGCGAACACAGTCTGCTAAAATTAGTAATAAAAAAGTTATCGCCAAAAATCAATGTGAAAAACAAAAAAAGTAGAGTTTAGCAGATGTCACTAGTAGGAAATATTGAAAATTGAGAAAGCCTTTGAAAGGTTATTTCTCCAAGAATAGTTTAGCTCTTTGTATAGTAAAGGGTACTTCTTCCTACTGGTATGATACAATGAATTTCAGGGGAATTTCTGCCCAACTCTAGGGGCCAAATTTCAGCCCCATTCCCAATCGAAAATAGCCACCTTTTTTCCCAATACCATGTCTGTTTTTCCCAAATAAAGAAAAGGTAAAAAAAAAATTGTTACTTTTTTTTACCTTTTAAAGAGACCACTACTACTTATGAGAAACAATGACCCATATCAGAATGATACATAAACACTTGTGCTTAAGTGGTATACTTGGCATAATGCAATCTAAAATAACTTGATTTTGAGGATATATTTTGCTACCCTTGTTATGCTCTATGTCATTAATTTCTTCCAATTTTGATGTTAAGTCAATCATTTTTTCCCAATTTCGGCCAGCGGCCTTTTCCCCAAATTGCTGGAAAAAGCCCTGAATTTGTGATGGTCCATTGTATATACCTAGGGGTGTCAGGTTATATTTTTTTTAAAACATTGTATTTTTGTCTGAAGATCTTTTTTTAACAGTGTAGACCCTGATTAAATGCAGCATTTGTTTTGTTTGTTTGTTTTGAGTATTTACATTCCAGTCAACAATTTTTCAGTTATGTTGGGACGTGGGTTCCTTGGTTGAACCAGTACTTAGCAAGGATTAATGTGTCTTGCGCAAAGACACAATGCAGTGATACCGGAGGCTTGAACCAGCAACCCATCAGTCTTGAGTAAAGCACTCTCTTAAGTTCTCTCTTAAGCAACACATGGCAAACTTTATACCTGATACCTTTTGGTCTACCTTTTGAGTTTGTTTGTTAGACTTGATTCTTTACATCAATTTTACAACAATTTTTCAATTATGTCAGGACCGGCCTTCCTGGGTTGAACCAGTATTAAACAAGGAGTACAGTAAAACCTGTCTTAAGTGGCCACTCAAAAATAGACAAAACAAAGGTCTTGAAGACAAATGGTAGCTTAATGAGCATTCTGCAATACTTTTGACTTGCATTTAGAGACAATCGGTCTTGAAAACCAATGTTTTGTCTTTTTTTTTAGTGGCCACTTATGAAAGGTTTTGCTGTAATGTGTCTTGCTCAAGGGCACAAGGAGACTCAAACCAGCACGAGTCAAGCACTCTACCACTGAGCCACTGCAGTATGCAGCATTTCATCATGTCTTCACCGTTTGTAAAAGTACCCATTAAGGGACTTCCCGTGTACAAAGAGTTAACCCTTAAAGCGCCAATCACTACTGCAGCATATGACAAATTTTGCGACATCTTTCCTAATTTTCGAAAAATATAAGGTATGATACATCAGAAGATTCTAATAAAATGTCATGCTTTATTTGTTATTTTTGAGAACACAGCAGGATTTGTATTTGTCGTCTGCTGCAAATTATAGATGGCGCTTTATTGGTTAATATGTTCTCATTCAAAGCATCCTCAAGGTGCCTATAAGAAGTACATAAAAAATGTATCAGAAAAAATAACTATTTCTGTTCTTAGCTCACCTGAGCCGAAGGCTCATGGTCGAGCTAATGGTATACCAGTCACTCTGTCGTCCATCCGTCCGTCCGTCAACATTTTCAAACATCTTCTCCTCTGAAACCACTAGGCCAATTACACTCAAATTTCATATGGAGACTCCTTAGGACGCGGGAACGAAAGTTTGTTCAAATGGTCGTGGTCACATGACCAAGATGGCCACCATCCCCATATATGGTAAAAACCCTTTAACAATCTTCTTCTCCACAACCAGAAGGCCGATGACCTTGGGACTTGGTATGTAGCATTGGGGGTGTTGGGCCTACCAAGCTTGTTCAAATAATGATCCTAGGTTGACCTTGACCTACATAACGTCAAGGTCAAATTTACTTCCTAATGCATTTAAATGGATTTTTTTTTTTTGAAAAGTTGATTTTTTGAATAATGTTGAAGCAAAAGTCATTATTCTTAGTTGGTATGTTAGAACTAATAAGACAATGGCTATAAATAAGTTTCAAAGGTCAAGGTTGACCTTTGCCCTTTCAGCCAAGGTCACTCATATTGTGGTCCCATCAATGTATTTAAACATGGTTTTCTCACAAACCATTGGCTCAATTGAACTCAAATTTCATGTGAAGACTCCTTATTTTAAGATAGCCAAAATTTATTCAAGACATTTAGGTCACATGACCAAGATGGCCGGCATGCCCATAAACGGTAAAAACCCTTTAAAAATCTTCTTCTCCAGAACCAGAAGGCTGATGACCTTGGGACTTGGTGTGTAGCATTGGGGCTGTTGGGCCTACCAAGTTTGTTCAAATAATGATCCTAAGTTGACCTTGACCTACTTAACATCAAAGTCAAATTCGCTTCCTAGTGCATTTAAATGGGAAATTTTTTGATACTAAAAGTTGATTTTTTGAATACTATTGAAGCCAAGGTCATTATTCTCAGTTGATATGTTTACACTAATGAAATAATGGCTCTAAATAAGTTTCAAAGGTCAAGGCTGACCTTTGCCCTTTCAGCCAAGGTCGCTCAAATTGTGGTCCCATCAATATATTAAAACATAGTTTTCTCAAAATCCATTGGCCCAATTGAACTCAAATTTCATGTGAAGACTCCTTATGATAGGTTAGCCAAAACTTATACAAAACATTTAGGTGACATGATAAAGATGGCCGCCTTGCCCATATATGGTAAAAACCTTTTTAAAAATCTTCTCCAGAACCAGAAGGCCAATGACCTTCGGACTTGGTATGTAGCATTGCGGATGTGGGACCTACCCAGTTTGTTCAAATGATGATCCCAAGATGACCTTGACCTACTTAACGTCAAGGTCAAATTTGCTCCCTAATGCATTTGAATGAGAAATTTTTTGAAAAGTTGTATTTTGAATACTGTGGAAGCCAAAGTCTTTTTTTCACTTGATATGTTCAATCTACTGTCTATAAATAAGTTTTCAGCCAAGGTTGTTCATATTAATGTCCCATCAACATATTTAAACAGTTTTCTCAGAAACCACTAGGCCAATGAAATCAAATTTTATATGACGACTTCTTATGATTGGTTAGCCAAAATTTGTACAAATTGTTATGGTCACATGACTAAAATGGCCACCAAGCCCATATATGGTAAAAGCCATTTAAATATCTTCTTCTCTGGAACCAAAACGCCAATGGCCTTGGGACTTACTATGTAGCATTGTGGATGTGGTCCCTACCAGGTTTGCACAAATGATGAATCTAGGTTGACCTTGACCTACTTTATGGCAAGGTCAAATTTGATTCCTAATGCATTTATAATGGGAAAATCTTAAAATGTTCATTTTTCTGTTTTAGCCGAAATCATAATACCTGTGAGAAATGTTTAACCTAATGAGACAATGGTTTTATATAAGTACCAAATGTCAAGCTGACCTGTAATCTTTAATCCAAGGCCTCTCATTTGGACCACTACATATCTATCTAAACATCTTTTCTCAGAAATCACTGGGCTGTTAGATTGTTTAGGTTACTGGACCAAAATGGCTGCAACCCCCATATATGGTAAAACAAAATATGTTTCATTATAAGCTGTAGTTGACCTTGACCTGTTTTACAATTATTAAGGAGATCAGGTGAGCGCCTCAGGACTTTCAGGTCCTCTAGTTTTTTGTTTGATTTAATTCTTAACATCCAAGTCAACATTTTTTTCAGTTATGTCTAGACGGGTCTTCTAGGATTGAACCAGTATCGGGGATTAATGTGTTTTGCTCAAAAACACAATCCTTCAAATGATATTTGGGGAATTATTTTCAGTACAAACTAATACCTATTTCTTATTATGTTTTTATTTACCATATGGTCATTGTAAAGAGGGGTTAGAAAGTATATACACCCCCAAATCCTTCTAACTCAAAACAACTAATAACTAAAAAGAAAAGAAAACTCACATGGAGTTAACAACTGTATTTAAAATGTTCTTAAAGGTCTTGTGAACCTTCAAAAACATTTTTAAAACTCTTCATGATTTAAATTACATTGATGAGAAAACCAAAATGCTGAAAACCCCATCTTAAAATTCAAAGCGAGTCAAAAGATATGCAAGTTTTAATATTTTGCATATTAGCCCACATTATTGTTTCAAGATGATTTTTTTCACAATGTGCAAATGTTGTATTTTATCATATTGAATCATTTTCAGCGAATAAAATATTAAATAATGTTAAAATAAATGAAATATGATTAAATTTAATATTTCTTAAAGCTCAAATGATGTCATATGAGCCTTTCGCATATTTTCATCTTTTTAAATTTTGAAATCTTCATAACTTGGTAACTATTTTGAATTTTTTGATGGGGCTTTCAACATTCTGTTTCTCTTGTTCCTGGCTTTTCAATCAATAGGAGTTTAAAAAAAGTTTTTTTGAAGATTCACAACACCTTTAAAAAATTTGCCATTATGCAAATATGAGACACACCCTATACCCACCTGTTAAAGCACAGACTCAGAGACTACCAGTCTACCAATAAATAGGCCTAGCCAAGCTCTGTTCTATTCACTTATCTTATGAGCCTTAAAATTGTGGTTATTTTCTTATCCAACAGATTAAACATTTGTTTTGGGTGCTCAAAAGAACTGTCTCCTAAAGACCGTTCTTTTGAGTACCCACAACATATGTTTTGGCTGAAAAGTAAGAAACCTAATTTCAATTAGGTATTCTTATGAAGGGGCATAATCAAAGTACAGTACAACTTGAAGTTTAGGTTTTTATAAGCCTAATTTCAATTAGGTATTCTTATCAAGGGACATAATCAAAGTACAGTACAACTTTTATAAGGCAGTGGCGAGTCCAAACAATTACGCTAATCATGTGACATGAATGATTAAATGACCCTATATCCAGCCCTAGCTGTGAAAGCGCAGGCTCAGACTTCTAGTCTGTCAGATAAGTTTGTTTGTTTGTTTGTTTGTTTGTTTGTTTGATCTGATTCTTTACGTCCCATCAACAATCTTTCTGTTAAACAGGGACAGGTCCTCCTGGGTTGAACCAGTACTAAGCTAGGATAAATGTATGTGTCTTGCTCAAGGACCACAAGGCTGTGACACCAGTGAGGCTCAAATCCGCCGCCCCTCAGTCTTGAGTCAAGCACTCTACCACTGAGCCACTGCGCTCCCATAGATAAGGGCCTGGCTCTCTTCTTTTCTGACTCTCATCTTGTGGATGAACTATAAAGTCACACACTATCATCATGTTACAAGGAGAGGGTCAAGTGTTTTCATCTTTTGATTCAGTTTTGCTTTTTGAAAGCTACTAGGCTACCAGATAAGGCCCTGTCTCTGTTCTATTCACTCATCTTGTAAGCCTTTGGCTCAGATGAACTATAAAGTGACACACAATCATGATGTTACAAGGAGAGTGTCAAGTGTTATCATCTTTTGATTTCTTTTTGTCTATTTCGTCACTATTAGTGTCAATCTCTTCTTTCTTTTTATCTTCAGTATCACTCGTTTCTTCTTTAGCTGAAAAAAAAATGAGAAAATACATACACATTATTACTTTAGTAACTTGATCTGATGTGTCGGATCATGTCGAGTGGCTGCGCCAGGAACGATCGGATCACACGAGACCAAGTCGAGTGTGATCCAGTACCTGGCACAGCCATGAGACGTGATCCGATCCATCAGATCAAGTTACTAAAGTAATAATGTTTTTATTATATACCTAAATAAAAACAAAAAAATCTTTAGTTTTAGCAATAAACTCAACAAAATTGTAACATTGACTCTGTGTGACGTGAGGTTGCAACGTTGTAGCAAATAACGTCGCGCCAAATTTTGATGACGTCACCGAGTGAAAATAAAGTCACGTCCCATTTTTGATGATGTCACATTGTGTAAACATGTTACAACAGAAGCATTTATCGTGTTTAGTTCCTTTTCTTATACGAAAAAGCGCGTTATTTTAGCGGTCAATATTGTTATTGCTCAGATTGCGATTTAATTACGAGTTCACCGTCAGGTACTGGGTTTTATGTGATGAGATGGGTAAAATATGGAGGATGGTGTGGCAGAAAAATATCACGCTAGTAGCCTGATACAAGATTTTGTATTTCCCAGTAGGAAAATGGGTTGTATCAGGTCAATTTCATCGCAGGTATATAATAAACTCACAGATCCAGACAGTTTTATCAGGCAGTCCAGGCCCTGAGGTTATAAAAGTAAAGTAAAGTAAGGTTTTCATTATCAACTCAGCTGAGTGCGAAATTGATCATGCTCATAAATGTTAAAATGACAACAATTGTTGATAAGGGACCATCTGAGGGACTTGCTAGACACTGTTTTATTTGTCGGTATTTTAGTTTTTATGAGCAGTTGAAGTTTTGTGCTCAGTTAAGCTGAGCATGAAAAAGTTTTATAACCTCTGGGCCAGGTGTAAAGAGGGCAAGAGGGGGTCTGTACGAGTCCCTGGCATAATGTTCATAATTGAGCGAGCCAGTAAATATAGAAAAAAGTACTCCTTGTAAGCAACAAGGGCCACCATAGGCCCACCAGCAAAATACCATTTAAATGGTGTCAGATGATGGCTTTGTTTTGTTGCTTTACGTCCTAAGTTAACAGCTATGGCCATGGCGGGACGGTCAGTTCACCTACCCACACTTTTTCCTGGGCAAGCTTGAACAAGTTTAACCAGTACTTTGTGCACATACTTTCGCTTGTAACTGACAACAACCCTTCTTGAATGATTCAGCGGAAGGGAGGAGAATGACCATAGAAATTATTTCATGATCAATCTCCTTGAAAGTATGGGACTGGGCCGGGATCTAACTCGAGACACCTGGATATGCAGTCAGACACGCATCTGTAGCCAGACACGCTACCAACTGCGCTATGCGGCCCATTAAGTATAGGGTATGTGAGAAGTGACTGGGTAAAAGCAGTGGAAGAGGGTGATATTAGGGTCAAACCTGCCAAGTTTGGTCAATTTGAGAGGAGAAGCTTTTGTTGACACTAGACAACAGACATTCAAAGATCACAATAGCTCACCTTAAGCTTAGGTGAGCTGAAAACATCAAAGTAACTCAGTAAAATCATAGCTGTACCTCTGAAACTCATCAATACTACAGAAAACTAATAAAAGTAACATGAAAAAACATCAATATAACTCATTAACTTTGATATACCTGTTGAATTCAAAAGAATATGTCTGAAAGATATAGGATATCATCATGAAATTATTAAAAAGAACAGCTAGGCTTTGCCCAGCATTTCTCTTTGTAACCTGGTAATAAATTCAAGAATATATTATAACTAAGTGGTTAACCAGTACATCGTGCACACACTTTCACTTGTAACTGAAAACAACCCTTCTTGAATCAGCTGAAATAAAGAGAATGGTTGTAAAAAATTACTTCTTTTATCTTTAGTGTAGACCCATATTAAATGCAGCATTATAATGCATTAAATATGGGTATTCACTGTTTACAAAAGTACTTGTTTAATAGGAGTTTTCCAGATAGATTGTTTTAAGGACTCACTAAAATGGCCACTCTTAGTGCAATAAAGGATTAAAATAGTATGTTGACAAAAAGTTTAGATCAATAAGACATGTTTGTTTGAGATTTGATTCTTTACGCCTCAATCAACATTTTTCAGTCATGTAGAGACAGGTCAGTCTCTCAGGAATAGCAGGAATAAATGTGACTTGCCCAAAGACACAAGCAGTGCATAACAATGGTGAGGCTAGAGTCTGAACCCTTGGATCTTGAGTCAAGCACTCGACCTCTGAGCAACTGTACTCTCCCCCAAATGAGATGTCACAAAAGGACAATCATAATAATCGTGAAAAAAAAATCCCAGCATGCATACAATCAGTCTCTTCATCTGTACCAGATGTTTCCCTCTACTGCTTCCTCTGAGGCTTGTTTCTTAACTGATTTCTGGGCTATTTTTAGATCATTACATCATTTTCTATGTTTAGATAACATTGAAAAATTCAAGAAAAATTTAAGTAAAGTTTTGAATACTTTTGAAAATATTATGGAAAATTGAGAATTTGCTACCATTGAAGATATGGAAAATGGAGCATTTGCCCCATAGGAGGAGCAAATGCTCCATTTTCCATAATATTTTCAAATACATGATATTTAAAATCATCAAAAGGCCTTATTGTGGAGTAAAGGGTTATAGCTGATTAAGGGTTATAGCTGATAATGGGTAATAGCTGATAAAGGGTTACAGCTGATAAAGGGTAATAGCTGATAAAGGGTAATAGCTGACAAAGGTTTATAGCTGATAAAGGGTTATAGCTGATAAAGGGTAATAGCTGATAAAGGGTTATAGCTGATAAAGGGTTATAGCTGATAAAGGGTTATAGCTGATAAAGGGTTATAGCTGATAAAGGGTAATAGCTGATAAAGCGTAATAGCTGATAACTTACAATCTGTCTCTTCTTCCGTACCAGATGTTTCCCTCCCTTCCTCTGATGCTTGTTTCTTAACTGATTTCTGGATGTCTGAGAATAAAACCAAACCTTGACCATTCTCCTGTCATTCACAACAAAACTGAGCCACGAAATGTGATTTCCAACAATGTGGCATTTTGACAAAACTTGTGTAGACTCAGACGAGCCTGTGCAGCCACCTTTTAAGCTTAGAAACTCAAAAAGATAATGGGTCAGTAGCTTAACAGCCAAAGAATATTTAAGCGACTAGCATATGGGCAGGCTGGTCATTGTTGAAAAACTCATGTCACAGATCAAATGCCATCTGCTTAATAATCTACCAATGTACTTTCCCACAGCATTTTAAAGTGGGCCATTATCTGCCAGCCAATGAAACATCATTCCAATGATGTTTTGCTGGTGGGCTGATAGTGGCCCGAGGTTGCATGTTGGGTAGTTTGGTAGTCTATATTGCAGAAAAAAGGACCATGAATAGACTGCTCTATTGTTTGTTTGATTTGATTCTTAACGTTCCATCAACTATCTTTCAGTTAAACAGGGACGGGTCTTCCTGGGTTAAACCAGTACTTAGCTAGGATAAATGTGTCTTGCTCAAGGACCACAACGCAGTGACGCCGATGAGGCTCCAACCCGCGGCCCCTCAGTCTTGAGTCAAACACTCTACCACTGAGCCACTGCACTCCCTAATATCATAAATCATTTTAAAAGGGTAACAAGCGGGGTTGGGAGTAAGTTTGTAATGCATATACAATTGCCGATATAAAATGTAAACATAAGGATTGAAATGCAGATTTTTAGCTTGCACTGGATGATGCAATCTGTTTATTACCATGATGATTGTACTGTGGCACGCATTTCAATATGTGCAGCAGACGTAATATTAAAGCAGATAACATTTTCTGGACAAAAAAAAAATGGCAAAATAAGGGCTAAAAATGGATGTAGCGATAAAAGAATCCTTCCCAAAGGTCATAAGGTATCAAGAATAACACAGTAATTCTGGATAGAAAGATTTTTCTATCTACTTTCACAAGACTGACAGCTATGTTTTTCTTGCATTTAATTTTTCATATACCAGACCTCCAGATAAGAGTGCGTAACTGAAAATTGTTTTTCTCAGTTCACATAAAAACATATGTTGTGGGTACTCAAAAGAACCGTCTCAATGAGACAGTTCTTTTGAGCGCCCAAAACACTAATTTAAATTGATGGGTAAGAAAATATTTATATTTTTACGCTCAAAAAGTTTCCTTATCTGAACCCATGATATACATGTACAGTAAATGTTCTAAAATTTACAAAACTTTTCTCTTTCTGTTGTCAAATAGTTAAGCAAAGGGCTATTCCAGAAAAAAATACCTGGAGGGGGAAGAAAGCACTTTATTTTTGACCCCACCACCCATGGAATTAAATTTCTACAGACACCGAACACCCATGTAATCAGAAAGGTTCATATACCAACTACCCATAGAATTAAATAAGATATGTCTATCGATACAAAATGTTTGATAATCGATAGAGTAAGCAGGTCATGCTTTTTAGTTTTGAAGCAACTGGTTTTAGATCAACTTGCTAAACTTTATTTGTCTGTATTTTTCTGTCTGACATCATCATCATTGGGCCCACTCAGCTGTTAATACAAGTGTGATAACAGGAACAGCCAATGTTTTATCCAATCCTACACTACTAGTTATAGATGTTGCATTTGGAAACTTTCATAGGTTATCGTGTTGCTTTACCGATTGCATACTGCAATCCTGTTTGACATGCAATAAGCACAGAAATCAACCTTGTTTTGTTTTATTTTCACATAAAATAAATCAATTTATATGTAGATTGGATGATCTCACACGACAGAAAAACAGGCAGAATGGGATTCGATATTTTGATTGATACAGGAACTTTCCATTTGATATACCTATCAAATGTCAGTAACCGAATTTCCGATAAAACCCCACCACCCATGTAATCAGATTTTTTCAAACACCAATGACCCATATAATTTGAAAAATGTCAGCACCAACCACCCATAGAAAAATATATCGTTTGCCTTCTTTCCCCCCCCCCCCCCCCCCCCCCCCCCTAGGTATTTTTTTCTGGAATAGCCCTAAGAGGAATCAACTTTCAACTCTTTGCCTTCTAGTATTGTCCACTGATAGCCTTTGCAAACTGTTTGGACCATGATCATGCCTGACTAAAACAAATCAAAAAAAATATCAGCAGACAAAAAAAAAGGATGCAAAATTACACAGTAGGCAAAGTGTATACTAACCTGTGCTAGCCTTCTCTTTATGCTTTCTTTTACCCACTAGTATCTCTGAAATAAACAGAAGAAATTCTCACAAAAGGGAGGTGGCCACCACATATCACCTAAAGGTAAAGTTAATACATTAAAACCTGGAAAATGCATGCTTTTATTTTTCGAAATACTTGCTAATTTGTAATAAATATGGGTCACACTGGATTCCAGGGCTTTTTCCAGCAATTTTGGGAGAAAGCCCCTGGCCAAAATTGGGAAAAATGATCGACTTAACAGCAAAATTGGGAGAAATTAACAGCAAAGAACATAACAAGGGTAGCAAAATATATCCCCCAAATCAAGTTATTTTAGTTTGTATTATGCAAGCATACCACTTAAGCACATATGTTTAAATATCATTCTGATATGGGTCATTGTTTCTCATAAGTAGTAGTGGTCTCTAAATAAGTAAAAAGAAAAAAATTGGGAAATTGGGAAAACTTAAATGGGAAAAACAGACATGGTATTGGGAAAAAAGGTGGCTATTTTCGATTTGCAATACAGCTGAAATTCAACCCCTAAAGATGTGCAAAAAATCCCCTGGATTCAGAGAATAAAACCTATACTATTCATGATCTATTTTAATAATTGTCTATAATAATGGTTTTTATTTGCGTAAAAGAACCATCTTCTTGCAACCACTCCTTGTGGCCACTCTTTTGACTGTTTATTTGATTCTTTACATCCCAGTCAACAATTTTTCAGTTATGTCCGGACGGGTCTTCCTGGGTTGAACCAGTACTTATAAAGGACTAATGTATCTTGCTCAATGACCCAACACTATGATGCAGATGAGGCTCGAACCAGCAACCTCTCTATCTTGAGTCAAGCACTCCACCACTGAGCCACTGCGCTCCCTTGTGGCCACTCATGAAACATACATTTTTCATTTCACTTGATGAAAATAATGTCAATTCATTCAAAAAATTTGAATATACCGTACTATATGTACTACACTCCCCATCCCCAATTTAAATTAAGTTACATGACTCCAGTTATTACCATGTATAAAGTACAAGCAAGAGTAGCAAACAGTGTGGCTCCCAATCAGCCTGCTTCACTGGAACTATACATTATCAAAACAGTTTATATCCAGGTAAAGCATGGTTAAGGGGTGAAAAAGTATATCTTACGTCTTTCTGGTTTTGCAGTTTCACCGACAGAATCCCAGTCTTCCTCTAGGACCATGGTCACACCACCTCTAGATTCAACATCCTCCCCTTCATCTGAGCATGCAATAAAGCTAAATTAACTCTTTTGTCTACTTGGTAATTTTTCATGCTATTTTGTCGTCTGCTGGTATTTTTCAAAACCAACTTTTTCGAAAAATTCTTTCAGAAGTACCATCAGTGTCAAGTGTTTTGATCCAGATCAGGCCCAACCCTATGTCGGGTCTGATCTGGTTCCATACTGTTTGCAAAGATTATCAGCAGATGACATTAGTTGGCGAAAAGTTAAGTAATTTATGATATTAGACTTTAGGTCAAGATCAACAAAATTGGCATAAAATGTTGAATATTTTTTTATCAATCCATTAAAACATTTGTTTTTGGGTGCTCAAAAGAACTATTGAGACTGTTCTTTTGAGTACCCACAACATATGATATGTTTTGGCTGATAAATAAGAAAATTAATCTTTTCAATAAGAACATTTTTTTTATTATACATCTTTACCTAAAGGCCTGGTTAGTGCATATCAGAAATATCAATTACCTTTTCTTTTCACTATTCTGTTTTACCAGCATACATAGATCCAGATAATTTTATGAGCGTAAAATTTTAAGTATTTTCTTACCATTCAATTTAAATATGTGATTTGGGTGCTCAAAAGAACAGTCTCATGAAGACAGTTCTTTTGAGTACCCACAACATATGTTTTGGATGAGAAATAAAGAAAATATTTTTCCAATATTCACTCATCTGGAGGCCTCAGCATGAGCCTTAACTTACATGTAAATATGGGCTGTGTCCCGAGAAAACCTGTTTTCTGGGTTTTCCACTGAGCAAGACTCAAACTGACCTGCTCAGCTATAGAGACTAGCTCAGGTGACAAAAAATCCAATCATAATTACGAGTGAAACATAGAAAGGATGAGTAGTTCTTCCCAAAGCACTCATCCTGTAGGACTAGTGCTTCGAAAAGGATTAGGTTGAATGAAAAAAAGTCAATAAGCAATGCTTATTAGATCCCCCCCCACCCCCGCACAGTAAGGGTCTGTGAAAAACTTAGTTTTGGCAAGTGATAGTTCAAACCAACAGACCCTAGTTTTGTAAAAAAAGATTTCAGTAGAATATGTGAAAAGAAGATTTCAGTAAAATTTGTGCAAATGATCTTAAAGCTTGCAATCTGGAACATTTGTTAAGATCAAATACACAAAATTATTCACACCTGAAAGCTCTATATATCAAAGCTTATATCGAAATAGTTCTCATAGATGTAATTTTATCAAAATTTATTTTTTCCGAACCACATTCCTTCATGCATATGTTCAATGTGTCTATATTGTATAGGCAACATATTGAATTGCTCCATCAAAAGCTGTGGTAGGAGTTGATCGGCCCATGAAGGCACGATCTATGCATATACAAAAGCCTTGTTAGGGGAAAATTGTCTAAGTTCTAACAGGTGTCATTTTGTCAAAAATTTATTTTTCCGAACCAAACTCATTAATGCATATGTTCAATATGTCTACATTGTAGAGGCAAAGTATCAAATTACTCAATCAAAAGTTGTGGTAGGAGTTGATCGGCCCATTAGGGCACTATCCATGTATATACAAAAGCCATATAACTGAAAAATTGTCTAAGTTCTCATAGCTGTCATTTCGTCAAAAATTTATTTTTTTCAACCAGACTCCTTCATGCATATGTTCAATGTGTCTTTATTGTATAGGCAATGTATCAGATTGCTCCATCAAAACCTGTGGTAGAAGTTGATCGGCTCATGAAGGCACCATCTATGCATATACAAAAGCCTTATTAGGGAAAAAATTGTCTAATTTCTCATAGCTGTCATTTTGTCAAAAATTATTTTTCTGAACCAAACTCCTTCATGCATATGTTCAATGTGTCTACATTGTATAAGCAAAGTATCAAATTGCTCCATTAAAAGCTGTGGTAGGAGTTGATCGGCCCATGAAGGCACCATCAATGCATATACAAAAGCCCTATTAGGGAAAAATTCTAAGTTCTCACAGCTGTCAATTTGTCAAAAATTATTTTTCTGAACCAAACTTCTTCATGCATATGTTCAATGTGTCTACATTGTATAGGGTATAAAAATCTGGGGGTGACAATAGCATTTTCTGAGATTTGACTGTGAAATCTTGTTGTCACTACAGTTATGATACAGTTATGAAACCTACTAGGTAAAAATCATTTTAGCAGTGATATAAGGAACTTTATGTTCTTCATTGCATACACTTTTAAAGGACAAGTGCATGTATTTCCAGGACAAGTGAAATTTTTAAGTCACTTGTCCTGCAGGACAAGTGCAATATTGAAATATTTTTGTCTCCTTTAGCTTTAATACTGAAATTTTAAATGAAGAAAGATCAGATATTAGATTTTCCAATATTAAAGGAGTTAATAAAGGCGCTAATCAGGTTTTTTCTCCCCACATACGAAAGATGACAAATTACTTCCATATTATAGTGCTTGCTTTGAAAAATCATACATGTTAAGCACAGTGGTGGGAGGGGAGATGACTAAAAAATATCAACAAATAAAAGCACCGCAATCACTGCATAATACCCCGCCACTGCTGGGGGCACCAAAAGTTATTTTGTGAGATATATAATGCCTAAATAGCAACAGAACTGAGATAGACAGTGATATGACGTCCTTAGTCACAATATGTAACCTTTGATGGTCAACATATCTGTGAAGTTTCATTCAGATATTTCATATAGTAAAGGAACTACAGGTCAAAAACATTTTTCAGATTAATCAAAGGCGGATAACTCATGAACTGGAAAGGTAAGCGTGACGGTCCCTCGTTGTAATATGTAACCTTTGCTGTTCAACATATCTGTGAAGTTTCATTCAGATATCATAAACAGTAAAAGAATAACAGGCCAGACACCATTTTTTAAAGGGAGAAAGGGCAGTAACTCCATCGAAAATGGTTGGATTTTGCCCATTAACAATCCCATACCACTTATCCCCAAAAACAATATGTATGCAAAATTTGAAAAAATTCTGTGATAAATACTCAAGTTATCAATCGGAAACAGTGAGCACGGACGGATGAAATGAACTACAGGTCAAAAACCAATTCTCAGATCAATCAAGGGTGGATAACTCACAATCTGGAAAGGTAAGAGTGACCATCCTTACCCACAATATGTAACCTTTGATGGTCAACATATTTGTGAAGTTTCATTCAGATACTCCATATAGTAAATGAACTACAGGTCAAAAACCATTTTTCAGATCAATCAAGGGCGGATATCTCATGAACTGGAAAGGTAAGGGTGATGGTCCTTACTAAAAATATGTAACCTTTGATGTTCAACATATCTGTAAAGTTTCATTCAGATATTCAACATAGTAAAAGAAACTACAGGCCAAAAACCAATTCTCAGATCAATCAAGGGTGGATATCTCACAATCTGGAAAGGTAAGAGTGACGATCCTTAGTCACAATATGTAACCTTTGATGATCAACATATCTGTGAAGTTTCATTCAGATATTCCATACAGTAAATGAACTACAGGTCAAAAACCATTTTTCAGATCAATCAAGGGCAGATAACTCATGAACTGGAAAGGTAAGAGTGATGGTTCTTTGTCACAGTATGAAACCTTTGATGTGAAACATATCTGTAAAGTTTCATTTAAATATTCCACATAGTAAAGGAACTACGGGTAAAAAACATTTTTTAATTCAATCAAGGGTGGATAACTCACAAACGGGAAAGGAAAGAGTGATGGTTCTTAGTCACAATATGTTACCTTTGATGTGAAACATATCTGTGAAGTTATATTCAGATATTCCATATAGTAAAGGAACAATAGGTCAAAAACCTTTTTTCAGACCTATCAAGGGCGGATAACTCACAAACTGGGAAGGTCAGAGTGACGGTCCTTAGTCACAATATGTAACCTTTGATGTGCAACATATCTGTGAAGTTTCATTCAGATATCATGAACAGTAAAGGAATAACAGGCCAGAAACCATTTTTCCAATACGAAAAAGGGCAGTAACTCCGTTAAAAATGGACGGATTTTGCCCATTAACAATTCCATACCACTCATCGCCGATAACAATATGTATGCAAAATTTGAAAAAATTCCGTTAATAAATACTCAAGTTATCGATCGGAAATGGTGAGCACGGACGGACGGATGGACGGACCGACGGACGGACAGACACCGAAAGGTATAACATAATACCCCGACACTAAAGTGTGGCGGGGTATAAAAATAGATACTATTCATACTTTCAAACTCTCAGATGGTGTATTTATCATGCAAATAAATGTTAAAGTGCCAACATTTGAGTGGTTTTGTTTAATTTGTGTTTAATTTGTTTGTTTGTTTGTTTTGTTGTTTTACGTCCCAAGTCAACAGCAATGGTCATGACAGGACGGTCAGTTCACCTAACCACATTTTTCCTGGGCAAGCTTGAACAAGCAAGTAGTTCACCAGTACTTCTTGCACATCCTTTCACTTGTAACTGACAACAACCCTTCTTGAATGATTCAGCGGAAGGGAGGAGAATGATCATAGAAATTATTTTATGATCAATTTCCACGAAAGTATGGGACCGGCGGTCAGATCAAATCTGCAGTCAGACACGCATCTGTAACAAGATAAGTTATCGACTGCATTACACCGCCCCGTAAAACATTAAAGTTGAGCATGAAAAAAGTTTTATAACCTCAAGGGCTGGGACCTGGTCTGTTCTGATTACATTCTGATTTAAATTGCAGATAGGACCCAGTATTTCAAGACAATCGTTCTCAAATAATTACTTTTCTTGCTTTAAACTCTCAGATGCCGAGATGGTGTATTTATCATGCTTATAAATGTTAAAATGCCAACAAATGTCACACTTTATTGATTTGAGCATGAAAAAAGTTTAATTACCTGGAAAAATAAAAAAAAGTTTAATAACCTGATTAAAAATGGCAGATATTAACATTTACAAGCATGATAAATTTCATATTCAGGTGACTTGAACATGAAAAAAGTTTAAAAACCTGGGGGCCTGGTCTGTAATACTTACCTTCTGATTTAAAATGGCAGGTAGGATCCAGTATTTCTGGACAGGTGATCTCAATGTCACTTTCCAAAGAACTTGGATCTACATTTTCTTTTGTCTTTGTAGGATCTGTAATAACAGGAGTAGAGCCGAAAAATCAATTTTCTTATTTCTCAACCGAAACATATGTTGCGGGTACTCAATGAGATGGTTCTTTTGAGCACCCAAAATATATGTTAAAACTGATGGGTAAGAAAATATTAACAATTTTACGCTAAAAATTTTTGTTTATCTAAACCTGTGAATAACAAAACGAATTAATTAATTTCTTATGTCTCAACCAAAACATATGTTGTGGGTACTCAAAAGAACCGTCTCAATGAGACAGTTCTTTCGAGCACCCAAAACATATGTTAAAACTGATGGGTAAGAAAACATTTACAATTTTCCGCTCAAAAATTTTGTTTATCTAAACCTGTGATTAATAATTTCTTATTTCTCAACCAAAACATATGTTGTGGGTACTCAAAAGAACCGTCTGAATGAGACAGTTCTTTCAAGCACCCAAAACATATGTTAAAACTGAAGGGTAAGAAAATTTTTACAATTTTAGGCTCAAATATTTTGTTTATCTAAACCTGTGAATAACAAAACAAATTAGATAATTTCTTATTTCTCAACCAAAACATATGTTGTGGGTACTCAAAAGAACCGTCTCAAGGAGACGGTTCTTTTGAGTACCCACAACATATGTTAAAACTAATGGGTAAGAAAATATTTACGATTTTACGCTCAAAAGTTTTGTTTATCTAAACCTGTGAATAACGAAACAAATTAATATTGCATTTTCAAGAAGCAAGATTCGTATCAGTCAAACTTTGTCTTATTTTGTTTGATTTGATCCTTTACATCCCATCAACAATCTTTCAGTTAAAAAGGGAGGGGTCTTCCTGGGTTGCAACAGTACTAAGCTAGGATAAATGTGTCTTGCTCAAGGACCACAACACAGTGACGCCTGTGAGGATCGAACCTGTGGCCCCTCGGTCTCGAGTCAAGCACTCTACCACTGAGCAACTGCGCTCCATAAACTTTCCCTTATAGCATCTAAACCGCAACAAGTATAAAGCACAGATGAACAAAATCTCTGACCTGGATCTTCTTCCATACCATTGTGTATTCAAGCAATAAAGTACAGGGGGCATACAGGTAAGTTTTGTGTAAAGTTAAAGGACTTTTCAAGGACTTTTAAAAGACTTTCCTATTGTTTTCAAGGACTGAAAACTGATGAAAAATACTGGATTACACGATAAAATTCTACTTCTGAAATGCTAGAATCCATTACTAAAGATATCAGATTTAGAAAATCAGCTTAAAATTATGGTGCCTTATTTTGTGCAGCTTATCCTGCACCAAATAAAGGCACCACAATTTTATAATGATTTAGGCCTCCAAAAAACAGTGTTGAATCCTCTTGCAAATGGTAAAATTCAAGGGCTTTTCAATGCCTTTGAGTGTTTTTCAAGTACTTTTCAAGGACTTTTCAAGACAGTCCTGTATATTCAAGTACTTTTCAAGCCTGTGCGAACCCTGATGTAGGTGGGGGAGTGGGGAAAAACTTGTCTGTTGTGCACCTTAGTACACACATCTCACCAAGAAAATGTCTACAACTGTTGTTAATTTCCATTTGAAAGACATTGGTATGTTAGAAGAAGCATCAAAGAAAACTGTAAATTTTGTATTTGTAAGGGTTTAATGGGTATTACACAAAATGTTGATTATAGCTTTTTTTTGGTAGGGGGATGACTCTGGTTGGTCAGCAAATTATTTTTTTAACACAAAGACAGACAAAATATCTGAAACTGCAAACATGACTTTTTTTTAGGTCTAAGACAATTGTCCTCTATGTTATTCTATCTTACCAAGTTTCTTCACTTTGAGCACTGCCACACCTGTGAAGAAAACCTGTTTACTGTAGATACTCCTATGGTGACTAGTTCTACGACTCTTGCCAACCTGTGAAATAAATAGACCAATCCATGAGATACATAAATGTTATAGGTCAAGTAAAGAAAAAGTTATGAAAGTAAAATTGTTTTTCTATTCTTACCAATCAATTTATACATGTGTTGTGGATTTTAAAAAGAACGGTTCTTTTGAATACCCACAACATATGTTTTGGTTGAAAAATAAGAAAATAATTTTCATTTACGCACTCTTATCTGGAGGCCTGTTTCTAACACTTTTCTCTTTCTTTTCTCACATAGAATGTTGATTTTTTAAGGCTGGAATTCACTAAATGCTTGTCAGAATAGCAAACAGGGAAGACCCTGATCTGGGTCTGCACCGTTTGTCTTGACCTTTTTGCAGGCAACTAGTGTTAGAAATTTAAGAACATTTACTGTAATGGTGCTGAACTTTTTTACCTGTTGGTTTCATCTGCTGATTAACTTTGCAAATGTATGATCTGGATCAAAACTCTTTGATTCCCTGAGGGAATTTTTGAAAGAGTTGACAACAAAAAGAATCAAAATTTCCTAGTATGCAAAGAGTGGGACAAGCAGTCTTAGTTTTGGTCTGATCCTTTATTTACTTCTCAACTTTGTGTCTGCTAGCAGCAAAGAATCTCCCAAGAATCTCCCGAGAGCCTTGACCCCATCTCTGCTAGTGAATTATCAACTATCTTGACCCCATCCCTGCTAGTGAGGTCAATAAAGAGATCTTCACTGGACACTTTCATATTAGAAAATGCTCTACATTAACCCATATCAGCTTAGCCTCCTTTTTGTAGGCAAACTGTACAGACCCAGATCAGATGCAGCATTCTGTGTCATCTGATCAGGATCTCAACTGTTTGCTTACAGAATGGAATAAAAATGAAAAATACCACCCAAAAGCCCTTAAGACTGAAATGGACTGGTCCAATTGATAAGAATGGGAAATTCCTTTTGGCTTGAACGGGTTAATGAATAGAGTGTCTTTAATATTGGCCAATTGGTCTAGACGCGTTCAGAAACTTTTGCCGATTGGGGTACCTAATTTCCCTTACCTTTGCTGATTGGTCCAACTTTTTATCAATGACCTTGACCCCTTCCCTGCTGGTGAGTTCAGTGTAGAGATCTTCATTGGATTCTTTAATGTGAGATTTTAGAACTTCATACCTGTGAAGTAGATATATAGAGGATATTATATGAGTGCTCCTCTTGTTGCAGATATAAAAGGATCTTACACGAGTGCTCTTCTTGTTGCAGATATAGTGGATCTTACACGAGTGCTCATGTTTTATTGATTATATTAAAGGATTGGGGAAAAGAAATGAAATGAGAGCCTTGTCTGTGCAAACCCTGGTTTACATGATTTCAACCAAATTACACAGCAAAATGCTGCTTTAACATTAGAATATTGCTTTTTTTACACTGGAAACAAAGTCATTGGCATTAGCCAGTAAACTTTCAAAGGTCATACTCGTCATCACAATATCATCACACATAAGCGTCTGTAAAATGATCAATCTCGGCTGCAGGGCCTTCCAATGTAATTTCATACAAACAACTAGTAGATGCTGATTTAAAGTATTGACAAGTTGAAGCCCCCCCCCTTAGTTATTTATGCAAGAATTATAGAATTACATCTATAACAATGTGTCCATAGAGTGCATACAAACAAAAACAATATAGTTACTGATTGGCTGGCTTCACAGTTTTCAAAACACAGGTTTAGATAAACAAACAAAATCCAAGTAAAATTGTAAATATTTTCTAACCCATAATTTTTTGCATATGTTTTGGGAGCTCAAAAGAACCGTCTCATTAAGACGGTTCTTTTGAGTATCCACAACATATGTTTTGGTTGAGAAATAAGAAAATTATTTTTCTGTTACGCACTCTTAACTAAAGGCCTGTCAAAATTAACACAATAGGGCCCAGAATGACACGGCTAATAGCAAGCAAATACCTTACCCTTTTGTCCCATGAGAAGACAACTTCTTCAACAGAAACTTGATTTTCTTTGCTCGAGATCCTTGCTTGCTTATCTGCTCTTTTATGTCCTCCTCAACAAGTTTGGACTTTCTTAAAACATCCAAGAGATCTTTTGTGATTTCCAGCTCTTCACACAGGAGATCCATTTGGTCTTCTATTGGATTGTCATCCACTGGGCTAGGATTTGCTGAAGCTGAAAAAAATGAGCTGCGACATGTGATTTGCTTTTTGGCATGAATAGACTCAGACAAGCCTATACAGCCTCCTCTTAACCCTTAATGCGCCAATCGCAACAAAAGTTGTCTGCTTTTCTCCTCTGCTGAAATGTATAAGAAGCCTCTATGGCAAACAGTGTTGACCCAGATCAGACTGCTCCTATAGGAGCAGTCTGTTCTGGGTCCACACTGTTTGCTTCTATACTTAATTAGTCAGTAATGTTAGGCAATTATTTGCAGCAGATGACTTCAGCAGACGACATTTACAGATAATTTTTTTTCTTGGGGCTTTAAGGGTTAAGCTTAGAAACTCCAAATGATGTTCGGTCCGTAGCTTAATATTCACAGAATATTCAAGCGACTAGCAAAGGCTCTGATCAGACTGCCCCTATGCTCAGGCTGGTCTGAGTCTTTGCTAGTCACACATACCACATTGTTGGAAATCTCATGTCGCAGCTCATTAATGTCAGAAAAATAGTGAGCAGGGACAGCAATCATTTTGGCTGGGCAATTTTTCATGCTTTTTTGTTGTCTGCTAATTTTTTTTCAAAATCTACTTTTACGAAATATCATTTCTGGAATAAACTGTGAAACAGTTTGGATCCAGATCAGGCCTGACATTTTGTCCGGCCTGATCTAGGTCCAAACTGTTTGCAAAGTTTACCAGCAGACGGCATCAGTAGGCAATGAATTAAATTGATTTTTCTTGTCTTTAGTTTAATTTAAATATTGCAATGAGATTAAACCGTTTTCTTTATATTTATTACACTATTGAGATCATCATTATACAATTGATGCATTCTTTTGAGGTTAACATCAGGATTTGTCAACCCAAGACCAGTGATGTTCACTGAGGCGAAGCTGAGGTGAACATCACTTTCGAGGGTTGACTAATCCTGATGTTAGACGAAAAAGAATGCACCAATTGTTTTGTTATATGACACTGTCTCTCTTTTCCTAGTTTTTTATTTAAAGCATTTTCATATTTATAAATTTACTCAAATGAACCACATTGCGAGAAAACCTGTTCTGGGGGGGGGGGGGGGTTCTGACTGAGTAAGACTTAAGCCAGTCTGTTAACACTAGTTGATGCTTCATATCAAATATCAAGCTTCTATGCCATGTGGTTTCAGACAAGAACATTTTTTAAGTTTTCATGTCGAAAATCTATTTTTAGCCTGTGTGACCTAGAAATGCAACAGACTGAAACCATTTGAACAATTATCAAAGAGGGCCATATAAGGATCATTCCTGCCAAGTTTGGCCAAAATCAAGAAAGTAGATTAGAAGATGTCCATTAAAGCAATTATTGACGACACATAGCAGACAACTGACAACACATGACAGACGACAGACTTCCAATGATCATAACATTATGAATATTTTCCTACCCATCAGTTTTAACATATGTTTTGGGTGCTCAAAAGAACCATCTCATTGTGATGGGTCTTTTGAATAGCCACAACATATGTTTTGGTCGAGAAATAAGGCAAATAATTTTAAATTCCACACTTATCTGTAGGTTTTGCATTAACAGCATAGCACCAAATAAGACCCCTATTGGAAAATTGTGATACTTTACTTGTTACTTTATGAATACATTTGAGCCACGATATGAGATTTCCAACAATGTGGTATGTGCGACCAGCAAAAGCTCAGACCAGCCTGGGCATATGCACAGTCTGCTCAGAGCCTATGCTAGTCGCTTGAATATATTTGACTGTTAGGCTTCTGTGCGAACAGCATTTGGAGTTTCTATGCTTTTAAGGAGGCCTCGTGTGAGTCTATTCATGTCAACATGCCACATTGATGGAAATCTCATGTTGTGGCTCATTTATTGTGGGTACTCCATGTATGCCTCAGTGTAGCCTCTTTAAAGAAAGTGGGAATGTACCTACCTTGAGCTGCTGTTGCTCCTTGGTGTGTCTCTAGATGGAACATAGCCTTTTTCTCACCCTCTGAAAATATATACTTACATATTAACCCATTGTATACTGGGACTCAGGGTTGCCACTCACAGGGCTCAATTTTTTTTCAAGGTTGGTGGGCAGAAGTGACCCCTTGAGCAAAAAATGGTGGGTCATTTTCTGAAATGATGGGCCCAAGCATATCAAGCTAACCACAGTTGACATTTGGGTTGTATACTTTACCTACACACTGACACAGACACTTGTATGCAAATATATATATGTATATTGACTGTTCATTATACAGTAAAACCTGCCCACTAAAAAGAAGACCAATTATCTCTTAATGCAGGTCAAAAGTATTGCAGAATGCTCAAAGGGGAGCATTCTGCAATCCTTTCGACCTTCATTAAGCTACCAAATGTTATTAAGATCTTTGTCTTTTTTTTTTTAGTGGCTGCTTAAGACAGGTTTTACTGTATTGACTACCTACATGTACTTCTGTTTTGTGGAGTTAGTAGACTAGCTGTAAGATGAATATTTTTACTAAAGACTTTAAGTGAGATTTTTTCACAACTAAAAGGATGGGTCCACTGTGCTCACAGCCTTGGAAAGTGATGGGCCTGCACTCTATAACCTTTTCAAATTTCCCTGACTTTTCACTGACTTTTCCTGACTTTTGATCGCTTTCCAGACCCTTTTTGAAGGCTGATTTTAGGCATTTTCATCCACAGTTTGAACATTTTGTACAAATATTTATGCTTGCTGATTTAATCTTTAAAGAAAAATCTTAAACCTTAAATATTAGAAAAGGAATGCTTTTGAATTTCTAACCTTTAAAGCGCCACCTATAATTTGCTGCAGACTACAATTTCAAATTTCGCCACTTTTTCAAGAATAATAAATAAGGCAGACGATTCGTTATCTGCTGCAGTTGTGATTGGCGCTTTACGGGATAATATTGCTTGTAATTTATGGACAATAAAATTTCTAGAAGCCTTTTAACTAGTGACCTTTTTTTTTTGGAAAATTTTGAAATTCCCTGACTTTTCGATGACTTTTTTTCAGATTCTCTAAATTTCCCTCATTGAAAATGAAATTCCCTGACCTTAAATTTGTTTTCATTTTTTAGAATTTTTTCCCTTAACGTTGCAACCCTGTTGGCAATTTTGATATTTTGTCATCTGCAGATATTTTTCAACATAACTGAGACGTTTCTTTTATGCATCAAAAACATATGTTTGATAAAAAAACACTGATAACAGTCATTTTTGGGGTTTTGATGTCTACCTTCCTATTATTAGAAAATTTTGATACTTCGAAATATAACCTCTAGTCCCTAGGAATTCGAATTAACGAGATTCTATAGAACAGTAATTGTAAAATTAAAGAAAATAATTCATATTCTAAGCTTAAAACGTTGCCTATCTGGACCAGGGTTCATGTAGGCAAGATAATGTAAAATTCAAGGGCTTTTCAAGGACTTCTCAAAGACTTTCCTACTGTTTTCCAGGACTGAAAACTTAAGAACAAGAAATGTCACAAACACGTGACGAATGCCCCCAAAGGAATTGGTCTAGTATAAGACACATTTGAGGAAAGATAGCTGTAAAATAGCAAGAAAAAACTAGAAATGAGGCCAAAAGTCAATGTCAAGGTCAAAATGACTCAAAATGGTATGCACCACTCCGCCATCCCAAGAGGAATCACCACCCCAAATTTGGGATTCCTACATCAAATAATATAGGAGATATGCTCTGGACACAATAATTCTTGAAAACGAGGTCAGAGGTCAAGGTCACAGTGACCCAAAAATGGTTTGTGACACTCAGGCATCCCAAGATGCATTTACATACCAAATTTGGAATTCCTATTTCAAAGAATATAGGAGATATGCAACAGTTTCTAGAAACTAGGTCAGAGGTCAAGTTCAAGGTCACAGTGACTAAATTATGGTAAGCGACATTTCCTCATCCCAAGATGCATCCACACACCAAATTTGAGATTTCTACCTCAAATAATATAAGAGAAATGCTCTGGACATGATTATTCTAAAAACTAGGTCAGAGGTCAAGGTCACAGTGACCCGAAAATGGTACATGACACTCCGCTATCCCAAGATGCATCCACACACCAACATTGAAATTCCTAACTCAAAGAATATATGAGATATGCTCGAGACACAATAATTCTTAAAACTAGGTCAGAGGTCAAGGTCACAATTACCCAAAAATGGTATGCGACACCCCGTCATCCCAAGATGTATTTACACACCAAATTTGGAATTCCTATCTCAAAGAATATAGGAGATATGCACTAGACTCAATGCAGTTTCTAGAAACAAGGTCAGAGGTCAAGTTCAAGGTCACAGTGACCCAATTGTGGTACGTGACACTTCTACATCCCAAGATGCATCCACACACCAAATTTGAGATTCCTACCTCAAATAATATAAGAGATATGCTATGGACACGATTTTTCTAAAAAATAGGTCAGAGGTCAAGGTCACAGTGACCCGAAAATGGAACATGACATTCCGCTATCCCAAGATGTATCCACACACCAAATTTGGAATTCCTAACTCAAAGAATATAAGAGATATGCTCCGGACACAATAATTCTTAAAACTAGGTCAGAGGTCAAGGTCACAATGACCCAAAATTGGCATGTGACACCCCCTCATCCCAAGATGCATTTACACACCAAATTTGGAATCCCTATTTCAAAGAATATAGGAGATATGCACCAGACTCAATGCGGTTTTCAAGAAACTGGGTCAGAGGTCAATTTCAAGGTCACAGTGACCTAATTATGGTACGCGACATTTCTTCATCCCAAGATGCATCCACACACTAAATTTGAGATTCCTACCTCAAATAATATAAGAGATATGCTCCGGACACGATTATTATAAAAACTAGGTCAGAGGTCAAGGTCAAGGTCACAGTGACCTGAAAATGGTACGCGACACTCCGCCATCCCAAGATGTATCCACACACCAAATTTGGAATTCCTAACTCAAAGAATATAGGAGATATGGACCGGACACGAAAGCGGGACGGACGGACTGACGGACGGACGGACGGACTGACGGACGGACGGACAGTGCGATTACTATATGCCTCCCAAAGTTCCTTTGGGGGCATAAAAATACTGATTTACACGTTAAAATTTTACTTCTGAAACGCTAGAGTCCATTACTAAAGATATTAGTTTAAGATAATAAGCATAAAATTTTGGTGCCTTTATTTGGTGCAGCATATGCTGCACCAAATAAAGGCACCACAATTTTATACTGATTTAGGTCTCCAAAAATACTGCTGAATCCTCCTGTAAATGGTAAAATTCAAGGACTTTTCAAGGCCTTTGAGTGTTTTTCCAGTACTTTTCAAGGCAAATTTTATTTTCAAGGAATTTTCAAGACAGTCCTGTATATTCAAGTACTTTTCAAGCCTGTGCGAACCCTGGTTAAATCCACTCATTGTAAGGTAAACCTCTATTAGCTGTGGAAGATTGAACATATGCAATTTTGTTTGTGGGACTGTCACATGCAAGTCGTCATTCCATTGGTCAGTTATATATCAGGTGACTTTTGAGTGACATTCTGGGCGTGGTTCAAAAAAACGCCAATGAGACGGTTCTTTGAGCACCCAAAACATACGCTAAAAAGTATGGTAAGAAAGTATTTACAATATAACGCTGAAAAGTTTTGTTTATCTAAACCTGTGATTACCTTCTTCTGTATGTCCCAACTGGGAGAACCCTGGTAGGGTATAAATGGTGAACTTCAATCTATACTCCCCATCCTTCAGAAGTTCATGGATAGCTTCATTCTTATAAACTTTAGGGATAAAGTCTTTTATTTTCCCCGTGAGGCAGTTATTTTCTAGTTTCTTCCAGGATTCTGCTGACTTTGGCTTCAGCTGAATAATGATGGATCCCTTGTTGACAGTGTCAAGGTCAAAGTCGAGATCTTCAGCCACATCCTGTTTGAGTCGGGATGCGGATTTGGCGATGGATGCGACTAGGCGGTGTTCGATACAAGAGTCAACACATTGTCTCTTGGCTCTGGGGGTTGAACTGGACGGATTTTGAATTTCATTGGTATCTGAAAACAAAAGCTTAAAATTAACTCTATCCTTGGCAGCGGTAACTTTCGTCGTCTGCTGATAACATATGCAAACAGTTTGGACCCAGATCAGGCCCAAAAATATGTCGGGCCTGATCTGGGTATAAACTGTACACCTTAAAGAGTTTTTTAAAAAAAGTTGATTTTGAAAAATATCAGCAGACGACAATAGAAACATGCAAGAGTTAAACTGTTTTATCTTTTCCAAATAGGCCATATTCAACTTTATAAGCAAGCACGTACAAGCACACAGCGAATTTGTTTCAAGGAACATTCGATTCTTGCCCCTGTAATTTCATTATTTACGAGGGTCATCCAATAAAGAATGAGACTTGTTCTATAGCACAGTGATATTACATGCCAGGCTTATGATATTTCTTTCAAAGCTAGCTCGTCCTTTTGGCTATTCACATGTACCATATTCGACATTTTACATAGTTCCAACTTTTGTTGCTAGGCAACATTAGAAGACTGGGTAAACATGCGTGGACGGCTCACTATAGGTGGTTACCATAGCAACAGATTAAGATGTATAGATTATTTTTCTACTAGTACTTATATAAGTTCATGCTATCTGTCTTTAGCCAATATGGGAAAGTAATGTTTCAGATTCATGAGCCGTTACCATGGAAACAAAGCTTAAAAAATCAAGTTTTCAAGAAATATCTGGTATTTTCCCTGACCTCTTGACTTTAAAAGTTACTATCAAATAGTCGAAGGTAATTAAAGTGATTACATAGTTATGTTCATGTATACTTAATAACAATAAGCTGCAGATAACGAAACCTTTTGTGGGATATCCTTCACCTACATAGTTACCATAGCAACACAAAGAAGTGTGTTAATAAAAAATCAAGTAAATCGGTTGCTATGCAACTAAAATAAAGGATAATGCATATTTGGTTCATCTTAAATAGCATTTTGAGTAACACAAAGATTGTTTAGTAGAAGATATTATATCAAGAGGTTAAATTCTATCTATGAGGGAAAATAAAAGACTCAATAACCGTGGGTATTCAAAAAATAATGTAAACGTGGGCATGCGTCTTCAAGTCCTTCTACAAAAGATCCCGTTACTATGGCAAATAATCAATCACAAACATATTGTTTATATTCCTGAATTGCTAAGATGTCATACTATCATTATGGTGAATTTTAACTAAATGCACACACAAGTTTTCATAATATGAAGAAAGTCTCATTCTTTATTGGATGACCCTAGTATATGGAGTTCAGGGCTTATTTTTGGCCGATTTTATAGCCGTTATTGGGTTATATTCCCAATGCCAAAAAGTATCTTTTTTTTCCCAATTTTGGGAGGAAAATTCCCAATTTCAAGTCGTAAAAATATTTTAAAACAAATCGTTGATTACAATTCGTCGATTTGTCGAGTAAAAGTTGGCTTAAAATTGTTTGTACAGCATGAGTATTCAGAGTTCCCATTCACGAAACGTAGCGTGATATGAACCGGATGTTTACATTCTTCTATCGACTGTTGTTATATCGGTCGTGTATTAATTAAATTATCAGGGTCCTAACGATCGGCATATCAGCCGTAGCTTACTTCTTTGTTTTAACAGATTATTGCCTCTGTAAGTGCAACATTTAAAACCTGTTCTCCAGATGCATAAAAGATAAATACCAAATAGCTGATAAAAATAGCTAGTTTAATTTGGTACATCTGTGTGTAAGAATGGGACTCAAGTAAGATGGAAAATTAAAGAGGCAAGATTTTATTTTGACTATCTTAACTGTCTCTTGTCTGTCAGACCTGAAGAAGCTGGTACTTTGGCGTAAGTTTCTGTAGTTCCAAGTACCCCACCCCACTTCTTCAATTTTTCTATCTTATCCCTACTTTATGTTGGCTGGGGAAAAGGGCTGGGGGTGAATGAAAAATTATTATGTATAGGGGAACCCCTGCCCATTTTTTTTTTTTCAGTGTGTTAACTTAGTCATTTTCCAGCAACTCATTTTCAAGTAAATTATGTTTAGGGGAGCTCTGCTCTAATTTGTTTAGGGTGGGTTTGCATAGTCATTTTAAGCACTTAATAACAAAACTAGGCCTACACTGTGCTTTCAAAATGAGTTGCTGTCAGAGTTTTTGTGGCTTCATGTAGACATGTACCCTCTAAAATATTGAACCACCAAAATTTTACCCTAGAGTGCACCCTCAAAAATATGAGTGGGGAATCTGGGAATATTCAGCATTGCACAGTCTCATATAATACATCATGCAATTCTGATTATAAGTTAACAGTACAGCCAAATTCAGATAAATATGATGTATTTTATGATTTGACAATATAACCAAGGACACTAAAAAAATTCCCAATTTTGGGTGTTTACGCGCTAAAATTCCCAATTCCAGGGGTATGGGTCATTGTCCCAAAATGGTGAATTTATTGTGTGCTTGAAAAACAGCTTAGATCCTAACCAGCTGGCTTCATTAGAAGACCAGAAGCTACCTGATCTGGATATAAGCTGTTTGTAAACGAAGGTATATTATTATGACGTTAATTAGAACACTGTTTCCACATTCTATTGTATCTAAAAACATTCGGTTCTTACTCTTTAATTTGAAAAAAATATCTAAAACCTACCTGGCGTGGATTTCCTTTTCCCAAGTGACTGGCGCTTTCTCTCAAGTTTTCTGATCACATGCTCCATCTCGACTAGAACTAAGATTTCACAAAACGTGGGAAATATTTTGTCTGAACACAATTTCATGGTATCTAACAGAAGCATAACTCTTCTTTCATGGTCCATTGAACACAAGACAATATTGTTATGTTCCCTAATGCTGAAGAAAAACCTGTAGAAATAGGGAAAAAAATAGCAATTATTTTTTTAGGGTTCAACATCATATCAACTTTTAAATAAAGACAAAACATTTCTATGATGCCATTTGATAAAAGAGTTAGACTTTATAGAAAATAGTAAAATTCAGGTATCAGAACTTTTCAAGGCAAATTTACTTTTTAAAGGACCTTTCAAGAAAGCTCTCCATATCTATGTACTTTTCAAGCCTATGCAAACCCTGTGAAGCAGAGAAAGACAGAGAATTTGGGGGTGGGGGTGGGGGATATGAGACTGGAACCGTTCAGCACATGATCCCACCTGATTTCTACCATAAATTGTCTTGGACCAAGGAGTTTAAAAGCTATGGTTCATAACTTGAAAGTAGATTGTCATTGATGGTGTCGATAGTTATGACAGTATTTAGATAGTATGTAAGAGTCTGGTAATCGCTACTGGTCATCTTAAATCTCTATGAAAAACTGGCTTGGTACTGGGGAGTTTAAAAGCTCTGGGTTTTACCTTGAAAGTAGATTGTCATTGATGGTATCTATAGTTGTGACTGTATTGAGGTAGTAAGTTAGAGTCTGATAATCGCTACTGGTCATCTTAAATCGGGGTTCCTGAGAATTGGGACGGGAGCAGCGGTGAAGGGATGAATCTTCTAGAACAGCAAACTCTGCAACAGAAAGATGGGCCTCGTCGCGAGAAAACCTGTCTTCGGGGGTTTTCGACTAAGAGAGTTTTAAACAAGTCTCCTCAGCTACAGAGACTAGCTAGTTTTTTGTTTTTTTGTTTGATTTGATTCTTTAGGTCCCATCAACAATCTTTCAGTTAAACAGGGACGGGTCTTCCTGGGTTGAACCAGTACTAAGCTAGGATAAATGAGAGACTAGCTAGTGAATTGAAATTTCGCCTGTAGCAAGTTTACATAATATGGTACTTTCCAAAAGTGAATAACAAAGGCGCTGATCAGACTGCGCGGATGCGCAGGCTGGTCTGCGCCTGTGTTGTTCGCAGACTCCTGAAGACAGGTTTTCTCGCGATGAGGCCCAGATATAAGCAAACATAACTCTTTTCCTACCATTCACAACAATTCCTGTCTGCTCTCATCTGCTTATGTACCTCGCAGTGATAATTCTGGCTCTGAATATCATGGGGGTTTTGCCAGTTCTGAGCAATTGCTGAAAGTTTTCTATCCATGTATTTATTAGAGCATGCCTTGCGCCCTTTGAGTAAAGATTCAATGGCTCGAACAATAGCTCATTTTTGCACAATTAATTTGAACTGCCTCTCGAACGCCTGGAGGTTATTCCCATAGTTCTAGATATCAATATATCAATGATTGTTTAGGTAGGTTTGACTTATTTCGGCTCTTAAAGACATATTGTGTGTAAGCTTTCACAAAATGAAAAACACATACCTCTCAAATAGCCCAATAGAGGCAGTTCTAATGCTTAAACAAAACATATCTTTATTTTATCTCTATATCCTCATCATACCTGCAGATCTGGCTCTGGGTGTGTTAAATCTTTACGTATCAATCAACAATTTCTCAGTCATGTCAGGATGTTTTCCTGTCTTCCTGGGTTGAACCAGTACAAAGCTGAGGATAAAAAACTTACTATTTACTCTCAGTGGCTCTTACTATCCTCATCTCAAACAAATTTTCATGGCTTCAAATCAGTTTGAGCCACTGAAGTTTGGCTATACATGTACCTAAGATCTATTATCCTTATCACACTTGCAGATCAGGTGCTATTAATAAATCTCAGTGACTTAAACTACCCTTATCTCTAACAAATTTTCATGGTTCCAACAAAATTGGAGACATTAAAAATTGGCTGACAGTAAAACCCGTCTTAAGCGGCCATTCAAAAAGAACGCCAGAAATTGGTTTTCAATTAAGAAATAGATCAGCTCCAGCAGTGAATTGTTGAGTAATAATTCATTGTTTGGAGGTCAGTTGTAAGGAAGATCAAATCACGAGCGTGCAGCGTGAGTGATTTATCTTTGTACAACTGACCGACAAACAGTGAATTATTACTCAACAATTCACACACTTTAGCTGATCTATTTCGATTCTAACACACAACAAATGACGAAAACACATTTGAAGTCTTCAGCTTCTTCCAACTTTCCCCCATTGCACTGAAGAACTCCCTCCAATATTTAGACTACCTTGCATACGTTTACATGTAATTGTAACGTCTTTCAATCGTAAAAACGACGTTACACCATCTAACGCCATGAATGACGTCATTTTACAGTGACGTCAGCTATCACACACTTTAGCTGTAAATTATTGTCCGATATATCACAGTTTGTTACCATTGGCTCTATAGGCGAGGTGTGTTAAAATACAGATTATCGCTTAATGCAGGTCAAAAGTATTGCAGAATGCTCCAAGGGGAGGGAGCATTCTGCAATACTTTTGACCTTCTTTAAACTTCCATTTTCCATTAAGACCTGTGTTTTGTCTATTTTTAAGTGACAGCTTAGGACAGGTTTAACTGTACATGTAATTGTCCATACCTAAGATTTCTCTATCAGTGGGGGCTGTTCGTGAAAGTCTGTCAGCAATATGGTCCTCATCCTGATCCTTGAGAATCTCAATAAAAATATCAAAAATTTCGTCCGGACCCATCAGCACTCTCTTCAACAACTGCTCCACGGCGTCTCGTCGTAGCTTGCAGTTGCAGATATTCTCGTGTTCCGCAGCTGACAGCAGATGTTCGTCATGTTGATAGAGGTAGTGCGCTACTGATCTAGCTGACGATCTTGACAATTCTTCTTTGATCCAGGCATATAGCTTTACCAGGGCAACTCGCTTTCTTAAGATATCCTCTGGCAAAGAACCTAAATAGTTAAGAAATGTGAACTTTAAAACAATTTATCATATGATGAGGTGTATGGGAGTGACATAACTCCTTGTTTTAAATGGAGGATCTTATATGAGTGCTCATGTTTTATTGATTAATTAAATGAGTCGGGATATTGTAATATTGTATTGATATCTATTATTTTACATTCAATTTTGATCAGGTTTGTGGCATATTGCATGATTTAATAAGGGCTTGAACTTCAAAATGCAATGTTTGCCCAGGATTTTATCACTTTTTTGCAAGGATTTTAATAAATTAAACAATACCCCAGCATTAATTTAACATTCTATTTATCACATGACATTAAAGCTACTTAAAATCACATTTTTGGCATGAAAAGGTAAACATTTTGCCATTTTTATGCAGCATTATAATGGATGTCATTACGTAACATAAAAATCTGTATACCACTAGTGGTTTATCAATTTTATTGCATGACGTTGGATCACTTGATGTGATCTAACGCCATGCAATAAAATTGATGACTTGCAGACATGACGTCATGTGATAAAAATGATAAACCACTAGCAGGTTACATATTTAGTGACGATTTGTAATAACGTCCATGACAAAATTGCACACAAAATAATAAAATCTTAACAGTCTCAAGGCAAAGATGAAAATTCAAAGTAATTTTCATGTGATGTCATATGATGATTAGAATGTATTATTATTATATACCTATTAATGATAAGACTTTAGAACTGTTTGTTTTCTGGCCATCTGATATAGAAAGTCGGATCAAAGAACTGAGGTTTTCTGAATCCATATCAATATCCTTTAAAACGAGGCTAACGTTGGTTACCTGTTTTTGCGGCGACGTTACGTAAAGTAAATTTCAAGCATGGAACCAGAGACGGAATACATGATGACGTAATGTCATATTATATGACGTGAATATGACCTGACAAACGTAATTGCAAACGTTCACCAAATTTTTCTGGATTAAAGACAAAAACAATTTATGATATCAAAACAATGTCAAAAAAGGTATATAATAAACATATTACTATAAAAGTAACTTGATCTGGCGTACAGTATCACGTCTCGTGGATGAGGCCATACCATTGGATCACCCACGACGCTTCGCATCTCGGGTGATCTGATGGTATGACCTCATCCACTTGACGTGATACAGTACGCCAGATCAAGTTACTTTAATTTATAATAATGTGTATTTCCTGCTCCTGTGATTCTAACTGCAATAAATAATCTAAAATTTCAAACAGTGATTGCTTACCACAAAAAACAAGACAAACAGGGCAGGTCCAGATGAAGCAGTCTGATCACTGCCTCTCTTATTTGCTTTTCTGACAAGTAATTTGTTTTGTTTTGTTTGACTTGAGTCTTTACATCTGAGCCAACAGCTGTGGTCATTGTCCAGAATATCAGTTCACCTAATTTGCTTATAACTGACAAGAACTGTTCTTGAATCGGTGTAAGGAGGAGAATGACCATAGAAGTTATTTCATGATCAATCTCCACAAAAGTATGAGACCAGGCTGGGATCGAACTAGCATTCCTGAGTCTGCAGTCAGATGTGTTACCAACTGCGGTAATGGGCACGGTTTACAAGTTAAGTAATTTGTGAGTTCCAGCCCTGACAACAGTTCCACTCTGAAGCAGTCTGATCTGGGTCTGCGCTATTTGACTAGGCCTTTTTAACTGAAAACTAGTATTAGAAACTTTAGAACATTTACCATAGATTGTTTGAGTAGATGCTTTAAGTCCCAGCCAACAATTTTCAGTCATGTTCCGATATTTTCCTAAGTTGAACCATCACTAAGCAAAATATATAATGCGAGTGTCTTGCTCAATGACACAACACCCGCTCTCACACCCTGCCTGTTGGATTAGAACCCCAACCTCTTGACCATAAGTCAAGCAGGCACTAGGTAATGCTACAAACCAAATATTAAGGCTCTTAGGCCAGAATTTTTTTATTAGTTGATTTACAAACCCTCCTACTGTAATGTTCTGGAAAGTAGAAAAAAAAATTAATTTCTAATTTTTTTTTATTTGATCGGCCTATTATTTGTTTCATTAAAAAAATAATATATTTTTGAGGTTCTGTCTGTGTATTTTTGAGAGTGACACTGTTAAAAGTGATTGCCCTGTCCATTTTATTTAAAGATTTAACACAGACTGTTGGTTTACTTATTATCTAGAGATATTAAAAAAAAAAAGAAAAAAAAAAGCTTTGAAAATTAAAAAAAAAAAAGCTCTGAAAATGACCAGTTACCTGGTCATTTTCAGAGCTTTTTTATTTATTTTTTTTATTTATTTTTTTTCGTCCCCACGACCCTAAATCTGAAAAAAAAATCCCGTAAATCAACTAATAAAAAAATTCTGGCCTTAGCCTATTGTCGTTTCAAAGCAGATTTTTTTACCTGAAGATTTCCCCGTATCTCCATCCCCTCCTTCTTCTGGACAGGGAGTATCTTCTGAAAATAAAAGATCAAATCACTTCATGGAGGATTTTACATGAGTGCTCATGTTTTATTGAAATTATTAAACAAGTTGGGGAAAAGAGATAACTTTTTCCTAACAAGTTTAATAAATTCAATAATACAGGAGCACAAATGTTAGATTCTTTTAATCACATGGCATTAAAACAACTCAAAAATCACATTCTTAGCGTGAAAACATCAAAATGTTGCCATCTTTTACGCAACGATATATAATGGACGTCATTACGCTACGTTTAAAAGTCTGTAAACCACTAGTGGTTTATCAATTTTATTGCGTGACATTATATCACTCCCAGATGTGACAGAGATTTGTTGCATCATATATCACTGGCTGGAGTTCACATAAAAAGTTTGAAAATATGAACAATTTCCAAGATAGTCTAACCAGTTCAAAGCTATGAAGATAATGCCTTGCACAAGGACACAACACTGCAACGATGGTGGGATTCCAACCAACGACTGTCTGGTCACAAGTCAGGTGCATTTATTGCGCTACAGTTCTCCCCTCAAAGCTTTTGTACAAAACATAAAGCTACGTGATTTACATCATCCAAATGTCTCTTGGAGTGGAATGAGCAGGTTGGCAGGCCTTTTAGACAAAAGTGTGTAATTAAAAAGTTAGCTTTTATTATTGCTCCACCAAAACATATGTAAAAACCAGGTCCCCAGAATACGGTGCGTAATGGAAAACTATTTTTCTTATTTCTCAACCAAAACATCTGTTGTGGGTACTCAAAAGATCCATCTCACTGAGATAGTTCTTATGAGCACCAAAAACACATGTTTAAACTGATGGATAAAAAAAAAATTGCAATTTTACACTGAAAAATTGTGCTTAACTGGCCAGGCCTGGAAATAACTTAAACTAAGCACGTGCCCTACATCACAAAACATATTGGCATACATGGGGAAATTTCCTTTTCACTAGAAATACCAAATTTTAACTTGCCCTGCAGCCTGAGGCACTCCTAAATAAGAGCCGAGGAGTGCTATTTTTGAAGCCTTGCTGGCCTTTGAAAAACTGATGGGTAAGAAAATATTCACAATTTTACACTCCAATAATTGAGCCGCCGCATGGGATTTCCAACAATGTGGTATGTGCGATCAGCAAAGTCTCAGATCAGCCTGCGCATATGCGCAGTCTGATCAGATCCTTTGCTAGTGGCTTGAATATTCTATGAGTGTTAAGCTACTGAATGAACATCATTTGGAGTTTCAAAGCTTAAAAGGGGGCTGCACTGGCTTGTATGAGTCTACACTTGTGAAAATGCCACATTGTTGGAAATTTCATGCCGTGGCGATTATGGTGTTACCTAATTGATCATGAGACGAGGAACTGCTTGGAATAATTTTAGGCTCTGTTGATTCAGTGCTGATTTCACCCTCTTCGATTCTATACTTCATTTCTTGCCCTGAAGAGTGTATTCATTATGTTATCAACTAGACAACTAAGACTAAAATATATCTACAAATTCGGTCAAGGAAGAATTGGTTTTTAAGTACAAGATCACCACATAACAGGACAAAGACTAACAGAAGCCCAGTATCCCATGGCCCGGAAGGTTTGGAGAAAATGCTCATATTGAATTTTGCCAGTGTGGGCCTCTAAGTCAAAATAGTCTGAATCCCTCACATATATAGTAAGGCCAAATAAAAAAAAATACCTGTGTTTAGGGTAGCCCGCCTCTATCTAAATTTACTGGTGAAACCTAGATTTTTTTTTTTTTCTTGAAAAAAATCATATTTTTCCATATATATTTTTTAAAATACGTGTGCCTACACTACCTGATATTTTAGACCTGTTACCTGCAACACACTTTTTTATTTGGTCTAACTAAAGATGGTTTAGAATATCTACAAAGTCACCCCTTTACTTACTATCTATATATAATTGTTTCAAGAAATTAATGCAAAAGTTATCTTCGTGAAATTTCACTGCAGGTATTGGTTAATCTGAGCTGTTTTTCGATTGCACTATTCTATCATCCACTTTTGTCATCTGCACAAATGTTTTGGAACCTATTGGACAAACATTGTAAACTGTTGATCCTATACTTATATTATTTAAATAATGCTAGCAAATAGGCAGTAGACAACTCAGCAGACGTCATTTTCAAATTTGAGCCAGTGCATGAGATTTCCAACAATGTGGTATGTGCGACCAGCAAAGGCTCAGACCAGCCTGCACATACGCGCAATCTGATTGAGCCAGTGCATGAGATTTCCAACAATGTGGTATGTGCGACCAGCAAAGGCTCAGACCAGCCTGCACATACGCGCAATCTGATCAGAGCCTTTGCTCATCGCTTGAATATTCTATGAGTGTTAAGCTACTGGCCGAACAAAGGTTAAAAGGAGGCTGCACCTAAGTCTACACTTGTCAAAATGCCACATTGTTGGAAATCACATGTCACGGCTCATGTAGTTTTTTGCTGACACATTAAGGTTAAGAAGCAATGGTTCCAACATTGGAATAAAACAATATGTAACGCCCCTGTCCCACAAAGCTTGGACCATGGCACAAGCTCTATGACAATCACAGAGAGGTAGCAAGGAAAAAGTAGTTGTAATGGTCACATTAGTTACAAAGGAAATGAGTCACCAGCAGTCACACTCTGTGGGACCAAGGCTTAAGATATAACAGATATTTGTTTGATTGATTTGATTCTTTACGTCCGCGACAACACTTTTTCAGTTATGTCATAACAGATATTCCTTGGTTGCTCCAGTACTAAGCAAAGCTAAATGTGTCTTGCTCAATGACACTATGCAGTGACGCTGGGCTGGTAAGGCTCAAACTCGCAACTCCTCAGACTCAAGGCAAGCACTCTACCACTGAGCGCCCTATATAACAGATATTTGCATGCCCACAGATAAAAACACATAGTTGAAAAAAAATCATATTTCTCATACAAAACATTGGTTGAACCGTCTCAATGAGGTATGATAACCAACCTTGAGGTAGAATCACTGGCTGTTTCACACTGCCTGCCTCTCCCCCAGCCGGTGCCATCCGAGAGAAATAATGTGCAGCACCCAGCCTCTGTATACCTATGAATAGAAATAAACATAAAATAGCAAAAGCTGCAAAGACTTATCAACACATAGGGGAGGTGGTGAACGTTGGTGGAGGGATGCTGATATTGTAAGTCCTTGACCTTAAGATGAGCTAGATTGAGGAATCAGTGTGTTTCCTCACATTAAAGATGAACCTAGAGCCATGTTGTTTAAGAATACTTTGCAAATAAGTACTGGTCTGAAAAATACTTAAAATCAAAACTTTAAAATTTATGGTCACCGACACTAACTCTAACACCAGGGATAGGAGAATAACTCCTTTTTTAGACAGAATGAATGCTATCATGAGGTTTAATTCAAAGCCAAAGTAACACCTTTCGGTGCCATTCACTTCAAACTGAACCCATGGCTATTATCCTTTCATGAAGTTCGAAAAATTAAATTTTATTTCTTAAATAATTTATGATTATATACTGTTAATTCGGAAATTTTCTTGAGAATTTTATTTTCGCGAACAGCTTTAAAAGACATATTTTTGACGTTTAAAATTCCCGACTAGGACATGATTTACCTAAATCAGTAAACAACAGGATGATTACTCCATTTCGCGAGGATTTTATTTTCACTGAACTTCGCATATGCAAAGTTTCACTAAAATAAAATCCTCACGAAAATTTCTGAAATTACAGTAAAACCTTTCAGTACTCACCGTTTATCTGTCCAGACTGAAACTTGACTGTCTGTGCAGAAACCTTATCACATTGTAGAAATCGTCCACCTGAAAAACAATATAATTATGAAGTTACAGTCAAACACTATTTATTTGGTAATACAAAGTGCTTTTTATATGTACAAATAATAGTTTAATAATTGTCAGAAACTTTCTCATGTTATCTTATTATACAGGTAATTTGTAACCACTGGCAGCTCCCCTCACCCTGGATAATCCACCTAGTTGAGCAGGGCAATGACCTTTTATTCCCCAGCAGAGACAGATAAGGGAACATAAAATTGTCTTATTCATTACTTAAGCATAGGTATGGGAATGGCACTGCACAAAATTTTGAATGAATATATATCATCATACCAAAGGTCGGTTATAAGGTTATCAAAAAAATGATGTCTTAAAAAAAGTAATGAAATTCTTAAGTGGAAGTCATAAGTCTTAATCAAGCAGCCCTTGAGATGAACTAGGAGGATGGGGATAGTATTGCGCACAAGTTTGGACCAGTATTTACATGATGTGTCATAATAACAAATATTCACTTTAAGCATGAAAAGTCCTTGTCACTGGGATGACCTAGTGGGGTGGAGATGGTACTCTGAAAAATATGGACATACCATAGAAGAATCAAATGGGTTTGCAAATACTTGTAATGAGGCCTAAAATTAAAAATGTGTGTTTCAGTTTATTCAACAATGCCTAATTTTTTGCCCTCTACCCTAATCTTGTAAGCATTTTTAGAGGATTTGCAAGGGATTTCCCGATTGGGCCATATTGTTTCCCCATCTTCCCCATGTAAAACTTTTAACAAAATAAAAAAAAATCCTACCTAGCATCCCTATTTTAAAATTTCATGTAACCTGAAACACAATTTTTTTTTGCCTAAGGTCTTACAAACTTAAACACAAAACTTGAACATTTGTGGACACGAGAGCTAAAAACAGATTCTACTTATAAATATAGATTTTGACAATTACAATGTCACGGGTAGTTTTCTAAAGGGCAAATTTTGGCTAAAAAACAAATTATCACAACATGCCAATTGCACATGGAAAAGAAGTCATTTTATTTCCATGTACCAAATTTGATTTAATTCAGATTTTTGTGATTTGGAGAGGCTGTCCATTTCAGATTTTATACTGAATATAAGAATCTAGATTAAAATCGACAATATTCTGATCTGTTGTCCAAGTTATGAAATGTACACCTATGAAATGCATGATCTAGTTCAAAAATCTGAATTTGTTTCCTATTTATGTTTCATAAGATTTATGTTTTTCAGGAAAAATTTTAGCCTTTGCCATTGAATATCTGAGCTACAAGCTGATTTAGATTTACATAAAGGTTATTTACTTTTTCGTGGTGAATACCAAATATATTTCATCGAGTGCGGTGAAAAAAATCAGTATTTTTCATGAGTGCATAGCACAAGTGAAAATGCTGATATTTTCGCCGCATGAGATGAAATATATTTGGTATTTGCCGAAAAAGGGTAAATTTTATTTTTATTTTATACTCAACAGAACAGATGCACAACCCAACCTTTTCCCTGGTCGTTTCTCGCTCGATTTGACTTTTTCAGTGTGTTTATTGGGTACAACATTGGGTGTAAACACCAAGTTTGCACCTAGGAAAAGCTTAGAATCACATTTTAACGAACGTAACGCAAGAAATCAGCATTTACAGAATGTCTATTGAGTGTGCCTTAGGATAGGCGTCACATGCAAACTGGCGCTATGCCAGGTCAAACAGTGACGTCATTATTTTTGATGTTGACCTCATGCCAACATCCTTGTAAAATCTTTTGAAAAATGTACCAGTCCCAAAATTGCCAAGAAAGCATTGTTTTGCTACAGTGAAAAAATAAATCGAATCAGTAACTCACTAGTGAAAAAATACGATATTTTTTCACTGTAGAAAAAAACCCAATTTTATTCACATTTGATATGCATTGAATTCACTGCATATGATAAAATAAATGTACTCAATGCCATTGTAATTTCATATTTTAACATTAATTCCATATTGTCATATTAATTCCATACTTAAATATTAATTCAATATTTAAACATTATTTCCTTATTTCCAAATTAATTCCACACTTAAATAGTAATTCAATATTTAACCATTAATGCCAAATTTCTATATTAATTCCATACTTAAATAGTAATTCAGTATTTAAACATTAATTCCATATTAATTCCATACTTAAATAGTAATTCAGTATTTAAGCATTAATTCCATATTTCCATATTAATTCCATATTTACATATTAATTCCATATTTAAAAGTTAATTCAATATTTCCATATTAATTCCAAAGTTAAAATGTTATATTAAAAAACCTCATTTCAAATCATCCATGGTAACCCAGGCATGACCCATTCCATACCCACTGCATTCACACTGCATTCATGAATGCAGTGGATAAATGCACAGGGGTTTCATTAACTTTTTGGGCAGCCAGGTATCAAGGCAAAGTAGGTGGGTGATTTGACAGTATTTGCCTATAGACTCTATACAAATTTATCAAAAGTAGCAGGGGAAACATGCCTGAGTAGAAGGGGAAAATCCCCGCCTCCCTCCTCTTAATGAAACCCCTGAATGCAGTGGATACGGAATGGGACACACCAAATATACATATACCTTAAAAGAGCTGCTGAATTGATTAACTCCAAATAATGCAGATTTTCACTACCACTACCGAGAAACGATACTAAATTAAAACCAATTGAACATTGTTTGCACGCAAAATGCATCCGTTACAATTACTTTCATTAAATATTCATAAAATATCAAGATTTTTAGCTCAAAATAGCTATTACATGTTTCTAAAAGACAATCAATAGCTAACTCTTTGCCCACTGGTGTGGTCTGCTGATAACCTTTACTACACAAATCAGGACCAACATTCTGTCTGGCCTGATCTTGATCCAAACTGTTTGACACTCTGATTGCATCCCTGAAAAAAAAATGAAAAAGTAATTTTGAAAAAATTAGCAGACAACAAAACATCATGAAAAATTTCTCGGCAGACAAAGGTTAATGTTTGCTGTGGAACAGATTGTAGTCCTAGATTTTTCACCAATAGATTGCTCTGGGGGAGAGCCGGGCATATGTGCTGCGTTTTTACTTATGCATTTCCCCATAGTGCAGGGGAAATGCCAGGGAATTTATTTATCTAAGCAAATATGGCAGTGCAATGTAAAACATAACAGACTGCGGGGGAAACTGCTGTGTTTCAGCTGGCTGTCCCCGCAGGGTGGGGGTTTAGCTGGGAATTGCTGGACGAAAAGTCCCTGCTGCTCCCTGGGCTGGGGGGGGGGGCATGGTTACAAATGATGTCTGCTATTTACAGTATCTTTTTCAAAAAATTATTTCAGGAACATTATCAAATTTCAAACGGTTGGATCCAGATCAGGACCAACGTTCAGCAGTCCTGATCTGAGTCCAAACTGTTTGCAAAAGTTATCAGCAGATGACAAAAGTCCCTGCTAGCTAGGAAACAATTAAAATAATGATATCCATTGCAATTTTCAACACCGAAAATCAATGTCAACGCAGGCTGTTAATTTATTCAGTGACAGCATGATTGAAAACAGAAGTTTTGGAAATTTGAATGACTCAGAGGAATGACTCATTTGGTGCAACAATGGTAATGATCTCTATTGATCTCCGATTTCTCTTAAAATCAAGTCTTGCGTAACATACATTTTGTTCCAATTCTTAAGAAAAGGGTTCAACAGATAAACATATACAGTAAAACCTGTCTTAAGTGGCCACCCAAATATTGGTTTTCAAGACAGATTATCGCTTAATATAGGTCAAAAGTATTGCAGAATGCTCCAAGAGAGCATTCTGCAATACTTTTGACCTTCATTAAGCTACCATTTGTCTTTAAGACCTTTGTTTTGTCTATTTTTGAGTGGCCGCTTAAGACAGGTTTTACTGTAGTTTGAGCGTAAAATTGTGACTATTTTCTTACACATAAGTACAGACGTTTGTTTTGGGTAATCAAAAGCGCCATCTCTTTTAAGTACCCCCAACATATGTTTTGGTTGTGAAAAAGGAAAATTAACTTTAAATTAGGCCTGATTTGGTTTCATTTTTTATAAAACGCGTCAAATAACTACTGGTATGCTCTTATCCATGTATTACAGTAGACTGGCCCCAGTCACATTGGTGCAAGCTCGAATTTTCAAAATCTTGAACTTTAAAAATTCACATCTACACACCTGCAGTATAATTAAGCCCACAAATCTAAATAATTTCAAGTTTAACCAACCCCTAAAGGGAGCGCAGTGGCTCAGTGGTAGAGTGCTTAACTCGAGACCGAGGGGCCGTGGGTTTGAGCCTCACCGGCGTCACTGCGTTGTGGTCTTTGAGCAAGACACATTTATCCTAGCTTAGTACTGGTTCAACCCAGGAAGACCCGTCCCTGTTTAACTGAAAGATCGTTGATGGGACGTAAAGAATCAAATCAAACAAACAAATAACCAACCCCTAAGCAATGTACTTTATGCAAACAGTGAAGACCCAGATGAAATGCAGCATAAATATGCTGCATTTCATCCTGGTCTACACTGTTTGTAAAGGTAAAAAAGATCTTCAGACAATAGAATACTTTTTTTTAAATTATAATCTGACAACCCTAGATATGTACAATGGACTATCCCAAGTTAATTGTATCAAACCAGAAGGGAGAATTCATTAGTATACAAAGGGTTAAATAGTTTAATGTCTTTTGATTGTATGCAAATAATTCAGAAAAGCTTTATTGAGCATCCTAAGGCCTAAATGAAATATATGTGTGGTTCCTGTTGCATACCAACAATATTTAGGGTAGGTAGGTAGGGAAATTTTTAAATTTTGTTATAACATTAAACAAAGAAAATAGTGACAAAATCTGAAAAAGTGCCCATTTTAGGTATTTTTTCTAGAAAAACCATTTGAATGTTTAGGGTAGGGTTAAAAAATTAGGGTAGGTAGGCAACAGCAACCACACATATATTTCATTTAAGCCTAATCCAGCATTTCGATGTTAACTTTCTTAGGCCAGACAGGACACCTTTTCTGCGACTATTTTCCAGTTGTTCGCATGCTGTTATAAGCAGAGTGAAAACATTTGGGATCCTGATAGGCTGGCTTCTGAGAAAACAGTTGATCTGGATCCACATTGTTTTCAAACTGGGAGGGGGCGCAGTGGCTCAATGATAGAGTGCTGGACTCCCGACCGAGGGGCCGTGTGTTCGAGCCTCACTGGCATCACTGCGTCGTGGTCCTTGAGCAAGACACATTTATCCTAGCTTAGTATTGGTTCAACCCAGGAAGACATGTCCCTGTTTAATTAAAAACCTGTTGATGGGACGTAAAGAATCAAACAAACAAACACAATTTTCAAACCAAAATAATTCTGGTTCAGCTTGGTATGGGTTAAGAATGAAGTGTAATTTGAGGGTTTTCTTTGATTTCTGTTTTGGCAGGCTATTTAAATATACATGTATTGACTACAGACTGAGAAATACAAGGGGTGATCAGAAAGTTTGCGGAAAAGTGGTATTAAATCACATTGCTTTTATCAATTGCAATGAAATTCACTGATATAGACTTACAGTCATTGCGAGTTGACTGAAATTAAATTTTATTAAATGTGACTTTAGAAGTGTGAGCGCGAGGCGCCGCTGTGACGTCACTTCGCTGGAAGCTGCCCATATGTATCCCTGGGTAGCTTCTTCGGGCTAAAACTCGTAGTTGTGTTTGAATTGATTTATATTTTTAATGGAAAGTAATATTCCGCCATTCTTTGAACACAATATAAGGTTTTGATCTTATTCCGCTGCGCTATGTATTCAAATTAATAGGTTTCAGTCCGAAGGACAGGCCTAAAATGCGTCAAATTTTCCAGTTTTTGTAAATTTTAAATAAAAAAAACTTATTTTCTTGTCAGTGTTTATCACAATAATTATAATATTGGACTTAACTATCAATATTATATCTACTCTCCTGAAAAGGGGTGTTTTACGAAGTGTGTAAATAGTTTATTTTAAAGAACTGGACTGCCAAAACAGGCAATGGATTCATAGAAGTTGAATGCTTTGCCTTTTTGACAGTACTGTTATTCCTATCGATTTAGAACACCATCTGTTAGGTATAAATCTTTGAAAGTTTGCATAGAAGAGGAGAAATATGTCTTAAAATATACATGGAATGCAATATTGGCTATCACAGCATAACAAATTTTTACAAAACGTTGAAGTTTAATTGGTTGTGCAGTAAAATGTCAAAATGCAACGTAAAATGGGCTGCTTCGTGCTATATAGCGTTGCCTTGACGACAGCTGTATCGCATGTAGACGACTTACATCAAGCATGTTGTAACCGTTCAACTACATATGTGTTAGAGCAGACTGGTTAGAGTAGTATGTTCTGTAATAACAGCTTTAATGATCAAACGATGAAGAAATGGCAACTATTTTCCGCGAACTTTCTGATCACCCCTCGTATTATTCTGCACAGACAGCAAGTATGTAAATACGTCCTAGTAATGATATAGTATATGCAAATTTACATTTGGGCTGTCATAGGGGTTTCAGAGAAAGCTCGGACCCAATAAACACGGACTGGTTACTTACATTCAGGTAAATGTATATATTGGAAGTACGTTGTCGTGGCTCAACGGTGGCTGAACTTTCAAAATTGACGTATGTTGACGATTAAATAATCCATTATTTCTCTGCATATCTTTGAATTTTCTTCAAAAAGCAATGGTTCAATATACTATCTTTAAGACTGTATTGTTATATTTATTGAGAGTTTAACCATCTTTATGAACATCAGCAAGAAATCTAGGTGCCTTTTTTTTCTTAATTTTAGCTATTTTTGGCACTTTTAGCCGAAAATCGTCAGAATTCAACATAAAAATATGAGAAAACTTCAATTCTTTTTACTGTAACTCGTAATATTTCAGCTTCGCATTCCATAAGTTTGTGTATGTTCAGAATCAATTTTATTGGCTGTAGTACTTTGAAATAGCGCTAAAATAAAGCCTCGACAACATAACTTTGTATTTCCGTCAGTGACCAGTCCGTTTATACTGGGTCCGAGGAGAAAGCGAGCCGCAAACCAGCCTCTTCTTCGGCTTGAGAGACTTGCTAGAAAATTGAACTTTCACTTGTAGCATGTTCAGATATGATACTTTTCAAAAGCGAATAATAAAGGCACTGATCAGTCTGCATTGATGCACAGGCTAGTCTGTGCCTTTGTTGTTTGCAAACCCCGAAGACAAGTTTTCTCGTATCAGGGCCCATATATGTCGGAACAAGAAAAGTGCTGCATGCTCAAGACAAATTATCAGGAGAAAGGATCTATGCCCAGCACTATTATACCTGTCATACTCTGGATCAAGTCAATCTGTTCATCATTTGCAGCTGCCAAACCGTTACTGTGCATCCCTACTCTCTCTGAACCTGTTGAAAAGAAAACTTGAAAATTCAGGAACAGTATTGACCCCTAGACATGCAGGACCTAGCAAACAGCGTATACCCTGACCAGTCTGACATATTTTACCATAAATTACCACTATGTAACTAGCATAGTTCATAAATCTTAACAGATGAGTAAAAGATGCAGGATGCGCAGATAAAATATCACTGCCACCCTCCTTCCCACCCTCGTACCTTCGTTAACTATCAACCACATTACCCTATCTGAATGTCTATCTATCCAATGCATATGGTTGTTTTCCATGCCAAGGTACGTCATTTTTGATTCATTGCTCAGTGTGCCAACAATTGCAATCAGATAGTAATGTTAACTGGAAGTTACTTGTGCAGGGAAGGAAGTAACCTATGCAGGGAAGGCTACCACCCACTGTTCATTATATTAAAGAACCATACGCCAATTTAGAAATTGTTACTTCATCCTGCAATTCCCTAGAGTACAGCGTTGCCGTATGCACGTGTCATGTGTTGTTGTTTAAGGGAACAAGCCTATACAGGCTCAACAGCTAATGCTCAATTTGATTGATTTATTTGTTTCAGTATCACAGATTAGCAATTAAATATAAAAACAGCACAAATTGATGTTAAATATACAAATAAAATATACATTTAAATTACACAAATTGCAATGTTCCATGGCTTGCTAACCAATACCAAGGATAACACCAAAAAGAGAAAGTGGTTTCTCTTATTTCCATTGTGGTTTTAGACTTGTTTTGTACCGGCTGCAAATCATACTGAGACAGCACTAGCTAAGTGAATGGCGCAATATCTGCAGTTTTAATCAGTTATAACAGTTTGTAGCCACAGTACATTAAACATGGTTAAGTGTGTCTGCAGCCATGATTGAAATATCAGGAACAAAGCGGTCAAACTGCATGTTTCTATTGAAGAAGCTTGACCATGGTCTGATGTGAATGAGAGGGAGTCCAGAAGATAATGGAAAAAGTAAAGCTGGTAAAACTGCAATTATAAATGACCAGAAGATGCCTCACCCATAGACTCACCCATTGAAATGTAATAAAAAGTTTCACCTTACAAACTGTGAACAGGTTATCAACAGCAAGTTACAAGTATAGAGGCCAAATCTAGAGACAGTTTGAATTTCCGAGTGTTTAATATCATATCTATTCGTGAAACAATACATTTCATAAAATGCCCTTTTTTCAAGGGTGTTAGGGTGGTGTGCTGTGTGCTGCAGCTTTCAGAGAGATGGACCTTAAAAATTTGGCCTGTTGAGAGGATGAAATTAGCATCACATTAATTAAATTTGAAGGGGCTTTTTAGTCTATCCTAACCTTGTGTATCTTGCTTTTTCTGGTAAGAGTCCTGTGTTTATTGATTTGTTTTATATTTTATAAAACGTTTCTGATTTATATTTACATGTATATATATTAATTAAAACTGATTGTTCTACCCAAACTTTTACATCATTGAAGCATGTTATATTGAAAATGGATTCCACTTTCATAAAGTAATTAAGTTAGGGTAGCTTCAGTTCCAAAAGGGGCATATGATTCGAACCCCCAACCCTGCAAAAAGCACAAGTTATATGGATTATATCACGACTCTGGGGCCAACCTACCATTCCAGCCCAGTCCCCACCCAAAAATGCCTGATATAAGCATATCTGCTGGAGGCATTGACAGGCTATTTGTATACTTGAACCCACACAAGGCTGCAGGACCCAACAAATTCAAACCCATTGTCCTACAAACATTACACATGGAATTAGCGCCAATCCTGCAGCTTATTTTCCATAGATCAATTGATACTGGAAAAATACCAGACATTTGGAAAGAAGCAAAATTAATTAATGTTTCCCCAATTTACAAAAAAAAAGGTGAAGAACCTGAGCCATCCAACTACAGGCCAACCTCACTGACTTGTGTCCTGTGCAAAATTTTGGAGCGAAGTGTTGCTTCTAGCCTGGCTAAACACTTTATTGAACTGGACATATTTTATGAAATGCAGCATGGCTTCTGAGAAAAGAGATCTTGCGAGACACAACTTAATGTCTTATAATGTAATTTGATGAACTATATGAAAACATGCAGATTGGCAAGCAGACTGATCTAATTCTTTTAGACTTTAGTAAAGCTTTTGATAAAGTTGCCCATGAAAAATCCTCCTTAAACTACACCATTATGGTATCAGAAGAGACACTCTTAAATGGATAAAAGACTTTTTGGACAATAGAAAACAGGCAGTTGACATGTTCCATATAAGAGAGTGCTGACAACTCCCGTCAGAGAGGATTTTTCAAGTGCAACTTATCCCTTCCAGTTTGATGCCGTATTAAAGAGGGGACAAATCTGAACGAGAAAATGCAAAAATGGAAACTATAACAGTTTTATCTGAGAAATTAAAGCTATTTTAAAAATGTTGTTGTGATCGTCAGTATTTGACGGACATTTTGACGGACTTTTCTGACGATCGCAACGTCAAAAAAACTATGTGGAAGGTCTGACCATGGGTAGAATAGAAAAACAACCGCAGTGGTAAAAGAAACACCATCAAGTTCGCATCATATGATAAGATCGTATTGACACACTTCTCCAATTCTGAAATACAGCCATTATTATATGTTGCAATTGTCATTTTTTTGACGGACCATTGTGATGTGACCGTCATGTTTTGACGGACATTCATGATGCAATCATCAATTTTTGACAGACACCGCTTTCTGCAGAAGAAAATTTATGTTATTTTTAGGTTTTCAACATAATAAACCACTGGATCTGAGAATAGAAATAAAATAATGAAAATGTTCATGGTGTCAAATTAGCTTGTGTACTATCATAACAACTAAAACTGTTGTGTTCATATCTGAGGGTGTCTATGGGGTACCTCTGAAATCAGTAATCAGTAAAATATTGGCCAAAAAATCAGTAATCATTAAAATTAAAGGGCAATTTCATACACCTACATGTATATAACGGAATGCATTATTCAAAACTATTTTATTATGTATGTACGGGACTTTGGTTCTGATTGTATCAGTTCCTGGTTATTGCTTATCTCTTACGTTATACGCCTTAAGGTGCATGTCAATGTCTAGTTAACCAGGCAACCCTAGTGTTTAGGGGCCTGGGGCTCACCATTGCAGTATTGTGTAAATATTTAATTTTCCTATTACATATACAATTTAAATGTAGTTTTGTTGTGACTTCCTCTGATACATAAATAATCAAATACGTTTCTCTTTTTCCAGATCTGATGTCTACAGACTGCAGAATGGTGTTTGGGCAGTACTCAAGAGACGAAAATGAGGTCAAGTTATGCAATGGTTACTTCGGACACTCGGAATCAATGTATATGAACTGTAATTTCAAGTGCTTATAAATGTGATAACCACACATAGTCAACCATCTAGTTTAATTGGAATTGACTGCAGTGCAAGTTGGATTTTATAAATAAGCTCATGAATAATTAAATTAGTTGACCAGTTTTCGTGTTGTCTTGTGTTTGTATTGCAACCAATATTTCCTCCAGTGACCATGAAAAAAAGCATTTTGCACGAGCTATCAAACAATCGTTCAACGAGTTTGATACATTTCGTATGAAATGACCACTCATGTAATATTCTGATTCAAAAGTGTATTTTAGAGTATACAATGAGAAAGCGTTGGACAGGAACTGGAGCAATCAAAAGGCAAAAAATATGATCAGGAAATACCACAATCACAAACTGCAGACAACCCCGTGGCACCGCGAGGAAGAGCTACTTAACCATCACAAGACACCAGGAAGACAAATTAAGCAAAGCAATCAGCTCTCTCTTCCCCATCAAGATGATTGCAATACTAGAATGGACATAAAGTAACGTACAACAAAACATAGAACAATTACAGACTCCCACAATGGGAGTAACAATAAACAAAAAGTCAACAACAACAGACCACCGCCTTAGAACGGACAGCAGCCTAAAATCCTGCTCTCAAAATCAAAATGGGAAATAATTAAAATTACAAATAGAAAAAAAAACAATAAGAACAAACGGCCAGCCGAGCTGACTGCTATTTCCCATAGGGTGGTCACTCAACAGCCCAACCCGAACTGAAAGTATAATGAACAAACATAAGGTGAAACGTCACCTAAACTCTTGACACCAAAAACAGGTAATAGAGAACCACATCAGAAACACTGCCTTGAAACGGTCAGTAATGAAATACTTGGGGGCTTAAACCAGTTTTACAGCGCCAACCTCACCCTCAGTTTCTGAAGTGGTACAAGCACTTAGCTGGTTGTTCTGTTCACATGATAATCTTCGTCAATTAATCAACTTAGTAATAATGCTGTTTAAATGTCTTGTTCTACATGAAGTTTATCAAGCAAGACCAGAAAATTGGTAAAATGGGGAGGCTTTGCCAATTCATTTCACACTTTCTGGTTAAGTTTATCAAGCAAGACCAGAAAATTGGTAAAATGGGGAGGCTTTGCCAATTCATTTCACACTTTCTGGTCAAGTCTGATAAACATGGCTGTTACAATATATAACTAATATTCTAATGCACTTGCAAATGCAACACGACGTCTGATTGGATAACGTCATAAATTTGCGACAGTATATCCTGCGATATACTGTCGGAAACCCGACGTCATTACGTAACGTCGCTTTTCATTGGTAGACAAGTGAATATATGCAGCTGGCAAGCATTTTCATGCAGCTGGCAGCTGCGGGACGTATAGGCGCAACAAAGTACATTTTGAAGGGAAAATGTTAATAGTGCATTAGAATGGGGATAACCATATTCAAAATTTTCATTTGGGGAGGTATATCGTCGGATATATGTTCGGAAATCACGTTCTACGGCTCCGCTTACGCGTCACCGTAAAACTAAATTTCCGACCGTATATCCGACGATATACCTCCCCAAATGAAAATTTTGAATACAGTTATCCCCTAAATAGAATACAATACGACATGAAACACCTATTCAAAACAACAAAAGAAAGAAATACAAGCCTCTATAAAAAGAGAATACTAGGTGAGTGTCTTTTGATATCAAGTTTACCAGGCAAGGCTTTGAGAACGCATGTTGACATCCCGAGGCTTGCCGAGCTATTCAACATGCGTTCTCAAAGCCGAGCCTGGTAAACTTGATATCAAAAGCGCAAACCTGGTATTCTATTTATCAGTTTACCCATTGTTGAACACTCTTCAAACTAGCGATTATGACGTATTTTTTTATATTTTTGTTTTAATTCAGCGTCATTAGCGACGTCATTCAAGAAATGCAACGTCATCATGACCTGATAAAGGTAACATGCCGTGAGATAGGAAACGTTTATTAGGCTATGTTGAAACAATTCAGTTATTATTAGGGGTGACTGATAAAATGGAAAGAACGAAAAAGAAACAATTGATATAGATAATAAAATCTTTTATTTCAAATGAACAGTTAAAGGGAGCCTTGTAGCCTTTAGAGCAGCCTCGAATCTGAAAATAAAGGAAGCATGTACCATTAAGTACATGTATGTTTAGTACAGATATTAATATTTAAGTATATTTGCACAAATCCTGATATTTTTCAATGTGAATGAGCAAACACTGTATTCATATATTGTTTGATGAATTATATTGATATAAGTAAATATATAAATATATGCTATTTTAAAGTGGTGTCTTTTTGAAGCAGAGAAAACAAAACCTTATGTGCCTTAGTTTGTCAAAATGGAATCAATTAATCCAATGCAAGAGATAAAATATGGTCGTAGATACATATCATAAATGCTTTTAAAACTTAGGTTAGTTCTGAGAAAAATATAAAATCGACAGATACGATTTGAAAGTAAGGTACCTGTGAAATGATAATAAAACCGGCTGCCACACAGTTGTAAATCTGGTGCTGCCACAACACCTTCCACCTCTCTGACATGAATGGTGTGAATAGTTTCAATGAGCTCCCATCCCATTCTTTTCCTTTTAAAAAAACGCACCCATGGCCATTCTTGGACCTAAAAGAAATAAACAGAAAGAAGCATTGAAACCACACTATATACCTTGCATCTAGCACTTATAAGAATCAATGACTTAGTTTAATATTCGTGAAGCTCCTCCTTTTTATTGAACTACGCTATTAAATGTATTGCAGAGCTTGATGCAACCTCGGGAATCTTTATATTTTACATTAGAGGGATCAAATATGAATGTTCATTTATTAACATTTGCAAGAAAAGTCACCAAAATGTCAAATGAAGCTACTGGCAAATGTTCATGTTTGCCCGCTTAATGGCACAGCCAAGATCACATGACTGGTAAATATTTTTATTGAGAAATGTTTAAAAATTCCTTTCAAAATACTTTTGCATGGGATTTAAATGGTTGTGATCCTTTCTGAAATTGTGTAATGTACAAAACCTGTCACTGTATGAACCAACAAAAACAAACAATAAATAAAAGATCGAGACAGTGATAACTCAAACAGTAACAATACCACAGGGGTAATACCAAATCCCTGCCTGTACTGTCGACCGAGTTGACATTGTGCATTTAATGCATACAACTTTCTACACAGACATAATAATAGTGAATTGGTTAAAGACAGAGACAATCTGCTTAGGATGGACCTTGTCAAAATCAAGTTGTGTATCGTGTATGATTTGATGTAATTTGCAGCACAGGTAGGATCAATGGTAATACCCCTGTGAGTATAACAGAACTAACAGATAAACACTCCCAGTTTCAAAATACTGGGTTTCATTATTGATAGATCTATAAATACAAAAAGCTTGAATTCAAACAAAAATTGAATCGGTAACAAGAAGTACCACTGCAGGGAGAAACTGTTTGCCCTTTACTATTATCAGATACTGGCCAGGATCAAATCTGAAAATATATGAACTTATTTACCTCACTTGAAATATAGCTACTAATACATGTATATCGCGGTACAAAATGTATATATAAATTAATGTTTATTCGTATGGCATACATACCCTATAAATATTGTTGAACTGCAGAAAATATCAGACAATTGTCTACATATATATATATTTAAAATAACTGGCTTCTCTTGTTTTCGGTATTAAGACTCCTGTTGGATTTATATCCTGGATTGACCGAGGTTCTAGTTAAAACAACATTTTAGCGTTTAAGAGCTCATAAAAGGAATCAATTATATAGAATTATAAGCCCTGGAATTTACAACATACATACTTTTGTGACTCAGAACTAGATGGTTTCTGTTTGTCTTCCTGCTGGGAATATGGTTCTAGTTTGTCTGATCTCATTGCAGGCATCTATAAAATAAAGAACTGTAGACATGTATAATAATCCTAAGTTTTCAGACAGATAGATCTTGGTAAACAGTGATGACCCAGAGCAAACTGCAGTCTGATCAGGCTCTTCTCTGATTACTAAATTCCATTTGAATCTTAATTACCGTGTACACTGAGGTATACATAGTCATTTTTTTTTATTTTAACAAGCTTTCTGGATTTTGAAAATTTAGGACTGTTACAGACTGATAAAATCTGACATATCATACCTCGTCATTGTTTACTGGAGGGGGCTTATCTAAGTCTAACTGCTCGGGGGATCTTTCCTCCTGGTCTGGCAGCTGGGTGAGTATGGAGTCCATGTTGGTCTGCTCTGTAGAAGATGTCATCAGGTCTTCCTGCTGGATACATGGTTCTAGTTTGTCTGACTCCATTGCAGGCATCTGTAAATAAAAGACTACATGTATAATGAACCTTAGTTTTTAGACAGATAGATCTTGGCAAACAGTGATGACCAAGGTCAAATACAGCAGTCCGATCAGGGGTGTTCACTGTTTACTAAATTCTATTGGATTTTTTTCAAACTAAGAACACTAAGATTTAGTCTAGATAGATGTTTAAAATTTTGGTAGATAACAGCAAAGTTTTCTGGCGTGTGAAAATTTAGGATCTATAGACTGATAACATCTGACATATCTCACCTCTATACTGTTAACTGGAGGGGGCTTATCTAAGTCTAACTGCTCGGGGGATCTTTCCTCCTGGTCTGGCAGCAGGGTGAATGAGGAGTCCATGTCGATCTGCTCTGTAGAGGATGTCATCAGGTCTTCCTGCTGGGAACATGGTTCTAGTTTGTCTGACTCCATTGCAGGCATCTGTAATTAAAGACTACATGTATAATCAACCTTAGTTTTTAGACAGATAGATCTTGGCAAACAGTGATGACCAAGGTCAAAAACAGAAGTCTGATCAGGGTGTTCACTGTTTACTAAATTCTATTTAAATCTTTTCTTCCTAAGAACACCTCGGGTTTAGTCTAGCTTTGTTTGAATTTTTGGTAAATAACAGCAAAGTTTTCTTGTGTCTGAAAATTTAGGATCTTTACAGACTGACCAAATCTGACTTATCATACCTTGTCATTGTTTACTGGAGGGGGCTTATCTAAGTCTAACTGCTCGGGGGATCTTTCCTCCTGGTCTGGCAGCTGGGTGAGTATGGAGTCCATGTTGGTCTGCTCTGTAGATGATGTCATCAGGTCTTCCTGCTGGATACATGGTTCTAGTTTGTCTGACTCCATTGCAGGCATCTGTAAATAAAGACTACATGTATAATCAACCTTAGTTTTTAGACAGATAGATCTTGGCAAACAGTGATGACCAAGGTCAAAAACAGCAGTCTGATCAGGGGGTTCATTGTTTACTAAATTCTATTTAAATCTTTTCTTCCTAAGAACACCTCGGGTTTAGTCTAGATAGTTTTGTTTGAATTTTTGGTAAATAACAGCAAAGTTTTCTTGTGTCTGAAAATTTAGGATCTTTTCAGACTGACCAAATCTGACATATCATACCTCGTCATTGTTAACTGGAGGGGGCTTATCTAAGTCTAACTGCTCGGGGGATCTTTCCTCCTGGTCTGGCAGCTGGGTGAGTGAGGAGTACATGTTGGTCTGCTCTGTAGATGCTGTCATCAGGTCTTCCTGCTGGGAACATGGTTCTAGTTTGTCTGACTCCATTGCAGGCATCTGTAAATAAAGACTACATGTATAATCAACCTTAGTTTTTAGACAGATAGATCTTGGCAAACAGTGATGACCAAGGTTAAAAACAACAGTCTGATCAGGGGGTTCATTGTTTACTAAATTCTATTTAAATCTTTTCTTCCTAAGAACACCTCGGGTTTAGTCTAGATAGTTTTGTTTGAATTTTTGGTAAATAACAGCAAAGTTTTCTTGTGTCTGAAAATTTAGGATCTTTTCAGACTGACCAAATCTGACATATCATACCTCGTCATTGTTAACTGGAGGGGGCTTATCTAAGTCTAACTGCTCGGGGGATCTTTCCTCCTGGTCTGGCAGCTGGGTGAGTGAGGAGTACATGTTGGTCTGCTCTGTAGATGCTGTCATCAGGTCTTCCTGCTGGGAACATGGTTCTAGTTTGTCTGACTCCATTGCAGGCATCTGTAAATAAAGACTACATGTATAATCAACCTTAGTTTTTAGACAGATAGATCTTGGCAAACAGTGATTACCAAGGTCAAAAACAGCAGTCTGATCAGGGTGTTCACTGTTTGTTAAATTCTATTTATATCTTTTCTTCCTAAGAACACCTCAGGTTTAGTCTAGTTTTGTTTGAATTTTTGGTAAATAACAGCAAAGTTTTCTTGTGTCTGAAAATTTAGGATCTTTACAGACTGACCAAATCTGACTTATCATACCTTGTCATTGTTTACTGGAGGGGGCTTATCTAAGTCTAACTGCTCGGGGGATCTTTCCTCCTGGTCTGGCAGCTGGGTGAGTATGGAGTCCATGTTGGTCTGCTCTGTAGATGATGTCATCAGGTCTTCCTGCTGGATACATGGTTCTAGTTTGTCTGACTCCATTGCAGGCATCTGTAAATAAAAGACTACATGTATAATCAACCTTAGTTTTTAGACAGATAGATCTTGGCAAACAGTGATGACCAAGGTCAAAAACAGCAGTCTGATCAGGGTGTTCACTGTTTACTAAATTCTATTTAAATCTTTTCTTCCTAAGAACACCTCGGGTTTAGTCTAGATAGTTTTGTTTGAATTTTTGGTAAATAACAGCAAAGTTTTCTTGTGTCTGAAAATTTAGGATCTTTTCAGACTGACCAATTCTGACATATCATACCTCGTCATTGTTTACTGGAGGGGGCTTATCTAAGTCTAACTGCTCAGGGGACCTTTCCTCCTTGTCTGGCAGCTGAGTGAGTATGGAGTCCATGTTGGTCTGCTCTGTAGATGATGCCATCAGGTCTTCCTGCTGGATACATGCAACAAGTAAGCAATGAACAGGAACTGAAGTAATCAAAAATCAAAACCTGCCCTCAAAACCAAAATGGGAAAAAAACTTAAATTACATATAGACACACTACAATGAGAAAAAATGCCATGGTTCTAGTTTGTCTGACTCCATTGCAGGCATCTATAAAAAAGACTACATGTATAATGATCCTTAATTTTCAGACAGATAGATCTTGGCAAACAGGTAGATTTTTAAAATTTTGGTAGATAACAGCAAAGTTTTCTGGCGTCTGAAAATTTAGGATCTATAGTCTGATAACATCTGACATAACTCACCTCTACTGGTATTTCACTGAATGAATCGTCTGGACTATCTTTGATATTTATAATAATATCATCTATAATTGTGGAATCCACTGATGTGTCCATGACGTCGGTATCATCAAACATAAGGTCCACTACCTCAACATCTATGGGTTTTGAAACTGGTATCAAAGGAACGAAATGGTTTGGTATCCAGTTCCTGCCTGTCATGTCATTTCTCGTACTAGTCCATACAACACCGGCGAGTACATTATCATGTCGATTTTCTATAGGTTGTACTAGTCTGTTCAATGTAATGCGATAAAGAGCGGATCCCAGATCAGGGTAAACAGAAAACAATCTGCAGTGAAGCAAAGAACTCAATGCAAAAATCTGCCAGATACCCATGAACTTTTGGTTTTCACAAATCGACATTACTTCCTGTTCAAATACATTTACTATTGTTGAGCGTGTTGTTCTAGTGCCAGGTATATACTGTTCAGAAAACATGCAGTACGTTTTCAGAAGGTCTCTCGCTTCCGCTGCATTGAAATTTGGATCAAGGCATTGGTTGATGTGAGACAATTTTAGATATATAGTTTTGTTTCTAACTAGTTCCATGACAATCCTACAGCGCATTTCGGTGTACCGTTTTTCATGACCAAATGCTAGAACACTTCCAGTTCTGGGGAGACAGTTTCCGTCGCCAAGCACTCTAACAGGAATTCTTCCTTGTAGTTCTTCAGGTAAGTAATTTGGGGCACTTTGCATCATACTGTCTGCGTTTGCATCCCCAATTAATTGCTGATCAACAACGTTCACATCTTTATTGACATTTATCTCTCCATATGTGGCTAGGATTTCCTTGGATGCTTCCTCCACTTTTTTCTCCAACTCATGATAAATGTCACACTTTGCAAATACTTGCAAGATTGAGGAAAAAAATTGAGACCTTTTTTCTTCCTCTAAATTTTCTTCAGTTTTGTCTGATACTTTAGTACCACATTTAGGAATACTAGACCTTTCTCCTTCGTTTGGCATTGTTGATTCTTTTTTTCCTGTATTTTCAAATGCATCTTTCATTTGAGAGTTTTCTTCAATATTGTCTGATACTGTAGGATCACATTTAGGAATATGTTTGGTCTTCCTTGCTTTGTCTTCAAACTGAAGCTGTTTAAGTTCATATGGTTTAATATACTCTCTGTTCAAACATTCTTCATCTTTTTCAGCCTCACACAGTTTGCAAAAACAGCTTAGTTCTCTTACCATCAAGCATTTTTGTGATTTGCTTAAGTTACATATTTGGTGAACCTGTCGCGTGTTTGACATAGTTTTCATCATTGTGTTTGGTCTATCTCTGCATATCTCATTTTCTTTCACGAAGAAGAACTTTCGTTTTGTGAGTACTTCGTTGATTTCTAAGTGGTTCTTACAGTACTGAAACATGTCTTCCGCATTGTTAATAATAACTTTGTTCCCTAGTATTGCTCTGTCTATGGCTTGATTTATGACCCCAATTTCGCCATCACATTCGCTTTTTCCATGTTCCGAACCGAAAAAATTTCGGTTTACTTTAGTTGCTTCTAATGCTAAGTCTGCAAATGGGCCTTTGGATTTATACTGGCTACTACATCCATCACTCCATACTAAGAATCGGCTTGGTGGAAGTTGAGTTTGTTCAGATATATGATTTTTTGCAAGGTCCTGGTAGTGATGAACAGCATGATAATCATGTTTAGAATCCTCTGAAATAATCACACATGATTCTCGGACCAACCCTAGGTCTGTTTTGTAGAAATTGACGATTGGGTGGAGAGTCACCTGGTTTGCAGTGTAGTAGGTTGCCTTGATCTCGTCTTGGTACTTTATTTCTCTGTTTTTGGCAAAATCCATGACTTGGAGCACATTGTCATCCGGAAGATCTTTTTTCATGTTTTGGAATTGCAGGGTTTGCCATTTTGCATTGAAGTAATGTTTGAAAAATGTTGTCCCCTGTGAAGGTTTTTTTATGTCCTTCGCCACAAGTTCCATCAACAGATCGTCCTTTGTCCCCTTTTTGGTAATGACAACCCGTTTTTCTTTGCCATCGTTTCCTTTTACTTTTTCCCATCTGTTCCAGCTTACCTGCTGATTGCCGATACCGCTGTAGAATTCTGTCAGTGTTTTCATGTAGTCCCCACACTTATCACACGATCCATTTATGCAACTACTGCGATGAAATCGTTCATTGTCAGCTTTAGGACACAGTGTTATATCCAACAAATCTCCTTCATTTACCTTTTTTCTTGTAGTATCTGACAATGCTCTAGAAAGTGTAAGAAGTTTGAACCGAATGTTCATACAGTACACACAACAACAATAGTTCCTATGTGATTTGGTCAATTTCCTTACATTTTTCTTTCTTAGGGAAGCAAATTTCGCAAGACTTACTTGTTTATCCTTATTTTCTGATAAATACTTTGAATGTGCCGACCTGATCGGCACTTGCATGATATAACCCGGCCCATCCTTTGTCGCAAATCTCTTATTGGGCATCACTTGAGAAATATCTTCACGCATATAAAACTTTTGAATTCCTATTACATCAACTGCGCGTCTTCTTTTGAATGATCTTTTGATAAGATAAGCCGCAGTTCTAAACTTTGGATGCTTCCCTCTTGTGATTACTCTAGGCTTCTTTCGTTTGCCACACAATTGTTCAACGGCCTTCCTTTTCCTTGGGGTGGCATTTTGCACCAAGTTATCAACTACCTTGGCAAATTTCTCAGGGGTTTCTGGAAGTTTTGACCGAATTTGACTTGTGACATTCCATTCAGTCTTTTTTGAACGAAACCCAGCCTCAGCTTCAGTAACAGCAGACGCAGGAAGTGAAGTATCTGGTGTTTTTGCAGACTTCAGCCAGTGTTTCCGCGAGAGTGCGTTTCTTGCGTTTTTGACGCAATAAATTGACTGCTGACGCACTGACAGTTTGTCTGTGAGTTTTTCGTGACCTGTGGAAAATAGACCTGCACACAAATATCTTTGCTGGGTATTTCCATGACGTATCTGATTTATTTCAAAAACGACGACTGCGCATGTCAAAAGTCATTTGCGATTCGCACAGATGGGGTTTCTTTCCAAATAATTTTCGCTTGTTTCGCTCTCGCTGCTATTTTGGGGCATTATGCAGCATAAATTTTGAAAAAAGTAGTCTAGAAAAGAAAGTTTTCTTTGCTCCAATACACCAAAATATATAAGGCAACGATTTTAAAAGAAATGAAACCAATGCCTCTTGTCTATTTTTAGACTGACCGTCTACGCATGGGTAAAGCGCTCAACTGTTAAACAACAATGGCTGACCCGTAATGAAATCGGTGAGCAGACGCTTTTATTTCCTGTCCTCTGGAGGATAGGGCTTTAACTACAAGCAACACAACATTGAATAATTCCCATGAAACAGAAAATGTAACAAAAGCCGTCGATCACAAGCCTATTGATAGTAAAACATGCACCGAATTTCGAGAACTTTTATCTTACGATAGGGGACATTCTTCAAATACCTTTAATGTTGACGCATGCTCAGACAAAAAGTAATTATACATTAAAAAAGGTCTGACCCTCTAAATTTGCCAATGACCCCCAAATTTTCAAACAAGGGGTCATCAATGACCCCCAAAAATTCTGGTCTTGCAGAAACACTGCTTCAGCATACATTCTCTTTTTTGCTGTTTTCTTTCACGGTCTTTCTTACGGATCCACATGTCACTGCTATGCTGAAGGACCTAAACTGGGGCCCCTTAGACCAACGTCACACGTGATAGCCGACTCATGATGATGTATAAGGTCACATACGACCTTGTAGCTATCCCTGCATCACTCTTGTTCGAAACACCAGAGCATTAAGACACATCCCTTCACTGGCATACAGACAGATCCAGACTTTCAAAGACTATTACAGGTTCACATTCTTTCCCAGATTCCCAGAACTATCATCCATTGGAATGCCCTCCCTGCCAACATACATGCCCTCCCCACCCTGGCACAGTTTAGCAGTGCTGTCTGCCAGGTGATCCATGTGTCCCCTAAATACCAACCCCTGGTTTTATCTAAACTAACACTCCTTCTTGCACTGTACAAACTCATCCTACCACCTTTTCTATCACTTTGTTTCAACTAGCCCCCTCAGAACTTGGTATTTCGGAATACCCGTCTGATGTCCCCGAGGGGTATAAGACGTAATGGAAGAAAGCAAGGGTAGGTATTGCCAATTGGACCCTACTCCCCCCACCACCTCGAAAAAGTTGGACCACCCTCCAGGTCCCTTCCCCTGGAAAATGTTAGACCCCACTCTTGAACCTTGGAAAATTAGTTTTCTTTGGAATAACCAGTTGACTTCTGTTAAATAAATGAGCCTATTATGAGGACAAACAACGTTGACATAGCTTTTTTATGATATGTTGAAAATTCTGTACACAAGGACTTTCAGCCTAAGAAAGTTTTCGCAAAAAGTGTTTCAATTTGGACTTCAGGTTAGACCGCCGGAAGTTGATGCCAGTGACACGGAAAAACAAAACAATTTGTAAGCGATTGAAAAAACGAGGCAATTGCCTGCGACTTTAAATAAAGTCATAGATAAACAAATTTAAAGTCACAGTTCTGCAACTAGAGGCCTCATTGAAAAACAGCGTAGACCCAGATCGGGCTAAAAGGAGCAGCCTGATCTGGGTCCACGACGTTTGCACCCACACTCCTCAAAATACTTCAGGAAATCATGAAACAGAATAAAAACTTTGATTTCCTATCGTAATTTCAATATCCGTTAAAAAGTCCCTTAAAAAACAATAACAATAAAGCACATGGCCTTGTAACAATACTTTTAGCAGGTCCATGTGGTGATCTATTTTTAGAAACTGGGGAATTCCCAACTTCTGGAAAATTTCCCATGCAACTGAGTTGACCTCAGTCCTCACATCATTCTGCGATTCGAAATAATCTGAATCTGAATCTGCCAGGTACTCCAAACACCTCTAGTGAGTATTACATGGAGTGCGCAGCATGCGCAAATGACGGTTTCGAAAAAAAGAAATAAAAACAAAAACAATTTTATTCACAAGTTTTTAGAATTTTGTTATTTTCTGGTTTTTGAGCTGAGAAATCAACATGACTGTGTAGAAAAACAAGAGGAAGGCATCATGAATGGTGTTTATATAATGGGTAATGAAAATGTTTAATGAGGTTGAAATTGATGAATATGAGGATGATGAGTTTTTATCAGTTTTTTAAAGAGTTTTGAGGAGCCCTGCTCGGAATGATCCGAGGTCAGGACTATTACAAAGGTCAGGTGGGAGATTGTTCCAAAGTTTAGCAGTTCTGGGAAAAAATGAGTATCTATGAATGTTTATCCTAGATCGAGGAAATGTATATCTGGATCTCATGGATGGCTGAATATTGTCTGGAAATGGAATATTAACTAAGTGATGCTTGATTTTATAAAACATAGTGAGAGATGAAATTTGTCTGCGTTTCTCAAGTGTTGGAAGGTTACTGGAGGGCTTAAACCAGTTTAATGCAAATATCACATTGATTTATTGCAGAACTAAATACGCAAATAACAATTGACAGCCAAATATAAGACCGCTAAACTCAGCTTACAGACTCACAAGACTTGCTCTACGGCCTTTGTTTTTTTCTCGGACATCAATAATATTCCTGCGCATGCGCATTATTTGGGTAAACTCTGCTACTCCCCAGGAATTACATTTTAAAACGTAGGGGAGTTTGCTTTTGGATTCGCAGACCATTGTTGGGTTGGGGTTGAACAGTGACCTACATAATATATATAGTCACTGGACATATTACCACGGAAATATATTTAAGAGGTCCTCTTTAGGCAAAACTGAATAATATGGAAACGTTCAAAATCGAAATGCCCTGAATTGGTCAATACAAAGAAAGTGGTTGGATAAATGATAAAAGTAGCAGTTGAATCATACAAAGTAAGTAAAGGTGCAAAGATCAGGAATCGATACAATCAAGTACCACACCTGACCCAGGATACCAATGGGAAAGTGACAAACTCACAGAAGACACCACAAACGAGAGCCAAGAGGTCAGCCCTTTCCCAGCAGGTGACCACAAAGCACATATAAACAGACGCGCACAGACATAGCAAACACAAGTTAGAACAAAAACATAAAAGATCCACAAAAGAAGTACCGCCTTGGAACGGTCAGTAAAATATTTTACTGGAGGGCTTAAACCAGTTTAACGGCGCCAACCTCACCCTTAATTCAGATGTGGATCAAGACACATAGATATTTGGTTTGCATGAAAGACCCCTAACTTATCAATGCATCATCTCCTAAAACATATAAATCAAGATTTAACAAGGAGATAAAGCAAGGATAAGGACTCAACAGTAAATTAAACTGAATACCGGAGCAAAAGAAATCCAACAGGTAAACCCCGGTGGGCCCGACAAACAGCCAAAGCATCAGGCCCCTACCATCTCATCAATCGATAAGTCTTTAAGTCGGAACCATCATAGAGTCTGAAGTCCGACCCACCGGCGTGCAATTAAAGAGGAAAGCAAAGTTGCCAACCGTGATTGGGTTGACCACCAAGCATGCAGTCTGTTGCAATACATTAATGTTATAGCCAATCTTTTTATAATGAGAAATTATTTTAATGAACTGCGCTGAAAAATTATTAGAGCCAACAATCTTCTTCAATTTATATACCAAGTCACCATAGAAATCAGGTTCCGAAAGTCCTTGGCGCAAGAGAGATTTAAGTCCAACTTGGAATTAGAAATCAAATCATAGTATCGTCTATAAAATTTAGAAAATGTTTTGCGAAGTTTATGATACCGATAGCCTTGTTTAAGAAGTTTCTGAGTTAACAATTTATTGCGAGTGTTGAAGTCAGCAACATAGCTAGATGCTCTAGCAAAACGAATGAGTTGAGAGATATAGACTCCATAGGATGTAGAACGAGGAACATCACCATCTAAAAATGGGAAATTGACAATTTCAAAATCAAAGTCGTCACGTTTATCATAAATTTTGGCAGAAACAATATCATTAGAAATTGACAAATGCAAGTCTAAAAATGCAGCTTCGGTATCAGAGGCATTGGCTTTATTAAGTTGGAGCTCTGAAGGGTATATTTGACTAACCATATTATCAAAATAAACATTATTAATATTTAAAATATCGTCCAAATATCTGGAAGTAGTGTTAAACGCATCAATAACATCAGCCTGCTTATCATCAGAAAGAGACATCATAAAGTCCCTCTCATAACAAAACAGGAATAAATCTGCAACCAGGGGAGCACAATTAGTGCCCATAGGAATCCCAACCACCTGTCTATAGAGCTTGGTGCCAAATCGAATAAAAATGTTGTCCAACAAAAAGGTCAGTGCATCACATACATTTTGACACGACCATGCATGATATTTCTTAGGTTTTTCTGAAGTAAAAAATGCATTTCTGTCATTACATGCAAGGTAAGGAGAGCCTTCTCTCTGGAAGGTTCTTTCAATAAGATCAATAAGTTTATCTTTAATTAAATTATGAGGTAAAGTAGTGTAAAGAGTAGAAAAATCATAAGTAGACAAACTGGTCGCATTGAAATCTCTAGCTTTAAGTTTATCTAAAATTTCACCTGAATTTTTAATAGACCAAAATAGGTTTTTACCGGATCTCTCATATACCTTTTCACAATATTTGATAACATGTTTTTTAACAGCTGTAAGACACGAGGTTAACAATTTAGAAAGTTCTGTTGTCGTACAAGAACTAGAATTAGCAATAAATCTTGCTTTATAGGGTTTTTTTATGGAGTTTAGGTAACCAGTACAACGTAGGAACTTTGTCTTGATTTTCTTTAGCTTTGACACCAAAATGTAGGGCTGTATGACAACCATGCCCATCAACAATCACCCTTTCACTTAAAGAAGGCTGCAGTTTATAGGCATTAGTGTCAACAAGCTCACGCTTAAGAGTATTAATATAATACAGTCGTCAAACAACTACAACATTGTTAGCAGCTTTATCTGCTGGAACCAAAACATAGTTCATATGAAAATCCTGGATACCTCGTTCAAGATGACGAAAAGAAGATTTAGGTTTAGGGGGCAAAAGATGTGTATTACGAGAGTAAAATAAAATACGAGTATCAATAATTTTAAAAATGTTAATCTTCCATTCCTTCAAGGCATCAGGTTCAACATTTTCCCGTTTGCACCAACGATTACTAAAGTCATTTAAAGAAGCAGCGATCTCTCTACGACATTTAGAGAAATCAATATTAGAGGGAAATCTATATTTAGGACCTTTAGAAATGATATTGCGAACTCTAGCGTCAGGAATGACATTTAAATTACCTGTAATAACATGCCCTGCAGAGGGATATAAATAATTTGAATTTTTACAATCTCAGGAGGCAGGAGTATTGGAATCTATATCTAAATCATTTACAATTTTATTTAAGTTAAATATCATAGACCTAATTGGTTTGTTATATTTATAACAAATGATAGGGGTTTCAGAATTATTAAAGTAATTTGGAATAGATGAAATCACTGAATTATCCTTGAAGATACTATGTAAATCAATAAACTCAATCCCTTTGTTAATGAATGGAACTTTGATAAAATGTCGTTTATGGTTGACCTCAGAATCGATATAAGGACTAAGGAAATGTTGAACATAACACCTTGTGAGGAGTGCTGCTTTATATAATTTGTTTGCTCTATCGTAAAGTTTATTAGCCTCTAACTCTAATTTGCGTAAAACTGAGATAGGCAAGGAACTTAAAAATGAAAATAAGCCATGCCGACCATGATTAGTTAAAGCCAAAGAAAGATCCTTTAGAGAAGTATTTAAGCGTTTTTCAGTACAAATTTTGCGCTTAATGTTGCCATTTTTACGTTTACCATGAGATATACTTTTACGTTTTTTACATTCCAAAACAGAAAAAACATCAAAATCTGGCATTTTAGAAATGTTGCCTTCATGGTATTTATTATCATTAAAGCCTAAAGGAAAAGGTGATTGCAAAAAATTAATCCATTTAAGTTCAGTTTCATGACTCTTTATATTTTTTAATCTAGTAGATGAATTTGAATCATATATAATTTTTTCAACTGGCTGAATTACAATTTTACTAGGTGAATGACCATTATTTTTGAAATGGCGATAAAGGAATGTGTCAAATTTTTTAGGCTTTTTCATTTTACGAAAGTGCTCACGAAACCTAGTCTTGAGGGATCGGCCAGTTTGTCCAACATATTGCATTCCACAGTTAGTTTCAGTTCAAGTTATAACATAAATCAGATCCGATGAAGTTCAGTCCAAATCATTATTATTAATTATGGAAAATTGCCTACCATTTACAGATGATGTAATGGTAGTTTTAGAACATAAATGTGTGCAAAAAGACTCTTCTCAAATACAAGTGCAGATCCAGAGGGGGGAAGGGAGTCCGGACCCCCTGGAAAAATCACAAGCTATATGGGTTTCCATAGGGAATAAGCAAATGGACCCCCCCCCCCTGGAAAAAAGTTGGACCCCCCCCCCCCTGGAAAATGTTGGACCCCCTCTGGAACCCTGAAAAATGATAGATTACTTTGAAATTGACCATTTGACTTTTGTAAAATAAGCTGAGGACTAACAAAAACACGCTGTCAGAGCTTTTTTAGTCAGACTGACCTGCACCCCCCCCCCCCCCCCCCCCCGACGAAAATCCCTGGATCCGCGCATGTACGACATAAACTCGAAAGAACATAAAAGAATTGTGATCATCATCTTCGGGAAGTGACTGATGTAATACTTTATTGTATCGATTTATGATCTTTGCCTCTTACTTACTTTCACTTTTATATCCATACACAAACAATTGATTTTGCCTTACGAGCCAAGCATTTGAGCTAGACTAATTATTATGCTTCCACATTGTCGTAGTATAAGATAGAATGAGCTACAAAACGAAGCGCGCTGCTTGATCCTGTTATCACGTTGAACCTGAGTGAAAAAAAACACCTAAGTTCCATGCCCGTGGAGCGATATGCAACCGTTGACTGTATATTATAACCAATGGTTACTAAAAGATCCAAAATTTTATTTGTATATTGCATAAATACGAAGATAATCACAACATCTTAGCTATTGAACATGTGAAGGAGACAGATTCAAATAAGTCTTCGGACTTCCTTCTGAATCCCGTTTGTAAAATGCTTATATATATTATTACTGTGTTGCTTTGTAAGCATTTATGTATTGTACAAATGAAATAAAGTTTAAACTAATCAAAAAGACTGTATGGAAAAGAACTATTGGTGAAGCCGTGAATAAATATTGGAAGCAGGAGATTTCTTCACTAGTACCATTTTCACACTGGTAAATGTATACGTCGATTTGCTGGTATTTACGCGTATTGCCGGTACTTCATAGACCGGAAGTGGTAGATATTGGTGCTAATACTATATAGAAAAACATGCCATATGCCTAAAGGATTATAGAATTAGATCATTTTTAAGTATTTTGCATGCACATGGCGATTTATGTAAGCATTTAGGAATAGATTCGAGTACCGATCATCCAGATCGGTACTCGAATCTATTCTTAAATGCTTACATAAATCGCCATGTGCGTGCCTAATACTTAAAAATGATCTAATTCTATAGTCCTTAAGGCATATGACATGTTTTCTATATAGTATTAACACTAATATCTACCACTTCCGGTCTATGAAGTACCGGCAATACGCGTAAATACCACCAAATCGACGTATACATTTACCAGTGTGAGAATACTTAAATTATGGAACCTACAAACCAGGACATTTGCACCCGTTACTGAAGATCAACGTACATTCGTCTCGTGATGTCCAGTACGGTTACCTTCAAAGTTCAGAATAATGTGTGGAAGCTACATTCTACAAACTAACAGATAGAAATTCAACAATTCACAGATTATTCCCACTTGCCTACCGTGTCAGAGAAATAATGAGACTCTTGAACATTACATCCTGGATTGTCCAGCCCTAAACAGTGTGAGACCCCGTGTGAGACTACCTATCTTGAATCATATTGGTATATCATATAATATCCTAACTGGAAAAGTGTTTGAAAAACTAGCTCAAAACGTCATGTTATTATTGGCTGCTCATTCCTGATTGGTCAAGAGAAGGTTTATTAAAGCAAGATAAAGCTTCAGGATTTATCTGAAAGTGAATTCCACACAAGTCGATTGACCCATGTGATGTATATCAATAGATATAGTTTCTTGAATAAAATGCAACCTCCAGCTAAGATTCTCTTCAAGAAGTGCTGTTTTTAACGTATGTAAAGACCTATTAATATGTTCTTATGGTGGACTTATTTTAACTAACAACAGATGGTGGATTTATGCTGCCCTCTACCTTTTATACAAAGTTTTAAAGTTTTTAATGTATATAGGCATTGACCGAGAAGATTGTTACTCGCTCATGATGTGCTGTTCTCCATGAATGGAGGTCCAGATATAAATTACAGGAATTACAGGTGGTCCGTCCGTCCGTCCGTCCGTCTATCTGTCTTATTTTTTCTTTATTTTAAATTTTATTGGGTAGATTGGCACTATCCTTTCGAATTACTTACCTTTGAATACCCGGCAAAAAGGTCATAGCTGGCATTGGTCGATGCATAGGCATATAGTCTGTGCAGTTTATAGCAGGTATTCGTGAAACAGTTAACTTGTAGATAGGGCTCTTAAAAAGAAGCATCAAGGTCAACAACAAGGACCGCAAGTCTACAGCATACAACTTTAGTGTGTCTGTCCACAGCTGGAATATGCATCAACAGTGTGGTCCCCTCATACACCAACGTAATTATATTGCTAAACCTGAAGCTGTCTCGGACCCAGAAAACTGGTTCCGAGAGGCTGTGCAGCGCAGTTCAGCCCACTGGGCTACCCGTGACTACCAGATCTAGCGATGATATGTATACAGTGCTGGTGATGGCTAATGTTACATGTTCCCAATGTCTCCCTTAATCATATTTGCAACATATAATATACTCAACAAAAAATTAAAGGGTCAAGTATATAGGGTCAAAACAGGTCTTCTAGCCCGCAGGTTCGTGGCATGAAGTCTGTTCCTGACGGTTTGAGCAGAGATCCTGTAACCATACGTCTGTTCAAAGTCCCTACCAAGCATAACGGCGGAGTCGAACCGTCGACGCCGTGCCATAAGTGACAAACGTCGGTCCTGTGCGTCAGTTGTAACCCCCAAACGAGCTTGATCTGGTCTCCGTTGTACATCCCCAGTGTCCAGGTACAACTGCCACAATCTACTGATGACGCTTTGGTTAACGTTAAACTCTGTCGCAACTTGACTTTGGTTCTGACCAGCTAGCAGATAGACAAGAGCACGCTGTCGTTCATTTTGAGTCAAATGGCGTCTTTGAGGCATTATTTTTGAGGCATTATTTTTGAATGTAAGTCTTGTTTTTGATCTTCTTTTGTGTTTAAACACAACTCTACACTAACTGAAGCATTGGCAAAAAGCATGGTGCTTCACGTGCATATTGAAAACAGTGCTCTTTGTTAAAATTCATGTTTTTGATACTAGTCTAGTTCAATTCAATCAACCATGAATGAGTTTGCATCTACCGACTTGTTTTTCTGCAATTTGTTATCTAAAGGGTTTAAACATTCATTTGCTATTTTATATACAATAATTTGCATTTATAAAAAAATATATGGGATTATACTTTTGACCCTTTAATTTTTTGTTGAGTCTATATAGGTATATGGGGTAGCATAAAATTCGAATATATGGGGTCCAACTTTGACATTATTCAACAAGACATTATTGGACAGTTCAACAATAGCCAGTACTAAAAGCTTCCACCAGTACCTGGCTGCTAGTTGAAAGATGTAAGACCTGGGAGCACCCGAACCTAAATCAAGATATGCTACCTATGGCGTTATGCTTAGCAGTTCAGCTAAATATGCTATAACTAGAATATGGTTTATTAGAGGAACGTTTATGTGAAACCAAACATGCATCATATAGTTCAATAATGTTTAAGCGTAACTAGGGCATTCTGCAATAATGACAGATAATTTTCATGCCAAATTTGCCTACAAAAACAAGTCCCAATACGTTTTTTTCAAAGACGAAACAGAAATGTAGAGCTGTCGTCGACGTTATCCTTTGAAATCTCTCATCTGTCGTCGACTACATCCGTGGAAGAAGTGATCTGTCAGCTGAGACATCAATTTTTCAGACACCTGGTCTCTTCATGGGGGTGTAGTTCGGTTATTAAACGGAACCTTGTGTCCAAACTTTATGATGATGATGATGAGTTGGAGTTTAACGACGCATCAACCCTTTTGGGTCATTAGCGTCATCAAGGTTAGGTAAAAGAAGTATTACTGAACATTAAAACTATAATAGATAAGCTAAAATATTAACAATTTAACACATTAAACATATGAGTATAGCAAAGACGATAAAATAGTAATCATCTTACAGCGCAAACCATGTACAATATCTGACAACAACATAGGCTAATCAGATGACTATACATGATCTTCTCCTGCAAAAAAGAAAATGATATGCTGAAAGCAAGTTAAAATAAGTAAACAGTTCAAAGGAAAATAGCTACAATTTGTTAAAAAGATTAATCTCTTTTAAGAATAAAAAGACATTATCAATAGGTACATCATTAAACAATTGTTTGATTGTATCAACATGAAAATATTTGTTTCTTATATGAGAAAAATCACCACATTCAAGTAGAAAATGGCGGACTGTAAAGAGTGTATCACATCCAAAACAATACGGTGGCTCCTCTCGTTTTAAAAGATATGAGTGTGTGATCCTTGTATGACCAATACGTAAACGAGCAAGGACGACTTCTTCTTGTCTGACATTCCGTACTACTGGTTGAGATTGTCCAATGACAGGTTTAATCTCAAAGAGTTTATTACCAACACTGCCATTCCATAAAATTTGCCATTTGTTTAAAATGTACCTATTGATAAAAGATTTAAAATTTGCATAAGGTATTGAATAGTTTGTTGGGTGTAAATTCAATGAATCTTTTGCTTTTTGATCCACACATTCATTGCCAGCAATGCCAATGTGGCTAGGGATCCAACAGTAAACTATTTCATTAAATTCTGATAAATCATGGTGTTTTTCAAGTAGTTTTTGAATTTGGGGATTTTTTGAAGATGTATGATCTAAAGATTTTAAAACTGAAAGGGAGTCTGAAAATATAACAAATTTATTTGAAGTTTCACAATCGGCAATAAAGTCTAATGCTAAATCAATAGCTTTTGCTTCTGCTGTAAAAATTGAGGACCCATCTGGAATTCGCATAGTTTTAGAGAAGTCGTCAGATACTACTGCGCATCCTACTTTCATATCATCTTTTGAACCATCTGTATAAATGTGCTTGTAGTCCATGTAATGTGATTTTAGCTCTTGGAAATTAGATTTCATGATAATTGGACTTGTTTCTGACTTCTTACCAGAGTGTAAATCGAAGAGAAGTTTTGGTTTATTTATACACCATGCTGGTACATTTGGTGTAAAAGTTTTATCTATGTTTTCAAAGTTTATGTCTGCAGATTCCAGGACTGGTAAAGTTCTGACGCCAAAAGATTTAATAAAATTTGGTTTGCTTTCATATAGATCTGTGTATTTTGGCTGAAAGGTCACATCATGAGCTGGATTTGAATTATTTTCAGCAATTCTAATAGCATATTGTAAAGAAAGTTTTTCTCTACGTGTATTTAAAGATGGCTCATCTGCTTCAACATAAAGACTTGCAGTAGGTGATGTTCTAAATGCTCCTAAGGCTAATCTAAGACCTTGATGATGGATAGGGTCAAGCATAGCTAAATAAGATTTTCTTGCCGACCCATAAACAATGGATCCATAGTCTAGTTTTGAACGAATCAAAGATCGATATAATTGTAAGAGTGTTGTTCGATCTGCACCCCAAGTAGTGTGAGATAAAACTTTCAATATGTTCAAGGATTTAAGGCACTTTGCCTTCAAGTATTTAATATGCGGGATAAAACTAAGCTTTTTGTCAAATATCAAACCAAGATATTTGTATTCCTGTACAACAGGAATAGGCGATCCATATAATGTAAGAACTGGATCATCATGTTGCTTTCGCAACTGACAGAAATGTACACACTGTGTTTTTGACTTGGAAAATTTAAAGCCATTGTTAGTGGCCCAATGTTCTATCTTGTTTAAGTTTTGCTGTAGATGCCTTTCAATTGTTCGCATACTCTTTGATCGAAAACAAATACAAAAATCATCAACATAAAGTGAGCAGTCTGTTAAATTATCTAGGCATTTAACGATATCATTGATTTTAATATTAAAAAGAGTTGTAGAAAGTACACCGCCCTGTGGGACCCCCTGTTCCTGATCATATAAATCAGAAAGAGTGGATCCCACCCTCACTTGCATTGCGCGATCAGCAAGGAAGCTTTCAATAAAAGTAGGTAGTCTACCTCTTAGTCCTAGTTTATGAATATCTTTCATAATGCCATATCTCCATGTGGTATCGTATGCTTTTTCCAAGTCAAAAAAGACAGCTACAACGTGTTCCTTTTTAACAAAGGCATCACGTATGAAAGTTTCCAATTTAACTAAATTATCATTTGTACTACGGCCAGCTCGGAAACCCGACTGATACCGTGATAAAAGATTGTTGGATTCTAAATACCAAATCAACCTTTTATTAATCATTCTTTCTAAAGTTTTACAAAGACAACTTGTAAGAGCTATAGGTCTATAATTGGTTGGCTCAGCATGATCTTTCCCTGGTTTGGGTATAGGTATTACAGTGGCTAATCGCCAGTCTTCGGGAAAATCACCAGTAGTCCATATATGATTAAATATACCTAAAAGAGCTTGGAGGGAACTCTCTGGAAGATGTTTAAGCATTTGATAGTGTATGTCATCTGGTCCAGTTGCAGAATCATGTGATTGTTTAATTGCATCCAAAAGTTCATCAAAATTAAAAAGATTATTATATTCCTCAGTATTTGCAGACTTGAAATTAAGTTTAATTTTTTCTTGTTCTGCTTTAATTTTTTGAAATTTTTCAGAGTAATTTCTTGAACATGAATTGTTTAAAAATGTTTCTCCTAAGGTTTCAGCTATATCAAATTTACTTGTTGCTTTTGTTTCTGTAACGGGATGGTTTAAATGGGTGTAACTGGGTGATTTTGTCTTACCAGATATTTTTCTTATCATATCCCAAACTTTTTTTATAGGGGTTTTGTGATTAATTTTTGAAACGTAAGAACGCCATGACTTTCGTTTCGATATCTTAATTGTTCTGCGAGCCTTTGCTCTAAATACTTTTACTTCATTTAAATTGTCCTTAGTTGGATATTTTTTGAATATATTTATAGCTTTTTTCCTCGTTTTAATAGCTTCTTTACATTCATCATTGTACCATGGATTACTTTTTGTTGGATTTGTCGAGGTTTTTGGTATACATTTAGTAGATATATCAATGAGAGAAGAGGTGAAATCAGACAAAGGGTCTGAAGAATCTTTGAAACTATCAGAATTAATTGTTTCAGTACATAAAGATTGAAATACATCCCAATTAGCTTTATTAAGTTTCCATTTTGGATTATGATCTTCCACTGTGGAAGTATTACTTTCAATGAGGATAGGAAAATGATCACTATGATGCTGATCGTTACAAACGGACCAGTTAAAGTCAAGAAAAATGGATGGATGACATAAGGAAAGATCTATAGAAGAGAAAGAACCTGTTGGGTAGTGCATATAAGTGCATGATTTATCATTCATAAGACATATGTCATTGTTTGTAATAATATTTTCAATTAGTTCACCTCTGGAATTATTTTCTTTACTACCCCAGAGAATATTATGACCATTAAAGTCACCTAATAATAAATATGGTGTAGGAAGTTGTTGAATAAGAGAATTAAGATGTTCAGATGTTAAAGAAAATGAAGGTGGTATGTAAACAGAACATATGGTTATCTCTTTATCTAGAGTTACTGAAACAGCAGCCGCCTGTAACTCTGTAGACAAGTCTATATGCCGTTGAGGACAGGAAGATTTAACAAAGATAGACGTACCTCCTGATGATCTTTGACATTCAGAATGTATATGATTGTATACATTAAAACTTTTCAGTGTAATTGTATCATCACGTTTTAAAAATGTTTCTTGAAGACATATAACAGATGATTTGTGTTGTGAAAGTAATAGTTTGATTTCATCAAACTTTGGTTTTAAACCTCGACAATTCCATTGTATAATTTTATGTTTAAAATCCATGTTAAATAGAGTAAATGAAAGAATAACTAAAAATAAAATATTGGAAACTTCCATTTTTTGTTTAATGAAATCTATGTCTCCATAGATTCAAGGTTATTGTATTTGTTTGATGTTTTTACAGGTTGGTCTTGTACTCTTGTAAGTTTGACAGTTGGTTTTTCTTTTTGTCTTGATTTAGGTGATTTGCTATTGTCCCTATTACCTGTCCTGGTTTTAGATCGAGCTCTTGGTGTTTCTTTTTCATTGTTTGTTTTGGATGTATTAGGCTGAGATGTTGAAACTGATGTTTTTGTTGTTGCTGTACTTTTGGCTGCTTGTTTGTTTTGTTTGTATTTTGTTGGTATTATAACTTTAGAGCTGGCTGTTACATTAAAATCTTTTTCATCAAAATCTGTTTCTGTTGTTTTTGTTTCTGGTTTTTCTTATTGCAGCTGATTGGACTATTTTTGAGTATGTAATTTCTGGTTGTTGTTCAAATTCCTTTCTGGCTTCAAGATATGTTATATTTTTTGTAACTTTAATTTTGAGAATTTCTTTTTCCTTTTTCCACATCTCGCATTCATTGGACCTAGACAGGTGGTTGAGGCCACAGTTAACACATTTAACTGGGTTTGGGCATCTACTTTCCACATGATCAAAACCACCTGTGCCACATTTTTCACACACTGATGCATAATCAACTGGACAATTGCTTTCATGGTGTCCTAATTTTTGACAATTGAAACATCTGGTTGGGTTTGGTACGTAAATGTCAACAGGTATAATTCTATAAAATATTTTCAAAGATTTTGGAACAGTTACCATGTTGAATGTAAGTAAAAGAGTGTTGGTTTCAATTGTTTCATGATCTTTTTTGATTGTGAAGCGTTTAACAGCGATGACTCCTTGATTTTTGAGGTAGTCGCAGATGTCTGTTTCACTTTCGCCTCTTAAAGTTCTATCTTTGATTATGCCTTTAGATGAATTCAGTGTTTTATGCTCAGTCACAGTCACTTTTAGATTGAAAAATTTTGTAATTTTGTGTCCAAACTTTAAATAAATGCTGGTGAATAATTGTAGTTTTAGTGTGACCAAGTGATTATATTATATTTTGTTTCCTAGACTTCGACTGGAGCAGAAAGCTGCTTTTCATGCAATTTTCTTGAAACTAAAGTGTTGAAGAGCTGATAAAAAGCTTATTTGTGCGTGAAATAGGCTCATATTGTTGCTGCAGTATCTCCAAACAGTTAGCATCTTCTCCGCCCAGGGAGGGGGTACTCTAATTTTTTCCGCATACGTAGGCTCGGACCCAGCATCTACCGTTCACCCCCAAAAAATATCAGGAATTTCAAGCACCCCAAAAAATATTTGAAATTTTAGCTACCCCAAAAAATATCCCAATTCTGTACCTTGACCTTAAAAAAGACCCTAAATTGCAAAGAAATGACCCTCAAACTAGCCCAGTTTTGTGACGACCCCCAAAATATCCACAAAATCTTCATACCCCCAAAAAATATTCATTTTTCTGAAAACCCCACGAAATATTGAAATTCAGAATTTTGAACCCAAAAGAATGGGCCGAGTCTACGTATGTGTGAAAATATCAGAGTACACCCCCGGGGCTTCTCCATTACCAGTATGGGCCCACAGATTTGTTTGTTTAATTTAGCCAGCAAAAAATCATCACCTACCATTTCCCTTCCAAATTTATCGGCATCTGTCGTCGAAACGGTAATCAGTCGTTGAAACTGTCGGTTGTACGGTCTGTATTAGGTTGATTTTATTTTTCCTCTTGTATCAAATTTTTGTCAAGTGATGCAACTTAAAAGAAACGAAATGTACAAAATCAGTTGTTCTTCTTTGTGATTGATGACTTGATCACACAAGAGAAAATATAGAAACTTTTTTTAAAACTTTTTTTTTTGGGGGGGGAGGGGGGGGGGTTGGGGGATAAATTTCCAAAGTTCTCAAACTAGCTGTTAACCTCAACAAAGTTCAGGAATACACATTGGCTTTAGAAAAGTCTTACTGCAGCTGTGGATGATAAACCATGAAAATTATTTGTAAAACTAACTTAAATGCCAGAGAATAACTGTTTTCAAAAAGTGTTGATAAAAAATCTTTGTGGCCCTATGAGTTCTGAAAGTTGGTAAAAAAGTACAAAATTGAATATCAGATAGTGACAAACTAAAATATTACTAGCCTGTTGAAATGCTGGCTTGGCAAGCAAGAGTTCACTGGTTCGGCCACCACTGGAACATCTATTCTATTTTTATTTTTTGTTATTATATTAACAATGTAGGGCCCCAGATTCACTGAATGAGTGAAAATCAATTTAATTTTCAGAATCACATTTTAAGATTATTATTATTATTATTATCATTATTATTATTATTATTATTATTATTATTATTATTATTATTATTATTATTATTATTATTATTATTATTATTATTATTATTGAAAAATGGCAAATGAGCAGTTTATGAGGGCTTTAAAAAGTGTAGTGGATAGATTGGGTCATGCACCTTAGCGTATTAGTGTGTTGTTCTAGGTGTTAAAATATAACAAAATGCCTTCAAGGAGTCAATTTACTAACCAACGCTATTGTCTGAGTAAATACTGTTGTTGAGATTTTCACACCTTCTTTGTTTTTGTATTGTTTTGGTAAATTAACTCTTTAAGGTTGATTGTCACAAAGCCATATCTTTTATAAGCAGATGAACAAAGAATAAATAATTTGCATAGAAGTAACATACAGTCTGTGTCTGCGGTAAAAGTGTTATATTCTATTTTTATGTCTATAGATACTAGCATGACTAGTCCCAATTCTCATATATTTCAGGTTGCATTCAACTAGTACAGCAAATGGTATATGCATTTACAAAGGCCAAGAACAATTCATTTAGCAGTAATTTAAGTATCTATGATAATTATTAGTAACTGAAGTTCATAACTGATCTGAAAAGTAATTAAAAAGTAATTGAATGTATTTGTTAATTACTCCTATTTTTGGCCATGTAATTAATTGTATTCAATTACTGTAATTAAAGAAATGTCTTAATTACAATTACATGCAATTACTTTAGAAAAATGTTATTAAATTACAATTAATTACAATTACAATTTTAATTGCACCAATTATGGTTTTGTCACTACCGTAACGGCACCTTAAAGTCGAGTTTGTTTATTTTGAATGCAATTATTAAATGTCATAAATGCATTAGGTGGATTAAAAAATGTAGTTAAATCAGGAAAGAGCAAAATCCATAAAAAAAGTTTGATATATTGTCTACAGATTGACAGCACATCTAATTACGAATCCAGAATCCACAATTTACAGTTTTGCAGTGGTTTCCAGCAAAATCCTGGCTCAAGCCGATTGTTAGTTATTGTGGAATGTATGTGCACTTAGGGCTGATTAATAAGCCTACAAAGGCGTGATTTTGTGGTCTAGAGGACCGAGGAGAGAAAGATTGGTTCCTTCTACAAAATTTGTGACAGTGATCAGACTTACAATATAGCATACTTTATGTTTAGGTGGGGCATAATCTTTTGCTGTATATTGTATATAAATATAATTTGGCCTCTAAGTGTGAAATAAATGTCTTTGGGATTTCTGTACAGGAGAAACTCCGAGTATCTGGCCATTCCTGAAAAATAATTTATGAAAAGGGGCTGAGTATTCATTATTTTTCAGGAATTGTCAGATGCAAGGAGTTTCTCCTACTTAAAATACACCATTGATAAGACAATGTATTATACATTTAGCACTAAGAATTCATAAAATGAATACATCATTCCTGTCATTGGATCATTTTATATACTCCTCAAAATAATTAAAGGACCAAGATTTTAGAATGCGAGTATAATTAGCTAAAATATTAAAATTCTGTAAAACTTGGCCCAAAGCTTTCTATTCTTTCTGCCCGTTAGTCAAGAATCATTATTACTGATTTCCATGCTCAATTCTGCCATAATTGTGTCTCAAATGCGCATACCCCCAAAAACACACTTTCAAAAGGCAGTGGGTGGGGTATAGAAATTCTTCTGTGGTCATTCGAGAAGAATGAAAGTGACATCAAATGAAACTTTGTTTAAAGCAGTTCAGCTTACATGCAAAACTTTTCTTCTAACAGTTTCAATATCCTGGGAAGCAAGCATTTTCATCTCTAACAATGGAGTTTTGACATTGTTTTGTTTTCTGAAAACAATGCGTGTACTTGGCCATCAAGAATCAGATTTTCAATCGTAATTCTTTGCCTTTGAGTGTTAGAAAGATGTTCCGGCGAATTGTTTAAAGATTGTCACAGACAAACGCCAAAACCAGTTGTCTAAGCCCATAGTCTGGCCATAACGCCACAGCCAAAAGGGGTAATTTTCTCTCACAGGAAGAGGTTGATGGTATCGACGGGATTAAAACACTATACAGGCATGTGAAAACAGAGATTTCAGCATCTAAAAGCATTTTTCATTCATTTCAAGCAGTTCTGTGGTCCATGGATCACACACAAAAAGTGACATTCCAATGCATTTAGGTCACGTTTTAAAATGACAAAAAATACTTGTTAGTAACATTTTCTACCATTTCTTTTTTGTCGTTTCACTTGGCAACTGGGTGTCAAAGATGTTGGAAAAAATTAGGCAAGATCGTAAAATTGGTTTTCAAAATACGTTCTACACAAAATGCATCAATGTTATAATTGATAGCATTGGTCCTTCAATTATTTTGAGGAGTATATTTGTAACCCGTCACGCCAAAAGGGACGAGTTGGGTGTCATATAGTGAAATTCACTTTTTGCGCTTTTTTAATAGAGAATTTTATGACGAATCAAGAAATATAAACATGATCATTTGAGTCTCAAAATGTCCAAAGAAGATGGGTACCACCCTGAAACCTCACAAACTTTCAGCACATAAAAAAAGCACTCAGCACATAAAAAACGCAACCATCCAGAAATTTTGAATAGGTTGCACAATTCCTCAAATTGGAGGACACATGCTGAATTCCAAGACATTTTGTCACCACGGCGACATTTTCTTTTTGCATGTGCACTAAGAATATCCTAAAATAAAAAGTCACAAGCTCCAACTTCTTTTGTTAACACCCATGCACTCGCATACTTCTAGAAAAGATATTTTGTTGTTTTATACGCTTTCCAAACGTGCTTACAACACTCCAAGTAAATTTAAACACACGCTGGGCATATAAGGATTGTCAATTTAACAGTTGTTTTTTTAGTTTAAATTGCTGGTTCATTTTCTTTTGGTGCGTGGTTCAACCAGAAGAGATTTGCAAAGCTTTGGCAGGTGTAGTAGTTGTGGTCATATCATGTAAATATTTCCAATTCCCATGTCATTCACCCCTCCCCTCTTTTTTATTAACACTTTATTGTCCCCAGGAGAGGACCATCCCTCTGCATACCTAACAAATCATGCTTTGTGGACATCGTTTTCGCAACAGTTGTGCACAACCACGAAGCAGCCGTTCAGCTGTTTGGTGTATAGAAACTTACAAGCATGCGTACCATGTCAGACTCTCCGTTCATTTATCTGAAGGATTGTTGTAGATTGGCACTTTGTTATAGAGTGTCTTTATTATGCTTAAAAATATATAATAACCGTGTTCAACCTAACAAATGCGCTGTAATTCAAAACTAAACAGCCGGGAAATAGGACTTGTGGAGATGGTGTACACTAGATTAACGCAGAATGAATTAAGGCAGCAAACACGCTGTAAAAACGAGAATCGTGTTCCCGCTGATTGGGGTATGGGTACATGATGGGCATGGTTACATACGATGGGTTGAATGGCGCCTCCGCACAGAGCTGCAAAACCAACAGTTTCACGTTCATATCCATGCTAAAATCCCCAATCAATTACCGGCAGGTAAGCGTAAATTTACTCCGCCTAGTTTTGGGAAGGAATGTAAACGGCAATGGCCCCCGCTACCCATAGTCCCACAGGTGCCGTAGCTCCTAATGACGGACTCACAGGGAGCAATTTTTTATTCTTTGCCTATCAGTATTGCTGGGATGCCTCCAAACATGACTGGTGTATTGTTGTCTAGGACGTAAAGCATACGTGTAAACTGAAAACAAGAGCAGAAATCGTTATGTAACCAAGACCACACTTCTAGATATTATACTACTGTTTGGACGATTTCCAGTCTACTCAGGGAATAAACAGGGTCTGATATTTCATCCACATAGACATAGGGTAAAGTCGGGTAAATTCGGACATCAGGTAAATTCGGACACACATTTGCAAACAGTGGACATCCAGATGAGACGGCTCCTTATGAGCCGTCTCATCAGGATTTTCACTGTTTGCTTAGTTAATTTTTTTTTTCAATAACTGAACTATGAAACAAGCAAGGCGACTGTCCGAATTTACTAGTCTGTCCGAATATACCCGACTTTATCCTAACTCCCTGATATTCATCTATCCCTGGCACTGTGGATAAACAGTTGTTAGAAACACGGCACTGTTGCGATCCTTCTTGGTGGTACTGTCGTGCCAACCAAGAGTGATAGTGACGTAATATTGTGTTTACAATGGTAAAGTAAAACATTAACTTGTACACTCCACTTGAGCTAACGCGAATCGATAGATAAAATGAGTATTAATCCTATCCGTAGGATAGGATTAATACACAAGTGATCGTGAATTAATCCTATCCGTAGGATAGTATAGGATTAATACACAAGTGATCTATCGATTATAAATCCCTCATAACTTCGAAAACAAAACATGACGTCACTGTCACTCTTGGCTGGCAGGACAGTACTTTTGTGGAGCTTTTATGGTTTTTTTTCTGTCTTGTGTTTGTTATGCCTTTGTGACTTGACTGATAATGAATAAATTGTGGATATTTCGGGGGGAGGGGGATGATATTTGTATAAAATATAAGGGTATATTTACACCATCTTTGGCTGCATTTTAGCCTTTGGTCTTCATGTTACAGTTCAACTGATTCAAAAAAACTGTTCTGTTTGATTGCATTGATCCGGAGAATACCTATAACAATAACAGGTAGAAATGATTTACATAGAGCTCAAGAGATTTATTGACCTCACTTTGTTTCAGTCAGTTTATACTGAATTGCTGGCAGCTCAACTGCAACCTCTTTTTGTGTCAACTTACACGCATTTTGACAGTGTAAACCTTAGGGCGCCTATACATCTTCCACGACCTCTAAGTAATGACCCTCGATTCATTCAATGCATTTACCGTTACTGTCACGCATCAAAGCGTTTTGTGGAAGTATACTAAAATTGAAGCAGTTGACATTTTCAAATTCTATAATGCTCAACATATGTTGTAAATGTCTTCTGGCATATACCAAGTCTTCTTTTACTCTACAAAAGGAAGGAAGAGGCCACTAACTCTTTTTATTCTGATAGATTATCCCATACATATTAGTAAATTAATACGGAATAGTCCATTTTGTATTTTAAGGGGCTGTCGGTCAACACTTTAATGTAAATGATGCTTTTATGTTCCTGAAGATTTTATTTTATTTTAACAAACAGTGCAGACCCTGATGAGATGCCGCCTTTAATATGTTTCGTCTGGCTCTTCATAGTGTTTACCGGTATCCAAAATGAAACCTATGTAAAGATTAAGTGTGATAGGCGCTTTCAGAAGTAACCCTTAAGGCACCAATCACAACAAAAAAAAGTCTGCTTTTCTCATCTGCTAAAACGTTAAAAAAGGCTCCGAGTATGACACGGAACAGTGTGGATACAGATCAAACTACTACTGCAGTCTGATCTGGACCTTGTCTTTTTGCATCTATACTTACATTGTCAGTACTATTATAGGCAATTATTTGAAGCAGACGCCTTCAGCTGACATTTTAAAAATTTATTTTTTCTTGGCATTGCGAAAAAGACAGTAATACTCTGGAACTGAGTAGCATATAATAAAAGAACTACACAAGTTATGTCCCATGTGGCATAAAAATCGAATCTCCATTTTCGCGCATATGCGCGTTTTAAAAGGGCATTCTGTCTACTCAGTTTAAGAAAATTGCATTCGCATTCAGGCAGCAGAAAGTGTACATTACTTTTTGTGTAAAAACGATCATGCTTTCTACTCAAAAATAATGCACACTTAACTGGCCATTCCTGTAAATTCTAAAACACCTCGCCTATAGAGCCAACGGTAACAAACTGTGATATATCGGACAATAATTCACTGCTAAAGTGTATGATAGCTGACGTCACTGGAAAATGACGTCATTCAATGCGTTAGACGGTGTAACGTCGTTTTTACGCTTGAAAAACGTTACATTTACATGTAAACGTATGCGACGTAGTCTAAGTATTGGCGGAAGTTCTTCAGTGCAATGGCGGAAAGTTGGAAGAAGCTGAAGACTTCGAATGTGTTTTTGTCGTTTATTGTGTGTTAGAATCGAAATAGATCAGCTTCAGTATGTGAAGTGTTGAGTAATAATTCACTGTTTGTCGGTCAGTTGTACGAAGATAAATCACTCGCGCTGCGCGCTCGTGATTTGATCTTCTTTACAACTGACCTCCAAACAGTGAATTATTACTCAATAATTCACTGCTGGAGCTGATCTATTTCTTAAATAATGTATAGTTTTTACAATGGAGTGACTCAACAGGTGTATTTTAAGAAAAGTTCATACCCTTACCAGCCTGCTCAGCTACATACACCAACGAGAAATCTAAATTTAAATTTCGCCTGTAGCAAGTTTAGATATGATACTTTCCCATAAGCGAACAACACAGACGCTGATCAGGCATCACGGATACTCTCATGAGGACGTGTTTTCTGGCGTCGAATCTCAATGTATAGGTGTTTTTGCACTCAGGGAAGGGTTCCCTACGTCCAGGATAAAAATGATATGATATCTTGGTCAAATGTTTTCTCTATCATGCCTAGCAGGTGCATGCCATATTTGAAATACATTTATCTCTTAGTCATAATAGAAAGCACCAGATAAGCTGCTAGTTCTGTCCGTATATTTCTTATTGCTCAAGATATACATAAATTGCGGTGTAGACTAGCCACAAGTTTGATATCATATACTTTTTAATTGATGATACATGTAATTTCATTTTAAAATACTAATTTCTTTATTCTCCGTCTTTCCTCTATGATAGCAAAATTTGTGATTAGGTGAGGATGTCAAAGAGAGAGATGAGACTAGCTATATGAAATCAAAATATACTGAATGAAAAGTAAAGTAAAATTGATAAAAAAACATCAAGGTCTAGAAACTAGACTAATTGCGGTGCCGAACTGTTTCCAACATGTGTCTATTTCGTTTTGAAATTTGCGCTAATTTTCATTAACAGCTACTTTGGCCATCAGTGAAGGCCCAGATGCCGCTTAACCATTTGTATACTAATGAACTCTTCCATCTGTTTTGATACAATAAACTTGGGATAGCTCATTTTACATATCTACAGTCTAGGGGTGTCAGATTATGATTTTCAAAAAATATTGTATTCTCTTGTCTGAAGATATTTTTGACCTTTACAAACAGTGTAACTCTGATGAAATGCAGCATTATGCTTTATTTTAGCTGGGTCTTCACTGTTTGCAAAAGTACTCGTGTAGGGGTTTCCAGAATGCAAAGGGTTAATGCAGTATTTAATCAGCGTCTGCACTGTTTGGTCAGATGAAATGATATCTAGGGAACACAAGACATTATCACGGCATAGCTTGAAAAAGACGTTGACAGGGTCGTAACAAACAAAAATTCACATTTGAGCCGCGACGTGGGATTTACAACAATGTGGTATGTGCGACCAGCAAAGGCTCAGACCAGCCTGCCCATGCGCGCAATCTGATCAGAGCCTTTGGTAGTCGCTTGAATATTCCATGACTGTTTAGCTACTGACCGAACATCATTTGGAGTGTCTAAGCTTAAGAGGAGGCTGCACAGGCTCGTCTGAATCTACACTTTTTTAAATGCCACATTGTTGGAAATCACATGTCGTGGCTCATTCATTGTTCGCATAATGGCATAAACAGGTTTTCTCATAAAGAGGCCCATTGTCATGGTATTTTGGTCATTGACTTGCGTTTATCATTGTGCAATTATCAACTTTATCAACCAATCGCGGATAAGAGCCAAGGACGAACTGGAACTTTCAGGAATAACTTCCTTTTCGAAAAAGTCAAAATTATAAATTAGGTTCAAAACGGTCAAACAGGTGGATTTGTCCCAAGAAATAGTTTTATAAGATCAAAACAGAACAAATTGAATAGAAGAAAATAAATGCAATATGGCATGCTTATTAAAACTGGATATTTTTACATTTTTTGTGTTATTTTCAACAGGCTTGAGAGAAAAAGTACAAGGTATGATGTCTTTATTTATGCTTTTTTCTAGGGGTATATTTAGCGGATTAATGGTTTTATTTCTATATTTTTTGTTTATGTTACTTTTTTTATTTATTTAGAATATCTGAGGCTTTGATATACATTCATATCAAGAAAATAACGTGTGTTCCCCCGATGAATAAAACCCTCCATATAATGGGCTACTATCAAAGGAAGCAAATTCATTCCTTTAAGAGTAACCCCTATATTAATAGAAAAATAATTTAGATGTCATTAAGCTAGGCCGCCAAAACTACACTGCACCAATATGGCATCCATTCAAAGTCGCCAAATTTTAATGCCGCGAATATCAAGTCCGTTTTACACAGGTTTTACTGTACTTGTTTTTAATACGGCTCGATATGGTTAGAAATTGCTGTCAGGGCTTTGACGATGACACTTACAAGTGAAGCTGTTAGATCTGTTAAATCAAGGACTTTTTCACAAGACGAAATTTGACAGAGCGAAATCACAAATACCATGACCAATAAGTCTACGAAAGTGTATATTTTTGCAACATTTGAGTAATCCTATTCCCTTCATAGGACAAAGTAATTTCGAAGTGTCACTAACTGCAATGTGGTTTTCTCCACATCATGTCAAAATGGCACTTGTAACTAATTAAGCCTCTTTTCCATTTGAAAAAACTGTAACCAAAGGTTGTCAGATGTATAGACTGGGTACAGTGTATGTACTTTGCCAATACTCTAATGCCCATGTTATTTTGTTTGTAACAGGTGGTTCCGTGGACGGTTGTCCTGCTCCCTCGCCCAATTGTCATCCTTCGTGTATAGTATATGATGCTGCTCACTGCAGATACTGCCGGTGCTCAGATGGTATGTTAACCCTTTACTCCATAGGCTTTTTTTTTAGATCATGACATCATTTTCTATTTTTAGACAACATTGAAAAAAAATCAAGAAAAAAATAAGTTAAGGTTTGAATACTGTTGAAAATGTTATGTAAAATGGAGCATTCGCTCTAAAAGAGCAAATGCCCCATTTTCCATAATATTTTCAAATACATGTACATGATATTTCAAAGGCGTCGAAAGGCGTAACTATGGAGTAAATGGTTAAGCACTGATAAAAATTTGGGTCGTGTTGGGGGTTAACCCTTTATATTATATACATGTACACGGACTTATGGGTTTCCCCATACAAATAGATACAAGGGTGTGATTGTCCATTATATTTCTTAAAGGGCCAGAGCTCGAAATTTCCACATTATAATGTTTTTTATATCCCTAAAGGTTTGTTTACATCAACACCTAAAACATGGAGAAGAAACATTTTATTAGACATTTTTCAGTTACACCTTACATTACGATTTGTGCGTCAACGGAGACTTACTTTGGACTTTATTTAAGAGGGGCGATGTCAGCAGTAACTGGAATCTATCTTTTTCGTCTGCTACTAAATATTATATTTTTTGTCCTGAGATCTTTTTTTACCTTTACAAACAGTGCATACCATGATAAATGCCGCATGATTGCATTTCACCAGTTTACAAGTGTAAAAAAAACATGTACCAAAAACTATATTTCACAATTGAAATGCAGCCAAATATCTTTTTTAAAGTTATTTCTTGTTCAATACATGTATTTATTCACTGGTTGTAACTTGCGAGTAGGTAAATTCGATGTTTCTGCGTCCAATATGATTATTTTTGGCGTCAATATTTCACCAAGCTCAGGTTAATGAACATAGGAAATGCATAAGTCGTTTGCAACTTGTGCAATTATTAATTTGGTAAAGTGGGTTTGGGTGGCACAACAGAATTTTATGACAAGCTTGTCCAAGCGGTTTAACAGTACTTGGTGCACATACCTATGCTAGAAACTGACAACAACCCTTCTTGTACCAGCAAAAATCAGTTTTGATCTATTAAAATTCCCTTGGAGTAGAGCTGTAACAAGGTCTTGATTTAATGTAGCTCAATGCAAGGGTTGAGTTTGTGCCTTCTGGCTAACTATTTGCTACCATGTTGCTGCATATACCATATTGTGAAAAGTTGATTTTTGGCCAATGCCCCACCCCTAAGTCCACCAAAAGGGTTGGACCCAGGCCTACAAACTAAAATTTCACTTGATATGTTTCAATATCTATTGCACCTCTGCCAGCATACTATGAAAAGGTAAAAAATAATTTCAATCTGACTTAGTTATTGTGAAATTGTTTCATAATCAAATTCCCCACAAGTATGGGGCCAGGTCAGGAGCGAGCTCATAACCCCTGGATTATAGATCTGCAGTCAGATGAAATAGATTGAATATAATTTTGGTTTCTAGCGCAGAAGTGGATGTTGAAATCTTTCTCTCTAACAGAGTCAAACTGTTGCATGATTTGCAGTCTGTTCTGGATTCACTATGTTTACTTCCATCATAAAAGTAGTCCAGGGTCCATTTTAATATAATCAGCAGACATAAAAAGCATACAACATTTTCACAACTACAATAAATCAGCACTTTAGAAGAAAATATTAGTTTGCTGAAGATGACTTTATTAAAGCACTTCGTATGATTTCCTAGCAAGAAATTAACGGAGTCGCAAGTTACAACTAATGAAGTTGTTAAACGTTCCTGAATAACACTGCTGAGATCGCCCCTCTAAAATAACGTAAGTCTAAGGTTTGCTAAATATTACAAATCCTAAGGTCCGGTGTTACTGAAAAATGTCTGTTACCAGAGACTCGCCTCTGACTTCTCGATACAGTTATAAGAGCCCCGCCCCAACCCACTGCCTATTTAGTATTAATGTCATGCCACACACAAATGGCAGCTGTAGGGTACAATTTGAAGCTGCGAAGTATTTTCTATTGAAATGCAATTTATATCATGCCTAGGTACAGATACTTGAAAAATTAAATTCCTGCTTTTGTGTAAAACTTTGACTTACTTATCGATGGTACTCCAATCTGTCTAATTTACAATAAAGAACAAACTAATTATATAATTTAGTCGTATTAAGATAAATGTACATAAAATGCAAAAAAAATTAATGTGGTCGTTTTGGTAGTGTTGTCAAAATCTGGTTTGTCTGAATAAACATTAACCTATTTATGCCTGATGGAATTTCCCGCCATTATAATTTCAACGAATCCATTTCGAATTTAAGGGTTGGGTGGTAAATTTCAATTTCATTCAAATTTTAAAAGTGCAATACGTGATCAGAGCTGCGTTGTGCGGCGTTGATCTGTTGTTTTTTTTTTCACTGTTTGCAGATGTCCCATAAAAAGGACACCAGGCTTAAATGGAATAACATTGTGAAAATGAATCCTTTCCTCTTAAAGCAGACAATTTTTTGGAAAAGATGTATGTTTACACAACTGTATACTGTAAAACTTATATATAATGTTGTCATAACTTGCGTTCGATCCCATTGCTGATTTATGCAACAAAATATGTTCAATTTAATTTTCTAGAAAACTTACTATATATGACAGTTCTACTAGGCATTGATAACATTGTACATATAATTCTTTGATATTATTCCCTAATCAATATTTGTCAAAGAAGAAAAGGAACACAAAGTAAGTAAGGGTGCAAAGATCAGGAATCGACACAATCAAGTACCACACCTGACCCAGGATACCAATAGGAAAGTGACAAACTCAAAGTTAGACACCATAAACGAGAGCCAAGGGGTCAGCCCTTTCCCAGCAGGTGACCACAAGGCACATATAAACAGACACACACAAATGCATAGCAAACACAAGACAGAAAAAACATAAAAGATCCACAAAAGAAGTACCGCCTTGGAATGGTCAGTAAAATATTTTACTGGAGGGCTTAAACCGGTTTCACGGCGCCAACCTCAACCTTAATTCAGATGTGGATCAAGATACATAGATATTTTGTTTGCATGAAAGACCCCTAACTTATCAATGCATCATCTCCCAGAACATATAATAAATCAAGATATAACAAGGAGATAAAGCAAAGATAAGGACTACTGAATACCGGAGCAAAAGAAATCCAACAGGTAAACCCCGGTGGGCCCGACAATCAAGTCTATGGGCATTAGAAACAAGATTTGAGCCATATAGTTCTTTGACATCCAGACATAATGCTCAAGTTTATTGAATTTATCAAATAAAGTGAGGAAAATCGAGCATAGTAAGTGAGTATGATCAGGATTTACCACAATCACAAACTGCAGACAAACCCGTGGCACCAAGAGGAAGACGCACAGCAAAACATAGAACAGTTACAGAATCCCATAATGGGTGAAAAGTGCTAGGCTTGCCGAGCATTTTATGCTTTATCCAGGCCTCCAGATAAATGTGCGCATTTGATTTCTTATTTCTCAACCAAACAGATGTTGTGGATACTCAAAAGAACCGTCTCAATGAGACGGTTCTTTTGAGCACCCAAAACATATTTTAGGTTGCTAAGTAAGAAAATAATTGCAATTTTACGCTCAAAAATTTTGCTAAACTGGGCCTATGCTTTTTCGGAACAAGTTTGATAAATTTCACAAAACAAGAGCACGAATGTTAGATTTTACTGTCGTGCCAACCAAAAGTGACAGTGACGAAATATTTTGTTTACAATTGTTAAGTAAAACATTAAATTGTACACTCCGGCGGATAGAATTAATAAACAAGTGATCTTTCGATTCTAAGTCCCTAATAACTTTGTAAGTCCCTAATAACTTTTTAAACAAAACATGTCGCCACTGTCACTCTTGACTGGCAGGACAGTATATATGGAAATGTCTGTAATAAAGGTCCATGCTGACGTATCCTGCAAAGCTAGAGCCTCTAAAGTTTGGCCAGCCTTCATACTTGTATGAGAGCAGCAAATGCGCAAAATAAGTCAGTGTACGCGATATGGATACGTATCGCATCAGCGGGCAACGAAGCTCGCCGATGCGATAAGTATCTATATCACGTGCACCGACTCATTTGATTGCGGCCAAAATTGCGGTGCCTTTATTTTCTCATAGATTAGAATTTTGCGACTCATGTCAGCTTTCAATTTTCATCGACTCAGTGTTAGCTTGTTTGATTGGAAATATCTGACAAAGCACATAGGCATATACAGTACTTAGAGTTCCTCTAAAGCTTCGATCTAATGCATAGTTGTGATATCATACAGGTTTTCCGGGTACCAGTAGCCTAGGCGGAAGTAGTTCAACCGGAAGCGGAAGTGGAAGCTCGTCATGGGATTCAGAATTCGGATCACATGATTGGTCATCAGCTGTAGGCTCAGACTGGTCCTCAAATGTTAACTCAGAAAAAGACGCATTTTCAAGTGGAAATTCAGGTTCCAATGGTCTTTCTGGAAGTGGCTCTTCAGGGTCTAGTGGTTTTTCTGGAAGTGGCTCTTCCGGATCGAGTGGACTTTCAAACACCGGAAGTAGCCATACTGAAACAACTAAGTTTGTGTTCGTTGATAGAGAACCCGCGCCATCACGAAGTGAAAATATTTATCCAGACACGTCTCTCCTTCCGAGTTCTTTTCCTGGATCCGGCTCTCCATTCTCCCATTCTTCTGGTATGGGACCCGGTTCCATGCCTTCGCCTATGATGGGACCGGGTTCCATGCCTTCGTCTATGATGGGGCCCGGTTCAGTTCCAAGTGGCCCAATGTCGTCTAGCCATGCATCTATGTCCTCTCACAGCTCTGTTGCCCATGTACCCCTTCTTGCACCAGGTGTCCCAAAGTACTGCGTTAGAGATAGGATTTTAGGATGCCCATCAACTTGTGAACGAGTCGATGAATGGGGGTGTAGGTCGTGTCCCTGTGCTCCAGGTAAGATTTCTTCTTTTCGTTTCTAACAAACTTAACCCTTAAAGCGCCAAGAAAAAAATGCATCTGGAAATGTCGTCTGCTGAAGTCGTCTGCTGCAAATAATTGCCTAGCATTACTGACGAATGAAGTATAGAAGCAAACAGCGTGCGCCCAGGACAGACTGCTCCAGTAGGAGCACTTTTGATCTGGGTTCACACTGGTTGCCATACAGGCTTCTTAAACATTTCAGCAGACGAGAAAAGCAGACGACTTTTGTTGTGATTGGCGCATTAAGGGTTAAGGTCACTACTGACACATAGGCATTTTTTCCAAAAAACAATATATTTTCTTCATATTCTGTTATTTGCTGTTTCATTTTTTTAATAATGATATAAAACAATTAAAAAAAACCCGTTAGGTATTTAAGCCATGGCTCTCCAAAGACATGCATTATAAGCCATTTTTCTCCTAAATGTTCAGGGTTGAAGTAAGAGATAAACAGGTCTATGATAATGCAGCTGGTGTTTATGGATATTGAAAAAGAACAAGTTAAGTTTACTTGAAATACAGGAATGGTTAATTGATGTGAATCTAGCCATTAAATATCTACTGACCAACTTTTACATTAACAAGAAAAGTCAAAATTATATCATTTTTTACGTTCGATCACTACATTAATCAAATATTTTAGGAAATAAAAAAAATAAAGGATCTTACATGAGTGCTCATGTTTTATTGAATTTATTAAACGAGTTGGGGAAAAGAGATGAAATGCGAGACTTGCCGAGCATTTTATCTCTTTTTTCACAACGAGTTTAATAAATTCAATAATACAAGAGCACGAATGTAAGATTTTATTTGTCATATGACAAATACTTTGAAATCGTATTTCTGGCGTAAAACATTATGATTTTGTCATCATGTACGCGACATTGTTATGGACGTCATAACGTTTTCCGTAAATCTATAAACCACTAGTGGTTTATCGATTTTATTGCATGGCGGTATTTCACTCCCAGACGCGACGTCATATGATAAAATAGATATTGTGAAACTTGTATATCTTAAACATTAGTATGTCAGCTGAATCTGAGTGAAATCTAAGCAATTTCCACCGTTTCGAAATAGAGGTATTCCTTGATTACTACCCCTACCCCCTGTAACGAACAATTTCAATTTTGTAACTTATTAACTGCATAACACGGAATAAATTTACTTTCACCGTACCAAATGTGTTTGTAATAATGACTTGATGCTCTATATATGTATCGAAACTATTTCTGAGAAGATCAACTCGCAAATGAAAGTTTTCCGTAACAAATAAATATATTCTGTTACCCCACCCACTGTTTTTCAATTATTATCAACAGAGCTAAAAATGGTTCCAACAGTTACAAATACACATTTTTGTTGTTGATATATAAAGACAATTGAAGAAGTTGCCGAATTATATCAATATTATAGGGTAATTCAATATTCGTTCAATATTTATAAAGAGTATGTGTATTTCACATTTGTGTTGATATTCCAAATTTTAACATCGTTATCTCACAACGCACAAAAAACATATGTATGCTGGTGCAATAAGTAAGTTATTTTATGGCATGTGCGCCATCGCAGTTGATAATCCACTCGCTAACGCTCCATACAGCCGCACAAATACCATAACTTCCGAATAACGCTAGGCCTTTACGGTTAAGAGTGGGCTCGGACCGGACCCAGTATAAATAATCATACTGGGTCGGAAGTATATACTGGGACCGAGGATTGGGTAACAAAAACGTTTTCAAAACAAAGGTTGTGAACACCCAAAACATATGTTAAAACAGATGGGTAAGAACATATTTACAATTTTATGTTAAAAAAATCATTCGCCTTAACATGTGACTTTTTATTCTATGATTTCCACAGCTCGTTTCCAGACGATGCCTGTATTAGTTGGGGGTTCACAGGAAGTCTACCACCATACCAGCGACTGTGACGTCACCAGAGAGATTTGTGCCAGAACATGTAAAGATGGATATACATTGGGTGAAGTGGGGCGTAACGGTTGCCAGTCATGCACGTGCCGAGTAAAACAGGGTAGGACTGTCTCTACATACATGTGCTGTCCTGCCAGCCAAGAGTGACAGTGACGTGATGTTTTGTTTACAAAGTTATAAGGGATTTACAATCGATTGATCACTTGTGTGTTAATCCTCTCCATAGGATAGGATTAATACACTTGTGTGTTAATCCTCTCCATAGGATTGGATTAATACACAAGTGATCTATCGATTTGAGCTAGCTCAAGTGGAGTGTATTGTTTGTCAAAATTGACCCGAGACATATGAATATCCAATGATCTTTAACTCAGTCTTCGTGAATTTTCGTAAAAAAGTACGCTTTAGATTGTTGTACAATTACTAATCTGAATGAAATAAATAACAATTCCTCGATAGCCTAGTGGATAGTTTAGTATTTTAGCACTCAAAAGATGTGGGTTCGAGTCCAGTAGCAATTAAGTATTTTTTGTTCATTTTTCGATTTGCTAGTTTCTTTGTCTTTTTTCTTGATTTTATGCACAGCTGGATACATTTATTTGAATATGCCATGTGTTTATGTAGCAAATACAGCACCGTGATTAATTTCAATAAGCCTATATGTGATTAACCCTTTGAACGATGAATATTTTTTGAGACTTTTGTTATCATCTGCTGACTTTAATCAACATTAACTTTTTATTTTTTTTACAGGAACACTATCAGAGTGTCAAATGGTTTGTATCCAGATCAGAACATACGTTCTGTTGGTACTGAACTGGGTCCAAACTCGGACCCAATATACCGGGTCCGAAATCCAAACTATTTGCAAATGTTATCAGCTGACAAGGAAAGAGTGGGGAACTTAGGGAATAATGAATACAAAAGCGGCTAAATACAAAGATAAGATAAGATAAGATAAGATAAGATAAGATAAGATAAGAAAATTTATTTTAAGACGGCATGACAGTAAAACAGAGAAACATAAGCTCTAATGAGCTTTTGACCGTCTATAAGTTAACATACAATTATAAGATAAGATAATGTTTCGACAATAATTACAAGGGATAACCTAAAAAAAGATTGAAATAAATTAATGTATATCTGAAACATACACATATAAAGTTTTAGCTATCTTTAAGGCATTAAGACTTCATACATACTAAACATTGGCTAAAAGATTAAAGAAGCAAATGAGTACTTTACAATTAAGAGAGTATATGCAGCACATAAGAGCAAATAGCAAAATAATAATAAAACTAGGGCATTCCAGCTAAAATAAACAAAAGCACATATATATTATAGCACAAAAATACATCATGTTGCAGAATTGAGACCAGCAATCCATGCTGGTGCAAATACTGCCCTATCATATATTAACATTAACTTAAAACAAAGAAAGCTGAAACAACACAGAAAGTGCAACAACAAACATGCGATTGAACTCAGACAGGCAGCTGGGCATCCCGCAGAACAGCTACCTTAGTGTAGGCCGCTGTGTAATCCCGTGGGAATTTTTAGGTAAAAGTGTCAAACATACATTTTCTCGTAGAAAAATGTATCTTGTTTAAGAAAAAAGATGTTTCCAATTTTTTCTTGCCGTTTAACGTCATGGTGACGTCACAAAGTGATGTACCCATTTTTGGCTTATTTAGGGCTTGAAAATTGAGCAATATGAATTCAAGCTGGTGCAAACATGTACTGTTTGATCAGCTATAGTAATATTACTGGCGATATATTGTATTGGGAGCATAGACTCTGAGTCAGAAATTCAAAGAGGTTACTTTAACTTCAAAATGATGTCAAGAGAGGAAAAACATGATGTCAGTATCAAAATGAAAAGTAGGTTATAGTGAAAGCTCAAATGACATTAGATCGCAATATGCTAATAGACCCTCCTCTCTCACTGCTGGAATATTGTAAACTATGCTTTACTGAAACTACATGATATAAGATACAAAATTACACATGTTAGCTTTCTGGCCTGTAACAGTCATGTTAACTACGTTACTCTATTGTAATTTCAAATCCTATTGTGCAAATACCAAGTTATATCTAACTCTTATTTATCGACATGCTGATTGCCTTAAAAGCATTTATCAAAAAGCAGCAAGCAGCAAGTATGCGTAAAAACAATACACCTCTATGAAATGACAGTTATATATGTTACTTACTTAAAATGTATTACTACCTAATGTAGTACTATCAAAATACTATCAAAATACCCCTGAGGGAGAGTTGTGTACTTTAAATCTTTCTAAAACCCAAATATATAAGCCACAGCATAATGTATATTACCTCTTTAGCGGTTTCAGGGTTACTTCGTTACCCGGAAATAATAGGAATTCCTATCAAATTGTTCCTTATTTCTACGTGACAATATAAGCTTAGACTTTAAGTTGTATTCAAATGACTAGCAATATGATTCTATCAAATGAAAAGACCTGTTATTACTGTTATGTACTTTACTTTAGTTTCTTTTAAATGCATTATGTTAAAGCAAAAATAGCAATTTATGAGTTTACACTGCTAGTGGTTTATGTACTGTCATTTAACTTCCAGTAATTGCCATAATCTGAAATATCAACAAAGCATTGATAGTAAGGGAAGAAATGTTAGCCTAAATCACATAAAACATCTTTTCAAGTCTGTGCATTTTATCAAATTTATAAACAGCATTATAGATTCTGCTTATTTTATGATCCATTAATGTTCTTTAATGCTAAAATGATATCTTTTATCTTACTGACACTCGTGTATTTGCTTCATTTTACACATGAAATGATAAAAAGACGCTTTTTTTCACTGAATACACCTAATTTTAGATGACACAATAATATAAAGCATGAAGTAGCAGCTTTAAGTTAGTAAGATCTATCACACATTGTGTAACCCTACTATTGATTTTCACCAGCTGTATTGATAAAGACAAAAACTTACTCAGAATTCGTTATAAAAGTAAGTTATTGAGACATAGGTCTAAATCGGGACCTTTATCCTTGTCTTTTGAAACAATAAACTCAATTGTTTTGGAAACTTATCGACTATTTCCCAACATACGAGTATGACACACACCAAGCTTATTCCTATGGTTATAATCGCTTTATATCTGAAGAAGGATGTCTAGTTTGGTGAAGTAAGAATACCATTTATGTTGGTAAAATGCATGACAAGAGAAGTTTAAGGAGCAAATAACACTTATCTTCCATTCTGTCTGTTTCTAAAAAATTGTGAAGCATTGAACAGAAAGCATTTGTTCTAATGGTTCATGATAGTCATACATTTGAAAGAAAATGGTTTATCACCCAGAAAAAGCTCCCTGGCATTGTAAGTAATGCATATATACTGTAGCCATTGCTATATTAATGGACCCAAATAAAGTATTGGTTAATTTGTTTTTGCATAATTCTATCAATTAGATTTCGTCTTGAAGTTGAATTTTTTTTTTCAGATAATATCATTTTGATATTTAGCCAATCAAACGTGAACATTACGATAGATACAAAATACATCCAATTACTTCTTTGCATATTTAAAATCAAACAAAATAGATTAACAGTAGTAATGGAAAGAATAATTAAAAGGATTAAGCCCATTTGATTTTGGTACTTTGCAAGTGAGTCTATCATTGGCGACTGAGTAGAGTGTCCTCTTAATGCTGATATTAGCTAGAACAGGTAACATTTTTGCGTGCTTCTTTTGAATCTATATCCTGGTGAGTTTACAACCTATTCAAATGTTTTATACACATATAACTCTTTATTATTCCATTTACCATGTTTACAATGTTCCTGTAATATTTTGTCAAAGTCACAGTCAGTTCAGGTATGTAAGCATGTATTGCTAAAACTAAGTGAGAACTTATGCTTGCACTTTCTTATTAAATATTGCACTTTTCTATCCAACATTCTAAAAGAACATTGTAAAATCTATTTTACTATAACTTTAATGTCACCTGATCAAATTTGGCCGGACATAATTTGGGCTGATAAAATTTATCTTTAAATTGATATTGAAGTAACAAATGACCTTTAACTAATTTCCTCGAATATGGTCATATCTAATGTGATCCTTGCCTTAGAGTAAAACTCACCACTATTTTCCCATTTTTGGTTTAGCAAGTGATCAGAAGTACTAAGTTGATGTGATAGACAGTTTCGTTAATTAAACAACGAAAGCTATGTTAAATATTAACTTGAGTTAATTTAAAAGCTTCAGTAATGCATCGCCATCTGCACACGCAACTAGATGTCAGGATACAAATTGATTTGGTGACAGTTTCTTTAAATAATAATTGATTACAGGTAGTAATAATGCATACCTCCCTCAAAACATTTAGTAATTAGAAGGGTTACTATTTTATGGTAATTGAACCTGAATAAACATGGATACATGGAATCTAGCCTGTATCATGCAACGTAACTGAATACGTGTACCCATAATTTGAACAACTGTAAACAGTTACATAGAGTGATTGATTTTACTAATTATAATTATTTCAATTTAACTTAGATTTCTCCAGATAATTACTACAAAACAAATCTCTAAACTCACCATGATATATTAGCTTTACATGCTCAATTATATATCGTCTTTGACAACATTTTTGATAAACATGGAGTCTTATGATATACTTTATACAGCTTTATATGTTATTTCAACAAATTCGACAGAAAATAGGAATGTATACATCTAAGTACTGGTCTTAAGAGCTATCATTTTATTTGCTTATGAGTTTTAAAACTATAATTTTGGGCAAATCATTTTTTGAAGATATAAAAAGTTAAAAGATATAATATTTTGCAAATGTTGCATGGTATGAATTGATACTTTTTTCAGACTAACAGGAACCTGGATATCTATACACAATTCATTTTTCCATGCGAACCAAACAATTGTTTTGCTTTATCAACAACATAATCTAGGACAAAGATTTGGTACCAGTAAAATGCATCTAAGCACCCAACCCTCCTCCGGCTGCAGTGGCTTAGGCAGCTGTCCGTTCTAGGCCGGTGGTTTTGCTGTTGTTGATCCATTGCTTATTGTTGCTCCCATTGTTTGTGGGGTTTTTGTGTTTGGTCCTTGTTTTGTTATTCAGTACTTTGTGCCTTTCTAGTGTTGCAATCACCTTTATGGTGAAAAGTGAGTTGGTTGCTTTACTTTAATTGTGTTCCTGATGGCTTGTGGCTGTTAGTGTCCTGTCGCTCTTTCTCATGGTACCATGTGTTGGTCTGCAGTGTGTGATTGTGGTATTTACTATTCATACTTACTTGCTTTTTAGAAATGATATCAAATACCATATAACGTATAATATAAGGAATTAAGCAAGTCATATACAGTCTTAAAAGCTGTAATATACGTTACGTATTGCGACACAAATAACAAAAGATAATTAACACCAGAAACGTTGTTGGTTGCAGCATTTTACCATTGAATTTCAATATAATGCTCATACATGGTGTTTAAAGGTTTTTATATAGCAATACATACAATTTTAGAATGAAAATATTCTTACCTTATTTAACGTGCTTTTTGGTGGTATCATATAAAACAGCATATGTCTCTTAAAGGTTTTTTTTTTTGATAAAACAAGCTGCTAGAGGTTATAAAATGGCCCATTAATTGTCTTTTGGAACATATAGTTAAAACATGAATGTTAAATGAGTAGCTTATCAAATGAAACTATCTAACAACATTTCAATGGTTTTACAGGAGGAGGGGTAGTTTAAATGTTACATACATGACATTACAATGGGCCCAAATAACTTAAACATAGATATTTGTAGGAAATGAAATGTTCTTGTACAATAAATGAATTATTGACCAATTTGGTTATACCAGTACTACCTTAACAACCCTATTTACATTATTTGTGTTTTAAACAATTGAGGGGTAACGTAGTTAACATGCTGTAACAGCCAAACACCCCAAACGTCAGAGAGCTAACATGTTTCAAAAAGCTTAGCTAGAAACATAAATTTATGCTTACATTTGATTTTAATCGCAAGGCACACATAATCTTTCCAGAATTATATTTCTGAACACAATATATTTTGCCGCATACTGACATCAAATCGACGTCAATTTGACGTTAAATTGAAGTCCAAGTTGAATCAATTTTCATTTTGGTCCTCCTATCGACGTTTTCAACCACTTCAATGCAATAAACAACATTACAATGTGATTAATTTAGGTGTATACAGCACAAGCAGATATAAACTGTTTGATTTATGTGAAAATACGGTACGTCATTTTGTGACGTCACTGTGACGTTGATACTGCAAGAAAAAATTGGAAACATCGTTTTCCTTTAACCGCATATATTTCTCTAGTTGAAAATCAATATTAATCACTTTTACCCAAAAATTCCCACGGGAGCCCAAATTTCGACACAGCGGCCTACACTACCTACATAAATTGCATTTGCAGTCTTTACCACTCCAATTGGAAACTAGAGCTTTGAATTGATTGAAGCTGCTTACTTGTCTAAAATTATCTGGAAAGCTGTTCCACAGGACGGCAGCTGCAAATCTGAAACTTTTCTTACCGTATTTTGTTGTGCGAACTTAAACATTTTGGTATCTAAAGTTATAAGAAGAACAGTCTCTTATCCTTACCAGATCAGACAATACAGGGGGAGACATATCGTTTAAGATGCGAAATGTCTCCACAGCCATTGTTCTTATTCTCTTGATATGCAAGAAAGGAATGTTTGCTTTGTTTAGTAACTCTTTATTAGTTGATTTAAAATCATTGTAGACAAATCTCAATGCACGCTCTTGAATTTTTTCCAATTTTTTGGAGTAACTTTCAGAACAAAAATGCCAGGCAAGCGGGCAGTAATTAAAATTAGATAAAATAAAAGTATGAAAAATTGTAAGTTTATTTAGTCTTGATAAAAAACGACTCAACCTCTTCAAGACATACAAATGAAAGATATAAAGCTCACCACAAGATGACGTAAAATATACGAACAATATTAATTTGAAATCAGAAAGCAATTTGACAATTATATAAAAAAGGTTCCTTCCAAGTTTCGATCAAGGTATGCTTGATTTGTAAGTAGTCAACTAACCACTAGGCTATCAGACCATTTGCATCAACGAATCGACATTATCTACATATTCTCTGTAAAAGCGTGACCAAGGTCGGAGTACTCCACGAAGACGCACGAATATTACGAAGATTTTGGCGAAAATTAGTCAGTCTAAGGTCAATTTTGGCAGACTATACAAGTTAATGTTTTACTTAACAATTGTAAACAAAATATTTTGTCAATATCACTCTTGGTTGACACGACAGTACTTTGTAATATAGAATTATAACTAAAATAGTTATCGTATTTGGAGTGGTGTGAAACAAATATTAACAAACACAAACACACGCACGCACACACCCACGTATACACAGATTATAGACAATATATGCATTGTGTGGGTATTTCTTCGTTTGTGTGAGATGAATACTTAATAGAGGCAATTCTTCACATACTTACACCTTAGAGAAGTAAGAAAAGAAAAAAAGGCGGCAAATACCAGGAATCAATACAATCAAGGACCACACCTGATCCAGGATACCACACGGGAAAGTGACAAAACACAATTAAACACCACAAACAAGAGCCACGAGGCCAGCCCTTTCCCAGGCAACAATGAACAGACGCGAAAGCATGACAAACACAAGACATGAATAACACAAATGATCCACAAAAGAAGTTCTGCCTTGGAACGGTCAGTAAAAAAAAGTTTACTTGAGGGCTTAAACCGGTTTCACGGCGCCAACCTCACACTTAGTTCAGATGTGGATCAAGACACATAGATGTTTGGTTTGAATGCAAGACCCCAAACTTATCCATGCATCATCTCGTAGAACATAAAAATCAAGATATAAAAAAAGACAATCTAAGAGAATTTCCTCTAACAGCTAATTTGCACAAACCTTAGAGTACAACCTTACCAGGTAGAGACAATGTTAACCTACCCTTAGGACGTGCTAAATGTCTTCTACATATAGGAAATGCCGTAAAAAGCTATTCCACTATTTTCACATGGCACATGATTTCTGTTTTAGAGAAACACTCCTTAACCCTTTGTATTCAAGAAACCCCTAAATGGGTATTTATACAAACAGTGAAGAGCCAGATGAAATGCAGCAGTATTCTTCATTTCATCAGGGTCTACACTAATATAAAGGTGAAAAAGATTTCAGAAAAAAAAACATTTTTTTTTTAAAATTACTACCTGACACCCCTAGATATTTACAATGGACTATCCCAAATTTATTGTGTCAAACCAGAAGAATGGATTCATTAGTAGTGTCCGTGCTCTATAAGAGTAGAGTTACGTAGTTGGTCATGTTATGATACTTTATTCACCTGATTGGACAAATATAGGGTTTCTTTTCACGGACTGTACAAAATGTATACAAGTGGTTAAACCACGGATGCAATGTCAAGATTTAAAGTATAAGTAGTCGTTGATGTGGCCACCTCATTTTTTCTTTCTGAGACATACGAGCCTACCATGGTGTGTCCGCCTATTAAAGTGATGTGGTGATAATCCACCAGTTTTAGCGAGTTGATAATATCACATATATGTTGACAAACATGGTATAACTATTTTATACCACCTATATCAGTTTAAATTTTGCACATAAGGAAATTTATAGGTTTAGTTTCTTGCTGCCATGAAATTTATACAACATGCCAGTATTTCATAGTGACTGTTTTGATCTTGTCTTTCAGCTTCAAGCTCACAACAACATAGCTGTCCAGAAACATTGAAATGTATGCTGAAATGTACAAATGGCTACATGCTGGGCGAGAAATTGTCGAATGGCTGTCCTTCTTGTAAATGTCTTGGTAAAGACGCGTCTGTCGGCTCATCTGGTCAGAAATCAAATAACGGATATCAGCTTCAAGGCCAAGCAACAAATGACAAGTGGGGCTCTAACAGCTGGAATAGCGGGTCAGGATCAGGGACTGGAAGTTCTTCAAACTGGAACAGTGGAACCGGAACCGGAAGTTCTTCGAGCTGGAACAGCGGAAGCGGAAACGGAAATGGACTGTCTGGTACTAGTTCTGGTCATGGAACTGGTTCAGGGTCTAATAACATCCTCAGCAGTAAGATTTTTATCAGTTCATTTGTGATTTACACTGCACGTGCCTGCCCATGACGGTTTGGTACATACGGTAAAAGGTTACCTGTCTTAAGCGGCCACTCATAAATAGACAAAACAAAGACCTTAATGACAAATGGTAGCTTAATGAATGTCGAAAGTGTTGCAGAATGCTTGCAATACTTTTGACCTGCATTAAGCGATAATCGGTCCTCAAAACCAATTTTTGCTCTTCTTTATGAGTGGTCGCTTAAGACAGATTTTACTGTATGCACTACTGCCTCTAATAAACGTCCATGATGTCACATTCGGCAGGGCTAGAAGTCTAAAAATTTGACCTGAGTCTTCATCTACACCCATATCTTGTGTATGTGCACAGCGAAGACTCAGGCAAGCCTGTGCATATGTGCAGATTCGCCTTAGCCTGGCTGCTCGCTGGTGCTCGTGTTCTGCCCCATGTGATTAAACAATCAAGGTTGAAACCACCTTTTGAACAGAAGACAAAATTTCAAAACAGTTCAGTCGACTGGTTAGATAAAACTATACAATTATAAGAATTTTTAGAAAGTTTGAAAATATGATGTTTGTTATCATGGCCAACTAGGAAATATTCGTAGCATTGCTTGATCCACTTTAACACAAAGTTGCAAAATCAAGCGTGAGTCATGCCTCTAGCACTGAATCAAGCGTTCTTCTGCTTTAGGATCCCCTGAAAATCAGACGGTATTGTGCTTAAGTATCGTTTCCTGCTTAGTTTTAAGTCAAAGTCCAGTTAAATATTTTTTAATATATCGATTTTGACACGTTTCCGATCTGATGCATAAGTTTGTTCATATAATATCCTGCGATATACGCTCGGAAATATTTTGACATCAATAATTACGTTAATTTTGTAGGATGTCATGCATCTTTATGAGGCTTGCGATCGAAACAAAGATAATAACTGCAAACAAACACAGAAGTGCATTAAAAAGGGGGATAACCCTATTCAAATTGTTGTTACATCAACCGATAAACATTGCTCAAAATATTTAAAGGAACACTGTGTGTTTTGTCATTGATGGCAATACAAATGCATGCATAGTCTGACTCATAGCGAGAGTAGGATTGATAATACAAAAACATGTTTGACCTGTGATTAGTTTTGTTACCTATCAAGGAGTATGCTTGCTGATAAAAATGAAGAAGTGCGTTTCAAGAAATCTCCATGGAACGCTTCATGTAAAAATGGATTTTTGTTAAAAATACCCCTTTTTTCAAAGCCAAATTTTAAGGAGAATTTTTCAATCAAGCACCACAAAGCATCATTCTGTACAGTCAATAGCCTTTTAATGTTGCAGAAACCATTAGGTCACGCTATTAACAAATTCGGAAGATTCTACAGAGTTCCAAAAAAATCGTCATTTTCAAGAAAATTAAAAATACAAAATTTGAGCCACGGACTTAAGCAGCGATTGTTTTGTCAAAAACTTTTTTTGATCCCAAACTTTGACTATCTTAGCAAAAATGGCAAAGGAAACTGGATTTCTGTCGTATTGTCTTGTGAAGTGCATTACTTGTCAACTGGACAGGGGTTATCATTATCACCTATGGAAAATTATCAGGTGTTCCTTTAAATATTTAAAACTAAATTTCGGTAAATTCCATCCGTATATCCGACGATATACCTCCCCAAATGAAAATGAGCACAGTTATTACCTAAATGTGTGTGTCATCGCTTTCAAAATATTACAAAAAGATCAGCTGTTTTCCATCCATGCATTGAATCGTTATTAAAGTAAGTAAGGGTGCAAAGATCAGGAATCGATGCAATCAAGTACCACACCTGACCCAGGATACCAATGGGAAAGTGACAAACTCATATCGGACACCACAAACGAGAGCCAAGAGGTCAGCCCTTTCCCAGCAGCCCTTAACCCTTAAAGCGCCAAGAAAAAATGCGTCTGAAAATGTCGTCTGCTGCAAAAAATTGCCTAACATTACTGACAAATTAAGTAAGGAAGCAAACAGCGTGGACCCAGAACAGACTAGTCTGATCTTGGTCCATACTGTTTGCCATAGAGGCTTCTTAAACATTTCAGCAGACGAGAAAAGCAGACGACTTTTGTTGTGATTGGCGCTTAAAGGGTTAAAATTGGACTGGCCGGTAAAGAGGTGATATAGCTAAAAAAACAATTATTCTTATAAATAATTATAAATTTACATGGAGATTTTCTTTCTCATTAGGTTCGAATGGTATTGGGGATGGCGATTGTAAGCCACCGATGTGCATGACCGACAAACTCACTGGTAAGTTATTTTTCTTTGTTCAGTTAAATGTATGTGTTACAATTTAGTCTTAAACCATTATTTCCACTCTTATGAACTTGTCCATAATGGTTGTTGGTTGTTGTTTTTTTATCCCCATTCCTTTTTAAAAAGCGTCGGGGGAATTGTGATCGCCTCCATGCGTCCATCCATCTCTCTGTCCGTTATGCTATCGCCTCCTAAACCATTGGACGAAATCCAACCTTTGGTATGTGAGCTACTCACGTGAATGGGCGTGCAACAGCCTATTTTTGTCCCCGCCCTAGATTCTGCTGTTACAGTTGTTAAAACATAGGAAAGGGCTTAGCTCGCATGGAGATTTCCTAACATATACAATACATCATCACAGAGAAAGAGTCAAATCAAATTAATATACTATGATGGGACAAATCAAATGGACTCTTTCACTCATAGGCAGTCAGAGCTAAATAAAACCTTATGTTGAGCCAGGGTGGGCCCAGCCAAAGACGAGCATCAGGCATCATCCCACAGATGACAGTTTTAGGCCAGGCTGTCACGAGGGGGCTTTACATTGGTTGTATTAGAATTTACGCACATGGTCGTCACATGCGTTGATTGTTATGTCAAAATGACGCCATCTTGTCATGTTGCATCTCAGCGTATTCAGGGACTTCTGGAAGCTTATATTTTAGAATAAAAAGTTAATGGTCAGCAAGAAAAAGAATCCATTATTCATGTGAGGGTTGGACAGAACAATCCGTCCCTCGGAATCACTGTTTGTCATCACTCGGCAGCGCCATCCGTCCCAGGGAATCACTGTCATCACTTGGCAGCGCATGTGCCAAGTGATGACAAACAGTGATTCGAGGGACGAATTTGTTTATCCCACCCTCATACTCATTATGGATTCTCAGGACTTTAGTTAAGGGTGTGTAACGAAAATTTAATTTTCTGATTTCTCAACCAAAACATATGTTGTGGGTACTCAAAAGAACAGTCTCAATGAGACGGCTCTTTTGAGCACCCAAAATATATGCTAAAACTGATGGGTAAGGATATATTTACAATTTTACGCTAAATATTTTGTTTATCTAAACCTGTGGCTTATAATCTATTTTAGAGAAGGACGCTATGGCCCTGGGTACATCAAGTGCTGGAGGTGGTGTTGCTGGTGGTGCAGGTGGTACTGGAGGTATGGCAATGGGTGGTGGCAGTGGTGGCAGTGGCGGGTGTCATCCACCAATGTGTTTAAGTGGAGGTGAAAGCATGGGTAAGTACACTTAAAGCTACATGGAGGTATGACAATGGGTGGTGGCAGTGGTGGGTGTCATCCACCTATGTGTTTGAATGGAGGTGAAAGCATGGGTATGTACACTTATAGCTACATGGAGGTATGACAATGGGCAGTGGCAGTGGCAGCAGTGGGGGTGTCATCCACCAATGTGTTTAAGTGGAGGTGAAAGCATGGGTAAGTACACTTATAGCTACATGGAGGTATGACAATGGGTGGTGGCAGTGGTGGGTGTCATCCACCAATGTTTTTAAGTGGAGGTGAAAGCATGGATATGTACACTTATACATACATGGAGGTATGACAATGGGCGGTGGCAGTGGCAGCAGTGGGGGTGTCATCCACCTATGTGTTTGAGTGGAGGTGAAAGCATGGGTATGTACACTTATAGCTACATGGAGGTATGACAATGGGCGGTGGCAGTGGCAGCAGTGGGGGTGTCATCCACCAATGTGTTTAAGTGAGGGTGAAAGCATGGGTATGAACACTTAAAGCTACATGGAGGTATGACAATGGGCAGTGGCAGTGGCAGCAGTGGGGGTGTCATCCACCAATGTGTTTAAGTGGAGGTGAAAGCATGGGTATGTTCACTTATAGCTACATGGCGGTATGACCATGGGTGGTGGCAGTGGTGGGTGTCATCCACCAATGTGTTTGAGTGGAGGTGAAAGCATGGGTATGTACACTTATACATACATGGAGGTATGACAATGGGCGGTGGCAGTGGCAGCAGTGGGGGTGTCATCCACCTATGTGTTTGAGTGGAGGTGAAAGCATGGGTATGTACACTTATAGCTACATGGAGGTATGACAATGGGCGGTGGCAGTGGCAGCAGTGGGGGTGTCATCCACCAATGTGTTTAAATGGAGGTGAAAGCATGGGTATGTACACTTAAAGCTACTTGCATGGGTATGTACACTTATAGCTACATGGAGGTATGACAACGGGCGGTGGCAGTGGCAGCAGTGGGGGTGTCATCCACCAATGTGTTTAAGTGGAGGTGAAAGCTTGGGTATGTACACTTATAGCTACATGGAGGTATGACAATGGGCGGTGGCAGTGGCAGCAGTGGGGGTGTCATCCACCAATGTGTTTAAGTGGAGGTGAAAGCATGGGTAAGTACACTTATAGCTACATGGAGGTATGACAACGGGCGGTGGCAGTGGCAGCAGTGGGGGTGTCATCCACCAATGTGTTTAAGTGGAGGTGAAAGCTTGGGTATGTACACTTATAGCTACATGGAGGTATGACAACGGGCGGTGGCAGTGGCAGCAGTGGGGGTGTCATCCACCTATGTGTTTAAGTGAGGGTGAAAGCATGGGTATGTACACTTATAGCTACATGGAGGTATGACAATGGGCGGTGGCAGTGGCAGCAGTGGGGGTGTCATCCACCAATGTGTTTAAGTGAGGGTGAAAGCATGGGTATGTACACTTATAGCTACATGGAGGTATGACAATGGGCGGTGGCAGTGGCAGAAGTGGGGGTGTCATCCACCAATGTGTTTAAGTGAGGGTGAAAGCATGGGTAAGTACACTTAAATCTACTTGCATGGGTAGGTACACTTATAGCTACACTGACCCAAAATGAAAACTTTACACTTTATTTATTTGAATAACTGTTTTGTTAGTATACATGTCGTTGTAAGATTTACGCATGCTTATCGAGACTTCGTCGCAGATAATGATTATGCAATTTTTATTCAAATCCCAGGTCTATTCAAGCGTCAACGCCTGAAAAACGTGTTCCATACCTTGCACGTGCTGAGGAACAGGCAGTCCATTAACAGCTTTAAAACCGACAAGAAACCATCTGCAGCTGAGTACTGGTAATAAAAAACAGTTTATTGTTACAAAACGCTTCCATTTAGTGATGGTACGTCTTTCAAAAGATCAAAGAAACCAAGTTTTTGACGTGCTCAAGGCGGGGTCTACGGTAGATGATATCGCACATCATTTTAGCTGCTCTAGACAGACTATTCAATATCTTATGAACCAGTACAACAGAACTGGGTATGCCAGAGTTCGTGCAAGACCTGGTCACGCACGTGTGACGACGCTACGTTCTTATCGCGTTAACACGATTACTCACCCACGTAATCGTTTTAAACGGCAACAAGTTTTGCTGGTCTTTACGGGGTTCATGCACACAAGATAATTAGTCATTTCGTGCAAAAGAACGGACCTGGAATTTTCCAGCATGACTATACAAGGCCTCACACAGCACATAAATAATCACACAATTCCATGCTAAAATAACGTCAACCTTTGCCTTGGCCTGCTTCATCCACTGTCATGGACCCCATAGAACACGTATAGGATGAATTGGGTCCGATGGTCAGGTCCAATCATCAAATTGATGCGCTAAATGACTTAAATATGCACCTCTGTTAGCATTACATACGTATCCCTAACGTGCTCATACAGCGTTACGTTAATTCAATAAGGTGACGTATTCTGCTAAGCATTCGTTAAAATGTAGGTCATACTGGTTACTGATGATCTTTTTAACATCTCTTAAAGCACGCAGTCAGTAATTTCTTGTTTCCAAAATCTGTGTGACTGGAATAAGTGTTTTTAGAAATTTTCATTTTGACCCTTCTGAACTGAATTATTCATAAAAATTATGCAAATTTTGATTTTCATCCAATAATTTTTTCAGAGACATCGATAAGACATTGAAAAGTCGATGACCAAAAAAATGAATCCAAAAACTTAATTTATCATCAATATATATATTTTTGAGTACTATGTGAAGTTTTCATTTTGGGTCAGTGTACATGGAGGTATAACAATGAGCGGTGGCAGTGGCAGCAGTGGGGGTGTCATCCACCTATGTGTTTAAGTGGAGGTGAAAGCATGGGTAAGTACACTTATAGCTACATGGAGGTATGACAATGGGCGGTGGCAGTGGCAGCAGTGGGGGTGTCATCCACCTATGTGTTTGAGTGGAGGTGAAAGCATGGGTATGTACACTTAAAGCTACTTGCATGGGTATGTACACTTATAGCTACATGGAGGTATGACAATGGGCAGTGGCAGTGGCAGCAGTGGGGGTGTCATCCACCAATGTGTTTAAGTGGAGGTGAAAGCTTGGATATGTACACTTATACATACATGGAGGTATGACAATGGGCGGTGGCAGTGGCAGCAGTGGGGGTGTCATCCACCAATGTGTTTGAGTGGAGGTGAAAGCATGGGTATGTACACTTATAGCTACATGGAGGTATGACCATGGGTGATGGCGGTGGCGGGTGTCATCCACCAATGTGTTTAAGTGGAGGTGATAGCATAGGGAGGTACCTCTAATTAATAGTTATTCTATGGTTTCTCCGCCTGTACGTGGAGATAATCAATTGATGTCAATTGATGTAACGGTTTTTACAGTCCAAAATCCTCTACCAGGTATCAGTGCAAACGTATGTGTTATGTTGTTATTAATCACTTCAATCTGCGTTTGTGAGATTTTTTCTTCTTAGAAATATATATATTTGTGTGTTATCATTTTCCCATATTTTTATTTCATAGGTGTTCTTGTGTTTTTCTTTAACTTTACTTTTTCCATCTATATTTGTCTTTTCTATTGTAATTACTGCACATGTGTATTATGCTCCAGCTAGTAAACACTAATAGTGGGTGGTTATCTTTGTGAAAGACTTGGCTAAATACAATTTCTTCCATTTATCTCTGACTCAAGCACTGGATATGTATCGGTTAGCCACCCTTACAGCAAACTACTATACTGAGGGACTTTAAAAACGCACCATTTTACATTTTCGGTTTCTTCCACATGATTAATTTGATGATGTTTTCTTTATCATTTTTCATCCTCTTGCAAAATGGACCATGATTTGCCATTATCTCGATTTGCTCGTGATGTTCATTCTGACGTAATATCGACGTAAATGTTTTTCAACAATTGTCGTCTGACAAATGTGAATTTGATTCAATTTGAAAACAAACACTTTTAGGTAGTAGCAAATGGAAAAACACAAACGTTTTCAGAAATAACCGTTTTATTACACTCCCATTCGCAGCGTTTCTTTGCTAACGTCAGTCTTAAATTTTCAAACATCAATAACAGACGGGTGACGTCTGCGCATGTCGCGATACTTTTATCTTTTATGCAACTGATTGAGGAGTATCTGTTGGCAACAGAATTATTTTGATTTTTCGTGATCCTTAGGATATAAACGGCCAATAACGTCAAAAATCAATGACGTCATGTAGACATAATGAACGTTGCCAGATGCCTAAAACTTCATGATTTGATTTTGTCTTTCCCTTTGCTTTCAAGAACAAACATCGGGTTGAAAACTTTTTTTCGTTCATAATGGAAGGTATGGGGACTCTGTGCTTTTTGAATTCCGGTTGTCTCAGAATTATAGCGACGTCACGGCAATCACAAGCCACAGCGTTTCGATTTTCTTATTGAATGCAAGCTAAATGACGGATCTTGTCAATTTTATTATTCACATAATGAAAATATCAAATTTTCGAAATAAATTAGCATTTAAGCAGGTGGTGCGTTTTTAAAGTCCTTCAGTATATTTATGTTTGTTAGCGTTGCAATTGGAACCATATCATGATTCTTTATATCTTCTGCCTATTGTTAGAAATTGTTATACGAAGAAGAAGAACTGTATAAGCTATATGCTTCTGTTCCGCTCCTTATCCTGTTTCCTATTTACTGTATAATATGAGCTGTGGCATGTGATTTTCAACAATGTGGCATTTTGACAAGTGTAGACTCATACGAGCCTGTGCAACCTCCTTTTAAGCTTAGAAACTCCAAATTGTGTTCAGTCAGTAGCTTAACAATCATAGAATACTCAAGCGACCAGCAAAGGCTCTGATCAGACTGTGCGTATGCACAGGCTGATTTGAGGCTTTGCTGGTCGCATATACCACATTGTTAGAAATCTCATGCACTGGCTCAATTTTATTGTTCAGTATTTCTTGAATAAGTATGTTAAAATCAACACAACTTACTCTGATTTCCAAGAATTGTTGTTGTTCCTTGGGTAACCAAAACGTAAGTGAGTATGACCAGGAAGTGTCACAATCACAGACTGTAGACCAACCCATGGCATCTTGAGGAAGAGCTTAGGACCCAACATTCCAAAATAACTCAATACAATATGGTAAAGTTGGGTAAATTCGGACGGTCGGCTAAATTCGGACAGCGACTTAGTTTGTTTCATATTTTTGATTATTGGAATAAAAAATAAATTAACTAAGCAAACAGAGAAATCCTGGTAAGGAGCCGTCTCATCTGGATTTCCACTGTTTGAAAATGTATGTCCGAATTTACCTGATGTCCGAAGTTACCCAACTTTACCCTATCTTGAAATTACAGGAGCCTTATCGGGACATTATGGTGGAGGATCAGGTTCTAGTTCATCTGGAAGTTCAAGCAGCTGCTCAGGACCTTACTGTATATCAGGAGGCGGTGGAATGGGTGGTGGGATGGGAGGTGGAATGACCTCTGGATCCGGAAACGGAATGCGTAAGTTAATATCATAGGCACAGTCAAGGCTATTTCCAGTTCAGTCAAGTAATAATACGGTTTCACATAGGCCCAGTGAAGCAAATTTTATTAGCATACAATTGCGATTATATTCTTATCCATCAGTTTAAACTTATGTCTTGGTAGCTCAAAAGAATCGTCTCATCGAGACGGTTCCTTTGAGTCCCCACACCATATGTTTTGAATGAGAAATAAAGAAAATAGTTTTCCAATACGGACTGCTATCTAGAGACCTGAGTTATACAGAGAATACTACCCAGCCAACATAGTTATATCGGGCCGCTGGCGGCATTTTGACGGCATATTGGCAATGGGTCCCGCTAGTTGCCAGCCATCCGGCCGCTGCCAATTGAATTTTGAAAACAAAACGCCATTTAAAGTATCATTTTCTTTCTGTTACATTTTCCTATAAATTAAGTTTGTTGATATTTAGCTACAATCACTTGTTTTTTTGATAAAACTGATATTATTCCGCATGTTTTTGCGTGTTATCTCTTTTCCCGAACACGTTTAATGAATTCAATAAAACATGAGCACGCATGTAAGGTCCTCAGTATAATTTTTGCTTTTTCAGCTAGTCCATTCACTGCTGCGTTATCTGGATCTGGGATGGCTGGAGGAATGGGTGGAATGGGCTCAGGTGTGTTTCAGCATGTTAATTTCATTAATATGGGCCGCGACGTGACAAAACCTGTCTTCGGGGTTTCCGACAAAGCGAGACGCAAACCTGTCTCCTCAGCTACAGAGACTAGCTAGAAAACTGAAATTTCGCTTGTAGCAAGTTTAGATATTGTACTTTCCAAAAGATAATAACAAAGGCGCTGATCAGACTGCGCGGATGCACAGGCTGGTCTGCGCCTTTGTTGTTCGCAGAGCACCCAAAACAGGTTTTCTCGTGTCGAGGCCCATTTAATTTAATCAACTGACTGTAATTTTCACGACCCAAGGTAAAGTACATGTAGATCAATCAGTATGTGGTGCCAGAAGGAATGTGTAGAAAGAAAATAGCATTTTTTCTGAAAAACGATGCATATCGTTGGTCCGGGGTCAAAAACTTCAGAGTTATCTGGATCTGGAATGACTGGAGGAATATGTGGAATTGCCTCAGGTGAATTTCAACATGTTAATTTCATTTAATTAAATCAACTGACCGTAATTTACACGACCCAAGGCAATGGCGTAGTCAGAATGCTGAAAAGGTCATGCACATCAAAGGGGCGGGGCTACTGGATCAAGCAATGATTCTCTTCAATTGCGTCCCTTTTTAAAATGGGAACTTCTCCTAAAGGAAAGAATTTGCTCCCAGAGGGAGCGAATTCTTTCCTTTCTGGGCAGTTCCTTATAGTATTGAAAAATCACTTTTATCACATTAAGTGAACTCCCTTGAATGTTACTATTTTATTACGCACGTGCGTAACCTGAGTAATGGGTGCTACGCCAATGCAAGGTGAAAGAACATGTAGATTATTCAGTATGTGATGCCAGAAGGAATGCGTAGAAAGAAAATTGCCATTTTCCTGAAATACGATGCATATATATAGGGTAAAGTCGGGTAACTTCGGACATCAGGTAAATTCGAACAACGACCTTGTCTGTTTCATTTTTTTAAATTTTTTAAATAAAAAAAATAAAGTAACTAAGCAAACAGTGAAAATCCTGATGAGACGGCTCATAAGGAGCCGTCTCATCTGGATTTTCACTGCCAATGTTTGTCGGAATTTACCTGATGTCCGAAGTTACCAGACTTTACCCTAATGCCGTTCAAGAGTAGTTTACTTAGTGACCATGGATGGACGGAGTGACCGACAGGCTCACAAGTCATTATAGTGCACACCTGTGGTCGTGCAGTACTTTAAGACTTTAAAAACATGCAATACAGGCATGGTTGAGAGGTATACAGGCAGCTTTGGCTGTTGTCAGGCCCACCGGGCTTACCTGTTGGATTTCGTTTGCTCCTGTATTCAGTTTTATGTACTTTTGAGTCCTTATCTTTGCTTTATCTGATTTTTATATCTTGATTTATATGTTTTTGGAGATGATGCATTGATAAGATAAGGGTCTTTCATGCTAACCAAACATCTATGTGTCTTGATCCACATCTGAACTTTAGCGTCTGTTCATTGCTGCCTTGTGGTCACCTGTTGGGAAAGGGCTGACCTCTTGGCTCTTGTTGGTGATGTTTATTGTATTTTTGTTACTTTTAAATGTGGTATCCTGGGTCAAATGTGGTACTTGATTGTATCGTTTCCTGACCTTTGCTGTCTTTTAGCTTACTTTGAAAAATATCAAAATTTATCAGTCACCCATAATATTAACTGAATTGTTTCAACATGACCTAATAAACGTTTCTTGTCTCACGGCATGTTACCTTTATCAGATCATGATGACATTGCACTTTTTGAATGACGTCGCTAATGACGCTGAATCAATACAAAAATCAAAAATTACGTCATAATCGCTAGTTTGAAGAATGTTCAACAATGGGTAAACTGATAAATAGAATACTAGGTTCGCGACTTTTGATATCAAGTTTACCAGGCTTGGCTTTGAGAACGCTTGTTGAATCGCTCGGCAAGCCTCGCGATGTCAACAAGCGTTCTCAAAGCCTTCCCCGGTAAACTTGATATCAAAAGACACTCACCTAGTATTCTCTTTATACCATGCAGCCCAATAGTTATGAGGATTCTCACTGAAAGAGTTGGACGGAATAGTGCTCGGCAAATCCTCATCACCGTTTTGCATAGCAATGGCTGAACAATGTTAAAATAAAATAAAAAGTATGTAAAGTGTATGCCCAAACTGTATTTTTAAGTCTGGAAGACTTTCGTTACGGTATTTTGAATATGTATACACACTATTCGGGAGTCGTTCAAGTCAGAACATCGAAATCAACAAATAATATCCGCGAAGTATACTGTAATAATGCTATGTGTACGTCAAAATTGGCGCAAGGAGGCTTTTGGCAGGTCGCCGTCGTACCAAGAGTAAAACGTGCGGCAAAGATGTTTGGTTGTTCTGGCGTTATTGCTCATAGCCTCGTGAGACAGGATAGCTATCGATTGTACATGATCGACGCGACGTAAGATAAGGCCGTTACTACCATCACGCATTGACGTAAGCGGTTCTAGAGGATAAAAACAGGAATCTGAACAAATGATTTCTGATGTGTGATTTTTTTATTTTGACCCCTTACTCATTTCAAACGCTACCAGTCAAACACATGATGTTGCAGCTGTGTTTCAATTACACAGATCTACTGAGAATTACACACTCATTTAATTTGATATGATTTTTGTAAGCATAGGATAGGTATAAGCGGATATATTACTGTTTAATTTAGTGTAAAGTTTCTATTTTTGCTCAGTATATTAACAAGACAGTTGGCGTTTTTGACTTTATGTTCACATTCTGAGGCTGTCGAAAAATAGTGTGTCATGAACAGTAACGTGCATAGAAGTAAGCATAAGTTAGTGACGTAAGCGGCTTTTGAGGGCCACTACTATAGGCTTACTGCACAAATTCAACTACATGTATAAAAGTTTTCAAGCAACTCATTGACTTCACCATGTGGTGTCCTGGGTCAGGTGTGTTGCTTGATTATATCGATTCCTGATCTTTGCCTTCCTTCTTTCTTACTTTTATGCAAATCATCGATCAAACACGTTTTTTTCTGACACAAAGGCATCTGCACAGCTACTCGGGACTGTTAAACTCGTAGCCTTTTAGGCCCAGGTTATGGCACCACCTTGGGGACCAAGTAGATGACATGTACAAAATCATGTTTGTTCCCTAAAATAATTACAATATATACACTCAGTGACCATAATTGAGTTCCCAAATTAGCTTACAAGAAATTGATAAAAAATATAGTCGGAAACAATGGTCTTTTCTAGCCAATTAAGACAATTTCCCCAAATGATAATTGCCCTGGATAAATATACAGGGTATATGTTTACGTCATCGCCAAATTGTATGACGTCATCATCTGTTGCCATGGAGATATTGTGTATCACAAACATTGGCTCCATTTCTTCAAAAAAGATAGCAGGTGTTGAAAAATTGCTGTAAAAATGTCAGATTGCAATATTTTTTATTGAAAATTTGCAGAAATATTTGAAATGTACTGGAAAACATTCTGTTAAAGTTCAAATTAGTATAGACACTGTAAATAGTAAAATCCAGAGCAGAGAACTGGACGAAAAATAATACCATGAAAATGATCCGACTGCAGTATACTTTGGCTGTAAAAACAAACTAAATAAACAAATGCAGGAATATGGGGTATGTATGTTTTGTGAGGTATCATAACACTGTTCTATTTGAAAATAATATTTTTTAAATAAATGTTGATGGATATAAGCTATGGTTGGATCCTAAGAAAATCTGCTAATTTTCACCGTCAGTCCTGATATTGGTGCCACAAGCAGCATAACCAGTGGTATAATATCTGTGTAATAATTATTTTCAGTTGAAAGTACCATTCGGGGTTACATTTTTACAGATCATTTATTTTTTTAAGAAAAACTATTCAATGAGTTCGTATAAAACTTTGGGTACCCCCTCATAAAGCAAAATTTGGCCAAGGGGTTAGGTATCCCTGGATGCTGTCTTTTCGATTTGAACGAATGAAACATTTAAGGACTAATTGCTTCAAACACTCGTATATAGACCCTAGAAAGACTGATACTTATTGCTAAGTTCCCATGTGGATTCATTCAATCATTTAGATTTTTGGGTCAGGGGTGCAAATACCCCACCCATCCCTAATATGACGGTGAATTAATTAGGAAGATGTGAGCGCATTTTGTTCACAGCTCGTGAGTATAACATATTAGCACAATTATCACCAAAAATATATAGAAAATAAGCAATATCTATAGTCATGTACAAACGGAAGAAGTTTAGAACACACATGAAATTTTCAAAATGTTTCAGAAATCAGGGGTGTTCGAAATGAATACCACCCACAAACTCTAAATGATATTATTTCTATATTAATTTAGCATTCTTAAGTTGAAAAATAGCAAATAGTGATATGTTCAAAATTTCAGCTAATTTGCATTCCTCGTTTTCAAATTATACAAATTTTAAATGTACTTATTTTTTTGCAACTGAAACAACGTTTGCCATTTTGGGAACTCAATTATGGCCACTGAGTGTATATGCGTCATAGAGCACTTGGGGGACCAGGAAAACCATCCTTTCCTATCCTACAAATATTAGTTTAGTTGTCAATGTTCGGTATTAGTTAAGATGACTGTAACCTACAAATATCGGCAATCCTTCCCTACGGAAGAGGTATCGTGCCATACATTATTTTTTAAACCATCGACGTAGATATTTCTCGCGTTTTAACTCACTCTTTCAGCGTCTACGTGAAAATCACATTTTAAACTAATGAAAAATTGCAACAAAAAATACTACAAAATCTCTGCGATAGATGAATAACCATTTCATGGCATGTACTTTCTTCTATACAGAGATCAAATCAGATTTTCAAAAACAATGAAATTAAGACTTCGTCTAAAAAATGGACACAATAATTAGGGGATAACTGTATTCAAATTTTTCATCAGGATATATACGGTTTTACGGCGGGCGTTTTTAGTAAGGCATATGGTCTAGATATTGGCTGCACAACTTTTTCAGCGCAGTTTATTAAAATAATTTCTCATTATACAGAAAAGGATTGGCTATATCATTAATGTATTGCACACAAGTGCATGCTTCGTTGTCAACCCAATCACGGTTGGCAACTTTGCTTTCCTCTTTTAATTGCACGCCGGTGGGTCGGACTTCATACTCTATGACGGTTCTGACTTAAAGACTGTCAATACATGTTGACAGCGGAGACTCTAATTTGACCGAGTTGATGCCCGTTTCTGATCTGAATACTCCCGTTACGCACAGTCTCATTGTTGGATTTCTCATGTCGGGGCTCATAAATTAAGAGTGCGTAACAGAAAAATATTTTTCTTATTTCTGAACCAAAACATATATTCTGGGTACTCAAAAGAACCGTCTCATTAGAACCGTCTCAATGAGACGGTTCTTCTGAGCACCCAAAACGTATGTTAGAATTGGTGAGTAAGAAAATAATTACAAGTTTACGCTGAAAATTTTGCTTAACCAGACCCATGGCCGCTCATAATAATTGAGGATCGACGCAACAACACCTGCCTTTAGTCTTTACTACAAAGTGAGATTCAAACCAGCCTGTTCAGCTATAAAGACTAGCTAGAAAATTGAAATTTCTCTCGTAGCAAGTCTAGATATGATACTTTGCAATCATGAAGCGAACATCAAAAGCGCTGTTCAGATCGCGCGGATGCCCAGGCTGATTTGCGCTTTTGTTGTTCGCAAACCCCCGAAGACAGGTTTTCTCGCGTCGAGGCCCAATATCCATGCTAATGAGATTTTGAATAAGGTAAATGCTAATCTTTGCTTTTTCACTTTTTGAAAAGGAGGACTCAGACTGAAAATTACTTTTAACAAACCACTGAGCCGAACCGTGAAGGTCAAATTTTATATGCCACCACATATCTGAGGCGACGCTGGCGGGCGCTCGTTGTTCTGGTACACATGTACCTAGCTTTATTCGAAATGGGTAAAGCCTGACAGCGCAACGAGCCCCCGCATCTGAGGCGACGCTGGCGGGCGCTCGTTGTTCTGGTACACATGTACCTAGCTTTATTCGAAATGGGTAAAGCCTGACATCAGCGCAACGAGCCCCTGCATCTGAGGCGACGCTGGCGGGCGCTCGTTGTTCTGGTACACATGTACCTAGCTTTATTCCAAATGGGTAGAGCCTGACATCAGCGCAACGAGCCCCTGCATCTGAGGCGACGCTGGCGGGCGCTCGTTGTTCTGGTACACATGTACCTAGCTTTATTCGAAATGGGTAATACCTGACATCAGCGCAACGAGCCCCCGCGAGAACTCGCCTAAGATTACATGCGCGGGGGTCCAACTCTGACAAAGAGTTTTAGCTGATGAGGGAGGAGAGGATCTAAATACCACTATAGGCAGACCATCATCGACCCGCCAGTGAAACGCCATTTAACCAGTGAAACGTTTCGCTGGCGGGCCAATGATGGTACGACATCGAATGATAGATTGGGAGCTTTGTAATTGTTTTTTTTTTTTTTTTTTTTTTTGCTTATCGCGCTATATTTCTGAATAAACTTGTAAAACTTGATTTTTCAGGGATCCCGACCAGTATTGCTAAGGAATCCTATAGTTTTGTGATTTTTCAGGATGATGGGGGTCCAGACCCCCTAACCCTCCCCTCTGGATCCGCGCATGCAGATTTTCAGTGTCAGGTCACATGAGTCAGAGCTTCAGTTTAGTCCTTAGCTTGCCTTTTCAACTGAATTTGTAGTCACTCAAATAAGATGCTTTCAAAGATTTGTGCATCGATGCGAGTAGACCTAGCCTAGTTGTATGCGAACAACAAAGGCGCAGATCAGCCTGCGCAACCGCGCAGTCTGATCAGCGCCTTTGCTATTCGTTTTCTAAAAAGTATAAAAACTTCACTTGCAAATTGTACAGGAAAAATTTAAAGATCCTAGCTTTCTTTGTAGCTCAGCTGAGTGATTTAAACCTTACTTCGTTGCAAACCTCAAAGAAATATTTTATTTTCGCATTATTACCTTTACCTGAACCACACTTCTAGCGCAAAATCAAACATAAACTTTAATATTACATTTATTGTTTCATTCATTGTAACGCAATTTTATCAAAACATAAAACACTTATTTATGAAAATGAAAGCTGAACTTCAATTATTCCCTTTTAATCATAACCTGATTGGGTGAATGTCTGCCATAACCCCTGGCCAGTACAATGATTTCGGCAAGACCTCGTATATTTATTAAAGTTACATTCCTGAAACCTTTTGCGTTGGAAGTGTGGGTCAGTATTATATTTTAACCCATATAAGCCGAGTGTCCTTTTTGTTTTTGTTTGTTTTGTTTGATTTGATTTTTTTAACGTCCCAGTCAACAATTATCCAGTTATTCCTAGGTTGAACCTGTACTAAGCAAGGATAAATGTGTCTTGCTCAAGGACACAATGCAGGGACGCCGGTGAGGCTCGAACCCGCGGTCCCTCAGTCTCGAGTCATGCACTCTACACTCCCTTTGTTTGTCTTTTTTATGGAAAATAGGCAAACAATGCAGACCCAGACCAGACGCCACAGATTCTGATCAGTGTCTCCACGTCTCCACTGTTTGCATACAGAATGATCGATTGAAATCTGGATAAAAATGAAAAATACCATTCAACACCCCTAAAATTGAAAATTGGCTCTTCCAATCGATAAAAGTGGGGTATTCCATTAGACATAAATGTGTAAAATAGGCAAACAGTGCAGACCCAGATCAGACGCCACAATCCGTGGCGTCTGATCAGGGTCTTTACTGTTTGTATACAGAATGCCCAATTTTAATCTGGAAAAATTGAAAAATACCACCCAACACCCCTAAAATTGAAGATCAACTCTTCTAATTAATAAAAGTGGGGTATTCCATTAGACATAAATGTGTAAAATAGGCAAACAGTGCAGACCAAGACCAGACGCCACAGATTGTTGCGTCTGATCAGGGTCTCCACTGTTTGCATACAGATTGCTCTATTTTAATCTGGAAAAAAAAATAAGAAAAATACCACCCAACACCCCTAAAATTGAAGATTGGCTCTTCCAATTAATAAAAGTGGGGTATTCCATTATACATAAATGTGTAAAATAGGCAAACAGTGCAGACCAAGATCAGACGCCACAATCTGTGGCGTCTGATCAGGGTCTCCACTGTTTACATACAGAATGCTCTATTGAAATCCGGAAAAAATGAAAAATACCACCCAACATCCCTAAAATTGAAGATTGGCTCTTCCAATTAATAAAAGTGGGGTATCCCATTAGACATTTATGTGAAAAATATGCAAACAGTGAAGACCCAGACCAGACGCCACAATCCGTGGCGTCTGATCAGGGTCTCCAATGTTTGCACACATAATGCTCTTCTCTAAATCCGGAAAAAATGAAAAATACCACTCAATACCCCTAAAATTGAAAATGGGCTCTTTCAATTGATAAAAGTGGGGTATTCCATTATACATAAATGTGTAAAATAGGCAAACAGTGCAGACCCAAATCAGACGCCACAGATCAGGGTTTCCACTGTTTGCATACAGAATGCTCTATTTTAATCTGGAAAAATTGAAAAATACCACCCAACGCCACTAAAATTGAAAATTTCTCTTCCAATTGAGCCAGTGCATGAGATTTCCAACAATGTGGTAGGTGCGACCAGCAATGCCTCAGATCAGCCTGCGCATACGCGCAGTCTGATCAGAGCCTTTGCTAGTCGCTTGAGTAGTCTATAATTGTTAAGTTACTGACTGAACATCATTTCAGGTTTATAAGCTTAAAATGAGGCTGCAGAGGCTCGTCCGAGTCTACACATGTCAAAATGCCGCATTGTTGGAAATATCATGCACTGGCTCAATTGATAAAAGTGGGGTATCCCATTAGACATAAATTGGTTAAAATCTCATTCCATTTACAGGTGGCAGACTTCCAGGATCTTTAGGGACACCATCATCAAGTAAGTGTTCCTCTTACCGTTCAAGTGTACTGATGGGCTGAGTGCATTAGATTTAGGGGATAACTGTATTCAAAATTTTCATTTAGGGAGGTATATCGTCGGATATACGGTCGGAAATTTAGTTTTACGGCGACGCGCGAGCGGAGCCGTAAAACTTGATTTCCGAACGTATATCCGACGATATACCTCCCATATACGGTCGGAAATTTAGTTTTACGGCGACGCGCGAGCGGAGCCGTAAAACTTGATTTCCGAACGTATATCCGACGATATACCTCCCAAAATTAAAATTTTGAATATGGTTATCCCCATTCTAATGCACTTCTGCAGTTTCGTATCAAAATGGAGCGTTGCAAGCCGCATAAAGCCGCACGTCATCCAACGAAATGTGACATAATTAATGACGTCAAACTATTTCCGACAGTATATCGCAAATTTTTGACGTTATCCAATCAAACGTCGCGTTACAAAAGCAAGTGCATTAGAATGTTATTTTATCCCCATCCCCATCACCCCCAAGGGACGGGGAGTACTCTCATTTTTTCTTCATACGTAGGCTCGTGGCCAGCATCTACCGGTCACGCAAAAAAAATATCAGGAATTTCAAGCACCCCAAAAATATTTGAAATTTTAGCAACCCAAAAGAATATCCCCCATTCTTGACATTGACCTTAAGAAAAGACCCTAAAATGCATACAAATGACCCCTAAATATAGTCCAATTTTGTGATGACCCTAAAAAATCTCCACAAAATCTTCATAGCCCCAAAATATTCATTTTTCTGAAAACCCCAAATAATATCTAAATTCAAAATTTTGAACCCCCCAAAAATGACCCGAGCCTACGTGTGTATGAAAATATCTGAGTAAAACCTGGGATCCCCCATCCTGGAATGTACCCGTCCCCGAAAACCCCAAAATTTAAAGCTGAATTTCATCAATGCCGACTGATTAGTTAGTTAGAACAAATTCCCAAGGATAAAAGCGATGCATTTATTTTAGTTTTATGGTATTAAAGAGCTAAGTTCATTAGAGGTCTTTTTTATCACTTACCCCGCTCCCCCAACCCATACCCACCCCTTGCCCGTAACTTAAATTTACATTCCACAAGTCTTAAACTGATTTTATAAGTGATCAAAAAAGTAAAGTGCGACTATTCGTTTGAATTATAAATATATGCCGCAACATGAGATTTCCAACGAAGTGATATGCGCGACAAGCAAAAGCTCAGACCAGCCTGCGCATACGCGCAGACTGATCAAAGCCTTTGTTAGTCGCTTGAATATTCTATGAGTGTCAAGCTACTGACAGAACATCATTCGGAGTTTCTAAGCTTAAAATGAGGCTACACAGGCTCGCACGAGTCTACACTTGTCAAAATGCCACATTGCTAGAAATCACATGTCGTGGCTCAAATAATTTTGCAGTTTAAATTATGGGTTTTACTCTTGGGCCTTCCTTCTATGGCTTCAGTTTGCATGAGCGGACGAACTGATAGGGGGAAGGGGCAGGAGTAGGAGCCCCATTGGATAATTACAAGTGTCAATAGGTTTCCTTTGAAAAAATCTAGAAAGGACTCCCATCGGGGCCATTTGCTTCTCGAAGGAGGTCTGCTTGTTTTGTTTGATTTGATTTTCTACGTCCCATCAACAATCTTTCAGTTAAACAGGGACGGATCTTCCTGGGTTGAACCAGTACTAAGCTAGGATAAATGTGTCTTGCTCAAGGACCACAACGCTGTGACGCCGGTAAGGCTCGAACCCGCGGCCTCTCGATCTCGAGTCAAGCACTCTACCACTGAGCCACTGCGCTCCCTATGAAGGAGGTCTGTATGGCCCTCTGTGAAATACCTGTATGACTAAAGAAGGACCCTAAACTTTAATTTATTTATAATTTATTTACTTTTTCATGCTATAAGCATTCATTTTTTCACTCCATTCGATGAAATTAATATCATATTCATGCCAAAATTTTGAATATCCTCTATATTCAACCACGTCTTTGAGATGTAAAACTTTTGTTAGCTCCCATTATGAAGTTACGCCATGTGCGTAATAAAAATTATACACTTTCAAAGGCATCGGCTATTGTGAAAACAGCGTTTACGATAACATAGAGACTGTTCAAAAAGGAAAGAATTTGCTCCCAGAGTGAGTAAACTCTTATCTTCAAGAGAAGTCACCATTTTGTAAAGGAACGCAATTGACGAGAATCACTGCTGGTTTAAGTAGTCTCCCTTTGATGTGCGTAATTATTTACGCATTCTGGCAAAGCACTTGGAGGAAAATATAATTACAAGTTCATGTTATATCATTTCAGCTCACACCTTGGATTGCTTTGGTCCTGAATGTTCAGCCAAAGCCGGATTGGGTAAGTCACATCATAAGAACATTACATCATAGTCTCAGATTTTCACCTGGTCTGGTAAAATGTGAATGAGGCCTTTTAGAAACTAATCAAAATCATGTGAGCCTATGCGTGAAAACATACCGATAATGTAATTGTACCACTAAAGATAGAAATAGCTATTATTTTTTTTTGTGTATATGTACAATGTAACTGCTTTGAGAACCCACAAATGTTTTCTGTGAAAAGTAAACAAATTGTTTAAGACTGTTACTTTACCTACATCTGTTCTTTATTTATATTTTAGAGCACAATAATTGCCCTGAACCTTTACACTATATGGTGACATGTGATGGACAGATAGTACAATAATCGCCTTAGATATGTACACTATAGTGCGATATGTGATGGAACTATTCTTTATTTATATATTTTCCGAGCACAATACTTGCCCTATATGGTGACATATGATGGAGCTTTACTTTATTAATCTATTCTAGAGCACAGGTATTGCCCTTGACATTTCTACTGTAAGGTGACGTGTTATGGAGCTATGCTTCATTTATCTATTTTTAGAGCATAAGTGTTGCCCGGAACCTTCCCTCTGTATGATGACATGTGCTGGAGATATATTTCATTGATCAATTTAAGAGCATAAGGATTGCCCTGGTCCTTTAAAAATTGCACTCATGTGCGGATCCAGAGGGGGACAGGGTTCCGGACCCCCTGATAAAATCACAAAAATATAGGGTTCTTTTAGCAATACTTTTCCAGATTCCCGGAAAAATTACAAGGTTACCAAGTCAGCATTCAATGTTGGGCCAACATCGGCACGCCAGCGAAACGCCATTTAAATGGCGTTTTGCTGGTGGGTCGATGATGGCCCGCTTATAGTTGTATTTGGATCCTTCCTCCCCTCATCAACTAAAAAAAATGTTGTCAAAGTTGGACCCCCTTTCTGGATCCGCGCATGGCACTGGTCCTTAACACTATATAGATCTAATGAAGTGTGATAGACCCAATTTTTCCTCCTATATTTCAGAGCACAAGAATTGCCCTGGACTCTTCCACTGTATGGTGACGTGCGATGGTGGCTACATTTTGGGACAGTTAGACAGCTCTGGGTGTCAAACTTGCTCTTGTTCTTAATAAAATCGAAAATATCTGTGTTTCGGTAGAATTCTTTGTTTGTCTGCGAGGAAAGAGCCCCCTTTTGTTTCATCGTAGTATCTTAATTTAAACTATAACGTTTTACGGCAGAAATAAGATATCAAAGTAATATTAATGTCATATGATAAATATAATCTAACATTCGCGCTCCTGTATTATTGAATTTATGAAACCCGTTGCGAAAAAGATATAAAATGCTCAGCAAGCCTCGCATTTATCTCTTTTTCCCCAACTCGTTTAAAAATTCAATAAAACATGAGCACCAGTAACATATTTTACTGCCCGTTCCAAGGCGGTACTTCTGTTATGGATCATTTGTGTTATTTATGTCTTGTGTTTGTCATGCTTTCACGTCTGTTCATTGCTGCCTTGTGGTCACCTGAAGGCAAAAGGGCTGGCCTCTTGGCTCTTGTTTGGGATCTTTATTGTGATTTTATTACTTTCCCATTGGGTATCCTGGAACAGGTGTGGTACATGATTGTATCGATTCCTGATCCTTATTGCCTTTCTTACTTTAGTCTTTGACTCTTTGTGTGCAATTACAGTAAAACCTGTGTAAAACGGCCACTCAAAAATAGACAAAACAAAGATTTTTATGACAAATGGTAGCTTAATGAAGGTCAAAAACATTGCAGATTGCATTCTGCAACACTTTTGACCTGCACAAAGCGATAATTAGTCTTGAAAAAACAATTTTTGCTATTTTGAGAGTAACTGTTTTACACAGGTTTTACTGTACACTTGAGAATTGATTCAGTAGCTGTACCCTTCGACGACCCTGAAACTATTATATGCACCATACTCACACTGGTAAATGTATACGTCGATTTGGTGGTATTTACGTGTATTGCCGGTACTTCATAGACCGGAAGTGGTAGATATTGGTGTTAATACTGTATAGAAAAACATGCCATATGCCTAAAGGACTATAGAATTAGATCATCCTTAAGTATTCGACATGCACATTGTGATTTATGTAAGCATTTAGGAATAGATTCGAGTACCGATCAGCATGATCGGTACTCGAATCTATCATAAATCGCCATGCACATACTAAATAGTTAGAAATGATCTAATTCTATAGTCCTTTAGACATATGGCATGTTTTACTATATAGTATTAACACTAATATCTACCACTTCCGGTCTATGAAGTACCGGCAATACGCGTAAATACCACCAAATCGACGTATACATTTACCAGTGTGATACCTACACATACGGTAAGGGAGTTATGTTCGAAATTGGATATGCATACAGCTTCTGTCGCTGGGAGCTGTATGCGAGAGACAGGGTACGTATACAGTTTTGGCCTGAGCTGCATGTGTACTGAGTTGTATGTACATCTACAATAGATGCATTTTTTTGAAAGAAAAAGTTCATTTTGTGATAACTTTCATTAGCAAAAATGCATGTACATGGGTCTATATCAGGGAAATATGAAAAAAATCAGAGCTCGTGTAATACCCCTATTCCACACAGGCCCCGAATCCCACGAATTGACACGAATTGACAAATATTTGGATTCGTGGCTGAATCGTTCTCAGTTCGTGAAGATCTTAACTGATTCGCACAGTCGGTAGTGAGTTCTTGCAATTCGTAGGTCTATCAGGAATTCGGATCAAAAGTTTTGAACTGTTCAAAACTTTGGCCACGAATTCCCCGATTCGAAAAATCGTGCGTGAATCGTACCGAATTCCTACGGCATTCTTGGACATCGTAACTGAATCGCAATCGATTCGGAGGCGTTTTTTGGCATTCGTAGCTACTCTTAGCTCATACGTGGGGAATCAGGAGATTAAGCCAAGTAATAAAACCAAGGAAGAGATAGTAGAAGGATTTTGCCTGAGATTAATTACCCCGTCACACGCATGTGAGCAGTCCTAGAAGTTGAAACAGATTGGGCAGATCCAGGAGCACAATCAGGACCAGTCAGTAACTCCTGGCTGGTGATTTTGCCAATGGCAAACTACCATATTTTTCCAAGTCAAAGAGCCAGGGCAAGGGCCTCTCGACTTTAATGTAGTTGTTTTCTTTTAGCAATATAAGAAGCCGTTTTCAACACTCAAGTTGCAGGATCAATTCTACTGCTGCTGTACGAGGAACATTCATTTTTGGAACTGATGCCCCCCCCCCCCCCGAAGCATGTATGGGCCCTTTTTTATAACTATCATGAGAGAAAATCTCGCGAACCGTGGCGATTCGTCGCGAATTTATGATTCGTGCCCAATTCGTGCTGCATTCGGCATATTCTTAACCGATTCGTAATTGATTCCTGAACTTCGTGCAGCATGTTCTAATGTTATTTTGCTAATCGTACTGAATTCTTGCGCGATTCCAGCCGAATTGAGCCGATTCCCCCGAATATTCGTAACGACATCGCATATGAATCGGGACTGACTCGTAGAACATCACAATTGGAGAAAAAAAATAATGAAACCTCACGACCCCCCCCCCCCCCCCCCCCCGAATCAATAAAAAAAACAATTAGTGGCGATTCGTGCGATTCGTGGCCTGTGTGGAATAGGGGTATTACGTATAAAACCGACTGTGGAAGGACGGACGGACGAAACTGAATACAGTTATCATTGAAAACAAAAAAAAACTGCAAATATATAGGATACCAACCAATATGAAAATCTTCTGTAAATTCGGGCATTTTCGCGAGAATTTTATTTTCGCGAATAGCGGTAAAAGACATATTTGCCACGTTTTAAATTCGCCACTTGGACGCGATTGACGTAAATCAGAAACCGACAGAGCGATTCTATCATTTCGCGATTGTATTATTTTCGCGAAACTTCGCATCCCGAAAATAAACCCTTGCGAAAATTTCCGTATTTACAGTGTACAAAGTAAAGTGCATCTCTATCTTAGCTTTACCGTACAAATGTAGTCCTTGACACCATTTCCTTTGACACTTCATCAAGCACTTTAACGCATAAAGCGCCACCTAGAATTTGCAGCAGACGACAATTTCAAAGTTTTTATTTCTTCAAAAATAACAAATAAGTCATGGTATTTCATGAGAATCGTCTGCTGGCAGACGATTCTTATGAAATATCATACCTTATTTTCGTCTGCTGCAGTCGTGATTGGCGCTTTAAGGGTTAATGTCGTAAATATCAACCAGCGATGCATGGTCTTTTCATGTCGATTTTGCACTATTCACTTTGTTGAATATTTGCGCACCGTATCTACATTTTTCTTTAAAATGAATGTTTATCGAGATCATCTAGTTAAGCTCCTAGACCTTGATGTTTTTTGTCGATTTTACTTTCATACAGTTATAACTGTTCTCATCTCTTCTCTTTTACATTCACCTGGTCACAAATATTGCTATCATAGAGGAAAGAAAGAGAATAAAGATATTTTTAATTTAAAATGAAATTATCATTTATTGAAAAGAATATGATATCAGGCTAGTGGCTAGTCTAGAGACCATCCCACATGTTGTACAGCTGGACATTAACCCTTTAAGCGCCAATCACAACTGCAGCAGACGACAAATTTTGAGACATCTTTCCCAACTTTCGAAAAAATAAGGTATGATGTTTCATGAGAATCGTCTGACTGCAGACGATTCTCATGAAATATCATGCCTCATTCATTATTTTTGAAAAGCGGCAAAATTTTAAAATGTCGTCTGCTACAAAATATAAGTGGCGCTTTAAGAGTTACTGCTCTCTTTTCTGTAGATGTTCTTAGGACATACAAAATGGCCCTGGAGATCAGACTGATCAAGGTTCATAATGTTTGCTTCCATGGTAAAATCCAGTCTGTTTGTTTACAAGTTTGTCCATGGTAAAATCCAGTTTGTTTGTTTGATTTGATTCTTTATATCCAATCAACAATCTTTGTTTCGTAGGGACGGGTCATTCTGGGTTGAACAAGTACCAAGCTAAAATTAATGTGTCTTGCTCAAGGACACAACGCAGTGACGCCGATGAGGCTCGAACCCGCGGCATCTCTGTATCGAAAAATCCAGTCTGAAGTGTTCATGAATATATGCATTGTCGCAAACAGGCAGCACGCTAGCACATACTCACCTGTCGCCTTTCGCTCGGTGCACACTGGGATTGAACCGCCATTTTTATTAAAAATATATTATGCGATTACTGCTTGCATGACTCAGGGTTTTACATTCAGAAAATATTGACTAAAAGAGAAATGATAAACTGTCAAAAAAAATAACTTTTTGCTATTTTTAACAATAAATTCTGTCACTACAGGAGTGCGAGAATTGAACGGGACTAGCCAAATATCGCTAGTTACCCATGATGCAAAGGGCGAAATGCGAGAGATCTAGATGAGCTATCGTCAGGTCTCGCGAGAATGTGAATATATGCAGCAAGTGAGTACGGTCAGGACTCTGAAATGCCACAATGACACATTGCATTCCAACCAACGGCATCGCGAGGAAGAGCCACATAACATTGACAGTAACTGGACACCTGACAGACAACAAAAGAAAAGCAACCCGCTTTCTCTTCCCCTTCAAGATGATTGCAACATTTTAGGACAAAACAATTGGTGGTTCAAGGTAAAACGGCGGAGAAAACAACAACAATGGCGGATACCATTGAAAATCCCGTCGATTCATGTAAGACTTTCTTTTATATTTCCGTTAATACTGGTCGGATTGGCATGGGGTTTGAAGCAAATACTCCGAAAAAATGACTGCAACATGCCCAACGTATGTGACTTTCAGACGGGTTAAAAGATTTCTTCGGTTGCTCGTCGATAATTTTTTAACCAGGTCTTTGTCTGAAAGTCGCTAAGATGGACACGTTACTTTCTTTTTCCCGGGGTATCTGCGTCAAACACCATGTCAATCTGACCAGTATTAACGGAAATATCAATAAAGTCTTAACTGAATCGAGGGGGGGGGGGGGTTGACAAGAATCCGCCATTTTTTCATCCTCTAAAGTCACGTGATTCACCTCCGTGAAGGTTAATAAATGGGTGCGTTTAGGGGAACAAAGATAATATTGGGGAACAGGGAACATAAGAAAACAAATTTTCTATTTCGGGAAACAGAAGAGCAACCAAATTTATTTCAAGGGAACAAGGGTCATTGCTACATGCTTCCTTAATATTTCTTTAAGCTAAGGCATGATCTCATTTGAAAATGAATCGACTCTGAATGACCATACGCCCCCCCCCTTTATTGCCCTTTATATATATTACTCCATGCTTTCTTAACACTGATTATCTCCCGTGAAAACGAATGGGCCCAGGGTGTACACACAACTATGGACGTTTCCCCTCTATTGCCTTTATATTGCTCCATGCTTCCTTAACATTTCTTAAAAGTTTATCCTTGTACTTCAGCATGGTCGTATCAATAACCCGTTCTTTAGGGTCCCCCGGGTTCTCCCAGTCTCTATAGTGTTGCACTAAGCCTTCCGTTATAGGAATGACGTATTTCTTGCCACGCTTCGTGACAGCGTCATGGTTATGTACGATTGTCACCGTGTCAGTTCTGGCAAAATATTTACTTCTGTCGTATGGACGAAATATCTTTTGTTCCCTCTGGAATTTAAGCAATGTATTTAAGCCATACTCACGAGCTGTGTCTTTCCCTTCAAAGGCAATATCCGAATCAGGCCATTCAAGTTTGAAAAACGTATTTTGGAAAGTATATATGTCTGCGTCCGGTAGATTTTCTAATACTTCGGACCACGTCATTTTCTTTTTGTTTCTTGGAATGAGAAATTCGTCTGCGTCTATTTGAACTGTAAATTTGCTGTTATATCGTTTTCTATAGTGACAATCATTCAGCGCAATGAGCTGACCCGCCCATTCGATCTCGCGATTGACATGCGCCCTCATTGGCAATGGCCACTGAATCACTTCCGCTAAGCCTCGCTTTGAATACCATTCCATGATAGGGTTGAGCTCGTGATATAACGTGTAATTATAGAATGTAAAATATTGCGCCCCTAGTAATAAATTAAATTCAATCCATTCCACTAGCGCAAATGCTTTAGAATAATTCAAATAAAAAGGTTTGAGGCAAACAGTAAAGTTATACTTGTATTGTTCCTCAATCCGGTTTCGAATCTCTAGACTGTTCAATGCTGGTTTGCATTTGTGAGTTACCAAGGAAACGGCCACGGGTATAGATGTTTCATTTGTAGGACAGAAGAAAAAGACTTCCTTGTACCTGCAAAATAAATATAGCATATTATACATGTACCTCGATGAATTGAGAAAAAATAAGCGTAAAATTGCGGACATAAAACCCAAAAAACAACAACCTAAGCTCACCAGGCTCAGACTGCTTATTGCCAAGGACCATAAATAAAGAATAAGTTTTTTAAAGATCATTCAAGGTAGATAGCTGGGTACCACATGACTCTCCCTAGTTGCTATGCAAGGCAGGTCAAATACAAAAAGCAAAGTGCTTGTTTATAAAAGTCTCACCCCTATTGAAAGGGCCAGCCTTTTCTGACTTATGCGACACCTCTGTCACATTTACTTCTTAATACCAGGCATCAGGCAGGTTAGGAATTGGTAACCATTCGTTTAACTAGCTGCCGGCTCACAAAGATTAGCCTTTGATCTGTCTGGAATAGCCCTCATGCAGTGGTACCACTTTTATTGTCTAAGAATTTAGGTTTTAATAGCAATCACGAATAGTAGGTTAACGCGTCTATATTACAATATCTTTTCTCAGAAGTGGCGTTTTTCTTTATGACCATCTCAATTGGAAAGAGGGAACATCATCAATTTATCACGTCAAAACGCTAGATAATACTGGCCTTTCATGCTAGATAATACTGGCCTTTCATGTGAGCTACATGTACACGGCCACCAATCCAGCTCCTTCATCGCATATACCAGTTGGATTAAACTTTCTATTTCGTAATTTTGAGAGCAAAATTTAGAAATTGGGCAATGCTATTCGATGAGACACTCATTGAACTTTTCAACATTGATATCGGTTTTAATAGGATATTCTGCTTGATAGTTCAATAGTGGTTTGTAATGAATAAAAATGGCATTTTTTTGACTTCAACACAGATTCTAGAATCAGTTTATGTACCAGGGCACACTATTTAAGGTATATCGAAGGTAGACATCAAGGCCATCGAATAGCATTTTCGGATTTCTAATTTTTTACATTGGTTAGAAAAAATAACGATTTTGCTGAATTAAAGGTCCATCTTATTCATAGGAAACAGGTCCCTCTTCTTCATAACACAGTACTGATTTTATGCGATGAAAGAGCTGGATTAGTGGCCGGGATATATGGTCTTGGTGACTGTAAGGTCATAATCTAAGGTGGAGGGGGGCTTTAACAAAGCTTAAAAAGTGTGAATTTTATCATGTTCTTGTTTGTTTACATGTACATGTATAGCATTTGTGCCTTTTTAGGTAGACTTAAACTACGATTGGAGCCCATCATTGGTTTCCCTTAACTTACATGTACCGCGCATGTAAATTCACATGGATGAATATATAAAGATCTCTACCTACACTTTAGCCAATTGCAGGCCAATGGAATGTTCCACAAACTTTTCGGGCTACATGCAATTAAGGTATTACTTGACTTTTTGGTTACTGTAAAGGCGGCACCTCATGAATGCGTAATTAGGACTGGTCGACCTTAGACATAGGTACAAGCTAAATTATTCAAAAGTAACTGTATCATCTTGCGCCATTACTTCAGTATAGACGCAAAACACGTTATTCAGTCCTTAAACGCCAGCAAAATAACTGCATCTGACAATGTCTATTTAACATAAGCATAGAGGCAAATATTGTGGACCCAGATCAGACTGCTTCTACAGGAGCAGTCTGATCTGGGTCCGCACTGTTGGTCTGTGAGGCTTCAAACATTTTAGTGGGCGACAAAAACATACATTTTGTGATCATGCGCTTTAAGGGTTAATGAATATGAGTTCAGTGTGTATACGGTTAGGATTTTCATCAAATGCACGCACGTTTGCGCGGCTCAAAAAGCTTATTAAGTCTTTACCAAATTATAAATAGAACCTGATTTCCCTTCCTTGGCAGATGAAATAGCCGAACCTCACCCAGATATGAATATTAAAGTTGCCGCCTTTACAGTAAGCGAAAAGTCAAGTAATATATATTGGGTGGTCACAGGATATATATTTCCAAACACATGTTATATTGCTTTCTCTGAAGTTCACCTTTGTCTTAGCAAACGGTGCAGATCCTGATGAAATGCCGCGTTATTTGGCATTTCATCTGGGTCTTTGCCTTTTTGCCAAAACACGTGTTTTGGGGGTTACGGTCTCCAAAGAGTGGATAATTTGACCCTCTCTTCCTCACTATAGGGTAAAGTCGGGTAAATTCGGACGGTCAGCTAAATTCGGACAGCGACTTTAATTGTTTCATATTTTAATTATTGGAATAAAAAAATCAATTATCTAAGCAAACAATGAAAATCCTGATGAGACGGCTCATGAGGAGCCGTCTCATCTGGATTTCGAGTGTTTGCAAATGTATGTCTGAATTTACCTGATGTCCGAAGTTACCCGAATTTACCCTATTTCTCTTGCGATTTCATTCTTTCTTTTTCCTCTGCTTTATTATGGTCCACGTTCTTTTTCTCGAGAACCATCCTGAATATTTTTATTGCGAAGCCCGATCCTGGTTCTTTTATTACTCCCCCCCACACACACACACACACGCACACACTTACCCTACCCCACCCCATGAACATTAAATGGTCGCTCCCTTAATCATGTTAATTAAGCAGTATTATGAAATATTTTCAAGGACTCTCTGGTATAGACAGTTGATATTATAAAAATATTTGTAAACGTCTGTATTTAATATGCGTTCCTTTATCAATTCAGTATTATTCAGTACAATGTATTTTAAAATCAGCAATTTTTACCGGTATACGGTTGCGATTTTTAACAGTGCATATCTTCGGGTTATGTATATGGGTCAACTATCATTTAAACAAAATATGTTAGCATTGAAAGAGTTATATTACGCATGACACGCGTCGCGAGAAAATCTGAAGTTATTACATGTTTAACTCAGCAGACTGATCAATGCCTTTGCTATTCACTTTGTAGAAAGCATTATAATCTCAACTTGCTTTCCGGAAATTTCAGGATTCTGGTTTAGCTAAGCACCCTGGGTTAAGCAAAGCCCGAAGGCAAATTACACAATGATTGCAAGCAAGGGTCATATAAAAAGTATTTACCTATTTTATGCCTGATGCAATGATCAATTTAATAAGCATTTGTTTTTTTAAGATAATGAGTTATCTATTTCATGTTTATTATTTTTTATTATTTTAATTGTTATATCTCGGGAGAGCTTGCATGTGAAAAACTTTAATGTAGGCCTTTACGTTTGAATTTTATAACCGGTTTCCAAAAGCGTTAAAAGGCGTCCCTATTAGGTAAACGGATATATATGGGCCAGGATATGACAAATTGTACCTTATGATTGTGATTTCCAGAAATTTTGAAGTAATTATCTTTAATATTGACGAATATATGGAAGTTAGAAGCAAAATAATGTAGTCCGGTTTGGAACGTGACACCAAGAAGGACGTTAACCATAAATGACGTCAGAGTGCTGGTCTTCAGTTGCTTGTCGGTTATTTTTGGCTCGGTATAAATATCTCACAATTATAATGTATTCACAAGCATTATCTATGTTATAATGTAAATGCAAATGGAATTTTATGAAAATATAGTTTCTAAGTCGTTTTATAGGCAATTAAAGTGACGCACCCTTCACTATTCGCCCTTGTATTTGTTATGACCTCATTGTTGCCATGGCAGCATCACTGTTGTCATACCACAACGGCAATTTGGGTCTCGTCACCCACTCCGGTGTTATAGGTAAACTACCTTCAAATAAAGGCTGACAAAAATGAGAACTTTCCAATACGTTTGCTTCGAGATTGCAACGTCTAGTTAACAACCTCTGTGTTGTTTTCCCAAAACGGAGATAAAGTCAGATTTTAAATGTGTCTTTTACAGTTATATTACAAAAAATGTCAATTACGATTTAGTCCTAATTATACGGTTTTGTCATTGAATAATTATCCACGATGACAACACCGTAATTTGTTATTTCATGCCTAGACATCAAACGTACTTAGACTACGTCGCATACGTTTACATGTAATTGTAATGTCTTTCAAGCGTAAAAAAAGACGTTACACCGTCTTACGCCATAAATGACGTCAGTTTCCAGTGACGTCAGCTATCACACACTTTAGCTGTGAATTATTGTCCGATACATCACAGTTTGTTACCGTTGACTGTATAGACGAGATGTGTAAGAATTAAGGATTGAAATTCATATTTTAAGCTTGCACTGGATGATGAAAAACATTAGCTGCTTAAATGTCTATGAAGCCTGAATGGCTTCTAGGAAACATTAAAATAACTAATGTTTTTCATCATCCAGTACAAGCTTAAAATATGAATTTCAATCCTTATATTTACATTCTATATATTTTCAAAAAAATACTTCATTATCGTTCACCCAACCCTGCCAATTATCCTTATAAAATAACATATTTTATTTGTAATAGAGGTGTTGGAATAGCCAGGGGGCGAAACTCGAATATATAACGTCGTGGCGATACGTGAATTACGTCACGCAAACGTTGATAACAAAGAAAGTGATTGGCAAACGATGACGTTACTCCACCTAAAGGCGCGGTCTAGATCACATGATATTTCAATGTTTTGTAAATATTGTCGCATATTTATGACGTTTTCAAATCGGACATCGTGTTACATTTACAAGTGCATTAGAAAGTGGGGTTTGCAGAGCATTTTTTTGCTTTCCGCAATAAGTAAAAAATCAATAATGCAGGAGCACAAATAGGCCACTGGCTGGATATGGTTTACCCCCCCCCCCAGGGGGAATTTTGTAGACCATATTTTTCTTGAAGCCCAATGTCTTGCAAGGATTTTGCAACATGTTAGCCCTCTGACAATGGCAGCGTTAAGCTGTAACAGCCTGTTACATACGTTACCCTACAAAATATTTGATAAATAAATTTCTTTTTAAGACCTCAGAAAAGTGCAAAAGATAAGGTAAGATTTCCAAATTGGTTATATTTTCTAAATAAGCTATAACTGGGCCACAGATAATGACATTTGAAAACAAATATAGTCACCCCCGATGTAGTGTATGTTACATTTTTCATTGAACCCCCTTTTAAATGATAAATGCATCTAATATAGTTTGTCTTAAATTTTATTGAAACCAGTTTATGTTCATTAATTTGGCATTATATTAAAGATTTTTTATTAACCTTTTCAAAACTGCAAGCATTACGTTTCTATCTTATATACTTTTTGAGTTATTAGATGATGAACATGGTACCCCCATATCACAGAAAAATGTAAAATGTAATTCTCCAGGCCTCGCGCTCGCTATAGACCCCACTTCCCCCCAGGGGGGAATTTCGTACGCTATGATTTCAAGATACTACATTACATTAGCCACAAAATGAAATATGTTAGCCCTCAGAGAGTGGCAGCATTAGTGGGTAACATCATGTTACGTACGTTACCCGCAAAATAACATTAAATTTTCCTGATAATGTCTCCAACATGACATATTCACACGTTTTTTTAAGTCTGGCACAGGTTTAAGAACTTCTTATAGCACAGTTACATAATTTTTAGCATTTATTTTATAAATGTCTTGAGTTTTCGCCGTTGTATATGTTACTTAATGTTTCATATGTTATTTCCAAGTATCAGTATGGCAGTTATTGACTATGCATGCATTACATCCGTCAGTGAATATAGTAAATCTATAAGGCTGCAATTCAAATGAATTAAAGTTCCTTATTATGGTGTCTTACACTATTTTACAGACCAGGTTACATACGTTACTCTCTGAATACCATAAAACATTCAAGATATGGTCTCCAACACAACCTGCTTGTACTTATTTGCATACTGGCACAGGTCCATGTACTTCTTTTACTCTGGCTCATTTGCTGAGGAAGTAACTCAAAACATAAACTACCATAAACCCTCTTTTCTTTTATAGAGACATCAAATATAGTTGACATAATACTAATGGAAAGTTTGTAACATTCAGTGCAATGTGCAAGTAATAACTTAAAAGATCAAAGAAAATCCATCAGGTAGTAGTTCTAGAGCAAATCTTCATATATTATCCAAGGATTTTAAAGAATTTTCCTATACAACTTATTACTCCTCTATCAGATTTATCTTGCAAGGATTTTGCAATATGCTAGCACTCTGGTAATGGCACCATTACCCTGTAACAGCCAATTATATATATTACCCATCAACATTTTTGATAATTTTAGTAAATGACATGACTTCTGAAAAGTGCAAACCATAGGGTAAGATTTCCAAATTGGCTATATCATCCAAGTAAGCTATTTTTGCATCACAGATAAGGACCTTTGAAAACAAATATGCACCCCAAAGTGTTACGTATGTTACTTTTTTCATTATTCCTATATAAATGATTTATGAAACTTATATAGTTTGATATTTTTTTTTAATGTGAATGTGCTTACTAACTCATTTTGTATTAAAGAATGTTTATGTACCTTTTGGAAACTGCTATTATTATGTTTCTATCTTTTATAAGGTTTGAGTTGTTGAGTTTTGAACATGGTAACCCCATATCTGTGGCTCTTTTGTTAGGGTACAATCAAGTTCTCTTTCACCCAGAGGTACTCGATTTCCTTCCCATTTATTTTCCACACATTTTGTCCATATCTGGAAAGCCTCACTTGTTTTCATGGGAAAGACTTGATAGTTCAATCTTTGTGTGTACATCTTAAGGACAGAAAAGCAGGGTGGAGGTAAGCTCATGTTCATGCCATTTGAAATAGTCAGTATATGTGTATGGCTTTGGTACTTTTTCAGAAACATGTCGTACTGCAGCTTATTCACAATAACATAAATAGCACATGTTAGGGCTTCATATCACTGATGAGTGCCTAGAGCAATTCTTTGTTTTCCTACCCTCTTAGAATGTTAATGAACTAGTGGGGGAGGGGTTCTCTATCAGTTTGATAGGAATAACCTTTCCGTAGTACTAACACATCGGCATATTGGTAGTGTCACATTCTGTAAAATAGTGTATTACTGTAGATATCTTCCCCCATATTCTGGCCAATGCTGTTGACATTTAGAAGGTGCACCTTTTGTTGCATACACCATTGTTGAACAAAACACCCAGGTTATTCTCTGCGAGAATGTTTGTAAGACTGTATAGACTGCTGCTTATACATTGTATATATGTATTAGTGACAAAACCAACATGCCCTGCCTTTAGTGCCTGGTTGAATACTGGTGCCATCAGATCCATGAAGGTGACAGGAAAAGCTATTATGCTCTGTAGTTACGGCATTAACATCAACGTTATGTGCAGCACGACATGGCCAATCTAATGTTGGTTCAATGTGTGATTGCAAGCCATGCTGAAGTTTGGACTTGTCGGTTTTAGTGGCAATTCTATCAGGAGTTGACAGTGACCATGGTACAGGTCCCAGGTGGAACAGCAGTGTCAACTCAAGGTCAACATTATGTCCAATAGAAAGAAGGTCATGCTTACCAAAGACGCTCCTTTAAGCTCTCATCTGGCTGTTTACGTTTTGTAAATTGGGCAATTTCTTCTTACTTGACCTCGCAAGCATCAAAACTTTATTAGCTTGTAGCATTTTATGGGGGATGTGAAAGACAGATTTTTTTAACTAAAAGTGAGTCAATGAAGCTTGCAACAGCCTTCCTGCCAATGTCATCAGCCTCAATAAGATCCTTAGCTATGCCAGGCTTAGCAGGCACACAGAAAGAAAAAAGTACAATTCATTGCCTTCAAAACTAGAACTAAAAGGATTGGTGAAGCCTGAAACTGCCTCTAGTACTCATTCTACTGAGCAGATTGAATATTTCATTTCAGTGCATTGAAGAGTTGTTTCAATATATTGAGCTCTGATGTGATGAGTAATACACCATTTCATCTGTAGTACGAAGCGTAGTTCTAGTTGCTGAAGCCTATAATACCTCTTTATTGTTGGCCTGATAGTTATGTCATAAGCATTTCTCGAGCAAAGAACCAATGGTTGTGACATACTAAACCCATTTGTTCGAGAAGTTCTTTGCATCTGCAATGTGTATCAAATTTATGAGTGTAATCAGTTACACAGGTACATATTGTGCGTAGTTGTTGTGATCCTTTGCAATGAACATTGGGAACAAGGCATACGGATAGAGATGACATGCAATTCAAAGTTGTTTTCCTTGTAGCCCTAATCAGTGTCAACACCATCTGAATCATATCCATATACCTTGCCCAGAACTGAGCTGTTTCACAGTGACTGTCTTTCAGAACTTCCGATTTGAATGCATGGTATCTATACGGTTTATGTGAGCAAACAGCGAAGGTTGATAGATCACATTATATTATTAGTTTAAGTCACCATAAATTGATAAGGAACTTCAATTTATTTCAGCCTTATAAATTTTCTAAATTCTCTGACAGACTTTATACATGTATAGTAAACAACATCTATACAGATACTCAGAATAACTTATGTATCATTTGGTAACACATATAACAGTTAAAGCTCAAGGCATTTATTAAATGAATACTTAAAATAGGTAAACCTTGCTAAAAGAAGTACATAAATCTGTGCAAGCATGCAAATAAGTATAAACAGGGCTTGTTAGGGACATTAACTTAAATGTTTAATGCTATTTTGAAGGTAACATACATAACATGGACCTGAAAAATAGTGTAAGCGACCATAATAAAGAACTTTAAATAATTTTAGTAGCAGCCTTATAGATTTACTATATTCTGTGACAGATGTAATACACGTATAGTCAATAAATACCATACTGATACTCGGAAATAACGCAGGAAACACTAAGTAACGTATACAACAGTAATTTCTCAAGACATTTATAAAATTAATACTAAAATATGTAACTGTGTTATAAGAAGTTCGTAAACCTGTGTCAGCATGCAAATATGTACAAACATGTCATGGTTGAGACATTATCAGGGACGTTTAATGCTATTTTGGGGGGGTAACGTATATAATGTGCTGTTACACGTTAACGCTGCCACTCTCAGAGGGCTAACATCTTTTATTTTGTGTCTTATATAATGTAGTTTCAGAAAATCATAGTGTACAAAATTCCCCATAGGGGGGGAGGGGGGTCTATAGCCAGCTCAAGGCCTAAAATAGAAGATACTGCAATTTATCATGTGACGTCGCCATCTATCAAAAGTCGATAAACTACTAGTGCATTCGTATCTCCTCGGGCAATTCCATGGAATCAGACCATCCGTGGCCTGATATGAGTTCCTAATAATACAAGTGGTTTACAGATTTTAGTAACGTTATGAAGAGACGCCCATAATAACGTCTTTTATATGAATTCAAATACTCCTATGAGTACCATCAGAAAACTAATCAACATACCTCACTTTCGGTTTATGAAATTTTTCCATTCGACCCGCTACCGTTTTCGTCTGATAGTTTTTCAGCCCACTCGACTGATTCGCTTTGTTTTCGTACCATAGCCGACAATAGAGCGTCTCTAGTTGTACTGTATCCGAAACCCCTAAAATACGTATCATTCCACTGTCATAAAATGCAGATACAACATAAACATGGTCGCTGTCATCAAGCTTCTGAAATGGTTTGTCTATAGTTGTTATTATGTTTGTTACCCACTCTCCACAGCCTGAGAACGCCTCTAGAACATTCTGGGATTCCGTTGAACCGCTTCCAACCGACTTTGCTGAGCAGTCGGCTGACGAATTTGAATTACACAGAATTGCATTCACTGTAGAAGGTATAGACTTAGTAAGCGCTCGCCCATGTTTCACGTCCGGATTCAAGACCACTGAATTCACTTTCTTCAAGTCGGAAGCACCATGTCCTTTAACACGCGCGCTATTTTTTCCTAGTGTCCAATTTAAGGGTAAAAACAGAGTAAGTGACACGTTAATGATCACAACAATCACCAAAAATGATATTGCTAGTTGCAGGAGTTTCTTCTTCGTGCATGTATACATGTTTTTTTCCGAATTAAAATATGAATTCTTCCAGAGAAGCAAATGCATATGAAATGAATATATTGGTAGGAAGGGGGTAAATAGTTGAACAGTTCGCTGTTTGTATGTTTGATTTGTTTCTTTACTTCCCATCAAAAATCTTTCAGTTATAAAGGGACGGGTCTTCCTGGGTTGAACCAGTACTATGCTAGGATTAATGTGCCTTGCTCAAGGACACACCGCAATGACACCGGTTAGGCTCGACCCCGCGGCCCCTCGGGAAGAGTTCGCTGTAACAAATATAAAGACATCAGGGCATGATCCAGGATTTCTGGAAAGGGGGTTCATGTGTATAAAGGTGTGGTGGTTTTGTTTGTTTGATTTGATTCTTTACGTCCCATCAAAAATCTTTCAGTTATAAAGGGACGGGTCTTCCATGTTGAACCAGTACTAAGCTAGGATTTATGTGCCTTGCTCAAGGACACACCGCAGTGACGCCGGTGAGACTCGAACCCGCGGCCCGTCGGTAAGATTTCGCTGTAACAAATATGAAGACATCAGGGCGGATCCAGGATTTCTGGAAAAGGGGTTCATGTGTATAAAAGTGTGGTGGTTTTGTTTGTTTGAATTGATTCTTTACGTCCCATCAACACTCTTTCAGTTATAAAGGTACGGGTCTTCCTAGGTTGAATCAGTACTAAGCTAGTATTAATGTGCCTTGCTCACAGAGGACACAACGCAATGACACCGGTTAGGCTCGAACCCGCGGCCCCTCGGGAAGAGTTCGCTGTAACAAATATAAAGACATCAGGGCCTGATCCAGGATTTCTGGAAAGGGGGTTCATGTGCATAAAGGTGTGATGGTTCGCTTTGCTGATTTTATCTAATTTATGTTAAATATCCTATGAAAATGAAATAATTTGGTCTCATCGAGACCAAATTATTTCATTTTCATAGGATATTCAAAAACGGGGGTGGAGTGGGGGATGGGGGTTCAAGCGAACCCTCTGATCCAGGATTTCTGGAAAGGGGGTTCATGTGTATAAAGGTGTGGTGGTTCGCTTTGCTGAATTTATCTACTTTATGTTGAATATCCCATGAAAACGAAATAATTTGGTCTCTTTTCCAGTGACGTCAGCTATCACACACTTTAGCTGTGAATTATTGTCCGGTATATCACAGTTTGTTACCGTTGGCTCTATAGGCGAGGTGTGTTAGAATATAACTTTTATTCGTTTTTATATGCATTGATTTCACTGCTAAGTATAAAATAAAAGTTTTTGTCTTATTGCTCGCATCTGTTATATGGGTCGTCGGTCCTGACCAGGATCCAAACCGTTTGGCACCCTGATAGAATTATTGAAAAGTTTATTTTGAAAAAAGTCAGAAGACGACAATAAAAGCATGAACAATACCCAAAGAGTTAAATGCTCATGTTTTGCAATAAAGAAAAGTGGCAATTTTTCAACTTCAACTCAGATTATAGAATCAGTTGATGTGCCAGTCCCGGGGGGGGGGGGGGGGGGTACTCTGATATTTTCACACATACGTAGGCTCGGCCTATTTTTTTGGGTTCAAAATTCTGAATTACAATATTTTTGGGGTTTTCAGAAAAATGAATATTTTTTGGGGGTATGAAGATTTTGTGGATATTTTATTGGGGTCATCACCAAATTATGCTAGTTTGAGGGTCATTTCTATGCAATTTAGGGTCTTTTTTTTAAGGTCAAGGTGCAGAATTGGGATATTTTTTTGGGTTGCTAAAATTACAAATATTTTTTTTGGGGTGCTTGCAATTCCTGATATTTTTTTGGGGTGGATGGTAGATGCTGGGTCCGAGCCTACGTATGCGGAAAAAAATAAAGTACCCCCCCACCCCCCCGCTGGGGTGCCAGTTGTGCACACTAATTAAAGTATGTCTAAGGCGGTAAACATCAAGGCCATCGAATAGATTTTCGGAGTTCAAAAAGTTTGTATTGGATAGAAAACATAACGATTATGCTGAACTTAATGTCCATAGATTCAGATCATGACTAGGCTTGGTCAGGCCAGGCCCCGAGGCTATAAAACTTCATGAAATTTCAAACTAAAATGCTGAAAAATAAGCAGGTGATGTTTTTATCCTGCTAATAAATATTAAAATATCAACTTTTTCATGATCAACTCAACCGAGCATGAAATGTAACTTGCTCATAAATATTAAATGCCAACACCTCAACTCAACCGAGCATAAAATGTATCATGCTCATAAATATTAAAATGCCAACAGGTGTCGGCATTTTAATATTTATGAGCATGATACATTTCATGCTCGGTTGAGTTGATCGTGAAAAAGTTTTATAACCTTGAGGCGAGAAATTCTCTGTTCAGTACTGGTTCAACCTAGGAAAACCCGTCCCGACATTACTGATTTTTTTTTTGATTGGTACTTAGAGAATCAAACCAAATAAACAAAAAACTTTAGGCTGTATTAAATTAGCAAAGGTTAGATGACATAAAAAAGATTCCGATGTCAGTTATAAAGTTAAATTATTTTATCAACGCGGTCTGATCTGCGTTTTCACCGTTTGGCGATGTATCCGTATACATATTTCCCATTTAAACAGTAATCGCCATTACACATATAACTCCAAATATATAATTCTTCACATTTCTTCGTTTTTAAAAACTAGTGTCGTTACATTCTTTGTCATTGCGTGTCCGTATTGGATTACGACATATGCATAAGCCGACTGAACTTTTTTTGTTTTTGTTTCAGCATAGATGCACAAATTTTAAACCAAATATAAGCTATTTCGTGATAATTAGGAAATTCAGAAATGTTTGAATTATTCTTTTTAAATGATGTGTGCACCAGTGATCGGCATCAGATATCAAAACGAGGGTCGTTCGAACCCAAGTATTTTCTTTAAAGCTGCATAGTCTGTAACTTTTGATCTTTTCATTTTAAAAATAATGTTTCTATTTTTCAAGAACACAGTAAAAATACTAAAATTCAGGTATACATTTTACCTTTTTCGTAGTAATTAACAAATTATTAGTGCCAAAACAACAGCATTTATGTTAAAATTACCTGTATAGAATTATTGGAGGGACGCAAATAATTACAAACAAGAGAAATAAATTTTCCTTTTTAAAGGAGGGCTTGCCTAGTTGAAAAACAGCATGTGCATCTTGTATGTTGGGAAAACCTCCAAATTTGGTTATTGTTTACACTGCACTAAAATCACGTCATAGACGAACATTAACAATAGTTATTGAGTCAGTGGGTAAGATTCTCTTCTGGCAAAAGAAAAACACAAACAGTTATCTAAAGCGGCACCTAGGGCTGTACACTGAAGGACTTTAAAAACGCAAGAAAATGAAATTTATAAAATTTTCTTATTTTTAATGTATCAATTTTTTGTGTTTTGGCAACAATGAACATCAACACGTCAGCAAAACATGTTTTTAATTTCATGCCAAAATAATAAATAATGTTAGGACAACAGTCTATCGAATAGCAATACCCTTAGATTCAAAAGTTGCAAATTAAAATTTGTCTAGGAATCGGAAGTGATTTAAAGTAATTGTATTAAAATATTTTATTAAAAACCTGGATACAAATTACCCTCGAAGCCCTATTATTTGTCTGGACCTGACGATAGCCAGCCAGAACGGATATCGTTGATGCAAATATCGTTGATACACTCGACGTAAGTTGCCGTCTTAACGTCAGGTCGTCATTTTTGGTTAACCAGACCTGCGTCGATATTTAACTGTCCCTGTAGCCTGATAACGATCTCTGAGGGGTTGTAAAGTTGATCGCCTTTCCAAAAGGCCTAGAACTTTTCAAATAGTCATTTCATTTTTCCCATATAAACATATTCCTAACTTGTTGCTAGTCTATAGGCTGGTGCTAAGTTCTGATAATCATACAACTGCACTGAAGACAATTACATTTATAGACTAATGAACATACCCATTTGGAAAAGAAAAAAATATTATTACAATATTTTACGTGTATTAATGACCACTTTTATTATCAGACTGGTAGCTATTCTATATAGTTGACTGATTGCGATTATAATGGCCCACTTCGAATCGAAGTTTAGTTCCTACTATAGTAACTAAAGTTCAATTCGAAGATCGATAGTCGCTACTATAGTGACGTCATGAACATACTAAAAATCAACGGTGGGTCAGAGCACCGTTACTGTAGTAGCTTATCTGGTTCCCTCCTCTAGACCTATCTAGCAGGATGGGTTCAAGATCTATCAATAGCCTCAAAATGTTTTTATTTTACAAAATAAATCCTTGATGTGTTCTATTTGCGGTCCCACTTATTCTTAATTGTAAATTAGAGTAGTCTGTGCAGTTTATGCACAACCTTTATGTCTACGATGAAGAATTGAGGTGGGGCATACAGGGCTATTCACTTTGTTTACTTGACAACTAAGTAAAAGATTGCAACTGTAGCCATTCGGGTGTAAACGTACGCACGCATATATTACTTAAGATTTTTAGTAGGAACTTTAGTTCGATTCGAAGTGGGCCAATATCATTCCAATTGCGCCAGATCGTTCATGTTTGGACAATCGTGGCATGATTAATAAAGTTATAAAACTAAAGCTGCAGTGTTTTTATACATGCTTATGTACAAGCTACATGTCAAATTGACCCAGAAGTGTATGCGACACGCCATGATCCCAAAATATATCCTCACACCAAAGGATCATTGACACTTGCTATGGGTAAATGCCTATGGTTTTCAGTAAAAATAAAAGTTTGTCAATCGTCCCTTTCTTCACCGTGAAGCTACCCTGACCTGAGTACTTTATGACAGTGAAATCCATTTTCCATATTAAATGTTTCAAAGATGTAAAATTCTGGGTAGAACAATCAGTTTTACATTAAAACATATAGAAATCAGAAAACATTTTTTAAAGCACCATCCCCCCCCCCCCCCCCCCCCCCCCCCGTGTGCCAGCAAAAGCTTTTGCCTGTATATGTGTTCCCATATTATACACATTGTATGGAAGTGGCTTGCTGGCACAAGGGGGGGGGAAGGTGTTCAGCAGCCCAAAAACACAGGGCCTAAGCCCATAAAATGCCTTTTCTACCGAATAAGAAATGAAAGACAGTAATCAAGTTCTCTACAACCAACCTCCTAAATTGCTTTGTATTCTGTGCTAGTTTAATATAAAATACATGAAGATTAAAAGTAGAATTAGCAAGGTTTATGCATTTTTTTCATAAGAAAAAAAGCTCAGTGTTATTATAATGACACATTCTTTTGCTAACGTCCTGTACTTATCTATTTGCATGCTAGGGAATTGTTCATGTTTTTATATTCGTCTGCTGACTTTCTCCAAAATTAAGTTTTTACAAATAAACACCCAGGATCACCATTGGAGTGTCAAACAGTTTGGATCCAGATCAAGACCGACGTTCTGTTTGTCTTCATCTGGGTTCAAACTGTTTGCAAAAGGTTATTGGCAGACGACTAAATTCTCCACTGGCATGCAAAGAGTTATAACAGTGTCCAATATATTATCCAATATAGGTAGCTTTCAACTTAGATATACATGTATGTGTAAACCAAAAATATTAGGACACGTTAAATACATTTCGACATGCTATGCTCTTTAAACAAAGCAAAAGTAATATTCAAAGGATCTAGTTGGAATCAATTTTACTTTCGAATGCTAAATGGGACACTTTCATTCTTCAAAAGTTATTTATTTCTTTTATTGAGCTTTCCGTTTTGTAATAAATACGGTACATGTAGTAAAAAAATGTACAGGTAGCTTCTAAATTATCTCCCCAAAATCATTTTATTACAAAACATATTTTGTTTTTAAAACAATTTCATCAATTATCGTGATTCGTTAACACCCTGCATATGATATGTTAAATAGATATCGCCATGCCTACCAAATAAATCAAGAAAAAGTGCAGAAATCACTTTTTAAATCACTTTTCATTGTCATGAAATTTCAGACCCCCTCCCCTTTCTACCCGCCATATTTCTCGAGTGCGAAGGAATTTTGAAAATATTTTGCTAGCTGGCTCTTGCCATTAGATTCACCTATTATACTGATACTACATGCATCACACCAGAAGCTCAACAGCAGCGTTCTGGGAATCAGAAAAATAGGCGTATAAGGCCCAAACAGTCAATGATCCTTCAGGATTTTTACCTCAAATTATATACAGATATGCTCTGAGCTCGACCTTGCTAGAACTGAAACCAGAGGTCAAGGTCACAGTGACCTGGAAACATTTGGTGACTCGCCAGGGTCCAAGATGTATCTACATAACAAATATGGAATGCTACCATAAATAAAATAGGCGATCTGCTGTGGGTGCATTTTTTCAAGAACTGACTCCTGAGATCAAGGTCACAGCTAGTGGATGAAAACAGTGAGCGACATTCCATGACCACAACATATATCCACAAAGTGAATTTGGGGGTTAATATGGCATAAAATATGAGACATGCTCTTACAGAGTTCGCACAGACCTGGAAAAATTTGACCTTGATCCTGGAAAACTCCTCGAATTAGAAAAAAGTGCCTTTTGTCTTGGAATTGTACTGGAATTTTGTAAAATCATCCTTGAAATATGAATTAGTCTTTGAAAAATATAAATACATTAAGACCTTTCATATTTATGGGATGCGCAAAAAACTGTGTGAAAATCGCAAAAAACAACAACTGAATGAAAATCGCTTGATACACGTCAAAGAGCGAGGTGCAACTCGTATTCTATTCTATTCAATTTGTGCGGTAGTCCCGGTTTTTATCACCGGTGTCAGATTGTTGTTGTTGTCAGAATCTAAGAAATCGAGTGCGCCTTTCATTTCGCCGCTTCTGGCTGAAAAAAGTCCACTTTTAAACGTTGTGTTATACAAAATTGGGAAGATATCGAGTCCTTGAAAAATGAAAAAGTCCTGGAATAGTCCTGGAAAAGTCCTGGACTTCTGCTTTCCTGTTTCCGTACGAACCCTGTCTTAACTTGCTGTCGGTGAATTGTCTTGTCGTTGAACTGTTTTGCTCCCATAACCACGACCGTTATGCTAACAGTATGTTATATAAATAAACAAACCAGGTAGAGGGTATCACTATTCCGACAGAAATGCTTGCGGCGAGAGCGCCGCAAGCAAAAACACCTGTTTTTATAAGATAATTCACTTTTCCATGCAGTTTTCAGCTGTAGAAATTAGATTTATTGTGACAACATAACTTTAATCTACTTTTACAAATGATTTAAAAAGAAAATATTTTTGTTCGAAAAATGTTCATAGTTACAGAGTATGCAGCTTTAATAAAGGGGAAATATTATCTCCACATTAAAACACTGCTTATTTCAATGAATGTGTTTATCAGGGCCTAACTTATTTGAATGTGTTTATGTAACACAAGGGCGTAGCTAGAACGCTAGAATAATTACGCACATCGAAGGGTGACTACTGAAACGAGCAATGTTTCTTATCAATTACGTCCCTTTTTAAAATGGGGACTTCTCTTTAAGGAAAGAATTTGCTCTCAAAGAGAGCAAATTCTTTCCTAAAAGAGTAGTCCTATATAGTATGGGAATTTAATGCTTCCAAAATCGATGATTTCCCTTGAATCTGTACAAATAGAATTACGCACGTGCGTAAATGCGTAATGGCAGCTACACCTACAAAACATGTAGCTACATGCACCCGGAAGTCAAGAACTGCAAATCCTAATCATTTTGAGCCTGAAATTGATTGTTTTATTAACCCTTATCCCCATTGTCTGCGCATGTGCGATACTAAAGGATCGACCTGTCTGCTATGGGACATCACGACTGAAAAGTCGGGTTTGTGCTGTTACGCGGTGCGCATTACTCAAAACACCTACGTTAAAAAGTAACAAGCGTTAAATGCCTATAGATAATCCTTCATTGGAAATATACTCCTCAAAATAATTAAAGGAACAAGATTTTAGAATTCCAGTATAATTAGCTCAAACATTAAAATTCTGTAAATCTTGGCCCAAAGCTTTATATATTTTATGCCCATACGACAAGAATCATTATTACTGATTTCCATGCCTAATTCTGCCATAACTGTGTCTCAAATGCACATACCCTCAAAAACGCACTTTCAAAAGGCAGTGGGTGGGGTGAAGAAATTCTTCTTAAATCTTTCGAGTAGAATGAAAGTGACATAAAATTAAACTTTGTTTTAAACAGTTCAGCTTACATGCAAAAAATTCTTAAAACATTTTCAATATATTGGGAAGCAAGCATTTTCATCTCTGACAATGGGGTTTTGACAGCGTTTTGTTTTCTGAAAAAAATGTGTGTACTTGGCCATCAATATTCAGATTTTGCATCGTCATTCTTTGCCTTTGAGTGCTAGAAAGTTGTCCCGGCGAAATGTTTAAATATTGTCACTGACAAACGCCATAACCTGTTGTCTGAACCCATAGTCTGGCCATTACCCCACATCCAAAAGGGACAATTTTCTCTCACAGGAAGAGGTGAATGGTATCGACGGGATAAAAACACCATACAATCATGTGAAAACAACGATTTCAGCATCTAAAAGCATTTTTCATTCATTTCATGCAGTTCTCTGGTCCATGGATCACACACAAAAAATGACATTCCAAAGCATTTAAGGTCAAATTTTAAAATGACAAAATATTCTTGTTAGTAACATTTTCTACCATTTTCTTTTAGCCGTTTCACTTGGCAATTGGGCGTCAAAGATGTCCGAAAAATTTCGGCTAGATCGTAAAATTGGTTTTCAAAATACGTTCTACAAAAATGCATCAATGTTATAATTGATAGCATTGGTCCTTCAATTATTTTGAAGAGTATATCTGTTCATATTGGGTAGCCAATTCATAACAATGATAGGTATTACGATATTCAGCCATAGACTGATCATGTTGTTTGCACTAAACATTTTTGAAAACATTCTCCGCATGGCATTTTCATTGAAACCGTTTCAGTGACACGTGATGACGCGCTTGATAAACAATATTGAATCAGCCAATCGGGCGAATCACGTGACTCTGTGACGCATTTGGTAAACAAATATGTCACATGTACCCACAGTGCTCAAATCAGACAGGTCAGTATTTGATAAAATGCTTCCGGTCGATGACAATGCCCTTATCCCGCCACCATTTATTTTGTCCTGAAAATGTTGTCCTACTGCTTTTTGCGTCCGCTGCATAAATTAAAGTGCACTTCATCTAGTAGTTTTTTCACGGAAATGACCGATTTGAACCCTGATAAGACTGTAATAGTATATGCAATATATGCTACCTAAAACATAAGCAGATGAGACGTCTTGACTGACGGGCCGAGGGTTAATTATTGTGTTTGGGGTATCGTGCCAATTACGTCTCACTGGATCCCACAACTGGCTGGCTAAGGGTTAATATGTGTAATTATGTCTCACTGGATCCCACTTCTGGCGGGCTAAGGGTTAATATGTGTTTATGGTACTCAAATTACGTCTCACTGAATCTCACAACTGGCAGACTAAGAGTCAATATGTGTGTGTGGTACACCAATTACGTCTCACTTGATCCCACAACTGGCGGGCTAAGAGTCAATATGTGTGTGTGGTACACCAATTACGTCTCACTGGATCTCACAACTGGCGGGCTAAGAGTCAATATTTGTGTGTGGTACACCAATCACGTATCACTGGATCACACAACTGGTGGGCTAAGGGACAATATGTGTGTGTGGTACTCAAATTACGTCTCACTGGATCTCACAACTGGTGGGCTAAGGATAATATGTGTTTATGGTACTCAAATTACGTCTCACTGAATCTCATAGCTGGTGGGCTAAGGATTAATATGAGTTTGTGGTGCCCAAATTACGTCTCGCTGAATCTCACAACTGGCGGGCTAAGGGTTAATATGTGTTTATGGTAACCAAATTACGTCTCACTGAGCCCCAAAATGGGAAGGTAAGGTTTAATATGTGTTTATGGCACTCCAATTACGTCTCGCTGAACCCCACAACTGGCGGGCTAAGAATTAATATGTGTTTGTGGTACTCAAATTACGTCTCACTGAACCCAACAACTGGCGGGCTAAGGGTTAATATGTGTTTATGGTGCTCAATTTACGTCTGACTGGATCCCTAAACTGGTGGGCTAAGGGTCAATGTGTGTGTGTGGTACTCAAATAACGTCTCACAGGATCCCACAACTGTCGTGCTAAGGGTAAATATGTGTGTGTGGTACACCAATTACGTCCCACTGAATCTCACAACTGGTGGGTAAAAGGTAAATATGTGTAATTATGTCTCACTGAAACCCACAAATGGCGGGCTAAGGGTTCAAGGGGACAGCAACCATATTATAAGTATTTTTTATCAGAAAGAGCCCTATAAACTATGAATTTTGATACATGTATCATTAAAATCGGTTGAAACCTGGGAAGTTATTGGCATTTAAAGAATTCAATATGGCCAACATTTAGCCGCCATTTTGAATATTTTATTAGTTTTCAGAATTTTTTCAACTGCTGAATTTTTAGTAATCAGTACTATCACACCATCTGTCTTTCAGCAGATATGCAGCTTTATACATAAGGAAAATTGTACAGGCCTTAGTTTTTGACTTGGCACAGCTTACCTGCCAGAAAAGGTTTGACTGCAGAAATACAACCCTGAGGTCTTCTGCAATACTCCTAGGTACGTCGTACAGTCAAATTGTGGTAGCAGTTTTTCTGTATGGGGTCAACTTTGAACGTACCCTATGCTAAATGAGGCTTAGGTAAATTGACAGGAAAACACGCCTCACGTTCACCCATTGCTTCACGTATTTCCCTTTAAATTTATACATTACATGTATGCAATGACACACGACAGTAAAACAATATAAATTGTGTATATATGGTATATTAGAAGCGAAAATGTCCAACGGAAGGGGTGATTTACCCCACCCCCTGAATATAATGTATCCAAATTTTAAAAGAAATGAAATCTTCCCAATTTCTTAATCAATCAAGTAAAATAGCATATTTATAATCATATTTAAACATTATTCTTATAGTATGTTTGTCATGTTTTACATTTGTTACAAATCAAATAAAGAACATACCATCTGAAATGACAATTCAGGAATGCGTGTATTACACAATTTTCAGTATACATTATCTACTGCAATATAATGTATCTGTGACCTATACTAAATGCTTATATATGGACATGATGATAGCCTAAAAATCATTAACTGAAATGCAGCAAACCGCCAGTGTGCGTTTAATCATTATACCACATGATATTACAGTTATATACATTACTTTCAAAATGTATTACTATTTAATGCCGTAATATCATAAGACTATGGGCTACTAAACGACCTCCACAAAATGCGGTTTTTAGACTGTAATTTTCTAAAACCAAATTCTATTAGCCACATAATGAAGTGCGTTAGCCTTTCAGCAGATTAGGCGTTATCCAGCAATAGCCAAATTCACTAAGTTACCCTAAAATAATAGGAATTCTAATAGTGTAGATATCCAGTTATTTCTCATTCTTACGTATTAATATTATCTTTTAATTGAAAGAAAATGTCTAGCAATATGATTTTAAACTAATTTTGGCACCTGTTATTACCGTTATATATGTTACTTTCTGCTAAAAACAATATTTAATGCAATGCCAGCACTTTATCACCCATTGTAAAAGCCACCAAAATACATGTAACTATAGTTTGTCAGCTATTGACTACAATAGCTATATTAATAACTATGATTTGGGGGAAAACTTACACTTAATTTCTAAAAATACTTTTTTTATTTACAACATGGGCTGAAATCGAGAAATGAAACATTAAAGCAGACGTTTATCCTTGCCAAAGCAAAAACTGTTTTTATTTTAACGGTTTCTGCCACAGATATGGCAAATGCCATGCCTGTTCATATGGTTAAAACCGCTCTATATCCAATCATTATCCAGTTCAATGAAGAAACAATACAATTGATGTGCCTAACATAAACAACAAAAGTATTTTACCCATATTAGCCTCGCGTTCTTTTTATGAAACATAGACAAATTGTACAGACCAAAATCAGATGCCACAGACTGCAATGTTTGATCTGGTTCTCTACTGTTTGCTTTCAGGATGTTCTATCAAAATTTGATTAAGAAAAAAAAATCACCCAACAACCCTGAAGACGAAAATGGACTGATTAATTTGATAAAAATGGGAAGTTTCATTCGACTTAAAAGGATTAAGGAGATGGTGACATTTATCATACGCTTTGTCTGGTTCTGCAATGTTACACTGAAGCCAACTTATAAACGAACACATAACACTTTTTATTCTAGTTCAAAAGGTAAATCTCTGTCATGCAAAATTGTTATTCTATAAATAAACCAAGGCTTTGCCGAGACGCTACAAGTAATTTCATTTCAAAATGTCTAGACTAAATCCGAGTAAAGGTACCCTCATTTAAAAGATTAACACTTTTCACATCAATATTAAATATTCCACAGAAACGTTACCCATTGACATGTTTCACTCATTGAAGGTGTTGCTGAATGCCATGATTTAAGATGAATAGGAGTCAAACGTTTTGACATGATCGGACTCGCCATTTCTTTTCCATTGTAACATGAAAGCAGGCACTGATAGCAGCCTAATCTAGGAAATTCGGCTTTAAGCATGCGCTTCAGGTACAAACTTTGTACTGCTCTGTGCACTTTATTATCTGCTGTAGGACATTGACATTTTCAGCGATTTTTCATTTTTACTAGAAGTCAATGTTCTTCTTTTAAATAGTTAAACAATCTTTGACAAATGCCGTCAAATTAGTTGTTAAAATTTCACAATTTAAACCAGAAGTGTGGAATAGTCTTGAAAAATTTACCACCGCAGAATAGACTGATCGAGTTCTGTTCGGGTTAGTCTACCATGTTCAGACGCATACAATGGTTTAACCTGTGCTAATGGTGACTTTCAGAAATCTCCAAAAATGTGATATTTTTTTCATTTTTTAAAGATGCGTAAACAATTTACCGTATATCGAATTACAAATGTTTGGTGTGTTTTTTAAGTTACCTAGACCAGTTCGTAAACACCTACACTTCAATTCGATAAAAATGCACCGAAAACTATTTTTTCACAAAAAATGTTGATTTTTACATTTTTGAACCCCAAAAATGTTAAATGAGTGAAATTATCCAGAAATACTAATAAACTTTGCTCCATTGAAATTCATGATTATGTTAAAATTCATTCAATATTAATGGTGCATCAGTCAGAAAAAATGAGTTTATAAAGTGTTCCTTTATAAGTTTGTTTAAGTGTATAGAGCATTGAAACAGGACAGTTTTTTTCCAAGGTTCTTTATGGTCATACATTTTAGAGGTCAAGGCTTATCACTTAGAAAAACTCTCTAGCATTGTAAAGATTATATTGTAGCTGTTTCAAAATGAATGGACTCAAATAAATTATTGAAAATTTTGTTGTGCGTTATTAATATCAATTAGACTTAGTCTAAACGTGAAATTTCTTCACATAAAATCATTACGATATTCAGCGTGTCAAATAAGGCCATAATCTTTGATGCAAGAATGCATCCCATTATCTTTTGTGTGTTCCAAATCAAACTAAATTGATGATAAATACTAACGTAAATTAAAAATCAAATTAGCAAGCACATTTGATTTCGGTTCAGCAATGAAGGCTCAGGCGAGCCTGTAAAATATGTCATTAGACACATCTGAGCATCTGCTGCTTGTATATGTAGATGAAGACAAACGCTAGCTCCACTGCATCAGCATGGGGGATTTTACGGTGCATTTGCCCCTATGAGGTAAGTACCAAAATCGCATATGGCTGTTCAAATCTTCAATTGAGCATGTATAAATTACATAAGAGAGGTCAGAAATTGTTTTTATCTTACGGAAACGAAATTCATACTTGTGCTCCTGCCAAAGAACATATCGAAGATAAGATGTTCAAAAGCTTGTTTATTATATCACATAACATATACAACAATAGAGGCACTACTGCTTTATCAACCTCTAAGATTAATGCTTACCTTTAAAAGTAATAGAAGTATGATTTATTATGGAGCGACGCATTCCAAATATGACATACATATATACTTTCATGCATCCTTTCTAGGCATTGCATTTAAGTATTTCATTGATGACAAAGACTATACTGCACAAAGTGTTTGTAAGAACAATTGACTCTTTGTAGGTCTCCATAAATCACTACCCTCAACATGTTTTGTGCTTTTATATAATTTCCTACTTATGTGTGATGCATTTGTTTTCTGTCTGAAGAAGCAAGATATTTTTTTTGAAAAAAAAACCTGTGTTGATTTTGATTTTATATCACTTATTCATTCTTATGTTTATATACATATAGCGCATTGCTATCAATAATTCTATTAACAAGACTCCTGTAATAATTTGGCCAAGACACATTCTGTATAGTGAAAATTGTCATTAGCTATTTAAGAATTTATTGCTAAAAGCGAGTAAGATCTTGTGACTGCATGTTTTTAAACGATTTATCTTTCCATCCAATATCTCAAAGACTGGTTTTAGAATATATTTGAGTGTCACAATGTCTTATTCAGCCTGACATAACTCTTGACTGATAATGTCGTATGTGTTTAAAATAGTTTCTTAAGCAGAAATTAACATGTGTTCCTTGGATATGATCATATCACATGATTTTGTTTGTTTGTTTGATTTGATTCTTTACGTCCCATCAACAATCTTTCAGTTAAACAGGGACGGGTCTTCCTGGGTTGAACCAGTACTAAGCTAGGATAAATGTGTCTTGCACAAGGACCACAATGCAGAAACGCCGGTGAGGCTCGAACCCACGACCCTTCGATCTCGAGTCAAGCACTCTACCACTGAGCCACTGCGCTCCCCCCATATCACATGAGAACGTTGTCATCCATTATAGCTGATTTTACCCATTTTCAGGGAAATGTTTTCTTATACATAAAACCTCTCCTTATAAAGTGATATAAATTTTAGCAAATGATCAAAGGTACTAACAGTTTCATTAAATAAACTATAAAAGGTATGCTGAAAATAAAATAAAATCAATTTAAAAGCTAAAACAAGTATTGTGTCATATGCATATAAATATCGGTATACGATTTTGAGACATCCTCTTTAAAAATAATTGATTATAGACACGTATAATGCATAACATCTATTGTAATATATATATAAATTTTATCCTACCAACTCTTAGGTAATTGATTGATTTTTTATTAACCTCGTAATAGGTCAATAGGGGTCGAGGCCATCCCCCATTAACCTTACAATCAAAACAAATATTATCTGCAATTGGCCATACAGGCCCTTGAGCAGATAATCATATATAAACAAGTTTACTAAGTATCTGCATGGCGGACAGTGTAGAAACCATATTACTCTGTATTTAGACCGATTTAATTCAGAGGAACTGACAAAATGTCGTGACGCACGACCTCTCGTCTTTTCCCTGAATTTAGTTCTGCAGTAATTACTTTCATCAATATCTTTCAAGATTACATCTAAACCAGCATTTACTGTTGATCGCCATAGAGATGCAAAATACAAATTCCTATGTCAAATAACACAATACTGTGTATTATGTTTCTACCGTTCTACCGTACTTACACGAGAACACAAAAAAGACGTAAATATATACATATATAGGTATATATACATATCAGATAGATAGATAGATAGATAGATAGATAGATAGATAGATAGATAGATAGATAGATAGATAGATAGATAGATAGATAGATAGATAGATAGATAGATAGATAGATAGATAGATAGATAGATAGATAGATAGATAGATAGATAGATAGATAGATAGATAGATAGATAGATAGATAGATAGATAGATAGATAGATAGATAGATAGATAGATAGATAGATAGATAGATAGATTGTTTTGTTTTTAGTATTTTGTTAAACCAATATACTTGAGTATTGACTATACTATCGATACTATCAAGCTATTTACAAAATGGTAGCCTTAATAGCGCTCGTGTTTCCAGTGCAGTCAAGTTAGCTCAATTACCACAGAAGACAATAGATCACTAGAAACATAATCGCCACTAAAGACTGACATACAAAACGTTTATTCTCTTACGTCATGTATATGACATACAAGGAATAACATATTAACAAACATGACAACAAGGCTGGTATTACAAAATAATGTTTTTAGGGAGGGCCAATGACCCTTGAGCATATATTTTATATACAAAACCAACGTAGCAAAGTTTACTTGTATCAAATTTTCAACTAGATAAGTGAGTACGACTCTTTACAAGGGAGGATCACCTAGTACACCATGAAATACAATATTCAAGCGTAGCTTGTTGTTTATGAGCAGAGCTATGCTCGCATCTAGGGGCGTTATTGCATCGCTTAGAGAAGAACAGAAAGTGATCCATTTAAAGTCCCTAGCTTACTTGAAAAGTCTCAGCTCAAATATCAGTTAAAGAGAACAGTTACCTTATATATCAACAGTATCTGTAATCAAATAACGTTACAGCACATAGAGAATAAAATTGCCAGCATATTTATAGTGTGACAATTCTAATATGGGAAACGTAATGAAATTTTATTATAAAACTACATGTTGGATAACATTGTGATATCTTCCTAGTTCCGAAAAATGGGTAAGAATATTTATGTTGGGTCTGTCTATTAAAATAGAGAGCGAATATGCTGATCTGTATATCAATACATGCCTACACAGGCACTCTCTGCTTTCGTCCAATAATACGCAAGAGATTGAACTCCTCCGAGCTTGTTGTTCAGACAATTGTTTATTTGGTCAAAGGGAGACAGACGCTGCAGGGATATCTAGCGAACCGGTATGACAAGCCACTTCTAGCCACATACAAAGTGTTGGGATATTTGACCCAGATACACAAAGGATGTCACTCAGAGGTAGCCATGCTTTCGATTAGATGTTGGTTTTGGTATCTAAAAGTAAGTATTTTAGTATTACTTAGAATGCACATGGTTGCATTTTTTTCTGTTCACCTGTATCAATGTGCAAAGGCCAACATGAGCTAAATGAGTTATGCCAGGAGCAAAACAAACTGGCATTCGATATTCGGTGTCCGACATGGGTGCAGACCGGTCTGCATTTGCTGTGCAGGCCGATCTGGATCCATGACTCTCACGCATGGTTACAATACGCTCACTACCGGGTTAGTATATATTAACAATGATCAGCAAGCAATCCTGAGCTGGCGTTAATATTTAAAGTTACTACTTTGAACAATTTATTTTGCTGTCCACCAACAAAACATGTATATACAAAAACGCAAAAAGGAAGACAGCAAAAAGACAACAGGCGGTGTAAATAGCTGTTCTTGGCGCGCTCTCGGGTTAATCGCCAATCAGGATTTTCGTCTACCACTAATAAGGTGTGTGTGTGTGTTTGGCATAGGATAGATAGATAGATAGATAGATAGATAGATAGATAGATAGATAGATAGATAGATAGATAGATAGATAGATAGATAGATAGATAGATAGATAGATAGATAGATAGATAGATAGATAGATAGATAGATAGATAGATAGATAGATAGATAGATAGATAGATAGATAGATAGATAGATAGATAGATAGATAGATAGATAGATAGATAGATAGATAGATAGATAGATAGATAGATAGATAGATAGATAGATAGATAGATAGATAGATAGATAGATAGATAGATAGATAGATAGATAGATAGATAGATAGATAGATAGATAGATAGATAGATAGATAGATAGATAGATAGATAGATAGATAGATAGATAGATAGATAGATAGATAGATAGATAGATAGATAGATAGATAGATAGATAGATAGATAGATAGATAGATAGATAGATAGATAGATAGATAGATAGATAGATAGATAGATAGATAGGTAGGTAGGTAGGTAGGTAGGTAGGTAGGTAGGTAGGTAGGTAGGTAGGTAGGTAGGTAGGTAGGTAGGTAGGTAGGTAGGTAGGTAGGTAGGTAGGTAGGTAGGTAGGTAGGTAGGTAGGTAGGTAGGTAGGTAGGTAGGTAGGTAGGTAGGTAGGTAGGTAGGTAGGTAGGTAGGTAGGTAGGTAGGTAGGTAGGTAGGTAGGTAGGTAGGTAGGTAGGTAGGTAGGTAGGTAGGTAGGTAGGTAGGTAGGTAGGTAGGTAGGTAGGTAGGTAGGTAGGTAGGTAGGTAGGTAGGTAGGTAGGTAGGTAGGTAGGTAGGTAGGTAGGTAGGTAGGTAGGTAGGTAGGTAGGTAGGTAGGTAGGTAGGTAGGTAGGTAGGTAGGTAGGTAGGTAGGTAGGTAGGTAGGTAGGTAGGTAGGTAGGTAGGTAGGTAGGTAGGTAGGTAGGTAGGTAGGTAGGTAGGTAGGTAGGTAGGTAGGTAGGTAGGTAGGTAGGTAGGTAGGTAGGTAGGTAGGTAGGTAGGTAGGTAGGTAGGTAGTGGTAGGTAGGTAGGTAGGTAGGTAGGTAGATAGATAGATAGATAGATAGATAGATAGATAGAAAGACAGACAGACAGACAGACAGACAGACAGACAGACAGACAGACAGACAGAGAGACAGATAGATAGATAGATAGATAGATAGATAGATAGATAGATAGATAGATAGACAGACAGACAGACAGACAGACAGACAGACAGACAGACAGACAGACAGATAGATAGATAGATAGATAGATAGATAGATAGATAGATAGATAGATAGATAGATAGATAGATAGATAGATAGATTAGATAGATAGATAGATAGATAGATAGATAGATAGATAGATAGATAGATAGATAGATTTTGAGTATTTCATTAAACCAACATAACTTTCGAATATTATCTCAATACTATGGAGCACGAAACCTAATGGTTGCTTTAACAACGCTCATGGTTCCAGGGCCGCCAACTTAGCTCAATTACCATAGAAGGTGGTGGGTCGCCGAAAACATGATCGCCATTAAAGATACACATTACGAGGGTCATCCAATAAGTATAAGACTTTCTTTATAGTCTGAAAATCTGTGTGTGCGTTTAGTTAAAATTCACCATAATAATAGTACAACATCTTAGCAATTCAGGAAAACAAACAATATGTTTGTGATTGATCAGTTGCCATAGTAACGGGATGATTTGTGGAAGGACTTGAAGATGCATGGCCACGTTTTCATTATTTTTGCGTACCCACGGTAAAAGTATTTTATTTTCGCTCATAGGTAGCATATAACCTCTTGACATCATTTCTTATACTGAGCAATCTTAGTATTACATAAAATGCTATAAATAAAGAACCAACTGTGCATATCCTTTATTTTGGTTGCCTAGCAATCGATTTACTCGATTTTATAAAAACACACTACTTTGCGTTGCTATGGTAATTATGTAAGAGAAGGATATCCCACAAAATATATCGCTATGTGGAGCTGATTGTTATTAGGTATAAATGAACAAAACACTGTTCACTTAAAATGCCTACGACTATTTGATATTAAGTTTATACGTCAAGAGGTTAGTGGAAAATACCATTCTTAAAACCTGATTTTTAAGCTTTGTTTCCATGGTAACAGCTCAAGACTCTGAAACATAACTTTCTCCTTTTGGTTATATATAGATTGCATGGGCATATATAAGTATTCATAGAAAAATAAACAATATATATGTTAATATGTTGCCATGGTGACCACTTATACTGAGGTGTCCACGGATGTTTGCCAAGTCTTCTAATGTTGCCTAGCACCAAAACATGGAAATGTGTATTTCGCCGAAAATGGTTCATGTGAATAGCCAAAACGTCATGCTAGCATTGAACATGATTTCATAAGTCTAGCATATAATTTCACTGCACTATAGAAAGTCTCATTCTTTATTGGATGACCCTCGTAACTCTGCTATATTGCAAAAATGGTATCTTATATCAAAGACAGATACACGCAAGCTTACACAGGTGTGCGTACCTGACGTGTCCCTGTAGATAATAAGATCGCAATTAAGCTGTTTGAAGGAAGATAAGCATGGTTTTATGTTTTGTACAGTTTCCATTTCTTTTTTTATAATAAAGAAAATGGAAACCGCTCAAAATAGAGTATTAAGCATGTATACCCTGATCCAAATCGCCGGCCTTTCCGAAAGCGAAAGTAAAAGACTGGCTTCAGGACACTATATAGCTACACCATAATGCTAATAGGCTAATCAAACTCAATTAAAGTAGTGTCTGCCTTCCTGTCCGCTGGTACTCCTTCTAGACAAGTCTTACAATCAAGATGAACCAGATCAGACTGCTTTTATGGCAGTCTGATCACGGTTCACACTGTTTGCTGGTCCAAATGAATGTGAATATGCAGTCTACATAGTGAGCAGACGGCAGATACGTAGTCAACAACCATTCCGGGCAACCATTATGCAAACTTCTACATAATTTCAAGATATGCAGATTAGAAATTGACATGTATGTTAATGTTGTATAGCTATAACCCAATCATATAGTATGGACACTCAAAAGGAATTGCCTCAAAGAGACCACTCTGGTGAGTGTTAAAAATATATTCTAAGCTTAGTTAAATTGTTTTAGCTTTTGATAATCCCTGAAAAGAAACCTGTATCGCCTCATGAGTACAAGAGAATCAAACATACTGTATACAGTATAAAGTCTTATAAGGAAGAAAAAAGACAAGCAATGACAACCAATTAAATAAATCAATTATATAATCAAGTATGCAATGTTATTACCCAACCGTCTATTATACGGAGTAATTGTCTATTTTTTGCTATGTCATGAGTCACTGAACTATTCCACCGGTCAATAAATATGACTATATAGACTGGCACTATACCATGGGCCTGGTTTCCCGCTTCCCTGTTAAAAACACGCAGGCGCTTATTATCATGCGCGACGACGATGCGCGTGCGGTTCGTTTATGAATGAAGATGTTATGCAATAATGGTGAAAATGAGGCATGGTTTGACAACTTTAAACTCCAATAACTCCGTTGTTTATGGTCAGAAACATAAAGTGTGGGTACTAGTTTTCTTAGTTAGAACGAGCGGAACATTTTGTGACCGAAATTGAGCAGATTTGGTGAAATTTTTCGTTTTGCAACAAAACCGCATCGTCTACAGCAACTCCATTCAAGGATCGCTGCTAAATGGGTTAGGTAATAAAACAGTTATTTTATGCCTGTTTGTAGTACAGTCAAACTATTACCCCTCGGTACAGTGGACGACCTGATGCACTATTGCACTCGGCCTTCGGCCTCGTGCAATAGTGCATAAGGTCGTCCACGGCACCTCGGGGTAATAGTTTTGACTATACTACAAACATGTATGAAATAACTGTATACTAACCAATAAGTAAATCAATTAAGCAGCAGAGCTTCATTACGTTTTTCAAAACATTTAAAAATATATGCTGCTATTTTTTTAATTTCATTTTTGTTATCGGACCCCAATAGTTGAACTGTTTTATACATGCTTGTTCTTTTTACATAATAAGGTTTAATATATTTCTTTCTTTAATCAGTAAAAAGGGAACACTCCAATAGAAAATGATGTTCATCTTCCAATTTGTTGCAAATTTGACACAATCGTTCATTCCTAGGTATTGGATGCGGTTTATTCCACCTTCCCGATTCAATCAGCAGTCTATGTGATGATACTCTTAATTTTGACATTGCTACTCTAAATTGTTTTAATGTTAGTGTGTCGAGGTATGGCTGAAATCGAAAATTGCAAATAGGTCTATAAAATGAAGCTCTACTTGATTCGTTCAATCTCTCATGCCAATTTTGCACAAAAGTATCTTTTAATCTTTGTTTAATAACACTTAGAAAAAATATATACATCTCCCACTCCCTGCGCAATCCAAACATTAAAGAAACCAAGATTACTTAATGTATTTCTGACTAGTGATGCCCAATTTTGAATATAAGGTCTGTCGTTGATATCGGTTAGCATCACATTGTATATTTTTTATATATATATATATATTTATGTTCCTCAGCGTGTATAACTTTCAACCAATATCTAATTAAAATATAAATTCTACGTGTATAATAATTTGTTCTACCTAATTCACCATATATGAAATCATTTTGGGTCGAGGTTTTTACACCGATCAGTTGTTTACAAAATAACATACGAACTCTTTCTATTTGTTTTCCATGACAAAAACCCCATACCTCGCTTCCATAGTTCATTATTGGTGTCCTGTTGGTGTAACAAGTTTGTCAAAAAGTTCGAGTCTATGTCTTATACTAATGTTAGTGAAATTATAAAGGTAACTATTAAGCTTATATATAGCTTTCAAGGCTTGTCCTGACAATGTTTTTTGACATGCTGAAAATGATCCTCCCATAGAAAAAACAATACCAAGATAAGAAAATGTATTCACAATGGCAATTTCTGTTCCATTATAATAGAATTTTAAATTTTTTGATAAAAAGCCCCCTCGCCTAAATACCATAATTTTCGTGTTTTTTTTTTGTATTAACTACCAGTTTATATCTTTCACAGTATTCTGATAAAAAAATCAAATTATTTTGCGTCTGGAATGTAAGCAAAGAAAATAGTATAGAACAATCTCTCTAAACATTTAGTTATTTGTATTTTTTCTACGGAAAATTAACCTAGGTACTATACAAGGAGCTAATCTATATTATGTTACTGACTTTGTTTTTATAATGTGTACATTAGTAAACTGGGTACATGAAACTATTTTCAATTACATATTAGACTTCATTCAATAACACTTAGTTGTTGTTTTTTGTTCTGTGATAAATATTACAAAATTCTACATCCTTAATATTTTAGCTTTTCAAGGCCCAATTGTATTCTGTCTTTAATAATACTTTGGACAAACATAGGACCTTATGATATTTGATATGGTTATATATGTTACTTTGATAAATTTGACAGATATGGAATGTATTCTTCTACTACTACTAAAGAGCTTTCTATTTCTTTGTTTATGTGTTGAATAATCTTTAATTTTGGACAAATCAAAATGATACTTTGTGGAGAGGAAAACTTCAAAAAATTGCTTCATTGCAAATGTAAATGTTTATAGATATAGAAACTTAATCAAACTGATAATTATTTTAGAACAAACTGCTGTCTTGATATAAATTTAAAACAAAACAGGTTTGAAATTAAATAAAATACCATATGACATATGGTATTTAGAAATATATATATAGGAAGTCTTAAAGTTTGTAATGTACGTTACATATTGTCATAAAAGCATCAAAATATGGAACTTTACACCAGAAACGCAGTTATGTATAGCTTTTTACTATCGTATATCGATAGAATGCTCAATTATGGTTTAAAAAGTCAGCAGATGGTATTACTTGCTTACTTGCAAAGTTAAATGGTTATAACCAAATTCACCATTTTATTTGGGGTAATCATATTCAACTGCTTATAATTTTTAAAGCAATTATGATAGAAACAAGATGTTTGCAGTTTTGAAACAGTCAGGTTATTCTCTTTTCTAAACGTCAAATTAAACTTTGACCAAAATTAACTGATATTATAAGGTGTAATTGAAGATATAACCAATTTATAATTTTTATGTTTTAGCCTCATATGGGTGGGGGGGGGGCAAAAAAGCCCCTTACAGCACGTAGTTCTTTAGACCAAGAGATGTCGTTTAAAGAAAATGTTTTTGGACAACGGACGAGGACCGATCACAATAGCTCACCTAGAGCCTTCGGCTGAGGTGAGCTAAAAATATGTGTTTTATTTCTCTCTCATAATCTTTGATTTGATTTTGACATAAAAAAGCTAAATAATTATTGTAAATTTTGTGGATCTTTAATGTTTTTTCTGTCTTGTGTTTGTTATGCCATTGTGCGCGTCTGTTTTTTGTGCCTTGTGGTCACCTGCTGGGAAAGGGCTGACCTCTTGGCTCTCGTTTGTGGTGTATAACTGTGAGTTTGTCACTTTCCCATTTGTATCCTGGGTCAGGTGAGGTACTTGATTGTATCGATTTCTGATCTTTGCACCCTTACTAAACATGCGTATATTTGACATAGTGTCCCAATACCTAATTGAATCACGTGCACCTCAGTCTCGCATTGCAGCAGTTTGCTACATAAATTCCTACACATGTATGTTCATTACATGTATCTTCCAGCTTTGATTTTTTCTTCTATATTTTTCAGAGGCTATGACAGATACCGATTCATGAATCAAACAAGCAAATTCGACAACGAATTTATATCCCCTGTCGAAATTATGTGAGACTTGTTTTCATTGAAATTAAGGCAATTAAAGAGCAATAACTCCTCTAATGAATATTCATGTGAATCACCCCACCTCATTTTTAGTTAAGTTTCGTGTATTTGATCTATTGGTTCTGCAGGGACCAATTCATTAAAAGTATACAAAGGGCAATAACTCCTGTATATCTGAAACCAATGTGACAATTTTTTATGTGCATCGCCATACCATTTCCAAATATATTATTTCTATAAGTTACACGAAATTACTTCAGCTGGTTACTAAGTTATGGCTCGGAATGAAAAACAAATCATTGCTATTAAGGTGATCAAAGGGCAATACTTTCTCTACAACTGATGACTTCCACAGATATCCTGAAAAAACCTAATATGAATTATCACATCATTGCCATATATATATCCAGTAAAAGTTTAATGAAATTCCATCCATGGGTTACCAAGTTATAGTTCTGAATGGACAAATCCATTGAAATTTAGGCGATCAAAGGGAAATAACTTCTCTACACCCGATGACATCCTCATGAATCTTTACATGCATCATCACACTATGGGTACTCAGTATAAGTTTCACGAAATTCCTTTTATACCTAGCTAATTAATGACTGAGGAGAGAAAATTCCATAAACATTTTGAAAACTAAACGATAATAACTCCTCTGTTACCTAGGATATCCTGACAGAACTTCATATGCATTACCATACTATGGTCATATATACTCCTAATACAATTCATGAAATATGATTCATTTACTTAAACCCCGGTCCCACAGAGCTTGCCACTGCGGCGCGACCTCTCGGCGTCTGATGGGATTGCGACCTCTGCAACTGTTTTTCCATTACTGGTATGGTCGCCAACTAGTCGTCGACCAATTGACACACGTTCGGCGATCATTCAGCATTTATTTGGCGATGGGTCGGCGACAGCTCGACGATCAGTCGGCGACTGATCAGCGACTGGATGGAGACTATTCTGTCATCAATTCTAAGAAATAAAGTCTTTTTGAAAGAATAAAACCATTTCTGTGCAACTTGCCATCATGATAATATATCAGATAAATGTTGTTTCACTTACAACAAATCAGGACGCTGCAGATGTGGTTGTGGTGATTCTGCTGGGACCTACTAGCTCTGTGCTTACATTTTCAGTATTCGATATATCCGGCTCAATTTGTCTTTAGGACAGCTGAGATCATCATCAGAATCAAGGGTCTGAATTTCAGTAGTAATTTTTACTGTCTGATTTGGTACTGCTGTTTTTTTAACCACCTCTATGCCCCATGATGCACACACTTTCAATGCTTGTGGTAAAATGATGTCAGGATGGCAAGATAGCCTAATGTTGAAGCTGGCACTGCAACCTGTCATGATCTGTCATCGGTCGCCAGTCAGTCACCCACTAGTTGCTGAAGATTTCACAGCCAAAGTATTCATGAAATCGGCTGGCGACAGATCGGCCATCGATGGACTTGTCAGCGATCAGCTTGTGACTAGATCGAAATCGGTGGCGGCTACCAATCACCGACCTGGCTGTGACCTTTGTAAAACCTTCCCACAACCTCTGAAATTCAATCCATTGGTTATCAAGTTATGGCTGAGGATGCAAAAAATCATTGAAATTTAGGCAATCAAAGGGCAATAACTCCTATATAACTGATGACACCCTGATGAAACGTCACGTGCATAACCATATCATGGTCATATATATTCAGTATAAGTTTAATAAAATTCCATCTGTTGGTTACCAAGTTATGGCTTGGGATGGAAAGACAGGCTGACTGAAGAACCTCATATTACCATTTTACAAGCTGTTTATTCAAAAACGGCATAGCTTTTGACAAAATCATCAGAAGTAATGTAATGTGCAATAGTGAAAAAGCCCTTTCAGAATAGGTTGCCTTGATTTTGTTTCATTCTGTCCATACTGGTTTAGTTGTGATGTGCAGTTTCCCAGCCACTTTTCTTTCGTCAATTAGGGGATAACTGTATTCAAAATTTTCGTTTGGGGAGGTATATCGTCGGATATAAGGTCAGAAATTTAGTTTTACGGTGACGCGCGAGCGGAGCCGTAAAACGTGATTTCCGAACGTATATCCGACGATATACCTCCTCAAATGAAAATTTTGAATATGGTTATCCCCGTTCTAATGCACTTCTGCAGTTTGATCTAAAATTGGAGTGTTGCAAGCCGCATAAAGCCGCACGTCATCCAACGAAAGGTGACGTAATTGATGACGTCAAACTATTTCCGACAGTATATCGCAGGATATACTGTCGCAAATTTTTGACATTATCCAATCAGACGTCGCGTTACAAACATAAGTGCATTAGAATAAACAATTAAATACTGATTTTGATCTAAATTTACAGGGTTTAGTTTTACACAAAATAGTTAAACTCAAGCACTTTTCAAGGCCTTGGAGTGTTCCTCCATGTACTTTTCAAGGCAGATTTACTTTTCAAGGAATTCCTCATTATTCAAGTACTTTTCTAGCCTGTATGAAGCATGTAGCTTATAGATAAGCTGCTTTGCCAAGGCCAACTTTGTTAACCCTTTGTATTCTGCAAACCCCTAAATAAGTACTTTTACAAACAGTGAAAACCCTGATGAAATGGCGCATGATGCTGCATTTCATCAGGGTCTACACTGTTTGTTTGATTTGATTCTTTACGTCCCATAAACCATCTTTCTATTATATAGGGACGAGTCTTCCTGGTTGAACCAGTACTAAGCTAGGATAAATGTGTCTTGCTCAAGAACACAACACAGCAACACCGGTGAGGCTCCAACCTGCAGCCCCTTGGTCTCGAGTCAAGCACTCTACCACTGAGCCACTGCGCTCCCCTACACTATTTGTAAGGGTGAAAAAAGTACACAAACTTTTTTGAAAATATAACACGACACCCCTAGATATGAACAATGGACTATCCAAAGTCTATTGTATCAAACCAGAATGAAGAATCCATTATAATATAAAGGGGTTTATGGCCTTAGTGATCATCTCTGTAAAATCATTATTATCAATATATTATCTGTGATGTTCATGCTGGGGCCTCTGACAGGATACCAGGATACCTATTAAGTAGGTCCTCCTTTCATGGCGCATTTTATTGGCATCCCCATAGCCCCATTGTTCTCCATTCATAAAACCCCATTGTTCTCCAACATTAGATAGGCCTTGGCACAAGAAACCAGTCTTTTGGGTTTGCATTAAACAAAGACTAAGACCAGACTGTGTGAATGCACAGGCTGATCAGCACCTTTGTTATTTGCTTTTTGGAAAGTAAACTTTCGGCAAGCAAAATTCCAGTTTTCTAGCTTGTACCTGTAGCTGAGGAGACTGGTTTAAGTATTGCTTTATCGGAAACTCCAAAGACACATGGGTGAAAGTTCAAAATTTCCAAAAATCCTGAACTTTAGAAATTCCAAATTTAAAACTAACAGGATGCCTTCAAAAATGAATAATTTCATGTTTAAATGGTTAATTGTGTTAAGATCATCTGAAAACGAATCAGAGAAGCTATCAAAATCTACCTAATTCAGCATTTTGAGGATGACTTTCTATGGAAAGTCAGCCTCAAAATCCTGAATTCAGCATTAATCCTGAAAACTTTTACCCATGAAGACATGTGAATATGTGATTATATGGAAATAGTGAGTATGATCAGGAAATACCACAATCACAAACTGCAGACAAACCCATGGCACCGCGAGGAAGAGCCACACAACAATCAGGAGACACCAGGAAGACAAACTAAGCAAAGCAACTAGCTCTCTTCCCCATCAAGACGATTGCAAAACTAGAAGGGACATAAAGTAAGGTACAACAAAACATAGAACAATTACAGACTCCCACAATGGGAGTAACAATAAAACAAGTCAACAACACCAGAACCACCGCCTTAGAATGGACAGCAGCCTAAGCCACCGGGGGACTTAAATGCATTTTACTGGTACCAAATCTTCGCCCTAGATTCTGCTGTCATTGACAAGAAATGTTCAGCTCGCAAAGAAGCCTTCTAACTATTGCAATGCTATATAGTAATAATACTAATATCTACCACTTCTGGTCTATGAAGTACCGGCAATACGCGTAAATACCACCAAATCGACGTATATATTTACCAATGTGATGAATCTTGGATGAATCAGAACTTTCATTAACAAGATTCATACAGTCAAATTTGTGTAAAATTCAAAGACTTTTTAAGGACCTCTAAAATACTTTCCTACTGTTTTCAAGGACTGAAGACTTATGAAAAATACTGATTTACACGTTAAAATTCTACTTGGGAAATGCTAGAGTACATTACTAAAGATATTAATTAGATTTAGAAATATAGTATAATATTGTGGTGCCTTTATTAAGGCATCACAATTTCATAATGATTTAGGTCGCCAAAGACAGTGTTGAATCCTCGTGTAAATGGTAAATTAAAGGACTTTTCGAGGCCTTTGAATGTTTTTCAAGTACTTTTCAAGGCAAATTTAATTTCCAAGCACTTTTCAAGTGAGCCAAAAGCTGGTGTGGCTCAAAGTCATTGGAAAAATGATGAAAGTCAGTAAAACACTTCCACTATTACCTCTCTCAACTTTAATAACATGTACATATTTAACCCTTAATGCACCAATCGCAATAAAAGTTGTCTGCTTTTCTTGTCTGTCGAAATGCTGAAGCCTCTATGGCAAACAGTGTGGACCCAGATCAGACTGCTCCTATAGGAGCAGTCTGTTCTGGGTCCACGCTGTTTGCTTCTGTACATAATGTCAGTAATGCTAGCAATTATTTGCAGCAGATGACTTCAGCAGACAACATTTTCGGATTCATTTTTTTCTTGGCATTTAAGGGTTAAAACAATTGAACACAATTTAATAGCACTTTCGTTTTCAATAAATCACTCCTCCAGATAAGAGTGTGTTATCTGAAAATTGTTACCAAAACATATGTTGTGGGTACTCAAAAGAACCGTCTCATTGAGACAGTTCTTTTGATCACCCAAAACACATGTTTTAACTGATGGTTAAGAAAATAATTACAATTTTACCCTCAAAAATTTTGCTTATCTGGAGATATATAAACATTATAACTGCAATTAGCAGGCTAACAAATTGATGGTTTTTAAAAAAGACATCAAACTTGGTGTCAAATATACAGTCAGGAATCAAAAGTAATTCCACAATATCAGAAATTCCACAATGTCAAGAATTTCAAAGACTTGACCAATTCCTTAATATTGGGAAATCTGTGACCATGGTAGTATTAAGCCGATGACCAGTTCTTAATTTGGAGAAATATGTGAGATTCACTCATTCACCATCGTATTACTAGGCCGGTTACCAGTTTTTAATTTGGAGAAATCTGCGAGACCCTTTCAATCACCAAGCACTGCTAGTTCCGCCTCCTTCTCTTCCTGCAAAAGATGATGAATAATGTAAGATAAGGCATAAGGGCATGGATGGGTCCAGATAAAAAAAAATGGGGGAAAAATGTAAATATTTTCCTACCCATCAGTTTAGCCATGTGTTTTGGGTGCTTAAAAAAACCCATCTCTTCTGAGCACCCACAACATATGTTTTGGTTAAGAAATAAGAAAATAACTTTTGATAACACACTCTATTTCTAATGTAAGACAAGTCGCAAGAGAACAAGTCTAAACAAAAAATTTGGGAGAAAAATTGTAAATAATTTCTTATCCATCAGTTTAACCATGTGTTTTTTGGCATTGAAAAGAACCGTCTCATTGAGATGGTTCTTTTGAGTACCCACAACATATGTTTTCGTTGAGAAATAGGAAAATTATTTTTAGATTACACACTCTATTTCTAATGGAGGACAAGTTACAAGGGCACAAGTCTAAACAAAAAAAATTGGGAGAAAAATTGTGAATATTGTCTTATCCATCAGTTAAAATATTTGTTTTGGGTGCTGAAAAAACGTCTCATTGAGACGGTTCTTTTGAGTACCCACAGTACCATATGTTTTGATTGAAAAATAAGAAAATAATTTTTGATTACACACTCTATTTCTAATGAAGGACAAGTTACAAGGGCACTAGTCTAAACAAAAAAATTGGGAGAAAAATTGTGAATATTTTCTTACCCATCAGTTTAATCATTTGTTTTGGGTGCTCAAAAGAACCGTCTCATTGAGACGGTTCTTTTGAGTACCCACAACATATGTTTTGGTTGAGAAATAAGAAAATAATTTTTGATTACACACTCTATTACAATAGAACTGAAGAGATTTCATTTATACAAATTAATTCATACTTGAAGTACTGTTTCAGCCATTAAGGGGGTTATCAGACCTCCAGATAAGAGTGCAATATTTGAATTCCTATTGCTATTTGTCTAGGTTACCCTAGGTGGTACATATTGTAAATATTCAAATTTCCTAAATGGTACAAATAGAGGATCTTACATGAGTGCTTCTGTTTTATTGAAATTATTAAATGAGTTAGGGAAAATGAGATAAAATGTGAGGTTATGCTGAGTGTTTTATCGCTTTTTTGGAACAAGGTAAATAATAATACACAAGCGCAAATGTTAGATTCTATTTATAACACTAAAATTGCTTGAAATGATGTCTATTTGATGGGTGTGAAAAAGCTTATGATCAGGCCATACAGTAAAACCTGTCTTAAGGGGCCACTCAAAAATAGCAAAACAAAGATCTTGATGACAAACTGTAGCTTAATAAAGGTTGAAAGTATTGCAGAATGGAGCATTCGGCAATACTTTTGACCTGCATTAAGGGATAATTGGTCTTGAAAAACAAGTTTTGGTCTTTTTGAGAGTGGCCATTTTAGACAGGGTTTACTGTATATAAGTGAGGATGTTATGGGCAACATTATATAACCTTAATAAATATGTAAACCACTAGTGTTTTATCAATTTTAAAACACAGCGATATATCACTTCGAGATGCCATGTCATGTGATAATGTACTATACTGAAGAGCTTTGTTAACTGCTTAGTCAAAGCTTGTACAGGAAAAAAAGTTTGCTTAGGTTATCTGACCATCTTGACATAACCATAGCTTTTACATAGGTCAGGGTTGGCATAAAACCCAGGTTTTATCATAAAGCCCAACCCGGCGGGTTTTACGGGTTTTATGAGGGTGGGTTTTGGGGGGTTTTGTGGGTTTTATGTGGGTTTTATGTGGGTTTTATAAATCTGAAAGTTTATCATTAAAATTATCAATCATAACTGCAACAACCAGCTGCTACCTTACAGTTGTCTGTGCAAACAGTACTGGTGTAAAGAGAAACAGCCTGATCAGGATTAAAGCTGTTTGCATTTCTGTCAGCATCTTTTGATGGTATTACTTTGTGGTAAAATTTTAGGCTGATTACAAAAAAAAAACTGTGGGGATGTGGGGATATCCCAAAAGTTAGAAAAATAACAGTAGTATTGTTTTGACTGTGATTCACACCTTTGGGGCAGTAATTGAACAATTATCCTTGACTATTCAGTATTGAAATTATGGTCAATTGCAGTCATGCTGGTCCTAGTAACAAAAGTGTGAATATATTTTAATGCATGAGTGCAGTCCTTTTTGGGAAATGGGAACTTATTCACACTCTGGAATAGATACATGATACATTAAGTTTATTCAGGCTTAAGCATAAAACAGCTCATCACCAATCAAAGTAAGCTTAAAATGTTCATGTACTGCCAATATGATCAAGCAATAAGACCCAGAGTGGATTTGTTTATATTATTGAAGCCCAAGATATTTTTTTCAGGGGAAAGATGACATTAGAAGGCTAGCATAATCATTATAATAGACAAGATAATAATAATCAGATACAGTTGAAGTCTGTATCTTGTAAATACATGTAATATATTTTTGAATGTCAATTTTGATACTCATATTTTAATGACTATCTCACTATTACCATTTAAACTTATTAAAATATGGCTAAATAGAATCATTTCTACACTTTTATATCTATCATCAGACTGAAAACTGAGAATTTATAAGACCAAAAATTCATAAAACCCGCATATTGCCCAAAGTGGGTAATATGACCTTATTGCCCAACCTGAGTAAACCCGGGTTTTATGGGGTGGGTTTACCCGGGCGGGTAATATCGTGCCAACCCTGACATAGGTTAACCAATTTCAACCCTCGGTTTAGCCTCAGATTATCTAACATCTTACTTACTGTTTGACAATCTACTAACCTGAGCTATTCTTGCTCTCTTTCTACTTCTCTCTTCTTCTTCATCTTCGAACATTTCTTCTAACTTTCTCTTGTAGCTGTATATATAAAATATAGTTCCAGCCATGATGCTATCAAATCTACTAACCTGAGCTAATCTGGTCCTCCAGGCTCCATACAGGCAAGTTTATGTAAAATTCAAGGACTTTTCATGGACTTCTAAAAGACTTTCATATGTACAGTTTTCAAGGACTAAAAGTTTATGACTAATACAGATTTAAGTGTTAAAAAATATATTTCAGAAATGCTAGACTGACATATTAGTACTAGAAAATTAGTATAAAATTGTTGTGCTTCAATTTGGTGCAGCATATGCTGCACCAAATAAAGGCACAACAAGTTTATGCTTATTTAAGTCTCTATCAACTGTGCTAAGTCCTATAGAAAATAGTAGAATACAAGGATTTTTCAAAGCTTTTGAGTGATTTTCTAGTACTTTCAAGGCAGATTTATTTTTTAATGACTTTTCAAGAGAGCCCTCTAAATTCAAGTACTTTTCAAGCCTGTGGGAACCCTACTTCTCTCCTCTTCATGTTCAAACATTTCTTCTAATTTTCTCTTGTAGCTGTATACATAAAATATTAACCCTTTGTATACTTATGGATTATTCCTTCTTCCTGTTGGATACAATAAACTTGGGATAGTTCATTGTACATATCTAGGGGTGTCAGGTTATGATTTTCTAAAAAATATTGTTCGCTTTTATCTGAAGATCTTTTTCACCTTTACAAACAGTGTAGAACCTGATGAAATGCAGCATTATGCTGCATTTCATCTGGGTCTTCACTGTTTGCAAAAGAAATGAGCCGCGACATGAGATTTTCAACAATGTGGTATGTGCGACCAGCAAAGGCTCAGACCAGCCTGCATATATGCGCAGCCTGATCAGAGCCTTTGCTTGTCACTTAAATATTCTAGGACTCTTAAGCTACTGACCGAACATGATTTGAGTTTCTAAGCTTAAGGAGGCTTCACAGGCTCGTCTGAGTCTAAACATGTCAAAATGCCACATTGTTGGAAATCACATGTCACAGCTCAAATAGTTTAGGGGTTTTCCGAACACAAAGGGTTAAGAGCTCATAGAAACAAAGCTAAGTGAAATTTTTGAGAAACTTTTACTGGATCCAAATAGTCAAACTTGTATTTGTTTGTTCTGATTCTTTAAATTCTGAATCTGATATTTTTATTTTGGCAAATAGCGTTAAAAGACATATTTGTTACATTAAAAATTCAGAACTAGGGCCTGATTTACCTACATCAGTAAACGACAGAGAGATTTTGCCATTTCGCAAGGGCTTTATGTTCACTAAACTTTGCATCTCCGCGCAAAAATAAAAACCTCACGAAATTTTCCGAATGTACAATATGAGATAACTTGCACACAAGAAGGCATCAAAAAAAAAAAAAAAAAAAAAAAAGGAAAAAAAAGAAAAAAGAAAAAAAAAAAGAAGGCATCACACCAATTGGATCGACACCATAAACAATATGCTTCCTTCCCTTTTGAGGAAGTTGACATAACCCATTCAAGGGAGGGGACATAATAAAGAAGGGAGATGACTTACATTTCACTCTCTGGATTATTTTCTTGGTTCCTACAAGCATCCAGTTTCCGTGTCACATGACCAATCAGCTCTCTCTTGATTGGTTCTTGAGTTTTGACTAAATGTTTGATTCCTGTAAAAGAGGATAACCATCAATGTTGAATTGAATTTCATTTAAAGGCAGGATTCCTAGACTCCCCTGCCTAGACTCCACAGCAGGGGAGTCCCTAACTATATGAGGCAGAATGTGGGAGAGCTTGGCTACTGCCAGATTAGATTAGGCTGCTGACGAGGCCCGAGGTAAAAAAAAACACATTTCATGCTCTACTCAACTGAGCATGAAATTTCAACCCCTCATTAAATCTAAAATGCTGAAAAATAGAGATACTTCTTATGTTTAAACTCTCAGATGTTGTATTTATCCTGCTAATAAATGTTAAAATGCCAACAACTGTTGGCATTTTAACATATTTGAGCATGATAAATTTCATGCTCAGTTGTGTTGACTATGAAAAAAGTTTTATAACCTCAGGGCCTGATCTAGATAATAATCAACATGTCATTACGCTTATAAGAACTGAGGTAATATCTGTCAGCCAGTCAATTAGAGAGAAAAGGCTACAGGAGCCGCTTTATATGTTGACTCTTTGACTGTTATTGGATTTATGAGAAAAATGGCTTTTTTAGTCTTTTAAAGTCCATTTTATGACATACATTATATGTATCAATGGAGTCTACGATGGGTATAACTCTTTGCATGCAGGGTTATTTTGCATGATTTCTTGTTGTCTGCTGATCTTTAAAAGTTTTTTGTTTTGCTTTGTTTTGAAAACATTTTTCAGGAATACCACCAGAGTGTCAAACAGTTTGGATTCAGATCAGACCAGACAAAATGTTGGGCATGATCTGGGTCCAAACACTGTTTGGGAAGATTTTCAGCAGACGAAAATAATCATCACTAACAGGGAAAGAGTCAAAGCCTTGAAGTTTAGATGAGTCATGGGTCCCAAGATTTTGATTGATTTATTTTAACTCTTTACCTTCTAGTGTTGTCTGCTGATAACTTTTGCAAACAGTTTAGTCCAGATCAGACCCAACAAATTGTCCGGCCTGATCTGGATACAATCTGTTTGACACCCTGATGGTTTTCCTGAAAGAATTTTTAGAAAAAGTTGTTTTTGCAAAAAAATCAGCCGATGACAAAAAAAGGATGCCAAATTACCCAATAGGTAAAGATTAAACATACGCTTTGTGTACTGAGTTGGGATGTCTGCACACATGCATGTTTTCTTTGATGATTTATGTCCCAGTCAACAATTTTTCAGTCATGTCACGACAATTTCCTGTCTTCCTGCATTGAACCAGTACTAAGCAGCAGATAATGTGTCTTGCTCAAGGACAGGACACAGTGGTGCCAATGGTTGTCTCATAATACAGTAAAACTTCAAAAATTCAAAAGCTGATTTTTCAAACACTTGCTTATTCGAAATAAATTTGGGAAACACTGGATTCAGATAAGAGGACCTATTTATAACTTTGATTGAATATAGGTCAGGGATTTTCTGCCCATCTCTAGGGCCCGAATTTTGGCCCCATTCCCAATAAAAAATAGCCTACTTTTTTCCCAATACCATTTGTGTTTTTCCCAAATAAAGAAAAGTACATGAAAACAGTTTTTTTGGGGGGTTTTTACTGTTTTTTAGAACCACTACTACTTTAGAAAAACAATGACCCATATCAGAATGATACTTAAACACTTGTGCTTAAGTGGTATGCTTGGCAATAATACAATCTAAAACAACTTGATTTTGAGGATATATTTTGTTACCCTTGTAATGTTCTATGTCGTTAATTTCTCCCAATTTTGATGGTAAGTCAATCATTTTTTCCCAATTTTGGACTGGGGCCTTTTTTTCCAAAATTACTGGAAAAAAGCCCTGTAAGTCTACAGAAACATATGCATTTGGTGAGTAAAAGAAACAAAACGTTTCCTTGAGACGTTCCATCTGCTTGACGTTTCTTTTACACACCACAAACATCTATTTGATAGAAATCATTTGGGACAGTCAGATATTTTTATGTCTACCTCCAGAAATAAAACCTATAGTTCCTACTACTTAGAATTATTAGATTTAATTGTATCAACATTGCTTGTTTATAAAAGGTTTGGAGCGCATATGCCCTAAGTACCAAAATCTCATAATAAGTCAATATAAATATAAATCATAAGGGAGGTACCGGGCAGCGTAGCGCAGTGGGTAACATGTCTGGCAACAGATGCGAGTCTGACTGCAGATCCAGGGGTCGCGAGTTCGATCCCCGTCCGGTCCCATACTTTCGTGGAGATTGATCATGAAATAATTTCTACGGTCATTCTCCTCCCTTCCGCTGAATCATTCAAGAAGGGTTGTTGTCAGTTACAAGCAAAAGTATGTGCACGAAGTACTGGTTAACTGCTTTCTCAAGCTTACACAGGAAAAAGTGTGGTTAGGTGAACTGACTGTCCCTCCATGACCATAGCTGTTGACTTGGGACGTAAACCAGCAAAACAAAACAATCATAAGGGAAGTAAAAACTCACTTTTGACTTGGAGAACTGTTTTATTTATTTCCTCTTCTGGAAAACCAGCCAGCAGGCAGTCTGTCACATATCTATAACATAGGATCATACATGTATAAACAAAAATCTATAGCATAAAATTGTGATCATTCTCTTATCCATCTGTTTAAACAATTGTTTTGGGTGCTAGTACCCACAACTAGTACCCACAACATGTTTTGTTTGATAAAAAAGAAACATTTTTTAATTACACATCCTTATCTAGCTGTCTGCATCTGGGTGCATACAGGCAATTTGAGTAAAATTCAAGGACTTTTTAAGGATTTCTAAAAGCCTCTCCAACAGTTTTCAAGGACTTAAAAATTAAGTTTAGGGAAAATCCTGATTTAAGTGTAGCAATTCTACTTCAGAAATGCTAGACTGAGATAACGGAGACATTAGTACCGGAAAATTAGATTAAAATTGTTGTGCCTATATTTGGTGCACAAGAATTTCATGCTGATTTAGGCCTCTATCAACATTCAACAGTGCTAAGTCCTACAGAAAAATAGAATTCAAGGACTGCTCAGGGCTTTTGAGTGATTTTCCAGCACGTTTCAAGGCAGATTTAATTTTCAAGGACTTTTCAAGAAAGCCCTCTAAATTCAAGTACTTTTCAAGCCTATGCAAACTCTATGCATAATATGGGTCCCGATGTGATAAAACCTGTCTTCAGACCAGTCTCCTCAGCTACAGAGACTAGCTAGAAAATTGAAAATTCACTTGTAGCAAGTTTGGATATGATACTTTCCATAAAGTGAATAACAAAGCAGACTGGTCTGCACCTTTGTTGTTCGCAAACAACGAAGACAGATTTTCTTGCGTCAATGCCCATATATAGATAGAAGACATGTCATGCATGACAAAAACTGTTAATCCTTCACAGTTGTTCTTTGTTTTTGTTGCTTTACGTCCCAAGTCAACAGCTATGGTCATGGCAGGACGGTCAGTTCACCTAGCTAACCACACTTTTTCCTGGGCAAGCTTGAACAAGCGGTTAACCAGTACTTCTTGCACATACTTTCGCTTGTGACTGACAACAACCCTTCTTGAATGATTCAGCTGAAGATAGGAGAATGCCCATAGAAATTATTTCATGATCAATCTCCAGGAAAGTTTGGGACCGGGCCCGGATTAAACTCGCGACCCCTGGATTTGCATTTAGACTAGCATCTGTTGCCAGACACGTTACCGACTGCGCTACGCGGCCCGGTCCTTCACAGTTGTATCTTTTTAAATGGCAGTACTCATTTTCCAGACATTTTTCCTGACAATGGTAACCTTGCCATTGGTACCATATTTCTTTTCTAATGGAGCCAGTAGTTTTGGACAAGAAAATTTTCAAAGCATCTTGCCAATCATATTAAATTTGACATGGAACAGAAATCTTTCAACAGCTTTGCTAGGGGACCACCAAATAATCATTCCTGTGAGGTGTGTTGGAAATCTACCCAACAATTAAAAACAAAGTGTCAAGTGACAGATGTCCAAAGATGGATGAAGGATGACATAGATGATCACAAAAGCACACCTTGACCGGAGCTTGTGGCTCAGGTGAGCTAACATACAAACAGTGTCTGCAAAGTTGGTCCCCAAGGACAAAAAATTATATTTCTATACAGGCTTACATTTTTAAACTGTTAATCATCTGAAATTCCATTAATTATTGAAATTGAGATATTTTACAGCGCATTTTATGATCCACAGTGTAAATATGATAATCAATATGGGTGAATTATGGTGGTGGAGGGGAACCCACCCAGGAGTATAACATCCAGGTGTTATGGTCTGATTGTGGACCCAAATTGCTGTGCAGCGCTATATTAACATTACTGAGTGTAAATTCTTACTTGTCAAGATTCAGGCTCTCCTGTCCTGCACTCCATATAATGGCCGCTAAAGCTATCTGAAACATACATCAAAATATGTTTATGATGATGGTCAAGGCAGACCCCAAGGTGAGAGTGTGTAACTGAAAATAGTTTTCTTATTTCTCATCCAAAGCTATGTTTTTTTAGAAGGCAGCATGTTTTTTCAACCTTATGAATTCTCAATTGCATTTTCAACAATAATTGAGCCTTTGTATAGCCTATATTGATCAAGATATTTGGGGATGGTTATTATAGGAATGATTTTCTTTTTGGTTTTTATCGATGTATAAACCTCGGCGAATCACTCACAAATAGAATAAAGCCCAAAGGGCTTTATGATAAATTTGTGAGTGATTTGCCGGAGTTTACACATTGATAAAAACCAAAAAATTAAATTTCATTCCTTATAATTCCAACTTTAGAACAAAACAGCACATTTGTAAAGGGTTGTTGACAACATTTCAGATTTAAAAGCCGACTGAAGGAAAATAGATCGTAACCGCTGTCTATGAAAGATGGGGCAGTCATCTTGAAAATTATGTCAGTTCAAAACTTTGTTATGCTAAATAATGATTAAAATTGCACTCTATTTGGAGCGAGTATATGAGTATGAGCTCAAAAACAACTCCATTTAGTTTTGCATTGTTTTCTTTAGCTTGCTGGGCTCATTGAAGAGCATTTAGATTAAGGCCCTTCCACGGAAAGACAGGTTTTAAAAAGCACAAGTTTACCTTCACAAGTCCCTGCATAAATCCCCACATTAGTAGGCCCTAAGCGTTAACCTAAAAAGTTCGTTTTGACGCTGTCAAACTGTATTGAAACATTTCGTTGCTGATGTAGCCATTGTTTAGATGCAGATTCTCTTCGATGACGTGACTGTTTGCGTTAAGTGACGTCACATAACCACGTCATCGGGTTCATTTCTTAATATTTACATTTCAACTGCGAGTCTTTAAGTGAACCTTTACATTTGAGATGTCGTTCATACCTTCATGAACAAATCGATTTAAGCCACACCCACATACGCACCATTTGAGCGGGCTAACGTCAAGTCCATCCAATAACATTGCTTGTTTACTGACGTTTGCGTGACGTTGAACACGCATCTCCATGACGTTAAGCGCGGAAATTTGGCGTTTTGGCTATTCCAAACCATATGTTATGTCTGATTTAAATCAAAATATCAGGAAAACCAACCAAGTTAGGTGAAAATTGAAAATTGATACTTGACTGATAATATAAAATGTAAATATAAGTAATAAATTCAATTTGTGGAAGGTTGCACGAGACCCGAAGTATTCATGATTCCATCAACCTTCCAAAAATTGAATTCATTTCTTAAGAGTTCCTCCTGTTGCTTTGAAGATGCACCATTATACCGTGTAAGGGTTTTCAAATGAGCTTTCAACATGTTTAATCATAGTTAAACTGGTGAATGTTTTATCTCGGACACAACAATAGGGAACCCTACTTGTCACTTGTGTTCGAAGTTTTATGTACAGTTCGTTATTAGCACTGTGAAATCAAGGCAGATATCAAATATTCATACGCACAGGTTTTTATTGAAGTGCAAAAACCATTTAATTTTACCAACGGACCAATCACAATTGCCAAAAAAACAAGAAAAACATTGAGTTGGAATTATAGTATCGCGATGCATCAGAATATTAGATTATAAGAATCTTTCATGAGTCTGAGGGTGGGAGAGAAAAATATGTCCCGAGGATCATCGTTTGCATCACGAGGCTTGTCCCTATCAAGGAAGTGCTCAGCAGAGAGAGCAGTCTGATCTGGGTCTATAATGTTTGCAATATTATAGGTTACCTAAGAACATAATCTGATGAGAGAGCTGGCAACAAAAGGAGTGACTAGTGGAAAGAAGGGTAAATTACACACCTGTGATGAGGAGAATATTAGTGTTGCGTCTGTCTCTAAGGTGTTATCAAGGAATTCCTCAGCAAAGGGAACAGTCTGATCTGGGTCTATAATGTTTGCAATATTATAGGCAACCTAAGAACATGATCTGATGAGAGAGCAGGCAACAAAAGGTGTGACTGGTGACAACCTGTCTAAAAAGTACCAAACATTGGTTTTCAAAACCAATTATCGCATAATGCAGGTCAAAAGTATTGCAGAATGCTCCAAGGAGAGCATTCTGCAATACTTTTGACCTTCATTTAGCTACCATTTGCCATTAAGATCTGTTTGGTCCATTTTTGAGTTGCCGCTTGAGACATGCTTTACTGTAATTACACACCTGTGATGGTGAGAATATTAGTGTTGCATCTGTCTCTAAGGTCTTATCAAGGAAATCCTCACCAGTGGGAGCAGTCTGATCTGGGTACGTATTGTTTGCAATATTATAGGCAACCTAAGAACATAATCTGATGAGAGAGCAGGAAACAAAAGGTGTGACTGTCAACAACCTGTCTCAAATGGACATTCCAATAAAGACCAAACATTGGTTTTCCAAACCAATTAGCACTTAATGCAGGACAAAAGTATTCCAGAATGCTCTAAGGGGAGCATTCTGCAATACTTTTGACCTTCATTAAGCTACCATTTGGCTTTAAAATCTTTGTTTTTGTCTTTTTTTGAGTTGACGCTTGAGACAGGTTCTGCAATACTTTTGACCTGCATTAAGCGAAAATCTTTAATGAAAACCATTTATTGGTGTTCTTTTTGAGTAGCCACTTAAGATAGGTTTTACTGTAGGAAAGCGGTTCCAACTATAGTGATAGCATCATGATAGTCAAACTTTGGCATGATATATAGTTAGTCCTACAATATTAGCTAACTAAGAACATAAGTTGATCATGATGAGAGATAGACAACAAAAGGTGTGACTAGTGGGAAAATGGTTAATTACTTACCTGTGAAGGGGAAAATATTAGTGTTGCGTCTGTCCCTAAGGTCTTATCAAGGAATTCCTCAGCACCAGCTCTTAACTTCTCAACCTTGGAAGACTGTTCTGGAGATGATTTGAAATGTCTTGTCTGAAATAACAGAGAAAACATTTTGAAGCAGAGCTGGAAAAATCCTCTCATCCGCTCACCATGGAGAAAACTTCATGCTGCAGAACGAGAAGAAATTTGACATGTACAAACTCATATGGGCATGAAGGATGAGGCAGTTCTTCATATTTATGGAGGGCCCGGGCCATTGTCTCATGATTTCAAAATATGGCCCACCACTTTCCAAGGCAGTGGGCCCAAAGTACCCATGCTTTTAAGTTGTAAAAAAATAATCAAAATATTCATCTTCCACAAAACAGGTTGTCAATATTATCAGCCTTGCAATGTGTCAATATACATATGGCCATGTGCAAATAAGGATTCATATTGTTGGGGCCAGGATATACCAAACAATATTTTCAAAAGTATTGAATATATCAGACTAAGTTCATGTATTTTCAAAATGATAGGGCCTGAGGAAAATATGCTGAAAATTTCATGGCAATCCGGTGTTCCGTCCAGAAGTTATCAACAGTAGAAGATTGCAAAAGCTAAGAAAAAACTTGGTTTTTGTGTGACAAACATTTAAAATCACTCTCTTTTATCTAAATTGCTATAAATCACTTCTATTTATAGCATATTTCTCTATGTCTACATTATCTGTAACTATTTGCTCAACAAGAAATGCTAAATGATTTGAAAAAATCAAGAAATTATTTTTTTGGCAGGGTTTTTAAAAAATAACCAAAAGGGGCCAAAGAGTCAAATTCAACCCTATGTATCTAAAGACATGAGCTGTATTTACCAGGAAAGGGTTTGGTGATACTGAAGTACTCAGAAATATTGTATATAGATCACAGATACTAGTTTTACTCATTTACCAGTCTTTGCATTGCTCGATGGAGGCCAGTTATTACCTGCGGCAGAAGTTTTATGTGACTACTCAAAGAAACTTAATATCTGCACTACGATGTCATGTCCCAACGGTAAAGGAAAATGTCCCAACAGTGACGGTTGTTTTCTTAGCTTTTTATTTCCAAACAAGATGTGGGAATTGCTTGCAAACATGATTTATTCCCTTCTATACTATTCTTAGAACCATAATTTTATAAAATCTATATTGGAATTACCAGTTTCAGGACATAATTCAACGTCTAAGCATAACCCCCAAACAGTATTATAATCTGATGCACACCCCACATATTCTCAAACTTTCTTGCAGTCAAGTTTAATATTTTACCATTCCAAATCATAGCTATCCATTTCAGTGTTCTGTTTTACTTGTAATCTATGTGTAAGAGTGCTATTACTGGACCTTTACTGTTGGGACAATTTCTCATCCATCATATTGTTGGTGCTACAAAAGCTTTGTAATGGGTAAATAATGACCAAACACATCTTCCAGAAAGCTTTAGTCACAGAGGACATAAGAAACTTGATAAGTAAGGTCTAACAAGATCCTGATACACCCTGGTAAATTTTGAAAATTGTCCCAACAGTAACGCTTATACCTCCATCTTAATGCCACTCACATTTCTTGAAAAAGGTTTAAATTAGGTAAACCATTGAATGGAACCAAATCTGGGTCATAAAGAAACATATAATACCTTACTTTCCAATAGTATATCCCCATATCACAGAAATTGTGCTACATAACTTGAGCCAAGATCTGAAAAAAGGGACCTTCTGGCAATAAAAGTCAAAGTGAGATATTTACAGAGAAAGAAAGACCTAGCTGTTGTGAACAATTACAACAAATTTGAAGAGATTATCTTTACAAATAGCAAAGATATAGGTGTTTAAACTCATATATATGATGCGTTTAAAACATGATGTCCCTTAACGTTGTTAATGACGTTCTGACTTCAACGCCATTGTGTAAATATATAACGCTAATACAAAGACGCTAGGAGCAATATTTCAAGAATACTTCGTGTTTCTTTAAATTTCATGTGTATGCAATTGCATAGACTGCACAAATAGCCAACATACGCACATCCCGTGTTTACAAAAGCATTTGAAATGAGGTATCCTGTTGTCAAGGAAGTATGTAGTCCATATGCATAGCTGTTGCCATGGCAACATACATTATACGTATCACTTAATTTTATCAGAACTATTTGCGCCTTTGATTGTATTATATTTTAGTAGCAATTTGACTCCATTTTAAGAACATGCAAAATCTTGAAAATTCAGACGTTTTTGAAATTTTGATTACATAAAAACTGCTAAAATGCCCGAAGGACCCTTTTGTCAGATCCGCGCTCATTTGTATTATGGCCATTTCCTACCATTCGTATATTGTCCAACATGAACGTTTTCCTTGAATTTTTTGTCTCAAGTATCAATTTTGTTACCAGTGTCTCTTTTTTGTCTATTGTACAGCACAACATTGCCAAAACAAAATATTCTAAATTTTACAACGACTGTTTTTGTTAAAATATTGGGTGTTCAAGAAGCATGGTCACTTGGTGTAATTTGGTTAAATACTGTTGTTTTTCTTTGGTTTTTTGGTAAATAAACATTCTGTGAATATTTCCAGCAATGGAAATACACAGCTGATTTTTTATATGCTGCAATATATTAAAAAATATCATGTAGCTAATGTGTCCCAACAGTAACAGAAATCTGGATGCTCCAGACCAAAATTTAAGTTTAAAATCACTGGAAAAATACAGAAGATATCAACACCAAAATATTCACCGTTGTTTGCTGCAAAATCAGAGTATATGCTGAAGTACTTGCATCAAATCAATATTGCCTCTTGTGAAAGCAGTAGAATTTAATTAGGTCATATTTATTTTTAAATACCTTTTTTGGGTATAAATTGTCAGAATTTTGTGCAAAAATAATAAAATACCCCTAAAACAGTGTTCAAAATCTTGTCAGGTACCATACTTTGCTACCAGAAGTGAAAACAGATGCTAATTATTGAGTTTGGGCAAAAATCTTCATAAACAAACCTTAGTATAGTCACAATCTTGCTGGGTTTTTCTCAATTACATGTCATTTTTTCCCATTATATTTTAATTTCCACAAAAGAAACCCTATTTTCCATGAAATATAATGTATATTGCTTGAGAAAATACATGAACACATGCATTCTACACACAAAATTGTTTGACCTAAGTGTCACATCTTATTTGCACTTGGCCTTATGCCTACAAGAGTCTGTGTCAGTATGTAGGTAAAGTATACTACCCAAATATCAACTGTGCTTGGACCCATAATTTCAGAAAATGACCCACCATTTTTTGCGCCATGGGTCACTTCCGCACCAATCTTGAAAAAAATCTAAAGCTTGGATAAGTTGAAATTTTAAGAATTTTCCTCCCCTAAGAAGTGAACAATATTGAAATATTACAGTGTTTTCCCCAGCCCTAAAATAGGACATGGTAAAGTTCCTAGAAAAGAGTACTAATTGCTTGGGATGACAGGCTCAGAGGACACTTCTAAGAGCAAGTTCAAAATTAAATTTGATAAGTAATGATTACTATTATCCTACCTTAATGTCTATGAAAAACCTTCTTAAGGTCTGAATTATGTACAGTGAGATATTGCAATTTGTCCATAAGTAACAACTCAAACTTTTCTCTGAAAATACTACGGTAAATGTTCTAAAAGTTCGAACACTAAAAAATAATTATTTTCTCCGCTGTTTGTAATTTTAGAAATTATGTTTCAGAAAAAATGCTAGTGTTCGTAATTTAAGAATGTGGTCTTTATCATGAGCAAAAACGGTATATATGCATGTAAAAATGTGGTAGAAACGTGTTAAAAACACGGCGATATGATTCTGCGCTATCTACTCATTTTTCTATTCAACCGCCGCTAAATTCTTGCGTAATGAGTTGGTAAAATGTCCAGCGCGTGCGGTAATTGCCAAGTCAGGCATGTGCATGTTATGTCACTCAATTTACTTAGAAGTCGTACAAGTCCACTTTTTTTAACCTCGGACTACCGATGAATCGCTTCACTTTCGTTCTTCCTTCAGAAAACCAAAACGCTTTTCGCTTGCTCTCCATCTGCACAAATGCCGTTTATAATGTAATACAGTCACTTAGGACAAGTCGATCAAAATTTTTTGCAAAGATATACACGAATCTTTGAAATACGTAGACACTGATGTGTACAATATATACGTCCCTGACGTAGACGAGCTCTCTGAGTAAAAAAAAAATGACGAAATTCAAAAAGAACACGCATCTCTCACTCTACTTGTCGATCTATAGAAAGTACGCAAAGTGTCGTACAAAAGCCGATGCGCACAATAAAATGGGTTTTCAGTTTATATCAATAAGTGTAGACATAGTCCGGTCCCATGCGCGGATCCAGAGGGGGACAGGCGGACCCCCCCCACCTGAAAAATCAAAAAAACATAGAATTTCCTAGCAATTCTGGACCGGATCCCCTGAAATTCTCAAAACTACCAAGCCAGCATTCAACTTTGGGTCATCATCAGCAAGCCAGGGAAACGCCATTTAAAGGCGTTTCGCTGGCGGGCCGATGATGGACCGCTTTTTGTGATATTTGGATCCTCTCTCCCTTAAAAAGAAGAAAAAAACGTTGTCAGAGTTCAGATCCAGATCAGATCCAAATGGAATTCAGGAAAGAATGTTTCGTCAATTTAAACATTTGGGCATACGATAGAAAGCATGCAAAGCGTCAATACTGTCGAATATCCGACTTTGTCGTGCAAAAGCCGATGCGCACGAAAAGTACCTCCAGCACCCTACTGATACATGATATTTTTGAGATTAAAAGAGATTTGCATGCAAGCGCTGGTCTCCCTCCCTCCCTCCCTCCCTCTCTCTCTCTCTCTCTCTCTCTCTCTACCATCCATCTGCTTTCAAAGTTTGCAAATAGTTTCGATGCAGAAGATCTCCGACGTCTTGCCAAACCAAATCAGGGGAAAACAGGCATACCAAGAATTAATAATGAACGCGAACGTCCGACTTTGCGTCCGATGCCTCGAAAGAATATAATTGAGCCGTGACATGAGATTTCCAACAATGTGGTATGTGAGACCAGCAAAGCCTCAGATCAGCCTGCGCATATGCACAGTCTGCTCAGAGCCTTTGCTAGTCGCTTGAATATTCTATGAGTGTTAAGCTACTGACTGAACATCGTTTGGAGTTTGTAAGCTTAAAAGTAGGCTACACAAGCTCGTCTGAGTCTACACTCGTCAAAATGCATTGTGTCGCGACTCAATTTATGATATATTGGCTTCGAGCCGATGCGTACGATACGCTGGGTACATTCATATCTCAAAGAAAAGAAAAAAATCAGACAAGTACCACAAATCTAGTTTTTCATGCATGCAGTGCGCCATTTCATGCTCGAGTTCATTGAATTTTTTTTTTATTTCATGCAAACCCATGAAAAGGAGACACAGCTAGGCAATTATGTTTTGTGTGCTAAGTCCACTTTCGTGCGCCAGGGGCCACCGCGTGCTACCCGATTCTGAAAACAACAACAACACGTGGTCTGATAGTCGGCTTCTTTGATCTCAAACATGTCTGTGAACCATTACCCCGTCCCTTTGTCTGCTGCTGATACTATTAGCAGTGCCGGACCCAGGGTGGGACCTAGGAGGCCCCCCTCCCCAAAGAGGCTGTGACAAACTAATTCAGCAGACAGTTTGGGCCCAGAACTTGCCCGACAAAATGTTTCATGTTTTGTTCTAGAAACAAAGGTGCTGATTAGACTGTGCGGTGCGCAGGCTGATCTTCGCATGTAACAAAGTCGGGGTACCTACTTCTACAGAGGTGTGATAAATAAAGCGAATTCCGAGATGTCCCGATCATCTCAAGGGCTTAACTGATTTTAAATTCACAGCCACGGCATGCACTTTCATTGTGTATGTGGGCAGTTAAGGCGCTGGCGATTTTCCGCGGATGCGCAGGCTCGTCTGAGCCTTCGCTGCTCGCATATGCGACAGGAACCATAATCTTATGAACTGGCTTATTTCATGAAATTAAATATGTAAATATTAAATTCATCAAGATGCAGAATCGTGCTACAATCAATTTATTTCTTGGTACATGTATGTGCGTCTGTGCGTACATTTTACCGGTAATGCACTTGTAGGACCTTCCATGTGCAGTTTCATGAGGACAAACAGACACGCCGCGATCGGCTCAAAATCCATTTTGAGGAATTTGATTGATAGGAATAGCCATTATTACATGTACCTAGAAAACCGCCGACAAGTATTTTAAAGACAACGTACGTAGATGTCTAGATTTTTTATTTGGCTCGAGTCTTCATCCTGTTTAAACTTTGTTAGTGAGCGAGACCCTGACGAGATTGTGCAAACACACATGCTCTCCTGAGCCTTCGCTGATCACATCTGTCATAAGTTTCAGCTGTGTCTTTACCAGGTCATATGGGGCTCCACGCAAGTTGATTTCATGCCCGGGTCCGAGTTGTGTTCAAGAAAAGAGCACACGCATAGACTGATAGAATTGCCCTCCCGTGTCGCACGCGGCCTGGACATATTGCCGAACTGGGAAATCCTTTAAAGGGGGGGGGGGGGGGGGGGGGAGAGTAGGGGTGTCAGTCTCATACATATTTAAGCCTTAAGTTTACGGTAAAGTACCGTGAATAAAAATGAGATGATGACCACGTGTGAGTTCTTGCAGGCATGTCGGTAAAAATATTAAATATACGGTGGCTTTATTTTCCGTATTGGATGTCTCGGTGAGAAAAAAAAAGCAAACGTGCGACTTGCACGATTTTCTCTGCATTTTGCACGAAACCGAATGACCCCTTGTGTTGCAAACGTCCACGGCAATCACTATACATCAACTTATTTTATTCTCTCTCGCCTAAGTGATCGTCTCATTTTCCACAACTCTCTCTCTCTAGTATTTTAGAAAAAAAAAACCGAGCACGTGTCACATGTACATGTACAGCACACTATTGAGAGTTGCTCTGCGTGTGTCAACGTGCAGTATTCACGTACAATTAGCCGAATCACGGCCTGAAGGTCAATGTTTGGTCAGTAATAAATAATGATCTCAGCCTTTTGGGTGGATACATAAACTCAATAGGGTTAGTCAAAGCAGTTTCGAAATTGCTGCAGGAACTTGTCCGTGCATCAAAGTAAGTAAGGGTGCAAAGATCAGGAATCAAGTTCGTCACTGCTGGTGACCTTGAATAATGTATAACGTATAATGTCGCGCGCTGGCATGCGAAATAGAACGTCACGTGCCAGATTACCCTTCTAAGTTGAATGGAACCTTCCAAATGTCGCTACTGCTCACGCGCTGTACGGTAGAAGTATACCGAACACAGATGGGACACAAACAGATAAACGGACATCGGTTTTCCGCCGAAAATAACGTGTGATCGTAATTTTAGAAATACATTTTTCCGAAAAAGGGCAGTGTTCGATTTTTTAGGATGTTTTAAAAATTATTTTCGGCGATAATTTTAGGTGTTCGTAATTTTAGAGTGTTCGAAATTTTAGAACATTTACCGTAACCTTAATACTAACCTCCTAAGTGTCTGACTGGATTATGTACAGTGAGATGATAATGTAATTTGTCCATGAACAATAATTCAAAACCTAGAATAATATTCATAGGTTTAGATAAACAAAATTTTTGAGTGTAAAATTGTAAATATTTTCTTACCCATCTGTTTTAACATATGTTTTGGGTGCTCAAAAGAACCGTCTCATTGAGACGGTTCTTTTGGGTACCCACAACATATCTTTTGGTTAAGAAATATGAAAAAAAGTTTTGGTATGCACTCTTAACTAAAGGTCTTACAATATTGGCGAACTTTTCTCCGAAAATACTAACCTTTATGTCTATGAAGAATCCCTCTAAAGGTCTGAATGGATTATGTACAGTGAGATGATAATGTAATTTGTCCATGAGCAATAACTCAAAACCTAGAATGATATTGGCAAACTTTTCTCTATCTCCTTTCAAGTTCCCTACAAACTGTCCTATAGAAACATTAAACTCTTCCACTTTACACGCTAGATATACACACGTCAACCTGAAAGTATTCAAAAAGCAATTAGAGACAATTAAAGACAATAAGAACATATTAATAGATTACTTAACCAATGAAATTTAAACACCTTGAAGGTGTAGAAGTGTGCCAAAATGTAATACCTAAGCAATTTGGGTCTCGATGCGAGAAAAGCTGTCTTCAGGGTTTCTGGCAAAGTGAGGTTCAAACCAGTTTCCTCAGCTACAGAGACTAGCTAGAAAGTTGAAATTTCGCTTGAAGCAAGCCTAGATATGATACTTTCCAATTAGCGAATAACAAAGGCGCTGATCAGACTGCGCGTATGCAGGTTGGTCTGTGCCTTTAAGACAGGTTTTCTCGCATTGAGGCCCATTTGGTGTATATCTGGTACATTTCCCATGATGAGTTGGCCTCAGAACAACAAAACAGAGCAATCATTCACAAGATAACACTTAAATTATTTAAAAATTGCTATATAAATGCAAAATTGTTATGAAAAACGATACTATCGATATGTTGCAATCATAATAGCCCTCTTATGATTGCAAGATATTGATAGTATTTTCATTTCAAATACCAAGCTAGCTAAGCATTTTATTGCTTTTCCCCAACTTGTTTAATAAATTTAATAAAACATGGGCATTCATGTAAGATCCTTGATTTAAATAACACTGTCACTAGTGGATTGGCTTGAAATTCAAAACTGATACATATATTACATTCACAGCTCAAATGAGTGTGTGTTTATAAGAGTATGTGGTACCTGATTAATGTGTCTATCTCATGACAGTTGCAGGGCTTCAGATTTTTTTCAAGATTGGTGGGCCAAAGTGACCCATGGAGCAAAAAATAGTGGGTCATTTTCTGAAATGATGGGCCCATGCATATCAAACTAAACACAGCTGACATTTGGGTAGGATACTTTACCCACACACTGACACAGACACTTATATTCATATATATATTGACTGCTGATGATACAGTAAAATTTGTCTTTAGCGCCACTCAAAAAAGTAGACCAAAAATTGGTTTTAAAGACCGATTATTGCTTTATGCAGGTCAAAAATATTGCAGAATGCATTCTGCTATCCTTTCAACCTTCATTCAGCTACCATTTGTAATTAAGATCTTTGTTTTGTCTTTTTTTTGAAAGGCCGCTTAGTCAGGTTTTGCTGTTTTGACAATGTACATGTACTTTCTGTTTTTAGGAGACTGAGTTCGTAAACTCGCTGTAAGATGAATATTTTTATTAAAAAGATTTTGTCACAACTAAAAAGGATGGGTCCACCAGCGCCCTAGATAAGCAGCGTATTTGCGTAAATACGCAATTAAAATTCTCAAAAAAGCAATTAAAATGAAATGTGTGCGTACCGAAAAGCAATTCTAACGATCGGTATGCAATTACATGCGATGTCATTTGGTTCATTTCGTTTCCTTTTGGGTAATAAACAAATGCCAGTCGGATATTGATTTTTTTTTACTAGCGAGCGTGCAATATAACTCCAGTTTTATGAATATATCGGTGCCCAGTCCAGTATTTCGTGGAAAAACACAACGATGAAAGTGAAACTTTGCAAAGTGTACACTCTCGAATGTCAACAAGGGGATTAGATTTGCCTCAGGTACAATAATATCCGCTAGTTTGATACTTTAGAAAGGCAGACGATGGGAGTGAATAAATATGCAAGCACATACCTGATGGTTTCATGCAATAAGAAAATGTGTAATCACAGAAAAAAAAACGTGGCGTAAAAAATATGAAAATACGCAATTGTTTTTGCAAGTACGCAATTGAGGATAACCAGGTTGCGTAAATACCCAATTGACCCAAAAGCTTATCTAGGGCGCTGGTCCACTAGGCCCACTGCCTTGGAAAGTGATGGGCCATGTTTTGAAATCATGGGACAAGGACCCAGCCCACCATAAATCTGAAGGCCTGCAGTTGTCTTTATTTTCAAAAAAACACGACATTGCACTTATTAAATGAAGTCAATGACATTGAATCCACATGAAGATCGATAATTACGCCATAATCGCCAGTTTGAAGAGTTAGCCAATAGGTAATCTGATTAACAGAATACCCGGGTTCGCGTCTTTTATTCAAGTTTACCAGACTCAGCTTTGATAATGCGTACTGAATCGCTTGGATGAGCCTGGCGGTGAGATATGAGATCTCAAAGCCTTGCCAAGTAAGCTCAATATCAAAAGACACTCACCTAGTATTCTCAAAATATAAACTTACATTAGATCTCTGGGATGGTAATCCATGATGGAGTTGTGAATGTAAAACCTCTTAAAATATGTGAGTGCTGTCCCCTGGGGATGAAAAGAAGAAAAACTATACTTCTACCACAACCTCTAAGTAATGATCCTCGATACATTCAATGCATTTACCGTTACAGTCACGCCTCAGAGCATTTTGTGGAAGTATAAATGATAAAATAAACTATAAATGGTTAATATAAGACCTTAATGATTAGTATTTGAGTACAGGCTAGCTTGAGTAAAATTCAAGGACTTTTCAAGGACTTCTAAAGACTATCCTAAAGTTTTCAAGGACTAAAAGTTTAAGAAAAATCCTATTTTAAGTGTTAAAGTTCTACTTCAGAAATGCTAGACTGAGATATTGGAGAAATTAGTACTAGAGAATGAGTATAAAACTGTTGTGCCTTTATTTGGTGCAGCATTTGCTGCACCAAATAAAGGCATAACAATTTTATACTGATTTAGATCTCTATCAACAGTGTTAATTCATACAGAAAATAGAAGAATACAAGCACTTTTCAAGGCATTTAAGTGACTTTCCAGTACTTTTGAAGGCATATTTAATTTTCAGACTTTTCAAAAAAGCCCTCTGAATTTAAGTACTTTTCAAGCCTGTGCGACACCTGGAGTAAACTCAAAATCTTAAATCTTAATTAACTCTTTGCCTCCTGCTTTTTTACGTCTGCTGACATTTGTCAAAATCAACTTTTTGAAAACTTATTTCAAGAATACCATCAGAGTGTCAAACAAATTGGATCCACACCAGGGCCGTCGATTTGCAAAGGTTATCAGCAGGTTTTGTTGTTGATTCATCGTTAACTTTATTGTTGCTCCCATTTTGTAATTTTGCAAAATGTTACATTTTCGAAATTCAACCCCAAAAAATCAAGTTTATTTCTCCCTTATTTCAAATGATCAGAAAAATGAAATGTGTTTGAGAAACATACTTTCAACCTTTCAATATTCATTTGAAACCTGCTTGTAACTGATATGGTAAGTTCTGGACACAATAATCACCATTCGAAAATTATCACTTTTCTGTAAAAACAATATTTTGTGTTTTCCGACCAAGGGGCATCCATGGGACTGTCTAGTGAGTGTATTCATAAAAAGCTGCAGCTCACTGCATTTGCAATTGCCACTGAAAATTATGTTGAATTTAAAGAAAAACATTGAAAGTTATCGTGTGCCAAAGGGGTAGACTCAGTGCAATGAGCCCTTAGGCTATAAATCTTTATAGAGATGCTTATCAAAGTTTCGAGTAGTATATATTCCAAATAAATGAACATTAATAGGATCTAGATATTGCGTTAGCAAAAAGTAAAAATTCCATCCCTGAGGCTAAGGCAAGGCAAAAAAATGAAATCAGGGACTCCAACTATTTTAAATCATTTAACCAGGGATACTGAATTGTTTAACCCTTTCCTTCATGAAATTTCATGCTAGGCTCCACCCACTATGAATAATTATATAAATAAACTTTCATGTTGGTACATAGAACAAAGAAATTACTTGTCAGGTCCACTTGTGTAGGATCATATCTAACTATATTTCCATGCGCAAACAGAGTCGACCCTGATCAGGCAGCTCTTGATCTGGGCCTGCTCTGTTTACATAGGCATTAAAACGCACCTCTATGAGGTATAGGGTTAAAATCAAATTGGTCTGAAAAACTGCAATATGCTTTCTATGGCTGAATGGAACTATATTAACTTTATACTTGTCCCAGGACAAGTACATTTGAGCCGGGACATGCAATTTCCAACAATGTGGTGTTTCTACAAGTGTAGACTCAGAGGAGCCTGTGTAGCCGTCTTTTAAGCTTATAAACTCCAATTGATGTTCGGTCCGTAACTTAACACTCATAGAATATGCAAGCCACTAGCAAAGGCTCTGATCAGACTGTACATATGCGCAGGCTGATCTGAGGCTTTGCTGGTTGCACATACCATATTGTTGGAAATATCATGTCGCGGCTCGTTTGTAAACAGAAATTTTCTAACTTTTCCTGAATGAAATGGGACCAGGTTGTTCAAGTCAAGCATGATATTTCCTAAACCCTGCAATTCCGTGGGAAGCCTTGTCCTTATACTTAACCCATTACTCCATAGGCTATTTTAAGATTATGACATCATTTTCTATTTTTAGACAACATTGAAAAAATTCAAGAAAAAATTAAGTTTAGCTTGGAATACTTTGGAAAATATTATGGAAAACAGAGCGGTTTCTCAAAAGAGCAAATGCTCCATTTTTCATAATATTTTCAAATACGTGATATTTCAAAGGCGATAGAAGGCGTTATTATGGAGTAATGGTCAAGGCAGAATTTATACTGTACAAAATGCAGATTACAGTAAATGCCTTAAAATTTGGAACACTTTTCTCTTTCTGTTTTCCAATACATGTAATATGTTGGTTTTCAGGGCTAGAATTCACAAGATGGATGTCAAAATATCAAACAGGGAAGACCCCTGAAGAAGCAATCTGATCTGGGTCTACACTGTTTGTCTAGGCTGTTTTAGCAGATAATTAGTGTTTAAAATTTTAGAACATTTACTGTACAAGGAAAAAAATTTGATATTTGGGGACGGAGTTCTAGTGGTAAGACTCAGGACCCGGGATCCCAGGTTCGAATCCCGCCCAGATCGTCAAATATTTCTGAGCAGAAAATTCGCCCCAAGTTTGATTTGATTGATTGATTTGATTCTTTACGTCCCTTCAACAATCTTTCAGTTATAAAGGGATGGGTCTTTCTTTCTCTTTCTTTCTCTATATACTGCCTGGCGCTCCCTTTCGAGCATTATCGGCAGGTGTACATTGTACACTCCGGATTGCAGGATGAAAGCCTACAAGTAACCATATCGAAATTACCGTAGGGTTCTTTAACCTGCACAGGGGGTGACTTTCCCTGCACAGGGGACATCCAGTTAACGTCCCGATCCGAAGGACGATGCACTTATCTAGCGTCATCCCTGCAAATGACACTAGAGAAAGCGTGTTCGGACACCGAAATTTTTCTCTCCGCGAGCGGGAATCGAACCTGGGACCTCTAGCACCAGAGGCAAGTGCCTAACCACTGAGCTACCACGCTTTTGAACCAGTACTAAGCAGGGTTCCCATTCACGTAGAATTGCGCATGATTCACTCAGAAATTGTAAAAAAACGCATACTTTACAGCACAAAAACGTGCATTCACACACGTTTTTTTTCTCTAAAAAATTATAGAAAATTATCTCTTTTCATTCACTCTAGTGAGAATTTGATAAACTTAATTCTGGTTGGGTATTTAATGTTGTTTTGATCACTATAAGTGTCAATATTCATGCCTGTAACAGTGCCGATGGAAGATGTAACCGCGGTACCCCACCCGCCAATAATGACACTAAATTGGGTTTTTGATTATATTTAAACTCTGACAGCATAAACTATGCTTTAATACACCTTGCCTTTCATTATAATGAGAGTTCTGATGATTAACAGCGTTAAAATCAAAAGCACATTGCAAAAACGCATCTTTTGTCTGAAAAATGATCTCATTAAAAGTGCACCGGACAATTGCTTAAAATAACCAATTTCAAGGGGCATTATAAGTTAATTAACTCCCTTGTTGTAATATTTTGAAATTAATGCACAATGTTGTCTTATTCTTACGACTTCATTCCCAACTAGGTATAGTAAAGGATATTTTGGATTTGGTTAAATCAATTTATAAATTACCCAGGATGTTGCTGATTCTATAGTCTAGGGACTTAAACTTTCTGGAATATGGACATAAAATTGATATGCATAATTGTAACTTTTATTATTTTAAAATTGCCTTCATACATGTATGTATTCTTCTATTATATTTAGATATCATCTAAAACATGTGTTAATGCGAGTGTTAATGACAGTGGCTGGTTTAGTACCCTAGCTAACAAGACATTTTCTTTTCATGCATGTCCTAGTAATAGTTTTATGTTGTCTCAAAAAGGCATACCCTCGAATTCCAAAATGAGGGGGTATGAAAACCCCCAAATAAAATTTTGAGTGTGAACACTGACTATGCTAGGATTAATGTTCTTGCTCAAGGACACAACACAGTGACGCTGGTGAGGTTCGAACCCGCGGTCCCTCAGTCTCAAGTCAAGCACTTTACCACTGAGCCACTGTGCTCCCACCCCAAGTTTGATTCTCTTCACCCAGTTGTATAAATGGGTACCCTAATAGGGCGGTGTTTGTTCAAGTCTGATATTCCCTGAGCATGATATCTCATTGTACCCTGCTTAAAGAAAGGGAAGAGAAATAGTTTCCCTGGGGAGACTCGACTGTAGGTTTCATAAGGTAGCCCAATGATCAGGGGGAGTTGTGTCAAAGGGTGGCTGAACGGCTGTAGAGCTGAAAGTACCCTTGAAAATTGGCATTTAACCCTTAGAGTGCCAAGAAGAAAATGTATCTGAAAATGTCGTCCGCTGAAGTCGTCTGCTGCAAATAATTGCCTAGCATTACTGACGAATTAAGTATAGAAGCAAACCGCGTGGACTCAGAACAGACTGCTCCCATAAACATTTCAATAATAGACATTTTAATAGACATTTTATCAAACATTTCAGCAGACAAGAAAAGCAGACGACTTTTGTTGCTATTGGCGCATTAAGGGTTAACTTTAACTTGACATGTACCTGAACATATTTTGGCATGATTGGCTGGAATTTCTTGCAGAACTCTCGGAGAATAAACTCGAACTGTCTCATGATGAGCTTCTCTTCTGATGGATCCAGGAAAACCTGGCTAATCTCTTCCTTCTGCAAAATAATTATAAGTATACTGTTCACAAAAAGTAGAGGACATTCCAATATTAAAATAGGGTCAGTTAAGAAAAAATAATTTGCATAAAATTGTGATTTTTTTCTTATCCATCAGTTTAAACATGTGTTTTGGATGCTCAAAAGAACTGTCTCGATGAGACAGTTCTTTTGAGTACCCACAACATATGTTTTGGTTGAGAAATAAGAAAAAAAATTTCAGTTACGCACTCTTATCTGGGGACCTGCTCAAGGTCACATCACAAAATTTTCATCCCCCAAAGTATGCAGGAAAACTTTTTGTGAACAGAATGTCTCAACAAAACAAATACTGATGATATGACTGGCCTACATAGCGCAGTTTGTAACTAGTCCTACGGAAGATCCAGAGGTAGCGAGTTTGATCCTGGTCCGGTCCAATAATTTCGTGGAGATCGATCATGAAATAATTTCAGACTATGTTCATTTACCTCCTTCCCCTGTTCAAGAAGGGTTGTTGTCAGTTACAAGCGAAAGTATGTGCATGAAATGCTGGTTAACCGCTTAGTCAAGCTTGCCCAGGAAACAGTGTGATTAGGTAAACTGACCATCTCGACATGACCATAGCTGGTGACTGAGACGTAAAGAATCAAACCAAACAAAACTGATGATATGAAGTCCAGTCTGTCTATTTCAGTATAATTTTCTTGCTTTTTTGTCGTCTGCTGACTTATTTCAAAACTTTCTTTCAGGAACACTATCAGAGTGTCAAACCGCTTGGAACCAGATCAGGACCGACATTTGTCGGTCCTGATCTGGATCCAAACTGTTTGCAAAGGTTATCAGCAGATGTAATTTTCCATCTGCTGCCTTTTTCAAACTGAACTTTTTCGAAAAAATCCTTTCAGGAACACTATCAGAGTGTCAAACAGTTTGAACAGTACAGCAACCAACATTATGTCAGTCCTGACTTGGGTCCAAACTGTTTGCTAAGGTTATTAACAGACATTTTCTTGCAACACTATTTCAACTCTTTGCAAGCTGGGTTTTTCTTCATGTTTTTGTTGTCTTTTTTCATTTTTTTTTTAAATCCTTTCAGGAACACTATCAGAGACTCAAATGGTTTGGATCCAGATAAAGACAGATGTTCTTGGAGAAAAGCGATAAAATGCAAAGGCTTGCAAGACATATATGATATTGAAATAACTTTGCAATCATTATCACATTTTTGGTGTGAAATCATCAAGATATTGTAATTATGTGCTCAGGGTTGTTATGGACCAGGCCTTTAGTTAAGAGTGCGTACCAAAAAAATATTTTTCTTATTTCCCAACCAAAACATATGTTGCGGGTACTCAAAAGAACTGTCTCAATGAGACGGTTCTTTGAGCACCCAAAACATATGATAAAACTGACAGGTAAGACAATATTTACAATTTTACCCTCAAAAATTTTGTTTATCTGAACCTGTGTTATGGATGTCAATACATACAGTAACAGAGGAGAGCAACCATAGATCCAGATAAGGAAATTTTATTAGCATAAAATTGTAATTATTTTCTTACCCATCAATTTAAGCATGTGTTTGTGGTAGCTCAAAGAACCGTCTCAACGAGACGGTTCTTTTGAGTACCCACAACATATGTCTTTGATGAGAAATAAAGAAAATAGTTTTACCATACGCACTCTTATCTGGAGTAAACATATGATTAAAGAGCTAAAACTTACAGATTTCCCTTTTCCATATTCCTTGATGTATCTTCCATTGGCTTCAGCCCGCAACTTGTTTATCTCAGATTCTCCGCTAAAGAGCCAGAATTTCTTCTGAGTTCCTCCTGCAAACATGACTCTATGGCCGATCTTTATCTCTCAACATCTATTTAAGAAAATGAAATAGCAAGTTTTAACCCTTAAAGCGCCAATCGCAACAAAAGTTGTCTGCTTTTCTTGTCTGCTGAAATGTTTAAGGAGCCTCTATGGCAAACAGTGTGCACCCAGATCAGTCTGTTCTGGGTCCACGCTTTTTGCTTCTATACGTAATTCGTCACTAATATTAAGCAATTATTTGCAGCAGACGACTTCAGCAGACAACATTTTCAGATGCATTTTTTTCTTGGCGCTTTAAGGGTTAACCCTTTACCCCCTACTTGTGTTGTCTGCTGATATCTTTTGCAAACAGTCTGGAACCAAAATGTTGGGCCTGATCCGGATTCAAACTGTTTGATACTATGATGATATTCCTGAAAGAATTTTCCGAAAAGGTTGATTTTGAAAAAATCTGCCGACAACAAAAAAAAATGTAAAATTACCCAGAAGGTAAAGAGTTAAAAAGAAAATTATTATGAACACCGAAAAAGATTTTTTTCAAGTAAGATATTGAAAGACTCTCTCATTTTTTGCCAAAAAAAATTGAAAATGAGATTAATGGGGGGGGGGGGGGGGGGGGGGGGGGGGGGGAATCTGATATCAAAATGTAATATAGCTGAATAATTTGCCAAAATTGCTCACTGAAAATTCATAATATCAGTGTTGGTTGAATGAAAAATATTCACTCAAAATAGTTTAAGCAAGAAATAAATTTCCAGGTGTTTGGTGCATGAAAAAATCTGTCCAGGTGTTTGGTGCATGGATAAATCTCTCCGGGTCTTTGGTGCATGGATAAATCTGTCTAGGTCTTTGGTGCATGGATAAACCTGTTCAAGTCTTTGGTGCATGAAATCTGTCCAGGTCTTTGGTGCATGGATAAATCTGTCCAGGTCTTTGGAGCATGAATCAATATGTTCAGGTCTTTTGGTGCATTAATAAATCTGTCCAGGTCTTTGGTGCAAGAATAAATCTGTCCAGGACACTTTGGTGCATGAATAAATCTGTCCAGGTCTTTGGTGAATGAATAAATCTGTCCAGGTCTTAGGTGCATGAATATATCTGTCCAGGTCTCTGGTGCATGGATAAATCTGTCCAGGTCTTTGGTGCATGGATAAATCTGTCCAGGTCTTTGGTGCATGGATAAATCTGTCCAGGTCTTTGGTACATGGATAAATCTATCATCAATTAAGTCGTGCAGGAAGATAGAAAGAATACACATTGTATGATGCATTGATTTACGAGACCAAAGCCAAACATATAGCACAGCAAAGTTCTTTATTTTCAAATCCACTAGGAAATAGCCCAAGGTGTGCCACATTTACATTTGCAGACTTTTCTTAACAACGTCAATGAAATCCTAACAGTTGGATCCTTAAGACAAGTTTTCCTCTGCTAAACCTCTCCATATGACTATTTTTTCACTTTGACATAAAGCATCAAATCAAACACAATTTTAAAAATGAAGTGTCTACAGGTAGGGGCCCCGTATCCCTAAACTCGAGTCTAGGAATACGGGACCTTACCTATAGACAGTCCACAGAGGACTGGCTATGGGTACCGCTCTAAAAATGCAGCTATATGTAGTAACAGTTATTTTATCGTTTTAGATATCTAAATCTAACAAAAACTTGTGTTGAAGTTTCACATTTGTTTTGCCCACCATCCTTGATCGTGAAAGGAAAGCTAATCTATATTTACTGTCATACGGAATATTATTCAAACAAGTATAAGCTTATACAAAAGGTATAAGATCTTTAACTAACAGGATTAAAAACATGATTTTATTTATTTGTTTATAATTTCTTCTTACTTTATTCCTTAAAATTTATTATTTTTCTTTTCTTATTTTTCAAACAGACCATGAATAAAGGAAATTAATCACCTGCATCAAATCAATTATCTTCTCATCTGATGATGATTTTTCGGATTTGTGACTGTGTACACAGGCCTCCTGCAGTACATTAAGAACCCACAGGGTACACCCAGTTCCATGCACCCATTGAGGCATTTAGAAAAGAGTTCTGGCTATCGCCTGTCATTTTCCTACACCTGGCCATATTAGATAAAATTTTGGGGCATTAATAGTTTGAATTTTGTAGTTGTCCTAATTCAGGCGTCAATCATGCAGGGATCAATGTGACAATTTCATCTGCACAATGTCATTCCTGCTGTTCCTGAGCATCTGCAATTATCTTCTCATCTTCAATCAAGGAAACCAATTAACAACTCATTGGCAGCTGATGAGTGAGATGAGCTAGCAGTGTCAAATAAGCTCACCAGTACTTAAGTAAATTGTCTCTAGTGTAGATTGTATCATTCAGCTATGGCTTTCAAAGAGAATAACTACTGGTACAATGGCAGTGGACCTTACTGCGGTATCTTCAGACATAGCTTTATAAGAAGACTCTGTATCAGACGGAACTGACATAGCCACACAGATCTGCCCTACTCCGGAGAGGCTCACGGAGCAGGTAGTCTGACAGTCAACAGTCTACTACAGCTTCTGCACTTATTTTGTTCAGATCGGAGAGAACGACATGATGTACCTTACCAACTCGTGTACCATGTGTACCGACTACTTTACAATGACTGACAGCAAAGTAAATAAAACAAACATATTTATCTATTCAGCATTAAGCTCGATATTGATATTTTTGCAAAAGCTTATACTAGTAACTTGTTTGAATAATGTCATGTGACAGTAAAATAGTGTTTCCCCCAGCCCCCAAAAAGGGCATGGTAAAGTTTCCAAGAGGGCACTTGCTAAGAGGGCACTTTTGAATGTGCGGTGCGGTGACAGACTAAGAGGGCTCTTTTAAGTCCAAGTTCAAAATTGAATGTGGTATTGTCATTTATAAATTTTGGTTCCTTAGCATAATGCACCTGTTATCTGTCCTTTTTAAATGCAAAATATACTTCATATTTAATTATTATTTAAGAAATTTCAAACTAGTTCTGGGACTCCTATTTGAGCACACACTCACTATAAAAATATATATTTTTTTTTTATTCTTAAAATTTATCAGAGGCACTTTATTATGGGAATCATTTTTTTTTCTATTGCCAAGATCACTTCCTAAAATTTTTTAACCGGACTGCCTTTCTTTCTAGTACTTGTTTTGACAATGGTACTTGTACCTGGTTCAGATTCACACTTCATTTTAAATAATTGCTAATTGTGGTATTGTCATCAAAGTGATGTGTCAAAATTGCCTCAGGTAATTATTGAACATTATAAAAGGATTAACACTGAGTAAAACATCGTAACTACAGGTGTCTTCCTTGCTACTTCAGGCTTAAAACTGAAAAAAAACTGCAACTTCCTTAGTTTTTGTCAGATTTTCGTGATTTTTTTTTACCAAAATTAAGGGCATTTTTGTAGTTTTAGAAAAGGGCATGTCACTAGAGAAAAAGGGCATGGCATGACGCCATGCTAAAAACAGACTAGCTTCCCTTTCACCGCTCCTAGGGTCAGTTTCAGTTAACGCAGCCACTACACCACTCCCTCCTTTTTTCTTTAGGAGTCAGAGTTGTCCCTGCTTGAGCTCGTCAAACACTTCTGACACCATTGTAGTACTGATGGTACCCAGCATGAGCGCAACTACCCAATTGCCCCTGCTCCAATGCCTGGGTCACCCATCCAGCTACTAACCGAGCTCTGGGTTGCTTAACTTCGCAACTTTGGTCTGACACACTATGCATGGCTGTAAAAGCTAGCTCATACAGCGAGGCTGTATGTGTGTCTTTTATACCTGTGGTACCCATTACCACTACACCACTCCCTCCTTTTTTCTTTAGGAGTCAGAGTTGTCCCTGCGTGAGCTCGTCAAACACTTCTGACACCATTGTAGTACTGATGGTACCCAGCATGAGCGCAACTACCCAATTGCCCCTGCTCCAATGCCTGGGTCACCCATCCAGCTACTAGCCGAGCTCTTTGTTGCTTAACTTCGCAACATTGGTCTGACACACCACGCATTGCTGTAAAAGCTAGCTCATACAGCGAGGCTGTATGTGTGTCTTTTATACCTGTGGTACCCATTACCACTAGGGTCAATGTAGGTACATTCGGACACTCTCGTGTTCAACTCTTTCTGGGTACATGACATGTCGTACAATGTAACATTTCAAATGACATATATATGCTTATATTATTCAAGATATGTTTTAAAACAATTTTGTCACGAAACTATGATAAAAACGTTGATAAATCCTCGCTACTCTGCCTTTGATCAGACAGCTGGTACAATCGGACAATTGCTGATACATTCAGACATACAGGCTGGTACAATCGGACAACAACAAAAGTGACGCATGTGGGCGTAGAATCAGTAGACAAACGTCTTTTTATCAGTGTTATTCATTTATTCTTCAACAAAATATAAAACTTTGTCCATAAATACTGATCAAGGAATAGTTTCAGCAGCTTCTCTCTTCCTGTTACCGATTCAGAGGTCGACAGCAATTAAGCTTTTGTGAGATAGGGAGGATGGGTGCTACTGATCACCTTGCGCCACCCAATGCCACCCACTATATACTACATGTACTTTATTGTTTATATTAATTGATTAACAGTATATTAGAATCAAAATATGTTTCTGTGATAGTTTTAAGACATTATTTTTATACAAGTACATAAACTAAATGCAGTCTGATCGGCGAAGAATTGGCCAGTAAAATGCATTTAAGTACCCACCCCTAGTGGTGTTGGCTGTTTTAATGCGGTGCTTCTGTTGTTGTTGATTCATTGTTTATAATAAATATTGTTGCTCCAATCGTTTTGTGCGGGGTTGAGGTCGGGAGGGTGATTGAAATTGTTTGTTGCGTTCTGTATTCTGTGTTTCTTTCAATCTTTTTCTCTGTCTCTTCTGCACGTTGTCGTCGGTCGTTAGTCAGTCTATGATCTGTGGCATTTCCTTCCTGATCATACTCGCATACTTTTTTGTATGTTAGATAAAGCACCCATCATGGTAAGTTAGGCAGTCGTGTCTAGCAGTAGACAGATAGATATGTGTAGAGAGAGGCTAGGGTTATTTGTAGAAACAAACATACAAAAAAGACCAGTTATTACCATATTAAATGATAAATCACGTATCAACGCCAATCTACGGCCTCAAGAGAGGAATACACACAATCATGACCAACATAGAACAAACAGGCACACAAGGTACCAATATAGGCTATTTCAGAGCTATTACAATCACAATCTTCCAGTGCCAAAGAGTTTACACTGTGGTAATCCGTAGGTAAACACAATTGGTTTTTATAAGGTAATCCAAGGACACCAGACGATCTTGCAAAAAGTAAGTGAGTATATGGTCAGGAAGTACCACAAACACACACTGCAGACCAACCATTAAATTAAACCATGTTATAGAAGAGAAAGGAAGCTAAGTAGGGCCTGTGACAAGCATTTTAATAAATGTTTTAACTTGTTTTGGTGCAAGTCGGATTCGTTTAGAGCAACTAAATCATGCTGTCCGACTGTACCTGCAGATCGTTTTTATTTGGTTGGTACAGTCGGACACATTTTGTTTGTCAAATTGCAACTAAATATATGAGATTTTTCACTAAATACATTTAAAGTCACAAAATATAATGTCCGCTAAACGCAAGTGCAGAGAATGCAGTAAGTTATTATCAGAATTCAGACTATACACGTGTATATTATCTGGGGCGGTGGTTACGTTTGGTCTGGTGAGATTTTTAACATTTGGAGCTCTGAAAGTTTGTTATGACGTAGACATTTTTCAGCCAATGAAAATACATGTACCAAGATAATGAACTTGCAATGCTGCGAAAATGAAATAACTGTTTTACTTGGCTTTTATCTGGTTTACACATAGCAATGACAACCGAAGTCGCACTGAATTAATCTAAGAAATACGAAAGTGTCCGATTGTACCTGCACTGGCCGAATGTACCTACATTGACCCTACAGCAGGGAGACGGGGAGATCAATGCATTATTTTCAGGGATCAAGGGAGCACAGACCCCCTGGGGGCCTCAGTAACATACTGTACTCTGCACCATTGTATTCTTCTCAAATGACAAACTTTTAAAGTAGTTCTTCTGAAGAGCCTAATTATACTGGGATAATCAGTTTTCTCTAACGTAAGCAGATATGGCTCTGAGGATAGCAAAACAAAATGCAACCTGAACAGAAAATGATTTAATCATATAATTTCAACCTTTTGTAATAATGTGTGATATCTTAGACCATCAAAATATGTTATTTAATTTGCAAAAACCTTGATTAGTTTGTGCACCCGTTTTTCCGTCATTTTGAAAATAGTAATCTTATTTCGACAACTCTTGTTGACCTGAAAAAAGAGGCCTCAAAAAAGGTTGGATAGACAAAAAATCAATAGATGTTATGAGACAAACCATTTTTTTCATTCAATGAATATAAATTATTGTGAATCTTCTATCAATTAATTTATTGTAATCAAAAATATGTCAGTCATGTTTTTTCTATATTCAATCCAATTTCAGATTGATTTGAACCCCTAGGTTCATTGGGGTGCTACCACACAGGCAGTAAATGAAAAAGTAGACATAAAAACTTTCTTTTATGTACTTAAGGGATACGTCAAGCCATTGCAGGCGAAAGATTGATATAATTTAACAAAAAATCATTTTTAGACATATGGTCCGTACAGCTGCTTTTTAGCCATACCATTGTTTCTGAGTCTTAACATAAATAAGAACCCCCTACTGAATCTGAATCTGAATGGTGATACGTCGTAGTGACCACTGCTGGCTTTTACACGACGGGGTGGGTGCGCATTTAGTCAAAATGTGAGGTTGATAGTCTGTTCCTGAAGCTGTTTACGCTGTCTGAATTAATTACACTATCATCCAGTTTATTCCAATCATAAATTGTTCTAACAAAGAAAGAGTTTTTGAAATTTTCAGTTTTAGCTGGAATTGGTTTGTAACACTTTGAGTTATTAGTAGAATAGTTTTCAACAATGTTCTTATGCTCGTAGTCCTTGAACCGAGTAGCCCGTATTGCCCGCCTTTGCCTCTGTGGTTGGATGTAGTCGTCTTTGTTGATTGCCGGTACATGCCCTTCCACCACCTTGTACATCAATGACAGTCTCTGGTCTCTACGACGATCCTGAAGAGTTGGGAGTCTTAGAGAGATCAACATTTCTGTTACACATCCTTCCTGTCTAGAGTGGTAGTCTTTCATGATGAATCTGGCAGCAGAACGTTGAACATTTTCTAGTTTTGCAATATCATTTTTAGTATAAGGGTCCCAAATCACTGATCCATATTCCATTTTAGATCGAACAAGTGCCAAATAAGCATTTTTCCTACATGTTTGCGGTGTGTGATGAAGATTTCTCCTCAGAAAACCTAGGGTAGAATTTGCTTTCTTCCTAACTTGGTTGATATGAGTGGTCCATTTCATATTATCTGAGAAAGTGATACCTAAATATGGAATTTCTGCAACTTGTTGTAGTATATGACCATTCATGGTATAAAAGTTTGAGGACTTTTGTCTAACACTGAGGTGGTAACACTTTTTCACATTGAATTTCATGCCCCATTTATTTGCCCAGATATTTAAATTATTTAGGTCCTGCTGTAATTTAGTATGGTCTCCAAAGTTTCTGATAGGTCGGTAAAGTAGACAATCGTCGGCAAATAGTCTTATTTGTGATTGAACGCATTCTGGCATGTCGTTTATATGGCAGAGAAACAATAATGGACCCAATACAGTTCCCTGGGGTACTCCTGATTCCACATCCACTTCATGAGATGATTCGCCCTCGACAACAACACTCATTTTACGCTGAGTAAGAAAGTTTTCAATCCAGTGGAGAATTGGTCCGTGTATGCCATATGCCTCAAGTTTTGATAAAAGTTTTCGGTGCGGGACTGTATCAAAGGCTTTGCTAAAGTCCAGCACCAAAACATCTGCCTGAGTGTCGCTGTCGAAAGACTCCAACAAATCATGAGCCGTAACCACAAGCTGCGTCTCACAAGAATAACCAGCACGAAATCCGTGGTTTAGAGATGTAAGTACATTATGCTTGTCCAGGTGGTCTAACAAGTGACGACAAATAATATGCTCCAATAGTTTTGAAGCAACACAAGTAAGAGACACAGGTCGATAGTTCTCTGGCAAATGTTTATCACCTTTTTTGAAAACTGGCGCAATGTTCGCATTTCTCCAGTCTCTAGGCAACTCTCCGGAATCAACAGATTTCTGAAAAATAGCTGTTAGAGCAGGAGATATCTCTGAAGCACACTCCTGTAAAACACGGTTTGGCAATCCATCTGGACCGGCTGCTTTACTTACTTTGATGTTCTTGAGTAATTTGGTAACTCCATTTTTGTTGATCGTGAGAGACGGGATGTGATCCTTTACACGCGTAGGGAAAGATGGGACACTGCTGCCATCATCCTTTGTGAACACTGACTGGAATTGATCTATTAACTTTTCAGCTTTTCCTTTCCCATCCGTGACTAAGTGGTTCCCTGACTTTAAGGGCGAGACTCCAATATTGTCTTCCTTTTTTGATTTAACGTACTTCCAGAAGGGTTTCGAATTGTTTTGTTTTAGGCTATCATTTATGGTGTTATTTATATAGGCCCATTCAGCTTTCCTAAGCTCGCGTTTACAGTCTCGTTGACACTTACGGTAATGTGACCAGTTTTTAGTTTTTCTAGCTCTTCTGTAAACTCTCGCTTTGCGTCTTAAAACACGTTTAGCTTTTCCCCTAATCCATGGCGTAGCAGTATTTGTTTTAAACATTTTAGATGGAACATTTTCATTTATGGCCTGTAGAAGTTCAGTCCTAAAGGTATCCCACAGTTCATGAATAGATTTACCACTTTCAAACATTTCAATTATGTTATTTGAAATTTTATTAATCTTTGCTTTTAACTCAGTCCAGTTGGCTTTTGAGAAAAGAAAACACTTTCGCGGTTTTTGTTTTGAGTAGAAAGGTTTAGTATCAGAGTCCACAACCACTATGTCATGATCAGATATTCCAGGAGTATTTGACGAAGATTTAATCAGAGTTGGATTCGTAGTAAAGACTAAGTCCAATAAATTATCTTCACGTGTAGGTTTCTCATGCACTTGAGTCAGGTTAAAGTCAATTGCAACATCAATAAGTGCTTGTTGAACTTCTCTATCCGGGGCGTTTTGTTTAACAGTTAGTGATTGCCAATCAATGTCGGGGCAATTAAAGTCCCCAGCTAAAATAATTTGATTGTCCTTTCCAGCAGTGACCAGTTCGAGAGAATGACGCAGTTCCTGAATGTCTTTCATATTTCTGTGTGGCATATAAAATGACGAGATCAGAAGGTTCTTTCTTTCTTTTAATTTCAAATTTGACCAAGTTATCTCACAGTCAGTTACAAATTCCGGTTTTTCAAGTGCTACTAAGTCCCTATGAACTAAGGTGAAAACACCACCACCTAGCGAGCCTCTATCATTTCTAAATGCATTATAATGGCTGGGGAACACTTCACTGGATTTAATAGCGTCCGCAGACTCAGGCTTACCCGGCTTGACCCCCCGCAACCACGATTCCGTTCCAAACACAACATCAGGCTTTATATAGTTCAGTGCTGCTTGAAATTTAGAGTTATTACTACGTACACTACGGCAGTTGACATTCATTAATCTAAGATTCCGTTTCGCAGAGACATCATAGAGTGAGGATGTATTTGTTTGACTATCCGCAGATGATAAGCGTGATTTCCTCGTGTTAGAGCTGTTTTTGTTGCAAGGACTACTAGTGTAGAGTGGTTTAAATGGAGCACTTGATGCTACCGAGTCAATAGATTCATCAATATAAGACAATGGGTTATAAACATTTGATGTGAATAACTCAAGTGATCTGAATGTAAAACAGTCAATATTTGCACTATCACATTTGCAACACAACCACTGGATGTGAGAGTGTCTTGCCAACAAGTCATAGTCCGCCGAGCACAATTCAATACAAGACCTGTGGTGCCAAATCGAACAGCCATCACATGCTATACCGTCCAGATGCTCCCAGGTGACTGGCATTTCACAAAGACCACAAGGGTAAATACGTGAGTCATTAGCTGGTCCAGGGTTTGACTGAATATCACCACTCAGTAACAATAAACAAGCAAACATTGTCCAGTTTTTGTTGTCAGTTGAGATGTTTTTGGGTGACCAAAATCTATGTTTCAAGGTTTTCATACAAATTCCAACGGACGCTGACGGTACTGTAGGTCCATCATTGATATGGATCAGCTCTAGACAGAGCAAAGTCCACAAGAGCAGGTGAAGTAACATTCGCATGTTGAAACCAGTGGGTGGGGTACAGGTGGCTTCCAGGCAGAGGTACAATGGCAAGTTGTTGCACTACATAGACATCATGGGGCTAATGATTTAGAACAAACCAATATTTATGAAGTTGAATTGCACTAGATGGTACAAAATGTGCTTCCAAAGAACTTTAATTTTTATTTAATTAAGGATTTTTATCCCTAATAAATTTTCCGCGACTTTTTCCTTCGCGCATGCGCACCCAATCAATGATAAAATCAATGATTTTCCCCACTTGGAACCCCAATACATCGCTGAGTTTTCTTACCTCCATCGTGAGGGTGTCAACGCAAATGAAGATGAAGGAAGCGATGTATTCAATGAATAAAACATATCAGGATCATAATTTAAAGATTGGGGTTAATAAGAATTGGTGAAAATGGCACGAAAACATTGATGCAGATATGTGACCATTATTTTACCACTCAGGTATGCATTTTCTTACTGCTAAAATAACTTAACAGACAGCTTTTCTTTGAAATCCCCTTTTCAGAATGAGCCTGTTATGTCACACAAGTGAAAAACGGTAGGAATGTTCAATTAGCGAAATTACATTCTTGGCGAAATTAGCTTACTCCACTATATTTACTCTGGCATGTTTGTTCTCAGGTCGCGAAAACTAATGACTACACCAAAGATGTCCTGTTCTTTTTATATGTGGCATATTGTTTCTACATTCATTTCGTTTATTAATAAGGGTACAATTTATCACTATTTTAAGTATATTTCTAAGAACAGATTGCATAAAACTAAAACATAAATACTTTTTTCTGTAAGATACACGACTTTTGAACGTACCCCGCATTAAAACTGTTGGTATGATTGTCGTGTAACTTCACTGGCAAGATAACTCACCGACAGCGGTACTAGGAGCTCGATGTACTTCAAAAATAGTGAGTATGATCAATAAATACCACCATCACCAACTGCAGACAACACCATGGCACCGCGAGGAATCGCCGATCAACCATTACGAGACACCAGGAAGACAAATTAAGCAAAGCAACCAGCTCTCTCTTCACCATCAAGATGATTGCAATACTAGAGTTAAACCGGGGTTCATCGGACGCTTTTCGAGATCGCTACTTTAAATTCGGATATCACCTGTTTTCGTCGCATTGGATGACCGCAATGGACAACACAATACGTGGTCAAAGGGAGGCAAATCCAGCGTGTTTAAGCTCATGTAGATAGAGTAATGAGCCTTCAAAGAGCGCAGGGTGTTAAAGGGGTGGATCGGACAGCCATCAGGGTTAATCGGACAGGCCTTGGGGTTCATCAGACAGATCATATTAAGGGGGAAATGCCACATACAGATGATACAAAACATCATATTGTTGTAGTAAATACTCAATACAGCAATTTAAACCGTCAGGTGATCTGTCCAATATTCCAAACAATCATTTTCTCCATATGCGAAAGCTAGATTACACCACAGTTTTTGACCCAACGCAACAACTCCTAACCGGCTGAAATTACAGTTTCACACAACGTTGGATCAAAACATATAAATTGATCTAAAGCTCATTTAATGCTTTGGCATGAGAACTTATCAACCCTGCTAAAAGTAGCTCATTAACACTCATTAATTTAGAGTCATAAGTGTCCTTTGAAGACCGCATAACTCAATTGTACCGTAATTAGAAGTCGAATTCGAAAATGGTTTGAATCGTTGATTGAAAGTTTCCTCTATAAAGCTAGTGAGTATGACCAGGGAATACCACAATCACACACCAGACTGACCCACGACACCACGAGGAAGAACCACAGAACACTAACAGTCACAATTTAAAGGCACCAGGCAGATAACTAAAGTAAAGCAACCGATTTTCTCTTCCCAATCAATCTGATTGCAAAACTAGAGGACACAAAGTAAAACAAGCATCAAACCTAGAACCCCAACAAACAATGGGGCAACAATAAGCAATGAATCAACAACAACAGAGCCACTTCCTTAGAACGGACAGCAGCCAAAGCTATCAGAGGGTGTGGGGTGTAAATACAGTTTAGTGGTAAAGCCATATTCTGGCTTAAACAAATGCTGGTGTATGCAGACATAAGGCCTAACGAACTGTATGTTAACCAGTTTAGCAGAATACAGGCCTACCTCGCTAGGATATATTGTGAGGATAATGGCTATGGCGCAAATAATTCTGCTCTGTTTTAATTAAGATTCAAAAATGTGTATCTTTGTCTTTCTACGCACATATAGATAGTAATCATGCGTGATGATGTGGTTTTATTCTTGAAATGCAAACATGTAGATGGATGTCCGTTTTTAGACCTGATGCTTCAGTACATGTGCGGATCCAGAGGGGGCAGGGGGGTCGGGACCCCCTGGAAAATTACAATTTCTATGGGTTTCTATACAAATTAGCATTTAGACCCCCCTGGAAAAAGTTGGATCCCCCACCCCTGAAAAATGTTGGACCCCCTGAAAAATGATGGGCCCCCTCTGAAACCTTGGAAAATTATAGTTTTCTTTGAAATAAACCATTGATAAACCACTGTAAAACAAGTTGAGGACTAAAAAAACGTCAGAGCTGTTTTCTGGCAGTCGGGCCTAGGCCGGGGCCTAGACCCCCCGGCAAATATCCTGGATCCGCGCATGCAGTACGTCCCATTCAATAATTTTTCACTCTTATCGGGACGTTTTCCCGCCTTCCTGAGTTGAACCAGTACCACACTGAGCCAACATTGCGCTCCTAGAGAGAGAGAGAGAGAGAGAATCTACTGACGGGCGGATGGATGGATGGACGGATGGTAACGGATGGATGGACGGACGGACGGACAGACAGACAGACAGACAGACAGCTAGCATTTTTTTATCAATACAAGTCGACTGATGACACTCGCTGTTACTGTACTATCATATATTGTCGCAAGATGCCTTTGTAATTATTCAAAGACAACAAATATCAATACTTGTATATTAAAGAGCAGTAGTAAGACATATATATCCTGTAGCTTGGAAAAAAGAGACATATAGGGGGGAGGGCTTGTAATCTCGAGCTTGAGTTGCACTGAACTGTCCGATGAACCCCTCCGTAAAAAATCGACGGTGATAACTTGAGGGGTTCATCGGACAGCTTTTTCGCCCTATTTATCTGAACAATTGACGGATGTAAATGAATAAGACCGTTGACGAATCTCAATGTTTTTTTTCGGCGCCATTTTGTAAAAATCCCTTTAAAACAAGGAGTGTTTTTTCGGAGCTGGCTTTTATCCAATGAGATCACAGCGTTAGGACACGCGCTATGCAAATTTTTAGTGCAGTATCAGACAGAAGATTGGTAGCAAAAACAAATGGATAACTTCTTTCTGAACAAGTGTCTGTCAGAAGAGCTGTAAAGCTGACGTAAAATGACCTGTTCGATGAACCCTGCCGTCCGATGAACCCCAGTTTTACTCTAGAATGGACACAAAGTAATGTACAACAAAACATAGAACACTCACAGACTCCCACAGTGGGAGTAACAATAAACAAAAAGTCAACAACAACAGAACTACCGCCTTAGAACGGACAGCAGCCTAAGCCACTGAAATACAAATGTATCTGAAACCCAAAGAAACACAGGAAATACTGATTATTGTGTTGGCTTTGTGTATCTGACATCTGAAGGATGTTATGGATCAATTTATAAAGTAAATCTAATATTTTTTGTTTTAAAAATGGTTTAGTGGTGAGGATAGCGCTGGAAACTGGTTTAAGCCCTCCAGTAAAATATTTTTCTGACCGTTCCAAGACGGTACTTCTTTTGTGGATCTTTTATGCTTTTTCTGACTTGTGTTTGTTATGCCTTTGTGTGCGTCTGTTTATTTGTGCCTTGGTTGGTTGGTTGTAGCTAAGCCCAAATTGGCTGTAGTAATCTCTCGGTATTGGAAAAACCTGTGGTCACCTGTTGGGAAAGGACTGACCTCTTGGCTCTCGTTTGTGGTGTATAATTGTGAGTTTATCACTTTCCCATTGGTATACTGGGTCAGGTGTGGTACTTGATTGTATCGATTCCTGATCTATGCACCCTTACTTACTTAGCTATGCATATTTGATCACTTTAGACAAAAAAAACGAATGATGAAATCTATGACCCAATATATCATGCATACAAGGCGGTCATCTGTCGGACCGGTTCTCGCTGGACCATTTTTTTAGAAGGATATGTTTTCCTCTATGTCCCTTTTTTCTCGTTTTGTTCATTTTCTTTGCGCTTACTTCTGATTTTTATTCAATCATGCCACAATTATTTATTAATGTCATCAATAGACCTAGCCAAGGTGTGAAAACAAGCAGTCACAGACATTGAAAAAACAATGCAATTATTATAATGACACCTGCTTGATTATTTTCACAACCAAGTTGTCTTAATGCGTGTTATGGGTCATAATGAGAGAAAACCTGACGTTGCTGTATGTGAACAACAAAGGCACAGACCGGTCTGCGCATCCACACAGTTTGATCATCACCTTTGTTGTTCGCTTTCTGGAAAGTACTTGCTACAAGCTAATCTCTGTAACTGAGTAGGTTGGTTTGAATCATGTATGGTCGTAAACCCCAAAGACATGTTTTCTCCCAAAGAGACCCATTCATCAAAGTCATGATAATTTCTGTGATCCAGTTTTATTTCCCTAAATTTTTCCTGTCTAATTGTTCTAAATTAAATAACATGCCGGAAGACTAAGTACATTTAAACATTCCGAATTTGCATATATGAGCATCGTGAGCTTGTACTTAAATTTACATGTCAGTGTTGTTATTCTGGTATGCATATACAAGTCCCTCCTGTTCCAATTCAGCCTGAGACTTTTCAATTCCTCCAACATTCATCCGGCTTAAAAAAACATGAACAGAGAAGTGTTTAGCCGTAGGCCCTGACTTTATTAGGATGAAGCCAAAGATCTCACGTTTTGTCACATGTGTATGCCCAGCCGTCAAGGAAAGATGCGCAGTGAAGATCTACATGTAGACAAAAGCTGCGTCTTAAATGGATGGTCAAATTGAAAAAACAACACTATAGTGTATATCTTTTCCAAAGAACGACTCTTCGAAGTGCCACATACCAAGGATCAGTGCTAAAAGTATTTTGCCAAAAAATCTGCGGGGACATTGGTGGAATAATGTCAATGAAATATACTGAAGAAAAAAAGTGAATATTGTGACTGTCTGAAAAAATTTTGTTAAGCATTCGGTTTCTTGTGCACCAAGAAAGATCTTTTCTGGCAAAATACATATATCATGACCCAAAACGACTGAAATCTAGCCTAAAACGCATAAAAACACATTAAAAACGCACATAGAAGCAATCAAAATTAAAACAAAAACAAATTCTTGGGGTATAATCCCCCCTCCTGTGCTCTCCCCTCTCTCATGCCTTCAGCACTCTGTGGTTTTCTCCTCCGGGCCACTTTCAAACACACGGCGACGGCCCTGTATTACTATAATGTACATGTAGCTGCATCTAAAGCCACTCAAAGAGCTTGAAATTATGCTAGGCTTATCTGCTATCTGTAACTGGAGATAGACGTCAGACTTAAGCAATTCTGCCTCTAAGTCGCTGACTGTTTAATGGTGGAGAAAAGCCAGAGCAGTTTTTGGCATTTGGCCGGGAAATACCCTGTAAAACCACCGCAACCCGGAAGGCGACAGTCAAAAATAAATACATACCACTGCAGGAACAATTGAACATTTTTTCACTAATCAATATTATAGCCCCGCTATGAAAAAGTGTGGCTATATTGGATTTGGGTTGTCCTTCATTCCGACCATCCCTCTGTCTGTAATTCCATCATTCCGTTCATCATAATTCTGTTTCCACTCAATATCTAGAAAACAGATTGACAGAATTTCACTAAATTTTATATATGCATTCATATTGACAAAATCTAGCTTGGGATTGTTACACGTCATTTTTTACACATTTGTACCATAATTATGGCCCTTGATTTAAGCCAAAATTTCGTTTCCGCTCAATATCATCTTGAGAACAAATTGACTGCATTTCACCAAATTTTATATATGCATTCACAAACAAGATCTAGCTTGGGATTGTTACACGTCATTTTTCGCACATTTGTATTAGAGTTATATCCCTTGATATACGTCAAAATTTCGTTTTAGCTCAATATCTTGAGAACAAATCGACAGAATTTCACCTAATTTTATATATGCATTCATATTGATAAAATCTAGTTTGTAACAGGGTAATGGCCATTGATTGGTGTCAGAATTTGTTCCTGCTAAATATCCTCTTGCATGAAAAGCCCTGCAGGGCAGCTATAGTCAGATTTTCTGACAATTCTAGTTTTGCTAGCAACGCTACCAGGATTCGAACCCGCGCAACATAGGTATCAAGCTAGCAAGAGTTAAACACGCTACCAGCTACCAACTGAGCTATCCGAGCTCCCAACTCAGGCAGTGCCAGATCCAGGACCACTAATGCTGGGAGAGCTTGACAGAGAGACCCCAGACTATAAACCATTAGATAGTCACCACACACACACACACACACAGGCACGCACGCACACACACCGTATTATCGAAATGTTGCACAGCCAAGCCTCTTTGATTACCCTTATCAGAGTACACATCCATGTATGTTAGCACAAATTGAAGACTCCAGCAAGACTTCTCAGCCAGGTCATTAAAAGAGCACCACGGTAAATATTTGCAGCGATTTGTTTAAAAGAAAAAGTGCAATTGGAAAAGGGCGTCTTATATTACTAATTCTAGCGTCAAATTTTAAAACTGCAAAACAACACAATTATGACATTTGCATATGGTATAGACCTTGCGACGATCTTGGCGTTGAATTTGGATTGAAAATACATGTATGTGTACATCCAATATCCTTTGAAGCTTTCATATTTTGGGAGAATTTCACTAGGAAATCTGATTTTACTTTATGCGAACAAATAATTGCGCAGATGAGCCTGTGAACCAGCGCATTTTTATTCGCTCTGTATATGCATAACATACGAGGGATGTTCATTAAAGATTCCCCCTTACCTACTTCCGGTTAAGGCAGGAAGTTGTAATTGTACACTGACATTATAAGTCTCTCTTTAAGTCTTATAGTAATTTACTGTACTGTTTTATAATTCGTTTCTCATTTACGCGTGCCTTTCTAAAACAAGGTAGAGGGATCGAGCCAGTTGCGTACAGAGCAGTCATGAGGTGACTGTATTTGAAAGGTTTCACACCAAAGGAACCTTTAGATGAAATGAAAGTGGTTTATGGGGAGGATGCCCCGTCAAATGACGTTGTCAAACACTAGCATCGTCAGTTCAAGTGTGACCGTACAACAGTGAAACAGTCTCAATTTCTTGGGCACTCCATTTCCGCCATTGATGATGCCAAGATCCAGCGGATTGAGACCGACATTTTAGAGGATCGTTGTGTAACAGAGTGCCAACTAGTCCATATGGTCAAGATGTAAGTGTGTATGATCAAGAAATACCACATCCACACACTGTCAAGATCAGTTTGTGGTCTGAAGAAAAATAATCTATGACCATTATGCACATGTAAAAGGTGTATGCTAGATGGATTCCATGGTTGCTCACCCCTTTACAGAAGCAAGAACGGGTCATGTGCGCTAAAGCTTTTCGACCATGTATCAAGGCAATCAGGAGGGCTTTAGCCATAGACTAATTACACATAACATATCATGGGTTCATCACTATGCTCCTTAGACAAAAGCTCAGTCCAAGCGATTGAAATGTTATGACTCGCCACTAAAAAAGGCACGGAATCAGGGCAGAGTAGTAATGGTGAATTTCTGGGCTAATGGTACCACACTTACTGGAATACACTAGGATTTACTTCTGAAGAAATTGCGAAAAAACATTGCAACCAAGAGGAATGGTATGCTGACCAGAGGTGGTTTGACTCCTGCAGGATAATTCCCCAGTTCACAACTTATATAATGTTCAGACAGAAGCTCGGTCCTGCGGCTATGAATCATTCCTCGCCCTCCTTACTCTCCTGACCTTGCACCATCAGACTAACATCTTCCCAACCATGAAATCATTTGTAAAGGGAAAGCGATTCACAAAGAATGAGAGCCTCGTAGCATGGCTACATGCACAACCTGCTGAGTTCTACAGTAGAGGTCTACATAACTGCATCAAATAACGGGATAAGTATATCACCCTTGCATAAGCCTATGTAGAGAATGACGAATAGTTGTGCCAAGGTATGTTTCTCTCCGACCATTGGAAAAAGGTCATGGGAATTTCTATTGAACGTCCCTCGTACCTTCTTAAAGCGAAATGTCTATATTTTAACCAGTTTTTGTAGCTGAGTAGGCTGATTTGACCCTTACCTGGCCACGATCCCAGTACTTATGCCAACACGTATGTATATATCAACTCTTAGCATGTTGAGCATTTTTTCATGTTTTTTGTCATTTGCAGATCTTTATATTAACTTCTTTTAAGAGTATCTTTCAGAAATACGTTTCAAGCAGTTTGAGGAGAGCGCAGTGGCTCACTGGTAGAGTGCTAGACTTGAAACAGGGGTTGCGGGTCCAGCCTCACTGGCGTCACTGCGCTGTGTCCTTCAGCAAGCCCCTTTAATCCTTGCTTAGTGCTGGTTCAACCCAGCAAGACCCAGCCCCAATATAACTACAAAATTGCAGACTGGGACATAAAGAAACAAATCAAATAAATTCAAACAGTTTGGCTCCTTATCAAAATTTCTGGCCTTATCTTGGTCCAAACAGTTTTGCTAATGTTATCAAGTGTCAGCAAAGGCAAAGACTCAGTTAGACGAGGTAGTGGTTATTCAATTTGGGTGCTAAACAGACTGCCACAGTGTGCATTACAATGTCGTCGCTCTGGTCTGTCGTCTCTCTGATGGGGCGTTTTAGTATTGTCTCACGCCTATCCTCTATTCTGAAGTCGATGAGACCCAGGGGTTAAACCTCAGGGTGTGTTTACCTAAGACCCTAGGTTGAAGCATTTTTTGATGGTTTCTTGTGGTTATTTCTGTTTCGACGATAGCGGACAAAGGTGCAGGTGGCGAGGCGCCTTTAAGTGCAAAGCTATTAGCAATTACAAACATTGTCAAATGCCTCACCCATTCGAGTGCAATTCCCCGCCTCAGACCTAAAGTGGGAGACGTTATAGTTACTATTTCAGAAATTTAGAAACAGACGCCAAACTTTGAGCTTTATATCTCGCTCAACTGGTGTCACTTCCGACGTGTTGGACATGTTACACTCGTGAGAGAGGGTGGCCTCTCTTAGGGTCATGCGTGGTGCTAAGCCCAGATCTAGGTCTTCTGAAATATTCTCACAACAGCGTAGGTATCGAATATTTAGTTTTCTAGATCGACCGGGATCAACCCATTCTTGAAGAGGTCCAGCATGGGTATGATCGGCCTGTATGATACACCCAGTCAGACACCACTGGTGATGCGATACAAATGGTCAAGGAGACCATACCACGAGGGTTCTAGCGGGTAGCGCGTGTTGTGTCAATAACCATGACGCGTGATAGTATACTGACATGTCTTAAAAAGCATGAGCGCTGTCCCTTAGGACCCTTCAGCTGTTTGCAGGACTATCATTTTCAATATTGAAAGAAAGGATAATGCATACTGCCATTATTCGAGGAAAGAAATCGTCACTCTTTAAGATTTGGATTTAGATATGAAATGTAGTAAACTAGACTTTAGAAATTCCCTTTTCCCATTGACATGAAGAAAATGCAGAGGTTGCCAGCTTACGCCCTGGTCACTCTGATTAGCATTTTTTTTTCTACCAAGGGTTGTGATTGTCATATCTAATGATAAGTATATACCAATGAAACCTTTGCTTGTGAAGATGTCCGATTAGGTGATGTAATTAACACCCATTTTAATCTCAAAGGTGCTGACTTTTTAACCAGGGCACTGAACACACAAAAAGCGACCTTTGGTCAACAGAGAAGAAAAACGATAGGTTGGGATTTTGTGTTATTTTGCAATGGGCTCAGCTGGGGTGCAGAAACACCCAAAGCACCCCTCCTCCTGGATCCGCCTCTGTCAGTCAATACTAGTTGCTGTTCTATGTACTTGGTAGCTGTGAGAAAGAGGAACCCTTGTTTTTTGCCTGATAATACACCGATTGATGTTATAGGGAGAAGTTATCTCATATAAGACATCAGTGTCATTTCCAGTCACCCCATTTTTATAAAAAATTTACGATTGGCTTGACTCATTCTTGTAAGCCGGACTTCCCTGTGGAAAGTGTGCATGAATAGTACGTTAATGCCTATACACAAAGTTTGTTTTACTAAAATCAAATTCTACAATATCTTACCGTTTAGGTGGCATGACTATCACATACTGACCTATCTGATTTGAGCATTGTGGGTGCGTGCGACATACTTGTTACGGATAGCATCATCAAATCATGTGATTTGCCAGATTGGTTGATTCAAACTTGTTATTGATCTGCATCATCACGCGTCACTGAAACCATTTTTTACCTGGTCATGTGGGACATGTTTCAAAATATGTTTTAGTGTAGAAAATATTATTATTGTATTGCTAAATACTGTAATACCAATCATTGTTATTGTTTAGCTAGCAAAGGTTACTTGATGTCTCAATAAACGGATTATTTACAGCCATTCAGTGCTTGCTACTTTGTTAACGTAGTGTTTTGGGTAATGCACACGGTGTATTGACACAAAACCGACTTTTCAGTCGTGATGTGCCTTAGCAGAAGTATCGCGCCTGTGTAGACAATGTCAATTTTTTGGGAGCGCAGTGGCTCGGTGGTAGAGTGCTTGACTCGAGACCGAAGGGCAGCGGGTTCGAGCCTCACCGGTGTCGATGTGTTGTGTCTTTGAGCAAGAACATTAATCCTAGCTTAGTACTGGTTCGACCCAGGAAGACCCGTCCCTATATAACTGAAAGATTGTTGATGGGACGTAAAGAATCAAATCAAACAAACAAACAAAAACAATGTCAATTTCTATGTATGTGTAACAGGTGTCCTCCATTTTTACTATAGATTCATCCCAGAATCTCAACAAACCTTTAAACTAGACACGGATGTGCTCCGAGCCCATCAAATTGGTTATTTACCGTCGACACCAAATGTAACATATCACCTTTGCCCTGACTGGGGATGGAACCCGGGCCCCGGATCCATAATCAAACATTCTACCACGTCACTGTATATCCAGCTAATACAGCGAAGCTGTACAAGTGTTGATAAACTACGCTATACCACATATATATTCAGCCAAACGTCTATTTTAAAACGTCGGCTGTGAAAGAGCCTCATTCAACTTGTGCATGTTTTTTTTTTAATAAAAAAATTCAACAAGTTCATCTGATTTGGACCGTCTGGCACCGCATATGCAGTTTTAAACCAATGTCAATTAAACCATTGTGAATATGTCTGCATAGCGGATTTGGACAAGTATAAACATTGAAGTTGAAGTGCCAAAACGTTTGTGTATACAGAAAATTATGACATATGACGTCATCCCAAAAGTGTCGAAAGGGCTTGTCGGTGAACTGTCTTGTCGATAAACTGTCTTGTAGAGACACGACAGTCTAACGACTAGTTACATGATATGTCCCGATTCTCGTGCATATTTCAAGAGCTGAAAAAACAGCTCTATTTGGCGCTTCTGTCGGGTAAATCAGATATTTTAATGTTGTTTGTTTTGGGTTAGTCAACAATTCTACGCAAGTAACCGAATCTGGCGTTTAAATTGTCACATCACGCTAAATACTCAAGTGTAATAGGTTTTCGCGGTATTTTTTTTTTTCTAGATATGTCCTCTCATAAACACAGGAGCTTGACGTTGATATTTTTCTATACTTGTATATTCACTACGTAGTAGAGAGGAGGACGGTCACTCCGCTGCTGTACAAATTGTTTCTGGGAGAATTATACCGTTATTATTCAGGTTACAATCTCGTGCGTAGATGCTTCCGAACCAAGTTACCGGTGCACTTAAGGTTTTCACTGTTTTACAAAAATATGCCAGTGTTATTTAATACTTTGAAAACACCAGTGAAAAAACATTATTTCATCTATATTCGGTTAGAAAATTATGCATTTTTGTTGAAGATTTCATCTCGAATTAAAACCTGTAAATGAAGGGGTCCGTAGAATTACCGAAAACCACTCATTTACCGAAAACCACCGAAAACCACCGAAAACCACTTGGAAAATCATATTTATAGGGGAATTATACCCTCCTAGTATTTGTTTTTTAGTAGTTTATGTTTATATTTAATGAGATGGATAGAAAAAATAAAAAATGAAGCCATCTTATACCGATTTTGACCGTGTAAAATGTATCGCGTCTACCGAAAATCAAAAGCATCGCCGAAAACCAATCTGAATAGCTGATATAATAAGTTACATGTTCTTGAAGTATTTGTTTTTGATAATACAGATGCTTATAGCAGTATGTTGAATAAGAAGGATAAAATAAATCAAGTTTGAAACCATCTTATACCTAATTAAATGCTTTAAAACGTACAGCGGCAAGACGAAAATCAAAAAGCAATTACCGAAAACCAATCGAAATATCCCATCTATAGGGCTTTTATGCCCTCATGGGATGTGTTTTGAATAAATCAAGTTAATTTATAAACATATTAAGTATGCTTAATTTAAAAAAAACGAAAATTAAAACATAGAAATTATTTATCCATATCATACTGAATTTGACGAATATATAATGTATTTCGACTATCGGACACCAATAACCAACCACCCACCGAAAACCAATATAAATTGCTAAAATATTAAAGTCTTAAGGTTAATTCGACCTGTAATGTTTGCCTATGAACGTACATCCACAGTTTCCAGCATGCACCAACGAGGAGGGATGACTAGGTCTTGTTAAAAAAAGTTAACGAAATTTCAAAGAGTCGTAATTTCATTAATTTTTTTCAACCATTTGCTGGCCACTTTAGATTTTTCCTATCAGTTAATGCCGCAGACTCCATGCGGATATTTAATATAAAACGTGACTGAACTCTGCAAAAATGCATTCGTAAATGATGTATACCCAGGACAGACACTGCTTTAGACACCTGTACTGGGTGTATATAATTTACGTCGAATGAATATATAAAAATGTTGCCCAAAACTGGAGTCATATTTGACGAAATGCTCATAATATAAACCATTAACAGGCATACGATGCTACATCTGCTAATGACCTACATGATGTGCGATACATTTAGCAATCCTAACAGTTTAAAATATATTTACATGAGCCAGCCCATGAGACGTTTGGTTATATTGTGATTTGCGGCAGACCAAAGCTCAATCGCGGCAGAGCCATTGGTATACCACGTTTAGGTTTCCAGTAAAATAATTTACAAACATTAGTTCAAATGACTAAGTCAATCTTCAAGTTTTGCAGAATATGATGTTAATAAAAATATGCAATAGGACCAAATTCTCATGAGTCGGCTGCTAACTTGACAATTTTAGTATACAAAGTCTTTTCCACTGAAATGTATGATTAAGAGAACAACACTTTTTATCGAGTCATTTTAGTAAACCTATCTAGTCACTTTGATGTAGTTCTACATTGGCACAATCACATAGATGAGTTCAAACAATGACGACGTCGAATAAACAATCACACACAATTCTGATGAAAATAAACTTGAAACTTATACAACCTGGCAACTCTGGATAAGGGCACAGAAAATGCAAGAAGCTGAAAGAATCTTCAATCACCATGTGTACAACGTCGATGCTACGCTGTATTCACGATGATTAGAAGTCGTCCTGTTTCTTGTACCTACTGTGATATAATCAATTTGAGTATTACCACAATCACATTATGTATTGCACAGAAAATGCAAGAAGCTGAAAGAATCTACAATCAACATGTACACAACGTCGATGATACGCTGTATTCACGATGATTCGAAGTCGTCCTGTTTCTTGTACCTACTGTCACATAATCAATTTGAGTATTACCACAATCACATTATGTATTGCACAGAAAATGCAAGAAGCTGAAAGAATCTACAATCAACATGTACACAACGTCGATGATACGCTGTATTCACGATGATTCGAAGTCGTCCTGTTTCTTGTACCTACTGTCACATACTGTCTACATCACTTGCTCGAAATTTGGTATCTTTGATGTTGATATCGGCTTTGTGGTATTCAAGAAGTTTGATCTCATTCTTTGCCGCTGCGTCAAGGGCTGACCTGCTCCCATTGACTACCGGGTCTACGCTTCATTGTTTAATGAGAAATATCAACATATATCAATACCAGTAAGCACTATACACAGGGTCTTCAATGTTTAATGAGAATTTTTTTATAGAACCTCCTCAACATATATGAGCCGTGGCATGGGATTTCAAACAATGTGGTATGTGCTACCAGCATAACCGCAGTTTGATCAGAACCTTTGCTAGTCACTTGAACATTCTGTGAGTGTTACGCTACTGACTGAACATCATTTTGAGTTTCTAAACTTAAAATGAGGGTGCACAGGCTCATCTGAGTCTACACATGTCAAAATGCCTCATTGCTGGAAATCACATGTCAGGGCTCAATTATCAATATCAGTAAGCAATGAATACTGGGTCTACGCTTCAGGTAAACTAAACTGCTCGTGTCGTAAAACAATATAATGTATATGGCTTTGCCTAATTTCGGCTTTGTAAAATTGTAGATTGGGAGCAGACGTTGCATTTTTAGGAAGGACCCAGATGAATATGGGCGGATGAATAATGCTGTTTCACAATTTCATTAATGGGGATTAAAATCAAACTGTGTAACCGTTAACGCCTCGTTGACTCTTGCTTAAAGGCATTATCTTTCAATCACTGGAGGATTAAGGGAGGTGTGTGTATTAATTGCAGTTAATAATTGGGTAATTGGTTTAACTGGTAATTGGTACTCAATCAGTGTCATATTTCTGACCATTGGGATTTTCAACCTGGAACAGGCTGTTCAGTATTTCGGCCCATATTATTCAGCAATATGACAACAACAATTATAAAGAATATTAATAAGAATAATTTCACAATTCTTTATTATTTTCAACAAAGTAATATTACAAAATAATAAGCATCAGGCATTGGATCACTTAAATATTCCAGCATCTCAATGTCCACTGTATCCGATGAACCTACGAACACATTTACAGAAAAATGGCCTAATTATTCGCTTTTCAAACAAACTATCATATATTATGTTAAATCTGAACTAAAAAAAATAAGAAACACCTAAATTGCTTTTCTCCGTGGCTAGTTACTTCTGACTGAGGGCCGCTGCTGTACGTTAGATTAATATGCTTAAAAAAACTCAGTCAAATGACTCAACATTTTTTTTTAAATAATAAACGGTCATCTCATTTTCTATAGAATATTGACTTAGTGCATCGCATTTTCATAATCCAATGGTAAATTTAGTGCTTATATTTTCTATATAAATTGGTTTTCGGTAAATGGAATTTGTTTCCTGAACTCAGTTTTGCATGAACGTTAAGAGCGCGATGATCAAGAAGTCAAATGCTGCCTGAGAAGTACACAGTTAATTGGACTAAATATTGAATACTTGGCGTAAAAATATAATATATCAGTCTGTTAAAATAAAATGAATGAACAAAACTTAAGAATATAAGCCTAATAATACTGCTTGCAAATTGTTTCTTGGCGTCCGCGATGTAATAACTTGCATAATTAAACAGGTTCATTTGACTTAATTATTAAATTTTTACTTATATTATCATACATTCTAAAGAATAAATCGAAGCTTTACAGATTAAGCGTAAATTAAGAACTTGAATTTGATATAGAAGTTGGTTTTCGGTCGAGGGACTAAGATATAGATAATGGTTTTCGGTCGAGGGACTAAGCTTTTCGCTAACCGCTATATGTTATAAGTCTATAAATCCATGATAAAGTGGCCTCACCATATACCCTGTAACAAAATATCATAAATAATATGCATATAAACATAAACTACTAAAAAACAAATACTAGGAGGGTACAATTACCCTATAAACTTGATTTTCTAAGTGGTTTTCGGCAATTGCTTTTGATTTTCGGTAGACGCGATACATTTTACACGGTCAAAATCGGTATAAGATGGCTTCATTTTTTATTTTTTCTATCCATCCTATTAAATATAAACATAAACTACTAAAAAACAAATACTAGGAGGGTATAATTCCCCTATAAATATGATTTTCCAAGTGGTTTTCGGTGGTTTTCGGTGTTTTTCGGTAAATGTGTGATTTTCGGTAATTCTACGGACCGCAAATGAAGTACCCAAAAAAGTGACAATTAAAATTTGGTACCAGTTACCAAGGCATCACTTAAAAAATGATGTATCTTTTTGAAGAACTGAAATATTTTAACCGATTTATGCTTATAGAAGACTTCAACCTTTAATTCAAACAAATATACATCAGTTTTTGTTTGCTTGTAGTTCTATTTCTTTAAAGGCAGTGGCTAGAGGTACGGATCCGTACCCCTAGCCTGGGAGGCTAGGGATACGGATCCATACCCCTAGTCTCAGAGGCTAGGGGTACGGACCCGTACCCCTAGTATATTCTACCATGCCAGGCTACAGGTACAGACATATAACCATGATGAGAAATTCTAAATTATCATGATGATAAGTGTTAGAAAATACATTGTTGTTGTGTTATGAAATACCAATCCAGTAAGTCGCCATTTGCAATGTGGGATAACTCTGTATAGTATATAAAAAAAAACGAAACACGAATTCGGAATTGGGACAAGTGGCGCGGGATTTATGTTGTGTTGTTGTTATTATTATTATTATTATTATTATTATTATTATTATTTAATCAAATTAAAACTTGTTATTCATAATTTGTTTTTGCTGTTCATTTTCGGGTTGTGTCATTAGCGAGGGTGCGAACAACATTCTGTGATTAATTGGTCGACATAACGCACCACAAAGACATCTTTAAACTTAGAAGAACAAATTACAATGATTGGCTGAATGTTTATATGTCCTTCCTCAAAGACATCAGAAGAACTTAAGAACGTCCTTAATTAGCCTAATCCGTACAAACAGTATCTAGACCTATAATTATATATACTTTGCCAGAATGGCTCAAATGCTGAACATAGGGAAAAGGTTTGAGGACTTTTCCTCTTTAGAAATTGCCATCCAGCAGTATCAGAAAGAAGAAAATGTTCAATTATTTAGGCGCAGTTCACGAACCATTGAAAAGGCACAGCCACGGATGCCAGACAAAAAACTTAATGAACGTCTGAAGTATTATGAGATATCATTTCATTGTATACGTGGTGGCAAGAACTTTAAATCCAGGAGTACAGGAATGAGAGAACAGAGGTTATCTATCTTAAGGATCCAAAAAATATTAAGTTTGTCCATACGTCTAAAGGTCCTAACAAATAAACCCAGCCAGCACACAATGTCGGACCAATATCGGTCCGCTAGAAAAACGCCATTCAAATGGCATTTCGCTGGCGGGCCGACCATGGCCCTCTTTTTTATGTTTAGTTTTGATGTTAGTTTTGATACAATGTGTAAATCAACTATTATATTTTCAGATAAACATGTTTTGTGCTCAAAAGAGACTTCACGGTGAGACGGTTCTTTTGAGCACCAAAAACTTACGTTGGCAGTGATAGAAAATAAAAGTTTACACACCACCTGTCCGTCTGTCCGTTCATCAGTCCATACAATTTTATTATTTGTTCTCGTGCTTAGAAGTTACATAAGTACCTTAAGCATCTAAAAATATTAAGTTTGTCCATACGTCTAAAGGTCCTAAAAAATAAACCCAGCCAGCACACAATGTCGGACCAATATCGGTCGGCTAGCAAAACGCCATTCAAATGGCATTTCGTTGGCGGGCCGACCTTGGCCCACTTTTTATGTTTAGTGGGATGTATAATGCGTAGATCAATTATTCTCTTGTCGTTTCAGACATATAGTTGGTGCTAAAAAGAGTCGTCTCGATGAGACGGTTCTTTTGAGCACCCAAAATCAACGTTGATTTAGAAATTCTATCTATCTATCTATCTATCTATCTATCTATCTATCTATCTGCCTGCCTGCCTGCCTGCCTGCCTGCCTGCCTGCCTGCCTGCCTGCCTGCCTGCCTGCCTGCCTGCCTGCCTGCCTGCCTGCCTGCCTGCCTGCCTGCCTGCCTGCCTGCCTGCCTGTCTGTCTGTCTGTCTGTCTGTCTGTTGCTGCAGAATATACAGGGACAACTTATGAGGTAAAAATCAATCAGCTTCACGAAATATTACCAGCTTGAGAAAATGGTAAGAACATTGTTATAAGTACGGTGGAAAACAACAATATTGAGCCTCAAGCAGCTAGTGAAAATTTAAATTTTTTCTTCAATTATTGATACTATCACAAAAACATGTTCTGTGGTTTGGGATGGTTAAGAGGTGGTTTGGAGGTGGTTTGGAGGTGGTTTTGAGTGTTTCCACTGACCCTGACAGGTCATATCATTTCACAAAAAAATATTTCATCGAGGTTAATCTTCCTTTAATATAATAATAATAATAATAATAATAATAATAATAATAATAATAATAATAATAATAATAATACATAAATCCAGCACCACTTGTCCCGTTTCCGAATTCGTGTTTCGTTTTTATATTACTATACAGAGTTATCCCGCATTGCAAATGGCGACTTGCTGGATGTGTATTCCATAACTTAACAACAAGGTATTTTCGAACACTTATAATCACGATAACCTCATCAGGGTTATATGTCTGTACCTGTAACCTGACATAGTAGAATATACTAGGGATACGGATCCGTACCTCTAGCCACCCAGGCTAGGGGTACGGATCCGTATCCCTAGCCTCCCAGGATAGGGGTACGGATCCGTACCTCTAGCCACTGCCTTCTTTAAAAGCTGCATTTAAATATACCTCTATCAAAAAAGTTCATTTTGGTGAAAATTTCACAGTAAAATGCAAAATGTGGGATAAAATACAAAATTTTTAAGCAACAAAGCTAATTTTTGTGTTGTGTTATTTTTTTGAAGCAAAATTACTAGTTCTGCACGCAAAATTGATGAAGAATGTTCTAACTGCTTGTTTGCTGACTACCCCGATAAGTGGTATACACCGGTAACTGGGTTATTGAGCATACCATTTGAATAAACAATTGCATGCTCTATCCTCCGCCCTATATCAGAAGTTTGCCACATTCACGGTTTTATTATCATTTTGTTTTTTCTGTGAAATCTGATTTTATCCGTGTGATGGGTGCACGGCCATCTTTGCAGGGGTTTCATTAAGAGGCGGGAGGCGGGGATTTTCCCCTTCTACTCAGGCATGTTTCCCCTGCTACTTTTGATAAATTTGTATAGAGTCTATAGGCAAATACTGTCAAATCACCCGCCTACTTTGCCTTGATACCCGGATGCCAAAAAAGTTAATGAAACCCCTGTCTTTGTTGTGTTATGTACATACCATTCTCATGAGACCTGACATCGGAGCCAATGCGTATTGTCCTTTGATTGGTCGAGATGATGAAAACATTCTGTCAGCATGTATTGACCAATCAGATGACACTATATATTTGCTGCGATACTTGCACACAAAACAACAAAGATGGCTGTGCACCCATCACACGAATAAAATCAGATTTCACAGAAAAAACAAAATGACAATAAAACCGTGAATGTGGCAAACTTCTGATATAGGGCGGACGATAGAGCATGCAATTGTTAATTCAAATGGTATACGCACGAGATTGTAACCTGGATAATAACGGTGTAATTCACCCAGAAACAATTTGTGCAGCAGCGGAGTGACCGTCCTTCCCTCTACTATGTAGAGGGTATACAAGTAAAGAAAAATATCAACGTCAAGCTCCTGTGCTCATAAACAAATTATGGAAGTGACACATGTTAAAAATAGTAGTGTTGTATCGATGATGGATTATAATCGATGATGAATCGAAAATTTCTTTCGATTCTACTAATCGATTGTGTTTGGTAATAATCGATTATAATCGATTCACACCTGACCCTCTTGTAGGCTACTATCAAAAATTTGCAACTTTGCTACAAGAAAATGCAATCCATAAAGTCAAAGGTTTATAGAATGTGAGGAATAAAGAAAGAAACTGTAGCCTGTTTTGCTGTGTATTCTATCCCCTTTAAAGTCATGACTAAGAAGTCTTCAGTGCAATCTTAACCCATTGTATGCTAATGACTCCTAAAAAGAGTGAAAACTCTGATGAAATGCCACAAAATGAGGCATCTCATCCGAGTATACACTGTTTGCTATTAAGGACATAAAAGATATTCAGAGAAAGAAATATTTATTTGGGAATGATGACCTGTGACCCCTTTATGTTTAAAATAGACCTTCCCAAGTTTATTGTTTCAAACCAGAAGGAAAAATCCATAAGAGTATAAAAGGGTTTAAAATGCCAATGGCTGTTAATTTTAGTTTGCTGTCATGACCAGTTGTGATATTTGATACTGTACATAAAATAGCATGACACTGACACTAACAATTTTTATAAAGATAAGAGATTCAAGCAGTACAAGGGTAGATATTCTATGGGATGGAACCTGTGTTTCCCTTTCATTTGATAATTTTCGATTATAATCGATCATCAATCGAAACCTCCTGAACGATTATTTTCGATGATCGATTATGAAAATCCAATAATCGAACAACACTAAAAAATAGCATAAAAATTTGACCAAGAGATGTATTCAACAAGGAAGTGGCCAGGAGCCCGGTACCCACCCTATATTCTCTACTTCTGTATGCTGAAAATAGTTAAAAAGGGTACCAAGGTTTCTTGCTGATGTTCATAAAAACGGATAAACTTTCAATAAATATAAGATCACAGTCTTATAATGAAACATTTTCTGACATAACAACCCTACTTCTTTTCCATGCAATAGTAAACACACATATCCTTTTGTTTTAGCCTAATATAACTTCCTACACATACCTACTTCAATATTCCAAATTCACACCTCAGTTGAATTAACTCTTTGCCTGCTGGTAGCGGGTCAACTCGGCCTGCGGGTCAACTCGGCCTGTGTCAACTCCGCCTGATGTAGACCTCGAAGCAATATCTACACTGTGTATTTTCGTTTGATATTGTAACCTTTGAAAAATAAATGTTTGGTCACTAATTAATGAAAACATATTTTCTAATTGACTAACATTGCAATTAAGGTATTGATGGATTTAATTAAAGGAGAACGTTCTACATGATAATTAAAGGTAATGTCTGCCTTTAATCTCATGTAAGTTTTCACACTTTTTGTCAAGCCCAAGTTCCCATATCTAATGTCTAGTGTTTTCAAAAATGGATTCAACAGGACAAGGGTTAATTCTGGGTTCAGCAGGACAAGGGTAAATTCTAATTTGACCTTTAAATAGGGAGAAAATTTACCTGTGTATCTAGCAATTGTTTGACACCTGTGCCTGTCAAAACTGTGAAAACAACACATTCCCAAGTGGATACTGTATAGCCAGGGGCAAGATGTCATGATTGACTTCATATTTAACTTAAGACGATTAAGTCCAGGTGACCACAAACAGGCGTGTCTTTAATTGAGTTATAGTACAGATAAGGGTCACTCATCCAAATACCCAACTTGATACAATTAAAGTCCAGGTTTAACTTTACATTTGAGGCACTCAACCTACATCATGAGAAGTCTACATTGGAGAAGATTGTGCCACAAGGCCTGATACGGAATACAGGTTACCACAAACAGGAGTGCCTTTAAAGATAAGGGTCACTCACCCAACCTTATCTGTAACTATACTCAAGCCAACTGATGAGTACTTTGGCATGTACGAAACAGGTTTTTTTTCTTCTTCTAAAATTCACTTTATTAAATTTAAGAATTAGACACCTTAAACTAAGATAATTTAGCTGATAGCCTGATAAACTAGTAAAAATTAAATATTAAGTCAAATAACCTCTATTATTGAAATTACCAATCGAAATGTGGACAGTTGTAAATCATATTTGCCAGTATTTCCCATTATTTTCCGGTATTTCCCGGTAAATGTCACTGGCATGGCAAATATGCTTATTTGCCGGCATTTTGCCAACCTTGCATATCTTGCAAACAAGGCAATTAATGTTTTCTGAGCATTTAATTTGTAAAATCAGTGTTTGCAATTAAAGTCTGATCAAAGCAATCAACATGAAAGGTGCCGATTGTTTTTTAAAAGTATGATTAGTGCGCTCAGGGACACTCTATATCAACTTACATCAACTGATATAGAGCGCCCCTTGTGCGGTATAGAAAATGGAATAAGCAGCGCATAAAATTATATGTTTCTTAGTATCACACATCCTTCCTCTAGCTTTTGTTGAATAAATTCTTTTTTATTAAACACATCCCCACCAGGCTTAATATGGGACCAGGCCGACTTGACCCGGGCTGACTTGACTAAGGCCGACCTGACCCAAGGCCGAGATGACCCGCATTCTGCCTGCTAGCTGCAACTTTTATCATCTGCTGATAAGTTGATAACCTTTGCAAACTATTTGGACCCAACTGTTTAAACCTCAAGTACCACAGAAAAATAACTGATAAAGTTCTAGCTAAATTCATGTCCATGTGCAGTATTCTTCAGGCTGCACAACAATTAAGTAATCATAAAACTTTCCTTGCTAGTAGCGAATTTTGTCGTCTGTTGATAACCTTTGCCATGTAAACAGTTTGGACCCAGATCAGGATGATAGAACATTGGTCTTGATCTGGATCCAAACCTTTTGAGTTGATGATTTGACACTCTGATAGTGTTCCCTAAAGAATTTTTTGAAAAAAATGTTATTTTGGGAAAAGCCAGCATATGACAACAAAAGCATGGACCTTTGTTTGCAAACAGTTAGGACCAAGAACAGGATGACAGAACATCGCTCTTGATCTGGATCAAACCATTTGACACTCACAGGCCTTCAGATTTATGGTGGGCCCGGGTCATTGTCCCATGATTTCAAAATATGGCCCATCACTTTCCAAGGCAGAGGGCCCAGTGGACCCATCCTTTTTATACCCCGCCACTAAAGTGTGGCGAGGTATTATGTTATACCTTTCGGTGTCTGTCCGTCTGTCCGTCCGTCCGTCCGTCCTCACCATTTCCGATCGATAACTTGAGTATTTATTCACGGAATTTTTTCAAATTTTGCATACATATTGTTATCGGCGATGAGTGGTATGGGATTGTTAATGGGCAAAATCCGTCCATTTTGAACGAAGTTACTGCCCTTTTTCGTATTGGAAAAATGGTTTCTGGCCTGTTATTCCTTTACTGTTCATGATATCTGAATGAAACTTCACAGATATGTTGCACATCAAAGGTTACATATTGTGACTAAGGACCCTCACTCTGACCTTCCCAGTTTGTGAGTTATCTGCCCTTGATAGGTCTGAAAAAAGGTTTTTGACCTATTGTTCCTTTACTATATGGAATATCTGAATATAACTTCACAGATATGTTTCACACCAAAGGTAACATATTGTGACTAAGAACCGTCACTCTTACCTTTCCCTTTTGTGAGTTATCCGCCCTTGATTGAATTAAAAAATGTTTTTTACGTGTAGTTCCTTTACTATGTGGAATATTTAAATGAAACTTTACAGATATGTTTCACACCAAAGGTTACATACTGTGACAAAGATCCATCACTCTTACCTTTCCAGTTTATGAGTTATCTGCCCTTGATTGATCTGAAAAATGGTTTTTGACCTGTAGTTCATTTACTATATGGAATATCTGAATGAAACTTCACAGATATGTTGACCAACAAAGGTTACATATTGTGACTAAGGATCGTCACTCTTACCTTTCCAGATTGTGAGTTATCCACCCTTGATTGATCTGAGGATTGTTTTTTGACGTGTAGTTCATTTACTATATGGAATATCTGAATGAAACTTCACAGATATGTTGAACATCAAAGGTTACATATTTTGAGTAAGGACCGTCACCCTTACCTTCTTACCTTTCCAGTATTTAAGTTATCCGCTCTTGATTAATCTGAAAAATGGTTTTTGACCTGTAGTTCCTTTACTATATGGAATACTGGTATACAGACCACTAAAGTAACCTATCATGGACAGGGACAGCTACTCTGCCCATTCCTGTTCCTGAAATAAATGCCCTTGATGCCTTTGAACAATGAGTTTTTGATCTTTTGATAGTTAACAATATGGAATATCTTATTGAAACTTCAGAGGGAGGTTGCATATTGTGACCTATGGGGGAACTTGTCTTGTTTGCAACAAAAACTCTAATTAAAGTGCTGACAAACATCCACCATACTTATTTGAACTCTGTGTTTAGTGTTATAATGGGTGATTTTAATATAGACATGAACAGTGACTCTCCTGGTGCAAAGCAGCTTGCTCAGCTAATGACTAATCTTGGATATCGTCAGTTGATTACATCACCAACATGTGACACAGGCTCAATCATAGATCTCATTTTCACAAACTTCCCAGAGGATATGGAAGTGCGAGCTGGGACCTTGCCTGTGTATTACTCAGATCACATGATTATCTGGGCTGCTATCAAATCTTGAAAAAGGTGAGATAGTCTGTACCTGTATTAGAATTTCTTACTTTACAGTTTTTATGCATGAAAGTCACCCCCACAAACACCTTAATTTTAACCAGCATTACAGAATGCCCGGTATGACCAGTGAGTGTTCAGATCAGCCTGTGCATACTCTCCGCCAGATCAGAGCCTTCACTGTTCTCATAAAACTTCTGCAGATTGTAAGCTACCCATAGAATAAGGAACACAGTCTCTTAGCTTAAAGATATGCTTTACTCCCTGATTAAAATCTACCCTAATCAGAATTTCCCATATTGTTAGAAATTTCACTAGACTGCTCATGTATCTGTGGTTTATATTAATATCTATTAAGAGTTAGGACGTCATATCGATGTCTATCTCAGTTCTGTTGCTATTTAGGCATTACATATCTCACAACATAACTTTTGGTGCCCCCAGCAGTGGCAGGGTATTATGCAGTGCTTGCGGTGCTTTTATTAGTTGTGAAAAAATCTCACTTAATAAAAAATATTCATCTTACAGTGAGTATACAAACTCCACAAAACAGAAAATACATGTAAGTTGTCAATACAGTAAAACATGTCTTAAGCAGCCACTCAAAAAAAGGCTTAATGAAGGTCGAAAGGATTGCAGAATGCTCCACTGTAATACTTTTGACCTGCATTAAGCGATACTTGGTCTTCTTTTTTGAGTGGCCGCTTAAGACAGGTTTTACTGTATAATCAGTATATGTATATACATATATGCATACAAGTGTCAGTGTGTAGGTAAAGTATACTACCCAAATGTAAACTGTGTTTTTAAGCTGATATGCTTGGGCCCATCATTTTAGAAAATGACCCACCATTTTTTTTCACCATGGGTCACTTCTGCCCACCAATCCTGAAAAAAATCTGAAGCCCTGCACTCAGATAGTGTTCCTAAAGGAATTTTTTGAATAAAAGTTATTTTGGAAAAAGCCAGCAGATGACAACAAAAGCATGGAAAATTACCGAATACCGAGTGTGCCTAATTAGTGTCACTGGTACTCGTACTCGATGTGTACTTGTCCTAGTAGAGCTGATGAGTAACGAAAAATCGTCTTCTACATCTCTTCTTTTCATAGCTGACAGTAATAATTCCAACTTCCGGGTATAATAGACCCCTTTCCCATTATCTGATTTTACCTGTATCACGTGATATTGGCTGACCAGTCCAACAATTGGACTACTTCCGGTATATGAAGCTGTAATAACTTACTACTAATTTTGCATGCATTTCACTTATATTAACACCAAACAAAAGGAAAATGGCAATTATATGTACCACAATTACATATGATGACAAAAAGAGTTAATCTTATTTCAAATCTATATAATTTACGCTGAGCGAAGCCTTGAAGACTTTTATTCAAGTGGTACGTGTACCGGCATTTATTTCCACAATTATTTCCGCTGCGCTGCTGACGAAGGCCCTGATGATGTGTTTCCCTGCGGGTCTACACTATTTATTAACTTTCCCAACAAGAATGTTCAAAATAACACAGAAATCTGCGTCACTCTTTATGCGAACTTTTCCGAGAAAGGATATCTTGATCTATCTGGTGATATATCGCCATATATGCGAACTTTTCCAAAAGGGAGAATTTATGGATAGTGTAGACTTGCGGGGAAACACATCTCTCCATTGCCTACATCAGCAACAGAAATAGTAGGGAACTGTCTGCCAGAAATCATTAGAGTATACATAAGTAATAATTTTGTCATGTTCGTGCTAGAAGCAAATGTATTATTTATCCCGAAGCAAGTTTGTACGCTGTTCTTTCGTTTTAGAAGTCGCAGCAATAGAGTAAAACCTCGACAGCTCGAACCCTGGTACATCGAAGCATCCGCATATGTCAAATAGAATATATGACACAATGGATTCTGAATATAGGGTACATTTCTTAATATGCAATGTTTTGTGGGTACTCAAAAGAACCGTCTCAACGAAACGCTTGTTTTTGTGTATTCAAGCGCATATTTTTGTATGACTCGGACCGAGTGTAAGATTAGAGAATAATAACTTTTTGATTCAATATTATTTGCAACCAAACTCCTTTTAGCTCAAACTACTGAAAGCTCGCTGGGAAATGTCTAAAACCCGCGCATACTTCGAGTTGAAAAGAGTTGAATATTTAAATGGCAAACCAGGCCATTCGCTGCTCCCACATCATAGAAACGCGGTAGACAGAGACTCAGACAAAAATGAAGACTTCTACTCTCACCAGATACTTATGCATGCCTGCCACCAGATAGGCGTGCATAGTCGCATGCATGTTAAATATATTGACTGAGCATATGCGATAAATGGTGAAATCTCATCAAACATACATGTACCTCCATTCATAGATCCATAATTTTATCATTTTCCGTCTGTGGTATACAACGTCCACTAGTACGGATGGGCTGACTGAAAGAGTCTTCGCTGTTCGCACACACCAGGGTCTCTCTAGTAGAACTATACACACGCACCCACACATCATGGATGTAGATGAAGACTCAGCCTTAAGCCACGCTGGATAAATTTGTGTGGGCGTTTTAAGGGCTTTTACAGATATGTGATAAATAAACGTCTAGCTGGGCTTCTTATCAACTTCAAAGAAAGCGACTGGTCACACGTGCCGAAGTTCTGAAGACACTTGTCCAAGATTTTTTTGTTTTCAAAGGGCCCCCGGGCACTCATCGAAGAACCGGATGCAATTTGGGCCAGCACAAAATAAAATGTATCTTACCACGGAGTGGACAGTGTACAAATGAAACCATAAATGACCATAGTGACACGCAGTCTTGTCAGACTCTACAATTAATAACTGCAGTTTTTTTATTTCTTTAAAATTTTAACCGATATATGAGTCAATGTCAAAATTCGTCAAATTTTGAAAGAAGTAAAAGGAAAAATACGAATTAAATAAAATGATATTCTTTTTTCATGAAAGTAACAAGTTGTTTCTGAAAATACTATGAAAAGCGAAAAGAAACCTTAACAGCCAATCAGATCCTTATAATTAAGTTTCAAAGATCACATGACCAGATAAAATGTCAATACCGTAACAAACTATAATTTATTTTGTTGCATTGGATAAGTTCAATAATTCATGTGTTTAATTGTGTCAAAGGTAAAATTTGAACAAAATGATTATTTATGACAATGAGCAAACGTAAAATGCATTTTTTTATCTTTTAAGTGATTCTGCTTACTGTTTTCTCATTATTTTGTTTAAATACCACATTTCTAGAAAATTACAATGCTTTGGTATGATTGTAATCAACCAAAGGAATTGATCAGGTACTTAAAATCTACATGTTGTCTCTCTCTGATATACTTTTTTCCCCAAAATATCACTGTTACGGTACTTGACAAAAATTTTACGGTATTGACCTTTAAAGAATATATGCTAGCATAATTCTTCTGTTTAAGATTTGGTGTAGAGCACTGTTGACCAGATTGCAATGTTAATACTTTTGACACATGTGCACAGAAAGAATTTTGGAATATATGGTAGATTGCATTTATTTCAAAATATTGTTACGGGTTTGACAAAACCGTTACGGTATTGACAAACCCTGCCTGAAAACAAAACAATATGTCAATACCGTAACAAACCATATACTCAAATTCATCATTCAATTTGTGTTTTATGCTTCTGTTTAAATTTGATAAAGCATTCTTATCATAAATTCACTTAATAAACTTGATTAAAAACTAATATCTTTGCACTCAAAACTGTACTTTTTGGACAGCATATGTCAAAACCGTAACAAGATGTGTCAATACTGTAACATTTTCATCGTTACAGTATTGACTGTTACGGTATTGATATATTCTACATATTTTTTTACCTAAAATAATGATTACTCCCTAAAACATGGCAACAAGAGTGATTTTTTTGTTGAGAAATTTTATTTGGTCAAAATGTCAAAACCAGAAATATTTTATCGAATTCCATTGTCCATTTTTGTGTTACGGTCATTTGACACAAAAAAAATATACTATACAAATTTCACTCACCAAAACAGTATTTTCTTTTGCCAGTTCTGTAGATGCTTTACAAAACACATGTATTCTTAGTAAACAGAAAGTGTCAAATTAGTATGAAAGAAAACCAGGTTCAGCACCATTAGGGATCCAGTATTATTTTTGCAATTTATCAAGTGTTACGGTCTTGACATAAACGCTTGGGACAGAGGTTTTTTGGCAAAAAAATGCAAAAAATGTAATGAAAAATCACATATTGAAACCTCCTACATTTACTTTGATAATGCTTTTATCAATACAGCGAGTTAAAATTCCTGAGAAAATAACAGTTTTTTTAATAATTCTTGTCGAAAGTTCAATTTTTTCCGCTGGACAGGCGAAAATGCCAAAAAATGGGGTTTTAATCCAATAAAAAATATATTTACACACCAATATTTTTCAGTTTTATCAGCTAGCCTTATTAAGTATGATCAGTAGTATTGTGTGAAGAAAAAAAATTCATGATCACATCAGCGGTTTTCATAAGATATGAAACGGACAAGAATTTTGACGAATTTTGACAATGACTCATATAGGGGCAGACTTGATTTAGCTGTTCTCTTTACTCCTTCCACTCTGAGCAGGCAGAACAGAAATCAAGTGCACTGGAACATCTGTGCTGGCGTACGCCGGAGTACTCCATCTTTCGAGGTGGTGTAGACAGAACAGTCACGTGACCTGTTCCAAACAAGATGGTGGAGCACTGCCTGCATGCGCAGAAATATTTTGTATCGCTTGATTAATTCCGAAGTACTCCAAAGTGCCAAGTTTTACTTGTTTAGGTGGCTGTTCTGGTGTACGCCGAGTACTCTTAAAATTGTTAAATCAAGTCCACCCTAGAAGTTCTATAAAGTGAGATCAACAGTCAGTGTTGCTTTGTATACCGGAAGTAGTCCAATTGCTGGACTGGCAAGCCAATGTCACGTGATACAGGGAAAATCCGATAATGGGAAACTCCTCTATTGTCAATATATGTGCATTATATGACAGACATTTATCAGTAAGTAGTGTTTATTGAATTAATTTATAGATTTCATGGGTGATGTATTTGATGATTCCCATAAATCTGTCATACATGGTTATGAAACATAAAACTATTTTAGAGTTGACCACATAATCAGGTAAATTGTTCCATTTGTTAATTGTCCTCATACAAAAGGAGTTCATTCTGAATCTCTTCATGCTTTATCTGAGAATTCAAACAGTTCACTCACCGGGTGCAGTCGTGCAGGTGCAGGGGCATCATCCACATCAGTGGGTCCCCTTCAAGGTAACTGGCTAGCAGCACACATAGCAGATCTCACACCTGGTCTCAAGGTGCTCCTTTCTTGAGGGTCAACTGCCGTAAGCTTCCAGTCTTCCACTCATGGCAGTCCTTCTCCCTCAGTTTCTTCCATGTCAGCTTGTGCCTCCCTGCCCTCCAAAACGGAAACACTGTAGCATATATACACATGTAAGTTAAATGGCTGCATAGACCCAAGCAGTCTAAGACTGCCTGTGTCTACGCAGCCATTTAACTTATCTTATTACTTTACTCAGGCGTAGGCAGTTTAAACAAGGCTGCACGGCCTAGTTGTCCACACCGAGGAACCCCAGAAAACGGCATGAGCATCTCTAGTATAAAAGCATAAGCATCACGTCTCTTACCATGGTGGATCAGCACCATATCTCCATGGTTTCCACTACCAACATGTGCAGAAGGAGACAGAATAAACCCAACGCCACAGGCGTTTTATGCACCATACGGAATTCGCTTATCCGGTGAGCTGAAATTGGGTCAGAGATGTGTTTGGATTAGACATCCGCCAACCTCAATCATTTTCCCTACATACATTTATATACACATCAGAGCTCTCAGTAGGATTTTGAAAACAGGAGTCCCGGAGCCCTCTTTGCCAAAAAGTGGGAGTCCCACAATACAAAAGAATACAGCCTCCTTCAAAAAATAGGAGTCCTAGCACCAAAAATGGGAGTTCAGAACTGCAAATCATCAGTTAGTGAGAGCTCTGCACATGTATCATAAAATTTTTCTTTTCACAGAAACATGAGCTCAGATGAAGAAAATTTGGAAGAAATCTACGACAAGATGTTCTCATACCGATACACAGATGATGATCCAGAATATGTGAAGACTTGCTCTATAGGCGTACCACCTGGTGCATGTGTAGCAAATTACTTCAACAGACCGAAGAGAAACTACGATAAAAACCCGTATGTGTTTAGTTATTTGAGAAATAAATTAGATTTTTTTAATGTATCATGAATATTTTGGGCCACTTGCAAAGTAACTTAAGAGACCCAAGGAATCATGAATACTTTGGGTCTCTTGCAAAGTAACTTTGCAAGAGACCTGAGGTATTCATGATTCCATGAAGAGGCCAAAAATTGAATGCATTGCTTATATTTACTTTTTATTATAAATATCTAAAATATAGAAAATATTTGTAATTAAGGAAATAAACAGATTTGTATTTAATATGTACATGTACTCATATTGACAGTTTTGTTGGAGTGTAAAACAGAAATGGGGAACAGCCAGTGTGCACACAGACAGCCAGTGGAGCAAACAAGAAGCTTGTTTTGCATGTGCGACTGGGGTATGGCTCGCTGTCAATCACAACATGGTTACACCAGTGTCATTCTGGTGAATGAATTCCATGTTTGAAGCCATTGTTCTAAAATTTCGAACTCTTTTCTCTTTCTGTTCTCTACTAAAATGTTGGTTGTCAGAGCTGGAACTCACAAAACACTTGTCAGAATCTGGGGCTACACTGATTTTCTAGGCCTTTTTGCCATGCAAGTAGTGTTAGAAATTTTAGAACACTTATGCCATAATTGTCCCCATTGGAGTGCTTAGTGTAGTGAGCCCACAGCTGGTTGGCACATGCAAAACAAGCCGTGTTTCAGGGTTAGGAAACATGTGACTTGTGCCATCACAATTGTTGCAGTAAGGGCGTGGCCATCTTTGAAATGGTCCTCATATGTGGTAAAGCTTTTTTCTCTGTAACCCAAACAATACGAAAGCAAGCAACAATTTTACAAGGTAGCCCACAGCTTATATAATTTAAATACAGTAAAACCTCGAAAATTCAAACATCGATTTTTCGAAATACTCGCTAATTTGAAATAAGTTTGGGACACACTGAATTCAGAGAATAGGACCTATTCATGATCTATTTTAATAAATACCTATAATAACATATGTTTTGGGTGCGTAAAAATAAGGTCTACATGAGGCGTTTCTTTTACACTTTCATAGCTCCAGATAAGGATTGGAGGCAATTGTGTATTTACCCACCTCTTTTTGGCTTAATTGGGTATTTCAAAATTTCAAGTTTTTGTATTGGGTATCTATCTAAAAGCAATTAAGAAATGAAACCGGGCCTTGTTTCTCCTGACTTTTTTTGTTTACTTTCGGTTTCACTTTCAGAAAGCACACTTGCAATATTAGTATAGCTGAGATCGCTATTTCCAACTTATTTCGAAGATCCAACGTATCTTTCAATTCATCTTTGATTCTTCAAACCACCAACGCGGTATTAGAGTTAGTTACGATATATTATTCAATTGCTCTTAGGCTTTTTCGCCCACGTTACGCCATTGTTATTGTAATCATGTAAATATTGGGTATAGCTAAACAGCGATAAGAATGTTCCTGGACTGGTTTACAAATTAATTAACTATATTCGGCGCCACGCCGTGTATAAATTTTGTACCAAACAACAGCTTGTGATGCGAAAAACGACAATCGCAAACTGAATACTATAGCGTCATACGCGACGAAAAAGTTCGGAATTGAGTATCAAGGATTTTTATTGCATTTTTGTACGCACAGAAATAATTTTAATTGCGTTTTCAGGTCCACAAAATTGCGTAAATATGCAATACGCAGCCTTATCTGGAGCTATGACTTCAAAACTTATGTTTCATAGAAAAAAACACTGATGATAATCATTTTTTGGGGGGGGGGTTATATATTTATGTCTACCTGCCTATAATTCGAACTACTGATAATTTGAAATAAAATCTCTAGTCCCGAGGACTTTGAATTTTCTAGGTTTTACTGTATTTTCACTTTGTGGCCACACGCTACTTGTTGGCCTTTTTTTTACTTCGACACAAGTTTTCTACTAGGTCATTGTGTCAACTGTCATAACAGTATGATTTGTGTCAAAGTGCTTTTACCAGATTACAAAGCATGTTGTGCATTTGTAACCAAAACAACTGCACAAAAGTACATGTCGTGCATTAATCATATCTTGATTACCTCTTAATAGATACAGGGCCGACAAAAATTGTACCATTGAAGTGGAGACAAGCTTCAAAATGGCCACCCCCACATTGTTGATGCGATGATGTTACAAATCAAGTGTTCTGCCCCCATGTGTTTGCATATTGGCTGTCAGCGTTAACATTACTTGTTCTATTAGTCTGTTTTATCAGCTATTGCATTGCTACACATTGACCTGATAAACGTTGTCTATCTCATGTCATATCATCATGACATTGCACTTTTTGATGACGTCGTCTAAATCGTCACAAAAATCGATAATTACGTCATAATGGCTAGTTTGAACAGTGAATCAGCTTGTAGACTGATAAATAGAAAACCAGGTGAGCATCTTTTGATATCATGTTTACCAGGCTCGACTTTGAGAACGCATGTTGAATCGCTGTGCAAGCCTCGTGATGTCAACAAGTGGTCTCAAAGCCTTGCCTGGTAAACTTGATATCTTAAGACACTCACCTAGTATTCTCTATTTATACTCATAATAATTTCTACGGTCATTCTCCTCCTTCTGCTGATTCAAGAAGGGTTGTTGTCAGTTACAAGTGAAAGTATGTGCATGAAGTACTGGTTAACGGCTTAGTCAAGCTTACCCAGGAAAAAGTGTGGTTGGGTAAACTGACCGTCTCGACATGAACATAGCTGTTGACTGGGACGTAAAACGTCAAACCAAACAAACAAGTACCTGTCAAATAGTGATATTCTGTCTGTGGCAATTAAGGTGCATAAGTTGACCCTAATTCTAGGAGCTGCCATGGTGTAGTGGATAAACCAATCCCCTTGTACCCAAGGGTCCAAAGATTGATCCCTGGCTGTTCCAGTCAGTCAGCCATGGCCCCGTCTCCATATGACCTTAGCTGATTTGTGAGACGTTAAACATAAACTGGGTCGCGTAGCGCAGTCGGTAATGTGTCTGGCTACAGATGCGTGTCTGACTGCAGATCCAGGGGTCGCGAGTTCGATCCCGGCCTGGTCCCATACTTTCGTGGAGATTGATCATGAAATAATTTCTATGATCATTCTCCTCCCTTCCGCTGATTCATTCAAGAAGGGTTGTTGTCAGTTACAAGCGAAAGTATGTGCACGAATTACTGGTTAACCGCTTGTTCAAGCATGCCCAGGAAAAAGTGTGATTAGGTGAACTGACCGTTCCGCAATGACCATAGCTGTTGACTTGGGACGTAAAGCAACAAAACAAACAAACAAATTAAACATAAACTCATAGGGAGTGCAGTGGCTCAGTGGTTGAGTGCTTTACTCAAGATTGAAGGTTGTGGGTTCAAACCTCACCAGCGGCACTGTGTTGTGTCGTTGAGTATGACACATTAATCAATGCTTAGAACTGGTTCAACCCAGGAAGACCCGTCCTGACATATCTGAAAAATTATTGACTGGGACGTAAAGAATCATATCAAACAAACAACATAAACTCACTAACCCTTATCCCGCCAATATATTTTGATCCTTGAAACTGTTGTCTGCTTATTACATCTGCTATATATATTCAAATACACTCCACAAAGCACTATGAACCTTGATCCTGCAGTCTGATCTGGGTCCATATTGTTTGTTAAGAAAATTCAGACATGTGAAAAAATGGGAAAATGGTTATAGAAACACTAAGCTGTTGATGTCTTTGTTTTTCAGTGCTGATAGAGATAGGGGTGGACGAGATAGATGGAGAGGTGGTCACCAGGGAGACAGAGGCTACAATCAAGGTCAAGGTCACTATCAGCAAGGTCAACGTCCCAGTTACCATGACAACAGAGGAAATTATGACAGAGACAGGAGTGGTGGTCGAGATAATAGAGGTTATAGAGGCAGAGACAGATATCAGCCATATTGAAGAAATGTTATGTATACACCACAGGGGCCAGTCAAGCTTTTACATATTGCCATTTACAGAGCCACCAGCAAGTTACCATGGCAACCAAGAAAATAATGATAGAGACAGAAGTGGTGGTTGAGGTTATAGAGGCAGAGACATATATCTGCCATATTGTAGAAATGTACATACCCCCAGGGCTTCAGATTTTCTTCAAGATTGGTGGGCCAAAGTGACTCATGGAGCAAAAATGGTGGGCCATTTTCTGAAATGATGGGTCCAAGCATATCAAACTAAACACAGTTGACATTTGGGTAGTATACTATACCTACACACTGACACTTGTATGCATATTGACTGCTGATTATACAGTAAAACCTGTCTTAAGCGGCCACTCAATAAAGAAGACCAATTATTGCTTAATGCAGGTCAAAAGTATTACATTGCATTCTACAATCCTTTCAACCTTCATTAAGCTACCATTTGTTGTTAAGATCTTTGTTTTGTCTTTTTTTTGAGTGGCTGCTTAAGACAGGTTTTTACTGTATTGACAACCTACATTTACTTTCTGTTTTGTGGAGTTCTTGGGCTCGCTGTAAGGTGAATATTTTTATTAAAGTGAGCTAGATTTTTCATTATAAATCTGAAGACCTTACCTTAGGGGCGAGTCAAGCTTTCATATTGAAGTTTGTGGAAGTTAGCTTCAGCAAAAGGGAACTATGAGGCGCAGTGTTGGTCGAGATAATTGAAACTGGCTGTAACACAGAGGCCAGTCCTTCTTGTACATGATCATGGATTGTAAACTTGTCAACCTGACCTCAGCGAGAGATCAGTGATATTTTCCCAAATAGGGAGCGCAGTGGCTCAGTGGTAGAGTGCTTGACTCGAGACCGAAGGGACGCTGGTTTGAGCCTCACGGGCGTCACTGCGTTGTGGCCCTTGAGCAAGACACATTTATCCTGGCTTAGTACTGGTTCAGCCCAGGAAGACTCGTCTCTGTTTAACTGAAAGATTGTTGATGGGACATAAAGAATCAAATCAAACAAACAAACAAAATTTTCACATATGTCCAGATAAACAAAGTTCCTGAGCATAAAATTGTGATTATTTTATTATCCATCGGTTTTCACATTTGCTTTGGGTGCTCAAACATATGTTTTGGTCCAGAAATAAGATTTTTTTTAATTACGCATACTTAATTTGGCAATTTCCTGAAATGTTTTTGTGCATTACCCTGGTTACAGGTGAACCATTTTTGTAAACTTGTCAATCGAACCTCAGAGATATTTTCCCATTTGTCCAGATATACACAATTTTTGAGCGTAAACAAATTGTGATTATTTTCTTATCAGTCAGTTTTCACATCTGTTTTGGGTACTCAAAAGAACCATCTCATTGAGACGGTTCTTTTGAGTACCCACAACATATGTTTTGGTCGAGAAATAAGATTTTTTTTTAATAATGCATACTTAGTTTGATAATTTCCTGAAATGTTTTTGTGCATTACCCTGGTTACAGGTGAACCATTTTTGAACATTAAAAATTGAAGAATAACACACTATCAGATCTTTACCGTTGTATTTTCTGACAGCAGGACAAGGGACAAGGCAAAATAGTTTGAAGTAGTGTTTGTGGTATTCTGTTTGTCCTCAAAGTTCTCTATTAAAATCAAAACTAAGTTTCAGGCTTCTAGACAAGAGTACGTAATCAAAAAATAATTTCTTATTTCTCACTCATCGTTGTACATGTTTTGGTTGGGAAATATGAAATTTAGTTTTTAATTACACACTCTTACATTGTATCTTGGGACTGCTTAAGGTGTGAAAATATCTTTTTATGTTCGGAATGTGAAAGGTGTATTTGAGTTATTAACCCTTGGGCGACTTAATTTTGTAACTGGCACATTGATACACTGACTCTTGTGCAGTCTCTTTATAACACAGAATTGGATATAATTCAGTCATGTTCAGGCCATCTTTAAAAATTTCTTTGTTTGCCATCACCCGACAGACTCACTTAAAATGCCTCCTACCCAAAATATTTTATTGCTTTTTCAGAGAAATATTTTTTTTGTAATTTTAGACTTATTTTCTTTATTTTTAATTGTCTTTTTAACAAATCTGTGAAATAAATGAAATACCTACCTACCAACCTACCTACCTACCACCTGGAAAATTATGAGTAGGGTGACAGCAAACACATATTTTTTAAGGATGGCTCTGGCTCCCAAATTCTTATACTATGGAATTTTACAAGGGAATTATAGGAAAATTACCTGAAATAGTTAAATGAATTATTGCAGCACTAACACAAAGTAATATTTTATCAATTACACCCATGATTTGCCATTAGGCTTTATCAGGATATAGTAAACAATTAAAATTTTTAAAAATTAACTATAATTCCTTTGTTCAATTGTGTCTTTTAATAAAACAATTCTGGAGCCACTGTGATGTAGTAATTGCCAATTGCCTTGATGCCTTGTAAACCAGGGGTTTCGGGTTCAATCCCGGGCTTCACCAGTCTGTGGGATGAGATTTTAAACTGTGGCCCTGTCTCAATATGACCTCAGTTGTTGGTCACTGGTGGGATGTTAAATACAAACACACACCGAGCACATAACATGATTCACTTATAACACTGGGTCGTTTCCTATGGACCCCAAACAAGTGTTGTAAAGGGACTTGTTTTCAAGGAATTAAAATGAATCCTGATATAATAGAACATTTTGCTCTCTGTAAAGGCGGTAACTTTAATATTCATATCTGGGCGTGGTTGGGCTATTTCATCTGCTAAGGAAGGGAAATTGGGTTATAATTTGGTGATTAATTTATAAGTTGTTTGGGCCACACAAATTTGCGTGCATTTCATGAAAATCCTAACCGTATACACACTGAACTCACATGTATTCACCCTTAAAATGCATAATCACAAAATGTATGTTTTTTTGTCGTCCACTAAAATATTTGAAGCCTCATAGACAAACAGTGTGGACCCAGATCAGACTGCTCCTGTAGGGGCAGTCTGATCTGAGTCCACAATGTTTGCCTCTATGCTTATGTTAAATAGACATTTTCAGGTGCAGTTATTTTGCTGGTGTTTTAAGGACTAAATAATGTGTTTTGGTGTCAAAACTGAGGTAATGGCGCTATATGATACAGTTACTTTTGAATAAAACTATGCATCATTTTCAGCTTTTACCTATGTCTAAGGTTGACCAGTCCAAATTACGCATTCATGAGGTGCCGCCTTTACAGTAACCAAAAAGTCATGTAATATTTTTATCATAATGCATATGTTTTTGTGAAGAATAGCCAGGCATTCAATGTTAAATGTCGCTACATGGTCTTAAGGGTTTACAAGTTTATTACAAAATCCCCAAGAGCAAATGACAAAAGGGACTGATCAGACTGCACATATGTGCAGGCTGATCTGCGCCTTTGTTGCTTGTATGCAAGAAAATCAGGTTTTCTTGTGAAGAGGCCCACAATACTGTTGGATTATTCATTCTTGTTATTGGTGTTCTTGCTTAGAAAAACAGCAAATTCATTAAATTTTAAAAATCAATGTGCAATAACTTGCACTATGTGTAGATAAGATGACAGTTGACAGCATTTCATCATAAATCCTCCACTTACGAGGCCCACACAGATGCACAAATGGGTCACCGAAAACCTCTAGGTATCCTTTTATGACCCAGGTGCAATATGTATGCAGTTTTACATAAATTTCTGCTGTTGTGGCCTTCTATTTGATATACTTCATGCCTATGTTTGAACAATTTTAAATTTTGGCCCTGAATTTTTAAATTTCAATGAATTAGCAGGAAAAATTAATCTGTATACAAACTTTTTCATTGATAATAGCAGTATTGTTTTGTTTTGGCAGTTTTAATAGTAGGGTAAAGTCATGAAACTAGTGCTTTTACGATGATGGTCTGGCAATAATTGAGCTGATGTTGTTTAAGTATTCAACTCTAAACAGGGTTCATGCAGGCAAGTTGGTGTGAAATTTAAGGATTTTTCAAGAACTTCTAAAAGACTTGTTTTCAAGGACTAAAAGTATATGAAAATTACTGATTTAAATGTTAAATTTCTACTCAGAAAGGCTAGACTGAGATAATAGGGGAATCAGTACTAGAAAATTAGTATAAAATTGTTGTGCCTTTATTTTGTGCAGCATATATATGCACCAAATAAAGGCCCAACAACTTTATAATGATTTAAGACTCTATCAACAGGGTTTACTGTCCTACAGAAAATAGAAAATTCAAGGCTTTTTTCAATTTGAGTAATTTTCCAATACTTTTAAGGTAGATTTAAGTTTCAAGGACTTTTCAAGAAAGCCTTCTATATTCAAGTACTTTTCAAGCCTGTGTCAACCCTGATAAATCAGCTACACCTTCAGTTGAACCGCTCCGTCTGGTCATTGTACGGTCATTCTAAAATTTTGAACACTTTTCTCTTTCTGCTCTTATATAAAATGTTGGTTTCCAGGGGTGGAATTCACTAAAAGCTTGTCAGAATACCAAACAGGGAAGACATTGATCAGACTGCCTCTTTCTGGTCTGTGTCTGCCCTGTTTCTCTAGGCCTTTTTGGCAGGCAACTAGTGTTCCAAATTTTAGAACATTTACCATTTTATTACTGTCCACCACCTATAAAAATGTGCAGGAAAATAAACCACAAAGTTCATTATTTTCATAGTTTATTTTTGGCACCTCACTTGAAAGTTTGTAATCTTAACAAGCTAGAACAAAATTGAGCCCCGATATGAAATTTCCAACAATGTGGTATATGCGACCAGCATAGCATCAGATCAGACTGTGCATATGCGCAGTCTGATTAGAGCCTTTGCTAGTCACTTGAATATTCTATGAGTGTTAAGCTACTGACTGAACATCATTTGGAGTTTCTAAGCTTAAAAGGAGACTGCACAGGCTCGTCTGAGACTAAACTTGTCAACATGTCACATTGTTGGAAATCACATGTCACAGCTCAAATTATCTTTTTCAGAAAAATCTGGGCCTGAGGTCATAAAACTTATTAAGGCCAAGTTTTTTTTCATTAGTTAATTTACAGGATTTTTTTTTCAGATTTAGGTTCAGGGGGACGAAAAAAAGCTCTGAAAATGACCAGTTGGCTGTTTATTTTCAGAGCTGGTTTTTTTTCGTCTTCAGAGCTTTTTTTTTCTTTTTTAATATCTCCAGAACAAACAGTAAAACTAGTAAAGTAAACCAACAGTCTGTATTAAATCTTTAAATTTTTCATAATTTTCCTGAATAGGACAATCACTTTTAACAGTGTCACTCTCAAAAATACATAAACAGAACCTCAAAAATATATTATTTTTTTCAACGAAACAAATAATATTTAGAGACGACGGATAAAATAAAAAAAATAATTTTAGAAATATTTTTCTTCTACTTTCTGGAAAATTACAATAGTAGGGTTTGTAAATCAACTGATAAAAAAATTCTGGCCTAACTACACTGCATGGATTTCTGTATTAATTGAAGGTCAATCAATATTGACTTGAGGTCAAAAGTATTGTTGTCAGGTCAGCTGTATTAGGCTGAGGTCAAATCAGTATGACACAAACACATATGCCTCTTGAAGTATGCTATATTAAGAAGTTAATTTAATTTTATAAAAATATCATTAATCAAGTGATTTCATATTGGCCCAGTTACAGGTCAGCTGTACTGGGCCAATATGTAATCACTTGATGAAGGCCTCAGGCCAATACAGCTAACCTTGGACTTGTAACTGGGCAAATATGAAATCACTTGATGAAGGCCTCATGCCAATACAGCTGACCATGGACCTGTAGCTGGGCCAATATGAAATCACTTGTCAATGATGAAGGCCTCAGGCCAATACAGCTAACCTTGGACCTGTAACTGGGCAAATATGAAATCACTTGATGAAGGCCTCATGCCAATACAGCTGACCTTGGACCTGTAGCTGGGCCAATATGAAATCACTTGATTAAAGCCTCAGGCCAAAACAGCTGACCTTGGACATGTAGCTGGGCCAATATGAAATCACTTGATTAAAGCCTCAGGCCAAAACAGCTGACTGGACTAATATGAAATCACTTGATCTATAAAATATTTTTTCATACCCAACTCACTCTTCATAAATATCAAATTGCAAACAAATGAGACTTGCACAGGTTTCATATTTTGTACATTTCATGCAGTTGTTTGTACATCTTTAAGGAGCCATATTAAATATAAAGTAACATTCTTTTATAAATAATGTCTGTATATATCATTTAAATAATCCATTATCTTAAATAATATAACACATGTTGTAATAGAAAAAATCATGTGAGCTATTTCTACCCAAAATGTTCTGACATAGACCTGTCAGATTAAATTAATACAATATTTACCCTTATTATTTTGACAAATAGGCTAGGCCCCGAGGTTATCAACTAAACTGAGCATGCAATTTCAACAGCTGATAAAAAATAACTTTAATACTGAAAAATAAAGATTTTGTCTGATTTTAAACTCTCTGAAGTGTATTTATGCTGCTAATAAATGCAGAGCATGAAAACAGTTTTATAACAAATAAGCAAGATCAAACCAATTAAACCCTGATCAGAGTTCTTCAAGAAACAGTCTGATCAGGGTTTACACTGCCATTCAAACACTTAATATACTTAACACCACCTTATTAGGTAGTCTAATGACTAGTTCAAAGGTTAGAATGGGTATTTTGGGAGCGCAGTGGCTCAGTGGTAGATTGCTTGACTTGAGACCGAAGGGCGGCAGCTTCGACCATCACCGGCGTCACTGCGTTGTGTCCATGAGCAAGAACATTAATCCTAGCTTAGTACTGGTTCAACCCAGGAAGACCCAACCCTACATAACTGAAGGATTGTTGATGGGACGTAAAGAATCAAATCAAACAAAACAAAAACTGTATCAGTTAACCCTTTGTATTCTGAATGGATTTTCCCTTACATTTTGATAAAATAAGTATGGGACTGCCCATTGTGTACTTTAAGGGGCCACGGTCAGAATTTTCTACATTATAATGTATTTCTTTTCCTGAAGGTTGTTTTTATCTAAGCAAACAGTGCAGACCCTGATGAAATGCAGCATTATGTTGCATTTCATCTGGGTCCTCACTGTTTGCCAAAGTACCAGTTAAGGGGTTTCCAGTATATAAAGGGTTAAAATGTGCTTTTTCTTATGATACTTATACTCAAATAAACATTGATATCTTTCAATGATTGGAGAGTTTTTTGTTTGGTTTGGTTCTTTACATCCCAATCAACAGCTATGGTCATGTCGGGAGGGTCAATTCACCTTACAACACTTTTCTCCTGAGCAAGCTTGACTAAGCAGTTAACCAGTACTTCATGCACATACTTTCCCTACCCCTTCTTGAATCAGCGGAATGGAGGAGAACGGCTGTAGAAATTATTTCATGATCAATCTCCGCAAAAGTATGGGACCGGGCCGGGATTAAACTTGCGACCCCTGGATCTGCAACCACACATTACCGTCTGCCAGACCTGGGGTAATCGTAATCAGTAATTGTAATTATCTGTAATTAAATACAATTTTCAAATGTAATTGTAATCATGCTTTTTTTCAAATACATGTAATGTAATTGTAATGATTACTGAAAATATTTTAGCTGTAATTATAATTACTTTCAAATACTTTTCAAATACATTTGGCTATTTACTTAGAAAATTTGCCCAACACAAGAAAATGGTAATATTTTAATTCAGATCTATGAATGAGAAAAAGAACACAGGATAAATAAATTATATTGACTTTTGTGCACAATAAAAGTAGCACACTTTAAAATATTTAGCCAATGTCAGACTTAACATGGTGTTTAAGATTAATTTGCATTTTGAATAAAAATTAAAAACCAAACTTTTTTTTTTCAAAATTAAAAATGAAAAAATATGGCAATAGACAACTTAACATGGTATAAGGTACTTTTTTCTCCCAAAACTCACTCTTGAAGGCATTTCTGTTTCTCCTATTTGCTGGAGGCCTTTAAAGAAATGTTGAGAAACAAAACTAGTTCTGTTCATTTTGACATGCTCAGCTGATTTTATATGTAAATTCATCAAACCCAGACTATAAAAAGAAGACCACTCAAAGGTGTTAAATCTTTTGTTATTGATATAGCTAGCTCATGTGAAAAGGTACTTATGATCTTCTTAATAGCTTCCTGTATGTGTGCAAACTGGACAAAGGTTATTACACAAAAGTACATTTTCTTGTGGATTGGCTAAACAACTGTTTTTTCATCCAATTGTGCAACATATACTCCTGCAGAATGCTTATTCGGCATAACAGGCAAAGTTTTTAGGCCTGAAAGATGTTCCCTCAAAGATGACACTTTTGAAAAACTTAATATGATGATTAAATGTAATCATCAAATTAAATCTGAGTGATAACAATTTTAAAGTAGGTGACTGAGCAAAAAGGTTGCAGTTGTGTAACAGACAATTTCCATTTTACATACCTTATAAATTTATCTTGCTATGTGGTACTGTATAGTGAATTAGATCTATAAAGTATGTAGGCAGATATAATGTATGATGTATCAAACTTTAAAGTAAGTAAGGGTGCAATGATCAGGAATCGATACAATCAAGTATCACACCTGACCCAGGTGACAAACTCACAGTTAGACACCACAAACGACAGCCAAGAGGTCAGCCCTTTCCCAACAGGTGACCACAAAGCACATATAAACAGATGCGCACAAAGACATAGCAAACACAAGACAGAACAAAAACATAAAAGATCAAAAAAAGAAGTACCGCCTTGGAACGGTCAGTAAAATATTTTAAAATCACATCGGTATGAACTGTGCATAGTGTATATACATTTGTTATACTTTAATAAGAACATGAGTAAAATATCATAGCCAATTTAAGAAATAACAGTATTGGACATCGCTTTATATATACGGGTAACTTCAAAGACCCTATCCATCTTTATCATTTTAAAAGTGAGTACTATATAGCATTGCAATTTTACATAAAACTTCAAAAGTAATTAGCAATGTATTTGATTACATTTCTAAAGTAATTGTAATTGTAATCATTACATTTCTACAGGTCCTGTAATTGTAATGTAATTGTAATCATTGATAAGTCAAAGTAACTGTAATGTATTTGAATACTTTTCAAAGTATTTGGCCCCAGGTCTGCCGTCTGCGGTACATGGCTCAGTATGATTGCAATGTGCAGTGGCTCAGGTGGTAGAGGGTTAGACTTGGGATTGAATGGTTGCTGGATTGAGCCTCTTCGCCGGCGGAGTCAATGCGTTGTGTCCTTGGGTAAGACACTTAATCTGCTGCTCAGCACTGGTTTAACCAAAGAAAACCCATCCCAACATGACTGAAAAATTAATTACTGGGACGTAAAGAATCAAGCATATACTTCCACAAAAGCTTTGAGTCGTGACTGTAACAGTAAATGAATTGTTTGAATCGAGGGTCATTACTTAGGTCGTAGTAGAAGTATATCTTTCATTGATCATTTATTAGAATACTAATAATTTTTAGGGGTAATATTATTTAATTACTAACTCTCATTACTTTGAACTACCAATAATGCGAAATGAAAACTAGGGTCCAGAAGATTTTGATATGACAAGATTTCATTATTGAGTTCGTGGTAAGGTTATAAGATATGATACTGACTAGTTAAAAGTATGTTTCACTGTAAAAATGTAATATAATGTATATATGAATCACAGGAAATGGTCACCAGTGGGGGGATCCAGGATTTCATGAAAGGGGGGTTCATATATAGAAAGTAGTGGGGGTTCTCTTTGCTGATTTTATCTCTATTTTTCTTTAATAACCCATGAAACTAAAATAATTTGGTCTCCTTGAGACCAAATTATTTCATTTCCATAGGATATTTAAAAATGGGGGTGGGGAGGGGGTTTGAACCCCCACTAGATCCACACTGGTCACAAATTTTTTTAGAATGTAGGCGTATATCTATCATTTCTTTCTAAAGGTTTGTGACTAGCTCCTGTGATATGAACCTGTTTATAAATCTGGCTAAAGGTACAAAATGTATATAAGTGTATAAAATGGGAAAATAGAAGTGGGACTATTAGTGGCATTATTATCTTTACCCTTTACATCATAAAAGTGTAGAGTCCGTGTGCCATAAGAGTAGAGTTACGTAGTTGGTCAGGTTGTGGTACTTTATTCACCTGATAGGACAAATACAGGTCTTTCTTTCATACTTATAACTGTAAATCTGTTTCATCACCCTACTCTTATCGAGCACGGACTCTACAGCACATATTCATAACATGTTTTGTAAACAGTGCTGATTCAGATCAGCTGGTTTCTTTATACTGGGCGCTTAAAAGAATCATCCCAGTGAGACTTTTCTTTTAACTCTTGGCCTCCTAGTGTCATCTGCTGATATTTTTGCAAACAGTTGGACCCAGATCAGGCCCGACAAAATGTCGGGCCTGATCAGGATCCAATCTGTTTGACACTCAGATGGTATTCTTAAAAGAATATTTCAAAAAAGTTGATATTGAAAAAATCAGCAGACTACCCAAAATATGTTTTGACAGGAAATACTTACTGAACACGACAAAACCTGTCTTTAGGGTTTCCAACAAAGGGATACTCAAACCAGCCTCCTCAGCTACAGAGACCAGCTAGAAAATTAAAATTTAGCCTGTAGCAAATTTAGATATGATACTTTCTGAAAAACCAATAATAAAGGCACTGATCAGTCTGCCTGGGTGCGCAGGCTGGTCATGCGCCATTGTTCCCAAACCCTTAAAGATATGTTTTCTCACAACGAGGCTCATGTCATCTTTAGATGAAGCCAGCTGATCAGGATCCACACTTTTTATAAATACTATAAATCCATAACCAGGCATCTACATAAGAGCGTACGTAAAAAACAATTTTCTTATTTGTCAACATGCTCAAAAGAATGGTCTCAATGAGCAACAAAAACAAATGTCAAAACTCATTGAAAATAATCACAATTTTACGCTCAAAAACTGTGTTTATGATATTGCGTAACTATAAAATTTTATCACTGTCTAGGTTTACTGACCATCAGCATTTCATCTAGTGTAAAAAACAAATTAAAGACTGTTTTACAACCACGCAACTAGCAATTTAGCAATATACTCCCATGAAACATCTCAAGATAAGCTGTCAGAAGCATAAGATAGACAGTCTATTATTGTTATCCAGGTGCATGACAAACTACATGTAAAGTTCTTCATTTCTACATTCTCATTTCTTTGAATAAATGAAATTGGTTGTGAATTTGTTTAAAAAAGCATATGGTGAAAAACTCATTTATTGAAAAGACATATGTTGTAGGTACACATTGGAATTGCCTCATAGGCAATTACGATGTGTACCTACAACATATGTTACTGAAAATAAGGAAGAAAACTATTTGGAAATTTACATTTTCCAAGTGTCATGTTCATTGTCTTTACCTCTTTTAAACATCCCAAACTGCCAATCAGAATTAAAATTCCTGTCACTCTACTGCAAATTGTTTATATTCGCATGATAGCTATATCTCCAAATTCAAGTTCATGAACTACCTCTTTGCTAACCTGCTAGTTGAGGGGTTGTAAAGAGCATGTGCACTTGTTAGGTTGAATAAGGTAAGTTGGATACACACTAAATTGATTTAAACTAAGGTCTAGAAAAAAAAAATTTTTTTAGCATAAAATTTTGAATATTTTCTTATCACTCAGTTTTAACATATGTTTTGGGTGTTCAAAAGAACGGTCTCAATGAGACGGTTCTTTTGAGTACACACAACATATGGTTTGGTTGAGAAGATTTTTTTTTTATTATGCACTTCTCTCTAGGGGCCTGTTAAAGTCAACCAACCATCAAGCAAAGAATTTTGGCTCTTATATCAGTAACGGATTGTAAAAAATGTTAAAAATTGACAAATAATCACAATAAAATTACAGCCATTTTTCAAAAATCAACAATACCTTAAATCATCACCTTTCTGGATTCTCATAAAATCTTGAAAAATATAAAATTCTATTTCTTGTGTAAAATAACATCATCTTTACTACAAAATATTTCAAAGGAAGTCATTATGGTTTCAGTTTGGCCGTGAAACACAGCAATAAAATTTTCAATATTCAAGCCATGATCTTTTTAGCTGAGAAAAATGGCCTAATTTTGTGGAGCGCAGTGGCTCAGTTGGTAGAGCGTTATACTGGGGACCGAAGGGTTGCTAGTTTGAGCCTCACAACAGGTGTTGTCACTGTGTTGTGTCCTTGAGAAAGACACTTATTTCGCTGCTTAGTACTGGTTCAACCCAGAAGACCTGTCTCGACATGACTGAAATTTTTTTGACTGGGATGTAAAGAATCAAACCAAACAAACAGTGAAATTACTCATTGTTCAGGTTTTTGTGCTGTTTCTCTGGGAAATACTGTAAATCCAGAAATTTTCGCGAGAATTTTATTTTCGCGAATAGCATTTAAAGACATACTTACGACCAGAAAATTTCGCGACTATTTTATGATTTACCTATATCAGTAATCAACAGAGTGATTTCACTAGGATTTTACTTTCAAAAAACTTCGCATATGCGAAGTTTCGCGAAAATAAAACCCTCACAAAAATTTCCGAATTTACAGTAAGCAAAATTTGGTGCCTGCCCTTTTCTAGCAAAAGCAAGATTTTTTTTCTTTACCAGCACTATACATGTAACTTAGCTTCCATTTCTGTTTTATTCTTTTCAATTCTGATCATAGGGAGTGCAGTGGCTCAGTGGTAGAGTGCTTAACTCGAGACCGAGTGGCCGCGGGTTCGAGCCTCACCAGCGTCACTGCCTTATGGTCCTTGACACATTCATCCCAGCTTAGTATTGGTTAAACCCAGGAAGACCCATCCCTATATAACTGAATGATTGTTGATGGGACGTAAAGAATCAAATCAAACAAACAAATTCTGATCCTCTATGGTTTCAGAGGACCTTGGTCATAACAGCCAGATCTAATGACAACCATATGGGCACTGACGCGAGAAAACCTGTCTTCGGAGGTTTGGGAACAACACAGGCGCAGACCAATCTGTCTGATCAGCGCCTTTGTTATTCGCTTATTGAAAAGTATCATATCCAGACTTGCTACGGGCGAAATTTCCATTTTCTAGCTAGTCTCGGTAGCTGATGAGACTGGTTTGAGTCTCGCTTTGTCAGAAACCACGAATGAAGGATTTGTCGTGTTTTATGGATCAAAATTTAGTTTAGCTATTACTGTAGAGGGGTCAGACAGGGAACATCCTGTATACTGTGGTTAAAATTGACTCGGTGGTTTAGATGGAATTAAGCTTGTCATAAAGCAGATAGTCAACAGCACATGTAAAACTTCCGTCTTGTCTGTACCTCGCAGCCTTGTGGTCACCTGCTGAGAAAGGGCTGACCTCTTGGCTCTCTTGTATGTTATGTTTTCGATTGTATGGATTCCTGATCTTTGCCTTCTTCCTTTTTTATTGCTGTGTAACATGGAATGATCAAGATGTATCGGAATTATCAATTTGAACAGAAAGACTAAGTACCCAGGCAACAAATACTCGCCCATGCATCACATAATCAAAATTTTAAAAGCACATTTTATGAGGTACAGTCCATCCGAAATATAGGCAGAGCAGCTAACTTATATATTTATCCAGGTTATTTTAAAATCAGACATTATAATCAATGGATTTCATGTATCCTTTACTCAAGCTGAAGCATAAAAATCGAAAAATTAAAGCTATGAACAGTGAACAATAAATTGTTATGCTGAAAGCACCATTTATGCCTTGGTAAAATGAATAACAGTAAAACCTGTCTTAAGTGGCCACTCAAAAATATACAAAAAAAAGGTCTTAATTGAATATGTTAGCTTAAGGCCTAAATGAAATATATGTTTGGTTCCTGTTGCATACCAACAAAATTTAGGGTAGGTAGGTAGGTAGGGCAATTATTAAATTTTGTTATAACATTTAACAAAGAAAATAGTGACAAAATCTGAAAAAATGCCCATATTAGGTATTTTTTCTCCAAAGACCATTTTAATGTTTAGGGTAGGGTTTAAAAAAATAGGGTAGGTAGGCAACAGGAACCACACATATATTTCATTTAAGCCTAATGAAGGTCGAAAGTATTGTAGAATGGAGCATTCTGCAATTCTTTTGACCTGCATTAAGTGATAATGAGTCTTGAAAACCATTTTTTGTGTTCTTTTTGAGTGGCCGCATATGACAGGTTTTACTGTATCATGTTTTGACAGTAATTATTCTAGATATAAACTGCACTCTAGCAGACATGTCTGGCGGTTTAATTGACCTTACAAGAATTGCTGGATATATATTAGTCCTACCCATTTGTGTATGATTTTCTATAAATATGGTTTAAAGGGTTTTCAGGGTACCTCCAAATTCACCTTTTATCAAAAATTAGTCCCACAGCATCTAAAAAATGTGTCTGTGGGAGCTAGAAGCAAAAACAAAATGGGCACTGCTGATTTTGCTAAAGTGGGTAACCTACTTACAAGGAATCTGGAGGCACTCAGGTCCCAGGAAGCTGAAGGGTAAATGCTCCAAATTCATGCATTATACATGTAGATAGAACCTTAGACACATTGTCAGATCCTTAGACACACTAACAGAGCCTTAGACATATGATCAGAGCCTTAGACACATGGTCAGAATCTTAGACAATATTGTCAGAACTTTTGCCACACTATCAGAACCTTAGACACATTGTCAGATCCTAAGACATATTAACAGAGCCTTAGACACATGATCAGAGCCTTAGACACATGCTCAGAATCTTAGAAATATTGTCAGAACTTTTGCCACATTATCATAACCTTATACACATAGTCTGATCCAAAGACACATTGTCAGAACATTTGCCACATTGTCATAATCTTAGACACATCATCAGAATCTTGGACACATTGTCAAAACCTCAACATAATGATAGAACTTTAGACACATGGTCAGATCCTAAGAAACATTGTCAGAACCATTGACACATGGTCACAACTTTACACACATTGTCAGAAGTTTAGACACATTGTCAAAACCTTAGACACATTGTCAGAAGCCTTAGACATATGGTCAGAACTTAAGACACTGCCGACACTTGTATTTATATTATATTTTTATGGGTCCTGTTTTAAGAAAACCTGTGTACCAGTTTTGCGACCATGTAAGTGTCAACCTGACCTACTGACACTAGCTGGAATATTGAATTTCATGTAGCAATTTTTAATATAATACTTTCCAATAAGCAAACAATTAAGGTGCTGAACAGACCTAGAGGATGCACATGTTGGTTCTGCACCTTTGTTTCTTGCATACAACAAAGTCAGGTTGTCTCCTGATGAGGTCCACACAGTAAAATGAAAGTTTAATAATCTTGAACTTATTGCGTCTTGAAGAAATTTTAAGAGGTATTTATATGAAAAAGAAATATAAATTTGCTAAAGTCATTTAAAACCAGGAAGTTTTATGCAAATGAGGATGATCATCCTCTGACTCTTTTAAGGTCAATTCTGAGTAAATAACTGCAATCTGGTTACACAATTGAGATTTGAGACCTGACATGACAACACCAACAAAATAGTACAGTAAAAACCCTGTGTAAAACGGCAACTCAAAATAGACAAAATAAAGGTCTTAATGACAAATGGTAGCTTAATGAAGGTCAAAGGTATTCCTTAGAGCATACTGCAATACTTTTGACTTGCATTAAGCGATAATTGGTCTAAAAACCAATTTATGGTCTTTTTGAGAGTGGCTGTTTTACACAGCTTTTACTGTATGTGCAGAGTGAAGACTCGGATCAGCCTGGGCATTCACACAGTCTGATCAGAGTCTTCACTGTGGGCTCAGTGGGTAACTAAGGGCCCACGCTTTCTTCATGCCGAGAGGAAAGACGAGTGGGTGCATGGGTAAAAGTTTTCAGGATAATTCCTAAATTCAGGATTTTGAGGCTGACTTTCTGTGGAAAGTCAGCCTCAAAATGCTGAATTAGGCAAATCCTAATAGTTTCTCTGATTTATTTTCAGTTCATCTTTGGGCAATTGACCATTTAACTTGAAATTGTTAACACTTTGTAGGCATACAGCAAGTTTTAAGATTTGAATTTTAAAGTTCTGGATTTTTGAAATTTTGAACTTTCACCCGTGTGGGTGGCTCCCGGGGGATGGCTAGGTTGATCAGTCTTCTTGTGATGTTCAACCACAGTGTTGTTTTTCTCATGTTGCGGCTCAAAATATCTTGCCAAACGACGGGGATAACCATTCAAAATTTTCATTTGGGGAGGTATTTAGTTTTACGGCGACGCACTAGCGAAGCTATAAAACATGATTTCCGACCATTTATACGAGGATATACCTCCCCAAATGAAAATTTTGAATACAATTATTCTAATGCACTTCAGCAGCTTCGTCTCAAATTGGAAAGTTGCAAGCCCCATAAAGCCGTACGTCATCAAACTAAATGTGACGTAATTAATTATGTCAAATTATTTCCAACAGTATGATATACTGTCACAAATTTTTGACATTATCCAATCAGAGGTCGCACTACAAAATCAAGTGCATTAGAATATGAGATAATTCACCAAAACATTTTCATCAAGAATCAGACTTGTTCTCTCTATCTTCCAAGTCTCTGTTCACTAAATTAAAATCAACCTCTTTTTCTAAGCTACCTTCCTTAACATAATTGTCTATCACAGCTTCTTTCGTAATACCCTTATTCCCTTTAGGCAAGTCACTCTCTTGGCTTATGCTATTGCCATGACTAGCACCAGATTCACTCGTAGACTTTAAAGAATCCTCTGAAACGTGGGACGTATGAAATCTTTGTCCGACTTTCTTAAACGCCGACTTTCGTGTCTCATTGCCCACATCCAGCTTCAATGCTTCAGTTAGTTTCAAGGGCAGTCTTTGTATAAGAGAAGTGGGCGATTTTTGACCTTGTGATTTGGTATTTTCAGGAGTCTGTAAATCACTGGTTGGCGTAACAGCACTGTCATCCGTGTGATTGTTCTCTGAATATGGTTTCAAGTACTGAAATGCTTCTGGACTCTTGGATGTTAATGTTTTCTGCTCCTCTTCCTTCAAGGATTGTTCACCGCCGAGATCCTTCGGCGATTTTTTCGGATGAACTTGATTCAAGGTAGTTGTTTCCATCATTGAAGTTCCACCTTGTTTACTTGAAACATTAACATTAGGGCTACTTTGGTGTCTTGTTGAAGGATTACTGCAAGGAGAGATACTCTGACTACTGTTTTTTGAGGAAGAGCCTACACAAGGGAGGTCACCCTCATTAGTGAGTTGTGTTTCTTGATCAGTGTACTGGTCCTGTTCAGTCTTCTGGCTGTCTAGGATAAACATTTTCAGCTTGCTAAAGAAGTCTACAGGTGTTGAGACGGAGGTCGGTGAAGATGGTCCGGCACTTGAGTTACTGGATGATGGCAAGCTTTGGGCAACTGAGCTCTGACCACTTCCACCTGGTAAAGAGACAAAACAACCCTTTACGTTCTTTTCTGGTTTGATACAGTAAACTTGGGATGGTCCATTGTATAATTCAAGGGATCATAGGTTATAATTTCCAAATAAAACCAGTAAAGTTTACTACTAAACAGGCACGTTAGCAAACACTGAAGACCCAGATTATTTCCACATTATGTGGCATTTCATCAGTGTCTGCACTGTTTCATAAGAAGATAAAAGCAATCTTTGGGGACAGAAATACATCATTTCAAAGAAATTTTGACCAGCAACCAAATGGACAATTCCATACATACTTGTATCCATCGGAATGAAAAGGGTTAAGGAGTCAATCACTAGAAAGTGATCCTGGCCTGCCATTTTCTTTTCAGAATTAACTTTTTAACTTATTACAAAAATCTTTCAGGAATTGCATAGCATGGCATTTCATCAAGATTTACACTGTTTGCAAAAACAAAAACCATCTTCAAAGAATACAAATTTATTTGGAAATTATGACTGTGACCCCTCAATATATAGAAATGAACATCCTATTTGTATATTGTATCAAATAAGTAGGAAGAATCCATTAGTACGTAAAGGGTTAATTCCTATAGGCCCTCATGTAGCCTCTTTCAAAAGTTAAGGTTTATTAAAAAATAGTTATTCGTCAAATGTTTTTAGGATATTTTTTTACACGTTTTAAAATAAAATTTGAGTCCCATCTATCCCTTAACCCTTAAAGCGCCAAGAAAAAAATGCATCTGAAAATGTGGTCTGCTGAAGTTGTCTGCTGCAAATAATTACCTAACATTACTGACGAATTAAGAATAGAAGCAAACTGCATGGACCCAGAACAGACTGCTCCTATAGGAGCAGTCTGATCTGGGTCCATACTGTGCCATAGAGGCTTCTTAAACATTTCAGCAGACGAGAAAAGCAGACGACTTTTGTTGCGATTGGCGCATTAAGGGTTAAAGTAACACTTTTAGAACTCTTTTCCTGCCAATATACTCAAATGCAGCAGACCTAACAAGCACACCAGATTTTCAGGGTAAGTTTACTCAGTTGAGCAAGTTATAGACTCAATTTGGCAGTTTATGAGCAACAGTGACTTTGAAAACTGGGTCAAGGTCACCAAAATCTTATGAACTTTTCACCAATGTTATATCGATGCAAATTTGGTTAACTCCGCCAATTAGCTCTTCAAATATCTTGTACAGCCACATAGAAAGCAACACAAACAAACGGCATCAGAAACAATATTCACCCTCTCCTCCCATCCCTTTCAATGGGGGTAGGATGGAGATATAATAATAAGCCTGGAAATGAAACGGGTTTTAAGAAAACTCACGCGTACATGTAAACAAACTCACTTCAGAGGTTCTGACACATCACAATGTTAAGTCAACACAAAAATACTGTATTCGACCTCTTGGTGCAGATGGCTACTACAAGTACACACTGGGTCCTTAATGGGTGACATAATGATTTACAGCCTATTCAGCAATGCAAGTTCATGATTAATACTGATTTATTGTGTGGATGAAAAACTGTGGATCCTAGTCAGCTGGCTTCATCAGCCAGCTGATCCGGATATACACTACTTTGAAAAGACTGTATAGAATTATTCAAAAAGTGCTTAATAGGTCATATATTGGATTGTAAAAATGTAATATTTTATAAACAAAATCTTATCTCTTATAATAGCTGCTTTGAAAATTTAGAAATATTTAGTTATGGACACTGTTACCCATAGTTTCAAACTCTGGGATGGATTCGGCCTTTAGTTAAAAGCGTGTAACTAAAAATTAATTTTCTTATTTCTCAACCCAAAACATATGATGTGGGTACTCAAAATAACCGTTTGGATGAAACGGTTTTCAAGAGAACCCAAAACAAATGTTTAAACTAATGGATAAGAAAATATTCACAGTTTTACACTCTAAACTTTTGTTTTATCTCAAACTATAAGGGAGGCTAACCGACAACAACATGAAGCAAAACTTGATTGACTTATTGCCAGTTACAATGAAAAGATTTTATGAGCAATATGTAGAAATAGCTTTAAATTATTTTTAAAAAAAATTGTAGGGCTAAGTAACAGGGTTTGTACAGGCAAGTTTTGAGTAAAATTAAAGGACTTCTTTTTTCAAGGACTACAATTTTATGAAAAATACCTTACATGTTAAAATTCTACTTCCTAAATGCTAGACTTATATAATGAAGAAATTACTGATAGAAAATTCGTGTAAAATTGTTGTGCCTTTATTTGCAATTGGTAAAGGCACAATAATTTTTTTTAATGATTTAAGTCTCCATTAACAGTTTTAATTCCTTCAGAAAGTTTCAAGGACTTTTCAAGGCCTAAGAGTAATTTTCCAGTACTTTTCAAGGCATATATAATTTTCAAGGACTTTTCAAGAACACCCTCTGTATTCAAGTACTTTTCAAGCTCTTTCAAACCCTGAGTAAGGAAGAGGAAAAAATGTTGGTAAAAAGTGAGACAGTTCTTTTGAACCAAAACATATACTAAAATTTATGGGTAAGAAAATAATAATTTAGGGGATAACAGTGTTCAAAATTTTCATTTGGGGAGGTATACCGTCGGATATACGGTCCGAAATTTAGTTTTACGGCGAGGCGCGAGCGGAGCCGTAAAACGTGATTTCCGAACGTTTTTGTTTTGTTTGATTTGATTCTTTACGTCCCATCAACAATCTTTCAGTTAAACAGGGACGGGTCTTCCTGGGTTGAACCAGTACTAAGCTAGGATAAATGTGTCTTGCTCAAGGACTACAACGCAGTGATGCTGGTGAGGCTCGAACCCGCGGCCCCTCGGTCTCGAGTCAAGCACTCTACCACTGAGCCACTGCGCTCCCATTTCCGAACGTATATCCGACGATATACCTCCCCAAATGAAAATTTTGAATATGGTAATCCCCATTCTAATGCACTTCTGCTGTTTGAGCTCAAATTGGAGTGTTGCAAGCCGCATAAAGCGGTACGTCATCCAACGAAATGTGACGTCATTAATGGCATCAAACTATTTCCGACAGTATATGGCAGGATATACTGTCGCAAATTTTTGACGTTATCCAATCAGATGTCGCGTCGCGTTACAAACTGAAATGCATTAGAATTACTATTTTACGCTGAAAATTGTTGTTTATCTAAACCTGTGTGGATAAGTATGAGAGTGACAGTACAGTCAGGGCTGGAATGGCAGTATAGGAATATTAAAGTAAGGAAGTGAGGGATTGTGTACGTAAAAGTAGGACTCATGTTAACATTTTATTTATCAACCAAAACAATTAAATTTCATTTTGACCCGTTAGTGTGGTCATTAGCACATCAGCTTTGAAGACTGAAAGTTGGGTCACAAGTTCAACCCCTGACTTGTTAGAGATTGTCTGTTCAATACTCTATCTGGCTATACTCTATACCACTGATTCAAGTCAAGTATTAGCATATACTAAATTCCAGTTAAAAGCTTATAGGAAGCTAAACCCACACATGAAGGGCATGATAGTCAAACTTGATGAAGTACCCAACATGGCCTGAACAGTATTGACTGGGCTGTAAATCAAACACTCAAAACATTGGGACAGTAAAATCTCTAGCCAAAATGAACACAAAACAATGGTCAGGGAAACAAACCTAACACTATTGCGCTCAGGATGGCCAATCTGAGGGCATTAGGGTTAATAATTGAAATATTACACAATCTAAAGGAATCCGAAAATTATTAGCAAAAGCACTGCAAACACTGCTACATATGTCACATGTACTACCTAATCTATTTTTAGCTCAGAATCCTCGCCTGGAAAAAAATTACACATAGCATCTGTATCAAACTGTATTAGTCTTAATAAATGCGCATGCTCTTTTTAGTGCATGGAGTTCTTTTAGAATTGCCAATACTATTATATCAGCTATTTTAGCTGTACAGTATATCCATTATAAACTATTTTTGCATGCTGGGTAATTTTTCATGCTTTTGATGACGTCTGCTGACTTTTTTCAAAATTCACTTTTTCAAAAAATTCTTTCAGGAATGCTATCATAGTATCAAAAAGTTTGGATCCAGATCAAGATTGACGCTCTGTTGGTCCTGATCTGGGTCCAAATTGTTTGCAAAAGTGATCAGCAGATGACAAAAGTGACACCAAAACGTAGTTTGTTTGATTCCATTCTTTATGTCCCAGTCAGTATTTTTTAAACTGATGTTGGGATGGGTCTTCCTTGGTTGTTACAGTACTAAGCAGAGGATAATGTGTCTTGTTCAATGACACAAATCAGTACCTCTGGTGAGGCTCGAACCCGCAACCCCTCAATCTCGAGTCAAGTACTCTTCCACTGTGGTCCACACTATGATTTGCATAATTAATGGTCTATGATTATTTTCTGTATCATCAGAAGTCAAGTTTTGCTATAAATAGTTAAAGTTACTATGAAAAAGAAACATTTCTTATCTGACAAACATTTATATGATTATTAATTAGAATCTTGATGATATTTTAGTATTTGTTTATCACATGATGTCACATCTGGGGGCGTAATAATGCCATGTATTAAAACCGATAAACCACTGGTGATTACATATTTTGGTAATGTCATGAAATGACCCCCATAACAATTATGCTTAAATATATCGCATAATCATGACTTTCACACCAAAAAACAGGTTTCAGCATAATTTCAGTGTAATTTGACAAATAAAATCTTAATATTTGTGCTCCTGTATTATAAATTGAACTAATTGTAAAAGTGATAAAATGCTCAGCAGAGCCTTGCATGTTATCACATTTCCTCAACTGATTCAATAAAATAAATTATACATGAGCAATCAAGTAGGATCCTTTGTTTATTGCAGACATACCTTTGTGATAAGGCAGTAATTAATACATGTCCCAAGATAAGAGTGTGTCATTATACCCGCTTTTTTCTTTAGAAAAAAGGCTATATTAATTTCGTGTCATAATCTGTCTGTACGTCCGTCTATGTGTCCATCCGTCAGTCACGTTTCTTGTAATGTATCTCCTCCTAAACCGTTAGAGGTAGCAACTTGAAACTTTGTAGTTGAATAGGTCAAATGATGTAGATGGAACTTGGCAACATTTCGTGTGTCCTTGACCCCAAGGTCAAATAACGTATTTTCTTGTAAATGTATCTTCTCCTATAGGGTTAGACCTAGCAACTTCAAACTTTGTAGCTGGATAGGTCACATGATGTAGAGGGTTCGGGGCAACATTTCATGTGACCTTGGGTCAAATGTTGAATTTTCTTGCAAATGCATCTCCTCCTAAACCTTTTGAGGTAGCAACTTCAAACTTTGTAACTGAATAGGTCACATGATGTAGAGGGTACTGAGCAACATTTTGTGTGACCTTGACCCAGGTCAAGGTTCAAATAATGTATTTTCTTGTAAATGTATCTCCTCCTAAACAGTTCGACACAGATAATTCAAACTTTGTAGCTGGATAGGTCACATGATGTCAAATGTACTGGGCATTATTTTGTGTGACCTGGACTCCAAGGTCAAGGTCAAAGGCCAAATATTGAATTTTCTTGTAAAATGCTTCTCCTCCTAAAGCTTTTGATGTAGTAACTTCAAAACTCTGTAGGTGCATAGGTCACATGATGTAGAGGGCACTGGGCAACATTTTGTGTGACCTTGACCCAAAGGTCAAGGTCAAATAATGTATTTTCTTGTAAATGCATCTTTTCCTTAACCGTTGAATGTAGCAATATCAAACTCTGCTGGTGCATAGGTCACAGAATGTCAAGAGTACTGGGCAACATTTTGTGTGACCTTTACACCAAGGTCAAGGTCAAATAATGTATTTTCTTGTAAATGCATCTTCTCCTTAACCATGGGATGTAGCAACATCAAATTTTGCTGGTGCATAGGTCACATGAAGTCGAGGGTAATGAGAAACATTTTGTGTGACATTGACCCCCTTGGCATTGGGGTCAAGGTCAAATAAAGTATTTTCTTGGTAATGCATCTCCTTAACCATTGGCTGTAGCAACTTCAAATTCTGCAGGTACATAGGTCACATGATGTAAAGGACAATGCTTCATGTGACCTTGGTCAAGGTCAACTCAAATATTTCTTGTAAATACATTTCTCCCTAAACCATTGGACACAGCAGCTTCAAACTTTGCAGGTGCATAGGTCATATGATGTAGATGATACTGGGCAACGTTTCGTGTTTGTCCATGACCTAAGGTCAAGGTAAAAAGTGAAATAATGTACTTTCTTGTAAATGCATCTCCTCCTAAACGGTTGGACGTAGCAACTTCAAACTTTGCAGATGCTTTGGTTAGCTCAAAAGCGGGTATTTGCGATGGTGTACCATTGACTGAAGTCTAGTTGAAAAATATTTTTTTTATTTTTCATCCAAAACATCGATGAAAATGGTTCTTTTGAGCACCCAAAAATGTATGTTTAAACTGATTGATAAAAAAATATTCACAATTTTAATCTTAGAAAGTTTGTTTATCTCCACCTATGATTATTGTCAGCATAGATCCAGATAAAAAATGTTTAATTTGCGTAATACTTTAATTATTTTCTTACCCATTAATTTAAACATATGTTTTGGATACTCAAAAGAACCATTCTTTTGAGTACCCACAACATATGTTTTGGATGAGAAAGAAAGAAAATAATTTCCCAATACGCACTCTTAGCTGGAGGCCTGTGTCAGTAAAATTTCTTACTTTTGTCTCGTCACTTCTGGTAGGCGGGGTGACACTAGTGGCGTGGCTCCATACATAGGTGATGACACGGTGGCGAGATAAGTGTAATAAAAAAAAAGTTTTCTTATTTTTCAACCAAAGCATCAATGCGATGGTTCTTTTGAACAAGGGAGCGCAGTGGCTCAGTGGTAGAGTGCTTGACTCAAGACCGAGGGGCCGCGGGTTTGAGCCTCACCGGCATCACTGCGTTGTGTCCTTAAGCAAGATCATTTATCCTAGCTTAGTACTGGTATGACCCAGGAAGACCCATCCCTTTATAACTGAAAGATTGTTGATGGGACGTAAAGAATTAAATCAAACAAACAAATCTTTTGAACAACCAAATCTTATGCAAAGAAAATATTCACAATTTTACGCTAAAAATGTGTTTATCTATATAGTCTGTAAAATAACTTACTTTTATGTCTCGTCACTTCCGGTAGGCGGGGTGACACTAGCGGTGTGGCTCCATACATAGGTGAGGACACCGGAGTGAAAAACTTAGTTGTCGTGGACCGGCTAAGGAAACCATCCATATCTTTGAGTGTCAGGTTGTTGTGAAGGGTTTCTAGGGGCTTTAAGGAGGGGACCATGTTGAAGCCATCGAAAGCTGAAAATAGAAGTTTTATATTGTAAATCTACTGCTGTAAATTTGGAAATTTTCGTGAGGACTTCATTTTCTTGAAACTTCGCATATGCGAAGTTTCATGAAAATAAAACCCTCGCGAAATGGCAAAATCACTCGTTTATTGATATAGGTAAACCTTGCTTTATAGTCCCAAATTTTTCACATCACTAATATGTCTTTTAATGCTATTCGCGAAAATAAAATTCTCGCGAAAATTTCCGAATCTACAGTATTAATTTTGCATCCTGGGTTACACATGAACTTTTGTCGTTTGCAGATTATTATTTTTTAAAATTAACATTTAAGAAAAAATCTTTTGAATATCCCATCATAGTGATACTTTATCTCCATATCAGGCTTGATATTTTGTCTTATTGCTTCTGGCAGCCAGATAGGACTTCAGGCCCCCCAGATATAGGACTTTGATGCGTTTAACACTACATCCAGATATATGGACGATATTTTAAACATTAATAATGTTTCTTTTGACAATATGGTAAGTCAAATATACCCTTCAGAGCTCCAACTTAATAAAGCCAATACCTCTGATACTGAAGCTGCATTTTTAGACTTGCATTTGTCTATTTCTAATGATATAATTTCTACCAAAATTAATGATAAACATGACGACTTTGAATTTGAAATTGTGAATTTCCCTTTTTTAGATGGTGATGTTCCTCACTCTACATCCTATGGAGTCTATATCTCTCAACTCATTCGTTTTGCTAGAGCATCTAGCTATATTACTGACCTAAATACTCGCAATAAATTGTTAACTCAGAAACTTCTTGAACAAGGCTATTGGTATCGGAAACTTCGCAAAACCTTTTCTAAATTTTATAGACGATACTATGAAAAAGGTGCTTAATGTTTTTTGTTTTTTTTATTTCTCAACCAAAACATATGTTGTGGGTATTCAAAAGAATCGTCTCAATGAGATGGTTCTTTTGGGTGGCCAAAATATAATATGTTTAAATTGATGGGTAAGAAAATAATTACAGTTATAGCCTCAAAACTTTTGCTAAGCTTGACCTTTTTCATCTTCTGATTAACCCTTTACTCCATAATTATAACACCTTTGAAATATGATGTATTTGAAAATATTATGGAAAATGGAGCATTTGCTCTTTTGGAGCAAATGCTCCATTTTCCATAATATTTTCAAAAGTATTCAAAATTTAACTTAAATTTTTCTTGAATTTTTTCAATGTTGTCTAATAAAAGAAAATGATGTCATGATCTAAAAATAGCATATGGAGTAAAGGGTTAACAAAGAAGACTGTGACCAACCCTGTTTTGAAGCTCAGACTGATCTGGCCCTGAGGTTATAAACTTTTTTCATGCTCCACTCAACTGAAATCCTGCTCATAAATTTTAAAATGCCAACAATTAACATTTATTAGCGTGATAAATACATCATCTGAGAGTTTTAAAGCCAGAAATATCCTTATTTTCACCAATTTTTACCTTTTTTATGAACAATTGAAATTTGAGTTGTGTATCAAAACATCTTATAACCTAGGGGGTTGGGCATTGATTGACTGCATGCTAATGGGAGCATTTTCCTTCTTTTTGATTTGTGTGCAAACTTCAATTTCAGCAGCAGTAATACAAATCACAAAATCACCAAATAAAGATATGTGCCTCAAGATACATTATGCAAGAGCCTTAATTTATGTATGCTGAAGGTTTGAAATCCGATTGAGTCATTGTATCTCATGACAGACCTGACATCTGGGATATATAGTCACATATTAAAATTGATAAAACACTAGTGGTCAACATATTTAAAGTTATCTGATTTCGGTCATAACAATGTCACGTCTTGAGCTTTGCCTGCCAACAAAGCAATTTCAAATTAGTTTTAGTGTCATGATAAATAGGTGAAATCTAACATTCATGCTTATGTATTATTGAATTTATATAACTTTTTGCGAAAAGGCGATAAAATGCATGGCTGAAGCATGCATTTGATCTCTTTACCCCAACTCATTCAATAAATTCAATGATATATGAGCACTCATGTAAGATCCTCTATATCAGTAACAAGAAGAACTCAACTCAAGTTATATAAGTAGGATATATAACTTTTGAAAAGTTATGCACACAATGTGTTTACTAAATTGAATATATGAAATTAATTTTTGTTTGTTTTGAGGTTTAACGTCAATTCTTTACGTCTCAATCAACAGCATGGTTGAGACGGTCAGTTCACATAACCACACTTTTTTCCTAGGCAAGCTTGACTTAGAAGTTAACCAGTACTTTGTGCACATACTTTGGCTTGTAACTGACAACAACCCTTCTTGAATCAGCGGAAAGAGGAGAATCAGCGTAGAAATTATTTCATGATCAATCTCCATGAAAGTATGGGACCAGGCCAGGATCAAACTCATGACCCCTGGATCTGCAGTTGGACTCGCTACCGACTGCGCTACGGTGCCCCGAATATAAAATTAATGCATTGCAACCTACAGTTTTTGGCACTTATGGAATGTCCCTGTAAAGAAATACAATCTAAGATAATCTCAGAAAAAAGGAACCAGGCCGGGATCAAACTCATGACCCCTGGATCTGCAGTTGGACTCGCTACCGACTGCGCTACAGTGCCCCGAATATAAAATTAATGCATTGCAACCTACAGTTTTTCGCACTTATGGAATGTCCCTGTAAAGATATACAATCTAAGATAATCTCAGAAAAAAGGAAAAATTTAACAAGATCATAACATAAGCTGAATGGTAACAACAATTAATTATAAACAGGAAAACATCAATAAAACATATCACTATTCAATGAACTATTTAATGCAGTCATTTTATAACACACCTCATTATAACACCTAAATCCAATTTGTATCTAACACAGTAATGTTGTGACTGGCAAATGTTTTAACAGTGGAATTTTACAAAGGTATTTTTGTTGCAAAATTTTCCCTATATAAGATACTTAACAGACCATTCCTATGGACCCAAACATAGGATTATAAAGGGACTGCACTATATCATGTTTTTACGGTACACAAACACTAAACACAACAAATCTATAACCAAGAGTTACCCTTCCTCTTTCTCGCTCTGCTCTCAACATCAGCATCACTCAAAGTACCATCTATTATAGGATAATAAACAAAATTTTTGAGCGTAAACTTGTAAATATTTTTTTACCCATCAGTTTTAACATATATTTTGAGTGGTCAAAAGAACCGTCTCATTGAGACGGTTCTTTTGAGTACCCACAACATACTAAAGTTTTGGTTGAGAAATAAGAAAAATAATTAATTGTTACGCATTCTTAACTGAAGCGTAAAATTGTAAATATTTTCTTACCAATCAGTTTTAATATACGCTTTGGGTGCTCAAAAGAACCGTCTCATAGAGATGGTTCTTTTGAGTACCCACAACATATGTTTTGGTTGAGAAAAAAGAAAATAATTTTTTTGTTACACAAAAATTCTTAACTAAACCGTAAAATTGCAAAAATTTTCTTACGAATAAGTTTTAATATGTTTTGGGTGCTCAAAAGCACCTTCTCATTGAGGTGGTCTTTTGAGTACCCACAACATAATATTATGTATTGGTTGAGAAAAAAGAAACTATTTTTTTTTTTTGTTATGCATTTTTTTACTACAGGCCTAGGCCTAAAAACAAACATCAGTAATGATGAACTAACTGGGGAAAGAGTGTGTTCAATAACCGTGATATGGATCTAAACTGTTTGACACTCCGATTATTTATAATTCATGAAAGAATTTTTTGAAACGGGTGATTTTGACAAAACTCAGCAGACAACAAAAATCATGAAAAATTTCATTTGATATCGCACACATAAGGGTATTTTTAGATAAATTTGGGAATTATCATCAGTGATCTAGAAAATTACTTGTAGGTCAGGGTCATAATGTTTTCTAGGAGAGTTGTGAGAGTGAATTGGGGTTTTTGAGCTGGAATGTTGAGGTTTCACTCTCCCTGTCTTAAGCGGCCAATAAAAATAGACAAACCAAAGGTCTTAAAGACAAATGGTAGATTAATGAAGGCCGAAAGTATTGCAGAATGCTCCCGTTGGAGCATTCAACAATACTTTTGACCTGCATTAAGCGATAATTGGTCTTGAAAACCAATTTTGTGGTCCTTGAGCAAGACACATCTATCCTAGCTTAGTACTGGTTCAACCCAGGAAGATCCATCCCCGTTTAACTGAAAGATTGTTGATGGGACATAAATAATCAAATCAAACAAAACAAAACCTATTTATGGTATTTTTGAGAGAGGCTGTTTTAGACAGGTTTTACTGTACACACATTTCTTAACACTGAAACACATACATGTATGTAGAAGATACATTTACACATTGTTAATGTACTGTTGTGACAATGAGCTTGTAATGCTTAAATCCCCCAAAAATTCTGTTCTGTTCTGTTATTTCTGTTCTGTATCCATCAGAGCTAGTATTATAGTGTTTCCAGAACTTAAGTGACCCCCGTTATTTACTAATTATTCTTTAATGGTAATTTTAATTGAAAAATAAATTAGAGAAATTAATTTAGCTATAGACCGCGTAATTAAATCAATTTTTTCCACATAAATGTGAGTTTTTGTATAGGCTGGGATTAGATGGAATTTTGGTGTGTTTTTGCCGCTCCTCTTTGAATTAGTCCCCAAATGAACCTAACGATATAAATAAAACATGGCTTATACGGGTCAGCGGAGGTAATTCATCAGTCCTACAGATAAGAGTGCGTAACAGAAAATTATTTTTCCTATTTCTCAACCAAAATATATTTTCAAAAAATATTTGGTGTGTACTCAAAACAACCGTCTCGATGATACGGTTCTTTTTGGCACCCAAAACACGTGTTTGAACTGATAAAGACAGTCGCAACTTCAAGCTTAAATTGCTTAACTGGTCCAATCTTCGTGCATCATAGCAATGCAAATATACCACGTGTATCTATTGGGGTACACATGGGTATATTCACAACGAAAAAAACTAAGTTATTCTTTTGTACAGGGGATCTGGGCTTCATCTACAAATAAGGGCGTCTCCCAAAAATAAGTTTTAGTTACGCGGTGTGCATTTAAATCCACATGCTAAGTGCCGTTTTTCTAGGCTCAATTTAAAGCTGTTTAAATAAAGAAAAACGGGGGTCACGTAAACTCTGGAAACATATTAGTAATACAAAACAGGAGGCCAGTTGCTAAATTGCAAACACACATTTAACCCTTTGTATACTTATGGATACTTCCTTCTGGTTTAGTATAATACACTTGGGGATAGTCCATTGTACACATCTATGGGCATCAGGCTAATTAAGAAAAAAATATTGTATTTTTTTGTCTGAAGATCTATTTTACCTTGACAAACAGTGTTGACCCTGATGAAATGTCACATTTCTGGGTCTTCACTGTTTGTAAAAGTATCTGTATAGGGGTTTCCCATATACAAAGGGTTATTATGCATCAATATTCAAATTAGTAATGTTGCAAACGCAAGTTTAATAGGCATCCATTTTCATATTAGTGTTGTTGCAAACACACATTTATTAGGTAGCAATTTTCACATCAGTGATGTTGCAAATACACATTTTAATAGACTTCAATTTTCACATAAGTGTTGTTGCAAACACATATTTTGATAGGCGTCCATTTTCACATTAGTGTTGTTGCAAACACACATTTTGTAGGCAACAATTTACACTTTTGTGTTGTTGCAAACACACATTTTAATAGGCATCCATTTTTTCATTACTGTTGTTGCAAACAGACATTTTGTAGGCAACAATTTTCACATTAGTGTTGGTGCAAACACACATTTACTAAGCATCAATTTTCACCTTACTGTTGCTGCAAACGCAAGTTTAATAGGCATCAATTTTCAAATTAGTGTTGTTGCAAACACACATTTTAATAGGCATCCATTTTCACATTACTGATGTTGCAAACAGACATTTTGTAGGCAACAATTTTCACATTAGTGTTGGTGCAAGCACACATTTAATAAGCATCAATTTTCATCTTACTGTTGCTGCAAACGCAAGTTTAATAGGTATCCATTTTCAAATTAGTGTTGTTGCAAACACATATTTAGTAGGCATCAATTTTCACATTAGTGTTGTTGCAAACACACATTTAATAGACATCAATTATTACATAGTACTGTGTAAACACATGTTTAATAGGAATCAATTTTCACATCAGTGTTGTTGCAAACACACATTTAAAAGACAAAAAAAAAATGTTGCAAATACACATTGATGTTGTTGCAAATATATCTAATAGGCAACAATTCACACATGAGGGTTGTTGCAAACACAAATTTAATAGGCATCAATGTTCACATTAGTGTTGTTGCAAACACATATTTAATAGGCATAAATTTTCACATGAGTGTTGTTGCAAACACACATTTAATATTCACATTAGTTTTGCTGCAAACACATGTTTAATAGGCATCAATTGTCACATGAGTGTTGTTGCAAACACATATTTAATAGGCATTAACTTTCACATTAGTACTGTTGCAAACACACATTTAATAGGCAGCAATTTTTGCATTAGTACTGTTGCTAACACACATTTAATAGACTTCAATGTACACATCAGTGTTGTTGCAAACACACATTTAATGGGCATCAATTCACACATTTAATAGGCAACAATTTACACATTAGTACTGTTGCAAAAACTAATTTAATAGGCATCAAATTTCACATTAGTGTTGTTGCAAACACACATTTAATAGACAACAATTTATACATTAGTTTGTTGCAAACAAGTTAAATAGGCATCAATTTTCACATTAGTCTTGATGCAAATACACATTTAATAAGCATCAATTTTCACATTAGTACTGCTGCAAACACATAATAGGCAACAATTTATACATTAGTCTTGTTGCAAACAAGTTTAATAGGCATCAATTTTCATATTAGTGTTGTTGTAAACAACCATTTAATAGGCAACAATTTTCACATTAGTAATGTTGCAAACACACATTTAATAGGCACAAGTTTTGCAAATTAGCACAAATGCTGTTTGCTTAATACGTCTGCTGAATATTTTCAAATGTGCTCCAGAATACAAGAGGTGTTTCATGTTTATTTGAACAAATTTGAAATGCTGTTACTCATTTATTTCTCATTATATTGGGTAATAATTGATTTCCATGGGTTAGTCTGATCTCCAGGAATACACAGTCATCAAGAAAATAGTTCTTAATTTTTATTTTCTGGTTTGAAACAGTCTCTGAAGATGAATAGTCAAATTTTAAGCGTTTAAAATGCTGTCTGAAACAAAATGTACTAAATCTTTCTCGAACAATTTCTCTAAAAGATATGAAGATTTTCTCTTGGAACCTTTTATATATTGTACATAGATAATTAAAGTATGTTCTGTTAGAAAATAAAGCATTCCAGTTGGATATTTACTTTTTGGAAGTGACTTGAACATCAAATGTTATGGTTTACAGTTTCCATAGCAACACTAAATTGTATGCAAAATACTCAAAGGCACTATTTAGTGATCAGTTTTATTGGTAATAGATACTTAAATTATCTAAGAAGTTGAGTAGGCTGTGAGTTTTGAGAATTTGCTTTTCAAACTTCTTCCAAGACACATTTTTGACATGAGATACCCATTTGGGCACTTGTATGGAAAAACTTATTAGGCCCAGTTTCCATGCAAAAACAGGCACACATAGGCTGTTTCTCCTTTTAATAATAGACTGAGTGTGCCTCTAAACTTAAACGAAAATTTCACACTTAAATACATATTTTCTTAGAAGATACACCCGTTTTAGCTCTTAAAATCAGTTTAAAAGGGGTGGGAATGTATTTAGGGCCCCCTTGTTATGGCTATGCTTTAAATTACCATCTTGTCTTTTTGGCAATACCAGGGACATGTCCGTTATGCATGAAAAAGCAAAATTTGTTTCTTTTATTTATATGCAACCGCAAAAAGTGAAATTCAAATCTGTTCAAATAAACAGGTCTCATACTTTTACGATGGAAGCAAACATTATGAACCCTGATCAGTCTGATATGGGTCCATATCTTTTGCAATATAGGCTACCAAAGTACATTAGGCCAGATTTTTTAATTAGTTGATTTACAAACCCTCCTACTGTAATTTTCCGGAAAGTAGAAAAAATATATCTAAAAATTTTTTTTATTATATCCGCAGACTCTAAATATTTGTTTAGTTGGAAAAAAAATTTGAGGGTCTGTCTGTGTATTTTTGAGAGTGACACTGTTAAAAGTGATTGTCCTATCCAGATTTGTAGGAAAATGATGAAATATTCAAAGATTTAATACAGACTGTCGGATTTGGATTACCTTACTAGTTTTACTGTTTAAACTGGAGATATTAAAAAAAGAAAAAAAAGCTCTGAAAATGACGAGTCAACAGGTCATTTTCAGAGCTTTGTTTTTCTTTTTTTTTTCGTCACATTATATATAATTAGTCCTATTGCAAACACACATTTAATAGGCCCCATTTTGAACATTTAATTTAGCACTATTGCAAACACACATTTAATAGGCACAATTTTGCACATTTAATTTAAACACACATTTAATAGGCACAATTTTGCACATTAGTACTATTGCAAATCAACTTATAAAAAAATTCTGGCCTAAACAGATGAGAATTGTTTTGAATAGAAAGGAGATTATGGGATCCAGAACACAAGAACATAATGGCGGGAAAAGAGATAACGGGAACCAGAACACAAGAACATACCTTTGTTTTCAATATCTACACAATCAGACAGATCTGGTGCACTATACGAGGCAAGTAATAACTGAGTGGGTACCAGGTGCATATCTATATATAGAAAAATAGACTGGTGCACAACACAAAATAAATACACAATATAGACTGGTGCACAACACAAAATAAATACACAAAATAGACTGGTGCTCACAACATATATTTTCAATAAAAGGAAAAGGCAATGGTTACAAATTTGGTAAAAGTAACACAGGAGATTTGTTACAGCAAAACTCATAACAAGTATAATGTAGACTGGATATAAAATGTTTCTGCCTTGAGAGGATATAACAGTTATCATCTTGTATATATACGTGAATGCCTCCATCTCACATTGCAGTCAAAAGAATAACAAATTTGCTTTCCCCTTGTAATATGATAGATTCTTCCATGGATTACAGATTGATGCAGTTAGTATGGGATCATCCATTAAGTATTTACAATATAACTCCATTATTCAAAAAATATTAACATAATGAAAAAAGAAATTCATGGGCAAGATGGTCAATTTATTATTTTCATCTACACGCTAGAGAACCACAGTACTTGAACAGTGCAGTCATCGCGTGGTGGTTGCAGTCGACAAGTGCACAAAATAGTGTATCTAGCTGATAGTAATATTTTGGTCAATTATTATCACTTATAAATCAAGCTGTGTATCTGCTTAACAAATTTTTTGTGGGTTAAGTGATAGTCGCTACAGCGCCAGAGTAATACCAAAAATGTGATTTTTTTCTAGGAAAAAGAGGATGAAAGAAATCTTTGCTTATGTTCTGGAATTAGTGTTTACCTTTGATAAAATGCAAAATACCAATCCTTTAATGTTCAAAAATTTCAATTCCTTAGAAACCAGCTGATCTGGATCTACACTATTTTCAAAACAGATTTAGCATAGAAAGGGTTGACTATTATTAGAGACATTTTCAAAAGAAAAAAAAAAGTTTGAATGTAAATGATTTTATTTTGTTTGAGTTAATAATGCTTGATATCCATTATAGGACAGTTCCCTTGAGTTTAAACAAATCAACCAGGATGAAGTGTCTTGCTTAAGGACACTACAATATGCCTCCAGTGAGGCTTGAACCTGGGACTCCTTGCTCTCAAGTCAAGCATTATTAAACCACTAAGCTCCCCAGTAAAACCTGTGTAAAACGGCCACTCTCAAAAAGGCCAAAATTAGGTTTTCAAGACTAATTATGTTTAATGCAGGTCAAAGCTCCAAAGGGAGCATTTTGCAATTCTTTCGACCTTCATTAAGCACCATTTGTCATAAAGATCTTTGTTTTGTCTATTTTTGAGTGGCCGGTTTACACAGGTTTTACTGTAAATGATAAATAGTGCTGCATTTTGCCTTTTCCTTTTACTGAACATGCTGATTCCCTCTAAGCATTAACTCTTTCCTTGCTGAAGCTGCAAATTTGTTGTCTGTTGACAATCTTTGCAAACTGCTTGGACCTAGATCAGGGCCAACACAACGTCAGTCCTGATCTTGATCAAAACCGTTTGACAATCTGATGGTGTCCCTGAAAGAATTTTTTGATAAAGTTAAATTTGAAAAAAAAATCCGCAGACAACAACAAAAGCATGAAAAATTACCCAGCAGGCAAATATTGAAGGACCTCCATCTATAGTAATTTTGCATACCATATTCAACCTTATTAGCACACATACTCTTATAGGCACACACTACATGTAATTACGGTATATGTGGTGTTATCTCTATATGAGGTTTTCATTTCCAATATGAATTCATTGTGTGGATGAAATCAGTGTGGATCAGCTGGCTTCCAAACTAGGTCCAGGCCTTTATTTAAGATTGTGTAACAGAAAAATAATTTTCTTATTTCTCAACCATAACATATGTTGTGGGTACTCAAAAGAACCGTCTCAATGAGACGGTTCTTTTGAGCATCCAAAACATATGCTAAAAATTATGGGTAAGAAAATATTGACATTCACAATTTTATGCTAAAAATGTTTGTTGATCTAAACCTGTGTGGATCTATACTGTTTTCAAAAATGAGCTGTGACATGAGATTTCCAACAATGTGGTATGTGCGACCAGCAAAGACTCAGACCAGCCTGCACATACGTGCAGTCTGATCAGAGCCTTTGCTTGTCTCTTGCATATTCTATGAGTTTAAAGCTGCTGACCGAACATCATTTGGAGTTTCTAACCTTAAAAGGAGGCTGTACAGGCTCGTCTGAGTCTTCATCATGTCAAAATGCCACATTGTTGGAAATCACATGTCGTGGCTCAAATGATAACATCTTTGAAAAAGTTACGTATACAGTGTGCTCTTTTGAGGGTGAATATGGTGTTTTTAACCCTTAAAGCGTTAACCACAGCTAAATTGTATATACATGGGTGATGTTCAAAATTTCCAAAATCCTGAACTTTTGAAATTCAAATTTCCAAACTTGCAGGATGGCTTCATAAATGGATAATTTTAAGTTCTGATGATTAATTGTGTTTAGATAATCTGAAAACTAATCAAAGAAGCTACTATAATCTCCTTAATTCATCATTTTGAGGCTGACTTTCTATGGAAAGTCAGCCTCAAAAGCATGAACTCAGGATTAATCCTGAAAACTTTCACCCATGTATATAGCGGAAAAATAATTTGTTCAAACTAAAGTGAATAAGGCTGATATTTCTGGTGAATCCTCTACTGGCAGAGGCCCAGCCAGCATGCAATATCTCAGGCCACAATGGGCCCACCAGCCAAATACTACTTGAATAGCATTTCGCTGCTAGGCTGATAGTGACCCAGATTCATATGCTTACTGGGTGAATAAAAAAAAATCTAGTCTTAATTGGTTCTAAAACGAAATGATTACAGTAAAACCTGTGTAAAATAGCCACTCAAAAATAGACAAAACAAAGGTCTTAAAGACAACTGGTAGCTTAATGAAGGTTGAAAGTGGAGCATTCTGCAATACTTTTGACCTGCATTACCCATTAAGTGATAATCGGTGTTGAAAACCATATTTGATTTTTTGAGAGTGGCCATTTTACACAGGTTTTACTGTACATTTTCAAAATGGCACTGCTGCAGTCTTTTGATGCTATTTATTAGTTTCTATTGCGCTATATGGGTGGCCCTTATATCTAGGGATATTGTGCGTCACCTACTTTTTGTTCCTATGTATGGATCAACTAGATAAGGCAAAGAAATTTATAAGGCAAGGTATTAATTGGTTTTGTTTGATTTGATTCTTTACGTCCCATCAACAATCTTTCAGTTATGTAGGGACGGGGGTCTTCCTGGGTTGAACCAGTACTAATCTAGGATAAATGTTTCTTGCTCTAGGACACAACACAGTGAAGCAGGTGAGGCTCGAAACCCGCAGCCCCTCGGACTTGAGTCAAGCACTCTACCACTGCACTCCCAGGTATTAATTGGGGTTTTCAACATTGTGGTACCAATTGGGCAATATTGAGGTATCAACTGGGCAACAATGATGTACTGATTGGCTAGAATTTTGATGCGCAGGCTGGTCTGTGCTGTTGTTGTTCACCCGTAACAAAATCAGATCTTATCCCGACTAGGTGCCAATGTATGATGATTTCAGTACAGAAAGATTCATTTGAATGTTTGTTTTGATGCTTTACATCCCAGTAAACAATTTTCAGTCATGTCGAGACTATTTCCTGCCTTCCTGGGTTGAACTAGTTCTAATCCTAGTATAAAGAATCTTGCTCAGGCACATAAACAGAGACTCTGATGGCAGTGAGTAATCAAACCTCAAACTACCAACCATTTTGGTAACAGACCAGTAAATAGAGAAATATCAAGTATATGTCCACAAGCATAACCCACACTATAACTGGACCTCGTCGCGACAAAGCCTGTCTTCGGGGTGTCCGACGAAGCAAGTTCCAAACCAGTCTCCTCAGCTACAGAGACTAGCTAGAAAATTGAAATTTCGCATGAAGCAAGCTGGACTACTATACTTTTCAGATAGCGGACGCACAGGCTGGTCTGCACCTGTGTTGTTCGCAAACCTCCGAAGACAGGTTTTCTCGCGTTGAGACCTATTGCTGTACCAAAATATACTTGAAATGCCTGTATTTCTGGCATTGGGCAAGTAACAAAGTATCATATGCTCAGCGTCAGTGAAAAGTTACGAGTATCTAAATTTCGATATTTTGGGAAATATATAATACAGCTCTATAGCTACTTCTACGTTCATGTTTCTGGTCAACGGCTGACAGGTTTGGAGAGACAAAACCGTTCCACGAGCCCTGGAACTATGGTGCACATGCATGGTGCACATACTTTTATGTTTTTTGCAGATTCTAAGAATTTGAAATCATCATTTTTAGAAGACAACATGCCAGTACATGCCCTAGACATTTTCATTGAAAACGCCACCAAATTGGTTTGAATTATCTCATTAAATGCAAAAAATGAGGATCAAACTTTAAGGTAGCACCAAAACTTAACATTTTGCTATACAATGCAATGCAAACTACTGGGTCCGTCAAGGAATGTGTATAATGCATTCGGATGTGATGCATGGGGTGATGCATGGGACTCAATGCCATAAAATTGAATGCTGAAGTAACCGCAATTCTTAGATCAGAATGAACTAAATATTTTCTTATGTCAAGTGTATAGGACTTACTGGTAACTTTTCACTGACGCTGAGTATATATTTATCTCTGCACTAGTTATAGAACTTCCAGGTAGAGGTCTTAAATACAGGGCCTGAAGACAGGCTAACTGAGCCACTGTGCTGCACTATAGGAAGATTTAAATTTAAATAGCATACAGTAAAACCTGTGTAAAACGGCCACTCAAAATTAGGCAAAACAAAGATCTTAATGACAAATGGTAGCTTAATGAAGGTCGAAAGTATTGCAGAATGCTCCCCTTGGAGCATTCTGCAATACTTTTGACATGCATTAAGCGATAACTGGTCTTGAAAACCAATTTTTGGTCTTTTTGAGAGTGGCAGCTTTACACAGGTTTTACTGTAATTAAAATTAAAAAGTACACAAAGCCGACATTAAAAGCAGAAGTAATCTATACAATATATGAGCCTGGTACTTACTGTGTATACGTAACTTTAAACATGCAAGTGCAACTATCTTGTGGGGCTAGAGCCTGAACTTTTGGCCTAAAACTTTGCAAACAGTTCGGACCCAGATCAGGACCGACAAAATGTCGGCCCTGATCTGTATCCAAACTGTTTGACACTATAATAGAGTTCTTGAAATATTTTTTTTGAAAAAATTGATTCTGAAAAAAAGTCAGCAGACGACAACCAAAAGCATGGAAAATTACCCAGCATGCAAAGACTTTAAGCATTAATACAAGCGTGGAGATATAATGGAGAAATAAAAAGCTGCAACCAAAAAGCGGTAAAGTCCAAATAGTCACCTATGACATTGCAGCAAACGGTATTTTGTCAAAAATATATATATATATTGCTACATTTTAGGAGCAAATAATACACTGAGTATGGCAAAGAGTGAAAGTGAAGAAACCTTTAACTTTTTGTATGCTGGGTAATTCTTCATGCTTTTGTTGTTGTCTGCTGACTTTTTCAAATAAAGAATATAAAAAAATGCAGTCTGCTACCGTCCTAGTGACAGATGTTTAAAGGAAACAAAAAAAAAAAATAATTTTGAAAAAAATCATCAGAGGACAACAAAAGCTTGTCATCTGCTGAAAACCTCTGAAAACAGTTTGGACCCAGATCACGACCAACAGAATGTCTGGATCCAAACATTTGACACTATGATAGTGTTCCTGGAAGAATTTTTTGAAAAAGTTAATTTTGAAAAAAAATCAGCAGACCACAACAAAAGCCTGTTGTCTGCTGATAACCTTTGCAAACAGTTTGGACCCAGATCAGGACTGACAGAATGTCAGTCCTGATCTGGATCCAAACCGTTTGACACTCTGATGGTGTTCCTGAAAGAATTTTTTTTAAAAACTTAATTTTGAAAAAAAATTCAGCAGACAACAACAAAAGCATGACACTGTCCTCTGCTGATAGCCTTTGCAAACAGTTTGAATTTCGTCCTGATCTGGGTCCAAATTGTTTGACACTCTAATAGAGATCCTGAAATAGTGTTTTAAAGGATTGATTTTTAAAGTCAGCAGACAACAACAAAAGCATAAAAAATTACACAGCATGTAACGGACTTTGTGTTACTAGCTTTTATCAGCCTTATTTTTACACATAATTGAAGGAGATAAAAAAGCCGTCTGCTGCAGTCTTGGTGTGCATGTCACACTATAGAAGGTTAAAAAGTTACTGACCTTTAAAAGCATCTGGGTTTAGGTATAGTAGACTGGAGAATGAATGAAAATGTCTGTCCTTGTTAATAGGCAGGTGAATTGTTAGGTAGTGTTTCTCCATTAAGGCTGAAAAAAGAAGCAAAATATCTTGGAATGCATACTACAGTTACATATACAGTAAAACCAGTGTAAAACGGCCACACAAAACTAGACAAAACAAAGATCTCAATAACAATTGGTAGCTTAATGAAGGTCGAAAGTATTGCAGAATGCTCCCCTTGGAGCATTCTGCAATACTTTTGACCTGCATTTAGGGAAAATAGGTCTTCTGATAATTGAGCGAATTGCGGGTTTTGAGCTGGATTGATGAGTTTTTACTTTCAAACTACAGTAAAATCTGTCTTAAGTGGCCACTCAAAAATAGACAAAACAAAGGTCTTAAAGAACAAATGGTAGATTAATGAAGGTTGAATGTATTGCAGAATGCTCCCCTTGGAGCATTCTGCAATACTTTTGACCGGCATTAAGCGATAATTGGTCTTTAAAACCAATTTTTGGTCAATTTGAGAGTAGCCGTTTTACACAGGTTTTACAGTTCATTTTTTCATTTAGCCTTTTGTGTACTTAGTGGATAACAATATTAAAAATTTTCATTTTCAGGTACGATCAGAAATACTTTGACAGGTGCACGCTTAATGAAGGTGCATTTGCATTCAAAATTGTTCTGGGGACTCTAAAACGGCTGCTTAAGGGAGGGTCACACTTAATAGAGGTGGTGGCAATTCTTTTATAAATTTTGTAAATTAAGTTTGTGCTTGAAGATCCAGCAATACTTAACCTTTTACTCCATAGGCTGTTTTTAGATCATGACATCATTTTCTATTTTTAGACAACATTGAAAAAATTCATGAAAAATCTAGTTTTGAATGCTTTTGAAAATATTAGGGAAAATGGAGCAGCATTTGGCTTATTTTGCTCTAAAAGAGCAATGCTCCATTTTCCTTAATACTTTCAAATACATTATATTTCAAAGCTAGGCGTCAAAAGGCTTTATTATGGAGTAAAGGGTTAATATTCTTCCAACAAATTCTTCATTAGCATTATAAAGGGACTGCAATGTTTATTGAGATATTCTAAACAAACTGAATGTAGATTAAGTTCCTGTTTGAAGATCTAGCAATTCTTAACCCTATAATCCATAGGCTATTTTTAGATTATGACATCATTTTCTATTTTTAGACAACATTGAAAAAAAATCAAGAAAAAATTAAGTAAAGGTTTGAATACTTTTGAAAATATTATGGAAAATGGAGCATTTGTTCAATTATGGAAAATGGAACATTTGCTCCAAAAGAGCAAATGCTCCATTTTCCATAATATTTTCAAATATGTTATATTTCAAAGGCGTCAAAAGGCGTCATTATGGAGTAAAGAGTTAATATTCTTCATTAGCTTTCTCTTAATTCTCAATTTGCAAAAGCAAACGAGGTGCTGGGACGCCAAGTGAGTGAAAGTCACAAACATATTGTTGTGCCAATATGTGAAAAAGACATCATACAAACTTGATAAACAATGTCAGTAATTGGCTGACACACAAATGATGGTCTAGATCACATGATTGTTAAAGGGGATGACAACACTGAAATTATGTGAACCAGAAAGCAAACCCTTATTAATTAAATCATGTAAACTGCTGCGAACCAAACCTAAATCAGACAAAAAATAAGAGTGTTACAGATATTTGTATAATAGAAAATGGAGAGTCATGGAAGGCAGCCTACCTATAATTAAATATGAATAAATAGCACAACCAATTGCCTGCTTTTCATTTTAACTTTGTATTTTTTAATTTTATGTTGAAAATAGTTAATTTAATTTTTTTTTATATACAGTTTGCATTGAAATTGGGTATTCTATTGGGCTTTCAAAATTTACAGGAAGTTAAATATTCAAAATGGCCACCTCCATTGGCTTATTACAACTTAGATTTTAGAATTGTTATCATTTTCTTATTTTATATTCGATTTTGATGCAATTAAATGCAACTCAGATATTGGCCTTTTTTGATTTGATGCTTTATGTCCCAGTCTATTTTGGGATGTGTCTTCCTGGGTTGAACCATTACTATGCAAGGATTAATGCATCTTGCTCAAGGACACAACACAGTGACCCCATTGAGGCTCAAACCTGCAACCTCTCTGTCTCTATTCAAGCATTCTACCACTGAGCCACTGTGCTCCCTGATATTGGCCTTTAATAATTGATGTACATTATGTATGAATAATACTGCATAGGTTTAGGTAAACAAAATTTTTGGGTGTAAAATTATTAATATTTTCTTACCCACCAGTTTTAACATATGTTTTGGGTGCTGAAAAGAACTGTCTCATAGAGATGGTTCTTTTGAGTACCCACAACATATATCTTAGTTGAGAAATAAGAAAATTATTTTTATGGTATGCACTCTTAACTAAAGGCCTGTTACTGTCACCTTTTAATGTCATGCACAACAAAATGCAAACATTTGGAAATTTGCCTTTAGCTAAGGTAACTACTGTAACAATCGTTATAATTACATATTTCATGCACTATGTAAAACAGGGTTCATACAGGCAAGTATGAGAAAAATTCAAGGACTTTCCAAGGACCTCTAAAAGCCTCTCTAACAGTTTTCAAGGACTTACATTTAATGAAAAATACTGATCTAAGTGTTAAAATTCTACTTCAGAAATGCTAGACTGAGATAATGGAGACATTAGAACTGGAAAATTAGTATAATATTGTGGCGCCTATATTTGGTGCAGCATATGCTGCACCAAATAAAGGCACAACAATTTTATACTAATTTAGGTCTCTATCAACAGTGCTAAGGACTTTTCAAGTGATTTTCTAGTACTTTTCAAGGCAGATTTAATTTTCAAGGACTTTTCAAGAAAGCCCTCTAAATGCAAGTACTTTTCAAGCCTGTGTGAACCCTGAACATGTATAATGATATGAACTATGGCATGCGAAACGTATTCCAAATATTTTTCAATAATATTCACCATCATACCAACCAATCTATCTTCTTCATTGCTTATACCAACTGGGTTAAACTTTCTGGTTCCTCGTTTTGAGAGCAAAATTTAGAAATCGGACAATTTTGATAAGACGCTCATTGAACATTTGGATACTAATATACATGTAGTTTTTAAAAGGCTATTGACTAACTAGAATTCCGAGAACCGGATGTGTCGCCAGGCAAAACAGAAGTCAAACAAGGCAAATTTGTCCAATTTATATCATTGGCTATGGGTTATTTTAGAGAAACTTAAAAATCACAAATCATAAATCCCATTTCTCCAACCCCTAAGTTCATCTTGGGTATCATACACATCAAGGTCAAACTAGTTTTCAACTAGTTTTCAGTGGTTAGTTTAATGTGCTCTTGATATTGAGTTTAAATATTCACATCTTTTTTGGGCAACGTATTCGAAGATTTCTCTTGCCACCTTGTGCATAAGGTATGAGGCCGTTTAATGGGCTTGTTGGAGTATTATAATGAGTATCATAGGTCCACATATAGGAATCTTTTTGAGCGTATAATTGTAACAATTTTCACACATCAACTTAAACATGTGTTATGGATACTCAAAAAAAACAAACCCATCTAAAGAAGATGGTTCTTTTGAGTGCATATGTTTTGATTGAGAAATAAGAAAAAAAAATGTTCAGCTACACACTCTTATCTAGAGGCAGAGAGTATCATAAGTGTCTGAATAAAAAGGGTAAAACATGATAAGGAAAATAATAATTTCATTACTTATATGGATTCTTGGTATGGATGAAAAACAATGTAGATCCTGATCAGCTGGTTTCATTAGAAGCCAGCTGATCTGGATCTAAACTTTTTCAAGAACTTGTATAAAAAATTGACAAAGCTAGGTATATAGTGCATTTTATGGGTGAATATGATAGGAACATTTCTATGATACAAAATAACATTGATACACATTTTCTAATCTAAAAAGCCTGATAGCTTGAAGCAAACATTTACAATATATTGGTTCAAATATGAGCAAGGTCACGAAAAAACCTGCTTTTATTGTATGTGATGAGGTTAACCCCTTGTATACTAGTGACTACTATTTAGGGGCAAGAAAGTTCAACATGTTTCAAGATTCTAGCTAGTCTATATACCTAGATGTTAACCCTAAAACAGGTTTTTTGTGACAATCTCATATATGAAAGAATCAGATCAAGAGATTTAGGTATTTATCACATTCGTAAACAGCCAAGGATCATACAAACATCTGCATCTACACACATTATGGAAGTAGATGAAGTTCAGTTAACCCTTTACTGCATAAAAACGCCTTGAGGAGCAAATGCTCCATTTTCCATAATATTTTCAAAAGTATTCAAAACTTTACTTATTTTTCAATGCTATATAGATATAGAAATGATTGCATGATCTAAAACTAGCCTATGGAGTAAAGGGTTAAGTTAGAAATCATGTTGCTTGTCCATAAGGGTGCTGCTCTTTTCTTAAACATGGGCCTTAACTCAGGATTCCTTCAAGTACAGTGTGTAAGTACATGGGTGAAAATTCAAAATTTCCAAAATCCTGAACTTTTGAAACTCCAATCTTAAAACATGCAATATGCCCACAAAAATATTCACAATTCAAACTTTAAATTGAAGAATGGACAAGTCCATCAAGATGAAATAATAAGAGCGGAAGGATCTTTTTGTAATAAATGGCCGACAGTCGGGCTCAAAATCCTGAATTCAGGAATAATCTTGAAAACTTTCACCCATGTTAATGTCTATGTAATAAGCACCATAATCTCATGGCCTGACCCCTAAACTTGTCAAACCTTCAATTTCACAAGTTCCACAAGGTAAAGTATCCGAGAGAGAATATCGGAAAGGATATAGAGAAGCAATACACGGTCTCTTAGACTCTGTATGGAAATAATTAGAAAACATAAACCAATTAAATCTATTTATCAAATGACGTTACGTTTTTTCAGTGGATAAACATCATGTCATAAATCATGTTATTACCACACGTTACATAACACTTTCTGCAGGAACAAGTAACGTCATGACAATGTCCGTGACAACAATGCAATTTTTCGATGAAATAAACAAACTTTGAAGGCGATAAAATCACATTTAAAAGGTCATATGATAAACAAAATCTTACACTGGTGATCATTTCATATTAAACTTATTAAACTCTCCATAGGCTTGTTTAATAAATTTCATATGAAATGATCACTGGTGTAAGCGCCTCTATTTATCATATGAAATCAACGTCACAATTTAGATTTTGAGCTATGACTCTTCAAAGACATGCATAATATGCCCTTTTTCTCCAAAAATGTTCAGGGTTGAAGTAGGAGATAAAGTAAACTAGTGGTTTATCAATTTTATTGCATGGCGTTATATCACTTCCCGAACCCGACGTCATGTGATAAATATATATATAGTATTTTGTTAGCCTGTGTGACCCCGAGATAAATCCTTAAAAAATATCTAATTATTGCCTGACCTTAGTTAAACTTCAAGCAGAAAGCAAAGCATGGACTGAAACCATTGCATCAAGAGCATAATAATATGCATAAAGCTTTTTGATACACTCATTTAAAGCAAAATAACTAGATCACACAATAATAAATTATGTACACTTTTCATATGTATATCAAATACACCACCTTCAGTGTACCAGGGTTGGTAGTCACATGGTTTGTTTGGATACACTGCACGGAAAAATGTCTGACTTCTTTTCAGCAATGATGTTTTAAGCGAAAGTAAGTAAAGATTTCTCCCTTTTTTAATCTTTACCTAGAAAGTTATACACCATTTTCCAGCCCACATTTTCCGCCAGGGTATGTATCCTCATAAAGCTTCTTACTTTGATTACATACTCTATCACAAAATTTTAAGTGGCGAATATCAAGCTTGAATTATAGAAATAAACTGCAAGGACGACAGTTAATTTCTTTGTGACAGAGTCTGTACTCAAAATAAGAAGCTAAAGAGGATATCCTGGTAGCGTTTGATTGGGAAAAACGTGGGCTGCAAAATGGTGTATAACTTTCTGGGTATAGATGAGAAAACATAGAGAAATCTACATACATTTGATCAGAATATCAATGCAGTGTATTTGAACATCCCTGAAGTGTATCCGGACATCCGTGCTGTGTATCCAGACAAAAAAAACATGTGACTACCCACCCTGATAAAAAAAATTATGTAAACTTTTCATATCTACATTAAAAACACCACCTTCAGTGTACTGCCATTAACTCTTTGCATGCTGGGTAATTTTTCATATTTTAGTTGTCGTCTGATGACTTTTATCAAAATTAACTTTTTCATAAAATTCTTTCAGGAGAACTATCAGAGTGTCATATGGTATGAATCTAGATCAGGACCCATGTTCTGTCAGTCCTGACCTGGATCCAAACTGTTTGCAAAGGTTAACAGCAGACGAAAAAAGTTGTCGCAAGCAAGGAAAGAGTTCAACAAAAACTTTTTAATGCACACCACATATCATCCTAAACATATGGGAAATGCCCTTTTAGCTCTTTACCCCCTGGGAAATTTTCCATGCTTTTTTGACGTCTGCTGATTTTTTTCAAAATCAACTTTTTTGAAAAATAATTTTAGGAATACCATCGGCTTGTCAAACTGCTTGAATCCAGATCAGACCCAACATTTTTGCAAAGGTTATCAGCAGACGACACTAGGAGGTAACGAGTTAAGACATCAAAATATTTTAATTCATTTAGTAAGATAAAGCTATCCATACCAGCACCCTCTTCCATTTTGTCTTCAAGACTACGACTTCTGGCCTCCTCATATGTCTTTAGGCTCTCAAAACCTGAAAATAAAAAGATTTATCACATGACATCACCTCTGGAAGTGATTTGTTTGTTTGTTTGATTTGATTCTTTACGTCCCATCAACAATCTTTCAGTTAAACAGGGACGGATCTTCCTGGGCTGAATCAGTACTACGTCTGGGAGTGATATTACATTGTGAGATAAAATCAATAAACCACTAGTGGTTTACATATTTAGTAACATGACTTAATGACATCCGTTATAACGTTGTGTACAAGATGGCAAAATCTTGACATTTTCACGCCAAAACTGTGACTTTTAAAGTAATTTTAATGCTGTGATAAATAGAATCTAACATTCGTGCCCCTGTATTATTGAATTTATTAAACTCGTTGCGAAAAAGAGATAGAATATTCGGCAAGCCTCGTGTTTTATCTCTATTTCTCAACTAATTTAATAAATTCAATAAAACATGAGCACTCATGTAAGATCCACTATGTAGAAAATGGGAAATGAAATTCATGGGAACTCTGGAGCATGATGCTGCAGTAATCAGGTCTCCAGATAAAAGTGCATACTTGAAAATTAATTAACTTATTTCTCAACCAAAACATAGGTTGTGGGTACTCAAAAGAACTGTCTCCTTGAGGAGATTCATTTTGTGCATCCAAAACATGTTTAAACAGATGAGTAAGAAAATAATCACAATTTTATGCTAAAAAGGTTCACTCAACTGGATCTGTGTGAAAGTCTATCACTATACCAATGCAAGCAAAACAATTTTGTGTTTTAACAACAACAACAACAACAGAATCTAGGCCTAAGGTGGTAGTTCTGTTGCTGTTGATCTTTTGTTGAATGTACTTCCCAGTGTTTGTGGGAGTTCTGTGTTTGTCTTTATTTTTTTATGCACTACTATTATTCCTTTCTTGTTTTGCAATCATCTTGAAGAGGAAGAGAAAGCTGGTTGCTTTGCTTTTATTGTCTTAAAGATGTATTGTTACTATAAATGTTCAGTGGCTTTTCCTCACAGTGCCGTGGGTTGGTCTGCAGTATGTAATTGTGGTATTTCCTGATCATACTCACTTACTTTATGGGGAGTGGGAAGGAGAGAGTCTGGTTTCAGTAAAGTGACAATTTAACTTTCCAGGTAAGGGTGTGAAAATTTATGCAGCCAATCAGGGGACAGGAAATGGTTGCTATTACAACTTGATTGTTTATCTGTCAGAGATCTAGAGAAAGAATGACCATTTAATTAATCAATTTTTAATTTCAATGTCAGTCCAGTGAGACAAAAGACGTGACTGGCGAGCTAAGGATGAACCCTTTGATGATCAGAAAACCAAAAACAGGTACTTAAGCAAACAGTGAAAACCCAGATGAAATGCCGCATTATGTGGCATTTCATCAGGGTCTGCACTGTTTACTAAGACAAGATCAATCTTCAGAGAGAGAAATACATTCTATTTGGGAATTATAACCTGTGATCCCTCAATATATACAGTAAAACTTGTAGTAAACGACCACTCAAATATAGACAAGACAAATTTTTTTAAAAAAAGACAGATGTTAGCTTAATGCATGTCGAAAGTATTGTAGAATGCTCCCATTGGAGCATTCTGTAATACTTTTGACCTGCAGTAAGTTATAATCAGTCTTGAAAACCAATTTTTGGTCTTCTTTTGAGTAGCTGCTTAAGACAGCTTTTACTGTACAACGGACCATTCTGTCTTAACTGTATCAAACTTTATGGGAAATTCCATTGGTAATAAAAGGGTTAAGCCACTTACTGTTAGTCCTCTTACGTTCCTTCGAAGATTTCACCTCTATAGTGAGGGGTTTAGACACAGATCTGGGACTCCCCATGTCAGTAGAGTCCGCAATCTTCCCATCCACAGATGTTGACAGGGAGAGTGTTTCTTTAATCATTGGCTTCTTGTTAGATGTTGAAGCATCTTCACTCTCCTTAGCATTGGCAACTTGCTGAAATACCAGACATGAAACTAACAAATAGTAATCAAAAAATTTTCTCGCACACCAGATGAGGATTTCCATTATTTTTACCCATACCCGTACCAGCGGTGGGAAAGATAAATCATGAACAGCTGCACGTTGGCCGCACGCTGGCTGCATGTCGATCTGTGAAAATCATTGTAATATTGAAATGACATCACCATGTCGCATATCAGAGTATTCAGGATTTTCTGGAAGTATTTTTCGTGTTTTCCAATATAAAATGAGGTATTTAGTGGTGGGCGAGAAAAAATCCATTATTCGTGTCAGGGTGGAGTAGAAAATCTGTCCCTTTTGATCGCCGTTTGTCATCACTCAGCAAGCCTGGTGATGCCAATCTGCGATCCTCGGGACAGATTTTTCTATCCCACCCTCACACTCATGATAGATTCTTATAATCTCACATGGGTGAAAGTTGAAATTTTCCAAAACTCTGACAAGGAGAGTGTTTCTTTAATTACTGGCCTCTTATTATAAGTTGAAGCATCTTCACTTTCATTGGCATTAGCAACTTGCTTAAATACCAGACATGAAACTAAAAATAGCATTCTAATCTCACATGGGTGAAATTTAAAAAAAAATCAAGAGTCTGAACTTTTAAAATTAAAATCTTAAAACTTGCCGTATGCCCAGAAAACATAAAAAAAATCAAGTTTAAATGATCAATTGTCTACAGATAAACTAATAGTGCAAAGAAGCCATTATAATCTGCCTAAGGAGATGTCTTGTTAAGGTGTGAAATCTCCCTAAAAGTCATTGGTGAAGAAGTCAACTTTTAAAACTGTGATTTTTGTAATAATCTATGTAACTATGAATGGACATACATGTAAATTATTCAAAAACATTCTTAATGATGTTTAAAACAAGGGCAATTGGGAGATAATAATGGCTTAACGTAACTACTTTAAAAATTGTATTTTGATACTATATAAGTCGAAGGGTTAAAAATGTAAAATTCAAATTAATTCCATAACCATGTTTTACCATCAAAGAATGTAAAATAGATTTATCTACAAATATCTAATTCAATCTGTCTGATCAAAATGCATAAATACTTCCAATTGTAAATAGACAGATGGTGATGATCAATGTTTTTTCATATAACAGTATATTCTCTACCTTGACCCAGCAAATCCTTTAAAAGGTAAAATTACGTAATTAACTTTTTGCCTTCTAAGTAATTTTGCATGCTTATTTGATGTCTGCTGATTTTTTTCAAAATCAACTTTTTCTAAAAATTCTTTTAGGAATACCATCAGAGTGTCAAACAGTTTAGACCCTGATCAGGCCTGACTTTCTGTTGGCTCTGATTTGGGTCCAAACTGATTGCAAAAGTTATCAGCAGATGACACTAGTAGCTAAAGCCTTAAATCCAGGGTGTTAAAAAGTGTGACAGATGAACGAACACACAAAGAGACAAGCAGAAAGCAAAATTGTGACGTCTGGGCGAGCCCGAAACATTAGCATTTGGAGTTTTGGTGTGCTCTCTTGAAAATCTTTTTTTCCAGTATAATGAAACAATTAGTACGAGTAAGCTTCCTTTTCATAACCGCTTAGCCATGAAATATTACAACGTTTTAGCATATTTTTCTTTAGATTATGAAAATTGTTCCTTTACTAAATTCAGTTGGTAGATTATTTTGCACATATACTGTATCTATTCAATACACATAAACTACATGGCCATCGACTAGGTGTACTTTACGCATGGATGAATGGTTAAAGTACATTGCTGCATAATATTACACAAGGTAAATACATTGTCATCAAGGTTGAATATGGACTACAGTTGCACTTCAAAATATTTCTTAACAAATCAGATAGAAAAAAAAAAATCACTAAAATGCTCATGATTTCTGACTTTAAAATACTTTCACTGTGATTTGTAATCGGGTATTGATGATATAATACCCTTAGACATGAAAATAATTGATTCCTAAATGTTTTGATGAAGTCAAATTTTGCAACCCCTACCCCCTTTGGTAGAGTCTCCTTTTTTGTCATAGGGATCTGCCTGTCTAATTATAACCTTAAATTCGTTCCTAATACATCAAGCGTTTTATTCAAAAGGATACCAGTGATATCTTATGCATAGGGAAGTTTTGGGAAGCATCTGAAAAATAGGCAGATACCCTATCAAAGTGTCAGAGGTCCTTCAGCATTTTGAGGCTGACTTTCTCTGGAAAGTCGGCCTTAAAATCCTGAATTCAGGAATAATCCTGAAAAATTTCACCTATGAATATGCTCCCTCAACTTTTTCAAAGATGTATACATAAAATCCAAACCTTGTCTTGGGAGGAATCCCCCCAGTCCCACTCAGGAATATCAGGATCCGGTGATTTAGGCTGTGGTATACTATAAGCACCCTGTAAAAGATATAGAGAATACTAGGTGAGTGTCTTTTGATATCAAGTTTACCAGGTGAGGCTTTGAGAATGCTTGTCGTATCACGAGCTTGCCAAGATATAGAGAATACTAGGTGAGTGTCTTTTGATATCAAGTTTACCAGGCAAGGATTTGAGAATGCTTGTTGAAATCACGAGGCTTGCCGAGATATAGAGAATACTAGGTTAGTGTCTTTTGATATCAAGTTTACCAGGCAAGGCTTTGAGAACGCTTGTTGACATCGCGAGGCTTGCCAAGATAAAGAGAATACTAGGTGAGTGTCTTTTGATATCAAGTTTATCAGGCAAGGATTTGAGAACGCTTGTTGAAATCATGAGGCTTGCCGATAGGTTAGTGTCTTTTGATATCAAGTTTACCAGGCAAGGCTCTGAGAATGCTTGTCTATTCGCGAGGCTTGCAGAGCAATTCGACATGTGTTCTCCAAGCTGAGCCTGATAAACTTGATATCAAAATACATGAACCTGGTATTCTATTTATCAGTTTACCCATTGTTTCACTCTTCAAACTAGCAATTATGACATAATTCCTCAGCGCCATTGGTGAAGTCATTCAAAAAGTGCAACATCATCATGACCTGATAAAGGCACATGCCGTGAGATAGCCAACATTTATCAGGCAACGTGCTACAATGCAGTTAATATGAGAGGTAACTGATAAAAAGACATCCTAGGAACTTTCTAGACATTTCTGCTGCTAATGGTGACTAAATGTTGTCTGCTGTCTCTGAAGCAAACAGTGTGGACCCAGATCAGACTGCTCCTCTAGGAACTTTCTAGACATTTCTGTTGCTAATCCTGACTAAATATTGTCCCCTTTCAAAACCTACATATGTGTTCTGGAGGCTAATAAAGAAATGTCTCAATCAGACATTTCTTTTAAGTCCCCAAAATTATTAATAATAAGAACTTATTCAAACAATGCAAAAATACACCTAATTTACTGAATCCAATGAATCCCTAATTCAATTCACATAAGTGGGTACAGTAAAACCTGTGTAAAACAGCCACTCTCAAAAAGGCTGAAAATTGGTTTTCAAGACCAATTATTGCTTAATGCATGTCAAAAGTATTGCAGAATGCTCCAAAGGGGAGCATTCTGCAATACTTTTGACCTATATTGAGTGATAATCGGTTTTGAAAACCAATTTTTGTTCTTCTTTTTGAGTGGCCATTTAAGACAGGTTTGACTGTAGTTTGAATTATCTAGTTTTTTGTTGGAATATACCTGTACTTCAAGTCCATGAGTATCTGACTTCGTCTCAGCACTTCCAGACAACAGGCTCTTGATCTCACTTTCAACAGTCTGATCTGACTTCACATTTACTAAACTGCTATCACTTCCCACTATGAACACCACACCATCATCATCGTTTAATTTTGCCCTCTCCACTTGGAAAGTTTTCTTTTGTTTGTCACCAGTTTTACTGACTGTACCACATTCTTTGGTGCTTTGATCATGAAGCCCTATTCCTTTGTTCAATCCCTCTTTGCCTTCTAAATCAAAGCTTACGGAGCTCTTCTTTCTCTTTTTCCCATCATCTTCAACATAACATGTTTTTGCTCCTGCTACAGTATCACACTTCTCCGATTTTTCTTCAGACATCTCGGTCTTTATCACTTTAACTCCAGCTTCGTCCACTGTTTGAACCAATACTGATTCCGCCTGCACTACTTTTTTGTCCTCACTTCCTATTTCATCCGTATTCTTACCCACATTTAATGCCTGCACTACTTTCACATCCTCACTTACTTTAACTCCAGCTTCATCTACTGTTTGAACCATTATTGAATCTGTCTGCACTACTTTTTTGTCCTCACTTCCTGTTTCATCCGTATTCTTACTCACATTAAATGCCTGCACTACTTTCACATTCTCACTTTCTATATCATCCCTATTCTTCCCCACAGTAAATACATTATCATCATGTTTCACATATACACCAACTGTATCTGAATCCTTAGTGGAAGAACCTACATGCCCTTGTCCTTCAGGGTCTGAAGGACAAGGGCGTGCAGGTACTTCAACTTTCTGTGTTCTGAAACTCCCTTTAGCCAGTGTGTTATGATTATCCATATTCTCAGCACAAAGTGTAATTTCACTAACATCAACTTCTGCTGTTCTACTATCGTCAGTCTCCGTCGAATCAGTGTTTGAATCTGTATTTTCAATAGTATTATCCCTATCTCTTAATGCTTCAAAATCGGACTGGTTCACATTTTCAATATTGTCCCTATCTCTTAATGCTTCAAAATCTGACTGGTTCACATTTTCAATATTGTCCCTATCTCTTAATGCTTCAAAATCGGACTGGTTCACGTTAACTCCTGTTTCTTTCTGAAGCTGTACTTTTTCATCGTCTAACAGAGTATCAATCTGAATGGAAGGGTTAGGAACTGCATTCTGGACGTGGAATTTTGATCTTAAATGACTGTTTGCAGGTTCTGAAATGAAACAAGACAGGGTTCATACAGGCAAATATGAGAGAAATTCACGTTCTTTTCAAGGACTTCTAAAAGCCTCTCGACCAGTTTTCAAGGACATAATGTTAATGAAAACTACTGATCTAAGTGTAAAAAGTCTACTTCAGAAATGCTAGACTGAGATAATGGAGACATTAGTACTGGAAAATTAGTATAAAATTGTTGTGTCTATATTTGGTGCAGCATATACTGCACCAAATAAAGGCAGAACAATTTTACACTGATTTAGGTCTCTATCAACAATGCTAAGTCCTTCAGAAAATAGTAGAATTCAGGGACTTTGCAAGGCCTTTGAGTGATTTTCCAGTACTTTTCAAGGCAGATTTAATTTTCAAGGACTTTTCAAGAAAGCCCTCTGAATTCAATCACTTTTCAAGCCTGTGCGAACCCTGCAAGTGGGTCAAGATGACACTTAATTTCTCACATGAGATTTCACTGTCACATTGTTAAAAAGTCCATTGCATTGTAGACTTTTAGCAATGGCATGTGATTTATCAAAAATTATGAGATCTGTGATAAGCCGAGACCCCTGGGGACCATGTTTTTGACAGATCAAATATATTTAAGCTAATTTTTAGAGGGTCACCAAGTGACTATATCTGCCTAATTGTTTTCAATTCTGTCCATTGGTTTCAGAAAAGAAGACATTTTAAGTTTCTTATAAAGGCACATAAGGGAATCTGGTCACGCCCCTGGTGGCCATGATTTTTGACTGATCAAATTCATTTTTAAATTAACTATTTTTGTAAAGGGTCACTTAGTGACCATTTCTACCAAATTGTTTTCAATTCTAATCACTGGTTTCAGAGATGTTTAAAACTTCTTAGAAAGGTTCATAAGGGTAACTGACGACGCACAACAGCCATTGACTGATCCCAATAGCTCACTTTGAGCACTTGATAATTTATCATAGGGCCGGATAAACGAAAACAAGAAGGCCTGGATTCTTCAGAAGCTGGCTGATCAGGATCCACACTTTTTAATTTCAAATTTGATTAATTTGGAAAGAGTGACCTGTATTCACTTGCTAAAAACAGCAAGTGAAGTTATTTCAACTTGCTTTTTCGGAAAAACTACAAGAATTTAGCAAGTTAGCAAGTGCTATATTTGATCCCTGGCAGATCAGCCTAGAACAATTTGGGATGAAATCTTTAGCACTTAATAAATAGAAATTTTTATGGTAGCTACTAACCTTCAACAGATGGCTCTTGTTCATCTGAATATCCCTCTTCACTTATAGTTTCTTCCTGTATCACTCCTTCTTTCTTTCCTCCTTTCTTTCCATTTTCAGAATTAACCTGATGTTCATCATTGTTTTTCTTCTTCTGTAACAACAATAATATAAGCATCGTAGACACTGCATCAGGATTCATTCAGGCAAGTTTGTGTAAAATTCAAGGACTTTTCAAGGACTGTTCAAAGACTTTCCTACTATTTTCAAGGACTGATAACTTATGACAAATACATATTAACATGTTAAAATACTACTTCTGAAATGCTAGAATCCATTACTAAAGATATTAGTTTTAGAAAATCAGCATAAAATTATGATGCCTTTATATGCTGCACCAAATGAAAGCACCACAATTTTATACTGATTTAGTCCTCCAAAAAACAGTGTTGAATCCTCTTTCAAATGGTAAAATTCAAGGACCTTTCAATGCCTTTGAGTGTTTTTCAAGTACTTTTCAAGGCAAATTTTATTTTCAAGGACTTTTCAAAACAGTACTGTATATTCAAGTACTTTTCAAGCCTGTGTGAACCCTGTGCATGATACGGCAAATGTTCTAAAATTTTGAACACTAGTCGCCTGCTAAAAAAGGCCTAGACAAACAGTGCAGACCCAGATCAGACTGCTTCAAAAGAAGAAGTCTGATCAGGATCTTCCCTATTTACTATTCTGACAAGCATTAAATTAATTCCAGTCCTGATTACCAACATTTAATTTGTGAAAAGAAAGTGAAAAGTGTTCAAAATTTTAGAACAATTACCGTACCCAACCACAGCAGAAACTTATCTAAAACAAGGCAAATTCATTGAAATTTAATCCACTTTAGTTAAGATTGTGTAACGAAAATTTTATTTCCTTATTTCTCAACCAAAACAATATCTGACCTTTTACCCAACTCCAGATGTCAGGGTGTGTGTGAGGTCAAAAAATATATCTTGCATATTGTTTTATATACTGACCCACACTTCCAGTGCAAAATGTTTTAGGAATGTAACTTTAGGTAATATAAGAGGTCTTGCGGAAATTATTGTACCGTTCTGGGGTTATGGCAGACATTCACCCAATCAGGTTATAATTAAAAGGGAATGATTGACTGATGAAGTTCTACTTTTATTTTCATAAATAAGTGTTTCAATTTTTGATAAAATTGCATTACATGGATGAAACAATATATGTAATATTTAAGTTTCAGCTTGATTTTGCGTTAGAAGTGTGGTTCAGTATACTTCAATCTCTTTAAGATGATATGCTGATATGCAACGTGATGGCTTTCAGAAGAAAAAAATGTTTTGACCAGGTTGTGCGTAAGGGCAAAATATTTGCTTGCGCGTTGGTCCAGACTTTATTCCCTAAAAAAATAACCCTTTGTATTCTGATGGGTTCTTCCACCTGATATGATACAATAAACTTTGGATGGTTCATTGTATATAACGAGGGGTCACAGATCATAATTCCAACTAAAACTGAATTTCTTTCTCTGAAGATGGTTTTAGTCTTAGCAAACAGTGTAGACCCTGATGAAATGCTGCATCATGTGGCATTTCATCTGGGGCTTCACTGTTTGCCAGAGTAGAAGTACCTGTTTAGGGGTTTCCAGTAAACAAAGGTTTAATATGATATGCAAATTTGGTTCCAATCCGCCGGCTTGTTCATAAGATATCTTGCACTAAGAAAACCTCATACCAATGCCGATGGGATCGGCACCCAAATCCAAATTCAATATGTCCTCCTTCCATGCCTCCAGATGCATAATGGAAAATTATTTTTCTTATTTCTCAACTAAAACATATGTTGTGGGTACTCAGAAGAACCGTCTCAATGAGACTGTTCTTTTGAGCAACAAAAAAATATGTTAAAACTGATGTGTACAAAAATAATCTCAATTTTTCCCTTAAAATTTTTGTTTAACTTGACCTATGCTCCTCCCCTTCAGTAGGGGGACATAACTCTATCAAGTTATACCTCTCTGGCAAGGAATACTGTCCTGTATCCACGACTCATTGGGTTCATTACTTTAGTATCACAGCTTGTATAAGCACCGGGACTGAAGTGTAGCTCTATGTGAAATCTCTCTGGGGATGAGAACTCCTGAAAACCAGTATACAAAATTCACTTAATACTTTTCCCGCCATTCAACACTTATGTCCGTCCGTTGCTCATTCATTTAAGAAATGAATTCAATTTTTGGAATGTTCAAAGGGCTTCACATTAACTTTGCAAGAGACCGGAAGTATTCATGATTCCATGAACATTCTAAAAACTGAAGTTATTGCTTATACAGTCGAACTTCATTGGCTCGAACTCATTAGGACCGTCGGTGCGAGTTCGACCCATCCATGTGTTTGAGCGATACCTGGCCTGACAATTTTCAAGTTGGTTCATGTATACTTTATGTCATCACGGACATCACGTTTTTTATCGACCAAAGTTACAAAGCGCACGTGACACCTGTCACTGATCAAAAACCCTTTGCACGCTAGAGTTAAAATGATAAGCCGCATGTGTTAGCATATGAACCTGTTGAAAGTTAATACATTTATCAGCATGCGCATATGCGCAGGCTGATCAATGCATTTGCTATCGAGTAAGCTTAACTGTTTTTCTTCTAGTGGGTGAATGTTCCTGTTTATGTGTCGCTACAGTTTATGTTCGGTTCTTTATCGTTTCCTTTAGAACAATAAGAAGACGAAAAACAAGTTTGTTTCAAATTATTTATTCACAATGTGCACGTTTCAATTAATAACAACGAATAAAACATGAAGAAAATGACAAACTCCTCAGGATGTTTACAGCAAAGACGCGGATCAGAATTTTATACTTATTTAGGTCTCTATCAACAGTGCTAAGTCCTACAGAAAATAGTAGAATTCAAGGACTTTTCAAGGCTTTTGACTGATTTTCCAGTACTTTTCAAGGCATATTTAATTTTCAAGGACTTTTCAAGAAAGCCCTAGATTCAAGTACTTTTCAAGCTTGTGCGAACCCTGATTAAGACCAAATTTGTAATGGGAATCAAACCATTATAGCCAAATTTAACCCATTTAACCCATTAAACCCTTTCATGCCCGATTCAATTAAGACAAAATTTTTATATAAATGGACAAGAGCTAAAAAGGAGATGACAGTAAAAATGACAGGTTCATGGTCATGGGTCCAGATAAGTAAATTTTATGAGCGTAAAATGTAATTATTTTCTTACCCATCAATTTAGGCATAGGTTTTGGGTGCTCAAAAGAATTGACTCATTGAGACGGTTCTTTTAAGTACCCACAACATATGTTTTGGGTGAGAAATAAAGAAAATAATTTTCCAATGCGCACTCTTATCTGGAGCCCTGAGGTTACCTTGGATGGATCTTCAAACATCATGATATTGATCTGTGTCATGTAGTTTAGCTCTGCAGTTGTACTCAGGAAATCTGTCGCTTTCCTCCATTGTTCATCTTTAGTCTCCTGTAACATACACGTACCACATAGACATAGGTTTAGATAAAAAAAAATTGAGCGTAAAATTGTAAATATTTTCTTAGCCATCAGTTTTAACATATGTTTTAGGTGCTCAAAAGAACCGTCTCGTTGAGACGGTTCTTTTGAGTACCCACAACATATGTTTTGGATGAGAAATAAGGAAATTATTTTTTGGTACGCACTCTTAACTTAAGCCCTGCCCCATAGAGGATCTCACATGATTGCTCAGTATTATTTAGTGAACGAGTTGGAACAAATATTTTTATCTGTGAGTCGTGAGCCCTTTTCCCTGTTTCATCATAGTGCGTTAAATTGATTATATTGTTTCTCTATGATGATATATTGCAATAATTAGGAATCCTCCATGCGAGCTTAACATATTTTGTGCTTCAACAACAGCAGAATCTATGGCGAAGATTTGGTACCAGTAAAATGCATTTAAGTCCTCCAGTGGCTTTGGCTGCTGCCCGTTCTAAGGCGGTGGTTCTGCTGTTGTTGATTCCTTGTTGATTGTTACTCCCATTGTGGGATTCTGTAATTGTTCTATGTTTTGTTGTGCGCTACTTTGTGATATTCTAGCTTTGCAATCATCTTGATGGGGAAGAGAGAGTTGGTTGCTTTACTTTGTTTGTCTTCCTGGTGTCTTGTGATTTTGCTTTGCATTGTTTATCTTCCTGGTGTCTCGTGATTGTTGTGTGGCTCTTCCTCACGATACCACAAGGTATGTCTGATGTTTGTGATTGCGGTATTTCCTGATCATACTCACTATTTTTGAAACATAAATTTACTTACATCAACAGTCCACCATATCTGAACATGTTAAGTAGACTGTGTATATGACTCTCACTTGTAAAATACAGCCTGGTTCTCACATAGGATACTTACATCAAACAGTCCACCATATCTGAGCATGTAAAGTAGACTGTGTATAAAACTCTCACTTGTAAAATACAGTCTAGTTCTCACATAGGATACTTACATCAAACAGTCCACCATATCTGAACATGTAAAGTAGACTGTGTATATGACTCTCGCTTGTAAAATACAGTCTGGTTCTCACATAGGATACTTACATCAAACAGTCCACCATATCTGAACATGTAAAGTAGACTGTGTATATGACTTTCACTTGTAAAATACAGTCTGGTTCTCACATAGGATACTTACATCAAACAGTCCACCAGATCTGAACATGTTAAGAAGACTGTGTATATGACTTTCACTTGTAAAATACAGTCTGGTTCTCACATAGGACACTTACATCAAACAGTCCACCATATCTGAACATGTAAAGTAGACTGTGTATATGACTTTCACTTGTAAAATACAGTCTGGTTCTCACATAGGATACTTACATCAAACAGTCCACCAGATCTGAACATGTTAAGAAGACTGTGTATAAAACTCTCACTTGTAAAATACAGTCTGGTTCTCACATAGGATACTTACATCAAACAGTCCACCAGATCTGAACATGTTAAGAAGACTGTGTATATGACTTTCACTTGTAAAATACAGTCTGGTTCCCACATAGGATACTTACATCAAACAGTCCACCATATCTGAACATGAAAGTAGACTGTGTATAAAACTCTCACTTGTAAAATACAGTCTGGTTCTCACATAGGATACTTACATCAAACAGTCCACCATATCTGAACATGTAAAGTAGACTGTGTATAAAACTCTCACTTGTAAAATACAGTCTGGTTCTCACATAGGATACTTACATCAAACAGTCCACCATATCTGAACATGTTAAGTAGACTGTGTATATGACTCTCACTTGTAAAATACAGTCTGGTTCTCACATAGGATACTTACATCAAACAGTCCACCATATCTGAACATGTTAAGTAGACTGTGTATATGACTCTCACTTGTAAAATACAGTCTGGTTCTCACATAGGATACTTACATCAAACAGTCCACCATATCTGAACATGTTAAGTAGACTGTGTATATGACTTTCACTTGTAAAATACAGTCTGGTTCTCACATAGGATACTTACATCAAACAGTCCACCATATCTGAACATGTTAAGTAGACTTTGTATATGACTTTCACTTGTAAAATACAGTCTGGTTCTCACAAATCATACTTACATCAAACAGTCCACCATATCTGAACATGTTAAGTAGACTGTGTATATGACTTTCACTTGTAAAATACAGTCTGGTTCTGACGAATCTCTCAGGAGAAGACACACCTTTTGAATACCTGAAATTAAAGACATATGTAGCTAGTTCCCAAGCGCACCATTCCTGCTTTGGGAAACTGGGCAGTCAGGACTTTAGTCAAGAGTGTGTAACAGAAATTTTTTTTCTTATTTCTCGTCCAAAACATATGTTGTGGGTACTCAAAAGAACCGTCTCAATGAGACGGTTCTTTTGAGCACCCAAAACATATGCTAAATATTATAGGTAAGAAAATATTTACAATTTTACGCTGAAAATTTTTGTTTATCTAAACCTGTGCAATCTCTTGAAAATTTTTACTCCTCCTGTCTTTCATCCATTAACAAATTTAGGTCAGTGTAAATTTTCAGATTCTATTTTGTCAGATCGATGTTCTGATATTTTCTTGAAAAACTAAGTAATTTAAATCTGTCTGAAATAATTAATGATCTTTTATAAGAAGTGATCATCTCAGTACCAGAAGACAGACAGATAGATTAGGCGAAATCAAGCAAGTACAAGGTTCTATGTTTTCATACTGGTTGCAAATTCGTAAGAGGCTGAAACTTGGACTACCTCTTCTATATTGTACTGTTATTATAGGGAGCGCAGTGGCTCAGTGATAGAGTGCTTGACTCAAGACAGAGGCTGTGGGTTCGAGCCTCACCGGCATCACTGCGTTGTGGTCCTTGAGCAAGTCACATTCATCCAAGCTTAGTACTGGTTCAACCCAGGAAGACCCATCCCTATATAACTGAAAGATTGTTGATGGGACGTAAAGAATCAAATCAAGCAAACAAAAAACAAGTACTGTTATTGCAAGACCCAGACAAAATATACCTCCTGGCTTACTGGTTAGAGTGCCCCATTTAAGAATCAGGACATGCCACCTATTGTCAAGTGAGCAACTATTTTTTATTGTGTTATGTTTCTCCTTTTTTAACCTTACTTACATTTGAAGTGTTTGTGTGTGTTTCAGTGATTTTTCTGACTGAGTTTGTTTTGAAGAATCATCTAGCCCTTGCTACATTCAATTGAGCCACTGCATGAGATTTCCAACAATATGTTATGTGCAATCAGCAAAGTCTCAGATCAGCCTGCGAATACGCGCCTACTGATCATAACCTTTGCTAGTCGCTTGAGTATACTATGATTATTAAGCTACTGACTGAACACCATTTGGAGTCACTAAGCTTAAAAGGAGGCTGCAGAGGCTCGTCCGAGTTTACACATGCCAAAATGCCACATTGGTGGAAATCTCATACACTGGCTCATTTTCTATTTCTTGACTCTCCATTGTTCTGTTAACTGGATTTTATCAAAACTTGGCATAAGATTTATTGCTTTAGACTGAATCAATTATCCTACATATTTTAGCCACGACGTGATTTCCAACAATGTGGCATTTTGACAAGTGTAGATTCAGATGAGCCTATGCAGCCACCTTTTAAGGTTAGAAACTCCAAATGATGTCCGGTCAGTAGCTAAACAGTCATAGAATATTCAAACGACTAGCAAAGGCTCTGATCAGACTGCACATATGCGCAGGCTGATCTGAGGCTGTGCTGGCCCCACATACCACATTGTTAGAAATCTCATGTCGTGGCTAATATATTCTAACGCTGAATTTGATGTAATATCAATACGGATATACCTTATGGCTAAAAAAAGTGGATCAATATCAGTTAGCTTCATCGCTTCATCAGAAGTAAGCTGGTCTGGATCTACATTGTTTTCAATAGAGTTATGAAATTTTGAAGAAATTGTTTCATGTTTAATGTCCCACCAACAGTTAAGGTTATATTGAGACAGGCCACTGCTTAAATTCTCATCAGACAGACTGGTGAAGCCGGGGATGGAGCCTGCGACCCCTGGATTACAAGGCAAGGGGTTTATCCACTATATCCATGGCTCCTTGAAATAGTGCACTCATTAGGTTTAATACAGTTTGTTTATCACACTTCCAAACACAACATCATATTAGCCACGACATGAGCTTTCCAACAATGTGGTATGTGCAACCAGCAAAGCCTCAGATCAGCCTGCGCATATGCGCAGACTGATCAGAGCCTTTGCCAGTCCCTTGAATATTCTATGACTGTTAAGCTACTGACCAAACATCTTTTGGAGTTTCTAAGCTTAAAAGGAGGAGGCTGCACAGGCTTTTATGAGTCTACACTTGTCAAAATGCCACATTGTTGGAAATCACATATCACGGCTCAATTATGATAAATGCATATAACATCTACTAACTTGGAATTAAGTCTAGTACTTTCTTCTTCAGCGTTCTGTTGGCAGACTTGAAGTAGATCACTGTGTATTTTCCTCATTAAAGGGGTACATATACTCTGTGATATATGCAACTTTTCTTCTACTTTGATACCATACTCCTGTACAAAGAAACGAAATACCATGACTTCTCCAAAGCAAGATTTTTTTTCTAAATAAAATGGGTGTGGAAATATGTTCCATTTGCAGTAGCCTACAAAAAATTCAAGACAAGCATATTCATCCTGAACATTAATGTAGAAAAATTGAAACCAGCAGAGCCAGTATAATTGTAAGAGACTGTTCACAAATACCCTTTTACACATGTAATATCAAATTAACCTATGGAATCACAAGGTATTTATAATCCTATGGAATTGCAGATAATTCATTACCTGTGGTATCTATTACCTGTGAAATTACAAATGATCTTTTACCTGTGAAATCATTAATGATATATTACCTCTGAAATCATACAATATGGGCCTTGCCGCCACAAGACCTGTCTTCGGGGCTTCCGACAAAGTGAGATTCAAACCAGCCTGCTCAGCTACAGAGACTAGCTGGAAAATCGAAATTTCGCTCGTAGCAAGTCTAGATGTGATACTTTCCAAAAAGTCAATAACGAAGGCCCTGATAAGACTACGGGGATGCGCAGGTTGGTCTGCAAATGTGTTGTTCGCAACACCCCCGAAGACAGGTTTTCTCCCAATATGATCAATTACCTGTGATATCACAAATGATCTTTTATCTATGAATTCACAAATGATATATTACCAGTAAAATCACATATAATTTATTACCTTTTAGATCACAATTTACTTGTACTAACACCTAATCACACAAAAACTTTTGCCTATGGTATCACAAATAGCTTATTACACATATCTATACCTATGGAATCACTCATTACACTTTACCTGTGGAATCATAGAAAATATTTTACCTTTGAAATCACAAATTGAGCTGTGACATTTGATTTCCAACAATGTGGCATTTTGACGAGTGTAGTCTCAGATGAACCTGTGCAGCCTCTTTTTCAGCTTAGTAACTCCAAATGATGTTCGGGCAGAAGATTAAAACTCAAAGACTATTCAAGGGTCTATCAAAGGCTCTGATCAGACTGTGCATATGCGCAGGCTGATCTGAGGCTTTGCTGGTCGCATATACCACATTGTTGAAAATCCCATGTCGCAGCTCAATTATCCTTTGTCTGTGGAATCACAGAATATTTTACCCATGAAATCAGACTATCCTTTACCTGTGGAATCACAATATCTGCCAAGGCTTTTGAACACAAAAACAACTCTTCTGCTCTGTCATACTGCAGTGTTTTCTGGTTATATTGAAGATCATACTTGATGACAAACAAGTAAACCCCACCTAACAGCCATAAAATTTCATTTACCTGTGGAATTACTATATCTGCCTAGGCTTTTGAACACATAAACAACTCTTCTGCTCTGTCATATTGCAGTGTTTTCTGGTTATATTGAAGATCATACTTGATGACAAACAAGTAAACCCCACCTAACAGCCATAAAGCGTCATTTACCTGTGGAATTACTATATCTGCCAAGGCTTTTGAACACATAAACAGCTCTTCTGCTCTATCATACTGCAGTGTTTTCTGGTTATGCTGAAGATCATACTTGATACAATCATAGATGTCAGGTATTTTACTGATATCATAATTGCCTGACTTCAGTTTGAAATCTTTCTCAAGCTTCGCCCATCTGCGGATAAGCAGTTCCCAAGATTCGCCATGGTACAGTTTAAGCTCTGAAACACAAAAGCATGGCTGCAGATAAGGCAAATGTTTTAAAATTTCAAACACTAGTTGCCTGCTTAAGAGGCCTAGACAAATAGGGCAGACCCAGATCAGACTGCTTCTGAAGAAGCAGTCTGATCAGGGTCTTCCCTGTTTGCTTTTCTGACAAGCATTTTGTGAATTCCAGCCCTGAAAACTAACATTTAATTTGAGAAAATAAAGAGAAAAGTGTTTGAAATTTTAGAACATTTACCATAGTCTGTTATGAGATTCTATCACTGGTTTGTTGTGTGAAGTTTGTTGATGCTACATGTTAATGCTTACATCAAATGCGAAAAGTGTGAATGGACACACCAAAAATAACACCAAAAGTTAAAACACTAAAATTTCTGCGAAGGAATGTTTTTATTACAAAACACTATTTGGATGACTTTTGCTGTTCAATTTTCCTGAGAACTTAATTTTTCTTGTCAAACAAGATGATGCAGTTGTGAGAGACAGTAGATTGGCAAATTATCATTTTCAATGTTTAGAAAAAATCACATTTCTGTAAAAAAAAAGATTTATCTGATATTCATGAAAAAATTCAGTAAAATATTTGTATTTTATAGCTTGTTAACCATATGCTTTTTAAAAAACAGTCAACCCTGATTTCATAAGGTTGGTTGAAGAACCTGAAAAAATACTATTGTCAGATTTTATCAAAGTTTGAGTAGTATAAGTTCATGCCCTTGGAGACGGCTGGAAAAAATGGCAGCGTAGCGCAGTCTGGCTGCAGATCCAAAGGGTTGCGAGTCCGATCCCAGCCCGGTCCCATACTATCATGGAGAATGATTACGAAATAATTTCTACGGTCATTCACCTACCTTCTGCTGATTCATTCAAGAAGGGTTGTTGTCAGTTACAAGCCAAAGTATGTACACAAAGTACTGGTTAACCGCTTGTTCACGCTTGCCCAGGAAAAGAAGTGTGCAGAAAATCAGGGGCACCGTTTCCCTACCTCTAGACTTTAACTCCATCTTTAACATCTTAATTCTTGCTGTTATTTCTTTAACCATCTCAAATACTCTGTCACACATATATCTGGGATTCAGGGGCATTGATTACCTACCTCTGGACTTTAACTCCATCTTTAACATCTTAATTCTTGCCGTAATTTCTTTCTCCATCTCAAATACTCTGTCACACATATATCTGGGATTCAGGGGCACTGTTTCCCTACCTCTAGACTTTAACTCCATCTTTAACATCTTAATATTTGCTGTAATTTCTTTAACCATCTCAAACACTCTGTCACACATATATCTGGGATTCAGGGGCATTGATTACCTACCTCTGGACTTTAACTCCATCTTTAACATCTTAATTCTTGCTGTTATTTCTTTAACCATCTCAAATACTCTGTCACACATATATCTGGGATTCAGGGGCATTGATTACCTACCTCTGGACTTTAACTCCATCTTTAACATCTTAATTCTTGCCGTAATTTCTTTCTCCATCTCAAATACTCTGTCACACATATATCTGGGATTCAGGGGCACTGTTTCCCTACCTCTAGACTTTAACTCCATCTTTAACATCTTAATTCTTGCTGTAATTTCTTTAACCATCTCAAACACTCTGTCACACATATATCTGGGATTCAGGGGCATTGATTACCTACCTCTGGACTTTAACTCCATCTTTAACATCTTAATTCTTGCTGTAATTTCTTTCACCATCTCAAACACTCTGTCACACATATGTCTGGGATTTTCTATAAACTTCATAGCATTCAATAAGGATTTGCTCGCTGTGGGACACAACTGGAATGAATCAAATAAGTCTGAACATGAGAATTAAGTCCTTATTACTGAGGCGACCTGCTAAGGAACTGACAAGACTGCACAGTCTGGTCAAAACCTTCAGTGTTCCGACACAAAGTTTTGTACCAAATATTATACATCATGCCCCTAATGGATTGATGTGCATGCACATTTGTGGAACAACTTTTGGGGCTGGTCAAAAGTATCTTATCTGAATTCAGCACCTCCCTGTACCCAATTTAATATGTTTAATTAATCGAGAGTGGGCCTCATGGGCCTCAGAGCAAGAAATAAGACATTTTTTCTAGCCCAACGGGTCTCCTTGGGAGAAAACTTGCTAAATTGATGTATCAATGTATTATGTACTCAACCAATTTATACCTAAATGTTTTCTGCCTCAGAGATACCCAATTTATTACTCAGTGTTATTAGTTATATGCATCAGTGTTACCCAATTTATGCCTCAATATTACCCAATTAATGCCTCGTTGTTACCCAATTAATGGCACAATGTTGCCAAATAAATGCCTTAAGGATACCCAAATTATTACTATGTCTTACTCGAAAATTTATGCCATAATCTTACCCAATTAATGCCTCAATGTTACCCAATTATGCCTCAATGTTACCCAATTAATGCCTCAATGTTACAAAATTATGCCTCAATATTACCCAATTAATGCCTCAATGTTACCCAATTATGTCTCAATGTTACCAAATTGTCTTACCCTATCATCATCCTCCTCTATAAACTCTCTATCTTCATTCAAGATCTCCATCAGATGTTCTTTAACTCTGAAATGGAAACACAATTTTGCTTGATTTGATTCTTTATGTCCCATCAACAATCTTTCAGTTAAACAGGGACGGGTCTTCCTGGGTTGAACCAGTACTAAGCTAGGATAAATGTGTCTTGCTCAAGGACCTCAACGCAGTGACACCGGTGAGGGTCGAACCCGCGGCCCCTCGGTCTCAAGTCAAGCACTCTACCACTGAGCCACTGCGCTCCCCTATACAGGTATCCTGATAGAATGCATAACCTAAAGTAAAATTTTTTATTATGTTATAGGTACTTAAAAGAACTTCCTCAATGAGACACCCTAACAGGCCTTTAGTTAAGAACTGTACATGTGTAACAGAAAATTAATTTTCTTATTTCTCAACCAAAAAGTATGTTGGGGGTACTCAAAAGAACCGTCTCAATAAGACGGTTCTTTTGAGTACCCAAAACACATGTTAAAACTGATGGGTAATAAATTATTTGCAATTTTACGCTCAAAAATTTTGTTTATCTAAACCTATGCGCAAAACACACATTTGAACTGATGGATAGGAAACAATCATAATCATATGCACAAAAAGTTTGCTTATCTGGACCTATGTATAAACATAGGAGGTTCTGAGTATAAACATAGGAGGTTCTGAGACAGAAACAGTTTTAAAATTTGCTCATATTTTTCTCCTACAGTAAACATGTCTTAAGCAGCCACTCTAAAAATAGACAAAACAAAGGTATTAAAAACCGATTCTCGGTTAATGCCGGTCAAAAGTATTGGAGAATGCTCATACTTTTGACCTGCATTAAGCGATATTCTGTCTTAAAAACCAATTTCTGGTCATCTTTTGAGTGGCTGCTTGAGGCAAGTTTTACTGGTTTAGCATTTTGTAGATCATTTGTTCCCAATTATGGACAGGGACTTCATCCCAACTTGGCTTCTATCAGGTTAAAAGTATACATTTGCATGTACCTTGCACATGCCTCAGTTGATGCATCAATGTCTAGAACTAATGATCACTCACACTTTTCACAATGGTCCCGGTGAGCCACCAAGGCTGAACCCTACATCATAATTTGGAAATTCCAAATCTGTGACCCCTTGATATATATATTATATAAAATGTACCATACCACATTCATTCCATCAACCAGATGAGACAGACCTGCTGATGATAGTGTGTACGGTATTTGAAAATTATTTTACTTATTTCTCAACCAAAACATGTGTTGGGGGTCTCAATGAGACCATCTCAATGAGAACCCAAAACACATGTTTAAACTGATGGGCAAGAAAATAATTTCAATTTTATGCTCGAAAATATTTTTGCTTATCTGGACAAATTGATGGGAGAATCTATAAGAACACAAATGGTTATGATCTAGTTACTTACACATGCTGGTACTCTGATGTTTCCTCTTCCTTATCAAGAAGACCATTGGTATTAGCACTCTTCACCATGGAGACCAGAATAGGAGTCAACTCTCCCTCTAGGGCCAGTAATCCCTTGTAATAATGGTTAAGATCTAGTTACTTACACATGCTGGTACTTTGATGTTTCCCCTTCCTTATCAAGAAGACCATTGGTATTAGCACTCTTCACCATGGAGACCAGAATAGGAGTCAACTCTCCCTCTAGGGCCAGTAATCCCTTGTAATAATGGTTAAGATCTAGTTACTTACACATGCTGGTACTTTGATGTTTCCCCTTCCTTATCAAGAAGACCATTGGTATTAGCACTCTTCACCATGGAGACCAGAATAGGGGTCAACTCTCCCTCTAGGGCCAGTAATCCCTTGTAATAATGGTTAAGATCTAGTTACTTACACATGCTGGTACTTTGATGTTTCCCCTTCCTTATCAAGAAGACCATTGGTATTAGCACTCTTCACCATGGAGACCAGAATAGGGGTCAACTCTCCCTCCAGGGCCAACAAACCCTGTGAAAATAGAATCAAAATCATGTGGTTAATTGCAATGCAAAATGAGTTCACCTGGGAGATAAATGTATTAAAAGTCTGTATTTGGGAGGTATATAGTCCAAATATTAGTAAAATTCAAAGACTTTTCAAGGCCTTAGTGAATTTCAAGTATTTTTCAAGGCAGATTTAATTTTCAAGGACTTTTCAAGGAAGCCCTCTATATTCAAGTACTTAAGCCTGTGCAAACTCTGTCAGCAGTAACCTAGAACTTATTGTGTTTGTTCTTTCTGTAGTAGCTGACAACTGCCCTATATGAATCAGTGGTAGGAAGAATTAATCTCAATGAATTATTGCAAATTTGTAAAATTATTTTCGCCAAACTTTAGAAATGGTGGTCTTTATTGCTGGTCTGAAGCTTTCTTGGAGGTAAATTCCAGAGTTGGAAGCCAATCTTATTGGAGCTTTGCCTTATCATATACCTTGGTAAAAGCAGCTGCCGTCATCTGTACTCGACCTTCATCAGATGCATATATCTTGAGATCATGTCGGAATGTACTGTGTAGCCGTAGAAACCCAAGTCCTGGAGTCTCAAACTCTCCTGTAAATAGAGAAAATCTAGTTGAACTCTTTGCATGGTGGATAATTTCTAATACTTTTTTGTTGTGTGCTGATTTTTCTTTTTCAAAATTAACATTTTAAAAATAAATTCTTTCATCTTTACCAGCAGTGTCATCTGGATGCAGATCAGGTACCAACATTTCAGAAATGGAATGGTTCATATGGCAGCTTGCTCATCAATTACTTTAAATTTTTGTCGGAAAGTCTTCTAAAATAGGTACATGTATGTCTCTGTAGTTTTTCCAGCTTATCTGCTTCAAACCCTTTGCAAATCTGACTGGTATTAATGTAAATATCAAAGGAAGTCTTACCAGAATCATACTGTTTCTAATACAAACACCCGCCATTGTTGTTATTGTTAAGTTGTATGATTCTTCGCCATTTTTTGGGTAATCAAAAGAATCCACTCATTGAGACATTTTTTGTGTATTTTACTGAGAAGTAAATTTTTTTTTTTATTTACCCTCTCTTATGTATAGACCTGCTACAAGGAAACTACCAATAGGGAATTTAATAAAACATAGTCATTATTAGCCCTTTGTATACTTATGGAGTATTTCTCTCTAGTTTGATACCACAAACTTGGGATAGTCTATTGTACAAATCTGACCAGTTTTAACATAAATATCAAAGAAAGTCTTGCCAGAATCGTACAGTTTCTAACACAAACATCCGCCATTGTTGTTATTGTAAAGTCACATGATTCTCCACCATGCTTTGGGTAATCAAAAGAAATGTCTCATTGTGACGTTTTTATGAGTACCCACAACACATGTTTTGGTTGAGAAAAATTTGTGAATATTTTTTATTTACTCTCTATTATGTATAGGTCTGCTACAACAAAGCTATCAATGGAGAAATCAATAAAATATGAGCCATGACATGAGATTTCAAACAATGTGGTATGTGTGACCAGCAAAGGCTCAGACAAGCCTGCGCATATGCGCAGTCTGATCAGGACCCGGTTGTACGAAGCTCAATTATCTTTTAATCATGGATTAAAACCTTGATTAATTAGCGCCTTATTAAATCGCGTTGTACGAAGCTCAATTATCTTTTAATCATGGATTAAACCCTTGATTTAACCCCGATTCCTCAATTAAATTTAATCGACATCTAGGAGGCGAACTAACCAATTTAATCAGTCATTAGCCCGAAACAGAATGGCCGCCGACATAGCCTTTGTCCATTCAGGAAGGCAAAGAAATGAAAAAAAACGCGAGAGAAAGAGCAAACCATGGCGTGTAGAGATGACCGACGTGGAATTGCGCCGGAGATACAGCTTCTCAAAGGCCAACATCCTTTTCATCTTAAGATTGATCAAAGAAACTGCCTGCCAAAGTGCACAGAGATCAAATCCCATCAGCGCGGAACTCCGAGTGAATCCCCAAAACACTGTTTTCATCATTACATTCATTGTAAAATGTCATCTTTCTTCTGTCAAAACGAAAGTCGTTCTACTTAGTGACCGCAGAATGACGTCATGGAACTACCCAGCTAAGTTGCAAAGTGCGGATGGCACACCAGTTTAGAGTAGAGCATTGTTTTATTGCTATGTTACTTTTTCTTGTTCTTCCTATACGCATATCGTTTAAAGTTTTCACGAAAAATGCCATTTCCATTTGGACAATATTTTGGAAGATGCCACATTTTACGCCGGCGGAAATATTCTGTCAAGAGTGACGGTGTAGAAGGGGGGGGGGGGTGCTTCATAATGTCCTTGGTTTAAAAGCTTATACGAGTCATTTCCTGTTAAGCAGTCAGTAGAAATAAATATGATATGTGAATCATAATCATTAAATGCCCGTGTACATGTATGCCAGATTAAAACCCTTCCCATTGCTTTAATACCTAACTAAAATACTTTTTTCATCGGGTCTGCGAACATATGCCTCATGGCAAGGGTTGTTTGTCCCCTACATAAAAATCGTATCTAACTTATATGAGGGGATGGTCATTTGCCCCTTTGAATGTGGGCACCTGCCCCCTCTGTATAAAAGTGCAATCCACATCTTCGTCCTGTTCTTGTATAATACCACCCCCCCCCTCCCCCCCCCCACCCCCCCAAGCTCTGTGTGTTAAACTAAGGGAAATAAATGTTAATATACAACTGAACCCTTTATACCGAATTACATGATGTTTATTATAACAACTACACATACAAGAAAAATTTATCAAAGTAAAATCACTACATAGTAACGTTGTTGCTGTCGTTGATGTCATGATGTCACAGTACATTAACATTTGTAACTCCATTACAGAAGATTACTTAACAGATATATCCCTTTATTAAATGGAAATTAAAATTAATTATATTTTGTTCTTTGTTTTGTTTTGTTGGGATAAATAACATAAATCAAAAATTATTGATTTTATAAAAGATAAATGAATTTAGATAAAAATTATGTATAAGAAAAGTCTGAATGTCAGTTTTAAGTATTAAAGATAAATTTGAAAAGCCTGAATATCAGTCTCTAAAATTAGTTCTTAATTCCCTCTCAGTTTCCCCCTTTTGTCTGTTGCCTATATTTTCCGTTGACCTCTGATTAAACCTGCTGCCTCTTTCCACCTTCTTCTCTCTTGTATTCTATGGCCTCCTTTGTTTTCCTTTTCAATGCTTCCTTTGTTGTTCTTTCTTTGCTGCCTTGACTTCTGTTTCTGTTGCTGTTGTGTTACTGTTATATACAGGTGTCTCTTGCTGTCCTCTTCCATGAATTTACACTGACTGCTCCTGTGTCCTCTTCCATGAATTTACACCGACTGCTCCTGATCATATAATCAGATGTGACATTATCATTAATAGTCTTACACTGTATTTCCGGTGTCTCTCTTTGTTCCTGTTTTGGATAAATTAATGTAGACGCCTTTGTTGCTAAAACAACCAATCTTTCTTTTCTATTCCTTGATAATTGTTTCTTATTATGCCATTTCCAGTTCCTGTCAGTTTCCTTCAATTTAAAACCCTTTTCTGTCTCTACCTCTGGTTCATCCCTGTACTTTAGTTTACCTTTATAAGTCTTCTTCGAAATTAATGTTTCCTTAACTCGAAACTTTGATTTGAACACACCTTTAACTTGAAATTTAGGCTTTACACGTTCATCATATTTCTTTGCAAATTCTTGAATGGACTTTTCTCCCTCGGATTTAGTATCTAGATGTACTTTAATACTATCATTGCACTCTCTTTTACTAATATTACACTCTGTGCTACTATAATCATATTCAAAAACAGCTGAGTTATTTCTATCCCCCCTTAATTTAGTTTTGCGGTCCCAAGAGTAACCCTTAGGCAAAACTTCCTCCTTACTGACCTTTGCTCTCTTCATGTTTTCCCAGCTGTCTGGGCATGACGCTAATAAATGTCTAAAAGAACCACAAGAATGACACCTCAGAATTTTACCATTTGCATCCAATTGATTTCGCGTCCTACTATAAAACGCCTTAGGGCTCATTTTCCAGCCTCCACTACTGCCCCCAATACCTCCTTGATTACAGCTCACTTTTGTCTTCTAAAATTGCTTCTTCTGTTCCTTAAAGGTACCTGTCGCGACTAAAACCTCCTCATTTTTCACCAATTTTCTCAGTTTGATTTCACTACTTTGTTTCTCTGATGATAATTGCTCTCCTATAAATTTCTTTAGTGATGATTTAGTATCCTCATACAAACTTTTTCGATTTCCATAGTTCATAGCGGTTAAAACTAAATGTTTCTCTTTGTAACTTATTCTTGCTTTCTGAAGTAATTTAAAAGCCAAAATTTCTGAAGGCAATTTCATACTTTTCTTTTCAATCCTTCTATATTTGTATCAAAATTTGCTATAAAATCACAAATTGTCTGCCCCTCCCTCCTTTCATAATTTTCAAAATCCGTAAATTTTTCAAGACTGTCACTGAGATCATCCTTTGCCAAATGTTTATCAAAAAATGTTACCAGTAAGCTAAGCCCATTCTCTTTCTTCAGCTCCTCCAGTGGTAATTGGTCAAACACTTTGTCTCTAATCTGAGTTTCATCGTCTTCTGGAAGAGATAGTGCTACCACTATGGCTTGTTTTCTTGAACTTAAATCTGTTACTTCCTTCCAGGCCAAAAGTTCCTGTTTGTACCTTTCATAACTCTTTGTCTTGTTGAAAGCTGGAGGGTTAATTGTAATTGTCATACTTATTATCCTAAATTTTCAACACACTTCTAATCTCTGCTTATAAATCTGCCTTTAATATTCTTATTCCTGCAACTTCTCCATTACACTCTATAATATTTTCACAAGCTTAAAATTATTTCATTAAGTCATCAACTGGTTTAAATATGTACATAAAGCAAATTCTACCAATATTCCACTAAGTTCCACCAATAATCCAGGTAGTTCCACCAATACCCCAGCAAGTTCTACCAATTTTCCAGCTTGTTCCACCAATAGTCCAGCAAGTTGATACCAACACCACGACAAAACAACCAAACACCAGTCGCAGATGATTTTCACCATTAATTCACCAACTCTTTGCACTGTTACATGCTCGCCCCTCTAACTCACGCTGAGAGATCCTTATATTCGCTCTGCTACCATTGTTAATATACAACTGAACCCTTTATACCGAATTACATGATGTTTATTATAACAACTACACATACAAGAAAAATTGATCAAAGTAAAATCACTACATAGTAACGTCGTTGCTATGATGTCATGATGTCACAGTACATTAACATTTGTAACTCCATTACAGAAGATTACTTAACAGATATATCCCTTTATTAAATGGAAATTAAAATTAATTATATTTTGTTCTTTGTTTTGTTTTGTTGGGATAAATAACATAAATCAAAAATTATTGATTTTATAAAAGATAAATGAATTTAGATAAAAATTATGTATAAGAAAAGTCTGAATGTCAGTTTTAAGTATTAAAGATAAATTTGAAAAGCCTGAATATCAGTCTCTAAAATTAGTTCTTAATTCCCTCTCAGTTTCCCCCTTTTGTCTGTTGCCTATATTTTCCGTTGACCTCTGATTAAACCTGCTGCCTCTTTCCACCTTCTTCTCTCTTGTATTCTATGGCCTCCTTTGTTTTCCTTTTCAATGCTTCCTTTGTTGTTCTTTCTTTGCTGCCTTGACTTCTGTTTCTGTTGCTGTTGTGTTACTGTTATATACAGGTGTCTCTTGCTGTCCTCTTCCATGAATTTACACTGACTGCTCCTGTGTCCTCTTCCATGAATTTACACCGACTGCTCCTGATCATATAATCAGATGTGACATTATCATTAATAGTCTTACACTGTATTTCCGGTGTCTCTCTTTGTTCCTGTTTTGGATAAATTAATGTAGACGCCTTTGTTGCTAAAACAACCAATCTTTCTTTTCTATTCCTTGATAATTGTTTCTTATTATGCCATTTCCAGTTCCTGTCAGTTTCCTTCAATTTAAAACCCTTTTCTGTCTCTACCTCTGGTTCACCCCTGTACTTTAGTTTACCTTTATAAGTCTTCTTCGAAATTAATGTTTCCTTAACTAGAAACTTTGATTTGAACACACCTTTAACTTGAAATTTAGGCTTTACACGTTCATCATATTTCTTTGCAAATTCTTGAATGGACTTTTCTCCCTCGGATTTAGTATCTAGATGTACTTTAATACTATCATTGCACTCTCTTTTACTAATATTACACTCTGTGCTACTATAATCATATTCAAAAACAGCTGAGTTATTTCTATCCCCCCTTAATTTAGTTTTGCGGTCCCAAGAGTAACCCTTAGGCAAAATTTCCTCCTTACTGACCTTTGCTCTCTTCATGTTTTCCCAGCTGTCTGGGCATGACGCTAATAAATGTCTAAAAGAACCACAAGAATGACACCTCAGAATTTTACCATTTGCATCCAATTGATTTCACGTCCTACTATAAAACGCCTTAGGGCTCATTTTCCAGCCTCCACTACTGCCCCCAATACCTCCTTGATTACAGCTCACTTTTGTCTTCTAAAATTGCTTCTTCTGTTCCTTAAAGGTACCTGTTGCGACTAAAACCTCCTCATTTTTCACCAATTTTCTCAGTTTGATTTCACTACTTTGTTTCTCTGATGATAATTGCTCTCCTATAAATTTCTTTAGTGATGATTTAGTATCCTCATACAAACTTTTTCGATTTCCATAGTTCATAGCGGTTAAAACTAAATGTTTCTCTTTGTAATTCATTCTTGCTTTCTGAAGTAATTTAAAAGCCAAAATTTCTGAAGGCAATTTCATACTTTTCTTTTCAATCCTTCTATATTTGTATCAAAATTTGCTATAAAATCACAAATTGTCTGCCCCTCCCTCCTTTCATAATTTTCAAAATCCGTAAATTTTTCAAGACTGTCACTGAGATCATCCTTTGCCAAATGTTTATCAAAAAATGTTACCAGTAAGCTAAGCCCATTCTCTTTCTTCAGCTCCTCCAGTGGTAATTGGTCAAACACTTTGTCTCTAATCTGAGTTTCATCGTCTTCTGGAAGAGATAGTGCTACCACTATGGCTTGTTTTCTTGAACTTAAATCTGTTACTTCCTTCCGGGCCAAAAGTTCCTGTTTGTACCTTTCATAACTCTTTGTCTTGTTGAAAGCTGGAGGGTTAATTGTAATTGTCATACTTATTATCCTAAATTTTCAACACACTTCTAATCTCTGCTTATAAATCTGCCTTTAATATTCTTATTCCTGCAACTTCTCCATTACACTCTATAATATTTTCACAAGCTTGAAATTATTTCATTAAGTCATCAACTGGTTTAAATATGTACATAAAGCAAATTCTACCAATATTCCACTAAGTTCCACCAATAATCCAGGTAGTTCCACCAATACCCCAGCAAGTTCTACCTATTTTCCAGCTTGTTCCACCAATAGTCCAGCAAGTTGATACCAACACCACGACAAAACAACCAAACACCAGTCGCAGATGATTTTCACCATTAATTCACCAACTCTTTGCACTGTTACATGCTCGCCCCTCTAACTCACGCTGAGAGATCCTTATATTCGCTCTGCTACCATTGTTAATATACAACTGAACCCTTTATACCGAATTACATGATGTTTATTATAACAACTACACATACAAGAAAAATTGATCAAAGTAAAATCACTACATAGTAACGTCGTTGCTATGATGTCATGATGTCACAGTACATTAACATTTGTAACTCCATTACAGAAGATTACTTAACAGATATATCCCTTTATTAAATGGAAATTAAAATTAATTATATTTTGTTCTTTGTTTTGTTTTGTTGGGATAAATAACATAAATCAAAAATTATTGATTTTATAAAAGATAAATGAATTTAGATAAAAATTATGTATAAGAAAAGTCTGAATGTCAGTTTTAAGTATTAAAGATAAATTTGAAAAGCCTGAATATCAGTCTCTAAAATTAGTTCTTAATTCCCTCTCAGTTTCCCCCTTTTGTCTGTTGCCTATATTTTCCGTTGACCTCTGATTAAACCTGCTGCCTCTTTCCACCTTCTTCTCTCTTGTATTCTATGGCCTCCTTTGTTTTCCTTTTCAATGCTTCCTTTGTTGTTCTTTCTTTGCTGCCTTGACTTCTGTTTCTGTTGCTGTTGTGTTACTGTTATATACAGGTGTCTCTTGCTGTCCTCTTCCATGAATTTACACTGACTGCTCCTGTGTCCTCTTCCATGAATTTACACCGACTGCTCCTGATCATATAATCAGATGTGACATTATCATTAATAGTCTTACACTGTATTTCCGGTGTCTCTCTTTGTTCCTGTTTTGGATAAATTAATGTAGACGCCTTCGTTGCTAAAACAACCAATCTTTCTTTTCTATTCCTTAATAATTGTTTCTCATTATGCCATTTCCAGTTCCTGTCAGTTTCCTTCAATTTAAAACCCTTTTCTGTCTCTACCTCTGGTTCATCCCTGTACTTTAGTTTACCTTTATAAGTCTTCTTCGAAATTAATGTTTCCTTAACTCGAAACTTTGATTTGAACACACCTTTAACTTGAAATTTAGGCTTTACACGTTCATCATATTTCTTTGCAAATTCTTGAATGGACTTTTCTCCCTCGGATTTAGTATCTAGATGTACTTTAATACTATCATTGCACTCTCTTTTACTAATATTACACTCTGTGCTACTATAATCATATTCAAAAACAGCTGAGTTATTTCTATCCCCCCTTAATTTAGTTTTGCGGTCCCAAGAGTAACCCTTAGGCAAAACTTCCTCCTTACTGACCTTTGCTCTCTTCATGTTTTCCCAGCTGTCTGGGCATGACGCTAATAAATGTCTGAAAAAACCACAAGAATGACACCTCAGAATTTTACCATTTGCATCCAATTGATTTCGCGTCCTACTATAAAATGCCTTAGGGCTCACTTTCCAGCCTCCACTACTGCCCCCAATACCTCCTTGATTACAGCTCACTTTTGTCTTCTAAAATTGCTTCTTCTGTTCCTTAAAGGTACCTGTCGCGACTAAAACCTCCTCATTTTTCACCAATTTTCTCAGTTTGATTTCACTACTTTGTTTCTCTAATGATAATTGCTCTCCTATAAATTTCTTTAGTGATGATTTAGTATCCTCATACAAACTTTTTCGATTTCCATAGTTCATAGCGGTTAAAACTAAAAGTTTCTCTTTGTAATTTATTCTTGCTTTCTGAAGTAATTTAAAAGCCAAAATTTCTGAAGGCAATTTCATACTTTTCTTTTCAATCCTTCTATATTTGTATCAAAATTTGCTATAAAATCACAAATTGTCTGCCCCTCCCTCCTTTCATAATTTTCAAAATCCGTAAATTTTTCAAGACTGTCACTGAGATCATCCTTTGCCAAATGTTTATCAAAAAATGTTACCAGTAAGCTAAGCCCATTCTCTTTCTTCAGCTCCTCCAGTGGTAATTGGTCAAACACTTTGTCTCTAATCTGAGTTTCATCGTCTTCTGGAAGAGATAGTGCTACCACTATGGCTTGTTTTCTTGAACTTAAATCTGTTACTTCCTTCCGGGCCAAAAGTTCCTGTTTGTACCTTTCATAACTCTTTGTCTTGTTGAAAGCTGGAGGGTTAATTGTAATTGTCATACTTATTATCCTAAATTTTCAACACACTTCTAATCTCTGCTTATAAATCTGCCTTTAATATTCTTATTCCTGCAACTTCTCCATTACACTCTATAATATTTTCACAAGCTTGAAATTATTTCATTAAGTCATCAACTGGTTTAAATATGTACATAAAGCAAATTCTACCAATATTCCACTAAGTTCCACCAATAATCCAGGTAGTTCCATCAATACCCCAGCAAGTTCTACCAATTTTCCAGCTTGTTCCACCAATAGTCCAGCAAGTTGATACCAACACCACAACAAAACAACCAAACACCAGTCGCAGATGATTTTCACCATTAATTCACCAACTCTTTGCACTGTTACATGCTCGCCCCTCTAACTCACGCTGAGAGATCCTTATATTCGCTCTGCTACCATTGTTAATATACAACTGAACCCTTTATACCGAATTACATGATGTTTATTATAACAACTACACATACAAGAAAAATTGATCAAAGTAAAATCACTACATAGTAACGTCGTTGCTATGATGTCATGATGTCACAGTACATTAACATTTGTAACTCCATTACAGAAGATTACTTAACAGTTATATCCCTTTATTAAATGGAAATTAACAATAAATACCCAATTAATAGTCTTTTTTTTTCTCTTATTTTGAGACTTTGTGGAGTGAGGAGGAGTACTTGTGATTATTTCCATTGGGAGGAAACTCACTTGCAATTTAGTTTTAATTTTAACTCCAGACCAACCATTCGATGACCTATAGTCAGTGGGAATATGGGCTCACTCTTACAGGGGATAGGCGCTGCTCGAGTATGACATGGCTCAAAACAGACCTTAATTGCAATTTTGCATGTGCGGATCCAGAGGGGGGATTCGGGGTCCTGACCCCCCTAGAAAATCACAAGTTATATGGGGTTTTTTAAATATTATGATTAGGACCCCCCCCCCCCCCTGGAAAAAGTTGCGCCCCCCCCCCCCTCCCCGGGAAATGTCAGACCCCCTCTGGATCCTTGGAAAAGTATAGTTTTCTCTGTAATAAAACCAGTGGACCCCCTCTATAAACTGTAAAATAAGTTGAGGACAAAAAAATAAAATACGTTGTTCATTTCTGGCCGTCGGGCATGGACCCCTTCCCCTGAAAAAATTCCTGGATTCGCGCATGATTTTGTAACCAACAAGTTTGGGGTCGGTTAAGTTACATGTTTTAGTAACGCGAGGGATGGTTTGCAGGTATGCGAGAAGCGCAGGGAGTAATAATTAACCCCTCCTCCGCACCCCATCGCTTCGTCGCCAAAGTTACTGTTTGTTGTTAGCAATGTTAAATTCATGTTATTTGTCTTCATCTGTGGCGAGCTTCTTGTACCGTAACCCAGACCAGCATGCCAACAGAAAGATCGGCTCAGATGCAGCTGTATGTCCGGAAGAGACATCTTTATTTCTGTGACAAGTCCTGTAATTTCACATACCGACTAAACAATAAAAGATTGCTATATACATGTATCAAATACTGATGTTTTGAGTTAGTTATAAAATCATTACGTCTGTAGACATGTTATGTCGGTACAGTCACTTACGCCTATTTTGAACTTCTTCAAGATCTGGACCCGGAATAACAATGCCTCCTTAGAGTTAAGGAAGACTTAAGTTAAGTATTGATTTTTCAGGATGCGAAAAATAACATTTAAAACTGATCAAAATCAAAACAGTTTTAATTTTTCTGAAGATCATAATGATATCCCACATCGATGCAGGCAATTTTTAGCATTTAATATACGAGGGTTAGTCAAAAATAACTGAGCCCTACCTCATTATATCTAAGACTCACATTGTAGACAAGAAATGTGATCATCTTTTATAAGCATAACATGTCATAGACGTTTTGATACAAAATATTTAGCCCAGTGAAGCTTCTGTTATGGTTGCTAGGCAACTAAAGTACGTCAGTCAGAGCGATGCGTTCATGATCTCCACCACCAGGAATATACAGTATGTCTTAGAAAAGCTTGTGGGCTTGATAGTTTTTGAGAAAGACATATACGACGTTTATTTGAATAACATATGTCATATTGTCTTTTCATTTTACTTGGTTCGTAAATGTTTCGGTGAACACTGATTGCATGCGTTGCCTAGCAACAAAATAAGTCAAAATTTCACCAATTTTCAAATACATGAGGATTGTGTTGCCATGGAAACATAATCATTTATTCCAAAGAAAAAATTAAATATTTCTGAGGGTTTGTTTGTGCATGCAGTACTGCAAAAGCATCATTAGGCTATTATTTTATGTTTTCTATTAAAATTGTGTTAATTTGAGTGTGGGTGGGGTAAATTATAAGACTTGAGGCACGAAAAAATTTGCTAAATTCTGAAATCAAACTACCACAGCATCTATAATTTGTGGTCAGTTGTTTTCTTTTTTATGGCACTGAGTGCGTACATGTAATAGGTATCAAACGACAGTGAATGCAGCATTACATTGACATTATCGTTTCCATGGCAACGCTTAGATATTAATATATTACAGCGTGAACGCACTCGTTCGACAGGTCATGTTTGGTTGCCTAGCAACCAGTATATAGAGCCTACTAACAGATATAAATTAGGTTATCGAATAGATGAAATAGAACTGCGATGAAATATCATTTATATATGTGTCAATCTTACTTGAATTAAATGTTATAAGGTAGGGCTCAGTTATTTTTGACTAACCCTCGTATCATGTTGAAATATCAATACTTAACACAAGTCTTGCTTAACTTTAAGGAGGCATTGTAAGGTGACCGTTTGCATAACTTTTGATCGCCCCTTACGACATTCTCGCTAACTCCCTATGTATGACATAGTACGGATGTGCGCCCGAACACCCCCTTTTTCAGCGCCGCCAGGTATAACCCCCTTTTTTAATAAAGAAAGGATATGAATGGCCCGTTTCTGAGTTTTGGCATTTGAATGGCCAAACTTTTCTGACACCCATGTATATGCCCATATTTTCCAGGGCTCGAAAATAGCACTCGTCCGCTCGTATTTACGAGTGCCTCAGGCTGCAGGGCAAGTGAAAATTTTGATTGTTCTAGTGAAAATCTAAAAAATTTCCCTTATGTGCCAATAATTTTTGTGATGCAGGGCGAGTGCATATTTTCAGATATTTCGAGGCCTGTTTTCGCTCGGATACTCGTCAAGCCTTTGTTTTCACATTTACATAAAGCAGTTTTTTCGCATGACGAGAGTCATTTGTAAACTTATTTACAAATCACAGAGGATATGAAATGGTATATTAAATCAAAGAACATTCTGTGTTTAGAGAAGTTTTTTGATGATAGCCGAAGTAGTTGCCACCCAATGGGTGGCAGCTGTGTGTTTGGCCAAAAGAGTCTGGACCCGTACCCGGCCCAATCTGGTCTCCGGCCAGGCCCGGTTCCAAAGCGTTTGCTTTGACCGCATTTTGTATTCAAACACTGCGAACTCGAGAAGGGCCACTTTTTCGAGCCTCACCGGTGTCACTGTGTCTTGTCATTGAGCAAGACACATTAATCCTAGCATAGTTCTAGTTCAGCCAAGGAAGACCCGTCCCTATGTAACTGAAAGATTGTTGACTGGGACGTAAAGAATCAAATCAAATCAAATCAAACAAAACAAACACTGTTAATCAGGCGCAGTCCCGAATTTTGTCAGTCTGATCATGTTTGATCATGTTCCAGGGTGTTTGTTTTGTATTCCGTTTTATTTTATAGTTTAAAACTGATTTGGGCCGTTTCAGTTCCAACTTTTGGTTGGGCCTGAATAGATCCAATACTGTTTACTTAGGGGTAGTATCTGACGTTCGTTTTGTTCTAGGCTTATTGTTTAACTATTTCGAATGAAAACCCAACGTTACGGTTGCATTCTTTTTTCATTTTCATATCATAGAGCTAATTTTAAGGAGAGGCATGGGGTTGGTTAGGGATGCGGAATTCGGTGGTAACTCTGTCATTTGGTCATCTTCGTTTTCGACCTGAGTGTGTCATTATTTAGGGTGTTCAGGGCCTCCATGGGCCCATGTTCATGATTTTAATCTCGCACATGTTCGCCTTTTTCAAACGCCTGATTTCTGCGAAGCCTGAGTGTTTCCGAGGGGGGGGTCTCTATTTTTTTCTGCATGCGTAGGTTCGTGCCCAGCATCTAACTTTCACCCCCAAAAATATCAGGAATTTCAAGCACCCAAAAATATTTTACCCGAGCCTATGTATCTATGAAAATATCAGATCCCCCCCCCCCCCCCCCTGGGGAGTGTTCTTGCATAGTTATACCAGGTGCCCCAGTGAGTCAGATAAAACTGGCGTGATGAAAATAGCAACAAGACAATGACGTCATTGTTTACATTGTCATTGGCGACGCTTACCAGATATTTCAACAGACTCTGTCAGAAAAACAATCATAGAGAGGACAGTCTTAACATTTCCGTGATATCTGGATACTTGGTATATCTTTACACTCTCACTGTGTTTCATAGAAAATTAACCTTTTATTGCGAAAAGAACGTTACAGGAGTAACGATCCCCGGGTAACAATCGACCATCCCGATCAGCTTGATTCCTCCTCTTTCTTTACGTCCTAAACTTGATTTGTAAGTTTTGACTCGAGAATTTCTCTTTTCTAATATGGCGGCGTTTTGTTTACATGGCTGAATTATGGGAGACTGGTTTTATGATTTCTATTGAAATTAATTACGAACCCTCGATTAAAGGTCAATTAACTAATCAACCGTTTAATGAGGCTTCGTACAACACATTTAAATACATCAATTAGTTAATCCATCATTAAGATTTAAATGATTGATTAACGCTTAATCCATGATTAGATTTAATAGAGCTTCGTACAACCGGGTCCAGAGCCATAACTGGTTGCTTAAATATTCTATGAATGTTAAGCTACTGACCGAACATCATTTGAGGTTTCTTAGCTTAATAGGAGGCTGCACTGACTCTTCTGAGTCTACACTTGTCAAAATGCCACATTGTTGGAAATCACTTGTCACAGCTCATAAAGTCATTATTAAAGTTGAAATTTTTCTTTTACCTTGACCTCCAGGATACAGTGTTCGGAATGCCTTCCCAAGATCCTCAGCTTGAAACTTGCCAGCAGGAGTTAGCTCCCCTCCCCACTTCACAATAAGTACTAGAGAGGGCTCTCTTGGACGCTCATCTACAATTCAATGGAAGCTTATTTAAATCATAAACCTATATTTCAACTTAAATAAAAGCACCGCAAGCACTGCATAATACCCCGCCACTGCTGGGGGCACCAAAAGTTATTTTGTGAGATATATAATGCCTAAATAGCAACAGAACTGAGATAGACAGTGATATGACGTCTTTAGTCACAATATGTAACCTTTGATGGTCAACATATCTGTGAAGTTTCATTCAGATATTTCATATAGTAAAGGAACTACAGGACAAAAACATTTTCCAGATTAATCAAGGGTGGATAACTCATACACTGGAAAGGTAAGAGTGACGGTCCTTCATTGTAATATGTAACCTTTGCTGTTCAACATATCTGTGAAGTTTCATTCAGATATCATAAACAGTAAAAGAATAACAGGCCAGAAACCATTTTTTAAAGGGAGAAAGGGCAGTAACTCCATTTAAAATGGTCGGATTTTGCCCATTAACAATCCCATACCACTCATCCCCAATAACAATATGTATGCAAAATTTGAAAAAATTCTGTGCATAAATACTCAAGTTATCAATCGGAAACAGTGAGCACGGACGGATGAAATGAACTACAGGTCAAAAACCAATTCTCAGATCAATCAAGGGTGGATAACTCACAATCTGGAAAGGTAAGAGTGACGATCCTTACCCACAATATGTAACCTTTGATGGTCAACATATCTGTGAAGTTTCATTCAGATACTCCATATAGTAAATGAACTACAGGTCAAAAACCATTTTTCAGATCAATCAAGGGCGGATAACTCATGAACTGGAAAGGTAAGGGTGACGGTCCTTACTAAAAATATGTAACCTTGGATGTTCAACATATCTGTGAAGTTTCATTCAGATATTCCATATAGTAAAAGAAATTACAGGCCAAAAACCAATTCTCAGATCAATCAAGGGTGGATAACTCACAATCTGGAAAGGTAAGAGTGACGATCCTTAGTCACCATATGTAACCTTTGATGATCAACATATCTGTGAAGTTTCATTTAGATATTCCATATAGTAAATGAACTACAGGTCAAAAACCATTTTCAGATCAATCAAGGGCGGATAACTCATGAACTGGAAAGGTAAGAGTGATGGTTCTTTGTCACAGTATGTAACCTCTGGTGTGAAACATATCTGTAAAGTTTCATTTAAATATTCCACATAGTAAAGGAACTACGGGTAAAAAACATTTTTTAATTCAATCAAGGGCGGATAACTCACAAACGGGAAAGGTAAGAGTGACGGTTCTTAGTCAAAATATGTTACCTTTGATGTAAAATATATCTGTGAAGTTATATTCAGATATTCCATATAGTAAAGGAACAATAGGTCAAAAACCTTTTTTCAGACCTATCAAGGGCAGATAACTCACAAACTGGGAAGGTCAGAGTGACATTCCTTAGTCACAATATGAAACCTTTGATGTGCAACATATCTGTGAAGTTTCATTCAGATATCATGAACAGTAAAGGAATAACAGGCCAGAAACCATTTTTCCAATACGAAAAAGGGCAGTAACTCTGTTAAAAATGGACGGATTTTGCCCATTAACAATCCCATACAACTCATCGCCGATAACAATATGTATGCAAAATTTGAAAAAATTCCGTGAATAATTACTCAAGTAATCGATCGGAAATGGTGAGCACGGACGGACGGACAGACAGACACCGAAAGGTATAACATAATACCCCGACACTAAAGTGTGGCGGGGTATAAAAACAAGGCAGAACCTTGGAAAAAAAAGTTAAAAAGTAAACTTTGAATCAAATTTTTGAAATTTTATCAATCAAACTAGTAAATTTTGAATCAAATGTTTGAAATTTTATCAATCAAACTAGTAAACTTTAAATCAAATGTTTAAAAATTTATCAATCAAACATTATAAATTTTGAACCAAACATTTGAAATTTTTTCAATCAAACTAGTAAATTTTGATTGAAATGCTTGAAATTTTATCAATCAAAGTAGTAAATTTTGAATCAAATGCTTGAAATTTATCAAACTAGTAAATTTTGAATCAAATGTTTGAAATTTAATCAATCAAACTAGTAAACTTTGAATCAAATGTTTGAAATTTTATCAATCAAACTAGTAAAATTTGAATCAAACGTTTGAAATTATATCAATCTAGTAAACTTTGAATCAAATGTTTGAATTTTTATCAACCATACTAGTAAATTTGAATCAAATGTTTGAAATTTTATCAATTAAACTAGTAAACTTTGAATCTAATGTTTGAAATTTTATCAATCAAACTAGTAAACTTTGAATCAAATGTTTAAAAATTTATCAATTAAACATTATAAATTTTGAACAAAACATTTGAAATGTTATCAATCAAACTAGTAAATATTGAATCAAATGTTTTGAAATTTTATCAAACTAGTAAGTTTTGAATCAAATGTTTAAAATTCCATCAAACTAGTAAGCTTTCAATCAAATGTTTGAAATTTTATCAATCAAACTAGTAAATTTTGAATCAAATGTTTGAAATTTTTTCAATCAAACAAGAATGTTGAATCAAATGTTTGAAATTATATCAATCAAACTGTAAACTTTGAATCAAATGTTTGAAATTTTATCAATCAATCAGCAAAATTTGAAATAAACCTTTTAAATTTTATCACAAACTTAAATGCTATGTCATGATTATTGTTTTTTTCAATATATTTTTTCAAAAAATACTTCAAAACGTTGATCACTAATGACGACATTTAAACATGTGTATTGTGTACTCAAAAGAACCATCTCATTGAGACGGTTCTTTTGAGTAGACACAGCATGTTTTAGTTGAGAAAGGTTAAGGCATACAGTGTTTGCTACTTCGACAAGTGTTTATCCTACTGGAATTTTTTTTTTCATAAAATAGGTCTCATGACATCATTAAACTTATCCCGCCATTCATGATAATTGTCCTCTGCTGTCTCATATGCTCATACATAGAGAATACTAGGTGAGTGTCTTTTGATATCAAGATTACCAGGAAAGGCTTTGAGAACGCTTGTTGACATTGCGAGGCTTGCTGAGCAATTCAACATGCGTTCTCAAAGCCGAGCCTGGTAAACTTGATATCAAAAGACAAGAACCTGGTATTCTTTTTATCAGTTTACCCATTGTATCACTCTTCAAGCTAGCGATTATGATGTATTTTTTTTAGATTTTTGTGTCGATTCAGCGCCATTGGCGACGTCATTCAAAAAGTGCAACGTCATCATGACCTGATAAAGGCACATGACCTGAGACAGACAACGTTTATCAGGCAACGTACAACAATGCAGTTAATATGAGAGGTAACTGATAAATGTTGATAGCAGTCTGATCAGGGTTCATAGTGTTTGCTTCCACAGTAAAAGTTTTCTTGAGCTCATTTGAATATATGCAATAGACATAACAAGAGGAAGACACTTTGAAACAATATAATGCAAGCAACATAGACCCAGATCAGACTGCTCTAATCAGGTTTCATAATGTCTGCTTCCAAAGTAAAAGTTTTCATGAATGCACTTGAATATATGCAGCAGATGTAATAAGCAGACAACATTTTTATAACCAAAAATAATGGCAGGATAAGGGTTAACCCTTAAAGCGCCAAGAAAAAAAAGCATCTTGAAAATGTTGTCTGCTGAAGTCGTCTGCTGCAAATAATTGCCAAACAAAAATGACGAATTAAGTATAGAAGCAAACTGCATGGACCCAGAACAGACTGCTCCTATAGGAGCAGTCTTATCTGGGTCCACACTGTTTGCCATAGAGGCTACTTAAACATTTCAGCAGACGAGAAAAGCAGATGACTTTTGTTGCGATTGGCGCATTAAGGGTTAAAAATGATAGAAACAAACCATCCTCAGACTCAGGTGGACGACCAAAGGGTTGGTACTTTAGTCGTACCTGAGAAAGGGAAATATTAATGATTGAAACAAACCATCCTCGGACTCAGGTGGTCGACCAAAGGGTTGGTACTTTAGTTGTATTTTCCGGTTTATACCTGAGAACTCGTACCTGAGAAAGGGAATTATTTGGATACAAATTACTGTAAAACACATTCAGGGTTCCCACAGAAATTCAAAACCACAATTCCATGATTTTTCCATGATTTTTCCATGATCAACAATGTAATTTCCATTACTATTTAATGCACAGCCTCCAACCTCCCCTTTTAGTAGCATCTTCACCATGCTGAGCATAAATGTGGAATCCAACAACAACAGCATGCTTGTATACCATGCATGCATTTTGAAATAATTAAAACTTTGTCCGACAGCTAGTTTTCTGGCTACTGGTGGTTTCTTCAAATTATTTCACAAAATTCAAAGATTTTTCCATGATTATTCAGGTTTTTTCAAATTCCATGACTTTTCCATGCATGGAACATTTTTTAGTGATTTTCCAGGTTTTCCATGATTTCCAGAGCTTGTGGGAACCCTGGCACAGAAAATGTTCATGCAAGGTTATGCTTGTAAGATTGTTAGTAAATGCTAGGGATATTTTACTGTAAATGTTCTAAAATTTTGAACACCAACTGCCTGCCAAAAAGGCCTAGACAAACAACGCAGACCAAGATCAAACTGCTTCGCAGCAAGCTGAAATCAACAAAGTTGAGATAAAGAACATTTTGGAGCATAAAATTGTGATTAATTTCTTGCCCATCTCTTTGAACATTTGTTTTGGGTGCTTAAAAGAACCGTCTCATTGAGACAGTTTCTTTTGAGTACCCACAACATATGCTTTGGTTGAGAAATAAGAAAATTAATTTCTCAATGACACATTGTTAGCTAGGGGCATGGATCAACAAGGATTTTCCCACCTTTCTGAAGTTGGGGCCTGTTGAATTTGAGTAAAAGGCATTTGGATCATCACACTTGGGAAAAATTGATGCAGTCTAAAAGAACTCGAATGCCATTCTAAATGGATTAAAAACCAAATGAGATATTAGCAGTACAAAGCTGTAACACATTTATTGCTTGAATTGTCCTTCATAAAACTCATGAAAAATTGCATAAAAATGTGAATGAAAAACATTTTCCATTCTCATTTTTATGCAATTTTCATGCACCTGTAACTTTACTATTTTTGTTTGGATTTTCATGAAATTTCACCAAGATGTAGAACTAAGATATTGATAATAATGATATACACCATTTTGGGAAGTTTTTGCACAGTTTTGAATCAAGAAGGGCATATATTCAACCCCAAATCAGGCCTAGGAAAATCCCTGATCAATACAATATTTCAAGCGTGACATCAAAAGCTAAGCTATAGGTAAAGTGAATCAAGCAAGCACAACTGGATATTAGGAGAGAATTCTCAAAGCCAAGCTGAAGTGCAAACACAACAAAATATCCACAAATACATGAGATTTTGGTACTTATCTCATGGTTGAACAGCCAAGACTTAGAACAACCAGTGCATGCATGCAGTCTCATCAGAGCCATGGCAAACAAACACAAAATACATGAGTGAAAGTTCTCAGGATGATTCCTGGATTCAGGATTTTGAGGATTTCTATAGAAAGTCAGCCTCAAATTCAAAAGACATTAAAATAACTTATTTTAAGAGGATCTAAAGAATGAACCCTTTAAACTTAAATGAGCTGTGACATGTGATTTCCAACAACGTGGTATTTTGACAAGTGTAGACTCATACAAGCTTGTGCAGCCTCCTTTTAAGCTTAGAAACTCCCAATGATGTTCGGTCAGTAGTGTAATGTTCACAGAATATCATATTGACTAGTAAAGGCTCTGATCAGACTGTGCATATGCGCAGGCTGATCTGAGGCTTTGCTGGTCGCACAAACCACATTGTTGGAAATCTCATGCCCCGGCTCATATTTTGTTTTAAGCATACGTTCTGGATTTATTTAAGTTATAATTTTGGATTTTTTTTAGCTTTCACCCATAAAATATTGTGATGCTAAGGCCACGGATTTGGTGAATGTGTGGTGTTGTTTTTTTTTCTTTTCAAATTTTAATAGAACATACTGAAAGTAAACAGTGAAAATCCTGATCAGACACTTAGAGTTGATTCTAGGATTTTTCCTCCAGATGAAATGCAGCATGATGCTGCATTTCATCAGAGTCTACACTGTTTGTAAGGTAAAAAAAGATCTTGAGACAAAAGAATACATTTTTTTTTTCAAATTATAACCTGACACCCCTAGATATGTACAATGGACTATCCCAAGTTTATTGCATCAAACCAGAAGAAAGAATCCATTCTTATACTAAGGGTAAAGGGTACCAAGTACCAAAATCTCATAATCTAGCACATACGAGGGTCATTTTTTATGTTCGTAGAGAGGTAGATTTAATGAAAACGGCGAATGTAAATGCATACATCATGCATATATTTGGAAAGATTGAGCTTTTATCTATACATGCAACCTAAAATTATTTCAAAATGCATTACTTCAATGTCTTCTAAGAGGCAAAGACATACCTATATATCGCACACTGGAAATATGACAGAACTTTGAAATTAATGCACTTAGTCTCTGACAGAACGTTAGAAACAATTGCATGAAAAAGGGTCCATAGCCATACACAGCTTCTGAAAATTTGGCTGCATATCAAGGACACCACGTGCTACAATATTATAAAAACATTAAAGCAAATACGCAGCAATTACTGGACATGGAAGATTTGTTTGGAACCTCAGCAAAGTGAACAGTAGGCATATAAACTTTTATTGTAAAAAGTTGACACAAGTGGAAGTTGGATGCGGGCTTTTGAATGTGGCTTAATATGTTAGCTGTAAAATGGTATTATAATTTTTCTTGTGTATATGGTAGATGGAAGTGCTGTGGTAACTTTCATCCCAAAACAAAGTTAATGTTTATTAGAAATGAACGGCAAAATAAATAGCCTAGAGAGTGCTAAAATCCCTTATTTTGTACATAAATGACGTCATGGAGCGTTACTGTATTTAGAAAATACATTAAAACTATTTTTGTGCCTCTAAACAGGTGTTGAAATCACTGTAATAAGAAAATAATGCAGATTCGAATGTTATTATGTTTTATACGCGGGGTTGATTTACCCCACCCACTTTTTATAGCATGGGGATATGCCAGTACCGGAAGTTGCCAATTACTGGCTTAAATCGATACAACAATATAACTGCTGACGAATGTTTGAGTATATCATGTGCTATGCAAAACCAGAAGAATTTTTAAAATTTGTTCATAATCGTAATTTTAACAGATATGATAACTAGCACTTGACTGTAATTATATTGGTATATTGATGTATGTTTAAAAAATGTTGTATAACACCAAACAACATGATTATAGTTTTGCTGCACTTGTCTACGATTAGCGTTTGAATAATTTATTTTGATGGTGCAAAAGAAAAATCGGTTTGAAAAATGCTCATATCACCATAGCGAATGGAACTTAACAGCGTCTATTTTCCTGCTTGCTGCGTAGTTAAAATGGCATGGATTTTCGACCAGTGTCATTTTCATTCCCTATTCAAAGCTATATATCTTGACTGAACTAAACGCTAACGATGTAAAATTTATACCAGTTGATAGACCAAAGCTAGACCTTTCAAAATATATATACTTATGGTACCGTAAATTCTATATTAAAAGAGATACAGCCCAATTCTACGAACATAAAAAATGACCCTCGTAGTATTTAAGTTAGGGGAAGGAAACCATGCAAGCAGACCACTACGAGAGACTATATGTACGCACACCGATAACCTATAAGAGAGTACACACCCTCTTCACTTGATGATCTTTTTGGAGCCCCGCGGGGCTGGTACTTCAGCTGAACTTTACGATTTATTCCTGAGAAATGACCATACCTAAAAGAAATGGGAAAATGTTAATAATCTTGGAGGGAATAAAATCTTCACAACTTTCTGATCTGTATTTTTTGTTTGTGTTAAAGTTTTACATCCCAGTCAACCATTTTTCAGTCATGTCGGGACGATTTCCTGTCTTCCTGGGATGAACCAGTACTAAGCAGCAGACAAAGCGTCTTGCACAAGGACACAACACAATGTCTCTAGTGAGTCTGGAACTAGCAATCTTTCGATCCCCAGTCTAAATCTCTAGCAACTGAGCCACTAAGCTCAATCTGTATCTATAAACTTATTTAACATACGACAGCCAGTGAAACTGTGTTGCAATAAATGGTAGCAGAATCTCATAAAATCAAAGTTTGTTTTGATTTGATTCTTTACGTCCCATCAACAATCTTTCAGTTAAACAGGGACGGGTCTTCCTGGGTTGAACCAGTACTAAGCTAGGATAAATGTGTCTTGCTCAAGGACCACAACGCAGTGACGCCGGTTAGGCTGGAAACAACTGCCTCTCAGTCTCAAGTCAAGCACTCTACCCTTGAGCCACTGCGCTCCCTTAAAATTAAAGCTTTTGATAAAGGCCATATTAGGTTTAATAGAGCTTCTTTCATCAAAACTTAACAAAAATAACGGTCAAATTGCAAACCTATTTTTCAGTTTCTGTTCTTTAGATACCCACTATGACAGATGTTATCTATTTAAATTGACCATACTTCAATGGAGCCTCAGATATACTGACCAACAGACCACTACAGAGTGTAATCCATGAGCACTTTTACCCTGATGCAAGAGTTTTGTAGACACCTATAACGTTCTGAAAACGGGTATAGAATTCTGAAAAACCCAATATAGTACGACCTGTCTTAATCAGCCACTCAAAAATAGACAAAACAAAGGTCTTAAAGACAAATGGTAGCTTAATGGTCGAAAGAAGTGCAGAATGCACCACACCCTTGGAGCCTTCTGCAATACGTTTGACCTAAATGTTCTAAAATTTCGAACACTAAAATATAATTATTTTTTCCGCTGTTCGTAATTTTAGAAATTACGTTTCAGAAAAAGTGCTTGTGTTCGTAATTTTAGAATGTGGTCTTTAGCATGAGCAAAAACGTTATATATGCATGTAAAAATGTGTTAGAAACGACGGTTACGTGTTGAAAACACGGCGATATGATTCTGAGCTATCTTCTCATTTTTCTTTTCAACCGCGGACTGAGTCAGTAAAATGTCCAGCACGTGCGGTAATTGCCAAGTCGAGAGCCAGGCACGTGCATGTTATGTCACTCAATTTACTTACAAGTCGTAAAAGTCCACTTATTTAACCTCGGACTACCGATGAATCGCTACACTTTCGTTCTTCCTTCAGAAAACCAAAACGCTTTCGCTTGCTCTCCATCTGCGCAAATGCCGTTTATAATGTAATACAGTCACTCAAGGACATCGTGTCAATCAGAATCTTTTGAAAAGATATACACGAAGCTTTGAAATACGTAGACGAGTTCTAAGAGTTAAAAAAATGACGAAACTCTCTCTCTCTCGCTCTCTCTCTACTTGTCGATCTGTCGATGCACTTTGATTTTCCCGAAATGATGTGCATGTACCAGTCTCTCTCTCTCTTTCTCTCTCTATTTACATTTGCAAAAACGGTTTGGATCCAGATCAGACCAGAATGGAATTCAAGAAAGAATGTTTCCTCAATTTAAAAATGTGTGCATGCGATAGAAAGTATGCAAAGTGTCGTACAAAAGCCGATGCGCACGATAAAATGGATTTTCAGTAGGTCCCATGCGCGGATCCAAAGGGGGAACAGGGGGTCCGGACCCTTTAGCAAATTGCCAATACTAGATCGAATCCCCTGAAATTCTCAGAACAACCAAGCCAGCATTAAACGTTGGGCCATCATCGGCACGCTAGCGAAACGCCATTAAAAGGCGTTTCGCTAGCGGGCCGATGATGGCCCGCTTTTAGTGATAATTGGATCCTCTCACTCTTAAAAAAGAAAAAAAAAGTTGTCAGAGTTCGGATCCAGATCAGATGCGAATGGAATTCAGGAAAGAATGTTTCGTCAATTTAAACATTTTGGAATGCGATAGAAAGCATACAAAGCATCAATACCGTTGAATATCCGACTTTGTCGTGCAAAAGCCGATGCGCACGAGAAGCTTTTCAGCACCCATTCATGATATTTTTCGAGATTACAAGATTCGTATGCAAGCGCTAGTCTCTCTTTCTCTCTCTCTCTCTCTCTCTCACCTGCTTTCAAAGTTTGAAAATAGTTTGGATCCAGAAGATCTCCGAGGTCTTGCCAAACCAAATCAGGGGCAAGAATCTCGGACCCAATAAACATACTGGGTCCGAGCAAGAATTAATGTCCGACTTTGCGTCCGATGCCTCGAAAGAATATAATTGAGCCGTGACATGAGATTTCCAACAATCAGCAAAGCCCCAGATCAGCTTGCGCATATGCACAGTATGATCAGAGCCTTTGCTAGTCGCTTGAATATTCTATGAGCGTTAAGCTACTGACTGAACATCGTTTGGAGTTTGTGAGCTTAAAATGAGGCTGCACAGGCTCGTCTGAGTCTACACTCGTCAGAATGCCACACTGTGTCGCGGCTCAATTTATGATATATTGGCTTCGAGTCGATGCGTACGATACGCTGGGTACTTTCATATCTCAAAGAAAAGGAAAAATTCAGACAAGTACCACAAATCTAGTTTTTCATGCAAGCAGTGCGCCGTTCATGCTCGAGTTCATTGTAATTGGTTGTTTTTTTCATGCAAACCCATGAAAAGGAGACACAGCTAGGCAATTATGTTTGGTGTGCTAAGTCCGTTTTCGTGCGCCAATTCCCACCGCGTGCTACCCGAGTCTTAAAACAACAACACGTGGTCTGATAGTCGGCTTCTTTGATCTCAAACCATGTCCCGTGAACCATTACCCTGTCCCTTTGTCTGCGGCTGATACTATTAGCAGTACCGGGCCCAGCCCCCCCCCCCCCCCCCCCCCCCCCCCCCCCCCCCCCAAAGAGGCTGTGACAAACTAATTTAGCAGAAAGTTGGGCCCAGATCTAGCCCGACAAAATGTTTAATGTTTTGTTCTAGAAACAAAGGTGCTGATAAGGCTGTGCGGTGCGCAGACTGATCTTCGCATGTAACAAAGTCGGGGTACATACATCTACAGACGTGTGGTAAACAAAGCGAATTCTGAGATATCCCCATCATCTCAAGGGCTTTACTGTTTTTAAATTCACAGCCACGGCATGCAATTCTTCTATGTGTTTGTGGGCAGTTAAGGCGCTTTCGATTTTCCGTGGGTGCGCAGGCTCGTCTGAGCCTTCGCTGCTCGCATAGCTGGCTTATTTCATGAAATTAAATATGTAAATATTAAATTCATCAAGATGCAGAATCATGCTACAATCAATTTATTTCTTGGTACATGTATGTGCGTCTGTGCGTACATTATACCGGTAATGCACTCGTAGGACCTTCCATGTGCAGTTTCATGAGGACAAACAGACGCCGCGATCGGCTCAACATTTTGTTAAAACATTCCATTTTGAGGAATTTTATTAAAACCGCTGACAAGTAGTTTAAAGATAATGTACGTAGATGTCTTGAATTCTTATTTGGCTAGTCATCATCCACTTTAAACTTTGTTAGTGAGCGAGACCCTGACAAGATTGTGCAAACACATGCTCTCCTGAGCCTTCGCTGATCACATCTGTCATAAGTACCAGCAGGGTCTTTACAAGCTCATATGGGTCTCCGTGCAAGTTGATTTCATGCTCAGGTCCAAGCTTTGTTCAAGAAAAGAGCACACGCATAGAATTAGAATGATAGAAGTGCCCTGCTTGGACATATTGCTGATCTGGGAAATCCTTTAAAATGCGTAAAAGGGAGGGGAGGGTAGGGCGTGTCCGTCGGATAACCTGAGAATCACAATATTTAAGCCTTAAGTTAACGGTAATGTACCGTGAATAAAAATAAGACGATGACCACGTGCGAGTTCTTGCAGGCATGTCGGTATATATTAAATATACTGTACGATGGCTTTATTTTCCGCATTGAATGTCTCGGTGAGAAAAAAAAACATGCGACTTGCACGATTTTCTCTGCATTTTGCACCAAACCGAATGACCCCTTGTGTTCCAAACGTCCACGGCAATCACTATACATCAACTTATTTCATTCTCCTAAGTGATCATCTCATTTTCCGTAGAAAAAAACGAGTATGTGTCACAGCACACTATGCGTGTGTCAACGTGCATATTTGACATACAATTAGCTGAATCGCGACCTCTGGTCATAAATAATGATCTCAGCCATTTGGGTGGATACATATACTCAATAGGGTTAGTCAAAGCAGTTTCAGAATCGTTGCAGGAATTCGTCCGTGCATCAAGTTCGTCAATGCTGGTGACCTTGAATAATGTATAACGTCGCGCGCTGGCATGCGAAATAGAACGTCACGTGCCAGATTACCCATCTAAGTACTGCTCTGCCAGCCAAGAGTGACAGTTACGTCATGTTTTGTTTACAAAGTTATCAAGGACTTATAATCGATAGATCACTTGTCTATTGATCCTATCCGCAGGATAGGATTAATACACAAGTGATCTATCGATTCGCGTTAGCTCAAGTGATGTGTACAGGTTTGTGTTTTACTGAACAATTGTAAACAAAACGTACGTCACTGTCACTCGTGGTTGGCACGGCAGTAGAATGGAACCTTCCAAACGTCGATACCGTTCACGTGCTGTACGGTAGAAGTATACCGAACACAGATGGGGCAAACAGATAAACGGACATCGATATCTGCCGAAAATAACGTGTGTTCGTAATTTTAGAAATTGACTTTTCCGAAAAAGGGCAGTGTTCGAATTTTTAGGATGTTTTAAAAATTATTTTCGGTGATAATTTTAGGTGCTCGTAATTTTAGAGTGTTCGAAATTTTAGAACATTTACCGTAAGCAATAATCAGTCTTGAAAACCAATTTTTGGTCTTCTTTTTGAACAGCTGCATAAGACAGGTATTACTGTAAATCACAGTGCATGGACATTACTTTTGTGTTCAGCCATGCATGATGGTCTTCTTTTACGCAGTATGTAAATACAACTGATTTTGCAAATATTCTAAAAGTTTATACTCATAGGTTTAGATAAACAAACTTTTCGAGCATAAAATTTAAATATTTTCTAATCCATCAGTTTGAACATATGTTTTGGGTGCTTAAAAGAACCGTCTCATTGAGACGGTTCTTTGGAGTACCCACAACATATGTTTTGGTTGAGAATTAAGATATTTTTTTTGGTATGCACTCTTAAGGTCTGATACTTATCCAAATAAAAGTCTTTTTGTAAGTTTTTCAGCCAAATTTAAGGAGTTCAAACACCATCAAAAGTTTTAATCTTATACATACTTTTTAGTGTGTTTTCAAAATAATACTTACATTTCCAGCACAAGTTTCAACTGTCGTAGTTTTGCCTTCTTTTCCTGTACCTCTGGATTGTGGTCATGGCCGCTTTCATTCAATAAATCTCTGGCAATGTCGAGGATTTCTTGTAACTGTTTAGGCTTCTTAAGCTTTAGATGACCCGCCTTGTAACCTCCATACTTTTCAAACAGCTGGAAGAACCTGGAAAATAAGAAAACCAGGCCCGAGGTTATAAAACTTTTTTCATACTTAACTTGACTAAGCATGAAATTTCAAATGCTCATAAAAGGTAAGATTTTTCTTGCTTTAAAACTCTCAGATGTTGAATTTACCCCGCTAGTATTTATCCTGCAAATAAATGTTAACATGCCAACAATTGTTGGCATGTTAACATTTATGAGCAGGTTAAATTTCATGCTGAGTTCAGTTGAGCATGAAAAAGATTGATAACCTTGGTTTTATTTTGATTCTTTACATCCTACTCAACAATTATTCAGTGATGTCGGGACTGTTCTTCCTAGGTTGAGCGGATAAAGTGTCTTGCTCAAGAACATAACACAGGGACTCCGCCGGCGGTAAAACTTGAACTAGCAACCCTTGGATCACCAGTCTAATGCTCTTCCAACTGAACCACTGCCCTTGGCTTTTACAACCTTGGGACCAGGCCTATAGATATTTTAGCCATGGTAGTCAGATACTTCTGAAGAGTGGAACCATTAAGTAGTTTGAGATAAGGGGGACATGGGATACAACTTGAAATTGGTCCTGAATCTGAGATTCATGAGATGGCTGTCTTTAGCTCAGGCTGCCATTTTATCCAGTGAAAGCAAGTTTGATAGATGGGACATTTGTGTGGTCTTATTTGGAATTTGGGTCAGGGATTGAGATAATTTGTTTAAAGATTTGTCAACTTTATGATTGGGAAGCCATCTTGTTCAGTGGTAAAGAACAGTTTAAACAATTTTGGTGGTGGGCATTTAAGAAATAGTTTGGGGAAATTATTTTGAATTTGAGGGCTAAGGAGGAGATATCAAATTATAACCAATGTTTACCCAGGACACATGATTATGATTGACCACAGAGGATCACAATAGCATCCTTCCAAAGACACACGAGTGAAAGTTCATAATTTCCAAAATCCTGAACTTTCGAAGCTCAAATCTTAAAACTTACAGTATGCCCACTAATTATTCACAATTTTACGTTTAAATGGTCAATTGTCCTCAGACAGAATGAAAATAAACCAAAGAAGCTGATATAATCTCCTTAATTCAGCATTTTGAGGATGAATTTCTGTGGAAAGTCATCCTAAAAATGCTGAATTCAGGAAAAATCCTGAAAACTTTCACCCGTGAAAGACATGCTGTTATTGCAATTTTGTACAATTTTATATGACCCTTAGGTGGTACTTTTAAGATTAACACTTTTCATGACCCTAAGATTTTTTGTTTGTTTGTTTGATTTGATTCTTTACGTCCACTCAACAATCTTTCAGTTATGCGGGACGGGTCTTCCTGAGTTGAACCAGTACTAAGCTAGGATAAATGTGTCTTGCACAAGGACCACAACGCAGTGATGCCAGTGAGGCTCGAACCCGCGGCCCTTCGGTCTCGAGTCAAGCACTCTACCACTGAGCCACTGCGCTCCCATGACCCTAAGATAAGTGTTAATATTTTCATACGGCACTTAGATGGCATCTAAGGATCAATACTTTTTATATGACTCTTAGGTAGTACCTTTTAAGATTAGCACTTTTCATATGACCCTTAGATAAGAGTAGATATTTTTCATACGCCTTAAGATGGCATCTAAGGATTAATACTTTTTATATGACCCTTAGGTGGCACTTTTTAGGGTTAATCACAGGTTTAGATAAACACAAAATTTTCTGCATAAAATTAGAAATATTTTCTTACGCTAGCATATGTTTTGGGTGCTCAAAAGAACCGTCTCATTGAGACGGTTCTTTTGAGTACCCACAACATATGTTTTGGTTGAGAAATAAGAAAATTATTTTCCTGTTATGCACTCTTAACTAAAGGCCTGGCTAATACTTTTTATATGACCCTTATAAAAATAGTGAGTATTTTTTCTTACTTTCTGTGTTTCATCTCCATCTTCATCTTTCATACCGCACAAAGATGGCATCTTAGGATTGATACTTTTTATATGACCCTTAGGTGACGCTTTTTAGGGTTAATACTTTTAGGGTTAATACTTTTTGAATGACCCTTGTAAAGATAGTGTGTATTTTTTCTTACTTTCTGTGTTTCACCTCCATCTTCATCTTCTGTTTGGGTGTCCTGTCTCCGTGCCTAATCACTGCCACTACACATCTTAGCTCCATCCTGAACAAAAAAAAAGAGGTTCTCTTATGAGAATGCATTTACAAGAAACCCATGCCTAATCACTGCCACTACACATCTTAGCTCCATTCTGAACACAGAAAAGAGTAACTCTTATGAGAATGCCTTTACAAGAAGCCCATGCCTAATCACTGCCACTACACATCTTAGCTCCATCCTGAACACAGAAAAGAGGTTCTCTTATGAGAACGCATTTACAAGAAGCCCATGCCTAATCACTGCCACTACACATCTTAGCTCCATCCTGAACACAGAAAAGAGGTTCTCTTATGAGAACGCATTTACAAGAAGCCCATGCCTAATCACTGCCACTACACATCTTAGCTCCATCCTGAACACAGAAAAGAGTAACTCTTATGAGAATGCCTTTACAAGAAGCCCATGCCTAATCACTGCCACTACACATCTAAGCTCCATCCTGAAGAAAAGAGGTTCTCTTATGAGAACGCATTTACAAGAAACCAATGCCTAATCACTGCCACTACACATCTTAACTCCATCCTGAACAAAGAAAAGAGGAACTCTTATGAGAATGCATTTACAAGAAACCCCTGTCTCCGTGCCTAATCACTGTCGCTACACATCTTAACTCCATCCTGAACAAAGAAAAGAGGAACTCTTATGAGAATGCATTTACAAGAAACCCCTGTCTCCTTGCCTAATCACTGCCACTACGCATCTTAACTCCATCCTGAACAAAGAAAAGAGATTCTCTTATTATCTGAGTAAAACGGCCACTCTTAAAAAGACAGAAAACTTGTTTTCAAGACCAATTATTGCTTAATGCAGGTCAAAGTATTGCAGAACGCTCCAAGGGGAGCATTCTGCAATACTTTTGACCTTCATTTAGCTACCATTTGTCATTAAGATCTTTGTTTTGTCTATTTTTGAGTGGCACTTTTACCGAGAGTTTACTGTACAAGAAACCCCAAGGTCACACAAAACATTGCCCTAGGTACCCTCTATATCATGTGACCTATGCACCTGCAAAGTTAAAAGTTGCTACGTCCAATGGTTTTGGAGAAGATGCATTTACAAGTAAATACATTATCTGACCTTTGACCTTGAGGTCACATGTAATGTCGTCCAGCACCCTCTAGATCACATTATCTATACACCTGCAAAGTTTGATGTTCCTACTTCCAATGGCCTAGGAGGAGATGCATTTACAAGAAAATACATTATCTGACCTTTGACCTTGACCTTGGGGTCGCATGTAACATTGCCCAGCACCCTCCAGATCATGTGACCTATACACCTGCAAAGTTTCAAGTTGCTACATCCAATGGTTTAGGAGGAGATGCATTTACAAAAAAAAAAAATACATTATTTGATTGGGAAGAGAGAGCTGGTTGCTTTACTCTTAATGTCTTCTTGCTGTCAAGTGGCTGTAAGTTTTCTTAGCCTCTTCCTCATGGTGCTGTGGGTTGGTCTACAGTGTGTGATATGATTGCAGCATTTCCTGGTCATGCTCACCTACTTTTTGACCTTGACCTTAGGGTAGGGAAATGTTGCCCATACTGCCTCTACATCATGTGACCTATGAACCTGCAAAATTTGGAGGCCATCCTGGATATACATTATATACTACACTCCACCCCTAGTGCCTGGTCATACTCAATTACTTTTTGACCTTGACCTTATGTTAAGGAAACATTGACCAGTACCCTCCACATCATGGGATTTATGAACCTGCAAAATTTGGAGACTGCCCTGGATATTCATTATATACTACACTCCTCCCGTTATTATCTAATTAACCCTTAAAGCGCCACCTATAATTTGCAGCAGACGACAATTTCAAATTTTGACGCTTTTTAAAAAATAACAAATAAGGCATGATGTTTCATGAGAATCATGGAATATCATACCTTATTTTTGTCAAAAATTAGGAAAGATGTCACAAAATTTGTCGTCTGCTGCAGTTGTGATTGGCGCTTTAAGGGTTAAGTCTAAGTATTTCAATTTTCCAGTTATTTGAATGTACAACAAGCAAAGGTGGAAAACAACGAGGATCCAGATATGAAGGCTTCGGTGAGGTTGGCCATGTGAAACCAGTTTAAGCCTACCAGTAAAATATTTTTACTGACCGTTCCAAGGCGGTACTTCTTTTGTGAATCATTTGTTATTTTTGTGTCTTGTGTTTCTCATGCTTTCGTGTCTGTTCATTGCTGCCTTGTGGTCACCTGCTCACAGGAAAGGGCTTTATTGTTGTTGCGTTTCTGTTTAACGTCCCACCAACAGCTAAGGTCATATGGAGACGGGGCCACAGCTTAAAGTCTCATTCGACAGACTGGTGAAGCCGGGAATCGAACCTGCAACCCCTGGTTTACAAGGAAAGCGGTTTATCCACTACACCACAGCTGCTCCTCAGGGAAAGGGCTGACCTCTTGGCTCATGTTGGTGATGTTTATTGTATTTTTGTTACTTTCCCATGTGGTATCCTGGGTCAGGTGTGGTACTTGATTGTATGGTTTCCCGATCTTTGCTGTCTTTCTTACTTTTCTTAGAAGCCAGCTGATTTGGATCTTACTTTATATCTTGGCTCAGCATGCTAAAGGTTAATATTCAGAATTCTGTATTAGTGACTGCACAACCATTAACTCTTTACCTACTAGTGTCGTCTGCTGATAACCTTTCCAGACAGATTGGACCCAGTTCAGGCCCTACAGAATGTCAGCCTGATCTGGATACAAACTGTTTGCCACTCTGATGGTGTTCCTGAAAGAATTTTTTCGAAAAAGTTGAATTTGAAAAAAATCAGCAGACAAAAAAAAAGAAAGAAATATTACCAGGAAGGCAAAGAGTTAATTCCTACAATTGTTGTCTGTTCTCTCATTTGCTAATGTACTTTGGTATTGGTGAATTTCGACCTCAGACGGATCAAAGATCAGACGATTCGAATTTACAGCACGTGAAAGGGGAAACAGGTAGAAACTGTATAAAGCGGTACATGTATCATGATTATATAGGTAACTTTCAACATTTTAGTATTAGTAGTTTTTTCTTTAATGTGAGTTTGAGTCTCGATCAGGCCTTTTTTTTACTTTTAATAAAAGTGTGTGTGTGTGCGCATGTGCGTGCGAGCGTATGTGTGTGTAGGTGCCTGTTCATTTTAGCTCTTTTACTATTGTATTTTTTCATCATGGTATATATTTCATTTCATAATCACATGCCCTCTGTCTCGCTGGCAGTGTCAGTATCGGAGTCCGATGCAATATCAATAAAGCATTGGCTCATGATCTTCCTTTGCCGGGATCTCCTTTAATTAGTTTGTATATCCGCTCTACTGCCAAAAATGGTCGACATACTCCACCCAGTCACCAGATGTGATGCCTCTTCAATCAGTTTCTTGATGGGCGAAATTATTCCTCGCAATGAAACAATCATAAAAACGCATTAGGTGATGCAATTTACCGCAGAAGAGTCAAGATAAAATTTATCATGTTGGAAAGTTATATAGTAAAGTAAACTTGTGCTTTTTATACAATAACATTTTTATATACTAAATTGTCATATCTCTGGTACCCAAGGGTAGTAGATTTACCATACCTAACCCCCCCCCCCCCCACACTTAAAAAAAATATGTCAATAAAAAAGATCTTTGGGACTCGAACCCTGGTATTCGAACTCTGCAACCTTCCAGGGAATATTTTCAATTCAAGATGTTGACCGCTCGACTAAGCCTGCAGTTGTTGAATTGGTCATGTCTTTACATATTTATAGGAAATTTAGTTACGTTGATAGCACGAGCAGTAGGTATTAGGCAAGAAATAACCGTTACAATCTTATTTACCTTTCTCATGCTCCTTAGTAGACTCGTCTGAACTTTGATCTGTCTGAGGTCAAAATTGACCTATAGCCTATATTGCAAACAATATGGACCCAGATCAGACTGCTCCCATAGGAGCAGGGTTCAAAGTGTTTGCTTTCAAGATCAAAAGTAGTTGGAATAAAATCAGCAGGGGTAAAAAGCAGACTACATTTGCAGGACAAACAATAACTGGCAGGAAAATGGTTAATTTTTAACCCTTTGTATTCAGCATAATTCTGCATTTCATCAGGATCTACACTGTTTGTAAAAAGTAAAAAGATCTTCAGATAAAGAATACAATACTTGTTGAAAATCATAATCTGACACCCCTAGATATGTACAATGGACTATCCCAAGTTTACTGTATCAAACCAGAAGGAAGAAGCCATAGGTATACAAAAGGTTACTGATTAATTTTTTTATGTGGAACACCTACACTCATATTTGCACTGTTTGCATATGCTTCACAAAAAGGATGTAGGCTTATGTGTTAAAGAGTGACTTGACCTTTAATCCTGCTTATATTTTTGTTTAATGAAATGTCATCTGCTCATTAGGTCTGCTGCATATCGTCAAGCGCAAACAGTATCATGGAAGCAATCTATGTATCCTGTGTCTAGTCCATATTGTTTGCAATATAGGCTAACTAAGAAAATATAAGCAGACCAGACGAACAGCCAACAAAAAATCATGACTGGCGGGCTCTGTCTAGCTTTCTGTGTAGATTTCATTGTTTGAGCTATTTTTCAAACAAATCATTGAATTTATCCAAGCATTCGATGAGCAGTATGCAGAATCAAGCAATTCAAAAGTTTGCCATCAGGAGAAATGTGTAAAATAAGGGATTATGAGTGTGAAAAAAGTAGCAGAAAATGTAAATGGAGGAAAAACTCCCTGAACCCTCTTTGATTTTAATAATAATAATAATAGTCTTTAAAATAATTGCTTGGAGTGCATACTATTAAGCTTAATTAGCACAGTACAGTGCAGTTCCTTTATACCACAACTTGTTATGTAATAGGGATGTAAAACAGTCATGTTGTGACTCCCATTTTTTTTTACCACAGAATTGTCTAAAGGAATTATAAGAAAATTACCATAAACTGGCATTTTCCTTTAATTCTTTTGTAAAATTGTCATTTTAAACCTTTACTCCATAATACCCCTTTTGACGCCTTTGAAATATCATGTATTTGAAAATATTATGGAAAATGGAGCATTTGCTCTTTTGGAGCAAATGCTCCATTTTCCATAATATTTTCAAAAGTATTCAAAACTTGACTTAAATTTTTCTTGAATTTTTTCAATGTTGTCTAAAAATAGAAAATGATGCAAGGGTCTAAAAATAGCCCATGGAGTTCACTTATAACACAGTATATAGCACAGTCTATTTCTATGGACACCAAACATGGCATTATAAAAGGACTGCAATGTATTATTCTGAAGCAAATCCATGGAATATAGAGCAAGGCATCAATTTGGTAACCTACAGGTTTACCTTGTTTTGACAAAAATTTACCTTGGTTTGACAAAGGTTTACCTTGTTTTGACAAAAATTTACCTTGGTTTGACAAAGGTTTACCTAGTTTTGACAAAAATTTACCTTGGTTTGACAAAGGTTTACTTTGGTTTGACAAATGTTTACCTTGAATTGACAAAGGTTTACCTAGGTTTAACAAAGATTTAACTTTGTTTGACAAAAGTTTACTTTGGTTTGACAAATGTTTACTTTGGTTTGACAAAGGTTTACCTTGGATTGACAAAGCTGAAAGGTTTATGTAGGTTAAAATTGGTATGACAAAGTTTACCTTGGTTTGACAAAGGTTCACCTTGGATTGACAAAGGTTTATCTGGGTTCAACAAATATTAGCCTTGGTTTGACAAAGGTTTATCTAGGTTCAACAAATATTAGCCTTGGTTTGACAAAGGTTTACCTGTTTACCTTGGATTGACAAAGGTTTACTTTGGTTTGACAAATGTTTACCTTGGTTTGAAAAAGGTTTACCTTGGATTGACAAAGGTTTATCTAGGTTAACCTAGGTATGAAAAAGTTTACCTTGGTTTGACAAACTTGTTATCTAGGTTCAACAAAGATTAACCTTGGTTTGACAAAGGTTTAACTAGGTTTAACAAAGGTCTACCTTGGTTTAACAAAGGTTTACCTAGGTTTACCTTGGTTTGACAAAGGTTTAACTAGATTTGACAAAAGATTACCTTATTTTGACAAAGTGTTACCTTGCATGAAACTGTTTGAGGTTTATTGTCAGAGAAAGTCTTTTCTTACCAGTTAATATTGCCGGTGAATGCAGGGTGATATTCTAGCCAGGATATACCCCTTCCCCCTAGCCTCTGGTGGAAAGCATTGATAGATGCATGAAAACAATTGAGATTTATTGCTGGAGGGTGAATTTAATTACTAGGGTAACATTGTAAGGTATATATATGAGGGTAATATTATTTTCTGGAGTAATATCCGAGTAACATTGTAAAATACTATCCTGCTCTTAGACTAGTCTAGCAGATTAACTCTTTACCTACTAGTGTCATCTGCTGCTTTGCCAGGGTTCATACAGGCAAGATTGTGTAAAATTCAAAGACTTTCCAAGGACTTAAAAAAGACTTTCCATCTGTTTTCAAGGACTATTAACTTAAGAAAAATGTTGATTTACACATTAAAATTCTACTTCGGAAATGCCATATTCCATTACTAAAGATATAAGTTTAAGAAAATTAGTATAAAATTGCTAAATAGCTGCACCAAATAAATGCACCACAATTTTATACTTTTTAGGTCTCCAAAAACACTGTTGAATCCTCCTGTAAATAGTAAAATTCAAGGACTTTTCAAGGCCTTGGAGTGTTTTTCAAGTACTTTTCAAGGCAAATTTAATTTTCAAGGACTTTTCAAGACAGTTCTGTATATTCAAATACTTTTCAAGCCTGTGCGAACCCTGTTTGCAAACAGTTTGGACCCAGACCAGGCCTGACAAAACAGCCAGCCTGATCTGGATGGAAACTGGTTGACACTCTGACAGTATTCCTGAAAGAATTATTTAAAAAGGATTATTTTTTTTTTAATCAGCAGACCTTTTTTATTGAAAAATTACCCAGCATGCAAAGAGTTAAAATTCTTAATTATCTACTGAATATTCATGAGGTAAAATATTAACCTGGTTACTTACACCCTATCATGCAATAAAGCATCTCTGTATACACTTAAGAAAAGTAGAGACCTATATAAGATGGAGCAAAGACTAGTTCAGAATTGATGTTTAGATAAACAAAATTTTTGAGCGTAAAATTGTAAAAAAAACTTTTAATCCATCAGTTTGAACATATGTTTTGGGTGCTCAAAAGAACCGTCTCATTGAGACGGTTCTTTTGAGTACCCACAACATATGTTTTGGTTGAGAAATAAGAAAATTATTTTTTTTTGGTACACACTCTTAACTAAAGGCCTGGGCTATATGAACAAAAAACACCTTATCCTTCCATCTAAACATGAGCCTCACCGGTGTCACTGCATTGTGGTCCTTAAGCAAGACACATTTATCCTAGCTTAGTACTGGTTCAACCCAGGAAGACCTGTCCCTATATAACTGAAAAATTGTTGATGGGACGTAAAGAATCAAATCAAACAAACAAATCCATCTAAACATAAGTTATGAGTGCTCAGACAAAACTTATCATTGAACGAATCTTATCTGTTGAGTAGCCACGACTGTTACATACGTTTTAAATGGTTGACAAATAATGAAAAAAAATGTAGAAAGGAAGTTGCCATAGCAATATATTGTATATAGAACTGCATAGGGCCAGTTAATAAAATAAAGATAGCGTAAAATTGCCATTATTTTCTTATCCACCAGTTTAAACATGTGTTTTGGGTGCTAAAAAGAACCGTCTCCTCAAGACGGTTCTTTTGAGTACCCACAACATATGTTTTGGTTGAAAAGTAAGAAAAAAAATTTCAGTTACGCACTCTTAAATGGGGGCCTGGAATTGTACATTTTATTTCAAATGCTTTTTTGTACATAACACTATGCAAATTTGATCAGAATGGAGGCTATAAGCCTTCCAGGAACGGTCGTAATCCAATGGGGCTAATTTTCAAATTGTGAAAGTATACAATGGGGCTAAAGGAAAAGGTATGAATGGGGCTTAACTTACCTGTACATTCATAAGTTGTTCACACATATTATAATGATTGAAAACACGGGTAAATGGATCTCATGAAAGCTGCTCAACATGCATAACTGTTCTTTCATTCTTGATGAAATATTTTATTGAGCATTAATTTAACAGATTTTAGATGTAGTGTTTTATTGGGGAATACTTTTACAGATTTTAGATATTTTATTAGTTTTATCAGTTTTAACAATGGAACTAGAAATTATCAAAACAGAAGCCATGTATCATTGTTGATGGATATACATAAAGGATAAACTCTGAGCTAAAATGTCAGCAGATCTCATGGCGATGTTCTGCTGATATGGATATAGCCAAAGTTCTTTCTGGGTATCTAGACCATAATCACGAACCAGATGAACGTAAAAATGAACACAAGGCTTTAAGAACAAGTGTGAAACAGAAGGCTGCTGACGACGCATAAGCAAGACCTTAAAAATTAATCAGAAAAGAACTGTCCTCTTAGCTGATTTAACAAGTGTAACAAGTGTACGACAACCAATTTATCATGAAAGACGGAAAAATATCCCAAAATACAAAATAGAAACTCTTAGCAATATTGACCTTTTCAGTTATAAAATACAGGTAAATACATATGGAATAGCCCCATTGACTTCGATAAAATTTAAGGTAAATTAGCCCCATTCATACTTTCTTCTAGCCCCATCGTAACTTTTTTTAGCCCCATCGTCTTGCCAATCAGCCCCATTGTGTATTGCCCCCAGGAACTGTACAAAAGAATAACTGATGTTGCTCAACATTAGCTGAATGATGCTGACTAGACTGAAAAGCAGTAAAGCTAACAAACAGTATGACACAATGAATGTAAAGCACCATAATATGGGCACTGTCCTTGCATGTGAACAACAAAGGCACCGATCAGACTGTGCATCCGCACAGTCTGATCAGCGCCTTTGTTATTCGTTTATTAGAAAGTGCAATATTCAAACTTGCTTCATGTAAAATTTCAATATTCTAACTAGTCTCTGTAGCTGAGCAGGCTGGTTTTAGTATGACCAAACCCGGAAGACAGGTTTTCTACAACAAGGCCCATATCTCAAGATCAATGTCTACAATCCACTTGCTCACTATTACTGATTCAAGCAAGGCAGTTACGGACAAAATATGCATCTACTTAATACTCATTAACTGCTAAGACTGTCCAGCAGAATAACAATAGATTCACTGATCATTCTCAATATGAGCTGAACAATGCTGACTGCACTTAAAAGCAGAAAAGCAAACAATATGACACAAAAACAATGTTAAAGCTGCTTAAAATGTCGAGAACATGAAAGGCCTACCAGGCGCAGTACTATATCTGAATTTGTTTGTTTGTTTGATTTTATTCTTTACGTCCAATCAACAATCTTTCAGTTATGTAGGAAGGGGTCTTCCTGGGTTGAACCAGTACTAAGCTAGGATTAATGTGTCTTGCTCAAGGACACAATGCAGTGACTTCCGAGTGGATCGAACCCCTCAGTCTCGAGTTAAGCACTCTACCACTGAGCCACTGCGCTCCCATATCTGAAATAAGAAAGTTGTCTTCCCTTCCAAAGTCACCCCTAATATGGGCCTTGTTGCGAGAAAACCTGTCTTTGGGGGTTTGCGAACAACAAAGGCGCAGACTACTCGAGCAGTCTGATCAGTGCCTTTGTTATTCACTTAAGGAAAGTATCATATCTCAACTTGCTACAAGCGAAATTTAAAGGACCTCTGACGGTGGTGATGGGAATCACAGTGTATCGCTGCCTGTAATTTTGATAAAAATTAAAGTTGATCAAATGCTTACATCTTACTATATAAGCTCGCTGTTGGTCTCTATTTTATGATTTTGCGGTTGATTTCCTATTTCCATGAATGTACGGCTTTATTTTGGGGCTAAAATGATCACTTTTTGTATTATACATATAGGAAATAGAAAAATATTTTTAAAACATCATTCCCCCCCGAGTTCCAACTAATCCTTTTGCACGTAAGTGTGTACTCATAGCCCAAAATGTGACGTCTGGGTGAGCCTGAACATTAGCATTTGGATTTTTGGTGTGTTCTCTTGAAATCTTTTTTTCATGTATAATGAAATAATAAGTACAAGTAAGCTTCCTTTTATTAAACCATTAGTCACGAAATATTACACCGTTTTTAGCATATTTTTCTTTAGATTATGAAAATTGTCCGTTTACTTAATTCAGTTGGTAGAGTATTTTGCACATATACTGTATCCATCCAATACACATAAACTACATGGCCATTGACTAGGTGTACTTTACGCATGGATGAATGGTTACAGTACATTGCTGCATAATATTGCACCTGGTAAATACATCGTCATCAAGGTTGAACATGGACTACAGTTGCACTTCAAAATATTTCTTAACAAATCAGACAGAAAAAACAACAACAAAATAATCATTAAACTGCTCATGATTTTGGACATTAAAATACTTTCACTGTGATTTGTAATCGAGTATTGATGATGTAATACCCTTACACGTGAAAATAATTGATTTCTAAATGTTTTTGTGAAGTCAAATTTTGCAACCCCTACCCCCTTTGGTAGCGTCTCCTGCTTTGTTGTAGGGGTCTGCCTGTCTAATTATAACCTTAATTCGTTCCTTATACATCAAGCGTCCTATTCAAAAGAACGCCAGTGATATATTATGCATAGGGAAGTTTTGGGAAGCATCTGAAAAATAGGCAGATACCCTATCAAAGTGTCAGAGGTCCTTTTCTAGCTAGTTTCTGTAGCTGAGGAGACTGTTTTGAGTCTCGCTTTGTCGGAAACCCCGAAGACAGGTTTTGTCGCGACGCAGTCCATATGGTGTTCTATAAGTACAATGTTCACTTTGCTTTTGACCTCTTTGCCAACAGGGTAATTTTGCATGCTTTTTGGTTGTCAGGTGATTTTTTTTCAAAATCAACTTTTTCAAAAAAATCTTTCAGGAATACCAATAACCATCAGAGTATCAAACAGTTTGGCTCCAGATCAGGCCTGACATTTTGTCAGGCCTGATCTGGAGCCAAAGGCTATCAGCAGATGACACTAGTAGGAAAGGTAAATATTCTATACCCTGTTTTGAAAAAAGCATAATGCAGTCGGTAGAGCTACACTCTTGCTTGATGACAGTGTAGACAGAGAGATCAGCTGGCTTCATCAGAAGCTGAGGAAGCCAGCTGATCATGTTCCACACTATTTTTTCACACACTAGATGAATCCATATTAACCCTTAAAGCACCACACAACTCACATGAAATGTTAACCCTTTCCTCCATAGTAACACCTTTAAACGCCTTTGAAATATCATGTATTTGAAAATATTATGGAAAATGGAGCATTTGCTCATTTGGAGCAAATGCTCCATTTTCCATAATATTTTAAAAAGTATTCAAAACTTCATTTTTTCTTGAATTTTTTCAATGTTGTTTAAAAATAGAAAATGACGTCATGATATAAAAATAGCCTATGGAGTAAAGGGTTAAGCCTTGTTTGGTTTCAAAAGGCAGAGACAAAATTTTAAAATTGTAAATTATATGTGATGCTTTAGAGTTAAAGGTGAAAAGAATGAATTCAAAAGACAGTGAAGAGGCAAACAATATGCAAAAAATCCAATCAAAAAAATCCAAATATGTACCAAATCATAAAGGTTTTAATTTTTTAGTAATTAGGTGAAAATATCGAGAGGCTCACATATGATGTCAATTGAGGTATTTAAAATATTAATTTTAATATTTTTCTTTTTTTTTTACAAAAATATTCTGCAATATTTTATTTGCTGACAATGATTCAATATGATAAAATACAACATTTTCACATAAAAATTTAATTGCACTGTATTTACTTACTTAGAAATTGCACAACATTAAAAATATCATTTGGAAAAATCACGTCTAAACAATAATGTGGGCCAAACTTATTTGCTAATTGGCATAATTTCAAAACTTGCATAACTTTTAAGTCTGCTGGAATTTTTTGCTGGAGATTTCAGCAATTTTGTTCTCACATAACTGTCTTTTAAATCCAAAGAGTTCAATTCTGCTTTTAAGACTGGTTGTATGTAAAGAAGCAAGCAGGAACCATGCTAAAAGATGCTGAATAATCAAAAGTTCTGATTAATCCTTAAAGCGCCAATCACGACTGCAGCAGAAGACAAATTTTGTGACATCTTTCTTAATTTTCAAAAGAAATAAGGTATGATATTTCATGAGAATTGTCTGCCAGCAGACCAATCTCATGAAATATCATGCTGTATTTGAAATTTTTGAAAAAGCAACAAAATTTGAAATTGTTGTCTGCTGCAAATTATAGGTGGCGCTTTAAAGAACAATGCAAGGTAAGATCATTATGTTTGAATTTTGCTTAAACCCATGTCCCACCATTAGTGATAATTGTCGTCTGCTTTATCATCTGCTTATATACTTTGTTAGCCTTTGTGGCAAACAATATGAAGCCAGATCAGACTGACTCTTAAGAGCAGTCTGATTACTGTTCATAGTTATGGATTCTGCTAATTCTTCAGTAAGTTTGAATAAACAGTAAAACCTGTGTAAAAATGCCACTCAAAAATAGACAAAACAAAGATCTTAATCGACAAATGGTAGCATAAACACAGGGGCCAGTCCAGTGTATATAGTATGCCACACAAAGTAATAAGTTTATAGTTTATTTCACTATATTATCGGAGATGGCATATTATTAAGCTTGACTGGCCCCTGTGGCTTAGTGAAGGTCAAAAGTATTGCAGAATGCTCCCCTTGGAGCATTCCGCAATACTTTTGACCTGCATTAAGCGATAATTGGTCTCGAAAACCAATTTTGGGTCTTTTTGAGAGTGGTCGTTTTACCCAGGTTTTACTGTATGCAGCAGACATAAAAGCAGACAACATTTTCAGGATAAATTATTGACAGGATCAGAGTTTACTAGGCATATACGATCAGTGCACACACTTACCACTCTCTTGGATGAAATCCAAAAGTAATGTTATTGTAACTACATGTAATAAACCAAACACGCTTGGATTAAAGACAAGCTCATAACTCTTTCCCCGCTACGCACAAGAGTTGTCGTCTGCTCTCTGATCTGCTTATGCACAATATTAGCCTTTTTCGCAAACAATACGGGCCCAGATCCAGAAAGTTTTGTTAGAGGAGGTCCAACTCTGACAAGTTTTTTGGTTAACGAGGGGCAGAGAGAGGATCCAAATAACACTAAAGTGGGCCATTATCGGCCCACCAGTGAAATGCCATTTAAATGGCATTTCGCTGGCAGGCCTATGATGGCCAAACATTGAATGCTGGCTTGGTAGCTTTGTGATTTTCCAGGGTATCTGGACCAGTACTGCTAAGGAACCCTATGACTTTGTGATTTTCCAAGTGGGGTCAGGACCACCGGTCCCCCCTCTGGATCTGCACATGCAATATGGATCCAGATCAGACTGTTATAAGTGTTTCTTCCACAAGAAAAGTTTTCTGGAGTGAATTCGAATATATGCAGCAGACGTAATAACAGACAACATTTTCATGACATAAAAATATTAGCCGATTTAACACTTCAAGTCTTTATTGATCCAACCAAAATTTGCAGCATATGTCATTTTTAAGTTATGTTGCTTTTGTGTGAAAGCAATAGAAACACAGGTCCAGTGTACGATTGTTAATATTTTCTTACCCATCATTTTTAACATATGTTTTGGGTACTCAAAAGAATTTAACATATGTTTTGGAAACTCAAAAGAACCATCTCATTGAGATGGTTCTTTTGAGTACCCACAACATATGTTTTGTTGAGAAATATGAAAATTAATTTTTTGTTATGCACTCTTAACTAAAGGTCTGAAAGAAGGCTTGATAATTCCTGTTAATCTTCTGCTATCCAAGAAAAAGAAAGAAATAAAGACGCCACATAAATTGAAAAGTGTGGCCTGCTGCTGCCATGATCAACATTGTTAGCGCTAATTTGATTGTGACAGATAGAGTTTCTTTGAGTGAAAAAAGTGCATTTTTTATCGTTTAAGAAGGCAATATCAATGACTTTAAAAGTCAAAACAGGCCCCCAGATAAGGGTGCATTACAAAAAATTATTTTTCTTATTTCTCAACCAAAAGATATGTTGTGGGTACTCAAAAGAACCGTCTCACTGAGACAGTTCTTTTGAGAATCCAAAACACATGTTTAAACTAATAGGAAAGAAAAAAATCTCAATTTTACGCTGAAATACTTTGCTTAACTGACCCTATGTCAAAAGTCTTCTCCAGCTAAGGATTAGTTAAAAAAGGTTAAACATCAACTTAAATACTGATCAGAGTGTCTATTCAAGGCAGGAGGATTGTGAAATTCCTCCATTTTTAAAATATCTCCAATTTTCCCTATTTTTTAATTTTCCCCCCGAAGAGGGGGGGGGGTACTTTTTATATTGACTAAGAGAAATTGTTAATTTTAAGTCAGGCACCTAGTTGGTTCATTTACAAAACCTCTTAGGTGCACTTTTTTTGCAAAATACTATTTTTGGTATGCGGTGAATAACAACAATCTAATGCAACAGGTCAGAAAACCTCATATGCAATATCCAACGAAAAGTTGTTTTATGTGACATTCCGTAAGCTCGAACTTATACAGACAAAACGCTTTATAATGTCATTCTTTATAACAGAATATTCAATATTCAACATAAAATGGCAAGGAACGGATCTATTTTCATTAAAATTCCCTCTTTATAACAGAATATTTAATTAACGATACCGACAGTAAGTTCTGGGAACAGATCTACATTTGAAAATAAATTCATTACGACAGAATTTTACCATGTGTCAGTCAATTAAGTGATCAGGACAAGGTCTTTTGCATTGACAGGTTCCTGTCACATTTCATAAGAGGGAAGCTTTGTGCATTTTGATGCAATATAAAATTGAACTGATGTATAGAATTGGAAGAATATCATTTAAATTCATTTGTATAATATTTTCTTTTACTGAATGATCATGATGTGGAATCTTGAAAATGGTCGGCATTTCCTCTATACAGCAAATTCACTTTAACGTCATAGATGGCTTGGAACAAACATGGTCGTTATAAAGAGGGTTGACTGTATTTGTCAAAATTACCAGTTCTAAAACCTCGAATATGCTAATTCAAAAAGACAAAAAGCAGGTAAGCTTTATTTTGTTTAATACTGAGACAGTTGCAAAAGCTGTCTATGAATACTTTCTCGCTAATTCGTGCTTAAATTAGTCATGATAACTTGTTTCTCGCCTTCATCACCAGATAATTTACAAAAGTGCTGTTTGTACGAGAATTTGTAAATGTGCCCCTTGTGTGGATGTTGTTTATACAAGAGTTTGTACCTATAAATAGAGCTATCCACACAAATAATGTGGATAAATCAAAGGCAGCATATACATCTCAAAAGGAACAGACCTTCCTTTGGTTAGCCTTTTAGCTAGCTTATCATATCGCATAATTGTATTATTGAGTTTCAAAAATTGACAAAAAATGTCATATCTGCAATATGAGAACGGGTTTCCATCACAACCTCGTATTTTTTTTTAAAGTACCAGAATCCCCTAGAAACACACAATTTTGCCAATATATTAATTACATCCATTAAATAAACTTAAAATATGTTTTCAGTTCGACATTCACAAGAATAGAACAAAAAACAAACCATTCAAAAAGTTTTTGTTTCTCCTGAAAAATATACTCAAGTGCACTTTATACAAGGTTTAGGTTTTGTAAATGAACAAACAACCTACTTTTCATTAAAAATCCCCCTTTTTTTCAAATTCTCAAATAGACATTGCTGATCATAACATTAAATACTGATTATAAAATTAAATACCGATTATAAAATTAAATACTGATCATTAAATTACAAACTGATCATGAAATTAAATGCTGATACTACCATAATCATATCCCAAGATAAGGGAAATATCTGATTTACAAAAAAAACTTATTCTTCTACAAAACATCTGAACACTTAGAATGAGCATTACAGCAATATTTTCTAGGGGGAAAAACTGTCCACTCTCAAATGGTTATAAAAAGGATAGATAAAAAGCGAAGAAAAGAAGATTTGGCTTCAATTTAAAAGAACAGTGCAACCAAAAACACAGAGAAAACCAAGCTCCTTTGAAATGACTGAAGAAAGAGTATTCATTGATAAAAAAATGAGACAAATTTGGTCTCTGTTAGGCCAAATAAAAAAAACGCCTGTGTTTAAGATAACCGACCCTAAGGCCTTCCTAAATTTACTGGTGAAACCTAAATAAATTCAGATTTTCTGGAAAAAAAAACATAATTTTATGCAATTTGAAACTTAATGCACAAAATTAAATTTTTTTCCAGAAAAAAAAATATGTGCGCCTACCCTACCTAAATTTTCAGACCTATTACCCGAAACACACTTATTTTTATTTGGCCTTGTGCAACCAGATATGCATAGAGAAATGTGCTCCCTCTTAATGGCTAAAAGAAGCATATTGGTAAATCTGGTCTCTATAAGTAAAGAATGATGCGACCAAACACACAGGGAGAAAACTGTGCTTTCTCTAAAAGGCTAAAACAAAAAGTGATAGAAACAAATTGGTTTCTATTTTCTGAATGATGCAACCAACAACACACAGAGAAAACTGTGCTCTTTTGAGTTACCTAAAAGTAGTAAAAAAAATGATAAGAATGGAAAAAATGGTATATATATATAAGAATGATGCAAACAAACACACAGAGCTTGATAGATAAGAAATTGAGAAAAAAAAAATTAACACTTACATGGATCCTGATGTAGTGTGTACCACAGGAATATCTTCCGGTGCCGCACCCAGGATCAGAGGAATATGAAGCTGTGGTGCCAAAGCCCTAACTATCATTGTACTGAAATCAACAAAAAATAACAAAAACAGTTATGATGCTTCAGTGTTATCACTATGGGATTTTCAATTATTTGACCTTCCTACATTTACTGGTGAATCCTAGAACTTTTTTTTAAGGTTTTCGAGGAAATGCCTTTCAAAAAGCATAAAATTATATTTTTCTCAGAAAAAAAAATAATTAAAAAAAATATATGTTTGCCTTTTCAGACACGTTACCCTAAACACACTTATTTATTTTTTTTTTGCCTTATTATGTTACATAATCATAAATCATAATCAGATTTTTTGATTAATGTGCAGGTGCAGGGGCATCATCCACATCAGTGGACCCCTTTCCAGGTAACGCATAGCAGATCTCACACCTGATCTCCAGGTAAATCAGGTAAATCTAGGTTTAGCCAAGGTTTGCTTAGGTTTTGACTCAACTTGAGGTTTTCTTTAGCTCTGACTATCTGTGAGTTGTGAGCCCTTTTCTCTGTTTCATCATAGTGTGTTAATTTGATTATATCGTTTCTCTATGATGATTCATTGCAATAGTAAGGAATCCTCCATGCTGGCTTGGCATTTTTTGTGCTTTGGCAGCAGCAGGATCTGGGGTGACATTTGGCCCCGGTGGCTTTAGCTGCTGTCCATTCTAAGGGGGTGGTTCTGTTGTTGTTGATTTGACGTTGATTGTTACTTACATTGTGGTATTCTGTGGTTGTTCTGAGTTTTGTTGTGCACTGCTTTGTGTCCATTCTGGTTTTGCAGTCATCTTTGTGGGGGAGGGGGCTGGTTGCTTTGCTTTGTTTGTTTTCCTGGTGTTTTGTGATTGTTGTGAGGCTCTTCCTCACAATGTCATGAGTCTATCTGCAGTTTGTGATTGTGGTATTTCCTGATCATACTCACTTACTATTTTTGAGGCAAGATAAGGAAGCCTTGATCAAATTCAGGTAAACCTCATATGTTGATGTTTATCCATATTAGACCAAGGCTTACTTTTTCTTTTACACTAAGCTTGAGATAAGGCTAGTTAAGTTTTGTTTTGACTCTTTACATCCCACTCAACAATTATTCAGTCATATCTTTCAAGGTTGAGCCAGTACTAAGCAGCGGATAAGTGTCTTGCTCAAGGACGCAACACAGTGACACTGCCGGCTACATAAATTTTGTTATGATTCTTTACATTCCAGAATCTTGTCTTACTAGTTTGAACCAGTACTAAGAAGAGAATAAAGTGTCTTGCTCAAGGACACAACACAACACAGTGACCCAGCCGGTAGTGAGACTCAAACTAGCAACCCTTCAATCCCCAGTCAAACTCTTTACCACCTAAGCCACTGCGCTCCGCATACATCACCTATATAAGATGTCCCATTGACTCTTAGCATAACGCTAGATTAACATTAGATAAGAGTTATTCATAGGTTTAGATAAACCAAATGCTTGAGCCTAAAATTGTAAAATTTTTCTTACCCATCAGTTTAAGCATATGTTTTGAGTGCTCTAAAGGACTGTCTCAATGAGACGGTTCTTTTGAGCACCCAAAACATATGTTTCGGTTGAGAAATAAGAAAATTAATTTTTTGGTACACACTCTGAACTAAAGGCCTGGTTATTTGTACAGCCAGTCCTGACTTGTATTGGTCATGCCCCTCTTTTTACCCTTTCAGGGGCTGAATGGCCCCAGTTCTGAATTTTCTAGAATTAAAATTGACATACCCTAGTACATTAGCACAATCATCATAGTACTTAGTGGAGTTCTTGACAAAGCTGAACCCATTCACATCACAGACATAAGACTTCCCATTGGCTCTTAGGAGGTCAAACCCACACACATTTTGCTGAAAAATAGGGATCTTTTTTCAATTATTGTACCCTTAACTCTTTGTATACTGGAAACCCCTAAACAGGTACTGAATACCAAGATGAAATGCATTTCATCAGGGTCTGCACTATTTGTTAACATTAAAACAATCTTCACTGCCAACAATACATTAAAATTTAGAAAATCATGCGCATTCCAGAAATTTTCTAAGGGGTTGCAGATCAAACTGACAGAAAAAAGTTCTGATGTTGTTTTTTGTTGTTGTTTTAGTCTTCAACTTATTTTACAGAGGGGTTTAATGATTCAATGGTTTATTTCAAGGAAAACTATAATTTACCAAGGTTCCAGGGGGTCCAACTTTTCTCAGGGGGTGCACTTGCTAATTCCTATGGAAACCTGTAGAACTTGTGATTATCAAAGGGGGGGGTCTGGACCCCCTGTCCCCCTGTCTGGACTCCCTGCGCCCCCCATCTGGATCTGCGCATGAAAATTCAACCTGAGAACCCTTAAAGTACACAATGGACAGTCCCATACTTATTGTATCAATATGTATGGAAAATCCATTCAGAATACAAAGGGTTAATATATACATACTAGGGTAAAAGACAGAAGTCAGAATATTTTTACATGCCAATCTTTATCCTTACCTTGAATGCCATACAGACTTTTCTAGCTGTCATTTTTTCACTGGCACTTAACAAGACTGGATATCTTATTTCTTTCCCGTCTTTATCCCGCTCCACTTTCCCATCTAAAGCTGGTGACTTTCTAGCTTCAGCATGCGCATAGTCAGGACCCACTGTATATACCTGTAAATTACAGTAGGAGCCACTAGGCAAACTTCAATAAGACTTGGGGAATACCACTCGATGTAAATAAAGGATCTTACATGAGAATTCATATTTATTGAATTCATTACAAGAGCAAAATGTTAGATTCTATTTATCATATTATCTCCAAGATGTTGGGTATTATACATCTACCACGACCTCTAAGTAATGAACCTTGATTCATTCAATGCATTTACCGCTACTGTCATGTCTCAAAGTGTTTTGTGGAATTATACATGTATCCAATTTTGGCAAAATGCAGTCTGTGGTTTGAATCTTTTCAGGATCATTTTTTAGCTTTACGTAAATGAAATTCGTGATATTACAATCAACCATTAATTTAACCATTTACCTCATAGAGATGCCTTTTAACGCTTTTACGTACAGAGTAGACCAAGATCAGGCAGCTCTTGTAGAAATGTAACATGAAAGTTTATTTATTTCATTATTCATAGTGGGTGGAGCCTATCAAGATTATTCATGAAAGGGTTAATTAACTTCCACCAAGGTCTTGAATTATACAAATACATTTGTTTTTATGTGATAGTTTCATATTGTGCATTTTCAAAAATGTATATCTTCACATCTGTAGGTTCATCTGGGTCAAACCTCAGTGATGCCATATTTTCGTATTGTGTATATTCATTATTGAATATCTTCATTTACATTAAGAAGTTCACATCTGTAGGTTCATCTAGGTCAAACCTCAGTGATGCACAAATAATGACTTGATTGAAAGAGAAATATAATCACCTTCACATCTGTTCCGTCTGTCGGCATAAAGTCTTCATACACATAGGAACCACTCTTCCGAACTCGACTAATTGTGGAATATACACTGCTTCTGGAACCAACCTTAATGTGAAATTCACAATATAAGGATCACACATGCTTTATCATGTATTTATCCTTAAAGCGCCACCTATAATTCGCAGCAGACGACAATTTCAAATTTTGCCGCTTTTTCAAAAGTAACAAATAAGGTATGATGTTTCATGAGAATCGGCTGCTGGCAGACATTTCTCATAAAATATCATACCTTATTTCTGTTGAAAACTAGGAAAGATGTCACAACATTTGTCGTCTGCAGCAGTCATGATTGGCGCTTTAAGGGTTAACATTTGCCGGGTGCCTAGGAAGCTGTTTGAACACGAAGCTACTACGCCAAGTATTCAAACATCTTCTGTGTGACCAAGCCTTCATGCAATGACAAAAACATATTTTATGCGATTCCAACCACAATTGCATTAAAAATGCTGGTAGAACCAAGGTGGCCAATCACATGGTCAGCATGATGTGGTTCACGGATTTCCTGAACCAGTAAAATGGTTCATAACTTTCGTAATACTAAGTCAAATTTCATACGGTAAAGTGCAAAAAACCCTCATATTTTTCTGCACAAGACTGTGTTGAAGTTTCTCCTGGTTTGCTGTAGTTTACCAGATAACCTCGAAAAAACCGAAAATTATCTGCCATTGGGTTCACACTTCAGCTGTTCAAATTTGACTTTATATAATGAAAGTTATGAACGATTTTTCTTACCTGTGATGTCTGATTACTGCTTCGTAATGTCTGTGATTCCCATCAGGCAAACCATGTGATTGGCCACCTCGTAGAACAATAAATTATCCCTTTTACTTTACACATGATTTTTCAAAAACAAAATGGCATAAGCTATAAAAAAATTTCTGAGCCATAATGCTTTCAGTATAAACTTTATGCCAACCCCCGTTTCATTTTAAAGCTGCAAAGTCTGTAACTTTTGATCTTTTACTTTTTGAAATAATGTTTCTATTTTTCAAGAACACAATAAAAAACTAAAATTCAGGTTTACATTTTACCAATTTCGTAAATCTTTACAAATTAACAGTATCAAAACAACAGCATTTATGTTAAAACTTGCCTGTCTATAATTATTGGAGGGACGCAAATAATTACCAACAAGAGAAAAAAACACCTGCTTTTATAAGATAATTCACTTTCCATGCAGTTTTCAGCTATTGTGAACAAATTTATTGTGAAAACTTAACTAAATTCTGCTTTTACAAATGATTTAAAAAGAAAAGAAAATTTTTTGATAAATGTTCATAGTTGCAGACTTAGTCTCTCTCAGCATTGTCAAGTTAAAACCCATGTTCAAACAGCAAATGAATCTCATGATTTGAACATGGATTTACATTAATTTAACAACAAGTTTAAACAGCTATGGGAAAGATATTTGTGCAAGAATTTATGATTAAAAATTATATGCTTTAAACCATACAGAAAGTGACCACACTAAAATAGAGAACAAATTTTAAATATAATAAGTATGGAGTAAACATTAGCATTTATACCTATCCATGATAAATATGTTCATGCACAACAGTCCTCCCTATTTTTTATCCTGTCAATCTATGAGCATCTGGAACTATAGTGTTTTCATAAAATGATAAATTGGGGTTCAGCAGGACTCGTGTTAATTATATCACAGAAAGTAAAATATTGTTACATTTACTATAGGTTTTATTGTGACGTACTTCCGGTGCTATAAATAGATTTGGGATATACTGGCCGTCATTCATGTATTGTCTAGATAGGGAAAGCCATAGAATTTTCAATATTTTCCACCGATTTTAAGTTCCTTTGCTATATATAAAAAAAAAAAAAAAAAAAAAAAAAAAAAAAAAAATATGCCAACTAGGTTTCAAACGAGTGGAGTCACTTCGCACACACAAGAGACGGTTACACGGGAAGACTGGGGACTACCCTAACCCCACCAACCGTCAAACAACAGTTACTGCTCCGCTGAACACAGCGATATCAGAAGAGGTTTTCCAAACACCCACCATCGAACTCACGTGCACGGGCAACTTAGGCATACATGACAGACTAGGGACCAACTCTGTACAGCCGATCGAAGAAAAAACATACTTACACGATCCGGTGGAGGAGGACATGGACTTTCTCGAGGACATTATTGAAGGTGCCCAAATTTTCGTGGACGAGTGTGCCAAAGAAGAGCAAATTCGGCTCAATAAAGACAGTCTACCACAGACTCATGCAATCTTGCACAACAACTGGGAAACTCCCCAGTCACACGAGAAAACGGACAAACTGTACAACCACCACAAATGCCTTATTTTTGCTTGTTACAAATTATACAAATATGTTGATCACAACAAAAGAAAACAACACATTCTGTAATTTGAGAGGTTCAGAGTTTATTTCTTCCATTTCGAACAAAACATTGTACTCAGAAAACGAGTTACAATGCAGTTCCTTGCCTCAGTCGGCGCCACCTCGCCACTACAGGCATTTATATAGACGTGGGAACCATTTAAAGCGGACAGCTATAGACTGCCAAACACGGAATTTCTTTACATATAGGGTAGGACTCCCAAACCGGGACCCCCTACATAGCTAACCAACGGCTGACGTCAAAATTAGCACACGAGCAGGCTCCATACGCAATTTCCGAGAGCCTTTTCCGGAAGCCGCCTAGCAACCAACCGGAAGCGGCTTGAGGAGCCGTCTAGGCACACGCCTAGGCGGCTCCCCCAGCCGTTTCCGGGAGCCGGGAGCCGTTTTTGGAGCTGTTTCCCACATCTATATAAAGTGCGCAGGTTTGCTATCTCAGCATTCCTGGATTCTTAATCATAGAGTCCATGTCGAAACAGGAAACCCCTGAAGTCTACATATAGACGAAACCTAGGTCGGGTTAGTCGCTGCACACATGGATAAAACCAAGGAGCCAGAGAAGGACGGTTGTTCTGTCCCGACTATCCAGTCACTCTCAAGGCCTTTGCTATATATTTTTATGTAAATGAGAATTGTAATGTATCTACAAACACTTTGTCAGATAATATTAACATTTGTTGAGATAATTTGTCTGTCGTTATTGTTTGAAGTGAATAAAAGGGTGCCATTAAAAACATATTTCTAGATATTTAAATTCAATTTAACACAACAAGAATTAAAAGGCCAGCTGATGCGCATCATACGAGACTGCACATGCACGCATTACCGCAAGAACATTTTGTCAAGTTTGAACTGTTTTCAAAGGTTATCAGCAGACGACACTTGTACAGTTGATTGTGGACATAAACTGGACGCTTAAAAAATATAATGTTCACTTTATTCTCGAGTAGCTATCCAACGGCTCATGAGTGCAGTCTCGCAATGATGCCCACTGCTATACAATAACCAACAAAAGCAAGCACACGATTGGACAGATCTGGTCCCTAAAACGTAATAACATTTTTCTCTCGAACAGCGAAGGCTCATTGGAGACTGTGTGATGTCATGTTATTTTTCTGCCTGTTGTATTGCCTCAGGTGACCCTGCGCAGATTCAGGGGAGCATAAGTAAGATGGAGATTCACATGAAGCTACGTACCTCTAGATACGAAAAAGGGGCAGTTACTGTAGCTTTTGTGCATAAATGATACATGTGCATAAACAGCATGCGCGGATCCAGGAGTTTTTGTCAAGGGGGTCCAGGCCCGACAGCCTGAAAACAGCATGGACGACGTTGTTTTTTTTTCGTCCTCAAATTATTTTACAGTTTAGGCTAAAGTCAAGGTTTATTCAACAATTAAATCACCAGTGTTGTGTCACCAGGCGCGAAAAGGGGGTCTAGGGGTTTGATGGATTATGCCCCCTGTATCTGTCTGGAGATGAGACTGGGTGAACGCACTCGCTTGACTAAATTTGGGGAATTAACTCAAGATAGGCAGCACCCAGAACTCACTCCAGAAAACTTATAATATGATTTGGATTTCTCTCCCCTTTCGGTACCCAGTGACGCAGTCCTTAAATAGCACTAACTAGAAGTAACACACTGAGACAATTTGAATTTTCTATAATTTTAATAAATGCAAAAAATGTTCCTAAAACGCGATGGATGCAGACTGTTGAATTCACTGTTCTGAAAGTTCTAAATTACCACTGATATTCATTCACTACCTATTCACTGTTCTTCTCTTATAGAATTTCACTGTTCCGGTAAATCAAAATGTTCTTAATTTGTATATACTCATTAAAACACGCAGTCACAAACAATAAAATATTTCACTTTAATTCTCCTCAACCTCAACTGCCACCAGCCATATAATTTTCCAGAAAATATGTGTTCATAAGCTAACTAAATTGAAGCTTCCACCAATAAGTAAACTAATTCCTAAAAATGCCCTTGCTTTATTTATTTTTTAAGTCTTAGGTCCGAAGTTCATAGTCTATAAATTTGGGCACATCACATTTCCAAAAACTGTCCCATAGGCTAAACAAAGATTTATAAGACCTAAACACAGAAAACCACAAAGTCAACGGTCTATGTAAAGTCTACAATGTTAACATCCTATTTAGTGGGGCCGATATGTAACAATTTTGAGAAGAATCGTGCATTTTATGATAAAAGCATGAAACTTGGTACATGGCTAGTTGATAACATTACAAAAAAATTAAGGGTCAGTGCCACGCCGAAAATGTCCTCTAATGGTCGCCATCTTGTTTTTCCAAAATGGCCGCCTTTTTCAACTTATTCATTTTAATCTCATTATTTATTTGCAAACATCATGTTTTCTTCAGTTAATTTTACTTAAATAGCCATCAGTTATATCTAAATACCTTAAAATCATCATTCAATTTAAAAACAAATCAGGATTGAGGCTGTATTTTTTCAAGATGGCCGCCACTTTTGTATCTAAAAAGTGCAGTTATATTATAGAATTTGACAAAGTTATAAATTTTGATGCAAATTACTTCTAGCAAGTAGAAATAGTCCCATTAAACAAGTTACTAACTTATCAGCATGACTTTATTGTTGCTTATTGTTCAAATATGGTATTAAAGATGGCTACCAATGTGCAAATCATAACATACTATCTGCTTTCATTTGGAACTGGAAGAATGTAGTTTGTTTGAATTTATGCAAATGATTTTCAAGAATAACTTTATTAAATGGCATTGGATAAAAAGAGAACATCCAACATGCCATCCGAGACAGCTGTCAAAGTAGAATTGTTATATGGACACCATCTATAAGGTGGCCGCCATCTTGGTTTTTCCAAAATATGCAGTCTATTTTAAATTGAATTATTTTAAGCTCATACATTTGCAAGCCAATATGTTGTCTTCACTTATTTCCACTTATTTTGCAGTCAATCATACTAATTGCCCTCAAAATTGTCATTTAGGCTTAGAAAACACAAGATTTAGGACATAGTCTCAAGGTGGCTGTTACATTTTGCATCCAAAGGGAGCTCAGTGGCTCAATGGTAGAATGCTTGACTCGAGACCGAGGGGCCACGGGTTTGAGCCTCACCGGCATCACTGTGTTGTGGTCCTTGAGCAAGACACATTAATTCTAGCTTAGTACTGGTTCAACCCAGGAAGAACCGTCCCTGTTTAACTGAAAAATTGTTGATGGGATGTAAAGAATCAAATCAAACAAACAAAAAACATTTTGCAACCTCAATAGTGGTGGTATACCAACTTGACAAATTATGAATTTCCATGCAAAATTATATGCAATTAAGTAGAAATAGCTACACAAACAAGGGACGAACTTATCAGATTTTATTTTTATTTTAACTTATTATAACATGGTATTCAAGATGGCTTTGTATTTAGCTTTAGAAAAAAAGAAACGTATTTTTACTTTCTGTAGGAAAATATTTGGAGGTTGTTTGAAGTTACGAAAATGAGTTTCGAGAAATGATTATATTTAATGATTTAGGATAAGAAAGGGGACATCCAACCTGTCATCCACGATGGTTGCTAAATTTGGTTTTAGACACTTGTACATATGTTGCTTTAAAGTGTGTTCTGTATATAATTGATATGATCACTTTGAGATGCAAAGAATTTTTGTACCAATAGCAAACTAAAACTGTTCTTTGTAGAATTGCCATTGCATAAAATATCATTTGTTTACATAAAATTTTAGTGAAAAATCCTATAAAATCTGTAATAGAGATATCAAAGGTTCTCTTTGACATTTCTCCTTCTCATCAAGTTACCATAGGCTTAAAAGGCTATACGTCTCCTAAAACTGTATACAATTTTTTTTAAAATGTATTTACGCCACAACCCTCCGTTTTCACACACATCAATTTTTCAACTTGATTTTGTCAAATGACGTATTTGCTGCAGCCAGCCTTATAAGGTTTTGTTGATGATGTAGCTGGCACTATCATATCCACTTGAAAGTAATCAAAGTTTATATCATTTTGAAGTCAATCCAATATATAATGTTGCAGACATCTTAGTTTCTAGCCAAAGCTTCCCTCACCAATTGCTTGCTAGTGAGTCGGGCATTTGATTCCATAATAGTTAAGTCCTAAAATCTCTTCAGTCTAGTTAGTTGAAGCCAAAGCTTTTTGTCTATTAAGGTATGTAGGATTTTTAAATGATGATGTTATTTCGCTCTGTATTTACAGTGATGGTCTTTAACAGCCTAGGGATAATCAGCTAGGTGCCACAACCGCATATTCAGGCGAATCCCTGCCCTTTCTTTATCAAATTCTTGCTTTTCGTGATTTATTGTTCACTGTGGTTATTCATTGACTAGTTAAAAAGTTGTCCTAGAAATTGTTCCAAGGTAGTAGTGCTGTTGTGGTTCTCATTTTATTATTATTGGTGTAAATATGGTTTGTAAATACTTTTGTATACAAGTATGTGAATGATTTTGGTTATGTTAAGGTAGCCTAGTAACTGCATTCAAGGGGAGAGCTACATCACCACTGTATACTATCTATCTGTATATTTAGTTTTACCAATTTTGATCTTGTAGGAAGAATGTTAGCTCTGATTGTACTAGTTTCTGGTCATTGCTATGATTTTACCTAGTATATAAGCAAAAATGGGAATAACATGTCCGGAATGACGCAGGCCACCAGTCGCTAGGTGAAGAAGCGTTGAAAGAAGAGTGGAAAGAGCATTATGAATTTACTCAAATTCGAACTCTTTGGAATGCAAAGGGCATGCCAGAGGAAATCCCAGTTGAAGGTCTAGCCAGCTGATCAGTACAGGAATTATCACAAAAACAATTAGCAGGATGTGTTCTGACAAAGCAGACATACCATCAGCAATTGTCATCGAGATGCTTTATTCTACATGTATTTGGGAAACTGGCAAAGTCAAGGTGTTTGACCTAATCTGCCACATAATCTCGAGTGTTAGTACAGAGTGAAATTGACATTATGAACATAGGCAAAGGGGGTGCTCTGAACAGAGGCTTGAAGTTAATTAAGCAATTAATAAGAGTGTTAGGGTGCATATTGGAGAGACATATTAGACAGAGAGTTGAGATTGACTAGATACAGTGCAGATTTATGTCAGGCCATGGTGGCATTACAGTTGCAGTCTTCATTTTAAGCCAGCTACAGAAGCTGCTCCTGACTTCAAACAACCATTCTACATCATATTTATTAACAAAGAGAAGGACAGTAGGCAGCTAGTGTGTATGCTTTTAAATCAACAGGACAGTAGTTGGCAATTGTCGCAGTAGTAAGGTTTTTGTTGTTGATGTTCATCGTGGCTCTGTTCTGACTCCACTGCCCTTAATTGCTATCTAAGAGGCTCTAATCACAGAATTCAGAACAGACTGCAGATAGTTGCTGCTGTACAAATATGATCCGGTGATCTAGACGGAGTCCATGGAGGAATTGCTGGTGAATTAGGATGCATGAAAGTATTGGAAGGAGAAGGCTCTTCATGTGAACATAATAATATGAAGTCATATACAAGTAAAGTCGTTCCTTGAGCTAACGTGCACCAAATGCCTGTGGCACAACACTACTTAATGATGGAAGATGGAGGTGATAGCACCTGATAAAAACTTGAGGTAGAAGATCTGTAACCATATGGACATTCTCTACGCTAGAGACATCCTCGAGCTGCCTGCAGTCATACATTGCAAATGTACATGGCAGAAACTCCGTAAACTTCTTAACCTAATGATCATCTGCTGCCCTTGACTCGAGACAGGTAGTAATAAACATGCATTCATTGCTTTGTTTTTGTTGAGTGTATATTTCCAGTACGTCCTTGATTATGAACAGTTCACTAGCATGATACAGCATAGCTAGTGATGTCGAAAACGCCTAATAGCAAAAATGTATAGATTTAGAAAGAACAGCAAAAATTACCAATAAATTTGGTTTTCCAATTTGGTGGCCATCTTGGATGCCATGCTTGAACTAACAGTTGAGAAAATTTCAAAATTACATATTATATATTAGACACGAACATTCATTGCAAAAAAAGCAAATTTTACTCATACAAATCTCAATGATATATTAATGTATAAAAAAACAAAAAACATAAAATCATTCTTCTTTGGCAGCCATCTTGCATGCCATATTGTATCAAGGCTCTCTTATAAATTGTTCACAAATAACAAAGTCACATTTTGAGCCTTTCTATGCTTGGAATAACTTGAATTTGATAAAAATAATCTGAATTAAGTTCTTCTATATGATATTTTCATAAAGCAAGCTTGATTTAACATATAAAAATGGCGGCCATCTTATAAAAGGTCCGCCATCTTGGATAATATGCCAATCTACATGTGATTTCAGATAATTACAAATGTTCTTTTGTTAAAATTCACACTTACACAAGCTTTAAAGAAAATTTTATAGCAAAATGATACCCAACTTAACAGGCATTACACAAAATATGTCGCCATTTTGAAATTCAAGATGGCCGCCGTCAAGGTGCATTTCTGGCTTGGCACTGACCCTCAGAAATTTTGATAATTACTAATCTGGCCATGTACCAAGTTTAATGCTTTTATCATAAAGTGCACGATTCTTTCACATATCTGCCCCACTAATTATTCAGTTTCGAAGGAAGATCTAGACTGATCTGCTCCCAGGTTCAGACTGACTCATGAACCCACAGTCTGGGTCCCAGCAAAACTCCCTAGGTCCGAAAACAGCCAATGAAAAATACTATAACAATTAACCAACCAAACAATTCTCTAATTATAACCAATGAAATTAATTTTAAAATTCACTGCAGACCTATGCCAAAACTATGCTAGAAGCCAATCTGCTTAATGGGTGAGAAATTGTTATCAACACTCATGAGGTGACAACCATTTTCCTAAATTAACACTTTCCATTGTTCTCCAAAGTAAGCTAGTCACCAAAAGGATCACCTCTAACCCCTAATATCTAAGTTTGCCAAGAGGTGATAAAACATCACAAGTAATAGCTGCTCCAGGGCTGATAAGAAATCAAGTTGTCAATTTCTTCAATCTAAAGTCCAAACAGTTCTCAAGCCATCAAAAAATCCGCACTTAAACACAGAGGCAGTAATACTGATAGAAAAAGCATTTTGAATATGCGGACAGACTGATAAAACCTACAAACGTGCGCATTTACAGAAAGGCAGACTGAAAGAAACATTCATGTTCAGACAGACAGACGTATAGAAACATAAATATACATGTCCTGACAGACAGGCAGGAGGTCGGACAGACAGAAAGAAAAATATATTCGCGTTAAGTACGACAACGAATTAAAATTTAACTGATGGAGAACGATGCTGATTGGCCATTATGTCAGACTTGTTAAAATGTGTTATGAAACCGTCGGCATATGACCCTAGTGACACATTCTTAAGACATACTTGAGAAAAAACATGATGATAAGGCTTCTCCCCGCGGGTAATGTAGTCCATTTATTCAGCAGAGAGGTGTGAAAACGGATGTGTAAGTATAGTGTCAACCGTGAAAAGCAAACATGGAATAGTTATTTTTTCGGACAATCAACGTAAGTTAACTGTTTTAGCCTATTTAAGCTACATTTTGGACTGTCAATAATCACAGGCTTTGGGATGAAATCGCGGGTGAGAGAGAGAGAGAGAGAGAGTGAGAAAACTGGCAGACAAGCAGGTGGATTCACTTTGTTAATCCTAATATTGTTTAAACAAAACAAAATTTTAAATGTTTAAAGTTTTTATGGGTTTTATTGTGAGAAAATATCAGCGTTCTGCTTGACACTTCTGGACTTCCCGCAGCCTCGTGTTTTGCCTTTTAAATGAATAAACGTTTGTTTTTCGGAACCTTTATTTATCGGAAAGATGCATTTTGAATGCATATCAAAGAAAACAAACAAGTTTTGACATGACTTTGGCTATAAAACCCCATTTTTATAAAAAAAATTAACCCACATTTTACACAGATTCAATGCGACTGGCCTATGCATTGACGGCCACCGATATGCGCATGCGTGATGATTGCGTCACTTTGGGAATTTGTAAAAGCTCCTATAAGCACAGTTGCTGACTATGACTTTGGGACCATGCTGGTTTGTCACTAAAACTTAAAAAGAAAATGATATAATTATCATAAACAAGAGCACTAGATAAGCAAAACTCTGTGTATATACCTTCCTGAAAAGTCTCTGGCAGCCACCCCCAGCTGACACCGGGAAGTATATATAGATATTATGATCTTCTGCACACACAGGTTTCTCTACAAACGGTCTCTGAAAGGTCACTCCATTCACCTCAATAGCATCTTCATTCTCATCAAAATAATCTGAAGTAACGTATGTTACATATATTCAATATAAACTATAACAGCCACAACATATCCTTTGTTATTTTGTGACGTCATCACTTTGTGTGCACAGACGCGGTCACCATTATTCTACCCAAGCTCACGGTTACTTATGTATGCATAACACACGATAAAGATCGATACAGAAATGCCAATTTGTGCGATATTTGGCTGTTCGAATCGTCCCGGAGGAGATACAGGTTTAAGTTTCCATAAACTGCCGAAAATAATCACCAACCAAGGAGAAGATACCGAGAAATTGAGTGAAGAAAGGCAGACTGTGGAAAGCGGCCATCAACCCTAAAGACATTACCGACGATGATAGATGGGACCGTACAATCGTTTGCTCGAAGCATTTTGTCGGAGGTATTTTAGTAACTTTTTTTCCCTTAAAAATAAATGACTTATCTTATTAAACAATGACAGAATGCATGCTACCTGACAGTAAAAAGAAAGTCATTGTTTTGCTAGCGTGTAAACCCGGGGTGTAAACACGAAATCTCATAAGTACATTACCTACAGCATTTTCATAACTGCATGTACGCCGTTTGGGGTGTTATGTTAAGTTCGATAAAGTTACACATATGACAGACCTATGTTGATATGTCTAGATAATAATCATCACATTTGGATCACCAAACTACTAGTACTAGGTAATGTAACCTTTGCCCCCCCCCCCCCCCCCCCCCCCAAATCACACATACACTAAAAAGGTACTTTGATTTAGACACTTTATCCACTGCTAAGTACTAGTTCAACCCAGGCAGACCCATCCCGGCATGACTGAAAAATTGTTGACTGGGTCATAATGCATCAAAACAGCATATAGACTGAACACCTGATGGCCCAGTGATTGCTGTGAAAATGATGAGCGGGGTAATGACTCATACCTGAATTCCGACAACAAGGAAGCTGACATATATATACATGTATTATCTGGTCTTATTCAGAATTTATGACTTCACAACACAGTACGAAGAAATCCATCAGTCTTGAGAATATGTTTTTTGAATGTACTCGAATACATTTCATTTGTTGGCTCAACAAATGCCATGTATTCAAGTGATTGATTTTTTTTTTAAAAAAAGTGTGACCCAAATATTTTTGGTCTTTGTTGACATGATATTAAATTCCATTTCAGGTGTGAAAGCATATCTACATGACCGTGCCAGTCCTTCATGGCTACCCACTTTAGAATTAGGGCACAAGGAAGCCAAAACCCCAGCACCAGATAAAGTCGGCGAGAGATACAAAAGAGCCAGCCAGCGAAAGCACAAAAGAGAAGTTTCTGATGCTGTATCATCCCTGCTGTCACTGAAAAAGCGAAGAATTGAATTTTCGACAACATCTGATGATAGTGCATCCCCAGATGGCACATGTACAGAAACTACCATCTTAACAGATAATGATAGTGACAACGCGATACAGGACACCCTACAACATTCAGATGATGAACAGTGCAAATATGTCCAGACAGACCTAACCCTTGAAGGATTGCAGCAAGTGGAGAATGACAATAAATCACGGATGCTTGAAGCAGATGCTAAGGCAGCCAAAGAAAGCAGGATTTACTGTTTCAAGACATACATGGACGATCCAGATAAAGTTCCTTTCTATACAGGCCTTCCAAATGTTGGCGTATTAAAACTTGTGTTTGACAGGGTAGAAAGTCAGATGAGTGGTAGTAGTAAAGCATTAACTAAAGAGGAAGAGTTTTTTATCTGTCTAGTGAAACTGAGAATGAACTACCTTTTTAAAGATATAGCCTATCATTTGAATGTTTCAATCACCACTGTTAAGAAAAGTTTTCACAGCACTCTTGATGTACTTTATGCCAGACTACAGTTTCTCCTCAAGTGGCCTACAAGAGAAAACTTAAGGATGTCGATGCCTCTGTGCTTCCGCAGAGATTTCGGACAGAGGGTGGTTGTTATCATGGATTGTTTTGAATTATTCACAGAGAGGCCAAGCAGTGCTTTAAATAAGGTGTACACTTATTCTAATTACAAACACCACCAAACTATCAAGTATTTGATTGGAATTGCGCCCCAAGGAGTAGTGACCTTCATTTCAGATTGATGGGGTGGCAGAACTTCAGACAAACATCTTACTGAACAGTCTGGTGTGTTGAACAATTTATTACCAGGGGACATAGTCATGGTTGATCGTGGATTCAATATTGAGGAAAGTGTAAGGTTTTACCAGGCTGAACTTGCAATCCCAAGCTTTACTCGAGGTAAATCACAACTACACCCTTTAGACGTTGAGAAGACCAGAAATATCGCTTCAGTTCGTATTCATGTGGAGCGTGTCATCGGATTAGTTTTGAGAAAGTTTAGGATTTTTATAGGTATAATTCCGCTCGAATTCATTAAGTTGAAATCTGGTGACAGTATACCCACTATCGACAAAATAGTTATGGTATGTTGCTGTTTGACAAACATTTGTCCATCGGTGGTACCTTTCGACTGAGGTAAAGACAAAGTTTACGTCTGATGATTAAGTCTGATGACATATGGGCTTCAATGTGTGAAAAACTGTCTTCTGGTTTGCGAACAACAAAGGCTCAGATCAGCCTGTACATCAACAGTCTGATCAGCATTCTGTTATTCATGTATTGGAAAGAATTATATCGAAACTTGCTACATGCTAAATTTCGATTTTCTAACTAGTCTTTGTAGCTGAGAAGGCTTGTTTGAATCTCACTTTGTCAGAAACCCTGAAGACAGGTTTTCTCATGTCGTGGCCCATATAATGGCGACTGATACACTACTAACTATTAAATATGGTATGATCATTTGGATGAACTACAGTGTAATTTCCTGATCAGCTGGCCTCATCAGAAGCCAGTTGATCTGGATCTCCATTGTTTTCAAAAGACAATATAGCATGTTGGAAAAAGTTACAGGCACACTTTTATATGCTTAGTTACTGAATAGTGATTTAATATGGTAAACACATTGCTCTATCCTCTGCTTAATACTGGTCAACAGTGGTCCCAATATGACTGAAAAATTGTTGACTAGGACTTGGCCAACCAGGGACCACAATGCCATTCATATGACAAGTCAGGCAAATCTCAAGAAGTCTGATGTGGGCTTTCCGATAATCAATAATGATTTGGGGTCCGATCCCCAATCACTACTGGTTATCCATATGTGCATGTACATGCTAAAAAATCAAAATAAAAATATTTTGTCCTTAAAAAGGGTTCCAAAAATTGTTTCAATAAAATTTAGAAAATTATGTTTTTTTATTTGTTAACCTTTATGCACTCAGAAAGGCCAAACAAAACTCTGAGTGCAATAGGGTGAACTAAATAATTTGCATTTATAAGCATGTGCATGTGGCAGAATGAGAACAACAAAAAATTGGTTTAAAATCAGGTATTTTATTAACAAACTGGTGACACTATTATTATGGCAAAGATTTAGATGAATAGTTCAAGCCCAGATACACACTGCATGCATCTGGGCCTGGACTATTTGGCTAGATCCTCTTCATACGACCTCAAAATAAGACTATTACAAGAAAAAAATGAATCTAAAAATGTTGTCTGCTGAAGTCGTCTGCTGCAAATAATTACCTAACATTACTGACAAATTAAGTAACGAAGCGAACAGCGTGGATCCAGAACGGACTGCTCCTTAAAGAGCAGTCTGATCTGGGTCCATAGGCTTCTTAAACATTTCAGCAGACTAGAGAAGCAGACGACTTTTGTTGTGATTGGCACATTAAGGGTTAAGAGGATTTAATTGAATATTATTTTTCGTATTTCTCGACCAAAACATGTGTAAGGGGTACTCAAAAGAACAGTTGATGAGTCAGTTGGTTTAAAAACCAGTGATTTTATTTGGGATTTTGGGAAGCTACCTTTTCCTGAACATTTGGGAAAATATTTCATAAAATTGGGAAAATAAGTGCTAAAATACGTGAAATTGGGGAAATAAAGGCCATTTTAGATTGGGAATGACTCCCATATAAGGCAGTAAAAATGGCCAAATAAAATCACTGAAAACCCAAGCAAATGCTTAAATTGATGTTTCAGCATATAATGGAAATTTTACGCTAAAAAAAACGTCCTATCCTTTATACATAATTGTTGCTTTAAAGCACAAATCACAATGTAATGAGCCTCAACAGGATGTAGCATTGCGTCACAAGAACTCCGATCAGCCTATGCATCAGATCAGAGTCATAGCTGTTCACATGAAGAAAGCCTGGGTCAGTTTAATTATTAGTTACCCACTGAGCGCACAGCGAAGCCTCTGATCAGACTAGGTCGATGCCCAGGCTAATCAGAGTCTTTGCTTTGCGCACTCTCATTTTGTTGGTTTTGTCCTGTGTATTTAAAAACTGGGAAATAAAAAATATGCCTAAAGGATTAAGCCTTTACATGTATTATAGTCTATGGGTAAAAAGCTAATTACCATTTTGTGTTAAAAATTGCTTATCTGGATCTATCATGCTTGTTGCCTGCTAAACAGCACAGACCAAGATCAGGCTGCTTCTGAAAAGCATTCTGATCGAGGTCTTTCCTGTCTGCTAACCTAGCAATAAATGAATGATTCGAGTCGACATGAGATTTCCAACAATGAGGTATGTGGGACCAGCAAAGGCTCAGATCAGCCTGCACATATGCGGCAGATTATGTGCAGTCTGATCAGAGCCTTTGCTAGTCCCTTGAATATTCTATGAGTGTTAAGCTACTGACTGATCATCATTTGGAGTTTCTAAGCTTGAAAGGAGGATAGCACAGGCTCATTTGAGTCTATTCATCTCAAAATGCCACATTGTTGGAAATCTCATGTCGGGGCTCATTTTTCCCATTCTCCTGGGACAAGTGCTTTGAGAAGAATTACTTGAAGTCATATCACATAATACTCCCTTATGTTCTTTATTGCATATGCTTTTAAAAGACAAGTGCATTGGTTTGCAGGACGAGAGAAGTCACCCGCCCTGAAGGACAAGCGCAATATTTAAATATTTTTGTCCCTTGCTGATGGGCAAGAAAATATTCATGATTTTACGCTTAAGTATTGAGGTTGCAAAACTTTGTTCATGCTCAACTCACCTGATCATGATATATTTATCATGCTCAAAAATGTTAAAATGTCAACTATTGTTGGCATTTTATCATTAGTGTGACAAATACAAACTCTGAGAGTTAAAGCATGAAATGTCTTTATTTTTTTCAGTATTTTATCTTTTATGAGTAGCTGACATTCATGCTCAGTTGAGTTGAGCTTGAAAAAAGTTTTATGATCTCCTGGATGAAATGGGACCAGGTCGGACATTGTAGTACAATGTGTACATGCATTTCCACATCTCTGTGCGCTTATCCATAAAGTTTTTGCTATAGTGATGCAATAAGTGTGGGAAATTATGATTTTGTATATAAATGGGTCACAGGTCACAATTTCAAATTCTGTTTCAGACAGACAAAATACCATGTGCTGATTAGAGTAACTATTTGCATGCTGGGTAATTTTTCATGTGTTTTGTCGTCTGTTGACTTTTTCAAAAAACAAAATCAGAAATACCATAATAAGGTCCAACAATTTGGATCCAGTTCAGGCGGACAAAATTTTGTCAGCCTGATATGGGCCCAAATTGTTTGCTTGCGCATTTGAATTTAAAATATGCTGTATAAAGTACCAAAATATCATGTGCTGTATTGATAAAATAAAAATGCAAAAGCTGTATAAGTTATAAGTTGTACCTCATTATTCTAATTTGAGTCCAAGAATAAGCTTAATTGTAGCAACTAACAATTACACTGATCAGACTGCACGGTTGCACATGGTGATCAGTGTCTTTGCTATTTTCAAGCAATTATGAAATCAGGATTTTTCATTTGGTCCTTTTCATAAGGTCAGATCCAGCAAGTTTTTCTGGGATAGCAACTCTTTAACTCGTTGTCTGCTGGGTTACTTTGCATTTTTTTGTAAATGCAAAATTATCTTTTTTCAAAAAATTCTTTCCGGAATCTTATCGGGGTGTCAAACAGTTTTGACCCAGATCAGACCACCATACGGTCTGATTTGGGTCCAAACTTTTTGCATTTAGGTTTTCAGACAAAGAGTTATACAGTGTAGTCTATCAGACCTACAGGTATGTGCCTTATAATTCAACCGAAACATATTTTGGGCTACCAAAATTGACCTTGGAAACCAAACATGTTTACGGGGAGTACTCAAAATAACCGTCTCAGTGAAACAATTCTTCTGGGTACCCTCATTAACAGATCTGTTTTGACCCAAATTATAGTGTTTGGAAATTAAGAAGAAATATCTCAGCTAGTCAGTTCTTCTGCACCTACATGTACATGCAGCCACAATTTAATTTCTGGTTGAGTTAAAGAAACATAACCTGATTTTCCCCCACAAAGTACATGTAAGAAAGAGGGCAAAGAGGGCTTATGAGTCTTTATTTCTTGGCCAGTTTACGACATTCCTTACAAAACCATCTTCCTTTTGGTGCGCGTTTGAGGTTTATGCAAACCATATGATACCACTGTTTCGGACAGTTTTCTTCCTCACACATAATCATTTTCCTTCCATCGTCATTCCCCCCACAAACACAGTATTTCACAACCTTATCCTGTGAAGCTGCCACAGAAGTATTCCGTATTGCAGAGAGTACAGGTTGAAGCACTTGCTTTCTGGTATGATATCTGCCTAGGAGCTCTGGCATCATGCACTTCATATGAAAGGTCTGGGCTTTAAGTGACATTTCAGTCCACAGGTCATTGTCTCTATATATTCGCACCAAATGATTTCCATAAGGGTTCCACACAAAGAAGTCACAATGCTGTCTGTTTGAAATGAATAGACTCATTTGCACCTGGTAGTAGTAGGGGTGTTTTTTCTTGAGAGACACAGTTCCATCACCATAAACATCAAGCCAGGCAACCTCAATGGACACACTGTCCTTGCACGAGTAAGGACACTTTATTTCTAAACACCCATCCCCACAATCCTCACAAGTCGTCAGTCCGTCTGGGCTGGCTCCAAACTGGGGGTACTCCTCACTCAAAATGAGCCCACTTTCACTACACTGAAAGTTCTGGTGACTGATGGACATCTTAGCAACATAGTCTTTTCGCGCAATCTCTTCCTTCCGTTTACCCCACTCTGTTGCGGAACAAGTGAATATTTTCCGATATTCCTCCGAGTTGCACAGTTTTTTCACCAGTGACATAGATGGTTTTTCTGGGTTTGTGTGACACACTGCGTAAAAATTGGAAGCCGTCACTCTTCCAATCCTATATTTAAACCAAAATGAGGAATCACTTTGTTTTTTTGTCTGCGACTCAAGAAACTTAATTTCAGGATCACTTACACTGATATTTGTTTGTTCACACTTCTTCATCAAATCCTCATAAGTCAAAGTTTCATTGGTTTTGCTGTACAAATTTCCCAAATCTACTGGCCAGGTATTTAGTTGTGTCTTTGGGATGAAGTTTTCTGAAAACTTATCACTAAGTGATAACACTGCTGATGATGGCAAACATTTATTTAGTTCCTCCAGAAATTGGTCTTCCTCCTGTTTTGTTGGCGAGGGAATTATGTCCAGAAAGTTTGTCTCCTCAAGGTCACTCTTCGACTGCTCGCTGACCAAATCTGTCAATATGGATTTCCTTTTCTTTGCCGCAGACTGCAAATCCATATCTTTAAGTCTTTTATAAGGCACATCCAGTCTAGCACCAGTGGGACACATCCAATAGGCAGGGGCATCTGTAACAGAAGCTTCACTTCGAGCTTTGGTTGCCGACTCCAGGGTAAATAGTACTGCTGCAACATGACTACAGCATTCATCTAGTCCTGCCATACATGTACAATGGGCCGAGTCTACACTTCCATCTGGTCGCATGATAACCCATGTGTCAAGAGGCTTCTCTCTGATTCTCATGGAATGTCTCACCTGCAATAGATTAATACTTCCTTTCATAATAATGTACATGTATGAGTATATCATCTATTTTATGGGGCATAGGCAAACAGTGCAGACCCAGATCAGACACTGCATAATGCAGTGTCTGATCTGGATCTTCACTATTTTACAGAATGTTCTCTAAGAGGGTGAAAAGAGAGAGAAAAACTCCACCCAGAACACCTAAAATTAGAAATTGACTCGCTCTACATGATAAAATTGATGACTGGCCAGACTGGGACATAACAAATGCAACCTGTTCAATTTTTTATATTATAGTATATGGGCCGTGATGGAGAAAACCCGTCTTCTTGGTTTTCTAAAAAATGACATTTAAACCAGCCTTCTCAGCTACAGGGCCTAGCTAGAAAATTGAAATTTGGCTTGTAGGAAGCTTTGATATGGTACTTTCCAAAAAGTGAATAACAACAGTGCTGATCAGACTGCGCGGATGTGCAGGCTGGTCTGCGCCTATGTTGTTTGCAACCCCCAATGACAGGTTTTCTCAGGATGGCGCTCATATATTGACATCTTTAAATGATGAGCTGAAAGCAATAAAATGTACATTGTAACTGTATGTGTTGTTTTGTTTGATTTGTTTCTTTAAGTCCCACCAACAATCTTTCAGTTATAAAGGGGCGGGTCTTCCTGGATTGAACCAGTACTAAGCTAGGATTAATGTTCTTGCTCAAGGACACAACGCAGTGAAGCCGGTGAGACTTGAACCCGGGGCCCCTCGGTCTCGAGTCAAGCACTCTACCACTGAGCCACTGGGCTCCCATTGTATGTGTTGTTACACAGAAAGTCCATACATTATGTTGGGCCTGATCTGTGTCAGAACTGTTTGCAAAGATTATCAGCATTAAACAAGTCATCTCAAGCAGGTAGAGAGTTCAAGAAAAAATATCTTTTATTCTATAAACTCAGCAGACACAAAAAAAACCCACAAAGTACAGTCTAATAGAGTTGAGTCAATCTGAATTCCTGGAACAATGGTCTCAAGTGAAGTTAATGGTTTAGGGATTCAGGTTGACTCGATCGAGGCTGGACAACTATATGCCAGTTAACTCTTTGGATGCTGGGTGCTTAAATATGTTTTTGCTAATGTCTGCTGACTTTTTTCAAAATTCTTTCAGGAAACCTTTCAGCATACATGTAGGTCTAGTTAAGCCAAACTTTTCAATGTAAAATTGTGATTATTTTCTTAGGAATCGAGACAGTTCACCGACAGGACAGTTCACCGACACGCATTTTGAAGACAGTTCACCGACAGAATTGAAGACAGTTCACCGACAGCATTGAAGACAGATCATCGACAAATTTTATATTGTATTTATATGGAATTTCACAATTTTCACCATTTATTGATGTTATAATGAACGAAGGCCTAATATAAAGCTTATTTAATTGCCTATTTGCTATTGCAATATGATTTTATTAGACATGCATACAACTGCCTATATAGCGATCATTACAGTGTATGTGCGCAAATGCGGCTTATATCACTAACGTAAATTAACTTTATAAAAATAAAAAGGTAGGCCTGAACAAATCTGTTTAAATATTCAAAATGAATGTTTTAAATTGTGGCGAATTTTATCAAAAATAATTTACGATTGGCTATAGGATCACATATATATGTAGATTCATGTAGCAATCAAATGTCTGTCTAAATATTAATCATTAATCAGACAAACAAAATATCACTTTCTCAACAAATTATATCAACATATCACCTCAAATCATTACTCATCAATATTTCCATAGCCCCAGATAAGGCTGCGTATTGCGTATTTACGCAATTGCTTGGACCCAAAAACGCAATTAAATTATTTTCTGTGCGTACAAAAACGCAATAAAAATTCTTGATACTCAATTCCAAACTTTTTCATAGCGTATGACGCTTTGCGATTGCCGTTTTTTGGTATACAACACTGGCAATTATCGGGTACAAATTAATACACGGCATGGTGCCAAATCTAGTATATTAAATTGTAAACCAGTCCAGGAACATTCTTATCGCTGTTTAGCGGTACCCAATATTTACACAATAACGACATTCATCTCACTTTACGATAACAATGGCGAAACATGGGCGAAAAAGCAATAAAAAAATATCGTTTTGTACAGTAGTAACTCAACTTTAATACCGCGTTGAAGGTTAGAAGAATCATAGATGACTTGATAAATATGTTGGGTTTTCGAAATAAGTCGGAAATAGCTGTCTCAGGTGTACTAAAGCAGTATTGGCAGTGGGTTTCTGAAAGTGAAACCGAAAGTAAACCAAGAAAAATCAGGAGAAACTAGCGCAGGCCCAGTTTCATTGCTTATTTGCTTTCAGATGGATACCCAATACAAAATATTGAAATACCACATTTAAAATTTGAAATACCCAATTAAGCCAAAAAGAGGTGGGTAAATACCCAATTGCCTCCAATCCTTATCTGGAGCTATGTATTTCTTCACAATAATCAATTATATTCTTGAGCCATATGTCAAAAACATGATAAAAAGTGTCGATGAACTGTCTTCAAAAGTGTCGGTGAACTGTCTTCAAATCTGTCGGTGAACTGTCTTCAAAAACCGTGTCGGTGAATTGTCTTGTCGGTGAACTGTCTTGTTCCCTTTTCTTATCCATCAGTTTAAACATGTGTTTTGGGTGCTCAAAAGAACCATCTCATCAAGACAGTTCTTTTCAGTACCCACAACATATGTGTTGCTTGAGAATTAAGAAAATAGAATTCAGTTCAATACACACTGTTATGGGGGGGGGGGGGGGGGGGGGGGGGGGGTGACTGTACCAGAAATTCAGTGTGTCAATGAGTTTAGACCCAGATCAGGGATTATTAATATATAGCAGCTTATCATATGGGACCAAGAGCAAGGGATAGATGCAAACTGACACAAAAATTATTACCTTGGATTTAATAATGTGGTTTCCATTGATCTCCTTATGAAGTAGTTCTCTGACCCACCCTTCTTGCTGCATACCATATGAATCTAGAGACTTGACATTCCTCAGTTGTTCTCTTGTGTAGAATGAATGTTGAAATATCAAGAAGTACACCATGTCAACGTAGTTCAGGTCAGGCCATTCACGAAAGTCATCGCTAAAATCAGCCACAGAAAGTTCATAGGGGTCAGCTTGAATCACTGCCGTCTTTTCATCATACCGCTTTCGCACATCAGGTGGTAAAGTTTTCACATATTCTCCGGTAGAACACGACTTCTGAGCCATAATTTAATTTCACAATGATAAACAAGTCGCTATGTCTTACATTTATTCAGTTTAATGCAGAAACTACGCGTAATTATCGAAAATATAAAGGAACAAATTGAGAAAACTTATCTGTCGTTGTTATCGATTTGTTTGGGATTAAATATGGCGGCGTGAATGGAATTATGGGTAGTTGCGTACTTTTGTGTGACGTCAGCGAAAACAAAGGATAGTTGCCCCCATAGAGGTAAATATCTATAATACTAAATAAATAGATTACCGTGTTTACTGGGAAAATGGCAAAGATTTGCTTCAATACCAAGTCTTTAAAATATTGTTGTAGTGTTATTGATCATTTTGATTTGAATATTTTTCAATTTAACACAGATTTTTGGTTTTTCAGATTTTTCTGTGAACACCCAAAGTAACAACAGTATTTGATGTTTATTGTACACTTAAACACTGTATCGGCGGAATAGCTCAAATGTTTATGCATTTGACTAACAAGCAGAAAGTTTTGGGTTCAAACCCCACACAAACCAAAATTGTTCCCATTTTTATACTTTGTTAATTATTATTAATTAGTAATATTTTTCAGAAAATACGAATTATTTTTACAAAAAAATGTCTAGAATTCTTCATTTTTTCTACTCTGAAAGACTGTTTTAGACATTTATATCTGTAATACTAAATAAATACATCACCACTTTAACCAGGAAAATTGCTCAGAATTATCTGTATGATACAGAATTCTATAATACAGTAAAACCTGTCTTAAGTGGCCACTGGAAAAGAAGACCAAAATTGGTTTTCAAGACAGAATATCGCTTAATGCAGGTCATAAGTTTTGCAGAATGCTCCAAGAGAGCATTCTGCAATACTTTTGACCTTCATTAAGCTACCATTTATCTTTAAGAACTTTGTTTTGTCTATCTTTGAGTGGCCACTTAAGACAGGTTTTACTGTATGCATCCAGAGTACTGCATACCTTTCTCCTCTGCATCTCGATTCATGACAGCATATCTTGGATGTGCAATACCTTCTCTCACTAGAATATTATATACTTCTCTCCTGAAAAACAGATAGAAAACACTATAATGAACCCTATGTAATGTTAATTGGGTAGTGCTAATTAGGTAACATTAATCGGGTAACACAGATAAACAGGGCTTCCGTTAGGCGAGCGTACGCCGTTTACAACGTCCTGAAATCCCCTGCGTACTCCTAAATTACACATCAAAGAAGTACCACAGACTTCTAAAAATTCCTTATTACGGCCAAAAATGGATATTGAGACTTCCTGTCTTCAGAAAAAACCTGCCCAGATTATGTGATATATGTCCCACCTTCGTATTGGAAACTAATTTAATTTGTTTATTGACCACGCTAAGACGTCCTTCAGACTGATTTCAGAATTTTATTGACAGCCAATGTCACGTGTAGACTTCAGTTGGAAGCATAATTATTAAAGCGTATCATCCAACAGGTGTGAAAACATTGACACATCTTGACAAATGCCTTAGAAACCATTCCTTGCTGCTCCAGGTCGCGAGGCGGACATCCAATCTCTGAGCAATAAAGCGAAACTGCTAATCAGTATCCGTTTTGTTTGACAGTTGAGAAATTTCAAAACGTGACCCTTTGCACGCTTGTGAAATAAAATCTATAAACTCTACATGTCTGCATCGTAATTAAATTGTTTTGTTGAGCCTGGGCATGCGAAAATTTAGTACTTGAATGGTCCTTCTACACTGGCACTACACCAACGAACATACAATATATTAGAAATGAATGTCATGTGTTTTTTTTGCAATTTCTACGCTGTACAAGTACACGCTTTTGAAAAATAATTGTTACACAAACAAGTACAAGCTTTTAAAATAAGAATTGCTACACAAACACTCTACCAAACAAATTCTTATATATCTCTCTCTTTCTTTGTCTTTCTGTCTGCCTGTCTGTCTGTCTGTAGGTTACAATCAGGCTCAGCATGGTGCGGGTTATAGCTATATTGATGAAAATCCTATGTTCAGCTGACCATACTGCAGTCCAAGACCAGACAACAAAGGCATCAAAAATAGTGAGTATGATCAAGAAATATCACAAACTGCAGACAAACCCATGGCATCGTGAAGAAGAGCCACACAACAATCACGAGATACCAGATAAGCAAAGCTACCAGCTCTCCCTTCCCCATCTAGGCTGATTACATGACAATTCAGGAGATACCAGACACCCCCTCTGTAACATTATAAGCAATTAAAAGTAAAAATGCATTGTAAGGAACACAGAAGAATTATCTCTGAAATATATATGTTTATTTTTCACAGCAAGTTTGATAATCTGGGACTTCCAAAAAAAATTCAATGGGACTTCCAAATTTCAAAGGTAAGAAGTCTGGACTCCCGATTAAAGAAATTGATATTAAATTACCCTTCAAGATTCGAAATGCGAATTGCCAACAATAACACGCATGGTGGTCGTGATTTCTTTGTTAGGGCAATTTATCGATTTACACACCCGAGTGATCAAGCAGATAGATTTCCAAAAGGTAATTGATACCGGATTGACGTTCACACTATTATGTGATGAATAAATGGTGTCTTTAATTAAGGTAGTCCACAAATAGGGTCTTGCTTGATGTTTTTAAATGGCTAATTATCAAGCATAATTGTGCTTAAATATATTCTAATTTGATTGTCTCTCATCCTTTTATTTATTTTTGTCCACTGTTTACATTAAGCGAACACACCAAGCCCATCCAGGTTACAACAAAAATAACAATTTCGATAAAGGACGAATTTCACCGACATGTGTTTTCGGTGCTCAAAAGAACTGTCTCATCGAAACAATTCTTTTGAATGCCTAAAACACATTTTTTCAATTGAGAGAAAACAACTAAAACCTAGGTTTTGGATGCTTAAAAGGAAACTCTTATCGAGACAGTTCTTTTTAACATCCAAGTCGTATGTTTTGGCTGAAATAAAAGAGAATAATTACCCTTACTAGCCCACCTGGCACACAACATCGGGCCACCAATGGCATATCGCTGGTTGGCTGTTGGTGGTGTGACGCTGTGTGCTAGCTGGGCAGAGACATTATGACAGAAGGGCGATAAAAAGAAGACAATATTTCGTCAGTAAATATGGTTCATCAATTTACATTTAACCTTTATTTTCATTGTTGTCATCGATGTTTTACATGTATACAGTAGAAGTCAATAAAGCTCTGATTTTCTTTTCTCTTTTCTTGGTTCTTAGACGTGCAAAACATAAGAGACGATGAGTCCTCAACCTCCAAGCAGCTCATTTTCTTTTAATGCTTTGACAGATGTTCCCATTACTTTACAGAAATTAAACAGTCTGGCAAAATAATGACATTCTAATCTATGAAAGCATCCAAACTTTTCCGACACTATCCAAAAACTACCGATTTTGATCATTAGAACTACTGATTATTTGAAAGGATTCCTGCGGTCCCTGGCACTTTGAATAATCAGGTTTGACTGTATTTGAAAGTATAAGTGCAGAGTTCTGTCAGTGCTACCACTTACCTATCAAAGAGGATATACTGAGCTTCAAGGTCATTGACAACAAAAGGTTTGCGGAGATTTTTGTACTCTATGGCCTTCTGGAGAGGGAATCCATTGGAGAAGAATGAGATCAGGGCATCTACTAGGGGCCACTGGTCGACTGGGTCTGTCAGAATCATCTTCTCATCAAACACTATCACCTACAAAATTGGAACAGGGTTCATACAGGCAAGTATGAGTAAAATTCAAGGACTTTTCAAGGACTTCTAAAAGCCTCTCCAACAGTTTTCAAGGACTTAAAATAATGAAAAATACTGATCAAAGTGTTATTTTTTTTCCAGAAATTATAGACTGAGATAATGTAGACATTAGTACTGGAATAATAGTATAAAATTGTTGTGCCTTTATTTGGTGCAGCATATAAATATAGGCACAACAATTTTATACTGATTAAGTTCTCTATCTCTAGTGCTAAGTCCTACAGGAAATTGTAGAATTCAAGTACTTTTCAAGGCTTTTGAGTGATTTTCCAGTACTTTTCAAGGCAGATTTAATTTCAAGGTCTTTTCAAGAAAGCCCTCTAAATTCAAGTAATTTTCAAGCCTGTGCGAACCCTGTGGAAAATTCATAGGGTGAGATGAACACATTTTTGACATAAAATTATGCATATTTTCTTATCCATCAGTTATAACATATGTTTTGGTTGAGAAATAAGAAAATTATTTTTCTGGTACGCACTCTTATCTAAAGGCCTGGTCCTTTGGCAGTGAACAAAGTGAAATCAATTACATGTGAAAGGTTCCTAATTTAATTAAGAATACTGACGTTATCAAATAATTTAATGTCAAATTACAAGTGACATCTGAAGGTTTGGTGATGTTATGTGACATAGGCTATTTGCAGTACATAACCAATTGAAGGGGGTGTACAAAAGATGAAAAACAGTTTTATTTAGTAAAGATGAATGATTTTGGTACCAAAATATTTTTTTTTTAATAGACGTTGTCATGGCATTACAATTTCCTGAGGAGAGTGTTTTTTAATATGTAATAAGTTGTCATATCATAATTATACACTGAATAACAGCGATGTCATTTGATAAAAAAACAAGAGGCTCAATGAGCCTATACCGCTCACCTGAGTAGTAAGTCTCATGGTTTCAGAAGATTTTTAAAGTTCTTTTGAATTACGAGCCTATGGGAGCAAATGACCCCCATGGAGTGGCCAATGTGCACCCCTGGGGCATAATTGACAGCGTTTATGTAGGGGAACACTAAGCATTGCAACATACTAAATATATAAGCTGAGGGTCTCATGGCTTTAGAGAAGAGGATATCAAAGTTATTCCCTCAGCTTGGTGGGTATGGTTGGCAGATTTATGAAGGGGACCACTAGACATTGCTACATACTAAATATATAAGCTGTGGGCCTCATGGTTTTAGAAAAGATTTTTTAAAGTTTTTCTCATTATAAGTAAATGGAAACTCCTGATCCCCAGGGTGAGGCCAGTTTAGACCCCAGGGGCATGGTTGGCAGGATTTATGTAAGGGACCACTAGACATTGCAACATACTAAATATATGGGCCTCATGATTTCAATGAAGAATTTTTTTTAAAGGTTTTCCCCTTATAAGTCTATGACCCGGGGCTGGGCCAGTTTGGACACCAAGGGCATGATTGGCAGGATTTAATTAGGGGACCACTTGACAATAGACATTGCTATATACCAAATATATAAGCTATGGGCCTCATGGTTTCAGAGAAGATTTTTAAAGTTTTCCACATTATAAGTATATAGGAGCTATATGTTGCCATGGCAACCAGAGTTCTAATCCAATCAGCACAAAAACCATATGCAGCCCTTCCCCAAACCTGTTGATGCTGTACATGAAATTTGATAAAAATTGGCCGACTGACTTCAGGGATATATTACTTGAAAGTGTGGACAGACAACGACAGACGGACAACAGACCATCACTGCCATACTTATACCTCATGTGGATAGACAACGACGGACCATCATTGCCATACTAAAACCTCACATGAGCCATCAGCTCAGGTGAGCTAAAAAGGCAAAGCATTATATTTCCATAGCATAGGTTTGAACTGAAGCGTAAGAAAATAATCAGTATAGGCGAGACTTAAATTTTGAGGGTAAAAATGTGAGTGATAATATCCTTATCCATCTAGTTAAACATATGTTTTGGATGCTCAAAAGAACAAGGTTCATACAGACAAGTTTGTGTAAAATTCAGGACTTTTCAAGGACTTCTAAAAGACTTTCATACTGTTTTCAAGGACTGAAAACTAATGAAAATACACTGCTTTACTAAAGATATTAGTTTTAGAAAATTAGTATAAAATTGTGGTGCCTTTATTTGGTGCACCGTATGCATATTTTATACTGATTTAGATCTACAAAGACAGTGTTGAATCCTCCTGTATGTGGTAAAATTCAAGGACTTTTCAAAGCCTTTGAGTGTTTTCCAGTACTTTTCAAGACAAATTTTATATTCAAGGATTTTTCAAGACAGTCCTGTATATATTCAAGTACTTTTCAAGCCTGTGTGAACCCTGAAGAACTGTCTCTTTGAGGCAGTTCTTTTGAGCATCTACAACATAAGGGCATGGATATGATAAAATGTGTTATAATGATTTCAGAGTGCTGGTCTATATTCGTTTGTTGATTATTGCATGTTCATCATCCTTATCTAGCAAATATTATGTTTTCTCATGCGTGATATATGTGATACACTTAATGTAAATGCAAATCAAATTATATAAATTGATATCTTATATGTCATATTATAGGCATTCAAAGTGACCTACTGTCCTTTTTCAGCCTTGTAGGTGTTATGAACTTAATTGATGCCATGGCAACAGCCCTTATACAAAACTTAAAGTATAGTTAGAAATTTGCCACTTTGATGGTATCAACGTTTAGAAGCATTTTCATGGAAATATAAAGGCATAATATTATAATTTTTTGTTATTTTAGGTATTTTTCAAATGTCTCTTGTGTAATAACTGCTTGGAGGTCCCTTTTGTCAGATCCATGCTCATATGTTTTGCAACCCCTAAATAAGAGTGTGTATTTAATTTTTTTCTTTTTTCCTCAACCAAAACATATGTTGTGAGTACTCAAAAAAGACGTTTCTGAGCACCCAAACAAATGCCAAAACTGATGGATAAGAAATTATTCACAAATGTACGGCCCAAAATTTATGTTTTGGTTTGGGGTGGGAAATAATAAAATCATTTTTTAATTACATAATCTTATCTACAGGCAAGAATTACTCCTTACTCTTTAAATAACCTATCTGGAGCTATGGGTTCACAATCATACCTGTAAATGTTCAAATTTTTTCAGTCTCCCCAGTATTTCCTTCATAGGTTTAGAGTTTGTCTTCTTGGACATGGCACACACGCCAACCATAATCTTACGTCCATCGAAGTTCCGGGTAATCTAAAATTACAAAGAAGTCATCAGAAAGGACCATACTTAGACGTAGCTAGTATATACATGCTGGCTTCTAACGTGAAATAAAGTTTGCTGCTCTCAGAGCAAATGTCAACAGCTAAAAGCGTTCATCCCACCATCTAGGGTATACATACACAAATATTGAACCCAAAAACAAAATCTGCTGCTCACAGAGTGAAAGTTTATCTTCTTGAGTATACTAACACTACTACATTTTGATAACATAAGCCATTATTCATAAAGAAAAATACTAGTAGATCTATGTAGACTATATCTGGATTTAACTATTGAACATCGGTAACAGCTAACACTGAACCAGATTTTTTTATCCAAAACTGGTTATCTGAACGTTTCAGAAGTCACACGAGCTGTGAATAAATTTGCAGTTTTTACAGAACTGCACTATTGAAGCTAACCAACCAATCAGATGCTTGTTATTTAAAAAGTTGTCATGGAGACTAATACTGGGGAGTATGAATATTAGGTTCCCCTAAATACAGAAAGGACATACACGAAATGATATAAAAGTCAAAGAGAATAGCGAACGCAATCAGTGTTCATAACTAATCATTTTAATATTTATATTAAAATCTGTCGCTTAGAAAATACTTGGTTCCCCATAGTTGAAGCGTCTTACATGAGCGTTCATGGTTTATTGAATTTATTAAATGAGTTGAGGAAAATTGATAAAAAGCGAGGCTTGCCAAGCATTTTATTGCTTTTATGCAACAGGTTTAATAAATTCAATAATACAAGAGCAGGAATGTTAGATTCTATCACATGACATTAAATAGCATTTTGGCGTGAAAACATCAAGACTTTGACATCTTTTACGCAACGTTATAATAGATTTCATTATGTAAAGTTATGAAATCTGTAAACCACTTGTAGTTTATTGATTTTATTGCATGGTGTTATATCACTCCCAGTCGCGAGGTCATGTGATAAATTATGGGTAGGCCACAATAAAAAACAGTATAATTTAAGAAACAATTAGATCAGCCTGTACATCTTTGCTTATCCATACATATAGGAACACCATTAAACCTTTGTATACTAGTGACATTGGAAAACAGTAAAACTGTGGCATTTCATCAGGGTCTACACTGTTTGCTTTATAGGTAAAAATGACCTCAGACAGTCTTAGTGAAGGATTGCCCATAAAAAATGCCAGAGGAAAGCTTCAAAGAAAATGATATTTTTGGAATGGAAAAGGTAGTAGGTTCAGCCCTCGAATTATCTGCGGCTTTTCTCATTGGACAAGTACCTATTAAGAAATATGGGTTGAAAAACTCTGTTTTTGCTAACCCCCCCCCCCCCCCCCCCCCTTCTCTGTGACCAAACTGATCCTATTGCACAAAAATACAGTGGTCAATTATAAATGCATTATCCTATACACAGAATATCAAAATTTGGGCAGATTGAATAAGAGACTGCCTGAGGTCCTTTCATTCCCTTGATCTATACAATGGATCATTCCAAGTTTATTGTATCAAACCAGAATGAAGAATTCATTAGTGCATAATGGGTTAAATTTGACTTACACCTTGGGTGCATGTAGAGGATAGCTTGCCATCTTCGTCTCCCATTATAAACAAAGGCCTCTGTCCATCCTCCATCGTGTCTGTATATATAGACTCACAGCTACTGTCAGTGTCTGTCACCGTACTGTCAGCTGAGCTAGCAAAACTACCATACAGGTCCTGAAAGCAAAATATAGGAGCAGCATCAAAGATCACTGCATATAAAAGCAAGTTGAACTCAATTAACAGCCATATGTTAACCAGCACCAGGACTTTAGTTAAGAGTGTGTACCAAAAAAACAATTTTCTTATTTCTCAAACAAAACATATGTTGTGGGTACTCAAAAGAACCATCTGTTTGTTATTCTGACATTCCAGTTATTTTTGACTCTATGTCGACTCTGGTCCAAATCGTTTATTGCTGTTTCTGTGCCTGATGTGTGTCATTGGCTGGGCCCTCAGTAGCTCAACTGGTGGAATTTTTATGTTTGTTTGTTTTTTGCTCATTTTTTTATGGGGGGGGGGGGGGGGGGGGGGTGGGGTGTGTGTTCTATGTTTCATCGCATCAGTTTAATTGATTTGATAGTCTCCCTATTACAATAAATTGTATAAGTTAGAAAGCCTCCATGCGAGCTAAATAAATTTAGTTTACGACCGCAGCAGAATACAGAGTAAAGACTTTGCCAGTGAAGTTGATTTACGTCCCATATGAATAGTGGCCTTGGCTGCTGTTCATTATAAGGTCATAATAATGTTGTTGTTTGTTTCATCGTTTATCGTTGCTCTCGCTGTTTGTTTGTGTGTGTGTTGTTGTTTTATTTTTAATTTGGGTATTTTTGTGCATTACTCAGTGTCGTTTTCTATTTTCTTCAATTATCCAGCTGGCACAACGAGAGAGAAAGAGAGAGAGAGATGGTTACTTAATATAGTATTTGTTTTTTTGGTGCCATGTGTCTGTTTGGTTTCTGTGTCTCTCCTTCACTTCTTAGTGGTGCAGTGAGTTGGTCTACATTATGATTGCGACATTCCCTGATCATACTCATTTAGTAACTACCAACACACAACAAAAGTTGGCCTTATCACTGGTTTAGATAAACAAAATAATTCAACGTAAAATTGTAAATTTTTCTTACTCATAATTTTAGCATCAAAAGAACTGTCTCATTGAGATGGAAAACAACCGTCTCAATGAGCTGGTTCTTTTGAGCACCTAAAACATACAGGTAAGAAAATAATAACAATTACACACAAAAGTTTTGCTTATTATTAACCTATGGTTAAGGGTTAAATACTACCTACATTTCCTCTACTATAGCCAGCTTTCTCCATCCACGTTTCTTAAGACTTGTGTCAAAACATTTTCTAACTGCTTGGTGGAAATTACTAGCTCTTCCCAGCAAATCCTTTGTCACTTTGAAAAACTGAAAAAAAATGTAAGAGTAAATACTGTAATCTAGTAGGTAATCCTTGCCTTAACTCTTTCCTACTAGTGTCATCTGCTGATAACCTTTGCAAACAGTTTGGACCCAGATCAGGCCCGACAAAATGTCGGGCCTGATCTGGATCCAAGCTGCTCGACACTCTGATTGTATTCTTGAAAGAATTTTTCGAAAAGGTTGCTTTTGAAAAAAGTCAGCAAACGATGACAAAGGCATGAAAAAGTACCCAGCATGCAAAGAGTTTGTATCTATCACCTGTAACATTTTAGCCTCAAGGTCAAAGAAAAAGTTGTCTTCTTTAACCGGTATAAACCTAGGTAAATAAAAAAATATGTTTGGTTCAGGTTACATATGAAAAATTTAGGGTAGGTAGGTAGGATACTATTTTTTTTGACAACTTTTTTTCTTGGAATATTCAGACCTGCTTGGGAATGCATTAAATAAGACAAAACTAATATAAAAGGGTCTATTTTTGAAGATATAACCGTATAATAACAAATTCTGAAGTTGGAAGAGAATAGCAGAGCAAAATTATTTTTGTTCTGCTATTTTCTTCCAACTTCAGATTTTGGAGAATAAAGTTTAGGGTAGGGGGTAAAAATTTAGGGCAGGTTGGATAACCTGAACCACACATATTTTTTTCTTGGCCCTAGCATCTTTTTCAAGAGGGTCTGGATGGGAATAATGATTAGAGAACAATGACCTTTATTTTATAATGATTAGAGAATAAAAAAAACAACTCTCTTTATGAATGAAAAGCGAAAAATTAAAGAATAATTGAATGGTGGAGTCAACTACCCAAAAACAAGATCAGTATTGTCTTTGACATCAAAAACAGTTTTCGAAAAAAAGATCTCCTAACACCTGTTTTGTTTGTTTTGTTGCTTTACGTCCCAAGTCAACAGCTATGGTCATGGCAGGACGGTCAGTTCACCTAACCACTCTTTTTTCATGGGCAAGCTTGAACAAACAGTTAGCCAGTACTATGTGCACATACTTTCGCTTGCAACTGACAACAAACCTTCTTGAATGATTCAGCATAAGGGAGGAGAAATTATTTCATGATCAATCTCCACGAAAGTATGGGACCGGGTCGGGATCGAACTCGGGACCCCTGGATCTGCAGTCAGACTGTTGCCAGACATGTTACAGACTGCGCTACACGGCCCGGTACCTAACACCTGTGACAATATAGAAATAATATAGGGTTCAAACATGTTTTTCTATGCATTGAAATCTGCTGGACCCTGAATGTGATGTTGAAACCTGAGCCTGAAAGGCGAGGGTTGCATTGACCCCAGAGGTGTCAAGCAGATGTTAGTGTATCAGAAAACCATGAGTTATCGTATTATTGCATAAAGCCATTTAAAATTTGTCATTTGAAAACTTTGGAAAAACATTTCGAAAAGTTCATTTTTTGATATTACTATAATGGCTGCGCACAAAAGCATGAAGGTTTTGAAAATGCCTATTCCAGAGCCAGGGCTTACCCTGGCTCAGAATTTGTTGTACCCAACACTTTAGCCAAATGGAAAAAAATGGAGCAAAATGAAAATGACATTAGTCAAGGTTTTAGCCAGAAAGTAGCATGTAGAGGTTGTTCTCTTTGCCCGCTAGCGGCGACTTTTACATTGTATCATCTGCTGATAACCTCTGCAAACATTTTGGACCCAGATCAGACATTTTGTCTGACCTGATCTGGATCCAAGCTGTTTGACACCCTGATGGTATTGAACAAAAAAATCCAGCATTCAGAGTTAAATATGGCACAATAATACAGTGTGAAGGAATAATAAAAGCAATACTGGACAATCCAAAAGTTGATCAAAATACACTTTTTCGCAGATGTGTATTTTTTGAACACCTAGAGTGTACTCTTAGCCAATGACTTACATGTGTAGCCACTCTATATTTTAAGTAGCAAATGGCTACAATGGCTAATGGCAGGGTGAGGCTGAGCCCTGAGAGCGAAGCCTTACGCCATCCTTACGTCACTAAATTAAGTTCATTTTTATGCACTTTGCTGTTGATGAAGTAAACTTTTGTGATGGGCTCCAGAGCAAAGACTTACATCATCCTAACGTCCAGCACCCTAGATAAGCAGCGTATTTGCATAAATACACAATTAAAATCCTCCAAAAAGCAATTAAAATGAAATGCGTGCGTACCGAAAAGCAATTCTAACGATCGGTATGCAATTACATGCGATGTCATTGCGTACCATTTGGTCCATTTCATTTCCATTTCGGTAATAAACAAATGACAGTCGGGTATTGATTTTTTTACTAGCGAGCGTGCAATATAACTCCAGTTTATGAATATATTATCGGTGTCTAGTCCAGTATTTCACGGAAAAACATTACGATGAAAGTGAAACATTGTGTTTTTTATTGTTTTTATTTTCGGGTTCAAAAACTGTAACTTTGTACTCATAGACATTAGTGCGGCAAATATGGACTCGAATTCACTGGCCCTTACTGCATCGGTATTTACTCTTTATTCTTACACGGGAATTGTTATTGTTAAACCCGTATTTTGTAGAAAAATCCTTAATGTTTACTAGAGCTGCCACATTTACACGTGTAAACGGTACCATTTCGTGTTTTTGCAATAAACGTTTACACGAACTTTAGCATGTGACCAGCGTCGTGGCTTATTAATAGCATTTCCTAATGAACATCCCGTTCAGGATCAGTTTGTTTGTTTTCTCAGATAAGGCTGTATTTGATAAAGTATCTACTGCAAATAGAATATTACAGGCGGACATGCTCAATGGACATTATCTTACGATAGGGGGCATTTTTCTAATTCTTTGAGTATCGTTCCTGCACAGACATTGACTCGATGGGCCATAAAAATGCTCCGAAAATTGTCTCACTCCGTCACTGCTTGGAGCAACTATAATCTATAATTGTATTTTTTAAACAGTTACTGTCCTTACTAGATAAGTTCAAAGTGACGTCAGAGCATGTTTTGATAATTGGACATTGGCCATTGATGTAAATAGGTAAAACGGTTTCGCTAACTTTGTACATTATATTCTTTTATCATTAATATTTGTCACAGTTGGGCTGGCGCGGTGGTAAGATCGTAGACCTCTGTCCCGAAGTTTTGCAATTGAAGGTTCGAACCCCAATCACAGCATATTTTTTATCTTTGATTTTTGATATTTTATATTTGTGAATGATGACCTTTATTATTTTTATCGGATATGACAGATAACGAAAAGCGAAAAGAAGGCGATGACCTGATGACATGTTTTGTAATACATATACTCTCCTTACACATTTTTTAGAAACAGCTGTTTTACAAAAAGGCTTGTCGTTTACCACCCACTTACAAATTTGAGCTTTGCAGCAGTTGGTTTTCTATTAATCATAGAAACATTGATAATCATTTTACCTACGAAAAGGTCAGTTGTCTAAATATCTCCTTCATGAAAAAAATTTCAATCAATCATGTGGGATTCGAACCCTCCCCCGTTTTAAATCTCTCGTTAATAGATATAGATATAGATACAAATATTTGCCTCGGCTCAACTGACTGAGCTATGACGGCTTGGTATAATATTACCATATTTTGAAAACCTTTGTCAGGTATTAATGTAATTTTTTACTGTTAATAATGGTATAACCTGTATTACCTTCAAGTGTTGGTACGCTCTTTTTCGTCACTTTTAACATATCTATAGGCTACAATATGTAAAGGTTTGGTGGAGAAACATCTTGTTTACTTCCTGTCTGCATGTGTACGCGATGATTGGCAGTTATGTCTTGTGCGTGTCAACTCGTTAATAACACACTTGCAACTGAAGAAAATGTCGGTAATCTACGAGTCTACGCATGTTGCAATTACTTTCTAATAACCTGAAATGAGTTCTATCACAACACCCACCCAAACAATTTAGAATATTCGAATAAGGTACATTTTTCAAAGAGTTTTTTTTTTTTTCGGAAAAATATCGACAATTTTACCGATCTGCATAATGAAAAAAATCAAATCTGGAAGTTTTGTGTAAAAGGACTCGTTTCGGTTACTGGAACTCGTGTAAACGATTACTAAATTTCCTAAACGTGGCAGCCCTAATGTTTACATTAACTTTCTCTCGCTGACTGAAAGCTGAGATTCCATTGACGGAAATGAAACTACCCCGGACTGAATTTTATTATAAGAAAATAATAATGATAAAATATAGTTATAATTGCTTAAAAAATAAACACGACGTGTAGCGCATAATTAAAAAATAGAAACTTTAATTACATGTTGTTGATTACAAGATTTTCTGTTTTAATAAGTTATTAATATACCGTGTATGACAAGTTTTACTTTTTTTTAAAGAAATGTCCCTCCATAAGGGAACAAGACAGCTCACCGACAAGACAGTTCACAGACACGGGTTTTTGAAGACAGTTCACCGACAAATGTTATATTGTATTTATAACGAATGACACATTTTTTACTATTAATTGAGATAATATTTAAGAATTGAAAGTTATCTTTCTGCATTTCACTGAGGTATTAAATGTCGGGAAAATTACATCTAATTTTCATGGATCAGTCATATGGGACCCATACCTAAAACAAGACATTGACAAACTTGAATGCGTACAGAGACAAGCAGCACGCTTCATCACTGGCGATTATAAAACGCAAGAAGAAGGTTGTGTCACGCGAATGTTGGAAACATTGAACTGTCATCACTGGAACAACGGTACAGCTTCAACATACTAGTGTTTATGTACAAAGTGGTCTGGTGCCGGCTATACCTGTAGATGATTTACTAAAACTGCAAAAACCAAAAAAAGACATATAAGACCCAGGAAATACTCAGATAATATCTCAAAAAACATAGTGGAATGACATATAGTGTAAATAACAATAGGTGCTTCGTAATAGAAAACTGTAAAACTGAGCAGCTGAAACAATCATTCTTTGTAAGGACTGTGGTCGAATGGAACCAGCTGGATACAGAAGTTGTTGTGCTGAGACAGTCTAGAGCTTTAAAGACGCTCTCACACGGTGTTACTAGACAACGCGGCTCTCTCCCCGGTGCATAATGCTGTAACTAGCCCTACACTGTACAAATCAGAAGCAGAAACAGAAAACCGAACTTTCTATGTTGGAATTTAAATCTCTCTTGCACCAAGGACTTTTGGAACCAGAGTTCTATGGTGACTAAGTGTATAAAGTGAAAAAGATTGTTGGCTCTAATAATTTTTCAGCGCAGTTTATTAAAATAATTTCACATTTTAAAAAGATTGGCTATAACATTTATGTATTGCAACAGACTGCATACTTGGTGGTCAACCCAATCACAGTTTGCAAATTTGCTTTCCTCTTAAATTGCACACGGATTGGTCGGCAGGGTTGGCATAAAACCCGGGTTTTATCATAAAGGCCAACCCGGCGGGTTTTATGAGGGTGGAATTTTGGGGTTTTATGTGGGTTTTATCAATCTGAAAGTTTATCATTAAGATAATCAATCATAACTCCCACAACCAGCTGCTACCTTACAGATTTTCTGTGCAAAACAGTGCTGGTCTGAATAGAAACAGCCTGATCAGGATTAAAGCTGTTTGCATTTCTGTCTGCATCTTTTGATGGCATTACTTTGTGGTCAAATTTTAGGATGATTACAAAAAAACTTTGAGGATATCCCAAAATTTAGAAAAATAACAGTAGTATTTCTTAAACTGTGATTCACACCTTTGGGCTGTAATTGAGCAATTATCCTTGGCTATTGAAATTATGGTCAAATGCAGTCATGCTGGTCCTAGTAACAAAAATGTGAATATATTTTAATGCAGTCATATTAGGAAATGAGAAATAGGAACTTATTCACACTCTGGAATAGAATTATACATACATACATACATACATACATACATACATACATACATACATACATAAAGTTTATTCAGGCTTAAGAATAAAACAGCTCATCACCAATCTAAAGTTAGCTTTAAAATTTTCATTTACTGCCAATATGGTCAAGCAATAAGACTTAGAGTGGATTCGTTTATATTATTGAAGCCCAAGATATTTTTCAGGGAAAAGATGACATTGGTAGACTGGCATAATCATGATAATAATAGACAAGATGATAATATTCAGATATAGTTGAAAACTGACTTGTCTGTATCTTGTAAATACATGTAAGATATATTTACATGTCAATGTTGAATGATTGTTGATACTCATATTTTAATGACTATCACACTATTACCATTTAAACTGATTAAAATATGGCTATATAGATTCATTTCTACACTTTTATATCTACCATGAGACTGAAAACCGAGAATTTATAAGACCCGAAAATTCATAAAACCTGCATATTGCCCAAAGTGGTAGCACTGAATTCAGGGCGATATGATGGACTTTTATTTTATGTTATCATATAGCCCTGATTTTTAAAGCCTCTATCTTTTCCCTTACGGTTAGCGTGGACGTAAACCAAGTTGAAAACACATTTCCAAACAGTGTCTTCCTCTAACACTACTCCATTTTGTATGTTTATAGGTTTATCTATATTTTGCTATTTAGTTTGCCGCTGATGCATACCTGATTAGTTCTAAAAAGATAAAATACTCCTGTCCACACAGAATGTTTACACTATTTGTTTTCAAAACATGGCGTCATTTTTGTCTTCTGAGCTGAAGAGCATGCTTTTTCTGTGGGTACTAAAGTCACGCACGAATTTGTTTTGGTATTTAATGTACCGACAATGACCCGTTTACTTTCCGTTTTCTGAATACACAGGTGTTTTAACAACATTAAATACCAAAATCAGACTTATATAATGTTTTCTTTTACCTTCCTTATTATCATAATTGGCCTAAAAATGATCGTACCTGGTCTGTTGAGATTAAAAGAATCCAATACCATCTCACCATACATTTGTTACATGTAGATATTTGCAAAAAAAGATGACCAATTACCGATCTAACTGGGGCCGCCTTTTACCATTTGTGCCATCGAGAACTACCCAGTTGGATATGTACAAACTGTGTCCGAGGAGTTCTTAATGGCAATGGATGGGATCCTTTTTTGTGCATACAGGCTGATTTTTATGGTGACCTCTCTCACCATTTGTAATAGGTTTTCTTTTAATATCTTGATGAATGTCAACGAATTAAGGTCAATCTTCATCCTAGTATGCAAATTTTTCACCCTGGTTCTGTATTCCGACGGATGTCACTGGATTGAAAATTGACTATTTTCAGATAAGGAACTCCCCCACTTCCGCTAACAGGAAATACATAGAAAAATCCAAATGGTTTTGCATATTCAAACAATGACATCATTATACAATTCTAATCATAAACCATTGCGCACTTGTTCAAAAAGAAGGTCAAAACACCCAATGTCTCTATATAAGATTCACGTGGCGCCTTAAAAACGATGGGTAGCAACTGTGTGTATTGACTGATAGCCTATTTGAACATAAGCGTGTGATAGTAAAGCTATTCAGCGTGCAGCAAGGTTAGCCATGAAATAAAAAATATTTTCTTTCACTAATATCTTACTGATCACTGTGCAAAGTAATTTGATTCTGATCTTTCCAATCCATCGCTTCTTGTCGTAAACGAGCTGACCCTCTCTCGGTTCAAAGGTCAATGTACTCTTGCGTTAGCTTGCTACTTTTGGCGGGAAACTTGTCACGTGAGCACATGATCAGAATAAGAATTGTCCGCCTTGTTGGAAAAGTCCATTTTCGGTCTGATTATGACATTTTGGGACATGACAAAGCTTCCTTTCCGAAAATTAGATTTATACGGGTGGGGTATGTGATTGTTAAGGATTTCTGTCAAGTAAGTATCTCCAGTGACTTATATAGGTCACTGGTATCTCATTTTCTTTGGCATGCTATATAAAATTGAAATCAAACCATTCTTGGAAATCGACTTTCATTTTCTGAAATAGGTCATTACTCGTTATAATATAATAGAAAATAGGGGGCGCTACAATGCACAATAATACAGAAACGTGACTGCTGCGAGCGTACCAACATTGAGTAAGTTAACAGAATCAATAGCTTTAACAATTTTGCCCTGATTTTCAAAATTCAAACACCTACTTGTTTCTTATAATGTCCAAAATCCACTGTTAATCTTATTATAAAAATGTACTGAGTTTTTGAAAAAGCGCTGACATACCTTACCTAGTCATGGGGAGTATAACCAGTACAGGGTTTTACAGTACACCAAACGAGGATTTACCATATTTCACGTTGGTTTCGGTGTCGCCACCCTGTGTCTCGCCCAGTCACGGTGGTTTCATGGTGACGGCCACCGTGAATTCCAGGTAAATCAACGAGACAGTCAGCGTGACGAAGAACGTGGCGTAATTATTGATTTTCGGGAGATGGGATGTTTTATTGCGACACCGTGTCTGTTCGTGTCAGGGCGAGAAATACCGTGTCTGTACGTGTCAGAGCGAGAAATTTATGACTTGATTGTTTACCTTTGCCATTTCTGCGCATGGTAGCAAGGTACAGCTTACCGCGTATGCTCAAAAGCCTTCATAGGCTAGCGATCGCCATTCTAATGGATTCGACTAATGAAGAATGGATAATGAAGAAATTGATGTTGAATTAATAAAATTCATTAAGAAATGTCAAATAAAAAAAAGCGGAGGCTAGCGATCGCCATAATAATGGATTCGGCTAAACAAAGAAATTGATGTTCAATCAATTAAACTTCATCAAGTATATCGAATTTAATACAAAAGCGGACGCCATTTCTGCGCATGGTAGCAAGGTACTAAATGAAGAATGGATTACAAAGAAATTGGTGTTGAATTGAGTAAACTTCACAAGAAATATCAAATTTAAAAAAGAGGTTATGATAAAACCAGCCTGCTGAGTTACTTATGCTCGCCCATAGCAAGTCTAGATATGATCCTTTCCTTTAATTTGAAAACAAAGGCGCTCAGACTGCGTGGATGTGGACTATGTACAAAAAATATTTATCTTACCTTCAAACGATTTACTAATAGTCCATTTTTAAAAGCCTTATCTTCTAACGCACCATTTGTATTTTTTCATACCATCTGATAGCCCCCCATCCCCCAGTCAGAAGGTGACAATGAACCCCTCCCTTGTAGACACGAGCTCACAAATTGTCTGCTGCGCGAGCGTGAATAAAATATGATTGTCTACGTGACGAAGCGCACATATGTGCGCACTGGTCATTCGCGGATCCAGAAAGAACGTTTTTTAGTTGATGACAGGAGAGGATCCAAATACCATCATTGGCGAAGCATCCATTAATTTACACAACGCACGTGTGTAATAAAAATAGTAACACTCAAGGGAGTTCACCCAATGTGATAAAAATGATTTTCCATACGCCAAGGAACTGCTCTTTAATTGTAGAAAATCATTGCTTGATACAATAGTCTCCATTTGACGTGCGTAACTTTTTCAACGTTCTTGCGTTCTGGCTACGCCATTGACCATTGAAGCGGACCATCATCGAATGCTGACTTGGTAGATTTGTGATGTTTCAGGGGATCCAGTATTGCTGATAGACTGAACCCTATATTTTGCGATTTTTCAAGGGGTCCGGATATCCCCTCATGCTGGTGATTACATAATACGGTATACGTCTAAAACACGTACGTCAATAAAAAAAAAAAATAAGGCGAACTGATCGAGTGCATACGCCTCGCCAAGCCTGTGCTACTCCGCATGAAACAACAGTTTAGGAGACGTAGACATGCAATCGTTGGTGAGTTTCTTATCTCATGTGCATTGTGCGAGCAACAAAAGCTCAGGCGAGTCTGCGCAAATGCGCAGTCTCGTATGAGCATTAGTTCCTCACATTCAAAACATAACTATGCACGGCGTTTGCAACGAATGCGCAGTCGCTATAAGTACATTTAGTAGACGTTGGTGTTTTGATTGATTAAAATAGGCCGACCTGAAAAAAATGTTGGTTTGCCGTGCTCCTATCTACCCACCCAAAACAGGCCCTACCCCAAAAAATCATTGCCTTTCTGAGAATCTTTATTTTCTTTTTTCTTTTTCTCGAATTCTGTTAACAAACTCTTCTTTAAAATCAGTAAAAGCTGTTTTTTTTTATTGAAGAAAGGTTACTTAGATTGTTATTATACTAGTGCGGATCCAGAGGGGGGGGACAGGGGGTCCGGACCCCCCTGGAAAATCACAAGTTATATGGGTTTCTATAGGGAATAAGCAATTGGACCCCCCCCCCCCCCCCCTGGAAAAAGTTGGACCCCCTGGAACCTTGAAAAATGATAGTTTTCTTTGAAATTAACCATTTGACTTCTGAAGAATAAGCTGAGGACAAAAAAAAAAAAAAAAAAAAACGTTGTCAGATCTTTTTTTGTCAGATTGAACTGGACCCCCCCCCCCCCCTCCTGACGAAAATTCCTGGATCCGCGCATGTTATATTCATTCTTACATTATACAGCATCCATTAACTCATGTGTTTTGGGCGCTCAAAAGAACCCTCTCATCGAGACGGTTCTTTTGAGTACCCAAAATACATGCTTTGGCCCAGAAACGAAAAAACGCGAGATAATTTATCTTCGAAGTTTCCAAGACGAGTCTGTTCAGCTACAGTGACAAGCGAGAATCTTAACATTTTCAAAACATCCCCCTTTTTGGAGCTGTGCGCCAAAATTTTATATCCGTACAATTGCGCGAGTGCGCAGGCTCATCTGAGCCTTATCTGTTGCAACTGTGTTAGATTATGCGTTGTCCGATGTGGGGAGAGGGTAAGAGGGTTGGGGAAAGGCGGGGTAGTCGAGTAGAAGTTTATAAGTGGTTTTAATTGGTGAGATGCGCGTATTCAGTTTTTTTTTATCTTCTGTTCAAGTGGTGGGTTTGTTTATAAGATTATAACGTCAGGTCTGCGAAGGCTCACGAGTTGCTTATAAATGCATGACCCCACCCCCTGTAACCTTGGAAAAATAGTTCTCTTGAAGTACACCGTAAACTAAGTTAGACTAAAATACATATAAAAATGTCAAAACTTTTTTGTCAGTTGGGCCTTGACCCTTCCCCCCTCCCTCCGCCGATAATACCAGGATCATCGGCTGTACGTCATTTCGTTGATGTTAGTGAACAAAGTTATCTTCTTACCTGAAAATGATTTACTAATTAAATCCGTAATTTCGATTCACCGACGTTTTAAATTTTCCACCAATATCCAACGACCAAATTGTTTGTACCCTCCAACACCGGATAGGCGGCAATCGAAAACGTTCTTAACAATTGACGAACGCCATCGGAGACAGGGGATCTGGACCCCCCCCCCTGTTGAAAAGAATCAAAAATATAGGGTTTCCAAAGCAATACTTTTCCGGATCCCCTGAGAAATCACAAAGCTACAAATGTACAAGTCCAGCATTCAATGTTGGGCCACCATCGGCCCGCCAGCGAAACGCCATGTGGCGTTTCGCTGGCAGGTCGTTCGTGGCCCGCTTATTGCGGTATTTGGATCCTCTCTTCTCCCCTCATTAACTTAAAAAAAAAGTTGTCAAAGTTGGACCCCCCCTGGATCCGCGCATGAACGCCGATAAAAAATCGCTAGAAACAGTGTTTTCGACTGCCATAGTCTGGCGACAAATTGCAACCTAAAACTCTGCCACTTACGATTTTTTATCTACGTTCGTCGATAGTATTAGCGTTTTAGATTGCCGCATATCCGATGTGCCTCCGAGTTACTTGACGAGTCTGCTAGGAAGAATCGCCTTGGAGAGGCATGAGTGCTCACAACATGTAGAAATAAGTTTGGCATGACCTTTGATGTCAAAAGTTGAAACACTCTTTGTCGACTTCAAAGCCGAAATCGCCCTTGTGTACGTGACAAAATGCAGTAATTGAATGACGGGCAATGTCTTCTGCTGATTTCAGGAATTCCATAAAAGTGTCAAACAGTTTGGATCCAGATCAGGCACGACTTTTCATCGGACCTGATCTGGGCCCAACTTGTTTGCAAAGGCTATCAGCAGACGACACTTGTAATGCCTATTGGGTCCACACTGTTTGCCTCCATTAGTCAACGACTGGAGCAGATTACATTTTCAGAAGCATTTTTTTTCGCTGGCGCTTTAAGGGACAGCGAAACCTGAACAAAGTTAAAATGATTTGACATCTTTACACGACTTTTAAAAATAAGTATTCGACAGACAGGGGTTCACGTCACACAGCGCAGATGCACAACCTGAAATAAACTTCTGCTCTATTCTTGACCTTGAAGCAGGGCGTCTAAAATCTTCGATGCACGTCGTCTCATAGAGGTCGACGTGTGTGAAGGGAAGGAAGTTACAAAAATATCTCTAGTCCCACTAGATAGCTGTGCATATACGTCGGAAGAGTTAATAATCCCATCTGCGAAATATACATAAATCTTCCGAGCAAGTCTTCGGCCAGTACAGCAAACGACAACACAGCATGCTTATGCAGATGCGTCTACGCATCGGAATTGGCTTACAAAAAAAGATTTCAGAATTTTAAACAATGAGGTTCGACGGTCCGCTGTCTTCATTGCAATATTTTCTTGGAGAAAGTACACGAAAAAAGTAACCAGACCTCCAGATAAGAATGCGTAAATGACATATAACTTGGTTTCTTAACAACAAACACTTGTCTTGGGTACTCAAAAGAACCGTCTCACCGTTCCGATGAGACGGTTCTTTTGAGCACCCAAAACACATGTTTGAACTGGAATCACACTCAAAACATCCGCTAATATTATCTGCGTCGTGCAAAAGCTCGAAACTTGGCAGCTTCCTGTTTCACGTGCAGATGTCAACATATACATTATGTACATGAGAGGTACACCACATGTCAGTGGATCTCCAGTGTTGTTGTTTTTCTGTTGGTGGTATTCGTTACTAGAATCGCATTGGATATGCGGTTCTAACGAGTTCTCAAACTATGGTTATGTTAGTGTAGATATACGTAAGAAAATGTATGGTTTAAATATTGTGACATATACTGCTCATGCACGGATCCAGAACGTTTTGTCCGAGGGGGTCCAACTTTGACAAAGGTTTTTTAGTTGATGAGAGGATCAAAATACCACTATCAGCGGGCCATCATCGGCCCGCCAGCGAAACGCCATTTAATGCCGTTTCACTGGCTGGCTGATGAGTGCACAAAATTAAATGCTGGCTTGATAGATTTGTGATTTTTCAGGGAATCCGGACCAGCATTGCTAAGAAACCCTATATTTTTGTGATTTTTCAGAGGGGGTCCGGACCCCCTGCCCCCCCCCCCCCCCCCCTCTGGATCCGCCCATGCTGCTTCATGTAATTTGTGGTACCTACAGGATAATTTGGCACGTTTTTTTGTGGCCTGTCGAATCTGTAAATTAACTCAAGGAACACTATCAGAGTAACAAATTATAATCAGGACCATTACTGAGTAGCTAAGGCTCTGCCAAGCGTGCGCAAATGCGCACACGTCTGAGCTTTTGCAGAAGCAACAACAACAACGTCAATTTCGTGTCTGCGTCTTCTAAACGTTTTGAATGCGTTTTGCTCTATACAGCGAGACTGAGCAGACTCGTTTGGGCTTTGTTTTGCTCGCACTAAGTGCAATAAAGACCAAGTCAACGTCTTCTAAATGCACTTATGTTTTGAATGGGAATAGCAAAAGCACTGGCGAGACTGCTCAAATGGACAGACTCGCTTCGAACATGCAATGAAAACCAACATCGATTGTTCACGGTAGGGAGATTTTTTAATTAATTGTCTCCTGGCGTTTATCAAATGAGACTATTAAAATGAGTTTGTCCGTTGGTGAAATGAGGGGTACTGTAACTTAATGAGCGCAACCCACCTCCCACCCCCCCTTACAGGTTTAGTACGATCTTTTTGAAACTTCACAGATGTTTTGTCCATGGACTGAGAATGTGCATTTGGTTTGGTTCATTATCGTCAAATTATTTTTTCACTTTTTTCAACTTGTGAACTTTTAACTTCTGCCAATCTCGGATACAATGTGTAGTTATTTGTGAGCGTAACTCCTCTTCAATTTTATTCCGGTCTTTAGGAAATTTCGCAGATGTTTAGTATATGGTCTTAAACGTGCATCGTGCATGTGGTTTAGGCATGATCCTAAAGTTATTTTCCACACTAGACCTTTCACTTCTCGCACAAGCGAAGTACATAGGGAAAAGAAATATTAAAAAAGATATTAGGTATCTAGTCTAATTTGATAGTCCGGCATGACAGAAATGCTTTAAATCTTAACTTAATTTCAAAGCCGAGGAGTCTTGCATCAAATAGCGTTTCATCTGGGTCAACATTGTTTGCTAAACAGAGGGGTTAGAATTGCCTCTGCAATGCGTCGCTAACGAGTTTCCTCAAAATATGGTTGCGTTATGTTGAGAAGAAAAAGACAACATAACTTCGAAATAAAAGTAAAGTTTATTGTAGAACCTCAATTCATAATCGGTGCTAAAAATGATCGCATGTCAAAGGTAACAAGCTGGCGAAATGCGATGTGAATTTTGTCACGTACGCTTCTGTTTCACGTGCAGGTGTCGGCATACTTCATGGGGAGAAAATCTGGACAAATAGCGCTGATTTTCAACGCTTTTCTAGTATAACTAGCACATTATCGTGAAAAGCCTGCGCTATGCTACTGATCGTTTTCGACAGTTTAAACGTGTCCTCACCTGTTAAGCGCGAGTGTAATGTTTATATAACAGTGCAATAAAATACACGCTGCGACACCGTGGCTATTATCGGATCCACCGTGAATCGGTCACTAGTCTCGTTCTGTCGGTGGATGTCAACGTGTCGTCACCGTGGCGACACCGTGCGTCACTCTAGGTCACCTCCACCGTGACTAGTGGCGAATGGTAATTACTCGTTTGGTGTACGGTATTATAATATTTCTCAACGTTTTATTAAGTTCGTCTCATCAATTCAACATCCGAATTTTATCGCAAAAACGTCATCAGCCCTAGCTCGTGAAAAGCATGCAAAATGGCTGCGATGAGCCGAAAAACAACAACAAGAACATGATATTACAGATTGCATTGATCATGTCATAATAACGAAGTCAATGGTAACATTTTTATAACTTTGGTTGTGTATGTAAAACACATGAAGAAGTCTGAAAGGTTGGATTGTCAAGGAAACGAATTTTTCCCAAAACAAAAGGGGACTCCATCACTGGTCAAGATAGAACACTGCGACTTTAGATTCAGTCAGATCGAAAAAAAAATCTAAAGTCGCAGTTCTGCAACTACCAAAGTGGGTAATATGACCTTATTGCCCAACCCGGGTTTTATGGGGTGGGTTTACCCGACGGGTAATATCGTGCCAACCCTGTTGGTCGGACTTCAGACTCTTTGACAGGTCCGACTTAAAGATGAGATGGTTGGGGCCTGATGCTTCGGCTGTAACAGGTCCTGTGTAGGAATACAGATACAGAAGAGTTTAGCAGTTTAGGACACTGCTCAACTCAGCCAAAAGATCCCACTCCCAATATTTGGAACACCCTGTCGTAATGATCAGCTCGACACAATATCTTGTCAAGATTCTTGAAAAGAAAAAGAAACCTGGCAAACTGAGCTGTTCAAGGGCTTAACAGAGCGCGAAAAATCGACATCCATTTCACAAGTCAGGGTAATTTAGCTACAGTGGTAGACTTCGAGCCCGAAAATTATCACAAAATAGGCATTTGTTGCTGTCGATTTCTTACTTTAAGTATTGAAGCCGTCAAAAAACCTTTTTTGTTATTTTCTTGTTTTAACCGGAACCGGAAAAGGAAAGCGATACCCTGGCTAGTCGTACGACATTCGTGGAGTACACAGGTACCTGGGCCCAGACGGTCACAGACCTGATTGGCTAAAAGGTGGGCAGCATTTGTTGAAAAGTGTTTCGTTATTTGGTCAATAATAAAATTACGGGAAAATATTCATATTTAATAGACGGGTATATTTGCTGCTCTTTTAGAAACTGCATATCACTGGCATTGGCCGCCTGGTTAGCTCAGTTGGTAGAGTGTCCGCTTTCGGAGCGGGAGGTCGTGGGTTCGAATCCCGCGGCCGCACCATACCAAAGGTGTAAAAAATGGTACTAGCAGCTCCCTAGCTGACTCTCGCATAAAAAAGGGTTGTGCTAGGAGATAAAGACAGGTAAGTATCTGTTAGAGATATAATTGTTATGTCGCAGAATAGCTCATGAGCTAATGTTGTCTGTTACATTATAAGCGACGTTAAATAAAGCTTCTTTATCTTATCTTGTCTTTATATCACTGCTTTTATTGATTAAGTTTACTGGTGTGGCTTAGAAAAAAGGACCTTGTATTTTGGTTTTTTTTTTTTCAATGAAATTTTCCTCTCATGTAGGGTGCCCACCTTCACAGGGCCGTCGTCGGCTTTTGGAAAGTGGTATGGCCATTGAACGCCGTCGACGTTCACCGAGTGCTGAAGGCACGAGTGGGGGGAGAGCACGAGAGGGGGTACCTCCCCCTCTCGTTAGGGGGGTTTGGGGAATCTCCCCCATGAACATTTTGTAATTAATGATTACTAAAGAAGCGATTCTGTTGTCGCTTGTGAAACTCAGCTTATTTTACAGACATTATAGCCATATTTCAAATGCCTACCACATACGTTTTCGACTGCACCCCTCCCCCTCCAACAACCATCTTCTAAAAGTATCAGTTAATTCTGATACAAATATCCCCGCTATATTTGGGTTTTTATTGGTTTGTTTTTTTAATCATTTTCTTTTTATCTTATTTATATCTATTGTTTTTGTGTTATTTTTGTTATTTTGTTTGTTTTTTCTTTATATCTGTTCATTATATTCACGTATATGTAACCGTATATACATTTAAACCAGGGCACAGTATTCTCAGGGCTTTAGATAAAAGTGCGTTATAAGAAAAAAATTTTCCTATTTCTTAACCAAAAACATATGTCATGGGTACTCAAAATACCGTCTCATCGAGGCATTTTTTGTTAGAACTGAAAACAAATGCTAAATTTTCACCCAAAAGATAAGCATTGGGTACACAAAAGAATCGTCTTCATGAGACGGTTCTTTTGCGCACCCATCACGAATATTAAAAACTGATGGATGAGAAAATATAATCGAAGACAGGTTTTGTCGCGTAGCGGCCCAATTATACTTACTGTCTTAATAGCACACATTTCTTAATCGTGTTTGTTTAACCAATGTCTTTCACACCCTGAGGCAGACGAAATATTGACCAGCACACGGTTTTTCATTTAATATTATTAATCTTTGATCATCGCAAAATCGGTCATTAAAAGAGGTCTAGAAGGAAACTTGAGAAAATGGCCCTGCAAAAAAAATTTGGCCCAAAACATGGTCCGGCTAAAACCATTTTGGGCAAAAAAAGTGGTCCGGCCACAGCTGGACCGGCCGGACCGCCGACGACGGTCTTGACTTCAGGGACCAAAAAGTGGTAAAACATGGGGATCACCATGGTATGTCATATTTGTTTATTAGTTGAACTAGGTTCAATCTGTAATTCTATGGCAGCCGCATTGGGCTTGAAGAGATGTGAAGACCACAGCTTACTAAAAAGCTATAATGGAGGTCTATGGAAAAACAATTACAGGTCTGGGCCCAGACCTGCAAATGTTTTTTCCAAAGACCTCCATTATAGCTTTTAAGTAGAATCTAAGCTGTGGTCCTCACAACGCTTAAAGCACAATGCGGCTGTCATATAATTACAGATTTGACCTAATTCAATCAATAAACAAGAATTAGATACCCTTGTGACCTACATGTTTTACCACTTTTTGGGCACCCTACTGAGAGGAAAATTTCATTGAAAAAATACCAAACTTTTCTGAGTCACACCGGTAAACTTAATCAATAAGCAGTGAGATGTTGTTTAAAAAAGTGCAGCAAATATATATATATCTAATACATATGATTTTTTTCCCGTAATTTTCTTATTGCCAATCACGAAGCACTTTACAACTTATATTGTGCTGAGCTCCCACCCCCCTTGGTACCTACCTACCTACCTACTTGAATCACCTTTATCTGCGAGTGAAATTCTTCTTCTCTTCCGTTGAATGCTCGGAAACTGGACATCTTGCCCCTATCAATCTCAGCTCCTAACCAACTCGATCGGCTCCTACATACTCGGCAACTAGCAAAGTCGGCCCCTAACCAACCCAACCCATATTCTATTATATACTTCATAGTGTTTCCCGTTGGCTTAGCGAGGCACCACCATAAGGTATAATAAATTTTCCTTTTTAAAGGAGGGCTTGCCTAGTTTAAAAACAGCATGTGCACCTTGTATGTTGGGGTCACCTCCAAAATTGGTTATTTTTTTACACTACACAAAAACCACGCCATAGACGAACATCAACAATAGCTATTGAGTGGGTCGGTAAGATACTCTTCTGGCAAAAGAAAAACACAAACAGTTATCTAAAGCGGCACCTACTACCATACACTGTAGGACTTTAAAAACGCAAAAAAGAAATTAATAAAATTTACTTAATTTTAATGTATCATTTTTTTTTGAATTTTTGCAACAATGAACATCAGTTTATCAAATAGCAATTATACCCATAGATTCTAAAGTTGCAATTTGAAATTTATCTAGAAATCAGACGTGATTTAAAGCGATTGTATTAAAATATTTTTATTAATAATCTGGATAAAAATTACCCTCGAAGCCCTATTATTTGTCTGGAATTGACGATAGCCAGCCAGAACGCATATCGTCGGTGCAAATATCGTTGATACACTCGACGTAAGTTGCCGTCTTAACGTTGGGTCGTCATTTTTGGTTAACCAGACCAGCCTCGATATTTAACTGTCCCTGTAGCCTGATAACGATCTCTTAGGCGTTGTATAGTTGATAGCCGATCCCAAAGGCCTAGAACTTTTCAAATAGTCATTTCATTTTTCCCATATAAACATATTCCTACTTTGTCGCTAGTCTATAGGCTGGTGCTCAGTTCTGATAATCATACAACTCCACTGAAGACAATTACATTTAAAGACTAACCATGAACATAACCATTTGAAAAAGAAAAAGGAATATAATTACAATATTTTACGTGTATTAATGACCACTTTTATTATCAGACTGGTAGCTATTCTATATAATTATAATGGCCCACTTCAAACCAAACTTTAGTTCCTACTTTCGTACCTAAAGTTCGATTCAAACATCAATAGTCGCTATTATAGTGACGTCACGAACCTACTATAGATCGACGGTGGGTCAGAGCATCGTTACTCTAGTAGCTTGTCTGGTTCCCTCCTCTAGACCTATCTAGCAAGATGTATCAATAGCCTCAAAATGTTTTTATTTTACAAAATAAATCCTTGATGTGTTTTATTTGCGGTACCTCTTATTCGTTATTGTTAATTAGAATAGGCCGTGCAGTTTATGCACACCCTTTTTGTCTACGATGAAGAACTGAGGGGGTATACAGGGCTATTCACCTTGTTTACTTGGCAACTAATTAAAAGGTTGCAACTGTAGCCGTTTGGGTGTAAACGTGCGCACGTATCTATTTGGTAAGAACTTTAGTAGCAACTTTAGTTCAATTCGAAGTGGACCAATATCATTCCAATTGCGCCAGATCGTTCATGATGGGACAATCGTGACATGATTAATAAAGTTATAAAACTAAAGCTACAGTATTTTAACATGTTTATGTACAAGCTACATGTCAAAGACCCAGAAGTGTATGGGACATGCCATGATCCCAAAATATATCCTCATACCAATTTTGGGATTCCTACCTCAAATTATATACAGATATGCTCTGGGCTTGACCTTGCTAGAGCTGAAACCAGAAGTCAAGGTCACAGTGACTTGAAACCATTTGGTAACTCGCCAGGGCCCAAGATGTATCTACATACCAAATATGGAACTGCTACCATAAATAATATAGGCGGTCTGTCTGTGAGTGCAATTTTTCCAAGACCTGACTCCTGAGATCAAGGTCACGCTGGCTGAAAACAGTGAGCCACATTCCATGACCCCAACATATATCCACAAATTGAATTTTGGGGGTAATATGTCATAGTAGGAGACATGCTCTTCACACTAAGTTTTGCTTGCTGTCGGTGAGTTGTCTTGTTGGTGAAATGCTTTTGCTTACACACGACCGTTATGCTAACAGTATGTTATATAAATAGGCAACCAGGTAGAGGGTATCACTATTCCGACACAAATGCTTGCGGCGAGAGCGCCGCAAGCAAAAATCAGTGAGATCGTATTTATAACTGGTGAAGTGAAAATATTTACAGTCTGTGTATTTATAGCATATCATAGTGTCAAACTTCAGGTTAAACATTTTTCAGTCTTGATCTGGGTCCAAACCGTTTGCAAAGGTTACCAGCAGATGATATTCACACTGGTAAATGTATACGTCGATTTGGTGGTATTTACGCGTATTGCCGGTACTTCATAGACCGGAAGTGGTCGATATTTGTGTTAATACTATATAGAAAAACATGCCATATTCCGAAAGGACTATAGAATTAGATCATTTTTAAGTATTCGGCATGCATATGGCGATTTATGTAAGCATTTAGAATAGATTCGAGTACCGATCTGAATGATCGGTACTCGAATCTATTCCTAAATGCTTACATAAATCGCCATGTACATACTGAAAACTCAAAAATGATACAATTCTATAGTCCTTTAGGCATATGGCATGTTTTTTTATATAGTATCAACACATTGGTCTATGAAGTACCGGCAATACGCGTAGATACCACCAAATCGACGTATACATTGACCAGTGTGATATTAGCAGGTAAAGAGTAACCAACACACATTAATGGTAGGGGGCACATTTCCTTTTATACAATTTTCACACTTTAAATGCTACATTTTACCCCTTGGCAGGGACAACAGTTTTAGCACTCAGATCAAGTATAACATTTTAATGAATTCCACTATAGTGAAAAACAAAAACACATACCCATTTTAAAATGCCCACTTAAATCTCAATTGACCACTCAATTATTCAATCAACCACCAATCGACCAGTATTGACCACTTCTGGAGTATTGACCGGGGCGGTTAAGATCGGTTAAAGCGGCTGGTTAAAAACACCCCTGGTTTCGACCACCCAACCTTGGTATTTATGAGGGTCTAGATGGGGTATAATGATTAGTAAATAATGGCCCTTTTTATAATGAATAGTGAATAATGAGCCAAAAAAAATGAATAGTGAATACCACGGGCCTAAAAAATAATGAATAAACCTTTTTTTAATAATGAATTGGAGAAAAAATCAATGAAAAGTGAATAATCAGTTTTCTTTGCCATCTCTCTTTCTTTTAATGAATAATTGGTCTAATTTTAATGAATAACCCAAAATTTTTATGAGATGAATAATGGGCAAATTTTTTAATGAATAGTGAATACCAGACCCCCCCCCCCCCCCATCCAGACCCTCATTTATAGGTTTAACACAACAATCTGCAGACACAAATGCTGACAATTGCTAGGAATCTGAAATTTGACGATTAAGACTTGCTATTCTTTTTTTATGTATCTTTAATATATATTCTCTGGAATGCAGTTTCTATGGCCCCTAATTTTTTACGGCCATTGATGTAGAATGAAGCATCCAGTGTGAGCTGGGCAAACAGTTCTGGGTTCAACAAGTCATTTTTGAGTTCATCAGGGAGAACAGGGTTATTGCGCAACTTCTCTGCATAGACGCCTCTCCCTGGTTCATATGTTGAGCAATCCGCTATAAAGTGTTGTCTTGTTTCGGGTGCAGCTAAGTAGGGTCCACTGTGTAACGATTAACAGCAGCCCTGTTACACTGCAAGGTGTAGGTGCCTGTAAGCAATTTACATTCCAACTGGCTCTTTTACTATCTGTTAAACAATTACTAATAGTTGACCATACATAATGGGTTTGCCCTACTTTAAGGGAGTTTGGATTTACATAATTGAGCCAGTGCATGAGATTTACAACAATGTGGTATGGGCGACCAGCAAAGCCTCAGATCAGCCTGCGCATACGCGCAGTCTGATCAGAGGTTTTGCTAGTCGCTTGAGTATTATATGATTATTAAGCTACTGACTGAACACCATTTGGAGTTTCTAAGCTTAAAAGGAGGCTGCAGAGGCTCGTCCGAGTCTACACATGTCAAAATGTCACATTGTTGGAAATCTCATGCCGGGGCTCATATTTCAGTGATGATTTCTCAAACAAGTCAGCCCGCCACATGGCCTCGATATGGTTAGGATTCTCTTCCATTCTGATTTTGACATTTGTTTTTCAAATAGGAAAAAAATGAAGGCAAGTTATCTGTAGCTGGACCCACCGTGGCTCACCTTGAGGTTTTCTTTAGCTCTGACTATCTGTGAGTCATGAGCCCTTTTCTTTGTTTCATCATGATGTGTAAAGGATCATTGACGGTTTGGGCCTTATACGCCTATTTTTCTGATTCCCAGAACGCTGCTTTTGAGCTTCTAGTGTGTTGCATGTAGTATCAGTGAAACAGGTGAATCTAATGGCAAGAGCCAGCTAGCAAAATATTTTCAAAATTCCTACGCACTCGAGAGCTATGGCGGTTAGAAAGGGGAGGGGGTCTGAAATTTCATGAAAATAAAAAGTGCTTTAAAAAGTGATTTCTGCACGTTTTCTTGATTTATTTGGTAGGCATGGTGATATCTATTGAACATACCATATGCAGAGTATTAACTAATCACGATAATTGATGCAATTGTTTTAAAAACAAAATATATTTTGTAATTAAATGATTTTGGGGAGATAATTTAGAAGTTACCTGTACAATTTTGACTACATGTACCGTAAATAATACAAAACTGAAAGCTCAACAAAAGAAATAAATATTTTTGAAGGAGTGAAAGTGTCCCATTTAGCATTGGAAGTAAAACTGATTCTAGCTAGATCCTTTGAATATTACTTTTGCTTTGTTTAAAGGGCATAGCATGTTGAATGTATTTAAAGTGTCCTAATATTTATGGTATACATGATGCATGTATATCCCTATATGAGACAATATATTGAACACTAAAGTATTTACCTGTTAAAACTCTTTGCATGCCAGTGGATAATTTTGTCGTCTGTCAATAGCCTTTTGCAAACAGTTTGAACCCAGATATAGACCAATAGAATGTCGGTCTTGATCTGGATCTAAACTGTTTGACACTCTGATGGTGGTCCCAGGTGGTTTAATTTTAAAACTTTAATTTTGAAGAAAGTCAGCAGACGAAAATAAAAACATGAACAATTCCCTAGCATGCAAATAGTTAAGTACAGGAAGTTTGCAAAATAATGTGTCATTTAATAACAGTGAGATTTTTTCTTATGAAAAAAATGCATAAAACCTTGCTAAATCTACTTTTAATCTTTAAGAACTTTATATTAAACGAGCACAGAATACAGAGCAATTTAGGAGGTTGGTTCTAGAGAACTTCATAACTGTCATTAATTTCTTATTTGGTAGAAACGGCATTTTGTGGGCATAGGCCCTGGGTTTTTGGGCTGCTGAACATCTCCTCCCCCCCCCCCCCCGTGTGCCAGCAAGCCACTTCCATACAAAGTGTAAAATATGGTAGCACATATGCAGGCAAATGCTTTTGCTGGCACACGGGGGGGGGGGGGATGATATTTTAAAAAATGTTTTCGGATTCCTATATATCTTAATATAAAACTGATTGTTCTACCCAAAATTTTACATCTTTGAAGCATTTAATATCGAAAACGGATTTCACAGCCATAAAGTGCTCAGGTCAGGGTAGCATCAAGGCGAAGAAAGGGACGATTGACAAACTTTTATTTTTACTTAAAACCATAGGCATTTACCCATAGCAAGTATCAATGATCCTTTGATTAGAATGTTACTCCATGATGATACATTGCATTAGTTAGATGCCCTCTATGCGAGCTGAACATTTCTTGTACTTCAACAACAGCAGAATCTAGGGCGAATATTTGGTACCAGTAAAATGCATTAAAGCCCCCTGGTGGCTTAGGCTGCTGTCCGTTCTAAGGCGATGGTTCTGTTGTTGTTGACTGTTTGTTTATTGTGACTCCCATTGTGGGAGTCTGTAATTGTTCTATGTTTTGTTGCACGTTGCTTTGTGTCCGTTCTAGTATTGCAATCATCTTGATGGGGAAGAGAGAGCTGGTTGCTTTGCTTAATTTGTCTTCCTGGTGTCCCGTGATGGTTGAGCGGCTCTTCCTCGCGGTGCCACAGGGTTGTCTGCGGTTTCTGATCATACTCACGTACTATTTTTGATGTCACGACTCTGTGTTTGTGCTGCGTGGTTACTGTTAAAAGTCTCCCAGTACTTGCATTTAATGTCGTTATTATTACTATAGTCAGGATTTACACTGTCTTGACAATCATTTATTGCATTAACTTCCCTATCGGTATCACTTAAATACCTCATTTAAGGAGCAATGTAGACCAGCATTCGTATCTCGTTAATAATTATTGCTTTCTCTATGTTTCTTTGTACTTGTATTATACTTAGTTATATGTTGGGAGCTTTAGCTATTTCTCAAATGCAGCAGCTGGATATTTCTATAAATAACCGATATGAATGCTGCTTTTCAATGTATGGTATAAACTTAAAACTCAATTATGAATAGCCTAAAAACAGTCAAAATTTTACTTTCTCCTCTTCGGTTACATTCTGCTTCTTCCATACAGATTCCCCAGTCCACCAATAGATATAATTCTATGTTACCATCTGTTTACGTTTCACCTCTGAAACTTCATTCGGCCACTAAAACTAATTTACATGGAGTTTCTGACTCTGCCCTTTTTAGAAACCACTTAAAAGTTCGTCCTTCTCCTCTTAAGTCACCTGTACTTAGGAACTCTAGCAGTAAGTATAGAAGAAGTGTAGTGTGTCCCTCTATTTCTAAGTGCAATGCCAAGAGGTGTGGCTGTTGCAAACCATACAGATTCCCCAGTCCACTAATAGATATAATTCTATGTTACCATCTGTTTACGTTTCACCTCTGAAACTTCATTAGGCCACTAAAATTAATTTACATGGAGTTTCTGACTCTGCCCTTTTTAGAAACCACTTAAAAGTTTGTCTTTCTCCTCTTAAGTCACCTGTACTTAGGAACTCTAGGAGTAAGTATAGAAGAAGTGTAGTGTATCCCTCTATTTCTAAGTGCAATGCCAAGAGGTGTAGCTGTTGCAAACATTTATGTTGTAAATCAACTATTAAATCTAACGTTAATGGTAGACAATTTTCTGTAATTACTAATTCTGATCTTGATTGAAAATCAACTGATGTTATTTATGTTTTATCTTGAGAAGAGAAAGATTGTGGCATGCAATATGTTGGCCAAACTTGCAGATTTCTAAAAACTAGATTTTCTGAGCACTATCGTCGAACAAAAAAGCCTTGCAAAATTGATAATTTTCTTTATAGGCATTTCAAACAAACTAATCACTCTACTAGGAGTATTTCTATTCAGCCTGTTGAAAAGATAACATATGGTGATAATTCAACTAAAGCTATATAGAAATATTCTTTGGCACGAATTAGAATTAAAGAGGATAAAATTATTACAAACACTACATCCACTTGGTTTTAATGATAATATTTACCATGAGGGTAACATTTCTAGATTACCTGATTTTGATGTTTTTTATTTTATAGATATCCGTAAACGAAATAACAGATCTCATGGTAAACGCAAAAATGGAAATTTAAAACGCAAAAATAAACATGTTTTGACTCTTTCAGAATTAAGTATCATTTTAAAACATTCTGGCCAACATATGGCCCTTTCTCGTTTAGTAACTCTTTCTATATCTTCACTTAGTAATTTGGATATTGAGGCTAATAAATTCTACGATAGAGCTCATCGACTTTATGATGCAGCAATTCTTACTCGGTGTTACACTCAACATGCTCTTCGGCCATATGTAGACTCCGCAATTAATCATATTAGGCATTTTATCAAAATTCAATTTGTCAACAAGGGCATTGAATTCATTAACTTACCCAGTATATTTAAAGATGAATATTTTATCTCTTCTATTCCTACTTATTTTGAAAATAAGGAGTCCCCTATCATTTGTTATAAGTATAATAAACCTATTCGTAGTACTGTTTTTAACTATAACAAATTAGTAACAGAACTTGATATCGAAAATTCTATTCCTTGCTATCAACCCACTGGTCATATAGTAACAGGGGATTTAAAAATCATAAATGATTCAAGAATTCGGTCTATTATATGTAAGGGGCCTAAATATAGGTTTCCTGTGCCAATAGACTTCAAATCATGTCGTGAAGAAATTGCAGGAGCCTTACAAGAATTTTGTAATCGCTGGTGTAAATGAGAGCATGTTGAGTCTAATGCATTAAATAGTTGGAAACTAAATATTTTTAAAATTATTGATGGTAGAATTTCATTTTATTGCAACAATTTAGATCTTCTACAACCTAAACCTAAATTCACTTTTAGACGCTTGAAGAAAGGCATCTAGGAATTCCATAGGAGGTTCGTTTTGGCCCCCGCAGATAAGGCTGCTAACAATGTTGTAGTCGTTTGAAAAAGATACTATATTAACACCCTAAAACAAGAACTTAGCACTGCAAAAACATTTGAGCATAACAGGCTTGATGAGACGTCTATCGTTGATAGGCATCGATGCCATATGGCAGTTAAGTTTGGGTTGTTTGTTGATGAGGACCATAGCAAGCTTCCTACGTTATACTGGTTACCTAAACTTCATAAACGGCCCTATAAGTCACGTTTTATTGCTAATTCTAGTGCATGTACAACTACTGAGTTGTCTATTCTTTTGACTTCTTGCCTCACTGCGATTAAAATCCATGTCATTAAATATTGCACAACAGTTTATGAAAGAAATGGTAAAAATCTATTTTGGTCTATTAAAAATTCAGGTGAAATTCTTAATAAATTGAAGTCTAGAGGTTTTCTAGCATCTGGTTTGTCTACATATAATTTCTCTACTCTCTATACTACACTGCCTTATAATCTTATCAAAGAAAAACTAACAGAATTAATTGAACAATCATTTAACAGAGAGGGCTCACTTTATTTGGCTTGTAATGATAAAATGCCTTTTTTACTTCAGAACAACCTAAACGATATAAATTGTTGTCATGTCAGAAAATGTGTGATGCGCTCCATTATCTTTTGGACAATAAATTTATTAGATTTGGCTCGAAATTATATAGACAAATTGTAGGTATTCCAATGGGTACTAATTGTGCTCCTCTTGTTGCAGATTTGTTTTTATTTTGTTATGAGAGAGACTTTATATTGTCTCTGTCTGACAATAATCAAACTGATATTATTGAAACTTTTAACTCAATCTCCAGATATTTAGATGACTTACATAATATTGATAATCCTTATTTTGAACAAATGATAGGTCAGATATATCCCACTGAACTTCAGTTAAATAAGGCAAATTCTTCTGATATTGAAGCTCCGTTTTTTTGGACTTGAACTTGTCGATAACAAATGGCATTGTTTCTTCTAAAATTTATGATAAACGAGATGATTTTAATTTTGAAATAGTAAATTTCCCATTTCTTGATGGAGATGTTCCTCGCTCTCCTTCCTATGGTGTATATATTTCTCAGCTTATCCGTTTTGCTAGAGTGTGTTCTAATGTTGATGACTTCAACAACAGAAACTTATATTTATCTGCTAAATTATTAAAACAAGGTTATAGATATCATAAAATTAGAAAAGCGTTTTCTAAATTCTACCATAGACACTCGGAGTTAATTGTTAAATACGACATTGGGTTAAAAACTCTTCTGCAACAAGGTATATCAGAACCTATATTTTATGGTGATTTAGTTTATAAATTCAAACGAATTGTTGGAGAACCTAATTTTAATGATCAATTCAATAAGATAGTTAAACGTTTTATAAGGACTGGATATAACTTGGATATCATGCGACAGTCTGCATGCCTAGTTTTAAACCCAATCACGGTTTATAGCTATGGTGGGACAGGCCTCAGACTCTATGATGGCTCTGACGTAAAGCTTTAATCGGTGGGTTGGTGCCTGATGCTTATCTGTAGCTGGACCCACCGTGGCTCAACTTGAGGTTTTCTTTAGCTCTGACTATCTGTGAGTCATGAGCCCTTTTCTTTGTTTCATCATGATGTGAAAATTTGATTAGAATGTTTCTCCATGATGATACATTGCATTAGTTAGATGGCCTCCATGCGAGCTGAACATTTCTTGTACTTCAACAACAGCAGAATCTAGGGCGAAGATTTGGTACCAGTAAAATGCATTTAAGCCCCCGGGTGGCTTAGGCTGCTGTCCGTTCTAAGGCGGTGGTTCTGTTGTTGTTGTTGACTTTTTGTTTATTGTTACTCCCATTGTAGGAGTCTGTAATTGTTCAATGTTTTGTTACACGTTGCTTTTTGTCCGTTATAGTATTGCAATCATCTTGATGGGGAAGAGAGAGCTGGTTGCTTTGCTTAATTTGTCTTCCTGGTGTCCCGTGATGGTTGAGCGGCTCTTCCTCGCGGTGCCACAGTGTTGTCTGCGGTTTGTCATTGTGGTATTTCCTGATCATACTCACTTACTATTTTTTATATGTTCCCAGAATAAACATGGCAATATTAAACCAGCTTTTCTCATCGGGGGTTTTCATTGCAAGCTGCCTCATTGCTATGCCATACTCTATGAAGTTAATGTTACTCGCTATACCCATGAACAAATTTAAGGAGTTTTTATGCATAACCGTCTCAAGTGGCAACACGCCCAGCAATGCCAGAGTAATGCAATTTGGGGTTTTATCTGGTAGACGTTGTATTTGTCTAAGGGATTTTTTTTTGAAACTTTTAAAGGTTTTCAATACCCTTTTTCATGACGGATAAGGTTTCAAGTCTATATACGACCCTTGGCACCACAAAGGTAGACCACATATGATCATTATGGCATGTTTTTAATCCGTTAACGCTATGAAACCCTTCCCCCATTAGTGAGTATGCTGTTTTACGACCTAAGCTTAATTTCCCACCTATGTGGAACTTGATGTCCCTAGTGATTCCAAGGTGAACAGTGCATTCATCGCAGGGGATTTTTCACATGACATGACCAGCTCAATACCCTGAGTCTCACGTTTTTGGATGTTAAAACATAGGTAGCTACTCTTATTGGGGTTCATGGAGTATCTCTTTCGGTGTTGTTTTCAATATCCCCCACCATCACTTGCATGTCACGGTGCCTTCTAGTCAATCCGGCTAGATCATCCGCCACAGTCACATGTGGAATGTTAATTGAGCCAATTCGTACTTCAGTATATTGGTCCTCAAGATTGAGCAACAATGGATTGTTATATATTTTGTAGTGTGACGTTGAGAGCACACATGCATGTAACCTAGATCGTGGGCTCTTGTGCAGTTGGAGGATGTAGCGTCACAATCTGGAATGATGACAGGTGACAGAATGTTGGTTGCTTTATAATAGGTTACAAGACGTTTTTATTTTTCTTCTGTGCTGTAGGGAAGGCCGCTGACGTCACATTTTCTGTATACGAATAAATGCCAGTCACAACACGCGCACCTTTTCGTTGATTTTGTTCTAAGGTCCCAAACTAATGAGGAATGATAAAGGTGTGGTTGGACAAGTGATTTGAAAGCTCTTTCTTTTACGTCCTGGTTACAGTCATAGAGATGTCGTCTGAGAAGGTTGAGTAGTCTGTTGGCCTATTTTGCAATATTTCTAGGTAAGGTCTGATGATAACTCAACACCGAGGTAAGGGTGATGGCTGACTTCTTGAACCTGGGAACCATTTATGTTGTACTTGGTTGAGAGGTATTTGCGTTGTCTGCTGATCTTGAGTAGGTGACATTTATCAGCATGAGTAGGTGACATTTATCAGCATTGAATCTCAATAACCAGGTATCACGGTATATAGACGCAAAGGAGCCTATCGGTTCAAAACAGCTTTTCATGAGCCCTATCTGCTCCAGAAAAGGAGCCTATCAGCTAAAAACCAGCTTAGCGATAGACAGTGACATCATAATGTAAGTAAAATAATATGTTCCATTAATTACATGAAGAAAAGGGCAATGCAACTGAACAACAGAGAAGCTATAAGACAAAAATCAAACAGCCACACGTTCATTGAGGATGCAGATTTTTTTATAACAAGACACACTCTGCATTGCTGCGACGTCCACAGACGTTTACACAACAAAGAAAACAAACTTTTTCGAACAGTTTGGGCTGTTCTCACAATTTTTTCTTTTTTGGTATTTTGTAAAGAATTTGTGTGGAAAATGACTTATATGCATTTCACAGACAGAATTATACGTTATTCTCTCTAAAAGTGGCATGGAAAGGAAAATAATCTGGCTAGGGACCCTATTTGTCTCTGGCTAAGGAGCCTGTATGGTTACTGGCTACGGATCCTATATGCTATTTCTTACGTTTATAACCTATAGGCACCCATGGTACTAAGTTGAAAACATATAGGCTCCTGTGCCATGGGTACGGCTCATTATCATGTGCCACAAAATGGTCATTTTTCTCGCAACGTATAGGTCCTTAGCCATCTTGTTTTCAAACATGACCCTTATCTTCTATGGAAAACCAATTTTAAAAGCAAACCAGAGGCTTTAAGTAAAGGGGGAACATAAAACATTTTCTTCTGTGGTGTAGGCCGGCAAAATTGACTGAATTGTTTAATTTTGCTGCATTTTCCAACGCAAACTAAATCGCCGAAAACAGAGCAGTCGTTTTCTGTTTAACTTTGTAGACGTGACTTGATATCAGCATTATCGTATGTTTCAAAATCCACCAAGTCAGAGACTTAAAAGTCCCTTGGCGTTTGATTTTATGTTACTTACATCGTAAATAATCGAATATTGGCCTAGATTTAAAGTATCTCCGCTCCCCATGTCTTGTTTTTGGCGGATAGGCTCCTTTTCTGGAGCGGATAGGGCTCAGGAAAAGCAGTTTTTCACGGATAGGCTCCTTTGCGTCTATATACCGTGGGTATCGGACCACTCAATCATGGTGTCTAAGTAGTCCTGTGGAAGCCGTCTTTCATCCGCATCACTGTTGATGGTCCTGTATAGCAGGCAGTCATCAGCAAAAAATTTTGATCGAAGTCTGTGGGAAAACCTTAGCACCAATGTCATTGACATAAAGCAGGAACATTAGAGGGCCAAGGACTGTTCTTTTGGACACACATGAAAGAACTGGAGAATCAACTGAGGCAGAACAATCAATAACAACTCTCTGCTGACGGTTGCACAACGATGACGATACCCTTTTAAGAACATATTTGACTTCACTACAGCTGGTGACTGGGACTGTGTGGCGGCGGTAGAACGTCTCCCTGCCCTTCACTATAGTGTAGATTTTATTTTCTTGTCTTTTGGGATCATGGGTTTCATTGTGGAACTTTGAAACTATTAGAGGGTCACTGATGAAGCCTAAATGGCAGAAACTAGCTATTCTGGCCCAGGAAATATGCACACTCTAGTTTCAGTTCTTTGGTGCAGTCTTTGCTTCCAAAGGATACCCTTATAAGAACATATTTGACTTCACTACAGCTGGTGACTGGGACTGTGTGGCGGCGGTAGAACGTCTCCCTGCCCTTCACTATAGTGTAGATTTTATTTTCTTGTCCTTTGGGATCATGGGTTTCATTGTGGAACTTTGAAACTATTAGCGGGTCACTGATGAAGCCTAAATGGCAGAAACTAGCTAGTCTGGCCCAGGAAATATGCACACTCTAGTTTTAGTTCTTTGGTGCAGTCTTTGCTTCCAAAGCATACCCTTTTAAGAACATATTTGATCCACATGTTGGTCTTTCCAGTGATGCCATAATGATGAATCGTATGTAGCAGTCTGCGGTGAGCTACAGTGTCAAAATCATTACTGAAGTCCAGTGGCTTGTCTTCTAACAAGTCGTCGTGACAGGTCCTCTACTGTGTTAAACAGTTGAGTCTCACATGAGTGGTTTGAGCGGAATCCATGTTGGAACTCTACTAGGATGTGATGACTGTCTAGGTGATTCATAATCTGACTGTATATTATATGGTCCATTGTCTTGCAGATGATACAGGTCAGGGAAACTGATTCATAGTTTGCTGAATTGGTCTTGTCGCCCTTTTTAAAGACAGCTGTAACGTTGGCTTGGTGCCAACCCAGTGCTGTATGACTACTGGAAGATGATGCACAAAATAGGAGCAATCTCCATTGATGCCGGCTTGAGAATCCTTGCGGGTACAAGATCTGAACCGGAGGTTTTGGCAGGATTTAGGTTACTCAGCAGCCTTACTAACCCTGGTACGGTGTAAACAATATCTGAAATGGGTGGGGCAGATCGGCTGTTAATATTTGGAAAGTCTCCAGTCGGTTATCACGTGAACTGTGAGATATACAGGGAGTTTAGGCTTCAGCTATCTCAACAGGTTTATTGACAAGTTTGCCGTTAGTCTTAAGAACTGGGATGTTGCTTTGTCCAGATTTCTTCTGTTTTCTGTAGAAATAAAACTTTTTAGGGTCTTCACTAATGCTTGTGTTATGAATGTTGTCGAAAAAGGTTCTATGTGAGTTTTCTGGGAATTCTTTAACCAATCTGCTGAGTTTCTGATATTTTTTCCAGGCGCGGCCTTTTCTGTTTCTTTTTCCAACATCCCAGGCTCTCTTTTTCTTGCACACCGGATAAGGATATCTGAGATTTTACCCTGTGATAGAAAATCTCTATCCTAGGGTAAAATCTCAGATATCCTTATCCGGTATGCAAGAATAAGGTTTCCTTGAATAGGTTCCAGTTGTCGTTCACTGATCTCTTTTTTTTTTTTAGTCCTCAGCTTATTTTACAGCAATCAAAATGGCAAATTTCAAAGAAATCTATCATTTTTCAAGGTTCCAGAGGGGGTCCAACATTTTCCAGGGGGGGGGGGGGGTCCAACTTTTTCCAGGGGGTCCAATTGCTTATTCCCTATAGAAACCCATATAACTTGTGATTTTCCAGGGGGGTCCGGACCCCCTGTCCCCCCCCCTCTGGATCCGCACTTGTAAAAATTTCATCTCAAACTCTCCCATATCTCATTTAAACAAAATCCCATCAAAGTCCAATTTTCTGTATTGAAAGAAATGGCGACTTTCTCCCATCCAGGACTCTGAATCCACATAATTGAACCAGCGCACATCTAGAGTTACATATCTCTGAAATTGTATCTCTGTTGTCCTTGAGAAGACATACCAAATTGTTTAGAGTTTATACTACAAAAATGTGACATGCCAGATCTATTATAGAATGATATTAGAGCCAGTTCATGAGATTTTCAACAATGTGGCATGTGCGACCAGCAAAGGCTCAGACCAGCCTGCGCAAATGCGCAGTCTGATCAGAGCCTTTGCTAGTCGCTTAAATATTCAATGAGTGTTAAGCAACTTAGAGTTTCTAAGCTTAAAAGGAGGCTGCACAGGCTCGTCTGAGTCTACACATGTCAATATGCCACATTGTTGGAAATCACATGTCACGGCAAAATGTGACATGCCAGCTCTATTACAGATAAAGACAGGCTGTGGTTACTTATCCTATGCGCAATACATCTAGAGTCGGGTTTCAGGTTCAGTTTGGTGAGAAAATTGAGGGAATATTTGAGCCGCGACATGAGATTTCCATCAATGTGGTATGTGCGACCAGCAAAGCCTCAGATCAGCCTGCGCATACGCGCAGTCTGATCAGAGCCTTTGATAGTCGCTTGAATATTCTAGGAGTATTAAGCTTTTGGAGCTTCTAAGCTTAAAAGCCTGCTACACAGGCTCGTCTGAGTCTACACTTGCCAAAATGCCACAATGTTGAGAACAAACAAACAAACAAACAAACAAACAAACAAATAAACAAGCAAATAAACAAGCACACATGCAAACAAACAAACAAACAAACAAACAAACAAACAAACAAAATGAAATTTCTTTTCTGTATATAAAGGACAGACCAAGCTTTGCATTCGCGAAGTCTGAACAGTGCATTTTTTATTCGCTCCACGCAGAGTGTAATATCTAAATTTGCTCCATTAAAATTTCAATATTTTAGCTAATATCTGCAGATGAGCGGACTGGTTAAGAGCTTCGGACGGAATTTCTCGCGTCGAACCCATTCTATATGATCTGATGTAATAAAACCCTTTTCCCCAACTTATGACACCGGACTGAAATTGTATATTTTGAAAAGCATATCGTTTTGATAGAGCTAAAGATGGCTTCTCATAAGGCAGTTTTCTTAATTTTCCTGATCAGTATGTTAGGTAAGCAGGCTTATAACATTATATGGGGTTTCCGACCAGGGGCGGATCCAGGATTTCTGGAAAGGGGGTTCATATGTATAAAGGTGTGGGGTTCGCTATGCTAATTTTATCTCATTTTTCTTTAATATCCCATGCAAATGAAAAAAAAATTGGTCTCACTGACCAAACGGGGGGGGGGGGGGGGGTGTTTAAGCGAACCCCTGAACCCCACCTCTGGCCCGCCACTGTCGACTAAGTAAGACTCAAACGGACCCGCTCAGCTACGGAGACTAGCTAAAACAATGAAATTAGGTATTGCATTACTTTGGCTTAAACATATTTTATTTGTATACTTTGTACATAGAAAACATATAAAGGCAGTGGGTTCCTTTTGCTCCGGTGTTCGGTTTTGTGTGCTGTTGGATCCTTGTATTTTTGCATCTTGATTTGTGTGTTCTGGGAGATGGTGCATGGGTGGGTTTGGGTCTTTCGTGCGGGCCTGGCATCTGTGTGTCTTGGTCCGCATCTGGGCTTGCACGATGGTGGGTCAGGCCTCAGACTCTATAACAGCTCTGACGTAAAGCTTTAATCGGTGGGTTGGGGCCTGATGCTTATCTGTAGATGGATCCACCGTGGCTCAACTTGAGGTTTTCTGTAGCTTAGACTATCTGTGAGTCATGAGCCTATTTCTTTGTTTCATCATGGTGTGTTGATTTGATTAGAGTGTTTCTCCATGATGATACATTGCATTAGTTAGATGGCCTCCATTTCTTGTACTTCAACAACTGCAGAATCTAGGGCGAAGATTTGGTACCAGTAAAATGCATTTAAGCCCCCCGGTGGCATAGGCTGCTGTCCGTTCTAAGGCGATTGTTCTGTTGTTGTTGACTGTTTGTTTATTGTTACTCCCGTTGTGGGAGTCTGTAACTGTTCTATGTTTTGTTGTACGTTACTTATGTCCATTCTAGTATTGCAATCATCTTGATGAGGAAGAGAGAGCTGATTGCTTTGCTTAATTTGTCTTCCTGGTGTCTCGTGATGGTTGAACAGCTCTTCCTCAGGGTGCCACGGGGTTGTCTGCAGTTTGTGATTGTGGTATTTCCTGATCAGACTCATTTACTATTTTCTGTTTTTTTTTTTTTTTTGGGGGGGGGGGGGGTGGGGGTTGGCGCGGTGGGCCAGTCTGGGCCCTCCGGTGGGGTTTGTTGATGGCCGTTCCTGGGCGGTGCTGATTTTTTGCATCATCTTTATTGTGTTTTTGTTACTTTCCTATGTGGTAGCCTGGATCAGGTGTGGTACTTGTTTGTATCGTTTCCTGATCTTTGCTGTCTTCTTACTTTGTGTTTGTCGTGCTTTCACGCATGTTCGTTACTGCCTTGCGGTCATCTGCTGGGAGGGGGCTGGCCTCTTGGCTCTTATTTGTGATGTTTAATTGTGTTTTTGTCGCTTTCCAGTGTGGTACCCTGGGTCAGGTGTGGTACTTGATTGTATCGATTCCTGATCCTTGCCACCTTTCTTACTTTTACATTTGAAGGATTGTGACTTATCGTTATAAAAATAGATATTGCAATCAATAGGTGATGAACTATACAGATATTGGAAGGCTTACACATGGGTGATGGATGTTACTAAGTAACTATATTCTTTACATCTGAATAGATCTGGTGACAGTGAAGCAAATACCTTGTAGATGTCATTTCATGCATAAAAAAGCGGCAAAGAGATAAAATATATCATTTAAAACCTTTCAGAAACATTTGATTATGAAAAAACAACAAAAAACATCAAAATGCTGTTAACAGGATTCCTAAACATTTAATGGCATTTCCATGTGCCTTAAATTCAAGTTTTTTTTACGTTTAAGGATCCATGCTTTTATTGAAGTTGAATCTCAATCATATGTATGTTTAATAAAAACAGTGTTCAAATGTTCTGTAATTATTGAACACTTAGAGTGTAGTCATTGTACCCACTAGCTGTTTGAACTCATATTCATAGTCCTAACATTGCACTAAAACAATGTTCTTAAAATAAAGTAACGTATATAACAGCAATATCAGGTGCCTAAACTATTAATAATTGTTATTATTCTGCTAGTAAGATGGATTCAATTAAAGATAATGATGATCTGTAAGAATACAGAAAAACTGATAATAACACTACAATAGGAGTCTCTATTAGTTAAATGTAACATATAAGACTTGGCTGTTGCATGGTAATTTATCAATTTCTAAAGAGATAACAGACAGTAATTTTTGTCATATACAATGTGGTTTAAAAAACCATTATGTACTAAATTCCCTCTTCACTGGTCTTTTGCCAGCCGCTGGTCTAGTAGTAATATGTAATGTATTTGAATTAAGTACCGTATATAGCTGATATATTATAAGTGTAAAATATTTTAGCTTATACCCGTTGCTTGCTGCACGTCTTAATCAAGCGTTTTTAAGGCAATATGCAAATTGTCGGACATGCGACTTATCTGGTCTAAATTACTGTTCTTTTCATTCCTAGTAAGTAATGCTATGAAGCCTGCAAGAGGGTAATTACGGTTACCCCATGATTTGAAATCTTTTGCAAGACACAAAATTTGTGCAATATCCGTTTTTACACTTCTGTTACATCACTCTAACTCATGATATAGTCTATAATCCTGCTACTTTCTGACTACTTTTTCCCAAATTTCTTTCCTCTGGGTCCTCTACTAGAAATTTATACAGTGTGAAATTTGCGGCTTGGCAACGCATAATATACCAATGTTTTAAAATAGATAGAATATCTCACTTTGTCCCGATTCCCACTTTGCCCACGGACAATTCCGGAATTGAACTGCGCAACTGTCCAATAAAGTAGGAATTCCTACTCTGCCCAGGACAATTCCGGAATTGTCCCGATTCTCACTTTGAGAAGATCATATATACGCATGTACATATGATGAAACTTTGAAAAGCACGAGCAAAAATTGGCGATAACTTGTAATGCTTAAATCGAAATGAAAACTCAATTCTGTTCTATTATACTTCAGTGATTTGGCAGGCTGATGCTGGTAGACACAGGAAGATTAAAGATGCCATTAGTATGATTAAAAGAGGCCCGAAAACGAAGCGACAGGCGGACGATGATGACATGTCATTTAAATATATACGCAAGGACGTTGAGAAAGGACCTGTCCGTCGACAGTGGAAGAAGACGGTAAACATAAACTACTGTCGTGCCACCCAAAAGTGACAGTGACGAAATACTTTGTTTGCACTTGCTAAGTAGAATCCTGTGGATAGGATTAATACACAAGCGATCTATCGATTCTAAGTCCCTGATAAATATGTAAACAAAACATGACGTCACTGTCACTCTTGTCTGGCAGGACAATAGATTGTGTCCCTTACAATGCCATTATTGTTGTACTAAAGTCTGACAGAGAACCCCCATATATCACCAGAAGCATGCAATACCGTCTAAAGAAAACAGGGGCGTAGACAGAGACTTTATCATGTTGAAGCCCACCAAAATATTTGGAGAATTAAGAGATATCAGACCTAGTTACTTTAATTTAAATATAGCGAATAACAAAGGTGCTGATCAGACTGCGCTGACGCGCAGGCTGGTCTGCGCCTTTGTTGTTTGCAAGCAGTAAAGTCAGGATTTCTTGCATCGACGCTCATAATGATGTTGAAGCACAGGCTTCCTGGGCTCCGCCTGGCTACGCGCCTGGATCATTGTGCCCCTTACAATGCCATTATCTAGCGATAAAATTCGCTTGAGTCTTTCAAAGTTTTATTTATTTACGGTCGGTTTTGTTTGCATGGGCAAAAGTCATTTACAGATGAGAGATTCTGATTAAATTGTGCTGTGCATCACGTTTCTTTTGCATTGTGCAAGTGACGTTAACGTAAGTGTTAAAGACGTTCTCAATCACGTGACAACATATTTCCTGACATGCTACAAGTATACAATGAATCCTAATCTCCAATCGCTCTAATTGCAAGTGTAAGTAGTCAATTTCAAAATTGTGATTGTACATAAAGGTAATTTATGGAGAATTTTCTCAAAATGAGTTGTTATCTGATGTTTTAATTTGACATTTATTTTCAAAATATTGACGTTATCAATTACTGTTTTTGTTTGATTTGATTCTTTACGCACCATCAACAATCTTTCAGTTATATAGGGACGGGTCTTCCTGGGTTGAACCAGTAATAAGCTAGGATAAATGTGTCTTGCTCAAGGACCACAACGCAGTGACGTCGGTAAGGCTCGAACCCGCGGTCCTTCGGTCTCGAGTCAAGCACTCTACCACTGAGCCACTGCGCTTCCATATCAATCAATTACTGTTCAGTTAGAAAAAGTTAAAAAAACTGCATTACTGGTATTGGTATCAATACATGATACAGTGTTTAATAAAAATAACCCAAAATCATCAGCTACCATTTGACGTCACCTGCAACGTCGCGTTATGATACAGTCATAGTAACGACGGATTCATACCATTTTGAGTTGCACGTTAAACGATGCAAGTAGCTTTTCAATCGCATTTACCGTTTGCGAGAAAATTGCGAAATGATGGTGCTGCGTTTTCAAAGTCCACTAGTATATTTGTTAATGTTATTGACTAATGTAAACTTGGAGGCAAACAGTGTGGCCCCTCACCAGACTGCTCCTAGAGGAATAGTCTGATTTTGGTCTGCATTGTTTGCTACAGAGAGGTTTTAATACGACCAGCAGACGACTTACAACAGACGACATTTTGTAACTCATTAGCTGACGAAGAGTTAAGGTTATTTTCTGCTTTCTTACAGGCTACAAAGAAGGAGTGAGCTGTGTCCCCGGAATGAACTGACATTATGAAGAAAACACGTCAGAATAATTTTCCAGTGATAAATGTTAAACATTGCTACCTGTTATTAGTGTAGTTCCTCTTCGGATCAAAAACCATCAAACAGAACATAGCTTTTAAAGCAGTTGGAAGATTATTCCAAGGCCAGCGGCAATTAATCCATATAAGCCTAGCATCCATTTTATTGGGCAGACAGACAGTGCAGATCCAGATCAGACACCGCATAATGCGGTGTTTGAATTGGATCTTCACTGTTTGCTTCAGGATGTTCTATTAAAATTTGAAAATAATGAACACCACCTAAAACCCCTAAAATTGGAAATTGGCTCGTCCTACTGATATAGGTAGGCAAGTCCATTAAGTTTAAATGGTTAAACTTACACTAAATTTGGTGTAAAGTTACACCTATGTTTACGATGGGCTCATGAATATCCTATTCTGAAGAGCAAGATCACGCAGCTACAAATATACTTAGAATATTGCAACTCTGCATGTATAAAGTTTGGCGAATGGATTTTCCAGAAAGTGTTTGTGATAGGCTGGTCTGTCCTTTGCTGTTCGCCTGCAACAGAATCAGTATTCAGTGCTCGCACATGCTTGAAAAGTACTTAAAAAACAGGGCTGTCTTGAAAATTAAACTTGCCTAGAAAAGTACTTGAAACAAACTCAAAGGCCTTGCAGAGTCTTTGAGTTTTACCATTTACAGGAGGATTCAACATTGTTTTTGGAGACCTAAATCAGTATAAAATTGTGGTGCCTTAATTTGGTGCAGCATATGCTGCACCAAATAAAGGCACCGTAATTTTCTCAAACTAATATCTTTAGTTATGGACTCTAACATTTCAGAAAGAGTGTTTTAACGTGTAAATCAGTACTTTCGAACGTGTTCAGTCCTTGAAAACAGTAGTAAAGTATTTAAGAAGTCCTTGAAAAGGCTTTGAATTTTACACAAACTTGCCTGTATGGACCTGTATTTCTTGTAACTATCGTCTAATCTGTTATTTTGGAAAATCAAGGTCACTCGAATGTATTGTTGCTGTTTCTGTTCATTCAAAAATGTGTTAAGATTCTAAACACATTCTATCTAATTTTCATTGCACTGGGGCGGACTTGATTTTTATCAATTCCAGGGGTCGCGAGTTCGATCCCGGCCCGGTCCCATACTTTCGTGGAGATTGATCATGAAATAATTTCTACGGTCAATCTCCTCCCTTCCGCTGATTTATTCAAGAAGGGTTGTTGTCAGTTACAAGCGAAAGTATGTGCACGAATAACTGGTTAACCACTTGTTCAAGCCTGCCCAGGAAAAAGTGTGGTTAGGTGAACTGACCGTCCCGCAATGACCATAGCTGTTGACTTGGGACGTAAACGACAAAACAAACAAACAAAACTTTAGAGTATGCTGAGTACGCCAGAACAGCCATCTAAAACAAGTAAAGGAATAAATCAAGAGATACAAATACTTCAGAACATGCAGCCAGTGCTGCACATTTTGTTTTGGAACAGGTCAGGTGACTGTTCTATCTGCACCACCTTGGAAGGCGGAGTACGCCGGAGTACTCCAGCACATATGTTCTAGCGCACTTGATTTCTATTCTGCCTGTTCGGAGTAAAAGGAGTAAAGAGAACAGCTTAATCAAGTCCGCCCCTGCACTACTTTTGTCTTTCAATCTTAACTTGTAGCATGATTTTACATTTTGAATGTCATAACGTGAAAAACATAAAATGCATGTATAAACATAATGCATACGCCTACCTAAACATGTCATGACATCTAGAATGTAGGCATTTTCCTATATGCGTTTGATATATAAACACCACGTGTTTACATTTATGTTAAGAATATAAATATGCGTTTGATAAACACCACATGTTTATAATCATGTTTAGAATATAAACACATAAGGGGGATAATACTGAATATATCTAAACGTGTTTGGCAATGAACATATGGACATTTACTATACTTGTTTAGAATATGAACGTTGCATATTAACATTCGTGTTTAGAAAAAAACATGTACAACAATTATACAGTATTTATAATAATAACATACACATGTTTTTAGAATTGTGTGGTACTTGATTGTATCGCTTCCTGATCTTTGCACCCTTACTTACATTGTAAATAAGCTAATACATATACCTCATATATTCGTTATGTTAGTATCTGCTATCAAATTGCATCCAAATAAGACTTTAAACAATTTTGCTTCAGATTTCACCCTCAGCTATTGTCGGAATGTACGTTCTTGTTGTACTTTAAATGCAAGGTCAATAGGTGAACATTTCGTCGCCACCGTGGATATATCAAATATTATTGCGGTCGCCATGGCTGGCACTTATATAACCTTCATGCAATCACACATCGAATCCAGGTTTTGACCGAACCTTTATGCCTTGCTTGGGGTGTTTTTTTATTTGCTGTCGAACAACAAGTGGGGGACCAAATAACGTGGGCTGGTTCCGAAGTTTTTTTTTCTCTGTAGGTTTACTTACCTATTGTGCGAAGCAAATTGGAGCGAATATGTAGGTTTGTCTTAGCGTGAAGTAAACTGAAGCGAATTTAGTGCATACCTGCGGGTCGTGCAATTCAACAATAGCAGAACTGTTGCCTAGCTTAGACCAAATGGCGCCAAATCTTTGCTTTAGATTCTACTGATTCAAACACTATATGTATACTTTCCAAATAGGGAGTATAGTATAACAATGAATCCTTCTAAGGGCCTCACTATACTTGCAATATAATGCAGGAGCCATAGCTCATATTGCAACCTCATTTGAGCCGCGACATGAGATTTCCAACAATGTGGTATGTGCGACCAGCAAAGCCTCAGATCAGCCTGCGCTTACGCGCAGCCTGATCAGAGCCTTTGCTAGTCGCTTGAAAATATATGTGACTGTTAAGCTACTGACTGAACAGCATTTCGAGTTTCTAGGCTTTAAAAGAGGCTGCACAGGCTCGTCTGAGTCTAAACTTGTCAAAATGCCACATTGATGGAAATTTCATGTCGCGGCTCATTTTGTTATTTTGTTATTAATACGTTTTTAAGGTCACCGAGTTCACCATCATCATTGAATACTACACATGATATGACATACACATGACATGGCGACTATAAAAGTTGTATTGTTGATAGTACTTATAAGCACAATAGGCAAGTATGATTTGTTTCTTTATATTTATTTTAAATAGAGGATCTAAGATGAGTACTCATTACTATTAAAACGCATTAATAGTAAAACTATAGGCTGTGCCAATACAAGGCATCTTATCATTTTCCAGCGCGTTGAAAATCTGCCTTACAGATGATTTGAGAGAGGATTTTTGTATTGTAGATGAGTTCATATTTAGCACAACGATTGCTTACATTGTGTAGATGAGTTCATATTTAGCACACTGATTGCCTACATTATGTAGATGAGTTCATATTTAGCACAATGATTGCTTGCAATGTGTAGATGAGTTCATATTCAGCACAATGATTGCTTGCAATGTGAAGTGAGATCATATTTAGCACAATGATTGCTTGCAATGTGTAGTGAGATCATATTTAGCACAACGATTGCTTGCAATGTGTATATGAGTTTATATTTAGCACAATGATTGCTTGCAATGTGTAAATGAGTTCATATTCAGCACAATGATTGCTTGCAATGTGTAGATAAGTTCATATTTAGCACAATGATTGCTGTCAATGTGTGTAGGTGAGTTCATATTTAGCACAATGATTGTTTGCAATATGTAGATAAGTTCATATTCAGCACAATGATTGCTTGCAATATGTAGATAAGTTCATATTAAGCACAATGATTGCTTGCAATGTGTAGATGAGATCATATTTAGCACAATGATTGCTGTCAATGTGTGTAGATGAGTTCATATTTAGCACAATGATTGCTTACAATGTGTAGATGAGTTAATATTTAGCACAATGATTGCTTACAATGTGTAGATGAGTTTATATTTAGCACAATGATTGCTTACAATGTGTAGATGAGTTCATATTTAGCACAATAATAGCTTACAATGTGTAGATGAGATCATATTTAGCACAATGATTGCTTACAATGTGTAAATGAGATCATATTTAGCAAAATGATTGCTTACAATGTGTAGATGAGTTTATATTTAGCACAATGATTGCTTAAAATGTGTAGATGAGATCATGTTTAGCACAATGATTGCTTACGCTGAGTAGATGAGTTCACATTTAGCACAATGATTGCTTGCAATGTGTAGATGAGTTTATATTTAGCACAATGGTTGCTTACAATGTGTAGATGAGTTTATATTTAGCACAATGATTGCTTGCACTGAGTAGATGAGTTCACATTCAGCACAATGATTGCTTGCAATGTGTAGATGAGTTTATATTTAGCACAATGGTTGCTAACAATGTGTTGATGAGTTCATATTCAGCACAATGATTGCTTGTGATTTGTGAAGTGAGTTCATATTTAGCACAATAATTGCTTGCAATGTGAAGTGAGATTATATTTAGCACAATGATTGCTTGCAATGTGTAGGTGAGTTTATATTTAGCACAATGATTGCTTGCAATGTGTAGATAAGTTCATATTTAGCACAATGATTGCTTACAATATGTAGATAAGTTCATATTTAGCACAATGATTGCTTACAGTGTGTAGATGATAAAGAATGTTTCAGGTCACGAACATGACCTTAGAGCAAATGTACTTAAAAAAATGGTCTTACAGCTGCTCGTAGCGCGAACTACTCTTTCATGTTGACGTTTTTATATTTAGCACTATGATTGCTTATGATCTGTAGATGACAACACATGTTTCAGAGAACGTTATGCGCAGTCTGATCAGACATTTTGATGGTCGCTTGAATATCTATGAGTGTTAATCTATTGACTGGCATTCATTTGGAGTTTCTAAGATTAAAAGGGGGCTGCAAAGGCTTGTCTGAGTCTACACTTGTCAAATTACCACATTGTTGGAAGTCACATGTCACAGCTCAAATAATGCCTGATGCCCGCGGCGCAAGAAAATATGATTTTGATGCATGCAAACAACAGAAGCACTGACCAGCCTGCGCATCCACGCAGTCTGATTAGCGCATTTGTTATTCGCTTTTCGTTAAGTAGAATAAATTAACTTGCTTCAGGCAAACTTTCTCTGTTCCACCTAGTCTCTGTATCTGAGCAGGATGGTTTGAACATATCCTGGACGCCAACCACGAAGGCAGTTTTTTCGCGACGAGGTCCATTTCAGCCGTGACATGTGATTTCCAACAATGTGGCACTTTGACATACGTAGACTCAAACAAGCCTGTGCAGCCTCCTTTTAAGCTTAGAAACTCTAAATGATGTTCGGTCAGTAGCTAAATATTCATAGAATATTCAAGCGACTAGCGAAGGCTCTGATCAGGCTGCGCGCATGCGCAGGCTGGTCTGAGCCTTTGCTGGTCGCACATACTACATCGTCGGAAATCTCATGTTGCGGCTATATGCGTACAGTAAAGACTGAATAGTCTGCGCATATACACAGGCTCTTCAACGCCTTCGTTACGCGTCCATAAGATATAATCAAAATAATAGGCATTTGCTATTCGATAAATAATGCCTAAATTGCCCTCAGCGCGAGAAAATCTGATTTTGATGCATGCAAACAACAAAGGCACTGACCTGCCTGCGCATCCACGCAGCTTGATTAGCGCCTTTGTTATTCGCTTTCCGTAAAGAAGAATAACACAACTTGCTTCAGGTAAACGTTCACTGTTCCACATAGTCTCTGTAGCTGAGCAAGATGGTTTGAACATATCCTGGTCGCAACCCTGAAGGCAGTTTTTCACAACCAGGCCCATTTGAGCCGTGACATGTGATTTCCAACAATGTGGCACTTTGACATATGTAGACTAAGACGAGCCTGTGCAGCCTCCTTTTACGCTTAGAAACTGGCCAGTACATAATTATTCATAGAATATTCAAGCGACTAGCAAAGGCTCTGATCAGGCTGCGCGTAAGCGCAGGCTAGCCTGAGCCGTTGCTGGTCGCACATACCACATTGTTGGAAATCTCATGTCGTGGCTCATTTATTTTCAGCTTTGACGTTTACCGACGCCGCCAACAAGGTACTTAAATTTAAGAAGAATATGCTTAAGATGGTCCAAAGACGCCCAAAAGACAACACTTTTGATGAAGACTATCAACACTTTAAATACGTACCAAAAATAAAAGATAAGAAAAAAGACCTCACGGAAAAAGGACAAGATAAGAATCAAGACCTCACGGAAAAAGTAAAAGATAAGAAAAAAGACCTCACGGAAAAAGGTCAAGGAAAGAACCAACGAAAAGACGACGGAGAACAGAGTTGATACTTCTTGCTCTTGCATAAAGTAATTCTTTAAAAATGTTTGCACAGCTAAGGAATGGACCCAAAAAAGAGGTGTTCTACTATTGTTCTAGACAAATTAAAATGTTTGTTCTAGAACAGCTTATACAAACCTTTTAATCATTTCTGGAACTATTCTAAAACCATTCTAAAATATTCTAGAATAATTTAGAAACATTTATAGAACGTTATATGGGACATTTTAGAGATATTCCACAATAGTTCCAGAAAAAATCTTAAGGTTTGTTCTAGAATTAACCTTGAACAATTCTTAAGATTTTTTTTCTGGAACTGCTTAGGAATAGTTCTAAAGGTATCTTCTAGAACTTTTCTAGTTCTAGAACTTTTCTACAACAAATCGTATGACCTTTGCGAAACAACTGTAGAACAAAATACTGTTCCATCATAGCGTTCTACAACTGTCCCATAAACATTCTAGAACATTTTTAGAACAGTTTCGGAGTAATTCTAGAACACAGTTCTATAAAATTGTAGAACTATTCTAGATTAGTTCCAGACAATTTTGCAGGGGTGCACAGGTATTCAAGAAACATCAATTTGCTTACATAAATCTGAGGTCTGTTCACCTGACATACTTTGCTCATGAAGTATATTTACTTATAAGTAAATATCCTTTTGCATGACATCCAGAGGTGGTGCATATATACTTAAACTTACCCCAGTTTACTCAAGGAGTATAAATACTCCTGTAAGTAAATGCGTTCACATAACACCGTGAGTAAATTTGCTTACGTAAGTAACTTTACTTACGTAAGTAAATGTATGCATGTGAATGGGGCCTTAAGATTAAAACAGTTGGAAAATGCACAAATCTGCTGTATAAGTACATAAATGATGTTAGTCGCACTTACAATTTTCAAAGGAAAGTTTAATCTATGTAACGCACATAATACCATTGGAAGCTGTACTTTTGTGCGAAATGCTTGTTATATGTAACCTAAGCATCCTGCTTGCAGACTAAATACGAAATTTGAATAACAAGATAGGTTAATGTCTTATTTCTGTGGCTCAAACTTTCATTTTACTTTTTTCTGAGTTTGTTATTGTATATATGTAACAGGCTGTCATAGACTAACGCCCCGAAGTACAGAGTGCAAGCATCTCTTAAAAAGACGCGGCTCGATATTCTCTTCAAGATAGAATATGTTTGCAAAATTCCCTAGGGGGAGGGGGAAGCATGACCCTTTTTAGCTTGACGTCTAAAAGTGTCTTAATTCAAATTCAGTTAGTCCTTAAGAAACCCTCAGGTTGATCCATCGTGGGCACAGCCAAAGACAAGCATCAGGAACCAACTCATTGATGCTTTAATTTTAGGTCAGGGTCGTCATTCTCAAACTCAAAAATAAAGCGCAATGATTGGCTGCTTGCGGACACGTGTACGCAAGCAGCCAATCATTGTGCTTTATTTTGAGTCTGAGACTGTACTCAAGTTTTATAACCTCGGGGCCTGGACTATCGCTATGCAATGAAGGAGGAAACCAAAACTATACAAGAACAATTTATAACCAGTTATGCAGACTTCGCAAATTGTTAATGTTATATCCCACACTTTTATAACGCTTAGATTATCTTTTGGGATTGATCAGGAAAAAGCTTTCCAATGATTTTCAACTCTTAGTGTCTGCAGTAAAATAAAATTTTGAAAATGCTTTTCGAAGTTTATGATATCGATAGCCTTGTTTCATTACTTTAACTTTCAAGTAATTGTATCCATTGTTGAAGTAAGTTACATTAGAACATACTCTCACAAAACAAATAAGATGCGAAATATATACACCAAGGGGAGCTAGGAACGTCTCTATCCAATAACTATTTTAAATCTCTTTTGTTACAAACTTTAGACGAAACTTTGCCATTTTTATTGACAAGGCCAAGTCAAATAAAGGAGCTTCAGTATTAGAAGAATCTACTGTGCTAAACGGAAATCTGTCTTACTACTTGCTCAAATATTGAGTAAGTCATCTAGATATCTTGAAGAAGAGATTAACGCTTCTTTGACAATGTACTTGATTATCGTCAGAAATGGACAACATGAAGTCCCTCTCATAACAAAAACAAAAAAACAAATCTGCAACAAGAGGAGCGCAACTAAACTCCAGCTGTAAAGTTTTTAGATCTAATTTTTCGCAATAACTATTTTTTGCCTTCTATTTCGCGAAGATGAAAGTTGTAGAGGAGACTTACCGCCAACTTCTCCAAAAGATCTTGTGCTCGTGGATCAAACAGGCTGGAATGCATATAGATGAAGATTTTGAAATTCGTCCTAAATTTCTAAGTCTTTTATTGACTGGTAAAAATTCATATATGCGTGAAAGAAAGGGATAGTCTCAAAAATATTCGTAAGCGGTGCATATCCCGTTTATTCAAAGGTTGTGCACAACGTAAAACCACCGTTAACATGCTCAATATTTAATATGCATATGCAGAATCAGCTTTTAGAAGGCTCATTTATTGGAACAAAGGCTGTGTTTTCACATGACGTACAATTTTTCTCTTATGCACGTGCTATGAAATGAACGGTTTTGAGATGGCCCACTAGCTTAATGCACGAGCTAATTAGGCGCGATTTCCATTATATTTGAATTAGCCATCCATCGCATAGTAATTGAATTTGGGCGGTGCAATGTAACTGTTTGACTGGCATCTTGGACTTGGTTTATTTGCGTTTTGAATAAAATGTTTAAATAGTGCATCTAAGCACAGGGGAATCGCCAGCACCTTGAAGGATGAAACTGGAGAAGTTAGCGGAGATGTTCCGGAAGGGAGCAGTTTTTCGTTAAATGATGTAGTAAAAAGCTATCGCGAGACATTTCTGCTGGAGTTTAGTACCCATCGGAATACCTACACTTTGTCTATACATCTTAGAGCCAAATCTGAAATACGCTGTCAAGAAAATAATAGTCACAAACACTCTGACATGAACCACTAAAACACAATGTTTCGCCTTAACCCAATTAATGTGAATGGAATTTCCAACTGTTATCAATTGAACCAGTCCATTTCGTTTTAAGGGTTGTTGGGTGGTAGTTTTCATTTTTATTCAAATTTTGATAGAACATTCTGTATACATAAAGTTGAAAACCTGATCAGACGCCGCGTTCTGTGGTGTCTGATCTGGGTCTGTGCTGTTTGCATATGTCCCACAAAAAGGTTAATCTGGTCAGCTTGCTGTTTTCTTTTTGGTGTTGTGACGTCACCATTATCTATCTGAGAATAAAATGTCGGCCCTCTTACCCTTTGTCTGCGCATGCATCGATAATAAAAGATCGACATGCCTGCTATAGCACATCATTGCTGAAAATGGTATGCATTACTCAAAACACTTACATTAAAAAGTAGCAAGCGACGAATGGCTATGTTCACCTTTGAAAGCCAAACCATAACAATGATTGATATTACAGTATTTAGCGATAATATGATAAAATTTTCTGCACTAAAACATTTTTGAAAACATTCTGCACATGAGCAGGTCATAGATGCGGTTTTAATGACACGTGATAGAGCAGATTGATAACAAGATTTAATAAACCAATTGGGTGAATAACATGACTTCGAGACGCATTTGATAAACAAGTGTGTCACATGTGTCCTCAGTGCTCAAATCAGATAGGCCAGTATTTGAAAAATACCCCCTATCGGAAGATAATGCCCTTTAACCCTATTATCGAGAAGCAGTTCTGGAAAAGAAGTGAAATGTCTAATGAAATACTATTTAAACAGCATACGGCTTTTTTCTTTAGAGGCATGTATTTAGTCGGATCTGGTCACGTACGCATATACCAAGGAAAATGTTCTCTTGCATTGATGCTAAAAGAATCTTCTAACGTAAGGAATTTTCTAAAGCATACACTTTGTTTTACATTTTCTTAAAAGCTTGGGTTTCGAATTGAAAATACTTTGGAATAAATTAGACCAGCGTCTCCCAATAATATATGGTTATTTTCAGAGAAATCTGACTCAGAGCATGTAAACTATATTGAAGTTTGAGTTGAAAACTTAAAAAAAAACGAAAGTCACAAATTTTCAAAGTTTCAAACAAATCAATACAAAAAACAACAACACCAGAATAGCAATATGTCAATTTATTCCATCTATCTATCTATATATGAGACAAGACCCTCTTCTAAGGTCAAACAGTCTGTATTCTATTATACGGGAAAATCATCAAGCTTCTATATTCTACCTATATAAAATTGTACTGACAATCCGCACACACAATTAATTTGATAAATCGCATATGTGCTCGATTGGGTCGAGGTCAGCGGAGAAGATTAGCCATGGTAAAACATTTACTCTGTAGTTTGCAGAAAAGCCCTTGTGATGACACTTACATCGCCCGGTGTCACTGGGTTGTGTCCTTGAGCACGACACATTAATCCTTGCTTAGTCTGACTTGTTCAACTAGGGAAGACTAGTCCCAACATAACTGAAACATTGTTGACTGGAACGTAAATAATCAAATAAAAAAAAAAAAAACTTGGAGTGTCGCTTTTTGAAATGTCAGTTAAGCAAAGTCACATGAACCTCATGCATTTCTTATTACAAAATGGTGTTGTTTTTTATTGTTTAATTAAAAATTGCCCCACTCTTACTATTTTTGAGTCCAAATTTCTTTGTGACTTCCGCCTAGACCCTTTCTAATTAAATAAACAACAGTATTTTGCATTATACTCAAGGTACTATTTTGAAATTTCACACATGAAGTAAAATATTTATAGTTGGAATACTTTTAACATAGTTAAGTTTTTGTAACAAATCGTTTACTGTATGCGATGTACTATAAGTATAGATCGACTGGGGATTCTATGATGCGATCCGTTTATTTTCATGAGATATAGGATTTGTTGGGGTAGGAGATTAATGAATTTATAATGGGGATTCCTGGATTTTGTGACACTTGTTACAGATGGTTTTAGGGATATTTCTCATGCAATCTTTTAGAGTACGTGATACCGAAAACCCTTCTAGCGCCTCAGTATATTCGTAAAAAAAACTTGTGAACGTGTTATAGCTCATATTTCACCCATATATTATGATGAATAATACGGTCATTCTCCACCGTGAAAATTAGAGGCAACATGACAGCTTTAAAGGTTGCAGCTATGATATTTCTTGTAAGCATAATAGGTAAGTATGATTTTAATACATGTATAATGCATCGATATAATAATGTGAACAAAAGTAAATATTCTAACATTTTATTATATAATGCATCGATACATGCTGTGAGCAAAAGTAAATATTCTAAAATTTTATTATATAATGCATCGATACAATGCTGTGAGCAAAAGTAAATGCTCTAATTTCGCTTTCTGTTCTCACACAAAATGTTGATTTATAGGGCTGGAATTCACAAAATCGCTTGTCAGCTAGAGTAGTTTACATGAAAGAAACAGTCTGATCTGGGTCTGCGATTTTTGGCTATGCCCTTTTGACAGGCAACTACAGTAGTGCTCGAAATTTTAGAACATTTATTTTGTTGCTAACGGTGACGTTTGTCGTCTGTTGGTAACCTTTGCAAGCATGTAAACAGTTTTAGCCCTCTGTTTTTGACACTCTGATAGTGCTAATAAAAATGTTTGGAAAGAGATTATTTAAAAAAAAGTCAGCGGACGATAGCAAACGCAGGAAAAACTACCCAGCATGCAAATAGTTAACAGGGTGCACACCCACTGGCTGTCTATAAAAGTTGATATAGTGCGACCAGCTAACAGAGACTGGGCGTGTCAGACAGAGCGCTGTCATACACTGTCAAATAAGCCTAGTCTACAGTAAATCGGGTGTAATAGCCTTTGTACGCTTTACTCGTGCTACCATCTGAAGCGCAGACGACTAGGGTGACCAACTTTATACGTTAGCATGCCTGGTAAAGTGTTATCTTAAGTATGCTGCTGGGGACCTGCTGCATTTCATTTTCCGGGATGGATATTTTGTGAAAGTTTGGGGGAGGGTAGGTTTGCACATTCTTCAAATTCTGTCTGTATGGCAAAACTGGTTTGATTTTTAAGCCTGATACAATAATAATAAATCACCAATTAAAATTCAGCGGGACAAGGGTTAAGTATCTGGGTCATGAAAAAAGGGCATACAATCAAGGGATTTGGTTTTATCGCATATCCGAAAAAGCCTCTAATAATCACGCATTCTGGTGTGTACAGAGAGACTAGATGTCTAAAAGTTGTTTGCAGTCTTCCTCAACTTGCATACTTTGTTTATGCGAGAAGCGAAAGTCCTAGCGAGGTCATGCGTTTATGCAGGCTTGTCAGAGCCTTCGCCACACGCCGATGTAATAAGAACCATCATCTCGTGTGCTGACCAATTTATAGTATTAATTTTTCATTGCGGACCATTATTTTATTTTCTTATTCAGTATTATAATTTGAATAGTTAAAATTTCGAAACATTGTCAGAGCGCATATATGAATACCTAGACTAGTCAGTCTCCTTGTTATCCAAATTAATTCCAGATGCCTTTTTCTCACAATGGGCTCAAAACTACTGCAGGTATATACAGGTATACAGCTGTAAAGCGTTCATCAGATGAATAAATACACTCTGTCTTACCGATTTTTAAATGGAAATGTCCACGGGTGTGTCTATGCAACCGCACAGTCTCTCTTAACTGGACGGACTATACATTTAAGAAATGAATTAGATTTTTGGAAAGTTCATGGAATCATGAATATTTCGGGTCTCTTATATTTTATTATAAATAACTAATATATAGAAATTATTTATAATTTAGGAGATAAAACAATTTTGTATTTAATATTTAAACGTACTGACGGTTTTGTTGGAATGTAAAACGGAAAAGCGGAACAGCCGATGTGAACACGGACAGCCAATGGAGCAAACAAGAAGCTTGTTTTGCACGTGCTACCGTCAGGTGAGGCTCGCTCACGGTCAATCACAACACCAGTGTCGCATCAGGCAATTGAATTCGATGTTCGAAGCGAATTGCACGGGCAAGTGAGCATGGCAGCTGTCAAACAAATTTTGTGCCGTTCATGAGGCTAGGAACGCCGATTCATTAAACTGTTAAAGGCTTGCTTTGAAAATGTACAAATATCCTTATGTCCATTCACCTGTCCGCTCGACATACAAATGTACAAGTTATTTCCAACTTGGCGGTAGAAATTATGTACGTACCCATTAAAACGTAGGTTGTGCAGGACAAACTAAGCTTTGTCCCACCCCATGAGGACCCCATGTCGACCATAGGAAGGGTCAAAAGCTCAGATTACAAAAAAAATGACTCTCGTAAAACACAGCAACATAATAAATGGGCTTCGTCTCGAGAAAACATGTCTCAGTCAGGGTTTGCGAACAACAAGGCGCAAACTAACCTGCGCAACCGCGCAACCTGATCAACGCGTTTGCCATTCGCTTATTAGAAAAATATCATATCGGCTATAGGCTTGCTACGATCAAAAAATTCAAACTTCTAGCTAGTCTCAGTAGCTGAGGAGACTCGTTTTAGTCTTGCTTTGTCGAATAATGCTTAACTATTACTGATTTTATGTGACTCCTCTGATTGGCTGAAACTAGTTTTCATGGATTGTGGCAGATCTTGATGTCTTACAGTTATTTCAGCCTGGAACAGGTGGTTAAAGAACCCACAAGAGAGGATAACATTCTCGATCTGTTTCTTCTTAACCAACCATCCCTGGTCCATAGCACTAAGATACTCCCACCCCTGGGACAGTGCGACCATGATATTGTTCACCATGAGCTTTAAATTAATCTTGGGAAAAGAAAACAAAAACAAAGGCCAATTAAATTATTTAAGAAAACAGACTGGGATGGGTTTAGATCAGAAATGAAGGCTTACCATCAAACATATTTAGAAAACCATTCCTCATGTGACACTAATACTAAATGGACAGAGTTTAAAAATACACTGAATAATTTAACAGAAAAATATGTCCCTACAAAAATGTGTAAACCAAAAGATGGATACCCCTGGGTCACTTGTAGCATAAAACGTCTCATAAACAAAAGAGATCGCCTCTATTCAAAATATAAACAAGATAGGTCAAATTCAACCCTCAAAGGACCTCTGACACTTTGATAGGGTATCTGCCTATTTTACGGATGCTTCCCAAATTTTCCCTATGCATAAGATATCGCTGTTATTCTTTTGAATAGGACGCTTGATGTATTAGGAACGAGTTAAGGTTATAATAAGATAGGCAGATCCCTACGAAAAAACAGGAGGCGCTACCAAAGGGGGTAGGGGTTGCAAAATTTGACTTCACCAAAACATTTAGAAATCAATTATTTTCGCGTGTAAGGGTATTATATCATCAATCCTCGATTACAAATCACAGTGAAAGTATTTTAAAGTCCATAATCATGATCATTTTAATGATTAATTTTGTCGTTGTTTTTTTCTCTCTGATTTGTTAAGAAATATTTTGAAGTGCAACTGTAGTCCACATTCAACCTTGATTACAATGTATTTACCTGGTGCAATATTATGCAGCAATGTACCGTAACCATTCATCCATGCATAAAGTACACCTAGTCAATGGCCATGTAGTTTATGTGTATTGGATAGATACAGTATATGTGCAAAACAATCTACCAACAGAATTTAGTAAAAGGACAATTTTCATAATCTAAAGAAAAATATGCTAAAACGTTGTAATATTTCATGACTAATGGGTTATGAAAAGGAAGCTTACTTGTACTTACTATTGCATTATACTGGAAAAAAAGATTTTCAAGAGAGCACACCAAAAATCCAAATGCTAATGATCGGGCTCGCCATGACGTCACATTTTGGGCTGTGGGATATCATTACCCCCCGAGTCCCAGCTAGCTTTTCACATATATAATGTAAAATATGAGAACACACTTTCGTGCAAAAGGATTAGTTGGGACTCGGGGGGGAATGATGTTTTAAAAATATTTTTCTATTTCCTATATGTATAATACAAAAAGTGACCATTTTAGCCCCAAAATAAAGCCGTACATTTATGGAAATAGGAAATCAAATGCAAAATCATAAAATAGAGACCAACAGCGAGCTTATATATGAAGATGGAAGCATTTGATTGACTTTAATTTTTATCAAAATAATAGGCAGCGATACACTGTGATTCCCATTACCACCGTCAGAGGTCCTTAAAATTTACTTCCTTGAAACACTCAATCCAAAAACAACTCAGAGAATCCTATAACAACTACATTGAGTCAATCGTAATGGACCAACAAGATAATAATTCTAATACAGGACGACCTAACAAACGCCTGTACACCTTTATCAAACAACAAAAGTCAGACAGTAGAGAAATTAACAGTTTAAAATCTAATGGCATAAATTACACACTTCCAACTGACAAAGCCAACATCTTAAATACCCAATTTCAGTCAGTTTTCACCAAGCTTGTTCCCCTGAAGCTGCGGCACCTTGTTGAACTTGTACTCCCAAGGAAACTAAGCTCTCCATCAATGCAAAACATTACAATATCAGTCTCTGACGTATCTAAGCAGCTTCTTAAGTTAAACCCAGGGAAAGCAGCAGGCCCAGACAATATTTCTCCTCGTATTCTCAAAGAACTCCACAACGAAATTGCTCCCATTCTAACAGATATTTTCAATACATCCCTCTCTGAAGGCATTGTTCCAGACGATTGGAAAAATGCCTATGTAACACCCGTCTACAAAAAAGGTCCCAAATGCAAACCGGAAAACTATCGCCCAATCTCACTAACTTGTATCTGTTGCAAAGTCTTAGAACACATTATCACTTCAAATACTATGTCATATCTCGACCAAAACAACCTTCTATTTCACAACCAGCATGGGTTTAGGAGTAGGGTCAGTTGTGAGACCCAGCTTATCCAGTTCACTCAGGACCTGTATGACACCTTGAACCAAGGAGGACAGACTGATGTCATAGTCATGGACTTCAGCAAGGCATTTGATAAAGTTGACCATCAAAGGCTCCTGCTGAAGCTCCATCGACTGGGCATAAACACAACTGTGATTGCATGGATCAAGTCCTTCTTATCGGGCAGATCACAGAATGTGGTCCTCGATGGCGAACAGTCTGGTGCCTGCCCAGTGCTGTCTGGGGTGCCTCAGGGATCCGTACTTGGGCCCTGCCTTTTTCTCATGTACATAAAATACATGCCAGACTCAATCAAAAGCAACATCAGGCTGTTTGCCGACGACACCATCATGTACCTTACCATCACAAATCATTCAGACTGTCAAGCCCTACAATCAGACCTTACCACTCTCGAATCCTGGGAGAGTGAATGGCTTATGGCATTCAATCCTGAGAAGTGTGAAGTCATTAGGATCACAAAAAAGAAAAAAACAGTACTTTTTGACTATAAACTTCATGGTATCACACTTCAACTTACAAAAAATGCAAAATATCTCAGCATCCGAATCTCAGATGATTTAGCATGGAGCAAACACATCAATCAGATGACTACTAAAAGTAACAACACTTTGAAATTTATTAAAAGAAATATCCAAACTAATATCCACAAAATTAAAGAGACAGCTTACAAAACTTATGTTAGGCCTTTATTAGAATATTCGGCAACAGTCTGGGATCCCTGGCAAAAGAAATACATCAATCAAATAGAAATGGTACAACACAGAGCTGTCCGCCACATTTTCAATGATTATAACTTCACCAGTAGTGTTTCCTCCATGCTAAACCTATTGGCACTGCCCACTCTAGAGAAACGCAGAAAAATTGCCTCTCTGAGTATGTTTTACAAGATCAATCATGGCCTAGTAAGAATTAAATTTCCTGACTATATCAAACCAACTTTACGAAATCGATTTTCCATCCCGTACTCAAGGATTGATGCACACAGACATTCATTCTTCCCAAGAACCGCAAGACTATGGAACGACCTACCCCCTGACTTGATCAACTGTCCAGCCCTGGAAACATTCCGAGCTGGAATTGATCAACATCTCCACTAAAGCTTTCACAACACCAATCATCCATCATCATTATTATCATCATCACCATCATCATTCACGCATAATATCATCTACCACATAAAACTTTTAGTCGTGCCAGTCTCACAGTATGTCCCCTTTTAAACAATAACGAATTGTAGTACGAAACTAGTTGAAATTCCAAATTTTTATGTATTGTCAAGTTATCAATACATCTTTACATGTTATATTCTGATTATTTGGACTAAAAATTAATGCCATTTTCGCGCGCACTCCACGTAATACTCTTCTAGAGGTGTTTGGAGTATCCGGCAGATGCAGATACAGATGAACTAAGCTTGGGCAAGCAGGGCCCAAAATTACAATGATTCCTTAAAGTTAAGAACGACTTATGTTAAGTATTGAAATTTCAACATGTTACATTTAAGGACATATGCTACTAAATACTTCCCATGTTGAAATATGTCCAATACTTTGCATACATTTTGTTTTATGCATGGGCTATCAATTTATGAAATAAAAAAGATATGTCACCGTGCTTATTTTTTCACAATCTCATATGGGAGTTTTCAGCATTTGACCAATTTTCTAAAAATATGAAAGAATAACACTAGTCCTAAATATCGAGCTAAATCTGTTATAATCTTCAGCCAGCTTCTTTTTTTAGCTTAAATTATTGCCCATGACAGCAAACCTTTTAGAAAAAGTGCAAGTTTAGTTTTTATCTCATGTTTTGACAAGATACTGCATGATATATTTTGGCAATTCGTCGAAAATTTGAATTGGTTTTTAGAATAAATCATAATATTAAAAAATCTGATGTTGAAAATCTTAAGAATTTATTTTTATTTAAAGGACAATTATATTTCCTTTCAGAAAAAAGAATAAAAATCTGGGGTCACCGAACTCATTCTCTTTCAGGAGGACTAAATTTAACCCCACCCCCATAGGTTTCATGCGTAATTCAATATAAAAATTTCAGGAATGCCCATTTCGGTCGTTTTGACGATGCTATTTTACTAGTATATGAAGCAATTTAGCAATAAATTGTTAAAAAAGAAAAAAAAACACGCTAAAATAAGGTGCGCATCCGGGATTCGATCCAGGTCCTCTGGCTTCGTAGCCAGACACGCTAACCACTACGCCACGAGGTAAGGTCGTGCGCGGCTCGAAATAACCATCCAAATAGTAGAGACTCGGCCACTTTCGTATTTGTAACCAGGATAATTATGCACGTCGTTTGATTTCGTCTGAGCTACATTTATCTGTCTTTGGGACTGAAATGATCAGTTCTGATAAAAGGTCAATAGATATTTCGGACACACTTTAATTACTTTATTTTGTCAAGAAAATGTCGGAACAACGGTATGACGTAAGAATATCTAAAAGCTGTGTTGATCCGAATCCGTGAAAGGTCGAAAGACAGGACCCAGACACATTTACCTGTTTCCAGACGCGGAAAAGGTGCGCATGGGAAATAGCCGCATATGTCTTTAATGTTTAATAAATTGCCTGGATCGATGCAGTACTTATGGTCAAAGATAGCATTCTGATCTACAGAAAAATCGGAACTATTTTCATTTTAATAAGTTCAAAATGTTATTTAAAGCATCCTAGAATATCTTCTGAAGTCTTCCTTAACTTTCAAGGAGGCATTGTAATTTTGGGCACTGATTTGTAGCTAAAAACTGACAACAGATATTTCACTCAAGATTGGAATAAAACTAGACTAGCATGGTTTCTTATGTATATTTCACAGGTCAAATGTTTGAATTATGAGTTTGATCATTTTATGAGAACAGAAATTAAAAAAAAATGCTATTCTTTCGCACCACTCATAAGAATTTCTGAAACCTGAAAGGCATAAGTTGAGACTCGGACCCAATAATACTGGGTCCTATGTTGAAATAAGTAATTTTCAAAAGCTTCTTTTCAGTGTACAATGAAAATCTAACCTGGGTAAATTTATATGAAAAGACTTGATATAAAATAGAAAAAGAGAGACAGTGTCATATAACAAAACAAATGGTGCACTCTTTTTCAGTTAACATCAAAATTTGTCAACCCTTGATGATGATGGTCACCTCAGCTTCGCTTTGGTGCACATCGCTTTCTCAGTTTGACAAATCGTGATGTTTACCCTTAATGCGCCAATCACAACAATAGTCGTCTGCTTTTCTCGTCTGCTGAAATGTTTAAGAAGCCTCTATGGCAAACAGTGTGGACCAAGATCAGACTGCTCCTATAGGAGCAGTCTGATCTGGGTCCACACTGTCTGCCTCTATACTTAATTCATCAGTAATGCTAGGAAATTATTTGCTGCAGACGACTTCAGCAGACGACATATTCAGATGCATTTTTCTTGGCGCTTTAAGGGTTAAAAACCTAAAAAGTTGCACCAATTGTATATTGCAATTCTGCGAGAAGCGCTACCTTTATTCTGTATATCTTTTAGCTTTGATATATTCCGACGCCTCCAAGATGTCAAAAGTTAAGAAGAATATGCTTCGGATGATACCCAGAGGACCAAAAGAAAAGAATAAAATAAATAGTGTAGAAAATCCAAACTTTATTTATGAACGAAAAGGAAAAGACGGTACGAGGGTTCGACGAAAAGGCGATAAAGGAATGTTAATGGTACCACGAAAAAAGACATAGATAAGATGAAGACAAAAGGCGACAAAGGAACGTTAATGGTGCCACGAAAAAGACATGAATAAGATGAAGGCAGTAGTTCACGAAAACAGACCATGAAAGACAGTGATTTTTAAAGACATATAGTCTAATAAGGGTGATTGTCAGTTCTATAACTGGTTAAACTTTGTTATACCATTTTTCGTGTATTCTGTTTCGTATGGTTTACCCGGTAGCGGGAATATGAACTTACAATATATTACATACATTTTGTATTTGTTGGAAAACACATTTCTTTGAGAGTGGAAGCATGTAATAGGTATTGGTTTAATAAAACCAAGTGAAAGGCTATTTTTTCCAGTACATTTATATTTGACTTCACAATAGCTGGGGAGTGGGTCTGTATAGTACTTTAGGGAATAAGGTGGAAATCTGAAAAATCAAGGCCACTGGATCAGCTGATAGTGATTTCCTGGTTATTTACTCAGGTCATGGCTAAATGACATATGATAACAAATAGCAGCTTTTAGAATCTGGTAGAAGTGCGGTCAGAGCAATAAATTGTCTATTGACAATTTATACTTGTCTAAAAGTTAAACTTACAACCAATATTGCTTGACTAATATCAAAAATGTTTCCTTAATGAACCAAACCAAATATTATTCTCGGATGATATTGTAAAACTAATCTAGAAATGGGGGTTTCCCGGTTTAGGGCATACTTGTAGAGTATTTAAATGCCTTTTTGTGCCTAGGTTTTATAAAAAACAAAACTCTTATAAGCATGCATAAGCTTCATCAGAGATCACTACCTCTAGACCCAACTGGAATAATTTAAAAACTTGCTGTAACAGTACAGGGGTCATTCAAACTGTTTGTCTGTATAAAAATAGAACCTCACGATGAGGAGAGTTTGACACCTTGTTCATATAAGTAATAGCGGCGATATCCGAACGTATCCCTGCCCTTCACTATAGTGTAGATATTATTTTCTTGTCCTTTGGGATCATGGATTCCAATGTGGAACTTTGAAACCATTAGAGGGTCACTGATGATGCATAAATTGCCGAAACTAGCTAGTCTGGCCCAGAAAACTTGAAGTAGGCCTACACTCTACACTTTAAGTTCCTGATAACCTTTTTAAGAACATACAGTGAAACCTGTCTTCAGCGGCCGCTCAAAAATAGACAGAACAAAGGTCTTAAAGCCATGTAGTAGACCAATGCAGGTCGAAAGTATTGCAGAATGCTCCATCCCATTGGAGCATTCTGCAATAGTTTTGACCTGCATTAAGCGATAGTTGGTCTTGAAAACCCATTTTTGTCTTTTTGAGAGTGGCCGCTTAAGACAGGGTTTACTGTAGTTGTCCTAGTAGTTCCGTATTTCAATTTTCACTCAAAAAACATTCTTAAGCGACCACTCAAAAATCGACAAAACAATGGGGACAACTGCACTTTACTGGTCTCTGTTTACTGAAAAATAGTTCCCACATTTTTACAAATAATATGGGGCTGCCACCCCACACCCCTGCAGCATTGTAAGTATGTCAAAAGCATATAGAACTACATTATAAACATATTTATATGCAAACTCACCTATAAAACTTAGCCAAAGAAAAGTGCAGCCTAGCCAAACAACGATCTTAATTACCAATGGTAGCTTAATGAAGGTCGAAAGTATTGCAGAATGCTCCGCTTGGGGCATTCTGCAACACTTTTGACCTGCATTAAGCGATTATCAGTCTTGAAGACCAATCTTTGGTCTTTTTCTTAAGTGACCGCTTAAGACAGGTTTTACTGTATTTTCAATCAGAGTGGAATCTAGTGTGGCTCCTGATCAGATGGTATCGTAAGAAGCAAGGCTGACCTGGGTTTGCAGTGTTTTCAAAAGAGTTTGACCGCAAAACTTTTTTGCTAGGAACATGACTTTAATCAAAACGTGTCATGAAGCGATAATGTTACATGTTTTATCCAAAACCTTGATACCTATACATGTATCTTTAAATACTGACGTCAATTAAAAACGCCTCATCCATTATAACGGCTTTCTTAGCAATTGTATACAAGATTGGTGTTGGGCAACATGCGTGCAATCAGAACGTTTTAGGGAATGGGTAGGCGGGGGATTCCCGGTCCAAAGTTTTGACGTTTTTTGTATGCTTTTCTTCTTTTTTCTTAGTCATCAACTTATTTTGCAGAGGGGATAGTGTGTCCGTACCAGTATTCCTATGAAAATTTATAAACAGTAAAATAAAGTGGGCCGCCATCGGCCAACCATCAGCGAAACGCTTGTGTGCGGTGATGGCCCGACATTGAATGCTGGCTGGATAGCTTTGTGATTTTCCAACACAGATAAACATAATTGTACCACGACATGAGATTTCCAACAATGTTGCATTTTGAAATGAATAGACTCGGACGAGCAGGTGCAGCCTCCTTTTGAGCTTAGAAACTCCAAATGCTGTTTGGTCAGTAGCTTAATATTCATACAATATTCAAGCGACATGCACAGGCTCTGATCAGACTGCGTGTATGCGCGACTGGTCTGAGCCTTTGCTGGTCGCACATACAACATTGTTGGAAACTCCATGTCGCGGCTCATTTATATTTTACATGCATTCAATTAGCCGTTTGAAGCTGCTTGGACATGAGGCCGTTAGGCTTGGTGTTCAAACATCTTCCGTGGGGCTCGACAAGTGTTAATGCAATGAAACAAGTGTGTGTTCGTTATGCTTTCATCTTTTACCTGGTTCCAACCAAAATCGCGCTGAAAATGCCGCTAAAACATTGAACTATCCCATTCATTACACTGGACTTGCGTCAGCCATCATAACGTCGCCATAACTTCAAAGCCGAGCACACGAAATGATAAGCTTCCCCTTGTAACGTCATACAAACAATTCAGGACTGAATAGCTATTTACCTAACATTACCAATGCAAACATATATAGGACCAATACTTTTGCTAGTCCATACCCTTCGTAGACACCAAAAAGTAGCAGTCAGAAAGAAATATCAAAGTCAAACAAATGAGTAAATACATGAGGGGTGGAGCCAGGATTTATTGAAAGGGGGTTCAGATGTGTAAAGGAGGGGGTTTGCTTTGCTGATCTTATCTCTCGTTTTTCTTCTCAGTGAGACCAACTTATTTTATTTTCATGGGATATTTATAAAGGGGGACCCGGGTGGTAAACCTAGGAACTACCACGAAATTGTGTTAACGTAATTTTGTTCCCAAGCCACATCCGGGACACGTCGTGGTAGTTTCCAGGCCGAAAATTGGATAAAGAAAGGTTGGTGTCACTTTTATTTTTGTTTTATTTTACAACTTAGAACAAACAATGGTGAAATCCGACAATGTGGTTCCGTGTAAGTATGTCTCATCGTCCCCTCTAGCCCAAAATTTTGTTTGAAAAGTTATTTTCTTTCTTTTGGTACGTGTTTCCCCACTGAGCATCGGACCAACTTTCCCCAAAGTTCGAAGGATTTTAGCCCATATCTGTCAAATTGAATGGAATTTGATATCATTTGACGATGGAAATGATAAAAAGACCCTGAATAAACATTCCTGCACAGAAAAAAAATCTGAGCATTTACTCGTAAACGATTCATGCCCCGTTCGTCCTGTGTGGTAGTTTCCAGCTCATCGTGGTAGTTAAAATGCTATCGTGGTAGTTTCCAAGACTTTATAGGATACGTTTCTGAAGTGTTACAAAACATTATAGTGGTTGTTTGTTTCGCATGATAACCCTCGAACTCGTCAATTAATTACAACGGTAAACAAATAAACCACATTTCAACACCATGAGGAAGCTAAGCTGAGGACTCGAGATTCAATGTGATGCTTGACAGGTGGAGACCATGCCCTGGACTGCAAAACAACACCTCTGGAAATCTAAAGCAAAAGAAGATCATCAGTTGAGCCGTGGTGGACCAAGCAACAGACAAAAAAAATGATATAAAAAATTGCGTCACTCGCTACGTTGTTCCATGTTCAGTCAGCTTTAAGATAAAATGGCAGGCTAAGACTACTGGCCCAAAGTATTGTTAGTACTTGCGCTTCGGAAAAAAGGGAAATATCCTCGGGTTGGGACACTTTTTATATACATGCGAGTGTGACGATGAACGGGCATGTTATTTGATAATTGAAAAGCATGTTTATTCAAAAACAAAAAATGTGAATATCCCTTCTTTTCATTCCTCTCATCATTTCAATAGCCAACTAAAATTAAAATTCAGGCAGTCGTCATTTGTTATCTGACAAAAGGTTATTTGAAAAGGTCTTCGTATGAATAAGAGGAGTATTCAAGGTTCGGCCCGCACACCCTGTCTTTATAAAAATGAAGTAGCCCCTGAATAGTGGAAATCTGCTGATGCGAACTACTACTAAATTCCTACAAAGTCTTGGAAACTACCACGATAGCATTTTAACTACCACGATGAGCTGGAAACTACCACACAGGACGAACGGAGCATGAATCGTTTACGAGTAAATGCTCAGATTTTTTTCTGTGTAGAAATGTTTATTCAGGGTCTTTTTATCATTTCCATCGTCAAATGATATCAAATTCCATTCAATTTGTCAGATATGGGCTAAAATCCTTCGAACTTTGGGGAAAGTTGGTCCGATGCTCGGTGGGGAATCACGTACCAAAAGAAAGAAAATAACTTTTCAAACAAAATTTTGGGCTAGAGGGGACGCTTAGACATACTTACACGGAACCACATTGTCGGATTTCACCATTGTTTGTTCTAAGTTGTAAAATAAAACAAAAATGAAAGTGACACCAACCTTTCTTTATCCAATTTTCGGCCTGGAAACTACCACGAAGTGTCCCGGATGTGGCTTGGGAACGAAATTACGTTAACACAATTTCGTGGTAGTTCCTAGGTTTACCACCCGTGAAGGGGTTCAAGCGAACCCCCTGAACCCCTCTGGATCCGCCACTGAATATATGATTATAAATAATGTTTTCAAAATTTAACTTGTTTTAAAAGTTTGACACGTGGTCAGTTTTAAGTATTGATTTTTTTTTTCAATCCTTAGAAAATTGAAGAATCATTGGAAAGACCACCAAGATGGAATCATATATAACACATATGCCCCTAAACCTCGTCGTATTAGACTGGTCAGTGTAACTTTGAGGAAAAGGATGCTTTTTAACAAGCTTTCTAAAATTTGGCCGCGACGCGAGAAAACCTGTCTTCGGGGGTTCTGACAAAGCGAGACTCGAACCAGTCTCCTCAGCTACAGGGACTAGCTAGAAGATTGAAATTTCACCTGTGGCAAGTTTAGATAAAATCAAATAACAAAGGCGCAGGCTGGTCGTCCCCGCGCAGGCTGGTCTGCGCCTTTGTTGTTCGCAAACACCCGAAGACAGGTTTTCTCGCATCGAGGCCCAAATAAAAGTACGTAGGCCTAATTAATTATTAGATAAATTTCTTATTTCTCAACAAAAACATATGTTGTGGTTACTCAAAAGAAGTGTCTCAATGAGACGGTTCCTTTGAGAACCCAAAACAAACGTTTAATCAGATGGATAAGAAAATATTCACAATTTTACGCTCGAAATGTTTTTGTTAATCGTCAGCGCGGGCACTTATCGAATGATTATTGGCAGGTGCCCGCAAAAAATGATAAAAACTGATAAAAATTTACAGTTGTTCAGGAAAATTGGACAGCAGATATGAAAACGTTCTTTGCCCAATAGATATTGTAACTTGTTTTAGTTAATCATTTTGGTATCAATATTTAGGCCTATTCATAATTTTAATCAACATTTGCGTGAAAAATTAATAGAGAAAAACTTTAAAAATGATCAAAATTTTATTGGTGTTTACAGTTTTGATTGGAGTGGAGGTTTTTGGAGGTAAGAAAATAACTTAGCCAAAGTATGACAAAATATGGCCTTTGTACATTTACGTGCAGATAATGAAGGGCGTGGCCGTGGTTAGCTTCAAAGGCTGACCTAGACCCCCATTTGGCAGTCTCAAAGTATTGTATAGAAAAAAATGAAAACCTGTGTTATGTAGGCTCGATTGTTTCCATATTCCCAATGAAAAAAGAAACGACAAAAATTCTGGAATTTTGGTTGCCATCATAATATCTCGAAATACCTTAGTGCAGTTATACTTAAGGAATAAAGAAACGCAACAGAACGAAATATAATTTTTGCGTGTTTAAATGACGGTTTGGTGAAATCTCTTTTGAAAATGTCTAATTGAGTATTTATAGCATGTGATGAAATACCAAAAACGTCATTTTAACGCTACAGTTTACGCTACAAGATGAAAAGATATTTGACCCGTCACGCGAATATTATGAAAACGTAAACTGTGACGTTAACGTCAGAATAAAGTTCAGGAAACCCCGTCTTTTCCATGCTTGGTTATTTGGCGTTGGCTGGACAATGTGCAAATAAAACAAACGTCCAATCATATTCGTAATGCAGTCAAATATTGCGTCAAAACACGTTACTTGAATGGCAAGATACACAATGGTAGTGAATAAGCGATAAACGTCATTTAGAGCCGTCGGAATTGGGTTACTGGTGAACATACGGGATGAGATAAACCTTGAGACACCAGAACATGCTTTCTTGGGGAAAAAACTAACTTTTCAGATACCGTAGAAATAAGCTGGTAATGTGTTTATATTGGCATTAGCCAAACAAAAAACGGCATAACGCAAGTGAAAACATCTGATTACATGCCGAGAGTGAACACCAAACTTGTTAATTGTAACCTAAACTTTGTCACTGGACCATTTTATCATTAAAATAACACATAAACATTATGGAAACCATTAAAACGTAGGATATCAAATTTTGACGTCAGAATTGAGTTTTTAAGACGGCTGAAGATCTCAGGTCATTTCTTTAACAAAACGTCCTTGTAATGAATAAATCTCAAGCAGAAAAGAAAAATTACGCGTTTCACGCAGTATTCAGAGTTGACGTTAATGACGTTAAGCCGTTTCAGAATCCCACAGAAAGGTCGCCATTTGATCATTTCCTTGATCCGCAATCTATGCCAGTAAAACAGTAAACAGGTGGTTATATCAAACTTTGCTTTTATTGAACCTGTTTCAGCAGTTTATTACGGGGGGTCAGGCTGGTTACGCGCATACTAAATGATAACGTAATCGATAATAACGTTGAACCTGCTGTAATTTGACGGGCACATACTGCCCCCATGGATAAATATCATTTGCACTAAAAACGTACATCATATTGTATGCTTACAATGACTCGAAGTGTTTGTTGCGTTTCTTTATTCCTTAAGTATATAAGCCGAATGACCATCCGTTTTTTCTACTGGTTGTTAGGTTGGGTTGTTAAGTTGGATAAATCATTCCGTATAGTATACAAACAGTACAGACCCTAAACAGATGCCGCATTCTGCGTCATCTAAGGTCTGTACTGTTTGTCCACGTCCACACAGAAAGGCCGTCAAATGAACCCGAGTCAATTTCTTGTTAAAACCACATAATCACATGTTTACTCTATTAAAAAGGGTAAAACAAAGTTATATCTTTACACGTTACGTAGTGCTATGATTTTTATTGCATTTTCTATATCATATTTCCATTTTTGGCGTGTATGGTAAATAATCCTGATAGAAAATTTTCTCCGCGTCTAAGCATTGATAATATAATGATGATATAGAAGAATATAATGATTTTTTTCATAAAATCTGAAAATTTTGAAGAAAAAAAATGCAACCGCGTGGACATAAATGGGCCGAATCAAAAAAAATGTGCTAAGGCTTTCTCACATGGAACTCAGTGGTAGAGTGCTTGCATGGGGATCGGCGGGTGGCTGGTTCTAGCCTCAACGTTAACAGAGGCACTGCGTTGTATACTTGAGCATGACACTTTATTCATGACACTTTAGTAGTGGTTCAACCCAGGAATTGTCACGACATGACTGCAATACTGTTTACTGCGGCGTATAAAGGGTCAGTACAAACAAACATGCTTTCTCGCTGCGATACTTTAAATTAAAGCAAAAACTTCATTTTCAGCGCCAGCGCTTTCGGAAAACCGTACTGGTGACAGGGAGAGGCGATTCGGTCCAATGGGTGGCGGTGCAGGAGGTAGTCCATTTCACAGCCCCGGAGGTAAGACAGCTTCAGTGGCATCTCGATGTTCTAAAAGTTTTTCCATGCTTAACTCAACTGCTCATAAATGTTAAAACGCCAACAACACATTTGGCGTAAAATTGTGAATAATCTTTTATCCTTCAGTTTAAACATAAGTTTTTTGGCGCTCCAAATAACCGTTTTATTGAGATGTTATTGCTATGTTATACTATTATATCCAGAGAAACAAATATTTTGAACGTAAAATTCTCTTATTCATCAGTTTTACAAAGGACACTTAGGAACAAACACAACAAAACATTGACTCAACACAAAACCCAACACACGATCGGAGAAACAACAAACAACGAATAAACAACAACAAAACCACCATACTAGAAGGAAAGGCAGCTTATGCCACCGGGTATTAAATGCACCTTACTAGCCAAATCTTCGCCCTAGAATCTGGTGTTGTGAAAACACAACAGTTATTTAGCTCGCGTGTAGGCTTCCTTACTTATGCAATGCATCATCACAAAAAAAGTAATCAGAAGTATTATGTGCGTACACAGGTATGGGAGGCGGATCAATGGGCGGGATGAATCCTATGCGTGGACCAATGACACCTGGAATGGGCGGAGCTAATATGGGAGGAGGAGCTGGAATGAGCCACGGAGCCGCTTCTCTTTTCAGTGGATCAGGTAAAATTATACAGCTGGTGTATTTCTTGAAGACAATAGTGTTAAAGCTGCATAGTCTGTAACTTTTGATCTTCTAATTTTAGAAATAAAGTTTCTTTTTTTTCAAGAATACAGTAAAAAATACTCAAATTCAGGTAAACATTTTACCATTTTCGTAAATCTTAACAAATTACCACTATCAAAACAACAGCATTAATGTTAAATCAACTGTCTAGAATTATTGGAGGGACGTAAATAATTACTAATAAGAGAAAAACACCTATTGTAATAAGATAATTTGCTTTTCCTTGCAGTTTTCAGCTGTACTGAACATATTTTTCTCCCACCTTTGCCCATGTAAGATAGGCTTTCAGCTCATGTAAGAAATTTCTTTCTCACATACCAACGCATACGAGATTGAGTGATCCCTATGTAAGCTAGCTGTCGGAAAAATCTGTCCCACATCGCTACCCATGTGAGATAAGCGTAACTAATACGAGATAAGCCACACGCGGCCGGTTGCTAATGTGAGATAACATTTTTGGTGCATGACTGTATTCCTTCGAAAACGAAAGTTGAATTGTTGTCAGTCAGAAAAAATTCTATGTTGAATTTTCAGCGATTTCAGTCGGCATTCAACTTGGTTTAAAAGTAAAGCTGCGCATTTTTACTTACAACCTTTATTCAATGCTTTGGACATGCTAAGTGCATTGCGATTGACATATTTAACCTGTTGTGTTGGGCATTGAGTGACTGAATCCACCGGGACGGGAAGCCTTGACGATGTAAAAACACACCACACACACACACATTTTCCTTAACAAAATTACTTACTCGAGTTACTGTGGCTAATAAGCTAGTTTTTGTGAATCCATTTTGATAAAATAACCATTTGCTCATTGTTAAATGCGCTGTTTATTCGCTGTTTCAAATTGATTTGTACAGCGCGCGTCATTGACTGTAAACATCGATCTCAGTGACGTCATCAACAAATAAAACACAGTACTGTACCGTACAGTCGTGGTATATGAGAAAACGAATCGATCATTGGTGTTCAGTGGTTCCAGAAAAATCCCAACCCTCGGGTCCACCGTTCAGTGGCAAGCCTCGTTTCCCAATGGAACGTCGGGCCCTCGGGTTGGGATTTTTCTGTCCCCACTGAACACCAATGATGGATTCTATTTATCTTACATGACCACGTGACTGCTTTCCTACATGGACAGAAATAAATATTCTTTTATCCCGAAAAAGGATACTTAAAGGACCAATATATTGCGCCTAGGTAACCCAAAGGCACCAAGCAAGGTTAAGCGTTACTTACTGACGTCATATAACGTTAATGACGTCACCGAACGTGCACCGCGTGACGAAAACGGCAATGTTACGCTTATGGCACAGGGAGCCAAGCAGGAATTTATTTTGCATATTGCAGCTTAATTAATGCTCCAAGGGTGTTTCTCTGGCAATAACAAGGTGCAAACTATGTTTACACCCGTTTTAATGCCCGATAAAAACACTGGTGAACTCAGAAATAATGTAAACCCAACGAGTAAAAAGTAAGAAATTTCAGGTTTTCGTGGAGTTTTTATGTTCTGACAAAAACCCTTCGAAAAGTGGGAGAAAAACGATCCATCATGAGCCTGTCCATGTAGGATAGAGAAATCTCACCCTCGGGGTCGGAATTTTACCAGGGACTCGGCAAGCCTCGTCCGTGGTTAAACTTCCGACTCCTCAGGTGAGATATCTCTATCCTACATGGACGCTCATGGTGGATTGTTATAATTGTTAAATTATAACATAATTCCACTTTTACAAATAATTTAAAAGAAAATATTTTTTCGAAAAAAATTTCATTTTCTTTAAAATTCACCAATGCTTTTAACCTATAAGCCGAATGGAATCTCTCACTCGTATCAATTGGACCAGTCCATTTCAGTTTGAAGGGTTGTTCAGTGGTATATTATCATTTAGTTCAAAGTAAAATAGAACATTCATTACGCGTGGAGAGGAGAACCTGATCAGACTGCTCTTGGTCTGCACTTTTTGGCTAGCAAAGCTTATATGGATCAAAGGCCTGTCATAACGAAGGTCTCATAAGCTATTTATTGTAAAAGGTCATAAAGAGGTCAATAGCAACCATACACGCATTGTATTACTACTAGGTGTCTGGTGAATAATGTCTGATTTGGTGTAGTTTGATTTCTTGGACTTTTAAAAGAAGTGCCGAGCTTACAAAGAAAAAAATCCAGCATTGTTTTAACAAGCTTTAGCATTGTAACAGTTGTGACTTTATTTGGACATTGTTAGTACATGTAGCTTGGTTTAAAGGCAGGATTCCGGGATTTCCTGGCAGGGGAGTGGCTATCTATATCAAGCAGTAAGTAGGCGGAGCTTAGCTGCTGTCAGATTAGATAAGACCACTGACGTGTTTTAGCTGATTAACAGCATGTTTATTGGGTTGATAAGAGCTGTCAATCATTTCCCACGTGATATTTGTCAGCCAATAAAAATAGAGATGATAGCTATACGTGCTGCTGTATATATATTGACCCGTTGACTGCTATTGGGTTTGTGAGGAAATGTGGCTAATTATGCCATTTAAAGTGAATTCCTGCCTTTACATGTAAGACGACATGCACTTGGGGTACTCTTATAAAGCTGAACTTCACAGTTAGCATTTAAAAGTGGGCCACTATCAGCCCATCGGCGAAACACCATTAAAATGGTGTTTCGCTGATGGGCCGATAGAGGCCCAAGACTGTGTTCTTTCTGGGTATTAATTATTAAACTAGATTAGAATTCACATTGAAGTCACTCTCTTGATTCACCTTATGGGTGTAAAACCTGTCTCAAGCGGCACGCAAAAAACCCAACAAAACAATTATATCTTTATGATAAATGGTAGCTTAATGAAGGTCGAAAGTATTGCAGAATGCTCCCAATGGAGCATCTGCAATACTTTTGGCCTGCATGAATCGATGATCGGTCTTCAAAACCACTTTGTTCTTCTTTTTAAGTGGCCGCTTAAGACATGTTTTACTGCATATCTTGTAGGTTTTTCGTGTATCAGAGGAAACCTAGTTTGTCCACAGTGGTGTTTGGTAGAGGATGAGAATGGGTGCAAGTCATGTCCTTGTGGACCAGGTAAAATTAACTGCAATTCTTTGGCACACTGATACAGCTGTTTGGGTCAGTAAACGAGATATTGATACTAATCGCATATGAGCAAAATCACTTTTTGAACAATCGTGCAAAGCTCACCATTCGCGCTTAAGGCTAAACTTTTGGACTTCATGTCTTAATCTACGACTACAATTTGTGTAAACGAGCAGCGAATGCTCTGGGGAAGCTAAGCGGGTGCACAGGCTTGTTCGTTTCTTAGCTGCACGCCGATTAAAAAAATATCAAAATATCATATGCTGTGTCATGTGCTGAATCCAATTTCTGTATTGATTGTAATTATGTGATCATTATTGTTATGGCGTTAAGGTTTAAAAGAAATAAAAAAAAAAAGAAAACTACAACACACAACTAGCATTTATACGCGAAAATGCTACAACCAGACCAACACTTGGTGCTACGAAGAAGACACACACACACACACACAGGCAAAACAGCTGAAGAAGTCGTATAAGCAAGTTTGGGAGTGACATATTATGCCATGAATCTCTCATGGTCTACTGATTTTGGTAAGGTGATGGACTGACGTCCATAATAACAACGTTGCGTATATATATGGTACAGCCCTTACGTTTTTTAAACACAAACATGCGATTTCAACGTAATTTAAATGCCATATGACCAATAGAATTTAACATTCGTGCTCCTGTATTATTAAAATTATTAAACTCGTTGCGAAATTGCCTCGCATTTTATCGCTTTTCCCCAACAAATTCAATAAAACAGGTTCATCCATGTAAATTCCTTTGTATAAACACAGCATGCAATGCAACCAATTCACTAGCCAAAACTTCGCCCTAGATTCTCTTGTTGATCAAACACAAGAACGAGACTTGAATGACCTTCCAGAGGAAACCTCAAACCCAAATATTTTCTCTATAAGCTTAATGTTGGCTTAAATATGCCCCCTACACCATATAAAGAAAGAAATCGTCTAGAATGCATTAGGTTAGCATGCTAAATAATTTGTCCCATTTGATATCTATCTATAGTTGAATGATTTTGTAGGGATTTATCACACTTTTACAGACCAGTAGACAACAGCAGTGTGTGGAATTATGACAAATACAAAATATATGTCCGTCCTGTATGTTTGTATTTTTATTAGATGTAAACAGGTTTGTTTTTATAACAACATTTTCTAATTTCTTAGCGGGAGGCATGAGTGCACTAGCTGGCGGGCCTTCTGGAAACCCAATATCTATGGTGATGTCAGCAATGGGAGGTGCTGGAGGTGGCCATATGATGGGAGGCGGGGCTGGAGGCGGTCCTATGATGGGAGGCGGGCCTGGAGGTGGAGCAGTAGCTACTGGAGGCGGGTTTAGTGGTAGTCACGGATCAACAGGCACACATACAACCAATCAGTGTGTAGGAACTAAGTTATGCATGGAAGGATGTTCTGGACAGTATGAGCTGGGACCAGTAGGAGCAGATGGATGTCAGTCATGTTCTTGCAAGACAGGTATTGATTATGATTAATAAATGGACCTCAACGCGAGAAAACCTGTCTTTGGGATTTGCGAACAGCAAAGGCGCAGACCAGCATGTGCTCCCTAGCAATCTGATCAGCGCCTTTATTATTAATTTATTGGAAAGTGTCGTATCACTCTTCTAGATAGTCTCTGTAGCTGAGCAGGCTGGTTTGGATATAACCTGGTCGGAAATCCCAAAGACAGGTTTTCTCGCCCATTAACCCATATAAGCATGGCGTCCTTTTGTGGGACATACGAGGTGTGCCTCGTAGGCAAACATTCCATATCCAGATCAGACGCCGCAGAATGCAACGTCTGATCAGGGTTTCCACTGTTTGCTTACAGAAATTTCTATCAAAATTTGGATAAAAAAGAAAAATACCACCCAACAACGATTTAAACAGAAATGGACTTGTCCAATTGATAAGGGTGCGAAATTCCATTCAGCATAAATGGGTAAAAAACAGATTTGGGTACTTATCTCATTGACAAGCAATGAAAGCTTTGAGTAGCCTGTGCACAAGAGCTTTTGTAGCTCTCATGTAGCTCTCATACACAATGTATGAAAGCAGATTGAGGTCTTAACCAAACGTTAGACACTTAGGCCCACTGAATAGTTATACATACACATTGAGAAGATGTGTTTACGCTGTTGCAATATGTACCAGAAACTCATGATCTGGCATGATTTATTGTTAACATTGCTAAAAAAAAAAAAATAATACATTGCATGAAATGTAAATGTTTTTTTTATTTTGTTGTCGTCTGCTGATTTTCCCTCAAAATTAAGCCTTTTAAAAAAATTCAAGGCATCAAACGGTTTGGATCATGCGCGAATCCAGGTAAGTTCACCAGGGAGGTCGATGCCGAACTGACAGAAAAAGTTGTAATAAGGTTTTACCGAGGTTCGAGAGGGGATCCATCATTTTCCAATGGGGGTCCCTCTTTTTCCAGAGGGACCAATTTGCCTATTCCTATGGGAACCTACAGAACTTGTGATTTTACAGGAAGGGGGGGGGGGTCCGAAGCTTCCCAGCAGTGTTGTGCACCCACCAGTCAGCAGGTGCACTAACTAGTTTGTAAAATTTAGTTCAGGCTTTATTGTACCATTATTTATTCATTTTGATGCATTTTAACACAAACACATGCTGTGTGTACTCATTTGGAGCGTCTCGCATAATCAGCACCAACAACAAATGGTTGTCGGTAGCCCAGGTCCATTATAACTGGGTAACGAGGATAATTTTACGATTCACTTTTCTGCATACCTGCACAAAGCTAACTCATTTCTGAGTCTCCTTCAGATTAATTGAATGATTGGCAAGACAGTATTTTTTCACAGCAGGAACTGGCCACCAACAGTTGTAATCCTAGCTATCGAATTGTCCAAATGTGTTTGAGAAAGATAGGGAAATATTCTGAAGTATAGGTTATATATCATAGCGACACGAGTGAACCACTTAATTTCTTTATAATTGTAGTATGTGAGCTATGACCTACTTATAGTTTTCTCCTCTCGTTTTCTGACTGCTCCTCTAGAAATGGTTGCATTGACCACAAAACGGATTTACCTAATGATTTCACTTAATAGATATTACAAATATTGATAGAATATGTGATTAAGTTGGCCAAAAATTAAAATTTCTCTGATTGGTTGTTAAGCACAGGAAGGGGCGGAGTGAACTATAAAGTCAGATAACATTCATAATTTATTTCTTCTGAAAAATTTCACAAGTAAGCGTATAACATTTCTTATAAATTATAACATTACAAAGTTATTATACTACAGATTCTTTGTTAGCTTAAAGGCGTTGGGATACCGTTTGTGATTAAAACTAGTATCGCACGCATCATGTACGGTACAAGCATTGTATATGCTTTTCGGCTTGTCGCAAACCATATAGACAGTATAATATGTGCCATTTTCAATCTTATTCCAGGTGGGTCATCCGTGTCCAGTGTTGCTGTAAGCACCCATGGGTCGTCAGGGTAAGCTGATGGAGATCATTCTGGTTTATCACATTACGTCACGTCTGGGAGTGAAATAACGCCATGCAATAAAATCGATAAACCACTAGTGGTTTACAGATTTACGGGAAGCGTTATGACGTCCATAACAATGTCGCGTACATAATGACAAAATTATAACGTTTCTACGTCAGAAATGAGATTTCAAAGTTATCTTAATGTCATATGGTAAATATAATCTAACATTCGTGCTCTTGTATTATTGAATTTATTAATTTCGTTTCGAAAGAGAGATAAAATGCTCGGCAAGCCTCGCATTTTATCTCTTTTCCCCAACTCGTTTAATTAATTCAATCAAACATGAGCACTCATGTAAGATCCTCTATATGTATAGTTTCTTCTACAATGTGCATAAGACACTATCTACTTGCAAGCACTTTCGTAGCTCCCGCAGAGTCCTCCAAACGGATTCAAGGTACCATCACAGACAGTTATTAGTTGAATCAAAAGCACAGGAAAACACAAGAACGAACCTGCATTGCATTTAAAAAATAAAGTTGATCTATAAACATAGTATTAAACGTATACAAAAAGTTCTTTGTCATTTGATACCGTTATGTTTATCTTTGTAGACACTGCACAGAGTGCACTCAACCAAGACCTGTGACAAATACACAGGTTGTGTACGTTCAGCCGGCAGTGACTGTCACCAAACCTGTGAAAGAGTGTACAGCGACATTGCTCTGTGCTTCCACTTGTCAGAGTGGCTATCAACTTGGCACAACTGTGGGTGGTTGCCGGTCCTGTACGTGTCCTGCTAAACACCAAGTATCAACAAGTAAGTAGCATCCACTTTTGAATTGTGCGCCGGGTGCCAGGTCTCTGTTACAAAAACAGGGGCGGATCAAAGATTTCTGGAAAGGAGGGTCATATGTTTAGATGTGTGGGGATCACTTTGCTGATTTTATCTCATTTTTCTTAAATATCCCATGATAATGAAATAATTTGGTCTCACTGAGACCAAATTATTTCATTTTCATCGGATATTTAAAACGGGGGCGGGGAGGGTGGTTCAAGCGAACCTCCTGAACCCCGTCTGGATCCGCCACTAGTTTTACTAATTATCCTCATCTTAATCGGTATGCAGCTAGATATTTACGGGAATGAGGCCTTGATCCACAGATGTTAGACATCACTAATTTTATAGTGCCTCTCACAGCCAAAAGTGTCTGCTCTGTCGTGTAGTTTGGATGCTTCTGTAGCAAACACGGTTGATCTTGACCAGACTGCTCCACTTGGAACAGTGTGATCAGTGTCCAAACTGTGGGCTTGCAAATTGAAAATGATCTGTTGTTAACTTTAAGCCAAAATTACAGTTTTAGACATCTGCAGGTGTGATCTTTGTCTCTTGTTACTCTACACGACAACATTTTAATGTAATAAAAGATTATCTAATCATATGATGTGATGGAAGGTCTGATATTTCTTGGTATATGAATGTGATTTTTTTTTCAATTTGTATTTTTGAATGTTTGAATGATTACAATGTGGCTGATGTATGTTTTATACTACGAGCATAAATTTTATTCAGAAAATCGTATTTTTAATTGCAGCAACAATTCATTACATTACCCAGCTGGTTGCTCCTGCAAGAAAAGAGTGTACTCACACTGCCCACTGTATGTCGAGCTGTGAGAGTGGCTACCATATGTCAACGACGGACACACATGGATGTCCCATGTGTTCATGCGTACAAGGTTTGTACCACTGTCAGGCCAAATAAAAAATAAGCGTGTGTTCGGGTAACTTAGGTAGGGTTGGCACACACATTTTTTATTCTTGTTCCATTTTTTTGCTGCTCACATATACTAGTAAAAAGGTCTAACCAACCACGCCTGTTTTTATTGATTTTCTGCAAAGTTATAAGATTTTAGGTCAGCAAATCTGTAAACGGTAAGCATAATTCATAACATTGTATGCAGGAGGCTTTATCGTATACAGGTACTATCATTTTAAAAAATACAAGAATTTGCATTGGATGGTGGGGTAAGTTTTGACATATTGACCAACAGTGACAACATTTATGTAGAAATTTTCATTCCAGCACTTAAGAGTTCAATATGAGTTTGCCTTAAGATATTAAAACGTCTTACGGGTGAAAGCGGGCTATTTAAAAAAAATCTCCGAAATTGTGACAAAATCTAAATTTTGCGAATTTTGAAAATGAGGGTTCCAAAATTCAAAGGGTCGTCCTGCATGTTCCGTTGAACATTGTTTTTCAACTTTTTAGAACTTTTGGCGAGTATACATATTGGAGTTAGACGGAGGGTCAGGCCCAATACTGCATAATGTGACATTTTTTCAGGGTCTACACTGTTGATTAAGGTAAACACAATCCTCAAGGAACGAAAATAAATCATCATTGGGAAATAATTACCTGTAACCCCTTTAAATACATAATGGGAAATAACCCCTTAAACTATATAATGGGCAAAATCCCATATTTATAGCTTTTATCTGTGTGGGAAAATCCATTAAAATACAAAGGGTTAACGGAATAGCTGTGCGTACATATCTAAATATTCTCTTAAACTCTTTATATACTAGTGACTCCTAAATGCTTACTTTGGCAAACAGTGAATGCTCAGATGAACTGCCATGTGACCCATCAAACCATATAGTGTATCATCCCAAGTTTTCTTTATCAAACCAGACGGAAGAATCCATTTGTGCATAAATGGTGTACAACCTTTTGAGTATTTCTTTACTCGCTTTGACTGGTGTATTTGTTTCATTGCAGTTCAGAGGCCATACCAATACCCAATCGAAATTGCCGTAGAGCCCCCACCAAGAGAGACGCCTTCGCTCACAGTGACCAAGCCCTACCAATACCCTATAGAGATCGCTGTGGAACCACCTCCTTATGAGACCCCACAGACGAGCGTGACTCTATCTCTGATGTGTTCCTCCACGCTTACATGTAACACCGCCTGTTCTGTTGGGTATAAATGCGGTACTGATAGATGTCCTACATGTGAATGTATACATCCTGCAGGTAGGTTGTAACCTTTACTGTCCTAGTAGCTGAGAGTGACAGTGACGCCATGCTTTGTTTACAAAGTTATAAGGGACTTAGAATCGATAGATCACTTGTGTATTAATCCTATCCACAGGATAGGATTAATACACGAGTGATCTATCGATTCTCGTTAGCTGAAGTGAAGTGTACACGTTAGCGTTTTACTTAGCAACTGTAAACAAAGTAATACGTCACTGTCACTCTTGGTTGGCACCACAGTACCTTGAAAGTGGCGACTTTGTCAGCTGCTGATAAACTTTACAGACAGTTTGAATCAGATCAGGACCTACAGATGTCAGTCTTGGTCTTATTCCAAATTGTTTAACACTCTAGTAGTGTTTTGAAAAAGTTACGTTTGAAGAAAAAGTAAGTAAACGACAACAAAAGCGTGAAAAATTACCCATCGTGCAAGGACTTAAGAATACCAAAAAAATATGTTTTGTAATAAAATGATTTTGGAGAGATAATTTAGAAGTTACCTGTACATTTTTGGCTACATGTACCGTAAATGATACAAAACTGAAAACTCAACAAAAGAAATAAATATTTTTGAAGGAATGAAAGTGTCCCATTTAGCATTGGAAAGTAAAACTGATTCTAACTAGATCCTTCGAATATTACTTTTGCTTTGTTTAAAGGGCATAGCATGTTGAATGTATTTAAAGTGTCCGAATAGTTATGGTATACATATGCATGTATATCCCTATAGAAGACAATATATTAAACACTAAAGTATTTACCTGTTATAACTCTTTGCATGCCAGTGGATAATTTTGTCGTTTGCCAATAGCCTTTTGCAAACATTTTGAACCCAGATGAAGACCAACAGAATGTCCGTCTTGATCTGGATCCAAACTGTTTGACACTCTGATGGTGGTCCTGGGTGGTTTATTTTTAAAAACTTTATTTTGAAGAAAGTCAGCAGACGAAAATAAAAACATGAACAATTCCCTAGCATGCAAATAGATAAGTACAGGACGTTTGCAAAATAATGTGTCATTTAATAACAGTGAGATTTTTTCTTTTGAAAAATGCATAAAACCTTGCTAATTCTACTTTTAATCTTTAAGTACTTTATATTAAACTAGCACAGAATACAAAGCAATTTAGGAGGTTGGTTCTAGAGAATTTCATTACTGTCATTACTTTCTTATTTGGTAGAAAAGGCATTTTATGGGCTTAGGCCCTGGGTTTTTGGGCTGCTGAACATCTTTCCCCCCCTTGTGCCAGCAAGCCACTTTCATACAATGTGTAAAATATGGTAACACATTTACATGCAAAAGATTTTGCTGGCACACGGGGGGGGGGGGGGGAATGATATTTTAAAAAATGTTTTCGGATTTCTATATATCTTAATGTAAAACTGATTGTTCTACCCAAAATTTTACATCTTTAAAGCATTTAATATCGAAAACGGATTTCACAGCCATAAAGTACTCAGGTCAGGGTAGCTTCAAGGTGAAGAAAGGGACAATTGACAAACTTATATTTTTACTGAAAACCATAGGCATTTGCCCATAGCAAGTGTCAATGATCCTTTAAACATTAATAATTGGGCGTGCCATGTGAAAGTTCCGTTTATTTGGTTAAACAGTTACCGTTCACAAGTCGTATATCATTCCAATCTTATTACAGTGGCGGATCCAGAGGGGCTTCAGGGGATTCGCTCACTGGTCTCACTGAGACCAAATTATTTCATTTACATGGGATATTTAAGAAAAATGATATTACATCTGACACATCTGAACCCCTTTTCCAGAAATCCTGGATCCGTCCAAGCAATCTTATTTAATCAGTTATATAATGAGAGCTACTACTAAAAAGGAGATTCTGACTGTGAGGTCATAATATGTTTTGATGCAAAATTTAAGTTATATATCAGTATATCTTACAGTTATTGAAAGTGATATCGATTTTGGGATATACCTTACGCCACTGTCATAACTTGTTGAATAGTAACTGTATACTGCATTTTAACAGTTGTTGGATTAACCTCAATACAACATGTGCATGTAAGCTATCAGCGTTTCGGTTATTGAGAGTAAACTGCATTTTGCTTTTTAACAGTTGTTGGATTAACCTCAATACAACATGTGCATGTAAACTATCAGTGTTTCGGTTACTGAGAGTAAACTGCATTTTGCATTTTAACAGTTGTTGGATTAACCTCAATACAACATGTGCATGTAAACTATCAGTGTTTCGGTTACTGAGAGTAAACTGCATTTTGCATTTTAACAGTTGTTGGATTAACCTCAATACAACATGTGCATGTAAACTATCAGCGTTTCGGTTACTGAGAGTAAACTGCATTTTGCTTTTTAACAGTTGTTGGATTAACCTCAATACAACATGTGCATGTAAACTATCAGTGTTTCGGTTACTGAGAGTAAACTGCATTTTGCATTTTAACAGTTGTTGGATTAACCTCAAAACAACATGTGCATGTAAACTATCAGTGTTTCGGTTACTGAGAGTAAACTGCATTTTGCATTTTAACAGTTGTTGGATTAACCTCAATACAACATGTGCATGTAAACTACCAGTGTTTCGGTTACTGAGAGTAAACTGCATTTTGCATTTTAACAGTTGTTGGATTAACCTCAATACAACATGTGCATGTAAACTATCAGTGTTTCGGTTACTGAGAGTAAACTGCATTTTGCTTTTTAACAGTTGTTGGATTAACCTCAATACAACATGTGCATGTAAACTATCAGTGTTTCGGTTACTAAGAGTAAACTGCATTTTGCTATTTAACAGTTGTTGGATTAACCTTAATACAACATGTGCATGTAAACTATCAGTGTTTCGGTTACTGAGAGTAAACTGCATTTTGCATTTTAACAGTTGTTGGATTAACCTCAATACAACATGTGCATGTAAACTATCAGTGTTTCGGTTACTGAGAGTAAACTGCATTTTGCATTTTAACAGTTGTTGGATTAACCTCAATACAACATGTGCATGTAAACTATCAGCGTTTCGGTTACTGAGAGTAAACTGCATTTTGCTTTTTAACAGTTGTTGGATTAACCTCAATACAACATGTACATGTAAACTATCAGCGTTTCGGTTATTGAGAGTTAACTGCATTTTGCTTTTTAACAGTAGTTGGATTAACCTCAATACAACATGTGCATGTAGAACGCCCAGTGATGTGTCGAACTGCTCTCACCTGTCCTGCAAGCTGCAGCCTGGGTTACAGATGTGGACCTGATGGTTGTCCCACCTGCGAGTGTTTGGTTGCTATGACAACTGTTCAACAAGGTAGAGTATACTTCTATAATATACAGTATCTCAAATATAATTTTGTAATTACATATATGATGTCGAATCTGGAGGTGATATGACGCCATGAACCAAAATTGATAAAACTTTACTAGTTTAGGTATATATTTAGTATCATTATGCACATAATGACAAAATCTAAACGTCGTGTTCACGCCATGATATGCAACTTCAAAGTAGTTTAATGGCATATAGATTTACTGACCAAAAATGAAAACTTTATATAGAATTCAAAAGGATTTTTTGTTGATGTTGCAAGCAATATAGGTCCAAAACATTGTCAAAGTAAGTCAGGAATGGATGCATCCATGATAGACTAGGGATTTCGAAAAACAAATGCATAATCATTATCCGCAAGGAAATCGTCATAATCGTTTGCAAATCTTACACCAACAGGTATGCTATTAAAACATATATCAACACTCATAAATTAATAAGGTTTCATTTGGTGTCAGTATTGACTTATTATAATATACATGCTCCTGAACTTTTGAATTTATTAAACTCGTTGCAAAAAGCGATTAAATGCAAGCCTCCCATTTATCTTTTTCCCCAACCCATTTAAAACAGTCAATAGTCGGGTAAAATCCTCTATTTATGAATTACATAAATATAACAGTAGCATTATGTTGAACATATGTTCAAACGAGTCGGTATAGCCCTAAAATTGTAAATAATATGACTTCTTCCTGTTTAATATACTTATTTATTTGACCTGCTATATCGATTCTGATAAACTGCTTGCTAATAAACTGCTTGCGTTATAGAATCAAATTACATACTTTTATCACAAGACGTCGCGTCTGGGACTGAAATAACGCCATGCTATAAAAATGGATAAATCACTTGTGGTTTACAGATTAGTGCGTAACGTAATGACGTCCATTATAACGTTGCGTAATAGATGGCAAAATCTTGACGTTGTGATATGTGATTTTAAGTAATCTTGATAGAATCTAACATTGGTTCTCCTGTATTATTGAATTTATTAAACTCGTTGCAAAAAAGAGAGACAATGCTCGTCACGCCTCGCATGCTATCTCTTTTCCCCAACTCATAAAATAAATTCAATAAAACATGAGCACTCAAGTAAGATCCTCTATATATTACTCAATATCTCAATTTAGATAACAATATTCAATGGACAATATAATTAAAACCAGATTTAGCTGCAGACTTATATTTGAACACAGATGTGAATTATCCAATTGTTGGTTTCAACAAAATGTTGCACTTTAGTGTTCGACATTTCAAAAAATGCCAATTTTTGTTTCAGTGCGACCACAATATACAGCACAAACATGCACACATACTTTGACATGTGCAGCAACCTGTAGCAACGGTTATGAGCTGGTTACCGACGGTACTGGTGGCTGTTCAAAGTGTGTTTGTAAACAAGGTACCAACTGAATTTTTCTGTTTACATTTGATACAAAAAATCGAAAACATTTGGCCATGTCTTGATTAACACCTGTTTTAATGGTTTGCGCCAAGGCAAACATCAAACTCAACCTGCTCAGCTTCAAGGACCAGCTAAAATATTGAATTACTGCACGAAAAAAGATGTGATTTTACTTTCAAGAGACAAAATAACAATGTTACAGATCAGTTTGCACGGATGGACATGCTATTTTGCAGCGTTTATGTTCATATGCAACAAAATCACGGTTTCTCAAGATGTAGCCCAATCCGTAGCATCGTGATAAGAGCATTGAAATAACAACTAAGAAATTTGTTAAGTTAAACAACTAAGAAATATGTTAAGTTTTATGAAGATTTGACAATTTATAAACTCCCAAGACGTCTACCTTAATATTTAATATATTTAATTTATATGCAAACTGTGTAGAAAACTATAAACACGAACCTGCATGTAGTACTTAAGATATAGATTTGATACATGCAAGTATCACTAATTTGATGGGCTCGCAATAAACAAGTTGATCACTTTCAATTATACAAGTTCTCCCTGAGCTAATCAGGTTCAATGAAGTCTAGCGCTATATAAATAGGTCTCCACTAAAATAACTATTCTGTACCTGGACTATAATGATGAATAAGGTGTCACAAAAGATAATGTTGAAGTTCATTCCCGTTAGCTTTTGTAAAATAATCATGATGCAAGGGAAGTAAATTTGAACCTTGTGATATCATATGATGACGTAAATTCTGTGTGGGTTCATCATGGTGAGTTGCTTTTTATTTTAAAGCATCAAAATGTATCCCTTGTAGATATGCTACTAAGCATAGAATATTGTCCAGGCGAATTCACCTGAAGTTGGTGACCTCTATTAGCATAATTACACACATCCTAGCATAGCTTTGGGACACTTCGTTATCATTTATACGAGAAAGCTTGTGGTAACTACAAGGGTATACAAGAAAAAATAGCATTCCTAGGTATTCTAAGTATCCATTAGTATATTTAGCCCAAGTTCTAAGGAAGGCAACTAATAATCCTTATTATGTTTTTTTCCGTACAGTCAGTGGTTCAAACCCCATTACACGCAATACTCATATCTTTATTACTATTATTTTTATATACTGTTTACTGTATTTACTCATATTTTTTTCATATGAAACTTTTGTTTACGCACACAACACTGCATTTTGTATCATTCCCCGGTGTCTTAGTGGTAAATGCTTCCACTTTCCAGATAGTTTTATCTCTAACATAGGTTTAAATTCAAATCACTATCTGGCAGTTCTATTTGAACAAGCTCTTTCCTTATTTTTTCTTGACTTTGATATAAACGCTACCCATATAGTAAACGAACGTTTTTTTTTATCAAGGTAGGTAATAAAATGTTATTTTATGGCCACTCGGTGCCTCTAAGATATATTGATACTGTGTTGTCATATAGGCTCCCTGACTAAAGCCATTGCGCAGATATGGCTATTCAGTGCAAATATGTGATAGAGGCACACCGTGGCCATATGATTCCTTCTATGTATTCAAATAGATGTGGTTTTAAATATTTGGTAACGTTATGAAATAGCGCCGTTACAATGTTGCGTACATATGGCAAAATCTTTACACTTGTTACTCCAAAACCAAGATTTCAAAAGTACTTTTATTGCTGTCTGATAAATAAAAATCTAACGTTAAAGCTCCACTATAATTAAACTTATTGAAATCGTTGTTATAACATTTTATATATTTTTCTCATCTTGTTTACTAAATTCAAAAACATATAAGCACTCGTGTAAGATCTGCTATGATATATATTATGTCTGTATTCACTAGTTCAAGCAGTATATGAGCCCCATGTATACGCTGTCCAGAGACCCCAGCCTCAATACGCAGTCCTCCAGTGTCCTTCGACAGACTCTTGTTCAGCACAATGTCCTCATGGTCATGAAATTGTAAGACAAGATGGAAAATGTCCAGAATGTAAATGTGTGCAAAGTAAGTATCGTCAGTGCTATCTAGTTGAATGAATACAAATGTTCAGGCATTTACGGGTCTCGACGCAAGAAAACCTGTCTTTGGGGGTTTGCGAACAACACAGGCGCAGACCAGCCTGCGCATCCGCGCAGTCTGATCAGCGCCTTTGTTATTCGCTGTTTAGAACGTGCCATGTGTAAACTTGCTGCAGGTGAAATTTCAATTTTCTAGCTAGTCTCTGTAGCTGAGGAGACTAGTTTGAAACTCGCTTTGTCGGACACGGCAAAGACAGGTTTTCTCGCGATGAGGCCCATACATATCCATATATAAATCATATAAGTATCTACCAATTAATTGTATGAGGAGTGCATAGGCATAAGTGTAGCTTGATCAAGACTTACCGGTTGCACTGTGCTTAGCTATTGAGCAATATCCGCTGACAAGTGCTAGTTGAATCCAGGAAATGATCTGATATGGTTTAAATAGTGTTGACTGACACACAAAGCAACAAACAAAACCAATAAATGAATATGATGAGTCATTAACAAAGTCAAAAAGTTGTATAAAATTCATTATTTTACATATCAAACAAACTTTTCATTTGTTTCCAAAATAATTCATACATTTCAGAATTAACATTTCAGTTCAAAAATAAATCTACAGACATTCTTTGATATCAAGTCTACCGGGCAAGGCTTCAAGAATGCTTGTTGAATCAGATTGCTCTGCCGAGTGATTCAACATGCATTCTTAAAGCAGAGCCGGGTAAACTTGATATGAAAAGAAAAAAACCTAGTATTCTATTTATTAGTTTTCCTATTGGTCCACTCTTCAAACTGGCGATTATGACTTAATAATCGTTTTTTTTCAAAAATTGCAACGTCATGTTGACCTGATAAAGGTAACTGCTTTGAGATTGAATATGTTTGTCTGACCAATGCGCAGCAATGCAGTTAGTATAAGAGGTAACTGATAAAAACTATATTATGTCAAGGAATGACTGGTTGATGGGCTCTATTTGTATACCTTGTTGATTTACTAGCACTTTTAAAGTATAGAAATGAAGATTTTACATCGTACTAATGTAAAGCCAGCATGCAAAAAGGGAAGCGAATCCGTATCATTCTTAATAAAGAAATGTTCAGCCCCTCCCCTAAACGTACTTCCTTGACTCTTTTTTTAATTCGACGACACTTGTTCAGTTGTTCTTGCTGAAGCTACTTACGTAAGCTGGCTTGTGTTTTACAATATATCTAAATATAATTGATGACAATGTTTTCAGTCATCAGACAAACCTCCCTACTTTGTGAGTACATAAAAGGCTGGTATTTCAATATTCTAATATAAAATTGGGAAGAAATCCGCTGTTTAATCTTAAAAGAGTGTATCTTAAGCTTGTGGGCTATCTGAGTTGTAGCGGACGTACTGTTCTTGCACAATGAATAAGTATATATCTGAGATACTAGCCTGGGTTAAATGTTCCTATCTTATCAATGTTATCTTACCCAGACTGGCATGAATTGCCTGTAAATTGGTTATATTAGTAGTCATGCAAATGGTAATTAACTGTCGTCATGTATGTCACAGTGAAGTCATCGTGTAATTTGCATTGCTGTGTATTAAGAACTCCTGCCAGCTTATTTTGAAATAAAAATGCGATATCCCATAGTGAGCAAGAAAAATAATTCATTATTTGAGTGAGAATAGGATAAAACGACATCCATCAGGATTACTTAGCAAAGTAAGTAAGTGTGCAAAGATCAGGAATCGATACAATCAAGTACCACACTTGACCCAGGATACCAATGGGAAAGTGACAAACTCACAGTTTGACACCACAAACGAGAGCAAAGAGGTCAGCCCTTTCCCAGCAGGTGACCACAAGGCCCATTGAAACAGACGCTCACAAAGGCATACCAAACACAATACAGAAATACATAAAAGATCCACAAAAGAAGTACCACCTTGGAACGGTCAGTAAAATATTTTACTGGAGGGCTTAAACCGGTTTAACGGCGCAAACCTCACCCTTAATTCAGATGTGGATCAAGACACATAATTATTTGGTTTGCATGATAGACCCCTAAAGCCATAAAACTACGAGGGGCCTTTAGAAAGTTCTTAGCATGTTCTTTTATCTCAGTAACCGATTAACAAACCCTATCATGTTTGATTTTTTTTAAAGAACTATCTATCCTCTATGTTATGGCACAAATATACTCAACAAAAAAAGTTAAGGAAATTGTGTTTGAGGGGCTACGACAAAAAATCTAAAATATTTAAAGATCTTTGAATTTCACAAAAGTATAATGTGACCATTTTTCTTTAAAATGACGCTTTATCTGGGTCTGTAGCGCACATAGCAGCTTAGTAAATCCATGTCAAATTTGACTGGTCTTCACTCCATTTTTCGCAAAAAATCAATTTACGGAACAAACATAGGTTTTCATACATTAACGTTCGCCAGGTCCCTCGGAAGTTGGAGATGTTTAAAACCTAGGACAACAAATCTGGTGGTTATATACGGACACCTGATCATTCAAGTGTACATGGATGAGGCATTAAAGTCTGTTGTCCTGCCTTTTTGTGCGAAAACCAGTGACAGTACCAAGCCTAGGATGACAATGGCACAACACACCTTACTAGAATCAGCAAAAACAATGCTGTGCGCATTGACTGACTCATCAGACATGTCTACAATTTTAACAGGTCTATGAAATTTTGGACAGAGGGTAATAATGGCATCAAGAAACCCCCAACCTATCGATGCAGTGTTGCAGGAGATATTGATGCTGATCCCAAATCACCAGTATTCAGAGTATGCAAAACCGGTACTAGTACTAATTTGTCGCTGATTGGGGACACACTCGTTACTGATGAAGACATTCTCAACTTCTGAATGTGATGTTTAAAGCAATCAAGTTTATTTCATTTGACATTCAAAGGAGTTGCATTTCAAGTTCTGAAAACTTACATGTTTTTCATGTGTTTATGGGGGAATACTCTGTCGTCATTTTTTGCGAAAAATGACTTTGACCCCTGGGTTACTTGACACTGTGCCACAACAGAGGTATTGGTGCTAGCAAACATAAGTAAACAATTTTCTCAACCCATGACATGTATCTAAACAAATAAATGAAAATTGAATAATTGTTTCGATTGGTGTTCTTATGTTGCATGGTTTTCTGAGATTTCCTTAACTTTTTTGTTGAGTACATTATGAGGCTCTTATAATGCAGACGCGAATAATATTATTGTGAATACATGTACTGTTTGTATACTGGAAAATGCAAAATTTCAATGTAAAATATAACATTTTACCTTTTGAAAAGTGTGCAGAACATAAACAATAGTTCATGAAATTATATAAAGGGGTACTTTCATCTGTGCCCACGCATGGATTTTCTTCAAACTTTGCATATTAATAACTCATTATAAACGCACTATGAAAATGTATTTATCAAATTAGATAGTTAAGAATAAGGCTAAGGAAGCAACCCTGACGTACTCCACCTTTGAGGTGGTACCTGTCTCTAAATTTTCATGTCCTAAATCTATAGTTTTGTTTATTTCTATGATTTGTCATCTAGATTGAATCCAACATACCATAGACATTATTTTAATACCACAAAACCATTTGGATAAATTATGGTTTACGTTTTCAGAAGAAGTGATTGTAAAATTTCAATATCTTTTTTCAAAAATTTACAAAACATGCAACATTCAATTCAAAAGATGGATATGTTCTAGTCTTTGTCAAGATATCATATTATCACAAAAACATGCCATATATATTCTGCTGATCTAAGCCAAATATCATGAAAATCCAAAACCGGTAACTTTGTCATTTCCTACCTCTTATGGGTATAGGTCAGTTTTAGCAAAATTAATTATTTAGTTCAAATGAATCAATAACTCGACATAAGGAGGTTGTTTTTTAATCTACTTCCACTTTTCTTAAAGAAAGACATGTTTAGACAATTTCAAATGATTCAATGGTCAGAAATGCCAAAGGTCATGGCCCTGTGTCATGGCACTATGGGGCCAAGACAATGTGTAGCACTTCCTCAAGTCCTGCATGATATTGTTTAAGAAACATAATAATCTAACAATAAACATGTGAAAACAAGAAGACTAAATATTTCCTTTACATCCCAACTGAACTAGAGGAACCACATTTTGGTGTCGTGACCAGGATAACGTGTAACAGAGTCTTATCAAAGGTATCATAAAACAGTGTTCTACATGAATAAGTGAGGTCCAGAAACAAAACTGTATGCCTAGAATATACAGCCAGCTAAAGTATAAATGTTACTATTTGATGGAAATCAGCATCAGTTTCACAAAATAGAATGAACAGAGAAGATTTAAGCATTAAATTAGCAATACCTTTGAAGCCAAGAGTTATCTGTGACCAAAATGGTTAATTTTAACCAATAGGTTTGACAGGGGGCTATTTTTGTGAAGCAGGTTTATTAATAAGTCTTAAAATTATAAAATCATAGATATAAGGTTCTTCTCCTGTATGAACTGACTTGTCATAAGGTTTCTCTTCTGTATGAATTAAAATTCTTAATAATGTTACATATTAAGTGTAACATTGGTTAGATGTAGTTTTAATGTTAGAAACTAGATGTGTTAAGTACAGGTGTCAACATATTGTATCATTTTGGCTAATATTATTGTGTAAGCACTTAATTAAATAAGAATCGTGGCACTTAATATCAAAGATTATTGTTTTTTCTTCGTTTTCCAATCCATAATAGGGGAAAACACTGAACATATCAACTTCTACCAATAAACATACTAGCATGATGATTCAAACTAAGCAAGTATTCAAGTATGTTTTACACTGAAACATAATTATTGTATTTTTTACATTTTGGAGAATTAGGGCCATGTGTTTACATCAAGTTAAAAAAATATGCTACCGGTCCTTGAATGAATGAAATTTGTACTACATATTCTTAACATATATGTTTAGTTTATATGTTGAAATGGTATCTTGACAAAGACTGCAACCTGTAAAAGTGTTAATTCCAAATTTGACTGAATACAAAATATACAGTCGAAAATTGGGGTACCATGCTATAAAAATGAATGCTCACCCAATATCCTAATCATACAAAGCCATTTTAAGTAACAGCGAACATATCAATGATATAGCTATTTAATAAAACGTTTCTCCGCCCGTTACATGATATGTCAATTACTTTAGAAATGATTATAACAGGGTACCCTAAGGTATTATAGTGATATCATTCATGACGTCATAAATTAGCCATGAAATTGCATAAAAATTCAAACGCACCATAAATATTAAAGTTATACCCCAGACAATTAAATAACATAATATTTTCAAAATCCAAGACTCCCATGTTAATTTCCCATACCATGCAAGAGCCCCTTTTTACTATTTGGAAGGCCACAATCTGTCACGGTTATTATACAATTGGTGACCAAGTTGGATGTTACTAATAACTTAATACTGGAACAGCAATACCAATACCGTCTAGAAAGCAAAGCAATGTGTTATTTTTTCGACTAAAAATCGCATGTCACAATGCACATATTTTGAAAATATATAACTGACATTATTTTAAAAATGACGTTTGTTGGTATTTTTGTCAAGCACACTTTATCCTCTTTGTATTGAAACCAAAATAAATTTTGTAAACCAGAACAAAGGGAATATAACTCTTATAATCTTCCCACTGGGCAGAGTAATTTTAGCTATGAGTTGATGTGCTGGTACATTTCAATTGAAAACGGTGGCAAACAAAACAGTAGAAATACCTTGAGAGTAGAAATTAATCAATTTTGTGATGGTTAAGTTACCCCACGCATTCTTGAAAAGTAGAGGTAGTGTAATTAGGAATCATTTTCTTGAATACACAACTAAAAACAATACACTTTTTGCGCGGCGAAATGATTTTTATGCATTGTTCTCTACAAATAAGGCAAAACATATACTCAATAGGCATTTTTGTGCTCCTGTAGTGACACAATTTATAGTAAAAGTATAAAGAAAAATCGAAAAAAAGTCCCCTTTTTGAAAGTTTACTATTTCTCTTTAAGTCAAAATTTTCTAAATGTAAAGGTGTAAGTCGTGCAAGCAGTGATCGCATAATATATTTTAATAAAAAATAAGTTGGCACCAAATCCTTAATTTGTCAAATCATGATTATAAATAAGGTCCCCAATTTTCTTTCGTTTATATACAAATATTTTGCTTAAAATTTCAGCCAGTGTATAAACCCTACGCATTTTGAGCATGCACTGCACGTGCACACCGAGTCTCTTTTCGACAAAAATTAAACCATCATGTAGCCGCTGAATTCTAGTTTCCAAAAATGTATTTTTTTGATAGCATTTTATCAACACATTGTGGAACTATGATGTCATGCTAAGAACTGTCCAAATGCCCCTCGTAGTTTAAGCCCTCCAGTAAAATATTTTACCGAACTTACAATTCCAAGGCTGTGCTTCTTTTGTGGATCATTTTTGTTATTTATGTTTCGTGTTTGTCATGTTATATTGTCTATTCATTACAGCCTTGTGGTTGCCAGCTGGGAAAGGGCTAACCTCTTGGCTCTCTTGTATATGATGTTTTCTTGTGTTTATGTCACTTTCCCATGTCGTGTCCTTGGTCAGGTGTGGTACTTGATTGTATTGATTCCTGATCTTTGCTTTGTGATGGTAAATGGTGATCCTCAGGATGGACTTTTCTATTCCACCCTCACACTTATGATAGATTCTAATAATCTGTACCCTTGTCATTGGCACATAACGAAAACATGCTTTTTCATGACAATATCTACTTTATAGGTTCCCAAGTATATATGCTGAATGGTGGTAGCAGCTCATCAGGTATAGGCCAATCAGGAGGGGGAGGCTCACTGAGCATGGGTCATTCAGGAGGAAGTGGTTTATCTATGTATGGTTCATCATCAAGTGTTACAGGTAATAAAATCATGGCTATAGGCCATCCAGGAGGAGACTCACTTAGCATGGGTCATTCAGGAGGAAGTGCTTTATCAAAGTATGGTTCCTCATCCAGTGTTACAGGTAAATAAAATCATTGTTATAGGCCAATCAGGAGGAGGTGGCTCACTTGCCATGGGTCATTCAGGAGGAAATGCTTTATCAATGTATGGCTCTTTATCAAGTGTTACAGGTAAATAAAATCATGGTTTGTTAAAATGGCTTATTATTTGATACCCCATCTTGGAATTTGATAACGAGGGCATTACTGAAAATTAGGTAATTTTTGCGAGGGTTTTATTTTCACGATGCTTCCCATTTGCGAAGATTTGTGAAAATAAAATCCTCACGAATTTGCAAAACCAATTTGTCGTTTACTGATAAAGGTAAATCACGCCCATATTACGAATTTCTAACGTCGAAAATATGTGTTTGAGCTGGATCCACGAAAATAACATTCTCCAGAAAATTTCCGAATTTACAGTAACATTAAAAAAAACCCCAAAAAACAACAACACATAAATCATACGGGCCCCGATGAGAAAAAACGGCCTTGTTGGCAGTTTGGGCAGTCGGATCAGCGCCTGTGTTCTTCGCCCTCTGGCAAGTGTGATAGTAAAACCAGTTAAATGCAAAGTTTCATTAATCGTGCTATTCTTTGTAGCTGAGCAAACTGGTTTGAGTAGTACTTGGTGAGAAACCGCCAATACAAGCTTTTCTCACACGAGGCTCATTTGTAGCTATGTAAGTATTCAAATAGATAGAGCTTAGACTCATGGATGATGTATCTATGACATGTACACTGCTACAGATTATTTCTAATGCTTATTGCTACGATTTTAATGCCTAAATAAAGAATAATTTCGTCTTGGATTTATATTTTTCACCACATCAAAAAGTCTGTTGATCTGTTGTTGACAACGTGATGTAACGTTGCCTAGTTATCAGACTGAACTGGCAGTATCCCAGGACATCATTTACCTAACTGTGCCTAAATGCCCGAGATAAAACACTGGCAGACTTGTAAGCATAGATAGCGTTTTAATCAGATTGATAAGCTCCTTGATAAAACACAATTGGGTCTTGGTTGTACCTATTTGAACACAAGTAAGCTGAGAGAGTGAATTATGTTCTTAAAAGGGCATACTTTGGAAACAAAGAATGCACCAAAGAACTGAAACTAGAGTTTGCACATTTTCTGGGCCAGACTAGCTAGTTTAGACCATTTTGGGCTCATCAGTGACCCTCAAATAGTTTCAAAGTTCCACAATGAAACCCATGATCCCAAAGGACAAGAAAATAAAATCTACACTATAGTGAAGGGCAGAGAGACGTTCTACCGCCACCACACAGTCCCAGTCACCAGCTGTAGTGAAGTTAAATATAATCTTAAAATTGTATCCTTTGGAAGCAAAGAATGCACCAAAGAACTGAAACTAGAGTTTGCATATTTTCTGGGTGAGACTAGCTAGTTTTGGCCATTTAGGCATCATCAGTGACCCTCTAATAGTTTCAAAGTTTCACAATAAAACTCATGATCCCAAAGGACAAGAAAATAAAATCTACACTATAGTGAAGGGCAGGGAGACTTTCGAATTTATATTGCCCAGACTCAACTGCTTTATCAAGGGAATTTATTCTTCTTTAACACTAAATTTTTCGACTTTGATAACTTAATATTGTTCAAAATTGTCTTGAATTTATACTCATATCTTTCAAATAAATGAGTCGAGCTGTTCTTTACAATCTTAAATAACTTTGTCTAGTTATCACACACACATTTGGTACTTTATGATGCTTTCTACCAAACTGAGCTCTTATGTCCTATATAAAATATGATTACATTTTAAAGAAAAAATTAGTGTCATATGAATATTAGACTATAATATGTGCACTCCTGTAATATTGATCTTATCAAACTCGTTGGGAAAACCTCGTAATTTATCTCTTTTCCTCAAATCAATTAATAAATTCAGTAATACATGAACATTGATGTAAGATACTCCATTTATCATATGACGTCGCGTCTGAGGGTGAAATAAAACCATACATTAAAATCGATAAACCACTAGTGGCTTACAGATTTCTGTGAAATGTTATGAAATGACGCTTTTAACCTCACGCATACGGCAAAACTCTAACGTTTTCACGCCAAAAATATGATTTCAAAATAATTTGAATGTCATATGATAAATAGAATCTAACATTCATGCTCCTGTATTATTGAATTTAATAAACTTGTTGCAAAAAAGAGATAAAGTGCTCGGCAAGCCTCACATTTTATCCCTTTTCCTCAACTCGTTAAATAAATTCAATAAAACATGAGCAATCGTGTAAGATACTTCATATATAATATTTGATATGTCAACCATCGTGCACTAGCCAATATATATTGCATGCATCTAAAATATCACTATGGTTTGTTTTTCAGGTCCTGATTATTGTCCGCCTATTCCACAGGATTGTCAACCATCATGTATCAAATATGATGTACCACATTGCAGGAGATGCGAATGCACAATACGTAAGACACAATTTCAAATGGCTAATTTTCACTTTTGAATGTTCGCAAAGTATGCCAAATCATCTTCATAAGAATACAAAATGTACTACACGCATCACTATCTACAGATAAAAAGATTAATTGTGTACCTTTGATAGTACTTCTAGATATTGACAAAAATATTTGTTATATGACTCCTATAACAGACCTCCACTGATTGGCTGAAATAAGCTTTCACTCATTGTGACAAGATCTTGATGCCCAACAGTGATGAGCTAATTTTAGCCCAGGACAGGTAGACATCAGGATTCTTCAGTGCTGACAGGCAGCTAAAAAAAGATATTAAAACAATGACTGTTTTCTTATGTATATTTCACAGGTCAAATGTTTTGAATTCAGAAATCATTCATTTTATAAGAACAGTAATTTATAAAATGCAATTCATTTGCACATCTCATAAGAGTTTCAGAAATTTGAGAAGTAATTGTTGAAATAATCTTGTATCCAGTACACTAGGAACATCTGACTTGAGTAAATTTATAAATATGAAAAGATGCATTGATTAGTTATGGGGTCTTTCATTCAAATCAAACATCTTTGTGTCTTGATCCATATCTGAACTAAGGGTGAAACCAGTTTAAGCCATCCAGTAAAATATTTTTACTGACTTTTCTAAGACGGTGCTACTTTTGTGGATCATTTATGTTATTTCTGTCTTGTTTTCGTTATGCTTTCGTGCGCGTCTGTTTATTGATGCCTTATGGTCACCTGCTGGAAAAAGGCTGACCTCTTGGATCTCGTTTATGATGTGTAATTGTAAAGTTGTCACTTTCCCATTGGTATCCTGGGTCAGGTGTGGTGCTTGAGTGTATCGATTCCTGATCTTTTCCCTCTTTCTTACTTTTATATAAAACTAGGAAAAGAGAGACAGTGTCATATAACAAAACAGTTGGTGCATTTTTTTGTTTACATCAGGATTAGTCAACCCTTGAAAGTGGTGTTCACCTCGGCATTGCCTTTGTGACTAGCACTGATCTTGGGTTCACAAATTCTGATGTTAACCTCAAAAGAATGCATCAATTGTATAGTAGTATCCAGTTAGCAGTTCTCATTATCCCTTATTATTTAATAAAAAGTAGGTTTTTGCATATCTGATGAATGATGTAAATTCCTGTTATTTTTTTGTATTATTGCAGAGTACCCTCAGTTTCAAGGCCTTCTCAGAGGAAAGAAGAGTACAAAAGGCAAGGATGTTGATAAATGAAACATAAATAAATGTGTACAATATGAAAATAATTATGCGTTTATAATGTAATGAAGTCGTGAAATAAAATGTTATAAAAGGAAATAGAGTATTATATTGTTATTTAGATGAAGGTAAACCTTATTTGTGATCAAAGAAAAAGTTCTAGATACCCGTTCTTATCAAGCGCGGATCCAGAGGGGGGAGACAACGAATCCGAACCCCCTGAAAAATCACAAAGCTATGGGGTTCCTTAGCAATAGTGGTCTAGATCGCATGGAAAATCACAAAGCAACTGAGCCAGCATTCAATGTTGGGCCATCATCTGCCCATCAGTGAAACGCCACTTAAATGGTGTTTTGCTGGCAGGCTAATGATGGCCCGCTTTTAGTAGTATTAGAATCCTCTCTCCCCTCATCAAGAAAAAAATAAATAAAATAAACGTTGTCAGATTTGAACTGGACCCCCTCTGACAAAAAGTTCTGGATCCGCGCATGCTTATCGTCATCTTGACTTCAGAAATGTTTTTTCTCGCACATTTGCCCATGATAGATAGAATTTCTGTGCACGTGATAAAAGTCTATGTTATATGGACATATAACAGACTTTTTACATGGGCTTTTTAATACCCCACTCAAACACAGTCACAACTTATACTCGCCTGACTGGTAGGTCAAACTCATTGGAGGCCAAACATCACTTGTGTAGAATTTGAATCTGTTCAATATCTTGTGAATCCCTCTTTCGATTCTGGAAATATTTCACACACATACCCGTTTCAGGGAGATTACATGCAGCAAGGATTCAGTTGTCCTACTTTAAGGTTACACTGTTTGGCGAGGTCAAAGGTCATACATTCAGATAGCACTTCTCTTTATTAACCTGTTATGTGTGGAGTGTACCTACTAACCAGTGCTTATTTTTATCTTTTTTCATTAAGAGTTTACTTTGTAAAAAAAAATAGGACTGCCATCTGAGAATGCCAAACAGTTTTGATCTGAGATCAGACCGGATATTTTGCCAGGTCTGATCTGGGTTTAAACTGTTTACGAACGTTCACAGCAGATGACAAAAGTCGCCACTAGCAGATGAATAGTATATGGCTTTATTAGACAAATTTCAATATGATTTAAAAAACGCAAGAAAATGGTATCGGTGTTGTTGAAACTTTCATGGGGTTTATATGCGGCCAAGAATGTGTTAATGCAGATGGTGGATCTAGAGAGGGTCCAGGGGGTTCGCTTGAAACATATATAAATGTGTACATATGAAAATAATTTAGAGTTATATGTAATGAAGTGGTAAAATAAAATGTTATAAGAGTAAATAGAGGATTGGTATTGATATCTTTGCCCCCACCCCCTGCCGTTTTAAATATCCTATGAAATGAAATAATTTGGTCTCAGTCAGGCCAAATTATTTTTATTTTCATTGGATATTTAAGCATAATGAGATACAATCAGCAAAGCGAACAACACATCTTTATACATACGTAACCCCTTTCCTGAAATCCCTGGATCCGCCCCTGCATTGAGAGGAACAATCAGTTCTTCAGACAAGAACAATTCAGTCGCAAACAAGGACCCCCCTACACCAACCAAAGACAGAGCTTCAACACAGCAAACAACAATGTCAACAACAAGAATCGGCTCATTGATAAGTGGGAATAAAAAATTGAAAATGAACAGGAAATAAATCATTTAGTAGGTACCAATTACCCATGTCCCTTTGAACAAGATAAAGTATCATCACAATTTGCTAAAAAGGAAAACCATATGAAAACGTATCTTTCATTTGGTTAAAAACAACCTTTAGAATTTTGTAGCCGGCAAAACTAGACTTTATCAAGAAAAGTGGTCAGAAATTTCAAATGATAGGTGGGTTCAAAATACTATTAGGGATATAAGATTGAAATTGAGGAACTTCCTGTTCAAACTTATCTTAAATTCCCAAACCCATCCAATTTTCCCCAGTAGAGCAATTCTTAGTTGACACAGAAATTAATAGATTCTTAGAATGTGTATAATTGAAAAAGTGTCTGAGCCTTGTGAAAATGAAATTATTTCCAATATCTCTTTTCGCCTGAAGAAGGATGGTAAAGTGCGAATTATTTTGAATTTAAAGGCATTCAATGAAAATTTCTTAGAGAAAAGTCATTTCAAGATGGATACTGTTCTGTCAGCAATTGATGCAATGAAGAAAGAATGTTTTTTCGGATCTGTCGACTTGGCAGAGGCTTTTTATTCCATTTCTCTTTTTGAACTTTACAGGAAATTCTTCAGGTTTTTTCACAAGGGTCAAAAATACCAATTTACAGTCCTGATAATGGGATGCACACACTTCCCTTGGGTTTTTACAAAAAGTTCTGAAACCAGACTTTGCTAAATTGCGCGCAAGAGGACACATAAATGCAGCTTACATTGACGATTCATGTTTGCAGGGCTCAACGTTTAAAATGTGTTGGAATAATATCCAGGACACTTTTCATCTAATGTATTCTCTAGGGTTAACTGTTCAACTAGAAAAATCAGTACTGGTTAATACACAACAGATTGTATTTCTAGGGTTTTTGCTATATTTGGAGACCATGACCGCTAGACTCACACCTGAGAGGAGTCAAGAAATTATTGAATTATGTAACACAATGTTTAGACAACAAACGGGTAACCATTAGTGAATTTTCCAGACTCATTGGAAAATTGGTAGCATCTCAACAAGGAGTGGAATATGCACCACTGTTTTTCAAGCCTCTGGAGAAAGTTAAAGACCAAGAAATTTAAAGTCACCAAGGGAACTTATATAGTTTTATGAAAATCCCTAGACATTGTTTCCCCATTATTGACTGGTGGATTTGAAATGTAGGCAAAATATATAAATTGGGTTCACATGGACCACCTACACTAATTCTTTACTATGATGCTTCAAAAATGGGATGGGGCACATTCAATGAAATTGATAATGTCCGCACTTGGGGAATGTGGTCGGTCAGTGAGCAAAGTGCGTACATCAACATATTAGAACTAAAAGCATGCCTATTAGGATTAAAGTTAGTCAGTAAACACACACACACACACACACACACACACACACACACACACACACACATGCATTCACATATTAATGGATAACACTATGAGTTGTGCCAATGTCAACAAATATGTGGGGAAAAAGTTGGAATTAGACTTAGTTGCCCCAGAAATTTGGTTGTGGTGTTTAGAGAGAGGCATTTATTTAAGTGCCGCTCATGTGCCAGGCATAGACAATGGGAAGGCCAATGAGGAATCAAGGGCAGTGGTAAATGATGACACTGAGTGGTCTTTAGACCCAATAGTATTAAGAAAGATTTATGAATTACACCCTAACATTACGATTGACTCTTTGCGTCAAGGGTGAACAACACATTGACACAATATGTGTCTCGAAGACCAGACCCTGATGCATTTGCAATAGATGCTTTTTCTATGACCTGGTGCCATGATTATTTTTTCATGTTTTCAACTTTCAGTTTGGTATCAAGGACATTGCAGAAGGTGGAAGAAGGCGAGGCAACAGCGGTGTTAATCGCCCCCATTGGCCAACACAGAGTTGGTGCCCAGCCTCTTTCAATTGATTTGGGGAAATGTTACAGACTCCCAAAAACCTACGAAATACTATCACTGCCAAACGAGCCAGAAAAAATCATCCTCTGCGGAAATTGAACCTAGGGTGTTTTCCCATATCCGGAAATCGCTCAAGAAAAGAAGTGTACCAAAAGCAATCACAAATCTCATTCTCAAATCCTGGCGAACATCACCAAAAAACCAATACAACCCATACCTTACAAAAATGGTTCAATTTCTGCGGTACAAAATTAACCCCATTCAACCCAACCTCAATAATATTTTCAAATTCCTCTCAGATTCGTATGGCATGCTTTTCTTATTGCTGTCGGCAGAAAGATGTCAAACTTTTCATTTAATTGAATTTGATGAAAGATTCTGTGTCAATTGCTCCGCGCCATATACTAAAACATAAAAAGCCAGAGAATCATTTTATTGGATTTAATAACTTTTAAAGCATATAAAAAGGACAAGACACTGTGTATTGTTAAGACCCTATCTGAAGACTTGGAAAGGATAAAAAATCAAAGGAATGATGAGAAATTTCTTATTAGCACCATAAAGCCGCATAATGCAGCAACAAAAAGTATTATTACCCAACGTACAACATAAAGAGTTACTAAAGCATTTTTGACTGTTTGGCAACTTTTCTGTCTCTGCCGATTTGGTCCGGTTTCGAGGAACTGTTCCCCGGGAAAACATTTTAACTGTTTCCCAGTCACGTGATAGGCTGATCACTCTGATGACGTCAAGCGTATCACACTGCAGGAAAATTTTGTTTGATTTGATTGTTTACGTCCCAGTCAACCATTTTTTTTCACTATGTCGGGATTGAAACAGTACTAAGCAAGAACAAGTGCAGATCTAGAGGGAAGGGGACAGGGGGTCCGGACCCCCCCCCCCCCCCCTGGAAAATCACAAGTTATATGGATTTCTATAGGGAATAAGCAATTGGACCTCACCCTGGAAAAAATTGGACACCGGACCTTGAAGAATGATAGATTTCTTTGAAATTGACCATTTGAATTCTGTAAAATAAGCTGAGAACTAAAAAAAAGCTTTTTTTTGTCAGACTGACCTGGACCCAAACCCCCCACCCAACCCCCTGGCGAAAATTCCTGGATCCGCGCATGAAGAATAAATGTGACAACGCAAATTCGCAACACTCAAGCATTTTACCACTGAGCCGCAGCGCTCCCTATATACGCTGTATGAGATGCGGATTGTTGCAAAACAGAAAGTTTCGCAAAATCTATTCAATTTTTGTTTAAAAGTCTTCCGCTAATTCTAACAAAGAAAACGAGTACCCAAACTTTATGTCTCTGACCACAAACAACGAAGCTATTGGGAGTTTAAAGAGCAGCTCCCGCCAAAACAAATCGTACGCGCATCAGCATCGCGCTTCTTATTACCCTTTGTAAGCTCTGAGTTGGGTAATAAAACAACTATTTCATACCTTTCTGTGGAACAGACAAAACTATCACACCCTCGGTGTTGTAGATGACCCGATACACTGTTGCCCTCGGCCTTCGGCCACGTGCAACAGTGACATCGGGTCATCCACATCACCTCGGGGTGATAGTTTTGAATGTTGCATAGAAATGTATGAAATAGTTGTATACTGTATCCCGTTGGATAAAATTTGCAATTGGCAAAGCCGGAATTGATTCTGCTTTTAAGCCACATAACACAAGAGCGGCAGCAACATCAAAGACAAAGCTTAGCGGAGCGCCTATTGAGACAATCATTAAGACTTTTAAAGTAGAATTACCTGAGCTCATGATACCTGTATATGAGAGGGTTATTTTACCGTGAAAATCTCGTTAAAATCATGAGTAGATTTTTTCAAATCATGTTAGCTGTTAAGTGCACCCCCATTAACCAAACTGGACATTTATATATTGACACTTTTAATATGTTTCCTTATATCACCCTAGTTTCGAAGGATACATTCATATTCTCATTAAAAATGGCTAACTTGAAACTTTTGAATACCACTTATTTTGTCCTTATAAGCGCAAAATGACCATAGGACTAAAAATAAAGTAATGCACTTCTTTTAATATTAGCGTTTCGTGTTAAAACGACTGCTGGCCTTCAATTTAAGAAAACCTCAACGTGGTACATGTATTTTTAGTACTATTTACCCGACAAACATAGCCAGTAAGATCAGTCGCCGTCCGATCAGGAGCTACAAATGTACGTTCATTGCTTTAAAATGCCATAACTAGATAAATGAAATGATACCAGCACCCCTAAAAGGAACATATTCAATAAACAAGTTAGAATGGTAATAATAATACCTATATACAAATGTTCATGAAATCATATATGACCGAAAAAGGCGTAGACGAGCATGAGCGCAGCCATGACAAAGAATCATAAAGTATGTATGTAAATGAAGGCTTAGACCCAAATCGTAAACAACTTGCTAAACTAGATAGCTGCGCCTATCGTTTAAAGAATGACCAAACTTCTAGGGTATAAGTATGACTTTCACGCAAGCTGGCCCAAAGTTTTAATAAGAAATCAATTGCCAAATCTATTGTACGGGTACCAATAACACCGTGTTAAATATTTTACAATGGCAATATAGGGTTTTCTAAAAGCTGGTTTAAAATGTCGGAGAAAAAGGTAAAGTAAATTTTCATTAACAGTGGAGAATTTCAGAAGAATCTATCAAATCGCTACTTCCGAAAGCGTCTATTGGGCCTCGACGCGAGAAAACCTGTCTTCGGAGGTTTGCGAACAACAAAGGCGCAGACCAGCCTGCGCATCCGCGCAGACTGATCAGTGCTTTAGGTATTCGCTTTTTTAGAAAGTACCATATCTAAACTGGCTACAAGCGAAATCTCGATTTTCTAACTAGTCTCTGAAACTGAGGAGACTGATTTGAGTCTCGCTTTTTCAGAAACCCCGAACACAGGTTTTGTCGCGTCGAGGCCCAATACAGTCGACGTCAACAACCAAGCTTCAGTAGTTGAACTGAAAAAAGTTGACATACAACTTGTAGTTGGTATGTAATGGAAATACAGTAAACCCTGTGTAAAACTTCCACTCAATATAAACAAAACAAGGATCTTACTGATAAATGGTAGCTTAATGAAGGTCGGAAGTATTGCAGAATGCTCCCGTTGTAGCATTCTGCAATACTTGACCTCGCATTAAGCAGTAATTGGTATTGTAAACCATTTTTGGTCTTTTTGAGTGGCCGTTTACGACAAGTGTGCTGTACTATTTAGTAACGTATGTTATGATGGTCATTGCATGTACAACATCGCTTACAAATGGCAATCTCCAGCTTTTGCATTCACAGCAATTTTACTGTCATAAGTACAAGTAAACGTGCATGCTCGCACGTGCTCATTTATTTTTGAATTGATTAAGCTCGTTGCTAAAAAAAACCAACAAGAAAATGCTCGGCAAACCTCGCATGTGATTATTTTTCCTCAACACGTTTAATTAATTCATTAATACATGAGTACTCATGAGCTTTACATTTGATATCTTTTCCTCAACTCGTTTAATAAACGCAATAATACATGAATATCTATGAGCCTCATGTTTGATCTCTTTTTCTCGACTAGTTTAATGAACTCAATAATGCATGGATACTGATGATCTCTTTTCCTCAACTCGTTTAATAAACTCAATAATACATGAATATTCATGAGCCTTATGTTTGATATCTTTTTCTAAACTCGTTTAATAAAGCCATTAATATATGAACACGCATGTTATATCCTCAAAAGCCGCACATATTTCTCTAATCTTCAATTCATTTAATATATACAGTAATACATAAGCACTCATTTAATATCCTCAACCAGTCTCACATTTTTTCCTCAACTCGTTTAATACTTCAATAATACATGATCACTCATGTATTAAAATCTTATAGCAGCCTCATTTATTTCGTTTTTTCAAAGATCAGTCATGTAATAGCCTCTATCTAACGAAATACTTTCAGACTGTTTATGTAAAAGCCAACTTTCTGAAGGTCAGTGACATCAACACAATCAAAGAAGAGTTCCTTGCAGACGTCGTGGTAGCGGTACGCTGGAGAGAATCATCGCTAGATCATACAAAGGTAACCCTTTAAGCGCCACCTATAATTTGCAGCAGACGACAATTTCAAATTTTGCCGCTTTTTTCAAAATATCACATAAGACATGATATTTTATGAGAAACTTCTGCTGGCAGACGATTCTCATGTAATATCATATCTTATTTTTGTCAAGAATTGGGAAAGATGTCCCAAAATTTGTCGCCTGCTGCAGTCGTGATTGGCGCTTTAAGGGTTAACCTACCACTTTACTTGTAGCCGGAAAACGTGTAGTTGAAAATATCGTCTGATGATGTCGTCTGATGTAATTTTTGAACTGTAAGCGTAGGACATATGGTTACGTACTATGTATGTACGCACTGTTTATTGGACTGTACGTATTGTAAGAGCTACGTGATTAAGAGGACTAATTTGGTTCCCTCTGAAGCCCAAATCTGAAGATACTTTTCACCAATTCCTGCTGATTGGTTTATTAGAACAATAGTCTGGTATTTATTCAGGGGATAACTGTATTCAAAATTTTCATTTGTGGAGGTATATCGTCGGATATACTGTCGCAAATTTATAACGTTATCCAATAAGACGTCGCGTTTCATTTGCAAGTGCATTAGGATTAATCTTATCCGTTGCTATGGTTACAGAAAATAGCCGTCGAAATAGACTCAAAGAGTAAATGGCATTTTGAGCCATATTTAAGGCTTTTGGAGACCGACTTTTTAAGAATTAGCCATCAGCACAACTAAATACCAAAACAACCTCTTAACATGTTGTATGCCCTGAGAATCCCAATCATCTGTTTGAATATCTTTTTGGTATTTGGTTGTGCTCTATATTATTCCTCTATCCGTTCAAAATGCCCACTTTTCTATATCAAGCCTATTGAGGCGACCATTCCTGTTACCATAGCTCTTCGCACTTGGACTATTGTTCTAATAAGGCAATTAGAAGAAATTGGTGAAAAGCAACTTTTTGCACCCTTACTGACTATTTTTTGGCTTAATAGAGGGCTAAAATTGCCCCTTAATGCACGTAGCTTGTTACACCTACGGCGCATGTGTACCATGCTCGCATTAAAAATTACCGATACGCACACATTTTTCAATCTAATTAACTATTTTTATACAGACTGCAAAATTTGGCAAAGTTTTTGAGAGCTTTAAAATAATAATATTCTTCCAAGCATTTTCCAACTAATTACATGATGTAGAAAATGCTTAAAAGCAAATACTGCTATATTACAAAACGGCGGTCTCAATTTTAAATATTTAAATAATTTGGTGCATTTTCTATAAGCCATTATAATCCCCAATTTCATTGCAAACTTTACACTGTTTTCAAATAAACTATTTTCAACAGAGGAGTCAATACAAATGCAAACAAAGTTCAAACGGGTAGCAGAAAATAAGTTATTAGTTTATGCATATTTAATTAGGACTGTGTGATGACACAGTCTAAAATGGCTGACCTCCATTGCTGTCAATTCTCTTCTATACAAACATCTGTAACTTTCATGTTATCATTTGATTTTGATTGGGTTTGGAGCAGACTTCAGCTTACGTTTTGGATTCACTTGCTTTTAAAGTTGCTGACCCCTTAATTCAGGATCTGGCCCCTACAGATTACAGCAAATATTGGAACCCTAAGATCGTGATCAGCAATATATCACCAAGCGCCGCAGTGAAAAGATGGAAAATCGTCCGACTGGCAAAGAACGGCGAGGCCTTCATTATTGAGAAGTTCAGGATCAAAGGAATATTCGCGGAAAACCTAGAGCTACACGAGTTCCCTTTTGATATACAGGTAAGGATTTGACTTTTTGAAATAATTCCATAATGTCTCTATCACAAAACCAATACCTTCTTCACCGGCATGACTGTGTGACCTAGGCATAACCATGGTGAGACGGGCCTGAGATTTGTTAAAAGTTGGTCGATTCAAAGAGATCAAACCCGGGAATGGGGGACACTCATTATATAAGTGTGGGTAGGGACTGGCCAATCAAAGCGGTCTTCTTTTCGGGATCCGTCGGGAACGGGGTTTGTTTCAACACTAAAAATCTGAAAAGAAAATTGTCTATCTGGAAAGGGGTTGGTAAACTAATATACTAAAGGACTTTGAAAACGCATCACCCAGATTAAATCCTTTATTTCACAAACCCTGAGAATGTCAGCGAGATAATTATTATCGCATATCATAGTCTGACCATCTCGTAGTGTGTCCTGGAAATTTCATGTTTGTAAATTTACTTTAAGGTATTGAAACAGTTCCCGTTTTAAGACAGGGGTGGTCGATTTTGAAGGACACAAATTCAGCTGCAATTTAACACGCGTTAGTTTTGATTCCTGACTCAACGAATTTGTGTCCGTTACTTCTTTCACGATTCCACATTCATCATTGAAGGATAAGAAATGAATTGACAGTTTGGTATCCTGAAATTTACACCCCTTTAAAATAACCGACATACCCCACCCACTCTGATTACTATAGTGTAGTTATAAAATTCAACGTCTTTGGCCTTTCAAAGTTTTGATTTCTTACGACCGGTTTTATTGGGAGAAGCTAAGGGCATACACAAATGACAGATTATTTATAAGTTACGCTTGTATCACGTGTATTTTGTATTGTGCAAGTGACGTTAACGTAAATTTTTAAGACGTTCTCGATCACATGACAGCTGATCTCCTGCAACGATTTACATCAAAACGTCTTCCCCACATGCTTGTCAGTGTATGTAATCAATACCAGTAATGAAAGCGTGCATAAAGGTAACTAATGGAGATGTTTCTAAAAAGGAGCTACAAATTGATGTTCAAATTTGACGTTTAATTTCGAAATTTTGAAGCTATCAATTACTTTTAATTAGAAAAAGTCTATAAACTCTTTTAGTAACATGGCATCATATACGCCATAGTTTTAAACATAAAAACAATCAAAAAGCTTAATTTATTTTGGCAGAAAGGTGCTGGATGCTGTATGTACCCATATGACGTCATCAGCAGCGTCGCGTGATAGTGCAGTAAAATTAATGACTGATTCATACTAATTCTGGGCTGCACATTTAAATCTGCGAGTAACTTTTTAATCGCATATACGGTTTGCAAGAAAAGTGCAAAAAGATGGTGATGCGTTTTCAAAGTCCTCTAGTATACAATAAAAGGAACAAATTGAAAACTTAACTAAAAGTTAACACTGTAAAAAAAAAGTCACGGGGATGGACTTTGATAAGCATATTAGAGCTCTTTTGATGCCAAAACTCGAGCAAATATTATTTTTCTACGATGGGCGAGGTTGATTGTATCGTTTTCTGACCTTTGCCGTCTTTCTTACTTTGTATATATTTGCATCTATTTTTGTCTAGAAAGGGGCCGTTCCAAGGCGGTGCTTCTTTTGTGGATCATTCATGTTAATTCTGTCTTGTGATTTTTATGCTTTCATGCGCGTCTTTTATTGATGCCTTGTGGTCACCTGCTGGGAAAGGGCTTACCTCTGGGCTCTCGTTTGTGATGTCTAATTGTGAGTTTGTTACTTTCCCATTTGTAAATTGTGTCAGGTGTGGTACTTGATTGCATCGATTCCTGACCTTTGCCCTCTTTCTTACTTTCAATCGTGTCTTGAAAGGGAAACGATTGACATGTCCATATCCATATTGATATTCAGTACCCTCCCGACGTCTTGTTTCATTTCAGGACTTGTCGGTAGCAGTGTCAACAGAGCTGTCTGAGGACAAAATAGAAATTGTCGAGGATGACGAGGAGATATCGGCAGTCAATGTATCCTGTTTCGTTGACGAGACGGAGTGGACGATATGTGATCTTGTATACTCAGAACCAAGGATTGTCAACAAAGAATTCACCGACCTTATGTTCAAAAATCCCGCTCTCAATGTCAAATGCGTTGCAATTCGAAGAGCAGGATTTTTCATGTATAACATTATACTTATCATGGTGAGTTTTCATTATATTATACACAGGTTTAGATTATATAACAAATCAGAAATTGTGTTTATGAAACACTATGCCCGCAACCATTAACTTGTTGAACTCACCATCCTGTATCCGCTGACCAAATTATAAGCTCCTAGCCAAAATAAGTTTCAGATATCTAGATTACAAGTTTTCAATACCAAAATTTGCAAGGGGCAATAACGTGAAAAAATAATTAAAAAAAAATCCGCCAGGTTATCTACTCACCATCCTCTATATCCTGAGCAAATTTGCGGCTACTAGCTGTAAAAGTATTAGAGATATTTTTATCAAATTTTCAATGTCCAAATTTACAAAGGGCAATAACTCGAATATAAACATAAAATAATATTTTTTTTAATTTCACCAAGTAATCTACTCATTATCCTCTATCAGCTGACCAAATTTGAGGCAACCAGCTGTGATAATTTTCGAGTTATCTTTATTACACGTTTTCAATGTCCAAATGTGCAAAGGGCATAACACGAAAAAATAAAATAACTTTTTTTTTATAAAATTTTCAACAGGTAATCTATTCATTATCCTCGATCAGCTGACCAGGATTGGAGCTCCTAGCTGTAATAGAATTTGAGATATCTTGATAACAAAATTTCATTCTGACCCTTAAAAAGGGGCATAGCCCGAAAAAGCTAGATGATTCATACTAAAGAAAAATATGGGTCGGCTATTTTTGATGAGGAATTTGTTTATGAAATTTAAAAACCCTAACTTATTTTTTTTGAACGGAGGCACGGACACACACTAACACATACGCCCAAACAATATGCCCCTTCAATTTTTTTAAAGTTGGGGGCATAAAAATATCTGCGCAAAATATTTAAGCATATGATTTGGGGGCTAAAACGAACCATCTCATTGAGACGGCTCTCTTGAGTACAGTACACACAACATATGTTTTGGTTGAAAAATAAGAAAATTATTTTCCAGATACGCACTCTTAACTAAAGTCCTTAATTATTATTTAATCTATTATCAAGAATTGAATTTATCATATGACGTTACTGTTATTATGCCATAAATAATGTTATGATCTCATGTTACATACACTTTCCGCGGGAACAGGTAACGTCATAACGTCGTCCGTTACAACAATGCAAATTTTCATGGAAATAAACACATTTTAGAAGGCGAAAAAAACGCATTTAAAAGGTCATATGATAAACAGAATCTTACACTCGTGATCATTTCATATCAAATTTATTAAACTCGCCAAAGGCTCGTTTAATAAATTTCATATAAAATGATCAAGAGTGTAAGATCCTCTATATTTGACAAAACATATTTTATTTGTATACTTTGTACATAGAACAATATATTAAGACATACAATAATATACAGTATACAAATATAATTCAGAAGAAAGTCTTCAGACATATACGAATCTGCATCCCGTTTAAAATATCAATTTTCTCATCTTTTCGAAATTTGAAGAGAAGACCATTTCTGTACCAATACTAATTTTGGTACTCAAATACACTACGAGAATTTGGAAACTTTTCAGTTATATGTAATATAGCAAAAGACTCCACAGGGATGGAACACTTCATTTTCTAACGTTTAAACAGATTATAAATGTATAATAGTTCGTAAGTCTCAATATCAAAGGGTAGTTACTTAAAGGCAATTAATTGGAATCGTTTAGTCCTTAATAGATACTCTTGTATGATGATGAAGAGCTGCCTGTTCGTCTCGTCGGACAGATCTGTTACTCTGTATGAAAGAGCATTCAAGTTTGATTCGCATAACTGAGATATTGATTGCATCATTTCCTGGCGCAAGTTATTAAATCTATTACAATCAAACAAGTAGTGTTTGGTAGTTTCTGGTCTACCACAAATGCAAAGCGGACTGTCAATGATGTTTATTTGAAAAGAGGTGGTAATTAAGAGAGCTACAATCTATTCTCAGTCGAGAATGATCAATTTGACCAATGCACTTGCCGTCCAGATAGAAGAGAGGGACACCGATTAGGGTAGAATTAAGACTGCATTTAAAAGGGCTAATACTTGGTGCATTTCTAGTAGTATGGGGTAGTTCATTCCAATCGCGTTCTATTGAAGGAAGAAAGTAATTGTAATACAACTGAGTATTTGAGCGTATGTATTTGTAATCAGATGCATTACGGAGGCTATATGCTGAATTATTTCTAACAGTAGAGGGAACAAGTGAGGACAAGTAGTCAGGGAATAGTCCATTTATCATTTTGTAGAATAGTATTTGTTTATGTTTTTTCTTCGGCAAGAGAGAGTATCCCATCCAACTTCTTTTATTAATATTTCTATTGAAAATGGCACCACTGACAATACGGACAATAGTGGCGCCACTGACAATACGAGCAGCTTCATATTGTATTTTTTTAATCCATTTGCCTCGTATTGCTTACAGTTATCCCACACGACGTCCGCATATTCAAGTAAATGAAAAATAGATGATCTGTAGTGTTTTTCTGTTGAGTTGAAATTTAAGTTTTCGCATTACATTTATACAATGCCAAGCTTTTGTTTTGATTTTGTTTAAGTGGTCATGCCATGAAAGATCATTTGAAAAGGTTAGGCCAAGGTGTTTGTGAGACTCAACAGTGATGATGTCTTATTGATTCATGTAAAGGGTAGGATAAAGCGGTTTAAAGGGTTATCGTGAGAATAGTATTGACTCGGTCATTGGTTGATTAAAGGTAACAAGCCAGTTTGGTGCCCATGTGTATATTTGTGAAAGATCAGAGTTTAATATAGTTGCTGCTTGGATTGGATTTTCGACTATGATATAGAGGCTAGTGTCATATGCAAAAGCGTAAGGATGAGTTAATATTGCGTACAATACCTTTGATGTAAATAAGGAAGAGTAAAGGGCCAAGTATGAGGCCACTGATTATGGTGTAACATTTCAAGTGCTATAAAAACTACTTTATGTTCGATTTTATTGATTCTGGCAATAACTACAACAAAAATAGACCCGTATCACTTAAGAAATGTTGGCTTAATGTTTAAGTAAAAATTAAGAGAGTGGTGGCAGTAAATATCTCAAAAAGGAGATTTTCTCTTCTATATTTTCTCTTCTATATTTTCTATATCTTCTATATTTTCTTCTTAGAGATAACATAATATCAATGACGTGTATTTTCCTTTTTGTTTTACAGACCATGATAACGTCACTTTCGTTTACAACGTTTGGCGTTGACGTCACTCTCACACAGAATAGACTACAACTTTCATTTATTATTCTACTGACAGGCGTTACGTTCAAGATGGTTTCCAATCAGAGTTTACCCAAGATTCCCTATCTTACACATCTGGTAGGTCACTTCTGCATTCTGTGATACAGGGTTTCTTTATTATTCTGCTGACAGGCGTTACGTTCAAGATGGTTTCCAATCAAAGTTTACCCAAGATCCCATATCTGACCCATCTGGTATGTCACTTCTGCAATCTGTGATATGGTTTTGGGAGATATTATTAAGGGTCAACATTGCAAAAAAAAGTTTCAAGTTCATAACATTTTCTACATACAAAACAGTGACCAATACATCATTTTTACATAATTTGTTTTGTTATATATGTCACTGATACAACACAAATATGCATTTCTGCTTTTTTTGAGAGGGCAAGGCGTTACAAGTTGTAGTTATCGAACAGGTTGAAAGTGGTATTATAAACATTCGTAAGTTGGGGTTGTAGTTTCGAGTTACGATTTGAATACCAATTTTAGGCTGATGGATAATTGACTTGTATCTTTGCCCCACATTGTTTGCAATAAAAGCTACCAAAGTACATTAGCACATGATATAGCATAAAACATTTGTTTTGAAAGTGGTGGGAAAATCAGATATTTCTCCAATCCAGTAATATAATAAATTTCCTGAGCACTTATATATCATACAAATCTGAAAGCATGAACTCCTATTGAAAAACAAATCAAATTTTAAACTCCATTATTTCTCAGTTTATATACCTACTGACCAAGCACAAATATGATCTGTGGATAGTCTAGTGCCCTTATATTTTATCAGGGATCCTTAGGAATAATTCCAGAAAAACAAACTACAAAAACTGACGGAAAAAAGGTTTAAAACCGCACTTTAAGGTCTTATAGATTGCTCTATCACTCCAAAAATGGAATTTTCAGGATTTTCTCAAAGCTTCTTTTATTTTCTATGATATGATAGTATTTTCTATATGTTTATTCAAGGAATAATATTACTGAAACCATAACTGGTATTATACATTGATTATTTTACATTGCTTGGCTGTATGGAATGTGTCAGTAACATTTTTAACAAATGTAAGCTCTAGCTTGTGTTCTATTCCTGTGATTGAAAATTGTTATTTTTCCATATGAAATAATGGAGCGGATTCAGGCGGAATACCAGATTTCTGGGCAAAATAGAGGCAGAATCTATTCTTCTACCTCAAAACTAGAAAAGCAATTAGTTTCTACGAGCAGAATTTTCTTGATGCTACCCTGAAACAGAGACAGAGTTTTGTTAGTCTGTTACTTAAAATATTCTATTGGCGGAATGCAGAATACAATCAGAGCCAAAGTTTTGTTAGTATGTCACTTTAAAATATTCTGTTGGCGGAACGCAGAATACAATCAGAGCCAGAGTTTAGTCAGTCTGTCGCTTTAAAATATTCTGCTGGCGGAACACAGAATACAATCAGAGCCAGAGTTTTTTTAGTCTGTCACTTTAAAATATTCTACTGGCAGAACACAGAATACAATCAGAGTCAGAGTTTTGTTAGTCTGTCACTTTAAAGTATTCTGCTGGCGGAACACAGAATACAATCAGAGCCAGAGTTTGTTAGTCTGTCACTTTAAAATATTCTGCTGGCGGAACACAGTATACAATCAGAGCCAGAGTTTTGTTAGTCTGTCACTTTAAAGTATTCTGCTGGCGGAACTTGAAATCATGTGACCACTGTGCGTAACGTAAAGTGATGCATGATAACATATATGTATGGAGAGTCATTTTGGTTTCTGGTAAAGGATAAAGTTGTTATTCATTTGATTTCAAATGACTCTTGTACATTTTAGGATCGAAATAAAGTTTGTATTTACGTTCATCTGTCACTGAGAGATGTAATTTACTCTATATTTACTTACTATATGTGAGGCATCCCAGCCATCACTATTTTTCTCTGTTTTATTTCAGGATCGGTATTTCCTAGGAAGTATGGCATTTAACTGGCTTGTCTGTCTGTGGCATGCAATAATTTCAAGATTTGATATTATACAAGCTCTACTATTCTACCTAATTTAGTGTCTAGCTGACTCTAAAAAAGTTAACCTCGAAACACTGAACTCTGGAATAATTATGAAAAACTTTCATCAATGTTTAATCAAGTTAAAGGGAGAAGCCGTCATAGTCTGCCCAATTCAGTATTTTGAGGCTGACTTTCTATGGAAAGTCAGCCTCAAAATCCTGAATTCTTGAATAATCCTGAAACTTTCCATCCCGTTCATCTTTTGCTATAATATTTTAATTTTTCTGGATTTTTTCTTTCAGGATCGGTATATCCTAGGAAGTATGGCATTTAACTGGCTTGTCTGCCTATGGCATGCTGTCATCTCAAGATTTGATTATGACCCCTCCTACCAGAATGACCTCGACTTCTGGGCATTTATTACTCTCATTGTAATTTATGCCATCTTCCAACTCGTCTACTATTTACTTGTCCTAATAAAGGTATGTAAATAGAGGATCTTACATGAGTGCTCATGTTTTATTGAATTTATTAAACGAGTTGGGGAAAAGAGATAAAACGCGAGGCTTGCTGAGCATTTTATCTCTTTTTCGCAACGAGTTTAATAAATTCAATAATATAAGAGCACGAATGTTAGATTCTATTTATCATATGACAAATACTTTGAAATCTTATTTTCTGGCGTTAAAACGTTAAGATTTTGTCATTATGTACGCAACGTTGTTATGGACGTTATAACGTTTCCCGTAAATCGATAAACCACTAGTGGTTTACAGATTTTATTGCATGGTGTTATTTCACTCCCAGACGCGACGTCATATGATAAATGTCATTTATAACATGATATCGCGCCTGGGAGTGATATAACGCCAAGCATTAAAATCGATAAATCAGTAATGCCTTACACATTCACATGTAGTGTCGTTGCGTAATAGTGGCCATAACATCGCTGTATACGATATGACAAAGCCCTAGCATTTTTGCATCAGTAATGCAATTTCAAATCATTTTAATGTCCTAAGTATAATAGAATCGTGCTCCTGTATTGCTGATGAACTCAATATTTTCCACATACTAGCATTACATAACATTCATCAATATAAACCACTAGCGGTTTACCTATTTTAATATAGAACAATATATGACTCCAAGACGTGACATCATGTGATAAATATATTTTACTGGTCATATTGAATTTAGTCATTTGTGATTGAGAGTCCCATGCATTTTGTTTGGGGAAGAAATATCCAATTTTGAAGAAAATTAGCTGGCCTTAGTTTTTAATCCACATGCGGCCCCACACTGCCTTTCTTATTTTAAATAAGACTAAGTGTTATAATTATCAAACAATGAAGGTTCAAATGTTATTGTGGGTTAAAATGTTGAGAACTTTCAAAATGTTAAATCTGCATTTTCTGAGATGTTATGGTAATCTATAAAATAGTCCAAGAGAACACCTGTTTTTCTGTTTGCGAACAACGCTTGTACGTCCATGCAAGCAGCATTGTTATATGTTGACTGGACAGTACAATAACTATATGAGTAAGCAGGTTAGATTTTGGCACTTAATCCTTATAGCATAGGCAACCAGCAGTGGGTCAGACAAATCTGCCAATCTGTTCTGTCTCGCCTAAGCCTTCCATGCTTGTACACAACCCTTTAGGCCAATACCATTACTATATGCTGTGCATACATATCATATAAGCTTAGTGTCCATTTTATTGGGGGATCAGCAAAGAGTGCAGAACCAGATCAGACGTAACAGAATGTAGCGTCTGATCAGGATCAGCTCTATTTGCTTACATATTGTAATTTTAAAATTTGGATGAAATTGTAAAGTACTACCCAACAACCCTTAAATTCGAAATGGATTCATCCTGTTAAAAAAGGGCCGGAAATTCCATTAGGCATAAATCTGCTAAAGAATGGCTATTTTATTATAACCTTATAATTTCATTGCAGAGACTTATACGTGGCTCCAATGTGCGAGAACTAGAGACAGCCTATCAGGTACAAGTAACCATGTTTTCTTTGAACCAATACTAACGTAGGAATCTAAAGATTAAAAACTGTGTATTATTCAGGGTTCATACAGGCAAGTCAGTGTAAAATTCAAGAGTCAGCATATCAGGTACATGCAATCACTTGAAGCCAACTCTTACAAAGAATTTACCCTTCTTTTTCGTGTAAAATTGAATTCTTCCAGCTGGTCAGACACAAGAGACTTGGGTGGTTCATTGTATATATCAAGCGGTCAGATTAATATTTTCAAATTAGTATTTCAGTCCCTGAAGACTGTTTTTATATTAGCAAAATTAGCAAACTTGAAATGCCGTTTTGAAGTTTTTCATCTTGGCCTTCACTGTTTGCCAAAGTAGCACTTTAGGAGTTTCTAGTTTACAAACTAAACCAGTGATATAAATAAATACAATGAGATCCATGAGATAATAATAATAATAATAATAATAATAATAATAATAATAATAATAATAATATAATAATAGACTTTATTTAAAGAGGGTAACACATTTAGTTACAAACTAATCTTCCATGATGGTCTAAAGCTAATGGATGAGAAAATATTCTCAATTCCAACACTCAAATTTTACTTATGTACTGATTCAGAGAGGTGGACAGGGGTTCAAGAAATAACAATTTCAAGCAAAAGTCAGCAGACGACAACAAAAGCACGAAATTGCATTACCCAAGGTTCAAAGATTTTATTATAGTCACTCTAACCTTTCTTGTGACAACTTTTTTCGTCTGCTGATAACCTTTGCAAAGAGTTTGGACCCTCATTAGGACCTACATAATGTCAGTCCAAATCTGTATCCAAACTATTTGATACTCTGAGAGTGTTCTTGAAAGATGTTTTTGAATAAGTCAACAGACGACAAAAACAAAAGCACGAAATATTACCTAGCGCGCATTTATGTTTCAGGAAAAAGCTGGTAGGTTGATGGGTTCAACATGGAAAAAAGACAGAAAAACGCGACTAAACGCTTGGAACAGAAGAAACAAGATTGATGCTAATGGGCAATTCATGGTTATACGTTAGCTTGCTTCTCCTGCGTGTTCAGTATTGTTATTTAGATTTTAGTTACCTTGTGACATAGAACACTTATTAAAACAATGGGCCAAGTATCCCTAAATCGATCACCTGAGTTTTGTTCTTCTTGTATATATAGGCAGGTTTTAAGTTAGGGGTGCGAACCAAAAAAATAGTTTTCTTATTACTAAACCAAAGCATATGTTGTGGGTACTCAAAAGAACCGTCTCAATGAGACGGTTCTTTTGGGTACCCCAAACATATGTTCAAACTGATGGATTAGAAAATATTTACAATTTTAAGTTCAAAAATTTTGTTTATAGGTATCTTTAATTTGGGGCCTGTCGCGGTAAAACCTGTCTTGGGTGTTGCTGACTAAATGAGACTCAGACCAGTCTCCTCTGATACAGAGACTAGCTAGAAATTACACCTGTAGTAAGTTAAGATATGCTACTTTACGAAAAGTGAATTAAAATGCTCTGGTCAGATTGAACAGATGCATAGGCTGGTCTGTGCCTTTATTGTTCGAAACACCGTGAAACAGGTTTTTCTGGCGTTGAGGCACATTTAATGTTTTTTAATTTTTATTTTACAAGAATTTCAAACCAGCCCAAAGTCTATTTATGACAATAAAGATAACATACATACAGACAGACAAACATTCAGAAAGACAAAACAGACGGTGATTGGACAGTATGGAACAAGGACATAGAGCAATCACCCTATCTTTCATTCAGAAAGACATAGCAAGCGGTGAACGTACAGTTACCCTGTGCTGAAGCCAAAGGGATATTTATGACAATAGACAACATACATACAGAGAGATAAACATTCAGAAAGACAAAACAAGTGGTGAACGTACACTTTGGAAAGAGGACATAGAGCAGTCGTCCTGTGTTGAAACCGAAGGGATATTTATGACAAAAGAAGACAAAAAACCATACAGCCAGACATTCAGAAAGACATAAGATACGGTTGACGGACAGTACATACGCAGACGATACAAGTAAAATTCGACATGTATCAGAAGTTAGAGAAATAGAGTTATATGTACATGTTTAAAAATGGGATTAAGACTAGCTTATTTTGACCAGTATAATAATCTGATAAACATGTCTGTAAAAATGTTGCAACAGAGATATGCAGTGAACTAAATTTGATATATTGACCCTTATCCCGTCACTACTTTTTTTGTCCCAAAAATGGTGTTTGCATTTTGCGTCTGCTGCATATATTCAATTGCACTTCAAATCAAATCAAACTTTATTCACTAAGACTACATTCTTCATGGCACTGAGCTGGGTCCTTATTGTTTGCAATATTGGCTACCTGAGAACATAAGCAGACCAGAAAAGCAGACGACAAAAGTCGTGACTAGAGGGCTTAGAATTAACAAGGACAACGCCAGGTACCTGCACATCTGCAAATACAAATGACTATTAACTAAAGGGAAATAGATTACAAGTAAAATGATATACAAAAAGTTACCAGATAAAGAGAAATGATATGTCTCCAGCAGATTTGGTAATCTATCTTTAGCGACGTATCTTTACTTAACGCCAGTAAAAACGCAACTTTTACAATATCATTAGACTGGCTCCTGTCCATAAAACAATTTTTCACCAATGTGTGATATCATAAACTTGTAGCTAGTCTAACTCTGATGGCTCTGCATAAAACAGCTGTCCATAAAACAATTTTTCACCAATGTGTGATATCATAAACTTGTAGCTAGTCTAACTCTGATGGCTCTGCATAAAACAGAGCCATCAGTTAGACTAGCTACAAGTTTATGATATCACACATTGGTGAAAAATTGTTTTATGGACAGGAGCCAGTCTACAATATCACCTACCCTAGATTTAAAGCTCTTTTAGCATTTTGTATAAAATGAAAAGCACGAAACTATAGAAGCGATATCAAGGCAATATCCTTTTGGTACTGATAAAGCAGTCCAGATAAGTTGGACTGCTTGTTATGATAAAGGGACACAACCCCAATACTTTAAACAAAAAAGCAAAATCACCTTATTAATAAGGACATCAGATCTTAATATTGTCTGGCTGTTTTGGTTTCAAACTTCCTGAACTTTTTAATAATGCTCTACGTTTTAACCACACAGACTGAAAAAATATGTGTTGAAGCTTGACCTTTAAAATGGCCTCCAAAGTTTGAGCCTGAAACCGGAAGTTAACGTAAATGCGAGATTTTTGATGGTTGATTTCATGATAAATCATAACCATAGGTAAGGACTAAACAACTTATGTATGCCAATAACGAAATGATTCAATTTTGCTGAAGTTTTAGTCAATTCTCAAATTTAGCGAAAAATTATGCGAAAAACTGAACTTTAAACCATTATTTTTAGGCCCCTTAGGTAAACGGAATTTTGGCTTTTATACCGTATTTTTATGTTCAAGTAAAACAACGTTCATTCAAACTGAAATTGAGTAGAATATAAAGTTGAAAGAAGGTTAACAATTTTTTTAAGAATTTGGCATTTTTCACCAAAATTTTTAGCAGATGTGCGTAATCAAGCTCAAGTTTTGCTTAAACGTTCTTGTACGTCAGGGAAGCTTGTAAATACACAGATAAAGAGAATTCCGTTGCTATGTACAGGAAAAAATAAAATTTGTATCAGTTGCGTTTTTAATGGCTTTAAGTATATACTGACGGAATTTTAAACCCAGCACATGGATATCAGCTCGAAACACAATACATAACGATCATATTGATTGTGTGTTTAATAGAGGATCTTACATGAGTGCTCATGTTTTATTGAATTTATTAAACGAGTTGGGAAAAAGAGATAAAATGCGAGGCTTGCAGAGCATTTTATCTCTTTTTCGCAACGAGTTTAATAAACTCAATAAAACATGAACACGAATGTTAGATTCTATTTATCATATGACATTAAGATTACTTTAAAATCTCATTTCTAACGTAAAAAGTTATAATTGCGTCATTATGTAGGCTACGCAACGTTGTTATGGACGTCATAACGTTTCCCGTAAATCTGTAAACCACTAGTGGTTTATCGATTTTATTGCATGGCGTTATTTCATTCCCAGACGCGACGTCATATGATAAAGAATATTCAGTTGAAAGCATTAGAAAAAAGATTGTACAATTCCGTACAATTCAAATGGGTTTAAAGCATTCAAATGTAAACTATTTGAGATAAGGCCAACTATTCCTTTGAGTGACAAACTATATATTATCAGTGAAATGCTCCCTGCTTCTTTTAATCAAGAACCATATTCTCGAAGATCTCGAAAGTGTGTGCCATGGACTTGGTTAGTCATCAAGGAATCACTTACATATTGATTGACAGGTCTGCAATACAGCCTCTTTGTTCACTTTGTACCCTTCCATTTTAAAATCTCCGCTACTTAAATAGGTGTTTCAGTTACTTAATTCATTCAAAGAAGTGGCGTCGTCGAGTTTAGTCGTACATCTAAAAGTAGAAGTGGGCTTAAGAAACCAACTCATGATGACACCATCGAAGCAAAGGAAGTTTACATTCAGATATAAAGGGAAGTTAGTATTGCGTATCTAAAGTCTTTCAGTGTATTTTATAGATTGGGTTTCTGTAGGACATTATGACCGCTCCAGCTATCCCACTCGAGTTTTGATGGACCATTTCTTTATAAAGTAGATTTTGTTGCTAAATTGAAGACTCTACCGGCAATTCCAATATTGTGACACCTTCTGTTTACACCAGAAACATGATATCAAAATCATGTTGTGTTGTTTTCGGTTGTAATGTTGTTCTGTCTATAAACCTTCTAGTATTAAACGGTGCCATATTACTACTACATGTAGTCTAGATAGTTCATATTTCAATTGAGCCGATATTCATCAAAAGGTACACGTTGGCATGTGCGACCACCGAAGACGCAGATCAGCCAGCGCATCCGCGCAGTCTGATGAGAGTCCTAGATGAACGCTCTATTAGTTATTTACTTTTGTTATTTCACCTCCACTAATGCATTCTCTGTGTTCCATGCCGGTCCATATTGCTGGTATAATTAATCACGGAGTCAATGCGCGGTCTATCTAAACAGAATCACACAACATATAGAATGCACGAATATCATGACCGCCTATTTCACTGTATTTGCTTTGTATTCATAGATCATGTTTGTATGAATTGAGCCAGTGCATGAGATTTCCAACAATGTGGCATGTGCGACCAGCAAAGCCTCAGACCAGCCTGCGCATACGCGCAGTCTGATCAGGGCCTTTGCTAGTCGCTTGAGTATTCTATGATTGTTAAGCTACTGACCGAACACCATTTGGAGTTTCTAAGCTCAAAAGGAGGCTGCACAGACACGTCTGAGTCTACACTTGTCAAAATGTCAAATTGTTGGAAATCTCATGCCATGGCCCAATTGAGAGTAATAGTTCTGCATGGGTAGTCAAGGGTACAACGTCTCTTCAGGCGGAAAACTAAGACTCTGATCAGACTGTGTGGATGCGCAAACTTATTCCATTTTACATGCCATTTTTATCTAAAATAGTAAGTGAGTATGATCAGGAAATACCAAAATGGCAATTTTACGATTTTAAGCCAATTTAGGCGGCCCTTTTATGCTACCATGGCAACGGTAAAGTTAAATACCAGACATTTTCACTTTGGGTATTCCTGTGATAAACCAATTAGAAGAAATTTGTGAAGTCAAGACAAGTCAAGTCAAGTCAAAACAATTTGTTTCTCTGGTACACAATGTATACAGCAAGTAAATCAGGGTGATCTATATATAACAAAGTGACATATTTCATGATGTAAGGATCACATGAACGTTTATCATAAGTTGTAGCGTATATATATATATAAATATATATATATATATATATATATATATATATATATATATATATATATATATATATATATATATATATATATATATATATATATATATATATATATATATATATATATATATATATACTGATCTTTGGAAAAGAATAATTCTAGATTTATTTCTAAAGATTCCAAACAATCTCTTGATGGAAGACTAACTATTCTTTATAAAGCAACTTGGTGGTGTCTACTTTTATTCAGAATTAGAGAATTCCAATTTTTGTTTTAATGGTTGTTGGATGGTACTTTCCATATTTATATTTCATCAAATTAAATAGAGCAGTCTGCGAGGAAGCAATATAGATCCTGTTCAGATGCCACATTTGGCGGCATCTGATCTGGGTCTACACTGTTTGCCTTATGCCCCACAAAATGTCATTAAGCTTATATGTGTAAAAGTGCATATCTCTGGTACACTTATTCATTTCTTTCTCAGTGATAGAATGAATAGCAACTTTCTTTTTTTGCTGTTATTTATTTGTTTTATTTCTGAAACATATACATTGTAAGCATAAATGAACATGCATGTATCATAAATAGCATAAAACATGTGATATATAAGGATATAAACCTCTATTAACAAAGCTTTTCAACACAAAATTATGCTGTCTATGTACTGGTACTTTACAATTGTATCTTCTACACAATATGTTCAGAAATAATTTCTAATTAACAAAAAAGGAAAGTTTGCAATTGCAAAAGAAAACGTAAAATGATTTTCATTCAAAAAATAAGAAAAAAGTTGCAGAAAGCACACTGGAATACTCAAACGTCTGTTACTTCCACGTATAGCATGGTATAAGAGAGAGAGAGAGAGAGAGAGAGAGAGAGAGAGAGAGAGAGGGACAGAGAGAGAGAGGACGTATTGCGTTTTCATTACTCTATTAAAGACCTGAGATTACCATATTTCTTGTTCTTGTTGAATTGGGCAAGTCTGTCCTTCGTGAAATAAATTTGTTTTTCTTTATTGATTCTTTGACATAGGTATGGTTTAAAGCTTATTAAATTTGGATGTCGTTTCTGAAATTTATTTTTGAAATTAAAGCAAAATTATGTACCTTTTAATTGGATTTCTGTTCGATTTTTCCTTTCGTTATGCCCAAAAATATATATTTGAGCGCCGTCACGCAAAAAGGGGGCTTAACGTAGTTTTTATGGAATTTTAGTTCTTTGAATTTTCTTTAGCTATAATGAGTTAAAAGTCCAATTCTGACATTTATTTTGTTATATGACGCCGATAAAACGTCATTAATAGATGGGTACCCTCTTTAGGTTCTGTATAAAATAACGTTACAAAGTAACGTTATTAGTAGTATGTGCAGCTCTATAGATCCAACTTTCAAAAAAAAGGTCCCTTATGACCATACAAAATCGTGTAAAAAGGTCCTTTTTAACCAGACAAATGGATGCTGTAGAATTATAGCATCAAGTTCAAGGTCACTCTTGTAATGACATCATTTTCTATTTTTAGTAACTGACACGTTCAGACCTGTTTATCTATATTTAGACATTATGACCTCTTACACTCTGAGCCCTTTTCTTCTGACGCGTATTAAGACAGATGGTGCGGTTATGGATTTTTATTTTCTTGTCCTTTTGCATGCTGCTTACTTTTTTTTCTCATCCTGTTTCTGTCTTTTCCTGAGACAAATCTTGGCAGTGCGGAGAAGGCTCTGTCAAAGAAGAAGGGAAACTCCTCACAGACTGTGCATATGAAGCTTTAACGCTTTGGGCCTGTATGTTTCTTAAATTGCTCAAATGCAAATTTTACCTGTATCTTATCTGGGGCTACGGGCTACTGTTTCTTTGATCGCGAAATAATATCTATGGTCATTGACCTCTCTCTTCACCTGCCAAATTAATCATATTAAAGTGAAAACACTCAAATTTCGACCCTAGTACATATTAGCAGCGACTTTTGTCGTCTGTTGATAACCTATGCAAACAGTTTGGACCCAGATCAGGACCGACGGCAAGTCAGGATCGCATGCAAAAAGTACTTAATTCTCATGGGCAAGAAAATAATTTTTTTAATGACCACCATTAAATAATATTATTGGCAATTATTTTATGGGAACTGTACTAGCGAACACCTGCTAGGAAAAATCAAAGGGACAGAACTCACATTCGAAAATCTTGCCTGCGTACACACAGTTGTTTCTCTTAGACCATAGCAATAATTGGGGATTTCACTCTTGTACAGCGCCCATAAAATATTTTACAACAGTATGTAAAATTCATTTATATAAATCAGTATTGTGCACGACCCATGATGAGTATTTTCACTCACTGACCTCGATCAATAGAATACTTATACTTAATGGTTATTGTCAGTAGTATGAGAACTAGTCAAAATATAATACTATTTATACGAATCAAAAGGGCGAAATCAGGAGGTAGGCATAGGGAAAATGTAACAGTTTTTGACACTGAATATTTATTGATTTTTCATTGACGAGTTTTAAGACAATTTTAGGCGGGTTTATTTTTTCTACAATAACCAAGGTAGACCAAATCTCCTCTATAGCTAAGGCTAGCTGTTACTTAACGTGCATAAAACATGCATTTAAGCACCCACAAACATGCACACACCTCTACAGAGAACCATGCAGACAGACAGACACACAGACAGACACACACACACTTATGCAGAGAACCCTGCAGCCAGACAGACAGACAGACACACACACACGCATGCACACCTTTGCAGAGAACCATACAAACAGACACACACGCACACAGACACACACACACACTAATGCAAAGAACCATGCAGCCAGACAGCCAGACAGACAAACATACACGCGCACAAGTGAGGGTAAGGCTGTAGTTCGGTCGATATTTAGCTGGAAAGCGTAAAAATAACACAACATTAGTATACTTTTCTATATTTATTTACAAGGATCCAGCGCATTAACAAACAAACATACAAATGAACATTTTACAATAGAGTACGATATTGTGGAAAAAAACGCAAATAGCCATTCGTCATGCACTCGATAATAAAGGGTATAATGATAGGGATACAGTGAGGATACAGTGAGGATACAGGCAGGATACAGTGAGGATAAAGGCAGGATACAGTGAGGATACAGTGAGGATACAGTCAGGATACAGTGAGGATACAGCCAGGATACAGTAAGGATACAGTGAGGATACAGCAGGGGTACAGTGAGGGTACAGCAGGGGTACAGTCAGGGTACAGCAGGGGTACAATGGGGTATAGTTGGTACCAGTAGGGGTACAGTGGTTGTGGGTGGTGGTGGTGGGAGGATTTATCGAGAAAGCATAAAAATAACGCAAAAACTAGTATATGTGTTTTATATTTATTGTAATATAGAACACAGAACAAGCACTACATAAATCGTACATTATGACATCATTTCCTCTGCACTGGACGCGTTCGAGTACACAATTTCATCATTTTAGTCACTATCAAGTGACCATTTCGCTTCTTCTGTTGTACATTAAAGTCTTTTACAATGTCGTTCATCATTTTTCCCTGACGTCTCTTCATAACATAGTATGCGCAGTATAGACCGCACACATTTGATGTAGATTGCTGTAGTTGACCAACGTTTTTGAGGTATTTCCTTTTTAGGATCTTTTCAAATCAAACTCCATAGTCTTTTGCCATGTGTCCCAAGGAGTCAAAAAATTCGAAAGGACCACGTTTAGGAAAGTAAAATGCCTCCCAGTGTTCACCTGGACCTTGGCTCGTGTCTATATAGGAAATGAAGATTCTTCCTCTTTGTATTTTTAGTTGATCTGCAGTGCATATTGTGACTGGATAACCAAGCAGCATATCATACAGTTGTTTGCTGTTCATCTTTTAATATCTGAATGTATTCCAGTCCACAGTTGCTTTGCATTTCTTACGCTGCAGATTTCCACCTGTTTTACTCTGACTATCATTCTCTTTTCGGTTACCCTCAATCTCTGATTTGGCTATTTCGATCGCTTGAGCTAGGGGTGTGATTTGTTTCAAAGTGGGACTTTTCTGTTCTTGTGCTTCTATTTGTTTTTCACGTGCTTCAAGTTGTTTTTCACACGCTTCCATTTCCTTTTCTCGTGTTTCTATTTCTTTTAGCTTTCTGTGTTTCTTCCCACTGCCCATGACATAACGTCCCATATGGTTGGGCTGAACATATCCATCTCTCAAGTCTTTAAAATGTTGATACCATGCATTGTAGTCTGGCATGTAGGGAACCCATTTTTCTTGTTTAGCATTGTATACTTCGATTGACCCCATTGTTCTTGTTCTTGTATGGTACTTCATCATTCTTACGTTGTTCATTCCTTTTCAGAGGCTCCATCCTCTTCATGGCTTTCTTCTATATTATGATTTGGCCATATGTCAATAAATAAGTCTTTTCTGAGTTTAATGGCTTGTCTGATAGAGTCAGTCTGATTTATATCATGTTGATTTCTGTTAGTTCTCGCCGATTCTAGTGTTTGCTGTTGAATAGGGTCCTCTTGTAACTCATAAAAATCAATTAGATATTGGGTGTACTCTTGTCTGACTCTTTTACGGAGATAAGGCAATTCACCATTGGCAGCAAAATGGATAGCTTTTTCCAAGGTAAAGCCTTGCTCTTCATAGGCATTTACTTTAGCCTTAAACTGTTCTATGTTGGCCTGCCTGAGCGGATTTTGAAATCTCCTATTCCATATGTCAGGTCTCGAGCGGGCATCTCTTAATTTTCTTCGTTTACCAGGAGGTCCAAGATCGTTTATATAGTCTAGAGACTCTACGCTGCTAGCATCTTCATCATCAGACAGAGTTTCCTCGTCTGGAGGTTCAAAAGCATGTTGATCAGTGGACTCAAATATATCAGTTTGTAATCTGTCTTGTTCCGATGTACTCGATTAAAGATCTATGACGAGATAACCATAAGGTCGTGAAGTGGCTTCTTCAAATCGCTTCATAAACATAGCCCTGGTTGATGGATAAATACTTCTTGCCAAGGTTGCCACTTGTTGTCTGTCAATTGGATTATTAAACAAGATCAAGTATTGCGTATTCAAAGCAATATCCCTGCACGTTTTACCTTGAGGAAACACGTTTTGAGTAAGGTACACAATAGATATATTTCTTTGGTGACTGCCTTTGGTAAAGAGATCAGCTATTCTCTGGACACACTTCTCTTCAGTCATCAGATCATCAAAGATGATTAGGTTCCGGTTACCTGGATTGATAAACTGAGGACTATTGAGATAGTCTGGGATGTCATGCACAAATTCTATCCGTGGAATTCTCTTCTGAAGATCCTTGTACAAGGGTTGCCATTGCCCAAAACACCATAAGATACGTTCTTGAGGTGGGTGTATTAATGAGGTGAGTAACAGCTTTCTAGTCCATTCAGTTTTCCCTGATCCACTGGGCCCAGTCACCATCATAGAAAAGGGATGTTGAAATGTTATTTCCTTCAATGGTTGTGACTGGTCGATATTTTTCCCACTGTCATGGACATTGCGTTCATGTCTTCGCAATGCATCACGCCTACTATAGGACTGGTTGCAGATCAAACACCTGATCATTTTGTCTAAACGAATAATGTGTATATACCTTCTTACGCTTTTCAGCCTTCTTACAATCACTGGATCATTGTTACCACCACCACCTCTACCACAACCACCACCACCACCAACACCAGCCACCACCACCACCACCACCTCTACCTCATGTTATGGTAAACTAAGATTCTCGTTGAGATTGTATTTGATCTTGGATTGTGGCCTGGAGGTAATATGTTCGTAGAAGTCTTGACAAGATTCTGTGGTAACGAACTAGTGTAGCTACTTTTCCACGAAAAGATACCCTTAATAAAAATAATATGCTTAACACTAAGCTTCTGTCCTCAAAATAAGCCAGGTCTTGAATCAACAAAGGAAATGTATGGTAGTATATTCTGCGCGCTATCTCTCCTATACAGGCCATTTGCCCCGGAGTAATGTATTCTAACATGATGATTCTGTCATCTCCTGATGCATTTTTCAACTCTAATAAGAAATGAATTCGATTAAATACACTTGAAAGCTCCATCATGAATTGAACTATTTCCTTGATCACTGGTTCTTACATGTGTTCTTACATGTGTTTCCTTTTTCGATAGCTCTATTCACACTATTGGATACTCCTTGTAGAACGTTCCATTGTCTTAGGTTCAATGGGATACCAGGAATGGTAGCCGTTTGATTTAGGAAGAGGCGTATATCTAACATGATTTCTCCATCTCTGTTGCACACCGATAAAATTACATTATCTTTGAGATCAAATTGCTTCAGATATGAGCATGCAGTCTGATTGACTTCCATGACATAATCAAAAGGATAGTTATTCGACCATTCCATGCTCGCTAAAATATAGAGTGGTGTGCTTAGAGAGACTAATATGATGCCTATAACACCTGTCCATTTCATGATCTTGATATGACACTTTACCTCCTCCTGATCAAAATGGTATGTCTTATCGTTTGGGTTGGACATGGTGGTCTTATACTAGTGTCTTTTTGAGAGATTCTTACGTTGCAAAAACATCTCATTATAAAAGCGCAACACACGTTATTCTGGTCAGTAATTGGGGCAGTCCAAGAGGACAAGTAAACAAAATCGTCTGACAACACGGTTGAACACCTAATTGAACACGCGTCAGAAGAAAAGGGCTTGTATGATATGCTGCTTGGCTATCCAGTCACAATATGCACTGCAAATCAACTTAAAATACAAAGAGGAAGATTCTTCATTTCAAATACAGACACGAGCCAAGGTCCAGGTGAACACTGGGTGGCACTTTACTTTCCTAAACATGCTCCTTATTAATTTTCGACTCCTTGGGACTCATGGCAAAAGACTATGGAGTTGGATTTGAAAAGGTCCTAAAAAGGAAATACCTCAAAAACGTTGGTCAACTACAGCAATCTACATCCAATATGTGCGGTCTATATATACTGGGCATACTATGTTATGAAGAGACATCAGGGGAAAACTATGAAAGACATTGTAAAAGACTTTAATGTACAACAGAAGAAGCGAAATGATCGCTTGCTAGTGACTAAAATGATGAAATTGTGTACTCGAAAGCGTCCAGTGCAGAGGAAATGATGTCATAATGTACGATTTATGTAGTGCTTGTTCTGTGTTCTATATAACAATTAATATAAAACACATATACTAGTTTTTGCGTTATTTTATGCTTTCTCGATAAATCCTCCCACCACCACCACCCACAACCACTGTACCCCTACTGGTACCCACTATACCCCACTGAACCCCTGCTGTACCCTGACTGTACCCCTGCTGTACCCGGACTGTACCCCTGCTGTAACCCTGCTGTATCCTCACTGTATCCTTACTGTATCCTGGCTGTATACTCACTGTATCCTGACTGTATCCTCACTGTATCCTTACTGTATCCTGGCTGTATCCTCACTGTATCCTCACTGTATCCTAACTGTATCCCTATCATTATACCCTTTATTTTTGAGTGCATGACGAATGGCTATTTGCTTTTTTTCCACAATATCATAATCTATTGTAAAATGTTCGTTTGTATGTTTGTTTGTTAATGCGCTGGATCCTTGTAAAATAAAAATAGAAAAGTATACTAATGTTGTGTTATTTTTACACTTTCCAGCTAAATATTGACCGAACTACAGCCGTACCCTCACTTGTGTGCGTGTATGTTTGTCTGTCTGGCTGCATGGTTCTCTGCATTAGTGTGTGTGTGTGTCTGTGTGTGTGTGTCTGTCGGTACGGTTCTTTGCAAAGGTGCGTGCGTGTGTGTGTGTCTGTCTGTCTGTCTGGCTGCATGGTTCTCTGCAAAGGTGTGTGTGTGTCTGTCTGTCTGTGTGTCTGTCTGTCTGCATGGTTCTCTGTAGATGTGTGTGCATGTTTGTGGGTGCTTAAATGCATGTTTTATGCACGTTTAATAACAGCTAGCCTTAGCTATAGAGGGGATATGGTCTACCTTGGTTATTGTAGAAAAAATAAACCCGCCTAAAATTGTCTTAAAACTCGTCAACGAAAAATCAAAAAATATTTAGTAGCAAAAACTGTTACATTTTCCCCTTCCCTACCTCCTGATTTCGCCCTTTTGATTCTTATAAATAGTATTATATTTTGACTAGTTCTCGTACTACTGACAATAACCATTAAGTGTAAGTATTCAAATGATCGAGGTCAGTGAGTGAAAATGCTCATCATGGGTCGTGCACATTACTGATTTATATAAATGAATTTTACATAATGTTGTAAAATATTTTATGGGCGCTGTACAAGAGTGAAACCCCCAATTATTGTTAGGGTCTAAGAGAATCAACTGTGTGTACGCAGGCAAGATGTTCGAACGTGAGCTCTGTCCCTTTGATTTTTCCTAGCAGGTGTTTGCTTGTACAGTTCCCATAAAATAATTGCCAATAATATTATTATATGGTTGTCATTAAAAAATTGATTTTCTTGCCCATGAGAATTAAGTACTTTTTGCATGCGATCCTGACTTGCCGTCGGTCCTGATCTGGGTCCAAACTGTTTGCATAGGTTATCAACAGACGACAAAAGTCGCTGCTAATATGTACTAGGGTCGAAATTTGAGTGTTTTCACTTAAATATGATTAATTGGGCAGGTGAAGAGAGAGGTCAATGACCATAGATATTATTTCGCGATCAAAGAAACAGTAGCCCGTAGCCCCAGATAAGATACAGGTAAAATTTGCATTTGAGCAATTTAAGAAACATACAGGCCCAAAGCGTTAAAGCTTCATATGCACAGTCTGTGAGGAGTTTACCTTCGTCTTTGACAGAGCCTTCTCCGCACTGCCAAGATTTGTCTCAGGCAAGACAGAAACAGGATGAGAAAAAAAAAAGTAAGCAGCATGCAAAAGGACAAGAAAATAAAAATTCATAACCGCACCATCTGTCTTAATACGCGTCAGAAGAAAAGGGCTCAGAGTGTAAGAGGTCATAATGTCTAAATATAGATAAACAGGTCTGAACGTGTCAGTTACTAAAATAGAAAATGACGTCATTACAAGAGTGACCTTGAACTTGATGCTATAATTCTACAGCATCCATTTGTCTGGTTAAAAAGGACCTTTTTACACGATTTTGCATGGTCATAAGGTACTCTTTTTTTTTGAAAGTTGGATCTATAGAGCCATATATACTACTGTTATTAATGACGTTACAAAGTAACCTTATTTTACTATAACGACAAAAGAAAAGTCTAATAACCTTGCATGTATCAAATTCTGAGAATTCTTTCTTTAATATTACCATTTTAAGAAGAGTACCGAGTCTATTTTTTTCTTGTTGTCAGTTATTTAAAGGCAAATATAGTCTATATTAAACGACGGCGATTCCGCTACAATTCGAAATTTTGGTCAAAATGACAAGAATCGTAGCAGAAACGGCAAGGGCGCAGTAGAAGTGCCTAGGTTGTAATAGAAGCGCATCAGAATCTTCATGATCGCCACCTCAGGGCGATTGTTTTGACCTGCTCAAAAGGACGTGTAACGGTTTGGCCGTTTTTTGGCCCACGATGGATTTGGCTGAAATTTAAATATATGGTGGTTTGATCTTTGCCCTTTCACATGAGCCTGTTTTTGAATTAACGACGGCATATGCAGTCACATGAATTAAAGTTTCTCACCAGTGTGTATAAACAGAGGTTTGTTCATGAATGTGGATATTTTTAAAGATGCAACAAGCAAACTGACCTCAAACATAATACCAAACATGCGTATGTTTATACTCGTCATGTCTATGTCGTAATTTGAGCTATCACTTCCATCATTAATTAAATATTATGCTAAAACTTGGCTAAATACTGTGTTTACGATTACCTTGATGATATGTTGTTTTTAGATGTAATATATGTTGAATATTTAGTGTTTTATCGCCTTTTCCAGTTAATCAATAGCTCAAACAGGCCTATTCCGGTTTATTCATATCAATATAATCAGTATGACATGTACACAAGCGTGCATATAACATGTTAAAGGCGGCATTACATGCGCAACCTTTTTTGCTGGATTAGTATGAAACATGAATATATACTGACCCACACTTCCAACGCAAAATGTTTCAGGAATGTAACTTTAAGTAATATTCGAGGTCTTGCCGAAATCATTTTACCGGTGAGGGGTTATGGCAAACATTCATCCAAACAGGTTGTGATTAAAAGAGAATGACTGACCGATACATTTCTACTTTCATAAATTAGTGTTTTAAATTAAAAAAAAAATGCGTTAGAATGGATGAAACAATATATGTAATATTAAAGGTTCTGTTTGATTTTGCGTTAGAAGTGTGGTTCAGTATAAATAGTTATAAAGCAACAGAAACGATAATGGAAGCTTTGATCACTTTTTTGCTCACAGCCACAATTATTAAATAGATACATGTGAGTGTTGTATATCTGTCTGTTCATCTGTCAGTTCGTCTGTATGTCACACATTTGTGTCTGTGACGTATCTTCCAAACACCTGGTTCGATTATAAGATTAATTCACAAAACTGTGCACCTTTGTGGATGAACATGCAGAATAAATGAATACTTTAAGGCCATGTCAAAGCAGGCGGTCATAGGTTACATGTACAGAATGCATATCTGCTCCATATTTTACGCATGTCCTAGCTCAGATATCCAACAGTCGTGATAGCGCTGTGGTCTTTATTACTTACCTATTATCTTACGTGTAACTAAGGGTTCGCAGTTCTCAATCCCGAAGAAACATATGTTTTGTGTCATTGTGCAAGACCCTTCATCTTTATTGCGTAATACATGTTCAACCAAGGAAACGTCATGACTGAAATATGGTTCACTGTAACGTAGAGCAGTGACGTAGAGCATTTAAACACTTAGTCATGTTTCAAGCATTTGTGGTGCAGACATCTATTTCAAGGGTGGCAACTTCCGTCAATGCAGGGATTTCGGAACCGTTTGAACAAAATACATTGTGTTTTGATAAAGTTGAATAAACATCTAAAATAGAGTATTTCGATCCTTGAATATTAAATGTCTGTGTTTGTTGGAACCAGTGACTATTTACCATCTGCAGATAAGAGTTTGGTGTATATATACTGCATTATTTTAGCAAACACTTTACGAGAGCGATATTCGTTGAGGAAACAAACAGCTTAGCACAAATATTGTGCACATGTAAGCATGAAAAGCGCATTATACTCATTATGAATAAAATGCTTGTGGCGTTCACATTCAGGCCATTGGCTGTTTTATACATGCTTTCTTGCATAAATAACAATGAATTGAAAAGAACAAAACTAAATCAAAGAATTACATTGGTTTATTTGCGACAAAATCTGCGCCATCTATATAGATAGGTGTTAGTTTTGAGGGTCAGTTACAATATATGTTGAAAGTATGCATTTGTATACATCACATCAGTCGTTTTTGTTCAAATAACCTCACTCTAATAATATTACCATTAAACTGACACAGTTCTATCAAAATTTTGGAATCATATCAAATGGTTCCGATATCTGTGCTGTGAAGTAGTTTTTTGCTCTACCTTATGAACCGCTAGATGAATTTCATCGAAACTTGCACAGATACTTATCTGGGACAGCCAAAACGAATTATAAGATTTTGGTGACCTCAACCTTATTTACAAGGTCACCAGGGACATAAATAAAAAAGGCTTGTCTGTACTCTATCTTCATAACAAATGACCACATTTTTACCAAACTGACACAGATAACTCATTGGGAAGACCTTAAAGGCATATATCACTGTCCAATAGAGATCATTAAATAATTAACCGATAAGGGACAGTTTCAATATCTCACAAAATTAAAGGGGCCTCAAGTGGGGAAATTACCTGTATACAACACAATTTCTTTCACTAAGATAAAGGTCAATATTTTATCATAAATTACCTAATCCCTTCATGGGACCACTTTATTGCCCCTGTGGGGAAGTCATAATCACCTCATTATGTCTTTCCTTTTGATCTGCCCAGTATGACCCCTGGAGAGAGTCATAATGAGTGGTACCAGTATTATTGCTCAAATTTCTATGTCTTTAATGAATGACTAGAAATCGGTGAATTTGACCTTAATTCCAAGATCACCAGCGTCACATAACTCCTTTAAGTGGGTGGTGGGACAACTCTATCTGATGTTATATACTTTCCATTCCTAACTACTCTAGTATGGCCATATTAAACAGTGTATGCCCTGTAATTTGAGAATACCAATAATTGATTATTTTTTCCTTATGCTCCAAAGAATGATCACATAATTTGCCATTTTTGACAATCTTAATTCAGAGCAATGGGCCATGCCAAAACAAAAGTGGCGGTGAGATGTCTTTTTTTAAAAAGCAGATTGTACCAAAGAACTGTCTCCAGAAATCTATGTATCAGTTAAAGAAGGGGGCACATCAAACTCTCTCCTTGCACCTTCTCTCTCCGCTGGTCTCCCTCTCTCTCAAATAAGACTCGCATTTACTGAAATGTTGTTGTATTTGCTTTTCAAACGCAATATATCATAGGACTGTTTGTAAGAAATAATATTGATACGAGCTTGCTAATATGTACATTGTATTCCATTTTTGTACGGGAATCTTACGTCTCTCTTGTGATTTTAGTACTCTCAGTGCTTTGATAAGTATGAATTGAATAGTACATTTCAGGATAAAATTTGCAGAAAACGTCTTTTTACGGTATTTGCCACATTGGAACCGGCTCAGAGTTACCATTTTTTGGTGTAATATCATATGCACAATAAAATGAGAAATAGTTTTATCCGGTTCCGCATGTGGACATGTATGTAATTGAGTCACGAAGTACACGAGGGTGTTTGGTACCATAGACTTAGTGTTAAGTGTGGTTAATAGGGCATGCATTTAACCCCAAAATTTATCATAAAAATACATATTAATGAAGAAACTAAATTGTGGACATTAAACTAGAGACTTAAGTATCATTTGGTAATATTTTGGAGGAATTTCTTTACAATCGATTTTTTACTGTAAAAGTGGGCCATTTGCAATACAAAACCGTTACACGTCCTTTACGTAGCGACATCGCCGTGGACTCGAAGCGCAACGGAAGCGTAGTCACATCGCAGTAAGATCTTCATGGGCGTAGCCGTATCGCGGCGGCATCCTGAGCATCGTAGCTTAATCGCCGTCACATCGTGGCGAAATCGCCGAGTTATTCATCCGCGATACAGCTACGCTTCTGCTGCGCTATGCGAGATCTTGTTACGCTCTGTGCGCTCTTTCTACGACCTCGCTACGACTAACGCGCTTCCGCGGCGACTACGCTATTTAGACATAGTCAACATGGGCGTTCTGGTCAACTCATTGCCTGGTTCAAATGCTCTCCTAAAGTTTGGTGTCGCTATATTAGATTCTAGGACCACCTCTTAGCGTTTTCATGCTCATGTATTTGAAGCGTAAAGAGCCATTTCCAGTTGGTCATAGTGCCACAATTGTATCCGTCTGTCTGCGAATAATCATGGACAAACCCAGAACCATGTGGCCCTCCGCCTCCGTCTTGCCTGGACATAATAATCCACTATAATAAGTCTTAGGTTCATAATGGCCAGCTGAAGCATAGTGACTTGATCGCGTCTATCGTTGACATTCAGCTAGACATAAATCAGTTGAACTTCAGATTGTATATAGAAATGATACAAAATCGCAACGAAAGCGTAGCTCCATCGCCAAGGTCATAGCAAGGTCGCAGTTGCAACGCCATCAGCGTAGACTAAGCGTAGCGGGATCTTCATTGTCGTAGTGGGGTCGTAGCAGCAGCGGAACTGGAAGCATCAAGTTCCCAGATCGTGTGCTTGTCTACGCTTCTGTGGCGATTTGTAATAATTTTAGAGAAAATATGTGATCGCCATGGGCAAAAACAACAAAATATTCACACGCTGACCGCGTTTCCAGCCAAAAACGTGATAAGCAAAGGACCACATTTACCTTAAGGCTGGTTAGCGTAATTTATGATGAGGGGCCCTTCAATCCATAAGTGCGGTACCACTATCCAGATACAATTAAGTATTAGGCATACTTTCAAGAATAATAGGGAGCGCAGTGGCTCAGTGGTAGAGTGCTTGACTCGAGACCGAGGGGCCGCGGGTTCAAGTCTCACCGGCGCCATTGCGTTGTGTCCTTGAGCAAGAACATTAATTCTAGCTTAGTACTGGTTCAACCAAGGAAGACCCGTCCCTTTATAACTGAAAGATTGTTGATGGGACGTGTAGAATCAAATCAAACAAAACTTTCAAGAATAAACGGACATCAATCTCAAAATATAAGGTACACAAATCATTTGAAGTATAGCTCTATTTTGGTAATATGTGTAGGAAATGAACAAATTAAATTCACAGGTTCCATATTTTGTAAAGGAGCTCTAGCGATAAGGCGTATATTTTCCCTAGTTGAGATGATTACAAAACCTAAATTTTCAAATTGCCCTAATGTTTTTAAAATTGGTCTGTTCCTGTAGTAAAATTTACATAGAAAGCATCAAAATAGGTTTCAAAGCGATTCATCATTTACAAAACTGTTAAAACTTGTCCCTTCTACTCCCACCCCTCATTTTACGTCTTTAGACTGGGTGCCGTTTAGACGAGAGTTTTAGTAAATCCTTTGCAGGTTTTCAAAAAGTAAAAGTGCTAAAATATTAAGGATATAAGTGTCCTTCATTCTCGAAACTTTGTGGTATTCCTTCTGCGCATGCGTACGAAATATATTTAAAATTGTGACGTTTGTCATTGAAAAGATGAAACTGGCGTCTTTCAGTTTGTTTTTAGATGCTTTGCCCCCCTAGACCCAAGATGCCCTTTGGACAATTAAATGGCGCTATACAAATATATAACATGTAAAGGGCGTCTCGGGTCTAGGGGGCAAAGGGGGTGTATAAGCGAAAGAAGACATAAAATATCTGACAAAAAATAGACCACTTTGCAAGATGGTCGTTTTATTTTACATCAACTGTATAAATAGTTTTACTGTACATAGCGTGATAGGACGATTGGTACCCTTGTTTAACGGTCTAGTTCCCATATATGTTACTGAATAACAAGTACAGTTGATGATCGAAATAAATTCTCATTCAATAAGAAGTAGAGTTATCACATACAATAAGGAAATCCTGTTTTAAATATACAAATTCGGGGGCAATGGTGCATCGACGGCCCGTCTATATACATTTGTTGAATGTGCCTAGTTTCTCCAGTCGTTATTTCAACAAAATAAAACGAACGTCTCGTTTAGGGAGAGTGCTCGCCTTATCGCTAGAAATTCTTTCTTGCAATTGCACACCTTTGAAATTGCTTTATTAATTGACAGGTGGGCAAGTTAGGTCTTTAAACTTATACCACCCTTGCCAACTTTAGCACGAAACATATCATGATGTGCAAGGTCTACACTGATGTATGTGGTATAAAATAGTTATACAATGTTTGTCCACCTGTACGTAAAATAATCCACTCGCTAAAGCTCGTGGATTATCTCCACGTACAGGCGGACAACCCATGGTATAACTATTACTTATCACTGCAGAACGGCCGTACATGTTTGTATAACTGAATATAACTTTCTCTCTTCACTTAAGTCCGCCTGAATTGAAAATATTTGGCATGCTAGTTTATAGATCATTCAGATCTACATTTGGCTTTATTAATGAAATTCTCTCCTCTTCCGCAGTCGGAGAAACTCTCACAAATATAACGCAGGCACAGATGTGAACCGGAAATGGTGATATTTAGAAATTCCTCTAAAACATTTAAATGTTTTATTACCCATTCATACCACGTAAATGGTGGACAAACGGCTGCAGAACTGTTGACAACCGAGGCAAGATGTTGTAAATTCGCATATATCTTAGTCTTAAAAGCCCAAAACATGCATCACATATGTATTTAGTGTGACCAGCAGTCATAAAATGAAGACTAATTTCTGTATTTAGTCATTTGAAACAGCGCCATGACAGATAATGAAGCATGGTCTTGTGTTTGTTTTAGCCAGCTGCATTATCTACATGGAACACAGAATATTTTTCTCCATAAGACTTTTCTGGCCATTCTTTGTAGACTTCGAGCTAAAAAAGGTCCTGCCCCCCTCCCCCCTAGGGAATTTTGCAGACATATCCTATCTTAAAGAAAATTTTAAGCCGCATCTTTTAAGAGATGTTTGCACTCTGTGCTCCGGGGCGTTAGTCTCTGACAGCCTGTTACATATGTAACTGTAACAAACTAAGGAAAAAATCAAAATGAAAGTTTGAGCTACAGAAAGAAGACATTAAACCATCTAATTATTCAAATTTCTTATGTAGTTTGCAAGCTGGATGCCTAAGCTACATAAAAGCAGCATTTTAAACAAAATTATAGCCTTCAATGGTGTTATATGCGTTACATAGATTAAATTTCCCTTTGAAAGTTGAAATCATGACTAACATCATTCACTTTACAGACGATTTGTGCATTTTTACAAGTGTTTTAAATCTTAGTTTACTAAAATACTCATTTGACTAATAGAAAAAAAGTTCGTTTTTCTATCTCAAATACCTTGTTTTATATGAGCTATTAAACAACCCTACCCTCAATTTTAAGTATCCAATTTTGGTATCTATAATTGAAGAAAAATATATGAAAATATTTGACGCTCGTGGATATTTTACATTTTTGGCACTGTCTTGCTAATGCAATAAAGAATCATACATTTGCAAGTTTGACATTAGGATCAGAGCACTTATCAAAGTAAGTAACGTATGTTACATGGCAAAATAAATGAGCTAGGAAATTTTCTTGGAAGTAAGAGATAATATTTCAGAAAAATACCGTTTTTCACATGCTTTCCTATTAATCTCTAGCCTCTGGTGTCTTAGTCTTAGTAATTACAGTCATTGCTGATAACAAGCCCATGGAATTGTGTAACCTATGTTATATATAACCTTTTTAATCACGTATTTCCTAATGCCTATAATATTAAAATATATAGGCATATAGATAGAAAATAATAGTTCTCATTTAAATAACACAATTAAATAAAAATTCCTATTAAATAAAATTATTCAAAAACAATCTTTATTCAAGTCACCCTCATAATGTCTATCAATGTGTCTGCTACTATTGCAATATAATCACCCATTTCATCACAACCAGTAGAATCATGGCATTGTATTAGGACTGCAAACTGAGTACAACCCTGCTCCTCTCCACCCCTTTGGGAATTGTGCAGACATATCCTACCTTAAAGAACAATTCAAGCTGCATCAAATAAGAGATGTTTGCACTATATTAACTAGGGGGCTAGCCTGTAATGGTATGATACGAATGTTACCATATCAATTTAAGAATGAATGAATTGAAAGTCTGAGAAACAGAAAGAAGACACAAAACTATCTATTTATTTGAATTATTCATGTAGTTTGCATGCTGAATACCTTTGATACATAAGAAAAGATTTTTTAACAAATATACAGCTTCCTATGGTGTTATATGTGTTACATTAATTAAGATTACTTTTTAAAATTGGTAATTGTGACAAACATCACTTATAAGCATTTCGTGTGATCCTCCTATTTAGCCATCAAATGACTTAATTTTCTTTGTTTGTGTGGCCAGTGCCAGCGTCAATTAACTTGACTCAGCCAAACTTGAATCCTTAGCATTCTTTCAAAAGCAGAAACAGCATGTCAGATTCATGGGATCAAACACCTGATTAAATTTGGTTTAATGCCATTTCACATGTATGCATACAATGGAGTATGACTCTGGTATATATCTCTTCCTGTGAAGTGGCAAGAGCAATCTAACTGCAGCTGCCTATGCATCCGTGCTAGACAAATGACAACTTTGCTCTGATTTTGCAAAATCTATGTCTCTACCGTGTACCTCTAAGAATACTTTAAGATTTCTGACATTGGTCAAGCAGAAATTTGATAGGCTGCTTTTTTGCATCATTTGCCATGAAACCTATCCAGTCTTTTGGTGCTTAAGTCCTCAGGTCTTAGATCAATAGTGTTTTGCTGCGCCCAAAGAACTTTATAAGTTTTCTTTAGTTACAATGTTGACTCTTGATGGTTTTGGCAGACCGTCTGAAACAATTTCTGTTACACCTTGAAAGTTATCTGGTATAAGAGAAAGAATATGAAGTTGGACATTGCCATCAATTATGTTTGCAGTTGGATGTTTTTTTATGTCAGTACATTGAAGCATGTCTTAAAATAATGTAAAACCTATGATTTCTCAGTTTTTGCAGCCGTATCATTAGCTGTTGCATTCAAAAGAAGGAAAGTGGACTATATGTAGAATGGGATAACCAGTAGTTCTATATTATGCTCTATGGAAGATTTATACAGAGTAAACAAGTTGATAAGGTGCCTCATTTCATAATCCATTGAAAACACTGAAATTGAAAAACACTTGCCTCTAACTGTGTAATCAAAAAGGATGTCACGACAATGCCCTTGCTCATTTATTATGACGAGTTATATATGTTACATCCTTTAATAAGCGCTCTTATCTTAGAAACTTAGTGAATCATTGAATTGAAAGGGTCTAATTTGCGCTCTGTTCATCCTGCATTTCATTGCTTTACCTGCTGTGATACATCTAGTTCGTTTATCTGAAGGGAAAGAGTTACCTCGCTTTCAGCACTTCAGAAGAACTAAGACTTCAAATAAGTTTTTGAATGCTTGGGGAAAGATAATAAGTGCAGAGACATTATTAGATGAAAATATGTGGGTTGCATGTATGGAAAGGCTACATTTATAAAAGTTAACCAGCTAAGATATGATTCTTTATCACAGAAATATCAAGGTACATCAGTCCAGGTACTCATTGCTCTTAATGGCATAGTTTTCATCCTTGTAAAGCTTTAGTCTTTCTCTTACTTGCAGGGTATCACTTGAAACACATACTCAAAGAGCCAACTATTAGGAATTCATATCAGTTTCTGAATGTTCCAAGCCATAAATGGCAAAGTTTGAAAGTTGATAATGGCTCATCAATTTCGAGTGGACTGGTGGTAAAATTGAATAACAGTAAATGATTGAAATATTGTGTGATGATTCTACTAGTTGCAAGGGGGCGTCTAATAATAATGATTACCACAGAAGCAGACAACGACAAACGTTTAACATGAGTGTTAAATCGATGAGAAATAGTTTGAACCATTTCATTTATTGTATTTTCTTGTAAAAATGTAAAACTATCTTTTCTATTTGTGGCTCTATATTTAGCATTATATGCACAGTATTAGGAAATGTGTCCAAAAGGTCATTGATAACATCTGTAACACCAGTCCATGGGCTTGATAATCAGAAACGAATATAATTTCTAGTGTTTTGGCACCAAAGACTTATGAGTACAAATTAAGTGTCCTGATCTTTAACTTAATGACATCTTGCAGATATATGAGCAAGACAGACTAAGAAAATGAAAAAATATCCACACGCTTTAATCGCTTTCATGTGTTTTACTTAAACAGTAATAACAAAATTGGCTTCTCTGTTAACATGGGAGTAGGGCTGTGTATTAGCCACTATAAGACAATATATTTAAGATAGAAAAGCAAACTTGGTTTTCCTATTCATCAATTGAGTATATGTTTGTAAAATCTAATAAAACAGTTTGAAACCAAGTCAATGTAGTTGTTTAACTACATGACGATAGCCACAATTATAGCTTTTAAATTACAATTAGGTTCATGTAACGTACATAACACCACAGTTAGCCGTATTAATGTTAAACAGCTTCCATTTGTAGAGAAGACATCCAGTATAAAGACTATAAGAATGTCAATTTATTAGATAATTTTAATGTCTTCTTTTGGTAGCTCAAACATTCAAATTTCCTATTCTCAAATTGATATAGTAACATATGTGACAAGCTGTTACAGGCTAACGCCCCGACTTACAGAGTGCAAACATTTCTTATTAAATGCACCTTGAATGGTTACATAAGATGTAATTTGTCTGCAGCATTCCAAAGGGGATTAGGATGGAGCAGGCCCTTACTCAGCTTGATGTCAAAATACTGTTTGATGATTTTACTTATCACGCTAACATATGTAACGCTCTCTGATCTTTAAAACTTGATGACAACTAGCAGATCTATAAGTCTTTATCATAGGAGCCAGCTTAAAATCCCTAAACAATGTAAGATATTCAACAGCTGCGAGTTTTTTCACAATTTTAGCTCAAACTTTCAAACTACATTTCCTTTATTTGATATAGTAACGCATGTAACACGCTGTTTCAGACTAACGCCCCAACATAGAGAGTGCGTGCAAACATCCCTTATTCGATGCAGCTTGAGTTGTACTATTAGAAGGAATGTGTCTGCAAAATTCCCTCGAGGAGATTAAAACATTTTTAGGCATATCTTACGTAAAGACAATGAGCTTGCCCATTTATTACATCAGGTAACATATGTTACAGCCTCTGATATTAAAAATTTTGCAACAAACTTGCAGATTTATGAGTCTTTTCATATAAGCAAATAAATCCCAAACAATGAAACACATTCATCAACTGCAAATATTTTTTTAACTATTTTTACTTTAGTTTTAATACCAAACATTTCACCTTAAAACTGGGTAGGGATAGGGTTGTTTAATTCCTTATTTCAGAAAAAAGTATTTAAGCTAGGGAAACAAACTTTAATTTTTCTGTTAGCCAATTGCATAAGCTAGTCAGACATGGTTAAAAACATTTTGTAAAACACACAGAGAGATTGTGAATGTAAATGATGTTAGCCACACTTGCAAATTTTAATGGGTTATCTGATTTATGGAACGCATATGACACCTTAGGAAGCTGCAATTTTGTTCAAATGGCTGTCATACGTAGTTAAGATATCCAGTATGCAGACTATATGAATGATGTTTAAAAATAAATATTTTAATGTCTTTAATTTGTAGCCCAAATTTTCAATTTACTTTTTCTTAGTTTGATTAAGTAACGTATGTTACAGGCTCTTACAGACTAACGCCCCATTGTACAGAGTGCAAACATCTCTTAAAAGACTTGTCTTTCAATTTTCTACAAGATAGGATATGTCTGCAAAATTCCCTAGGGGGGAGCAAACCTATTCTCAGCAATCCGTCTATTGGTTTTGAATGTTTCTGTGCAGTATGATTCTGAAATCAGACCGAATTCAAAGAAAAATGGCTTGGATAAAACGAATAAGTATTTATAATCACTAAAAAATGCAAGTTTATATCAAACGAAGTGGCAGATAAGCTGTCAGCTCAGTTGGTGTAAACTTACATCTATCTTTCTTCTAAATAGCATACGACAAACTTGTATTCAATCTTCACTATTAATAAGTTGCACCCCAAAACAAAACGAAAAGAAAGCAAATGAACAGTAGTTTTTCCAGTCGAATAAACAGTGCAATATTAAACGAAGACCAGTAGCAGCTCCACTACAACTACAATGTTTAACGCTTGAGACCGTTTAATCATCCCAATATCATAGTTTCAATCCCATCTCCCCAGTAAGCATGTAATATCTGGTCACTATCGGCCCGCAAGCGAAACGCCATCCCAACGGCGTTTTGCTGGCAGACCGATAGTGGCCTGAGATAGGGTGTTGGCTGGCTTTGGGCTGCATGTCGGACAAATCAAGTTGTTTGCGTGTTTTTATTTATTTATTTTTTCTGGGATCGTGGAACAATTATTTTTCGCACATTTATTCGTGTACAAACGCACACGCAAATCAAACCAACCGAATATGTCCCCGATTTTCGATAGTGATAATGAATATGGGCCAGCACATGAGATTTTCACATAGGCGAGAGGCAAAGGCGCATCTGTGCAAACTCGTCTGAGCCTTGCGCTGTGCACACAATCACAAAGGAGGGACGAAAATTGAGCTCTCTTGTATTATACATATACGTGTCCATACTAACAAAATGACCAGTGAGAAGCTAAGGAGACACAATCTGATATTTATTTATGAAGACAGACTAGTCTCGAGGGAAGCCCAGACTGATCTTGATCGTTGCTTAGTATTGAGGCCCTTAGTACCGGCTCATGCCGTAGACGGACGTCGTATTGATTTTTATCCCGTTCCGAGCCTCTAAACAAGTTATGATTGGGTTGTTTCCCTTGCGTCTTGTAAAGGGTATCCTATTTTTGTCCCGGGATTTTGTATGCCATGAGCAGGGCTTTTCAGGGCTCTTCAGATCTTACAACTCGGGTAAGACGGTAAGAAGCTCCAAGTACACTAAGTACTCCAGGTACAAGTATACTAGGCGTTTTTAAATTTGTGATGACGAATGATCACAAGTGATCAGTGATGATCAGAGGTCATCAGACTCAGTGATCGCACACTTGTCAGATTTTTTTCTCGATTGAAATAAGATCTAATAAATTTTGCTTTTTAAAGGGGGCTTGCCTAGTTGAAAATCAGCATGTGCACCTTGTATGTTTTGAACACCTCCAAATTTGGTTATTGTTTACACTGCACTAAAACCACGTCATAGACGAACATGAACAAAGGTTATTGAGTCGGTCTGTAAGATACTCTTCTGGCAAAAGAAAAACACAAACAGTTATCTAAAGTGGCACCTAGCGCCATACACTGAAGGACTTTAAAAACGCAAAAAAAATGATAAAATGTACTTATTTTTAATGTATTATTTTTTTAAATTTTGGCAATAATGAACATCAACATATCAGCAAAATATGTTTTTAATTTCATGTCAAAAATCATAAATAATTTTAGGACAACAGTCTATCGAATAGCAATACCCTTAGATTCTAAAGTTGCAATTTGAAGTTTGTCTAGAAATCAGACGTGATTTAAAATGATTGTATCAAAATATTTTTATTAAAAATCTGGATACGAATTACCCTCTAAGCCCTATTATTTGTCTGGAACTGATGATAGGCAGCCAGAACTGATATCGTCGATGCAAACATCGTTGATTTACTCGACGTTAGTTGCCGTCATAACGTGGGGTGGTCATTTTTGGTTAACCAGACCTGCGTTGATATTAAATGTCCCTGTAGCCTGATACCGATCTCTGAAGGGCTGTATAGTTTGTAACCTTTGCCAAAGGCCTAGAACTTTTCAAATAGTCATTTCATTTTTTCCATATAAACATATTCCTACTTTGTTGCTAGTCTATAGGCTGGTGCCAAGTGCTGGTAATCCTACAACTCCACTGAAGACAATTACATTAATAGACTAGCCATGAACATAACCATTTGGAAAAGAAAAACAATAATACAATATTTTACGTGTATTAATGACCACATTTGAGCCGTAGATTGAGATTTCCAACAATTTGACATTTTGACAAGTGTAGACTCGGACGAGCCTCTGCAGCCTCCTTTTAATCTTAGAAACTCCAAATGGTGTTCAGTCAGTAGCTTAACAATCATAGAATACTCAAGAGACTAGAAAAGGCTCTGATCAGACTGCGCGTATGCGCAGGCTGATCTGAGGCTTTGCTGGTCGCACATACCAAAATGTTGGAAATCTCATGCACTGGCTCATTTATTATCAGACTGATAGCTATTCTATATAGTTGACTGATGTCAATTATAATGGCCCACTTTGAATCAAACTTAAGTTTCCACTATAGTAACTAAAGTTCGATTCAAACATTGATGGTCCTACTATAGTGACGTCCCGAACCTACTAAAGATCAACGGTGGGTCAGAGCACCGTTACTCTAGTAGCTTGTCTGGTTCCCTCCTCTAGACCTATCTGGCAAGATGGGTTCAAGATCTATCAATATCCTCAAAATATTTTTATTTTGCAAAATAAATCCTTCTTGTGTTCTATTTGTGGTCCCTCTTATTCGTAATTGGAGTAGGCTGTGCAGTTTATGCACACCCCTTTTGTCTACGATGAAGGATTGGAATGGGGCATACAGGGCTATTCATTTGTTTACTTGACAACTAATTAAAAGGTTGCAACTGTAGCCATTCAGATGTAAATGTGCACAAGCATCTATTACATAAGAACTTAAGTAGGCCAATATCATTCCAATCGCGTCCAGACAATCATGGCATGCTTAATAAAGCTATAAAACTAAAGCTACAGTGTTTTATATAGAGGATCTTACATGAGTGCTCATGTTTTATTGATTTTATTAAACGAGTTGGGAAAAAGAGATAAAATGCGAGGCTTGCCGAGCATTTTATCTCTTTTTCGCAACGAGATTAATAAATTCAATAATACAAGAGCACGAATGTTAGATTCTATTTATCATATGACAAATACTTTGAAATCTCATTTCTGGCATAAAACGTTATAATAGTGTCATTATGTACGCAACGTTGTTATGGACGTCATAACGTTTCCCGTAAATCGATAAACCACTAGTGGTTTACAGATTTTATTGCATGGCGTTATTACACTCCCAGACGCGACGTCATATGATAAAAAGTTATAAAACTAAAGCTACAGTGTTTTATACATTTTTATGCACAAGCTACATGTCAAAGAGACCCAGATGTGTATGCGACACGCATTGATCCCAAAATATATCCTCACACCAAATTTGGGATTCTTATATACAGATATGCTCTAAGCTCGACCTTTCTAGAACTGAAACCAGAGGCCAAGGTCACAGTGACCTGGAAACAGTATGTGACTCGCCAGGGCCCCAAGATGTATCTAAATACCAAATAATAAACTGCTAACATCAATAATATAGGCGATCTGCTGTGGGTGCATTTTTTTAAGAACTGCCACCTGAGATCAAGGTCACAGTGGCTGAAAACAGTGAACGACATTCCATGACCCCAACATATATCCATAAATTGAATTTGGGTGTTAATATGCCATATAATATGAGACATGCTCTTAACACTATTTTTTACTTGCTGTCGGTGAGTTGTCTTGTCGGGGAACAGTTTTGTTCCCATACACACGACTGTTTTACTAACAGTATGTTATATAAATAGACAAACAGGTAGAGGGTATCACTATTCCGAAACAAATGCTTGCGACGAGAGCGCCGCAAGCAATAAGTTGCCGCTGGTTGGTTGGTTGGTTGGTTTGTTGCATGTAATAAAAGGAGGAATGTTTCTTATAAATAATGACCAAGGCTTTCTTCCAATCTTCTTCGCCAACCCAATCTTCTTCATCAACCCCGGTCCCGTTTACACAATAATACTGAACATATGACTTTGCGAAATAAGAGAGGGAGAGAGTTTTATTTTATTTATCTTCAAGCTGAAGCTTCTAGGCCTAGTTTCGATTGAGATCTTACAAGCAATTTGGGTAACCTTTGTTCGCTTTTTTTATACTGACCACTTTTTGACAATTGTTGAAATTTTGTTAAAAGGGGACAGAAACCCTAACAAAGTAGTATTCTTTATCAAAAGGAGCTCTATAAACCATGATTTTTGATACAAGTATCATCTAAATCGGTTGAAAAATGAGCAAGTTATGGGCATTTGAAGAATTAAATATGGCCGACATTTAGCCGCCATTTTGATTAGTTTTCAGAATTTTTTCAACTGCTTAATTTTTAGTTATCACTACTATCACATCAACTGAGTTTCAGCAGATATGCAGCTTAATACATAAGGAAAGTGTTTCATTAAATATTAATGCAAATAATCCGTTGATTTGTCTTTTATTTTGATTACACATATTTAATTAGGCTGAGTGACGTCACTAAGCCTACAATATGGCCACTTCCATTACAGTCCATTTGAAGATATTCAAACGCCCACAACTTCCACATTTTTCAACAGATTTAGCTGAAACTGGTATCAAAATTCATGGTTTATTAAGATCTTTCATATAAAGTATAGTTATCAACAGGGTTGCCGTCCCCTTTAAAACAAGTCTTTTTTTCTTCTTTACAAAAGATTTCGCTTGTTTAGCCGTCGTCAATGTAATCAAAATGGGATAGGAGAGGCCTTCAAAGGGAGATAACTAAAAACAAACTACGAATGGTGTCAATGGTTTAATGGCGAGCGCACATGTTTTGAACAAATTCGGCGCGGAAATTAGCGTCAACTTCGAACGTCATTTTCTCATAACGTCATCGATTACATTAAGCGCCCTTTTTGCGTGACTGCGCTCATTTTAAGTTATATTGGATGGTTACATTATATACTATTCTTGCAAGATTATGAATACATTTGTCTAAAAATGTTGTACATTAATGCATTCCCAAAATAGGTGATTCAGTGTTTCAATTTCCATGGAGCAAAAATCACATAATGCTGTATGCCCTATAATACATTTAAACAGATACCTTTTTGTTGGAATAATGCGCATTAATTAAGAAATAGATCAGCTCCAGCAGTGAATTGTTGTGTAATAATTCACTGATTGGAGGTCAGTTGTAAAGAAGATCAAATCACGAGCGCGCAGCGCGAGTGATTTATCGTCGTACAACTGACCGACAAACAGTGAATTATTACTCAACAATTCACGCACTGGAGCTGATCTATTTCGATTCTAACACACAGTAAACGACGAAAACACATTCGAAGTCTTCAGCTTCTACCAACTTTCCGCCATTGAACTGAAGAACTCCCGCCAATTCTTAGACTACGTCGCATACCTTTACATGTAATTGTAACGTATTTCAAGCGTAAAAACGACGTTACACCGTCTAACGCCATGAGCGACGTCATTTTCTAGTGACATCAGCTATCACACACTTTAGCAGTGAATTATTGTGCGATATATCACAGTTTGTTAGCGTTGGCTCTATATGCGAGGTGTGTAATTAAAATCATTATGTTTTAAGTCTTTCCTCGCCTGTAAGGAGGTCGTGTTTATGATTTTCCAATCGAAAGTTCCTTCATTAAAACAAACTTTCAGCTTGGGCTTCAGAGGGGGTCAAATAAGCCCTTAAAAGCACGTAGCCTTTTTTGATGACCTGGTATACTATTGGTATACTATAAATTGAATATTTCAATGGTACTGAAGACAAAAAGTCTTCTTGTCTCAAACCATAAAGCACGGAGCCTTCATATTTGGTATGTAGCATTACCTATTAAACCTCTATCAAGTTCGTTCCAATCATGCCCCTGAGACCAAAAATGGCCCCGCCCCGGGGTCACAGGCTTTACATAGGCTTATATAGGGAAAACAGCTTCCTGTCTGAAACCATAAGGCCTAGATGAAAATATAGGAAAAATAGTTTGTTTTTTTTTTGTTTGTTTTTTTTTGCTCAAAACATAGATTGTGTGTACACATTACAACCGTCTCAGTTTTAGAGCAAAAAAAAAAAAAAAAAAAAAAGATACCCCTGTTAAACCCAGTTTTACTATGTTATAGTAGGGGGTCTACGTTACACGGACATGTTTGCATGATGTTACCGGTCAAGACGCTTCGACGTGGCGTATTTTTGCTTGTGTTTTATTCACTCAGATTCTATAAATATACAAACAGTCTCTTAAAACCGGAAGGTTGTCATTAGTTATGGTATTGTGAATTACACATATTTGATTCACGGATGGATACATATATAAACAGTGTCAGTAAACCAGTGGCAAGTTCAATAATGCGAGCGCTCTCGGGCGCTCGTTGTACTGATGTCAGGCTTTACACATTATGAATGAAGATAGGTACCAATCAACGAGCGCTCGGCGAGCACTCGCATTATTGAACTCGCCTCAGAGGCGAGTTCAACAATGCGAGTGCTCGCCGAGCGCTCGTCAGAGGCGAGTTCAATAATGCGAGTGCTCGCCGAGCGCTCGTTGATTGGTACCTATCTTTATGCATAATGTGTAAAGCCTGGCATCAGTACAACGAGCGCCCGAGAGCGCTCGCATTATTGAACTCGCCTCTGAACTCACTATCGATGGTAAAGGTGAAAATTAAGATATATGCATAAACATGGAACGATTAGGACAAGGTAATTATTATTGTAGGTGTTGTATTAGATGCAAAATATATACTATCGTTTAAACAATATTTATTCAGATTAAGTACATGACGCACACGCACACACACACACACACACACACACACACAGTTAAGATGCTACGATCTGACAGTAAGCCAGTGTATTATTAAAAACTTAGTTGAGTACTGACTTTTTTATAGCAAAGACTTTCAGACAAAAAGGGGATTAAAGTACTGCCGCATTAATAAGAAACGCGAAAACTCGACTTTAAGTGCATCTTTTCACGTTATTTTCTCTTGAACTTTTCAATAAGCGGGTTAAAAAAAAGCTGCAGTATTTTTGACAAAATTTTCAACCTGATGTTTTTGCTGTGTTTTTCTGTAATTAGATGGAATTTTGGCATATGTTTGGTTCTTTTCCACGGGGGAGTATTACTGTTGGTAGAATGGACACAAACTGACCCAGTTTATTAATAATATGCAACGGTTGACTAAACCATTCGATGTCGTTTCAGGTCAGTGATCGCCGTGTTGGTTATATAGTGAACAAAAGGGAAAACGCTACACCTGAATTGTTTGCTATTTATATGCAAAATGGTGCAAGCCAGTAAAGTAAATGAAAGTGTATGTAAATGTTCAAAGACTGGGTTGTGCATAAAGTTAAAGGTTAACGGATGTTGTCACGAGGAAACACATGAAAGGCATTTAAATTTGACAGGGGTCCAATTTTTCAGGTTACAAATTTGAACAGAAATCTCACACAGTTAAGCCTTCAGAAATCCACTGCCAACCAGATCCGACTGAACGAAATGTTAGTTTTAGACATGTGACAACCAGAAATGTGTTTTGATCGTTTAGAAAAGCAACCTTAGAAAGTGGGTTTTTCATAAAATTGACCAAGCTTGAAATTGTATCACTCAAATCTCCATAGGAAAATCATTGTGCTTTTGCATCTTACTGGTCGAGAAATGGTAGGAACAATGACTGTGCTGATAGGTCTACCTGGTTTGGCAAAAGAAAGTTATCGAAAATCGTTATAAATCGGAGATTACCAAATATTTAATATTCCCTATTTGTTTTTGTCAAAGGGAGACATTTTACAATTTTTTTGCAAATTTGATCGATTTCTGAGCTTGTTTTTAGTGATAAGACAGTTTGCTTGTGTATTAATGCAACACAAGTATGACGAATTCTGATAAGCATACAATCTTTTTTGCGCATGCGCAATTGCAAAATTCAGTGAATAAAGCTTTGAACACAAAAAGGAACATAACTCAGACATCAAAAGAGACAAATTGGTGGAGTTTCGACGCTTGCCTGATGCCTGGAAAACATTATTAAGCCTTAGTATGTACTTTTGGTTCATTACTTTCTCACAAAATATAAAATATTGTAGTGAAGCGTTTTCACTTATGTTCAGTATAGCATTAAAGTGTATCGTACATATAACGTACTGCTGCATAAATTAGAATTGCGAATAAATGACTTTAGATGTACGTTTTCGATTTATACTGAGGGACTTTAAAAACGCACCATTTTACATTCTCTGTCTCTTCCACATGATTAATTTAAGGATGTTTTCTTCATCATTTTTTACCCTCTTGCAAAATGGACCACGATTTGCCATTATTTCGATTTGCTCATGCAGTTCATTCTGACGTAATATCGACGTAAGTGTTTTTCAACAAATGTCGTCTGACAAATGTGAATTAGATTCAATTTGAAAACAAACACTTTAAGGTGGTAGCCAGATGTCTTAAAAAATGGAAAAACACAAAAGTTTTCAGAAATAACCGTTTTATTACACTCCCACTCGCAGCGTTTCTTTGCTAACGTCAGTCTTAAATTTTCAAACATCAATAACAGACGGGTTACGTCCGCGCGTGTCGCGATACTTTTGTCTTTTATGCAACTGATTTAGGAGTATCTGTTGGCAACAAGAAGATTTTGAATTTTTGTGATTCTTTGGATAAAAACGGTCAATTACGTCAAAAATCAATGACGTCATTTAGACGTAATGAACGTTGCCAGAGGCCTAAAACTTCATGATATGATTTTGTCTTTCCTTTTGCTTTCAAGAACAAACATCGGTTCGAAAACTTTTTTTCGTTCATAATGGAAGGTATGGGGACTCTGTGACTTTTTGAATTTGAGTTGTCTCAGAATTATCGCGACGTCAAGGCAATCATAAGCCACAGCGTTTCGATTTTCTTATTGAATGCAAGCTAAATGACGGAACTTGTCAATTTTATTTTTCACATAATGAAAATACCAAATTTCCCACATAAATTAGCATTTAAGCAGGTGGTGCGTTTTTAAAGTCCTTCAGTATATATCACATTGAGCATTTAATAAGCGTGAATCATTTCAGGCAGTATTTTGACAAAATATATTTCCTGGTATTACAGCTATTTTGTACTCTAATGATTATAATGGTAGAAGTGGGGCATTTTATTCCACTTATTTGACACTTGCCTCAAGTGTTACCATTGAAAGAATGCGTGTAAACAGCTCAAATTAACTAATTACAGAAAATGAATGGTTGGCTATAAAATTACATATGCAGTTGATAATGTTTAGGCCGTTTACCACTTTTAAAGTTGTTTTATAAAAATGTCCATAATAATCACATCACGCTGTTTAGTAGAAAATGTCCTAACAAACATAGCAAACTGTATTTGCCCGGATCAAACTGATCGTATTAGATCAATTGGATCTGTGTCTACGTTGATTGAATCGATACTATCAACTGAATGGCATTGCTTAAAAAAATAAAACTGGCATGTACAAAGTTATCACGATTTTAAAATGTATGATGCTTATAACACTTACCTGTAGAAATTTAAGTACAGATATATAGGCTGTCACATGGCTGTTACACCGTTTAAATTCCCCCAGTTTTTCCGAAAGCCTAAAAATGTCGAAATACCCAAGATATTAGGGGTCAGGGCAGTGGTAGAAGATTCTTCAAACAATTTTCTTCTGACACTGCAGGATATTCTAATGCAGATTTGAGCTTAATGTTTGGAAAAATGAAAGTAATAAAAAAATATTCCAGCTTTTCGCGTTTCTTATTATTGCGGCAGGACTATAGTATGCTCTTGTTGTCTGTCATGAGTATAAAGATTAGAAGTATAAATAATCACCTTATTTCACTTCCAATTGTATGAAAATTTGTAAGTGAGTATGATCAGGATATACCACAATGACAAACTGCAGACAAATCCGTGTCATCGTGAGGTAGAGCCACACAACAATCACGAGACTACAGGAAGACAAACAAAGCAAAGCAACCAGCTCTCTCCTCCCCATCAAGATGATTGCAAAACTAGAATGGACGCAAAGTAACGCACAACAAAACATAGAACAATTACAGAATCCTACAATGGGAATAACAATCAACAACAACAGAACCACCGCCTTAGAATAGTCTGCAGCCAAATCCACTGCGGAAGGGGTACAAAATCTTCGCCCTAGATTCTGCTGTTTTTGAAGCACAAAATGTTATGCTGGCATGGAGGATTCCTAACTTTTGCAATGTATCATCACAAAAAACCAATATTATCAAATTAACGCACCATGATGAAACAGAGAAAATTGCTCACGACTCACAGATAGTCAAACCTTATGAAAGCCTTAAGTTGAGGCACGGTGAGCCCAAGATGACTGGTTACTTTGCAACAAGCAATTTTTATAAATGGGACTTATCAGCTTGGAATGTTTTGCTTTCCTCAATGGTATTTCTATGGGAATTTCATTAATGTATATTTAGTGAAGGTTGAGTGAAATAGTATATGAATGATAATAGCTTGTTTGAATGAGTCGACTATAAAGTTTTATTATGCATGCTGAAACATACATGCCACATGTAAATGACTAAAAGAAGACTTGCTTCAAGTAAATACGATTTAAAGAGGCTGTACCTCACAGTATTAATTAAAGGAGGTGACACTCACAAATTCCAGTATAAAATGAACTCTATTAAAGGGACGTCTAATTTAGAGGTGGGAAGTGTTAGAAAATGACTATTTTACAATCAAAGGCTTTCAGCCAGTCTTATAATACGAATAAACATTGCTGTAATCTAAAATACACCACTCCCTCATTATCCTAAATGCATCAATGACAGTAGGCTGCATTGTAGAAAATAAATTATTTCAGAGCTAGAACCCACTTTGTTAAGTTGTTACATAACATATTTCAAAAGTATAAGGTAACCAATGGCTAGGAACTGGCACTACCAGAACCAACATCCTGTCCTCGAAACTGAAATAAGTAATAAAAACATGACAAAGTATGAAGATAACATATTTTTAACTGAGAGATCAGCTGTTTGGCCACTCAACTACCACAACCTTACCAAATATAATTAGGGGATAACTGTATTCAAAATTTTCATTTAGGGAGGCTCGCGCGTCGCCGTAAAACTAATTTTCCGACCGTATATCCGACGATATACCTCCCCAAATGAAAATTTTGAATATGGTTATCCTCATTCTAATGCAATTTTGCAGTTTCGAACGTCGCAGACCGCAAATTGCTGCACGTCATCTAATGAAATGTGACGTAATTAATGACGTCAAACTGTTACCTACAGTATATCGCAGGATATACTGTCGCAAATTTTTGACGTTATCCAATCAGAAGTAGCGTTACAAAAGTAAACGCATTAGAATCTTAAATACATGATATAGATATTGCCGAAACTGACATTAAAACGAGCAACAAAACATACCACAGCAGAACTAAATGCATTTGAACGATCAGTAAAAATACTAGAAATACTATCTTAAAGTCATATTCATTTCATTAGCACGGCGGCCCTGCTTACTTTGGTGGTTTTTAAATTGTTGCCGTGTCTTTGAATCGCCAAATTTTCCCTCCGATTTTTTGCTGTTGATATTTGCATAATTAACCATGAATATGAAATTTGTAGAGCAATGGTTGAAAACGGGCTATAAATAAATTCAATCCACAAGAGTCTAATGAAAACGGTGCACTATCTGGACCAAAACTAAAATTAGAATGTTCAGTTTTTCATAATATTTTCGGATTTGAAAGGCATTTTCCCTTTCGTTTATTTTACAACCACGCAACTACCAGCCTAGAAATAGCATAGTTCATGAAATCACATTTGGTGATATAACCAATTTGTTATATAGTGACAGGTATTTTAATACTGATTGGCAGTTTGAGATACTTAAAAGAGGCAAAGCCAAAGGACATGATACTTGTTTGGTGTATATTTTCAAAATATGTTTCTTTTATTTTAGTAACATATGTGGTTGGTATACATTGGAATTGCATCATTGAGGGAATTCCAATGTGCACCTACAACATACAACCAAGCAACCACCAATTTAGCATTTCATTCCAATGAAACATCTTCAAATTAGCTGTCAATAATGTAAAAATGGCTGTTCCATGTGAGTGCCGAACTACACAAAAACCTGTTCATTTCTATATATTTACATTTCCGCTGCGAGTCTCTAAATGAACCTTTACATTTGAGATGTGGTTCATACCTTCATGTACAAATCGATTTAAGCTACGCCCACATACACGCCATTTTAGCGGGCTAACGTCAAATCCCTCCAATAACGTTGCTTGTTTACTGACGTTTGCGTGACGTTGAACACGTATCTCCATAATGTTAAGCGCGGAAATTTGGAGTTTTGGCTATTCCAAACCCTACGTTATGACTGATTTAATTCAAAATATCTGGAAAAACAGCCAAGTTAGGTGAAAATTGAAAATTGATACTTGACTGATAATATAAAATGTAAATATAAGTAATAAATTCAATTTTTGGAATGTTCATGGAATCATGAATACTTCGGTTCTCTTGCGAAGTTAACGTGAAGCCCTTCGGGCTTCACTTACTTTGCACGAGACCCGAAGTATTCATGATTCCATGAACATTTCAAAAATTGCATTTATTTTTTAAATGCTCATTACACTGAAGCATAAAAAAATAGTTGAGAAGTTTGTGGAAAAATAATTTATGGTGAAATCACTAATTTAGTGAATTGATGTATATGTTGTAGCTAGGCACACATTGGGATTTCAATTTCAATGTTTACCAACAACATATGTTACTGAAAATAAGGAAACCTATTTTGAAACTTATACTTATCAAGAATCGTGTCCATTTGCTTTGCCCCTTTAAAATATCTCAAGCTGCCAATCAGTTTTAAAATACCTGTCATAATATGGCAAATTGTTTATATTTACATGACAGCTTTTACCCCTATTCCACACATGCCCCGAATCCCACGAACTGACACGAATTGACAAATATTTGGATTCGTGGCTGAATCGTACTCAGTTCGTGATGGTCTTGACTGATTCGCATAGTCCGTAGTGAGTTCTTGCAATTCGTAGGTCTATCGGGAATTCGGCTCAAAAGTTTTGAACTGTTCAATACTTTGGCCACGAATTCCCCGATTCGAAAAATCGTGCGTGATTCGTACCAAATTCCTAAGGCATTCTTGGATATCGTAACTGAATCGTAATCGATTCGGGGGAGTTTTTGCATTGTTTTGGGCATTCGTAGCTACTCTTAGCTCATTCGTGGGGAATCGGGAGATTAAGCCAAGCAATAAAAACAAGGAAGGGATAGCAGAAGGATTTTCCCTAAGGTTAATTACCCCGTCTCGCGCATGTGAGCAGTCCTAGAAGTTTAAACAGATTTGGCAGATTCTGGAGCACAATCAGGATCAGTCAGTAGCTCCTGGCTGGCGATTTTGCCAATGGCGAACTGCCATATTTTTCCAAGTCAAAGAGTCTGGGTCAGGGCTTCTCAACTTTAACGTAGTTGTTTTCTTCTAGCTATATAAGAAGCCGTTTTCAACACTCAAGTTGCAGGATCAATTCTACTGCTGCTTTACGAGGAACATTCGTTTTGGAACTGATGCCCCGAAGCATGTACGGGCCTTTTTTTATAGCTATCGTGAGAGAAAATCTCGCGAATTGGGTCGAATCGTCGCGGATTTCTGTTAATTCGTGCCCAATTCGTGCTGCATTCCGCATATTCGTAACTGATTCGTAATTGATTCCTTAACTTTCGTGCAGCATGTTCTAATGTTATTTTCTAATCGTAATGAATTCTTGCGCGATTCTAGCCGAATTGAGCCGATTGCCCCGAATATCCGTAACGACATCGTATCTGAATCGGGAATGACTCGTAGCTCATCACGATTGGAGAAAAAAAATTAATGAAACCTCACGAATCCCCCCGAATAAGAAAAAAATCAATTCGTGGCGATTCGGGCGATTCGTGGCCTGTGTGGAATAGGGGTATATATCACCAAATTTGACTTTTATATCTTGATTTAAATGTTCTCGGAGATGATGCATTGATAAGTTATGGGTCTTTCATGCAAACCAAACATCTATGTGTCTTGATCCAAATCTGAATTAAGGGTGAGGTTGGCGCCGTGAAACCGATTTAAGCCCTCCAGTAAATAGTTTACTGACCGTTCCCAGTACTTCTATTGTGGATCTTTTATGCTTTTTGCTATGCCTTTGTGTGTGTCTGTTTATATGTGCCTTGTGGTCATCTGCTCATCTGCTGGGAAAGGGCTGACCTCTGGCTCTCGTATGTGGAGTCTAACTGTGAGTTCGTCACTTTCCCATTTGTATCCTGGGTCAGGTGTGGTACTTAATTAGTATCGATTCCTGATATTTGCACCCTTACTTACTTTCATCAACTGAGCTTTTACAAACTAGTAGTTGAATGGTTGTATGTCAATTTAATTAATGAGTGTTTTTCATCATATTTTTTTTCACAAACTTCTCATTTCAGTGTAATGAGCATGTGGAAATTAACAAGTTTTTGTATAGTTTGGCGTGCACCTGGATGACAATAGTAGATAGCCAATTTTATGTTACTGACAGCTTATCTCTATATGTTTCATTGGAATAAAATGCTAAATTGGTGGTTGCCTGGTTGTATGTAAGCCTTGTAGATGGGTTCCATGACCATATACTTAATGGTGGGTATAGCTAAACAGCGAAAGCGTCTCCGCTTGATAACTTGGAAGTATTAACCTGGGAAGCGCAGGCTTTTACATCAAAGTTCTAGAAGTCCATAACTTGAAAAAAACGTATCAGAAAGCATTCGAACTTGGACATATGTACCATGTAGGATTGGCTTTCATTCCGAGACAGTGGACCCCAGGGTCCATGCCCAATGGTAGGGATTAGGAAATCTTCATAATGTATATGCAGTGTTCCATTCAATAACATTGTACCCCAGGCTCATGCCCTGGGTGGTGCTTGAGTTCAAAAACTAGTTCATCTTGAAAATGTGGTGTTTGTGTGTAAAAGTTCTCATATTTAGTTAGAAGCATTTTAACTTAGACCATATGCATATTTGAGGATTTACTCTTATTCTGTGGCTTCTGACAATAAGATCCATGCCAGGGGTGGGGCTAGATGTCAAAATATATAACTCTTTAAACTCTTGTTTTTAAAGTCATTCAGGAGTTTAGATCTTGACAACAAATGATTAGAACAAAACGTAACCTGGTGAACCCTATGACATCTGACCCAAAGATCCATGCCCCGGGGTTAAGGCTTAAGGGCAAAATCTAGTTCAACTTTTAAAATAGTTTTTGTTTTTTGTGTTTTATTTTCTTTCATGAAACCAAGTCGAGTAGATAGCGGGTCAGTCATCAATACAACTGCAGCATTTTTGACTTCTGCAACTGCAGCAACATTGATAATCGCAATTACAGCAACATAGATAAAATGGGCCGCAACGCGAGAAAACCGGTCTTCGGGGGTTTGCGAACAACACAGACGCAGACCAGCCTGCGCATCCGCGCAGACTGATTAGCGCCTTTGTTATTCGCTTTTTGCAAAGTACCATATGTAAACTTGCTACGGGTGAAATTTCGATTTTCTAGAGCGTCTCTGTAGCTGAGGAGACTGTTTTGAAACTCGCTTTGTCGGAAACCCCGAAGACAGGTTTTCTCGTGACGAGGCCCAAATAATTGCAACTGAAGCACCATTGGCAACTCCAACTGAGGCAACATCGACAATTTTTTAAGAACAAACTTGCATTTGAACCAGAACAACACTGATAACTGTACTTGCAGCATTTTGATAACTGCAGATGCACTGCCAACAACATTTGGACCAGTACATGAGATTTCCAACAATGTGGCGTTTTGGCATGTGTAGACTCGGACGAGCCTCTGCAGCCTCCTTTTAAGCTTAGAAACTCCAAATCATGTTCAGTCAATAGCTTTATAATCATTGAATACTCAAGCGACTAGCAAAGGCTCTGATCAGACTGCGCGTATGCTGGTCGCACATACCACATTGTTGGAAATCTCATGCACTGGCTCAATTTTATAACTGCAACTGCAACATCATCAGGCAACTACAATTGTAGCATCATTGACAACTTCAGCATCATTGACAACTGCAAATGCAGCAAGATTGACAGCTGACACTTCATCAACACTGATAACTGCAACTGCAGCATTACTGAAAACTGCAACTGCAGCAACTTACATATAGATAACTACAGTTACAACAAACAAACTTTCAGTTTTTACAAAGCCAGATACAGTCCTTTGCACATGCTCTTGGGATGAAAACGACAACTGGGGAAAAAGAAACTTTGACCTTTTGGCCTGGAATACAGCCTCTGGTTATTATAGTTTTATCTAATGTTGACGTAATTATGCTTGAATTAAATTTGCTTACAAAGTGCTTAAGCTGTGACCAAATGTCAACTGAGTCTTCAAAATCCAGGGGGGGGGGAGTACTCTGATATTTTCATATATACGTAGGCTCGGGTCTTTTTGGGGGGTTCAAAATTTTAAATTTCAATATTTTTTGGGTTTTTCAGAAAAAATAATATTTTTGGGGAATTCAAGATTTTGTGAATATGTTTTGGGGGTCATCACAAAAATGAACTATATTTAGTGGTCATTTCTATGCATTTTTTTGGATTGCCAAAATTTCAAATATTTTTTTGGGGTGCTTGAAATTCCTGATATTATTTGGGGGTGAACGGCAGATGCTGGGCCCGAGCCTACGTATGCAGAAAAAAATGAGAGTACCCCCCCCCCCCCCCCCCCTGTGCTTCGAAATCTTGAATCATTTTTGCCGCGCACGATTTTTTCGCTGTATTTTGTAACAATTTGTACCTGTGTATTACTTTAAAATATTAACCTGATCCTCGCCTTTATCATTAACATAATTTCACAGCTGATTGAGCATCTAAATATATCTCCGGCCTTCATCGTACGTTCAAAAACGAAAAAGCATGTGGTACTTTATATCGCAATAGATGAATATACCACAATAATGAAAATTGGCCTATCGATTGCCTGCGTGGCTCAGTGGGTAGAGCACGTGAATATAGCACAGTTATTTTTAAGCTCTACGTCGTTAGTTCGAATCCCATACGCGACATTTATTATTGTAAGGAATGTTGTTTTTATTTATTTTCTATTTTTTTGCAAACCTCTAAAAGTCTTGGAAATCCAATCTTTTTGCAATATCGTTTCTCTTTTTTGTTTAATTTGCTCTCATCGGTGACAAAATCATTCTCTCGTCAGATCCGCAACACTGTACTATCGCCTGTCACCTCTTCAGTTTTTAAGATACATGTATGAGCTGCGACATGAGATTTCCAAAAAATGTGAAATGAATAGACTCAAGTGATGCTGTGCAGTCTTCTTTTAAGAATAGAAACTCTAAATGCTGCTCAGTAAATAACTTACCAGGCTTAGAATATTCAAGCAACTAGCAAATGCTCTGATCAGACTGTGTGTGCATGCATAGGCTGGTTTAAGTCCGTTCTTGTCGCACATACCACATTTTTGGAAATCACATGTTGTAGCTCATATATAGACCTCCTTGCTGCTCTTGAGAGAAATGCTTCGACGAGCTATAACTGATTTATTTTGCTTTGGAGCAGAAAGCATGGATTTTGAAAGACATATTGGCAAACTGAAATTCTAACTCCCAAGTCAGTCATTAAATTTTTCAAAGAAAGCTAGAGCTTACAAATTCTTGTGTTTATGTTCATTTCTTTGACATGAAAATAAAGAAAAATGATATTAAAAATAGTGGGGTCAGCTAATATTAGAACCCATTTTTTTTTTTTTTTTTTGTTAATTAATATTTATTATTTTATTTCTGAAACATATACATTTTCAGCATAGATCAACATGCATGTATCATAAATGGTATATAACATGTACATGTATAACGATATATAACTGTATTTACATAGCTATTCAACACAGATTTATGCTGTCTATGTACTGGTACTTTACAATTGTATCTTCTACACAATATGTTCAGAAATAATTTTGAATCAACAAAAAGGGCTAATTTTGCCATTACAAAAGAAAATGTAAAAGAATTGCAAAAACAAAAAAAACAAACAAAAAAATGTGCAGAAAGCACACTGGAAATTTTCAAGCATCTGTTTCTTTCTTATATAAATAATATGGTATCAGAGAGAGAGAGAGAGAGAGAGAGAGAGAGAGAGAGAGAGAGAGAGAGAGAACTGTCGCCTTTTTATGTTTTAGAGTGTTTGGACGTATTGAATTTTTCATAACTCTATCAAAGATCTGAGATTACCCCATTTCTTGTTGAATTGGGCAAGTCTGTCCTTCATGATATAAATTTGTTTTTTCTATATTGATTCTTTGGCATAAATATGATTTAAAGCGTAGTAGATTTAGGGGATAACTGTATTCAAAATTTTCATTTGGGGAGGTATATCGTCGGATATACGGTCGGAAATTTAGTTTTACGGCGACGCGTAAGCGGAGCCGTAAAGCGTGATTTCCGAACGTATATCAGACGATATACCTCCCCAAATGAAAATTTTGAATATGGTTTCCCATTCTAATGCACTATCAACATTTTCCCTTCAAAAAGACAGTGAAAATGTACTTTGTTGCGCTTACACACCCAGTGGCTGCCAGCTGCATAAAACCGCTTGCCAGCTGCATATATTCACTTGTCAACCAATGGAAAGCGACGTTACGTAATGACGTCGGGTTTCCGACAGTATATCGCAGGATATACTGTCGCAAATTTATGACGTTATCCAATCAGACGTCGCGTTGCATTTGCAAGTGCATTAGACTTAGTTGTTGCTTCTGATATTTACTTTTGAAAATGAAATATTTCCCAAGCAAAAATATGTAGTTTTTTAAATTGCATTTCTGTTCGATTTTCCCCGTTATGTCCAACAATATATATCTTTAGTTAAATTTGGATGTGTACATTATATTCTTGCAAGAGTATAAATAAATTTGTTCAAAAATGTTGTACATGAATGCATTCCCAAAATATGTGATTCAGTGTTTCAATATCCATAGAGCAAAAATCACTTAATACTGTATGCCCAATATTACATGTTAATAAATGTCTGTTTGTTGGAATAATGCGCATTAAGAATTTATAATTAAAATTTGAAGTTTAATGTCCTTCGTTGCTTGTAAGGAGGCCGTGTAAATCATTGTCCAATCAAGGATTTCTTCGTTAAATTGTTCCGTCCATTTTACTTCTGATTTCTTATCTGGGCGTATTTTGTTTTTCTGTAGTAAGTTATATACATGTTTATTAGTGTGCTCGGTTTTCATTAATTGATTAAGTATTGTTGATGGCTTTCGCGTGTTTACATGTTTCATTTTTAATGTTGGTTTTCCAAGAGTATGGTATATTTAAGAAAAAGATCACCTCCAGCAGTGAATTGTTGAGTAATAATTCACTGTTTGGAGGTCAGTTGAAAAGAAGATCAAACTCACGAGCGCGCAGCGCGAGTGATTTATCGTCTTACAACTGACCGACAAACAGTGAATTATTACTCAACAATTCACGCACTGGAGCAGATCTATTTCGATTCTAACACACAATAAACGACGAAAACACATTTGAAGTCTTCAGCTTCTTCCAACTTTCCGCCATTACACTGAAGAACTCCCGCCAATACTTAGACTACGTCGAATGCGTTTACTTGTAATTGTAACGTGTTTCAAGCGTTAAAACGACGTTACACCGTCTAACGCCACGAATGACGTCATTTTCCAGTGACGTCAGCTATCACACCCTTTAGCTGTGAATTATTGTCCGATATATCACAGTTTGTTACCGTTGGCTCCATAGGCGAGGTGTGTTAGAATCAAGAAATAGATCAGCTCCAGCAGTGAATTGTTGAGTAAAAATTCACTGTATGGAGGTCAGTTGTAAAGAAGATCAAATAATTCACTGTATGGAGTAATTATTCACTGTATGGAGGTCAGTTGTAAAGAAGATCAAATCACGAGCGCGCTCGTGATTTGATCTTCTTTACATCTGACCTCCAAACAGTGAATTATTACTCAACAATTCACTGCTGGAGCTGATCTATTTCTTAATCAAAGTGTAATAGTTTTAAAAATCGCCCTCAGGTAGATTTTTTATTTCCCGTAATCTATTGCATGAATATACCTTTTTTGTTAGGTCATCATATATGTCTTTAAAAACCTTAATTCCATTGTGGTACCAGATTGCAAACATTATTGTATTTGCACCTAACTATATATGACTATTGTTCCACAAAATTTCATGTCTGTAACTTGATATTACTGCATTTGCTTTGCATTTGCACCACGCAGATAAATCGTCTTTTAGAAATATATTTTGCGTAAATTTACCAATGTCGTTTTCAGAGATATTACATTCAAACAAAAGATTACCGCCAAATGCTCGAATATTGTAAATATATATTCTGTTTAATATATAGAGGATCTTACATGAGTGCTCATGGTTTATTGAATTTATTAAACGAGTTGGGGAAAAGTGATAAAATGCGAGGCTTGCCGAGCATTTTATCTCTTTTTCGCAACGAGTTTAATAAATTCAATAATACAAGAGCACGAATGTTAGATTCTATTTATCATATGACTAATACTTTGAAATCTTATTTTGGGTGTAAAAACGTTATGATTTTGTCATTATGTACGCAACGTTGTTATGGACGTCATAACGTTTCCCGTAAATCGATAAACCACTAGTGGTTTACAGATTTTATTGCATGGCGTTATTTCACTCCCAGACGCGACGTCATATGATAATGAATCATTATCAGCCTCTATCATCCCCTTTATCCAACATACTTTTAACGCTTTTATCAAAATTTTCTATATCTATCATTTTCAAACCCCCGTTTTCATATCCAATCGTGAGTATACATGTATCTCTCTTAATTTTTCAGGTCTACCATCCCATATAAATTCGTACATAACGTTTTTCAATTCTTTTTACAGTTTCAATGGGTGGGTTAGGTAGAGACAAAAGGGCATATATCAATTTTGGAAGGGCATAATTTTTTACAACTGTGATTTTACCCATAAGCGTTAGTTTTCTATGTTGCCATTGTTTTAAACATTTTTCAAAGAGTACGATTTTGGGTTCTAAGTTTGCTTGGAATATATGAGATTTGTTAGTGCAAAAGGTAAATTTGAGTGCGCTAGCTTCTTTTGAACTCCATCTAAATTTTCTTTTATTTAAGTATACAACTTCATTTTGGATCATGCTGCCTATTCGCAAGATTTGGAGCTGGTTGCTTTGCTTAATTTATCTTCCTGGTGTTTCGTGATGGTTGAGCGGCTCTTCCTCGCGGTGCCACGGGGTTATCTGCAGTTTGTGAATGTGGTATTTTCTGATCATACTCACTTACTATTTCTGACATTAATTTGAATTTAAATTTAGTCCAGAAATGTAGCTAAAATTATCCAATATATCAACAAGTGTTTCGAAATATTTTAGTGAACCATCTAGGATAAAAGATGCGTCGTCGACGAAAGGAGACTTTTTAAATTCGTAATTCGCATAATTACGTAATTCCTTCTATGTCTTCTGTAGTTGTTATCTTATTTGAAAGAAATTCAATACATATGATGAAGAGATAAGTGGAAATGGGACATCCCTGACGAACGTCTCGCAAGGGGGAAAAATCTGATAAGTAACCATAGTTAGTGACACAGCTTTTAGCATCATTGTAAAATAACTTTACCCACTTTATGAAATCTTCACCGAAATTAAAATGTTTTAAACAGTTAATTATATATGTATGATCAAAACTATCAAATGCCTTTTCGAAATCAGAGAAAAGAATTTAACCTGGTTTATTTTCTTCTTTAGAGTTATCAATAATTTTGAAAATCAATCTAATATTCTCGCCTATGTATCTCCCCTTTATGAGTCCTGTCTGTGAGTTGTGAATTATTTTTGTTATTACATGTTTAACGCGGTTTGCAATAACTTTACTTGCAATTTTGTAATCTACATTTAACAAGCTAACTGGTCGCCCATTTATCTAGCATTGTTAGATCTTTGTTTTGTTTTGGGATAATTGTGATTATGCTTTGCTTTTGTAATTCTGTAAGCGATTCAGTTTCGAATGAGCAGTTGATAGAGTTAAAATAAGATTATTTTATATTGTTCCAAAAGATACTATAAAATTCTACTCTTATGCCATCTGAGCCAGGGCTTTTTTGATTTTTAATACACTTTAGGGCACTTAAACATTCTTATTCTGTGCTTAGTCCTTCACATTTAGTTTGGTCGATATTACTTAATTTATTAATTGACTCATCAAAAAAGTTAAATTTTGAGTTATTCTGTTGTCTTTTGTTATAGAGATTTTTATAGAAAGATTGAATTTTTGTAATTATTTCCCTTTGATTTGTTCGTATTGAGTTGTTAATGGATAATCTTTAAATCAATTTCGTTTCAGATCGTTTTTTTTCTAGACTAACGAAACATTTGCTATTTTTTTTCGCCATATTCGACTATGTTTGCTTTTGATCACATGATCACACCATTTAACTTGGTTTCAGTAATGTTTTTAAGTGTGTTTTTTTTTTCATCAAGCTTATCTTTCAATAAATTAATTCTGTAAGCATCAGATGAATCAACAAGCTCTTTTTGCAATTGTGTAATTTCATTTGTCAAGGTTTTTCCTGTTTAATTGTCTCTTTCTTATTGTATGTTGCATATTTTATTGTTTCGTTTTTAACAGTACCTTTTATAAGTTCCCATTTTGTGTTTGGATTTGCTTCTTTATTTATTTCAGCTATTTCAGAAATGCTATTCTTAATTATTTTCCTGGTAATCTTCATTTAATAAAATACTATTGTTAAGTTTAAACTAACCAGGTCTTCGGGTAAGGTTTATTAGGTCAATATTTAAGTAGACTATACTGTGCTCTGACTTATATCCAATGTAATGTCTGCTGGAAACAATAGAATTTCTCAAATTTTCTGAAATTAAAAAGTAGTCTAACCTACAAAATATAGGTGGTTTGTGGTGAGAATGCCATGCATATTGCATTAAATCTGGGTGCACGTCTTGCCAGATATCAGTGAGACTATACGCGTCTATAATGTTATTTATCACCGTTCTACAACGTTTGTGTGTGTCAATCCTGCCATTTCTTTTATCATTTTTTTCATTCAGTACCGTGTTAAAATCACCACCTATTATAAATGTTTTTTGTAGTCTTCCTTTAAATATTTTTCTAAATGTTAAAAGAAATTTACATCATCATTGTTTGGACCATAGATATTAATAAGTTGATTTCTTGTCATTTATAATTAATTCTAGAGTTTGCATTCTACCTGGAATTAATTCAGAATATTTTTGTATAGTATATGAAACTGTTGGATATATCAAGATCCCAATGCCTTCACTGCTATTGCTAGTGCCACTCCAAAAAGCATCATTAGCCCATTCATGTTTCCATGAGTCATGAGTGTTTTCTCCTGAGTGGGTTTCTGTCAGCATACAGAACACGTGGTTACTTGATTTTAGCCATGCGAATATTTGCTCTCGTTTAATTTTATTGCCAAAACCCCTAACATTGTAAGAGCAGAGAGAGAGATTCATTTAATGTCTTGGTAGTAAGCATTTGTGTATCGAATATAAAAAGGCGAAAGTGAGGAGAGAAAAAAAAGAAACACATAGAATCTAGAACTCATAATTTGCCTACCACACGACTCGTACGATGGAAATCACAACTTCATTGAGATATCGACCGATTTTATAGCAAATGCACCAAGACGTTTATTTCCGTAATTGGTCGGAACATACACAATCCCTAACGAAAAAATATATATTCAGTATAGATAATGTATAGAGGATCTTACATGAGTGCTCATGTTTTATTGAATTTATTAAACGAGTTGGGGAAAAGAGATAAAATGCGAGGCTTGTCGAGCATTTTATCTCTTTTTTGCAACGAGTTTAATAAATTCAATAATACAGGAGCACGAATGTTAGATTCCATTTATCATATGACATTAAGATCACTTTGAAATCTCATTTTTGGCGTTAAAAACGTAATAATTGCGTCATTATGTACGCAACGTTGTTATGGACGTAATAACGTTTCCCGTAAGTCGATAAACCACTAGTGGTTAACAGATTTTATTGCATGGCGTTATTTCACTCCAAGACGCGACGTCATATGATAAAATAATTTATTCATGCATAAAGGTCAGTATCAGGTTAATACTGTAGCAGGTAAAGTTAATCTCGATAAATGATTATTGTTTTGCATTCAGGTACTCGACATCCAGAATATTCTACAACCCCTACCTTGACATGCACTCCCAATTTTACAGATGAACCACCACCAGAACATTCTAATGAACCACTGCCAGAATATTCCAGTGTACCACCGCCAGAATATTTTAATGAACCACCATCAGAATATTCTAATGAACCACCACCAGAATATTCTAATGAACCACAGCCAGATTATTCTGTTGAACCACCGCCAGATTACCCTTATGAATCACCGTCAATCTATTCAGATGAAATACTGCAAAACTTTCCTAATGAGCCACCATCGAACTTTTCTAAAGAACCGCTGACAATCTATTCAGGGGAACTACCACCAAACTTTTTTAATGAACTATTCACAAACTTTTCAGATGTGCTCGATACTAGTTCTGAATTTAGAGATGATTACCATGAACTAGCAAGTAGACAATCAATAAATACTGATATCAGTGCAATATCAACACGGGAACATACTAATATTAATATAACTCGTAGGAATGAGATATCGGACTCTTCTCCAATAAGTAAAGCTCGACTAGATACCTCTAGGATGGGTTTACCAATCATAGACATTTATACGTTAGCAGACTCTGAACAGAACCTTAATTCATCATATACACTAGAGCTGAATACTGTGTATCCAGAAGCCGGTCAGGCAAATGTATATCCAGGTGAAACTACAAGTCAAACCAGAAACACACAAAATAGAACGGTTACTACAGTCCCGGAATCAAATGATGGAAACGAGGTGAAATTTCGGTGCGGTAGAGATAACCTTATGTTAATGGCTGCCTTTGCAGGTCTGTTTTGCTGTTTTACAGGGTTTTTAGCCATGTATTGTGCTTTTATGAAAGACAAATATTTATATAAACATGAGACAAAGAAGGCGAAAACGGCGGAGACTTATGCAATCGTTTTACTCATTGTAACTTATGTCATTTTCTTTGGGGGCATTTGTGCCAGTATTGTTATCATTATTCAGTCAAAAAGTAGGTCGGTTTTGCCCATCCCATTTATTGTTTTGACAGTTTGCATCATTTCAATATTGTGTGGGTATTGGAAGAGGAAATAAGGCTTATCGTGAGAAAAAGGGTCGCCTACGCTATCAGCTCCAAATCACTTATTTTTGTTGCATCATAGTTCAAACAGTTGAACCTATGGAATTACATTTAAACTATATTAGCTTGATAATAATTATAATTTCTAGCAGTTCGGCACCATAGCAAGAAACCTTTTCCTGGCCGGTATAAACATGAATATTCATTATGTGGTCTTGCGCTAAGGTAGTCAGTTTGTGGTACGTGTTAGGGTTTGTCAGCTGTTATCAGGAGTTGTGAAGCGGTCTCGCTGTTCACATGTAATACAATATAAAAAGAGCCTCCCAAAGAGCAACAGAAATATTCCTAAGAAACAGGGCGGATCAGGCAGATCTGTTTAAAGTAAGTAAGGGTGCAAAGATCAGGAGTCGATACAATCAAGCACCACACCTGACCCAGGATACCAATGGGAAAGTTACAAACTCACAGTTAGACATCACAAACGAGAGCCAAGAGGTCAGCCCTTTCCCAGCAGGTGACCACAAAGCACATATAAACAGACGCGCACAAAGGCATTGCAAACATAAGGTAGAACAAAAACATAAAAGATCCACAAAAGAAGTACCGCCTTGGAAAGGTCAGTAAAATATTTTACTGGAGGGCTTAAACCGGTTTAACGGCACACCAACCTCACCCTTAATTCAGATGTGGATCAAGACACATAGATATTTGGTTTGCATGAAAGACCCCTAACTTATTATGCATCATCTCCTAAAACATATACTCAGAAGAAAAAGTTTAGTCAGCACAGACACTGTGTGCAATAATTTTGTAAGACAGTCTTAATATTGACAAAAACCTTACTCAAAATAAAATTCATGTAATGTGTTACGTATGTGAACATTTTCAACAAAACATTCCAAAAATATACCCGTTTTCTTCATCAAAAATGCACAAAGTGGTCAATATTAAAATTCAAATTTCATAACTCAAAAATCAGTCTAGCGCCGCTCAGACGATTTCTGGCAGCACAGACGGAAATTCTCGTATCTGTTGCATGACTCAGGAATTTAAGAAGTTTCCAAGCGGCCATAAAGCGATTACGTCATGTCGACGTCACTATGACCCTAACTTCAAATGGCGTCGTTATCCGTGGTCTCCCAAACGGAGGCTAGTAATTTTTCCTGCCAGGCTGTTGAATACGTGATTGCAGACGATAAATAGTTTGTTCACTGCATCCAAAACTGCGTGTTACGTCAGCAACACGTGTTCCTGTTTCAAGGCGTCAAAACGCGGTATTTCTGTAATTTGTTGAAAGCCTTGACGGCGAATTAAGCTTGCTAGCACTGAATTTTCTCCGGATTATTGCAATAGGAACAGCTCTCTTTCAATATCTAACAGTTTATAAGAAAATAACCCTGCCGGTTTACCACAGAACGTGCACATCGTGCATTTTGAAATTTGGTTGATACAGTCTAATAGAGGCATTATTTGTCACGCAATAAACAGGTACATATAAAGTTACGATAATATAACTCATGCAAAAAATTTGAAACTAATATATGCAGTATTGTTGATTTTATGAGAAAACATAAATACTGATTAAACTTTTTCTTCTGAGTATATAAATCAAGATATAACAAGGAGCTAAATCAAAGATAAGGACTCAACAGTAAATAAAACTGAATACCAGAGCAAAAGAAATCCAACAGGTAAACCACGGAGGGCCCGACAAACAGCCAAAGCATCAGGCCCCTACCATCTCATCAATAGATAAGTCTTTAAGTCTGAACAATCATAGAGTCTGAAATCCGACCCACCGGCGTGCAATTAAAGAGGAAAGCAAAGTTGCCAACCATGATTGGGTTGACCACCAAGCACACAGTCTGTTGCAATACATTAATGTTATAGCCAATCTTTTTATAATGGGAAAATCATTTTAATGAACTGCGCTGAAAAATTATTAGAGCCAACAATCTTCTTCAACTTATACACCAAGTCACCATAGAAATCAGGTTCCGAAAGTCCCTAGCTTTAAGTTTATCTAAAATTTCACCTGAATTTTTAATAGACCAAAAAAGGGTTTTTACCGGATCTCTCATATACCTTTTCACAATACTTGATAACATGTTTTTATCAGCAGTAAGACACGAGGTTAACAATTTAGAAAGTTCTGTTGTCGTACAAGAACTAGAATTAGCAATAAATCTTGCTTTATAGGGTTTTGTATGGAGTTTAGGTAACCTGTACAACGTAGGAACTTTGTCTTGATTTTCTTTAGCTTTGACACCAAAATGTAGGGCTGTATGACAACCATGCCCATCAAAAATCACCTTCTCACTCTAAGAAGGCTGCAGTTTATAGGCATTAGTGTCAATCACCAATCGCTTCACTGACCTCGAATGAACTGGCAATGAAATCCTGGTGAAGCGCACTGAAACCTTGAGTTTCATCAGTCAGTGGCTGGTCAGTACAAATACAAAATGGAGAAAGATGAAACTGTTGGGTTCGTGCTAGACTGGCAATCGTCCAAACAGTAGAACTATTTTTTTCTAAATCTAACACATCATACTAAGAAGAAATGTTCCTCTCTAATAGCACTTTAACTCTTTCAAACTGTTTGGACTGAACCAATGCGATTTAGAACCTACCTTCATATAGGGTCAGTTGTCAATGCTGTTGATTAATTACAGCTTTATAACTGTAGTGGAACCTGGCTTAAGGTCATACCCCCTATAACATGTGTACCCAATTTGTTTCGACGCCTTATCTCACAAAAATACTGTCAGTGGGTTAATATATTTCCAGATAAAATGAACTGAATGACTAGATTGATTATTTGCTTATTTCTTCCATATCATATATGCTATGGATACTCACAGGAGGACCTATATTCAACAAATACTAAAAAAATCAGAGAGAATTAGAAGCACGTATTTGACAGTTCACCATCTTATCTATGGATATGAATCAAAAGAAACAACAAGAGAATAGACACCTATGTTTAACTGCTGAAAACCTTTACAAACAATTTGGACCCAGTTAAGGCCCAACAGAACATCCAGCCTGATTTGGATTCAATCTGTTTTTACAATCTGATAGTATTCCTGAAATATCTTTTTGAAAAAAAAAATCAGCAGACGACAAAGAACATGCAAACATACCCAGTAGGCAAAAGTCAAAAGGTACTGATCATTTTAATGATTCGAGTACCGATCTGGATGATAGGTACTCGAATCTATTCCTTAATGCCTACATAAATCGCCATGCACATACTGAATACTTAAAAATGATCTAATTCTATAGTCCTTTAGGCATATGGCATGTTTTTCTATATAGTGTTAACACCAATATCTACCACTTCCGGTCTATGAAGTACCGGCAATAGGCATAAATACCACCAAATCAACGTATACATTTACCAGCGTGTAAAAGGGCATTATGGATTGGCTCGTCGTGTGGCTCTCTTGAAACTCTATGTGAAAAATTTGCATTAGGTTGGTCCCAGGACCCATTAAAAATTTTAGGAGTCACATTTTTCCCTCTCGTCTTCAACATATGGGACTAAAACTCCCAAGAAATACGCTTGAAAATTAGAAATTTACTAAACCATTAGTCGAAAAGAAACTTTCTCTATTTGGAAGAAAAGCCATTATCAAATCCCTTGCAGTCTCAAAGTTTGTTCACCTTTTTATTTCGTTGCCAGTCCCACCAAATGAACTGATATCCGAATTAGAAAAACTATTTTACAAGTTTTTATGGAATTCCGGTCCCCACAGAATAAAAAGAAGAATTATAATAAAGAATAAAGCTAGTGCAGGACTAAGGATGGTAGAACTTAGATCATTTATTAAAGCTCTAAAGGTCTCGTGGCTTCGAAGAATACATCATCAAACAAAACCAAATGAATAGACATACTCATTTTTAATAAATTGCCATACTCTTTTCTCAATTGGTGGTTCATACGCGTTTAAACTAAGCATTGAGTTACAAAACCCCTTTTGTAAAGATTTAATGCATATTTGGGCGGAATTCTGTAAAAATTTACCTGTTGAAAACATTAGCCAAATTTTTGACGCCCCTTTATGGCATAACGAAAACATGGGACGTGGAAATTTAAAAAAAAAAAAAAAAACTGGCATGAAAAAGGCATCAGAGAAGTCTTTGATATTATTGGTCAAATGGCGAATTTTACACGTTTGAACAATTTAGAACATTGTACAGTATCAATGGTACTTTTTTAGATTATCAATATCTTTTAAACAAAATACCCCAGTCATGGGTAACCCAAATTAATGATAGCCACGTTTTTATCTTTGAAAACAAAATGAATGTGACATGTAATGTCTTTGTTAAAAAGCTTATGAAGGCCAAAAAAGGTAGCAGAGTGTTCTATGATACTTTTGCAAATGTAAATTATTATATACCACAGAACAAATGGCAAGCCGAAATTGGTGACATAAGTGAAAATGTATGAAAATCTTACTTTCTTAGTACCAAAAAATGGCATGAAGTTTAACTTGGCGATTTCCAATATAAGATACATAATAATATTTTAGTTACAAATTCCTTCTTGGCTAAAATTAATAAAATTGATAGGGGAGTATGTTATTACTGCAAGAAACAACCAGAAAAAATGCACCATTTGTTTTTGCCATGTCCAAAGGTAAAAAACTTCTGGAAAGAATTAAGAGAAAGGCTCAACACCAATGCCAACATTGAACTATCTCTAGAGGACATAGAGGATCATACATGAGTGCTCATGTTTTATTGAATTTATTAAACGAGTTGGGTAAAAGAGATAAAATGCGAGGCTTGCCGAGCATTTTATCTTTTTTCGCAACGAGTTTAATTAATTCAATAAAACAAGAGCACGAATGTTAGATTCTATTTATCATATGACAAATTCTTTGAAATCTCATTTCTGACGTAAAAACGTTATAATTTTGTCATTATTTAAGCAACGTTGTTATGGACGTCATAACGTTTCCCGAAAATCTATAAACCACTAGTGGTTTATCGATTTTATTGCATGGCGTTATTACACTCCCAGACGCGACGTCATATGATAAATACTGGTAACAATGAATGAGTAAATTACATATATGCTCTTGCAAAGCTTTTTGTTTACCGAAATAAAATTATTTCCAGAAATATTGATATCCAAGGCCTCATTTGCCTCTTAAGAAAAAAATGTTAGGTGAGACATATATATCCTTCCTTAACAACAAGATAAATAACTTCTTTAAGAAATGGTCTCCCATGTATAATCATTTCTTCCCAAATGTGACAGAAGAGTGAGATTTTCGCTATCTCTTTTGGTTTTTGATGCTGGCTTTTTGTTATTGTCGTTATGTTTTTCTTTATTCTATTTTTCACATTCTTCCAGCAATTTATCATAAGCGACAGACTTGAATTATCGTTTGCATTTGTTATGCCTTCCTTTGCTTTTAAGGACTTATATTAATACTGGCTTGTCATTTTTATAACCGGTGTGTTGATTGCTTGTCTTGGGATGGTACTTACCCACACAACTTTAATGATAAGAACGAAAATAACAAAATTACATTTATCTTCCATTAGTTTACATTCGGCGTCCTCTGTTCATATTCCTAGTTCAGTTAACAATTTTCGGGATATGCTTCCTACAATAATGTTATCTCCTCTTGGGTCACATATTATCAGGAAGTATACTAAACCATTTAATGCATACAAAAGACGCGGAATGTATCCTAATGTTCTAAGTGCAATGCCAAGAGATGTGTCTTGCACACATTTATGTACTAAAACTACCATTACATCATCTGTAAATGGTAGGCAATTTTCCATAATTAATAATAATGATATGGACTGAACGTCATCTGATCTGATTTATGTAATAACTTGAATTGAAAATAATTGTGGAATGCAATATGTTGGACAAACTGGCTGATCCCTTAAGACTACTTCGTGAGCACTTTCGTAAAATGAATAAGCCTAAAAAATTTGACACATTTCTTTATCGCCATTTCAATAGTAATGGTCATTCACCTAGTAAAATTGTAATTAAGCCGGTTGAAAATTTATATATGATCCAAATTCACCAACTAGATTAAAAAAATATAAAGAGACATGAAACTGAACTTAAATGGATTAAATTTTTGCAATAACATTTTCCTTTAGGCTTTAATGATAATATATACCATGAAGGTAACATTTCTAAAATGCCAGGTTTTGATGTTTTTTCTATTTTGAAATGTAACAAAACGTAAAAGTAGATCTCATGGTAAACGTAAAAATGACAACATTAAGCGCAAAATTTGTACTGAAAAACGCTTAAATGCTTCTCTAAAGGATCTTTCTTTGGCTTTAATTAATCATGGTCAGAATGGCTTATTTTCATTTTTAAGTTCCTTGCCTATCTCAGTTTTATGTAATTTAGAGTTAGAGGTTAATAAACTTTACGATTGAGCAAACAAATTATTAAAAGCAGCACTCCTTACAAGGTGTTATGTTCAACATTTCCTTAGTCCTTATAACGATTCTGAGGTCAACCATAAACAACACTTTATCAAATTTCCTTTCATTAACAAAGGTAAGGAGTTTATTGATTTACAAAGTATCTTCAAGGATAACTTATTGATTTCATCTATTCCAAGTTACTTTAATAATTCTGAAACTCCTATCATTTGTTATAAATATAACAAACAAATAAGGTCTACTTTATTTAACTTTAATAGAATTGTAAATGATAAAGATATAGATTCCAATACTCATGCCTCCTGAGATTGTCAAAATTCTAATTATTTATATCCTTCTGCAGGGCATGTTATAACAGGTAATCTAAATGTCATTCCTGACGCTAGAGTTCGCAATATTATTTCTAAAGGTCCTAAATATAGATTTCCCTCTAATATTGATTTCTCTAAATGTCGTAGAGAGATCGCTGCTTCTTTGAATGACTTTAGTAATCGTTGAAGCAAACAGGAAAATGTTGAACCTGATGCCTTGAAGGAATGGAAGATTAACATTTTTAAAATCATTGATACTCGTATTTCATTTTACTCTCGTAAATCACATCCTTTACCCCCTAAATCTAAATCTTCTTCTCGTCATCTTAAACGAGGTATCCAGGATTTTCATATGAACTATGTTTTGGTTCCAGCAGATAAAGCTGCTAACAATGTTGTAGTTGTTGACGATTGTATTATACTAATACTCTTAAGCGTGAGCTTGTTGACACTAATGCCTATAAACTGCAGCCTTCTTTAAGTGACAGGGTGATTGTTGATGGGCATGGTTGTCATACAGCCCTACATTTTGGTGTCAAAACTAAAGAAAATCAAGACAAAGTTCCTACATTGTACTGGTTACCTTAACTCCATAAAACCCTATAAAGCAAGACTTATTGCTAATTCTAGTTCTTGTACGACAACAGAACTTTCTAAATTGTTAACCTCGTGTCTTACAGCTGTTAAAAAACATGTTATCAAGTATTGTGAAAAGGTATATGAGAGATTTGGTAAAAGCCTAGTTTGGTCTATTAAAAATTCAGGTGAAATTTTAGATAAACTTAAAGCTAGAGATTTTTATGCGACCGGTTTGTATACTAGTGATTTTTCTACTCTTTACACTACTTTACCTCATAATTTAATTAAAGATAAACTTATTGATCTTATTGAAAGAACCTTCCAGAGAGAAGGCTCTCCTTACCTTGCATGTAATGACAGAAATGCATTTTTACTTCAGAAAAACCTAAAAAATATCATGCATGGTCGTGTCAAAATGTATGTGATGCGTTGAACTTTTTGTTGGACAACATTTTTATTCGATTTGGCACCAAGCTGTATAGACAAGTAGTTGGGATTCCTGGTTGCAGATTTATTCCTTTTTTGTTATGAAATGGACTTTATGATGTCTCTTTCTGATGATCAGCAGGCTGACGTTATTGATGCTTTTAACACTACATCCAGATATTTGGACGATATTTTAAATATTAATATTAATTATTTTGACATTATGGTAAGTCAAATATTCCCTTCAGAGCTCCAACTGAATAAAGCCAATACCTCTGATACGGAAGCTGCATTTTTAGACTTGCATTTGTCAATTTCTAATGAATGATATTGTTTCTACCAAAATTTATGATAAACGTGACGACTTTGATTTTGAAGTTGTTAATTTCCCATTTTAGATGGTGATTGTTCCTCGTTCTACATCCTATGGAGTCTATATCTCTCAACAAATTCGTTTTGCTAGAGCATCTAGCTATGTTGCTGACTTCAACACTTGCAATTAATTGTTAACTCAGAAACTTCTTAAACAAGGCTATCAGTATCATAAACTTCACAAAACGTTTTCTAAATTATATAGACGATACTATGATTTGATTTCTAAATTCCAAGCTGGACTTAAATCTCTCTTGCGCCAAGGACTTTCGGAACCTGATTTCGATGGTGACTTGGTGTATAAATTGAAGATTGTTGGCTCTTATAATTTTTCAACGCAGCTCATTAAATAATTTCCCATTATAAAAAGATTGCCTCTAACATTAATGTATTGCAACAGACTACATGCTTGGTGGTCAACCCAATCACGTTTGCGACTTTGCCTTTCTCTTAAATTGCACGCCGGTGGGTCGGACTTCAGACTCTATGTTGGTTCCGACTTAAAGACTTTTCTATTGATGAGATGGTAGGGGCCTGATGCTTTGGCTGTTTGTTTGGCCCTCCAAGGTTCTCCTGTTGAATTTCTTTTGCTCCAGTATTCAGTTTTATTTACTGTTGAGTCCTTATCTTTGCTTTATCTCCTTATTATATCTTGCTTTATATGTTTTAGGAGATGATGCATTGATAAGTTAGGGGTATTTCATGCAAACAAATTATCTGTGTGTCTTGATCCACATCTGAATTAAGGGTGAGGTTGGCGCCGTTAAACTGGTTTAAGCCCTCCAGTAAAATATTTTACTGACCGTTCCAAGGTGGTTCTTCTTTTGTGGATCTTTTATGTTTTTGTTCTGTCTTGTGTTTGCTATGTCTTTGTGCGCGTCTGTTTATATGTGCGTTGTGGTCACCTGCTGGGAAAGGGCTGACCTCTTGGCTCTCGTTTGTTGTGTCTAATTGTGAGTTTGTCACTTTCCCATTGGTATCCTGGGTCAGGTGTGGTACTTGATTGTATCGATTCCTGATCTTTGCACCTGTACTTACTTTGTTTTAGAATAGAAGCTTTGCAAGAGCTCAGGCTTATGCTAGACCTTTGTCCACATCTATAAAACATAAATTATATAGTTATTCACATGATCTATAGTACTCTACAATCCTGCTCGTTAATTAATTTCAAATACAGGCTCTCTGCCTGCTTCTCTCTAATCCTCCCCCCCCCCCTTCTCTCTAATAGTTTAAAATTAAAGCTAGTTCTTCGAATGACCCCATATTTATATGTTCACATAATATAGTATATGAGCTTATGTATATTTGTATACTGAATAATGTTTATTGTAAATAAAAAAACAGTCAATCATACTTTTCTGCATTTCAAAAGTGTACGTTTTTTTCTGCATCTCACATAGTATAGCCTCTATACCAACAGAACCCATTCAAATTGTGCTGAATTAAATCAAATTGTTTGTTGCTAGATTGAAAGCCCATGTTGTTGTGTTTTTGCGTAACGTCCCAGTCAATAATTTTTCAGTCAAGTTGAGACAGAGCCATCTCTTCCTTGGTATTACCAGTACCTTCAGGGGAGTAGATTTGTTTTGCTCAAGGACACAACACGGTTGAGGTTTGTTTCGAAGGCCTGACCTTTGAAATTGGCTGACAATATGAAATTGTGAAAAATTATGGACGCAGCAAATTCGATAATGTTAAGTTACGACCATGTAAAAGAAACCTTTTGTGCTCCAGAAATCGAGTTTAACTTACTCTTGCACTAGCTGAATATTGTTTTACGAAGAATTCAACGTCAAACTTAGAAAGGCTATCACTCAGTAATTAAGGGAAATATGGTACAAATTATATTTGTGATGATACGGCAAACCTGAGAAAATTGCATTACGAAGTAATTATGGTAAAGACAGATAACACAATTTATCAGTCACCCCTAACATTAACTGAATTGTTTCAACATAACCTAATAAACGTTTCCTATCTCACGCCATGTTACCTTTATCAGGTCATGATGACGTTGCACTTTTTGAATGACGTCGCTAATGACGCTGAATCAACACAAAAATCGAAAATTACGTCATATTCGCTAGTTTGAAGAGTGTTCAACGATGGGTAAACTAATAAATAAAATACCAGGTTCGCGTCTTTTGATATCAAGTTTACCAGGCTCGGCTTTGAGAACGCATGTTGAATCGCTCGGCAAGCCTCGCGATGTCAACATGCTTTCTCAAAGCCTGGCCTGGTAAATTTGATATCAAAAGACACTCACCTTGTATTCTCTATTTATAGCAAACCCAGGAAATATTAATAACTGCTGGGTTTCGTTTGCAGATCAGTATGAATTGCACTATTGATGATTGTTTTCTTTTCATATAGTTATTCCTTATAAATAGAGAATACTAGGTTCGTGTCTTTTGATATCAAGTTTACCAGGCAAGGCTTCGAGAACGCTTGTTGACATCGCGAGGCTTGCCGAGCGATTCAACATGCGTTCTCAAAGCCGAGCCTGGTAAACTTGATATAAAAAAACGCGCACCTGGTATTCTATTTATCAGTTTACCCATTGTTGAACACTCTTCAAACTAGCGATTATGACGTAAGTTTTGATTTTTGTGTTGATTCAGCGTCATTAGCGACGTCATTCAAAAAGTGCAACGTCATCATGACCTGATAAAGGTAACATGTCGTGAGATAGGAAACGTTTTATTAGGTTATGTTGAAACAATTCAGTTAATATTAGGGGTGACTGATAAATGCTTATTTTTTGCTTTCAGATACTCTATGGCTAGGGTATACTGCGTTTGATCGCAGCACGCCCTACAAAATATACGGCTCAACCACCACCAGAATATACCAATGAGCCACCACCAAAATATTCCGACATATTTGACACATGTTTTAATGACTAGGCATGGAAATTATGAACAAGTACGGGGACAATCAAGACATATCTGCATAATATAATATCCTATCTGGAACAAAATAGCTTTATAACAGGTACGAATGAGACACACATTGGTTCTTCGCCAATTAGGCATCTCCGTCTCAATACCGCTAGAACAGGATTTCTAAGACTTTTAGAGGTTGGCAGACGAGGAACAGAGTTGTTCTCCAGCATACAGACTTGAAATCGATGCCGATTCTCCAGAAGCTAGCCAGTCATGTCCGGGTCAAACTACACGTCTAATAAAAAAAAAACACGTCTAATAAAAAAAAAACACGTAATACTCTATGAAATGTTGGAATGGTAACGAGGTAAATTTTTGCAGCAGTAATAATTTGCTTGTGTCACAGGCTGGCCTAACACGTCTGTGGTGTCCTTTTACGAGGCGTTTACCCATGTGTTTTGTTTGCAAGAAAGAAAAGTATTATGCAAAGACGTGAGGCAGCAAAAATGTTGGGAAATATAGCAATAGTCTTAATCATTGCTTCTTATGTAATTTTCTGTGTGGGAATTTGTGCCAGTATTGCTAATTTCATCCAGTCAACATATTTGTCACTACTTGCAATGCCTTTGGCTATATTAACACGTATCATGATTTTTACTTGTTGTACGTAGAGAATATGTAAAATTTGAATCTAGAAGTGAGAAAAGTGTCAATGTAAGGGTAGCTAACGCCAGTTATAACTTCAAGCCCAACGTGTGTGTGTCTAGGATGGATGAGCCAAAAACCAGCGCGATCTACAACAGACGACAATCGATCACAAACAACTGGGGAAATAAGCCCAAAACAATGTTCAACTAATTAAAAAATATATCTAAAAACACCCCGTCTAAATAATACAAGAAATGTTCATAGTAATATCTGGTCTGGTTGTGGTTCTTGAAGAAGATGTTAGATAAGATTTTCTTATATGCTTGTATTCTCATAAATTTATAGAAATGGTTACTGATGTTGTAGTTCAGTCATTGATAAGAATAAATCTGTGAATTATAACGATTTTAATTTTGAATTAGTCATTTTTTCATTTCTTGATGGAGATGTTCCTCGCTCAAATTCCTACGGCGTGTACATTTTGCAACTTATTCGTTTTGCAAGAGTATGTTCTTATGTTGATGACTTCAACAACATTAACAAATTTTTGTCTTCTAAGTAACTAAAACAAGGTTATCGATACCATAAACTTCGTAAAGCTTTTTCTAAATTTTATAACCAACACTCAGGGTTGATTGTTAAGTACAATATTTGATTCAAAACTCTTCTGCAACAAGGCATATCAGAACATGTATTCTATGGGGATTTAGTTTATAAAAAACTACGTGCATTAAGGGGCTTTTTGGCCCCCCTCTGAGGCTTAATTATAAAAAATTGTTTTCACCAATTTGTTCTTTTTAGTTTATTGTAGTATGGCCGATGCTTTTTTTCTTTGATCTTTGCTGATGTTTAAATCAGACACCCTAGAAAAAGACGAAGGAGGAGCTTAAAACCATACTCTAACTTCCAATTTTAGTTAAACAGCGATGTAGGCGGTAACTTCCTAAATAGCGACAAATTAATCCGTAGGTAAATGTAATATAATTGACAGCTTAGGCCGAATGTAGGGAGGAGCGAATGTAAATTTCGTCAGGTGTCAGTTAAACGTGTTTATATGCGCCTGCGCCATACTACAAGCTAAATAAAGGATTCTTCCTCGGCTTTCTGTTTAAACCGCTCGATGGGCTACACCCACCTCGTGGTTTAAACAAGAAAGCCTTGGAAAAGTATCCTTTATTTATTTCTTGTAGTATGGCTGATGCTTTTTTCTTTGATCTTTGCAGATGTTTAAATCAGACACCCTAGAATAACGGCCAACGAGAAGCTTAAAACCTTACTCTAACTTCCAATTTTAGTTAAACAGCGATGTAGGCGGAAACTTCCTAAATAGCGACAAATTGACCTGTAGGTAAATGTAATTTGCATCGTCATATTTCAAAATGACACAGGTATTTATTTCGAAAATTATGGTCATGATGCAGAACGGCGTTGCCTTTGATCGTCCTGTGTCATTATTTATCGATTCTGGGTGTTCGACCGACCCACAGGTGCTCAAATTTATGGAAAAAATTGCTACATTGTCTGTTATTCGGCAATAAATTTATTCGTACAAACGCCTGTTCTTCTCAAAATGTAGCTACCAGCAGACTCCATACATTCCTAAGTTTTTAAATAAGAAATTTAGAAATGCATTAGCTAAACTGAGATTATCGTCACATCCTTTAAACGCTTTTTAAAAATCGATATGGGAAACTATTATTGCGTTCCACGTGAAAGTAGAAAGTGCATCTACTGTGATATGGATGATATAGGGAACGAGTTTCATTTCGTTTGTATATGCACAATACACCGTGTTGAGAAATACATATAACGCGCGGATCCAGATTTTTTTGCCAGGGCGGTCCAGGCACGACTGCCATGCGCGGATCCAGGAATTTTCGTCAGGGGGCCCCCCAGGTCAATCTGACAAAAAAGCTCTGACACCGTTTTTTTAGTCCTCAGCTTATTTTACTGAAGTTAAATGGTTAGTTTCGAAGAAAACTATTTTCAGGAGGGGGTCCAACTTTTTCTAGGGGGGGGGGGGGGGGTGAGGGAGGGAGAGGAGGGGCTCCAATTGCTTATTCCCTATAGAAACCCATATAACTTGTGATTTTCTAGGGGGGGGGGGTCCTGACCCCCTGCCCCCCCCCCCCCCTCTGGATCCGAACTTTACTGCCAGAAAACCGCTCTGGCGTTTTTTTTAATTCTCAGCTTATTCTACAGTGGTTTATCAATGGTTAATTTCAAAGAAAACTATAACCTACTTTTACAAGATTTCGGAGGGGGTTCAACATTTCGCAGTAGGAGGGGGTCCAACATTTACCAGGGGGTCCAACTTTTTCCAGGGGGGTCTAAATGCTAATTTGTATAGAAACACATAGAACTTTTGACTAACTTATAGACCCCCTATCCTCCCCCCTGGATCCGCTCATGCATATATTCCTAGGTACTACAGAAGGAACCCCAGTATACACAAATTTATAGAACTTCTAATTTTAGATAGGTTAAAAACGCTAAAACACCTCGTGATATTCATTATAATTTGAAGTGTTAGAGCTGAGACTACAAACTGACAATAACATAAACTGACACACCGTCTATCATCGAAACCGGAAATAGTGTACCACTGAATCGAAAGATGAGAAAACGGCATGGCGGGCGGTGAGTTTTTACCTTTATTTGAGCTTTATTATTTGCTCCCGAGTAACCACTGGCATCAAGACTAATCGCCAAGGGATTAATTTAAATGTTGTGCATCTTTATTGTATTCTGTGTGTCAACATGGCTTTGTTTACACAAAGTTATCGCAGCTTGGTACTGGCTGGAAAGTGCTCCTGCCGTAAAAACAGCCTTTGAACTAACGAATACATGGTTTATCTTCGGGTAAGAAGTTAATTCCCTATTTCTATATGCAATTTGCACCATCCCAGTTTTATCTCTGGTCTTGGTTTGATTATTTTCAATTGAAATCTATTGAAACAAAATAACCGTGGTATACGGCGAATAGTTGTTGATGGCAAAACTTGTGTACTGCGATTAGTTAAAATCGTGTACCGCGAATAGTGGCAAAGTTTAATGAGATTGACGCTTATTTCATGACTGACACTAAAAAAAATAATGAAACATTATTTTTTAAGCATTGGAGTTCACTTCAATTAATATGTAAACCATGAGGATTGAACGGGGGGCGCAGTTGCTTAGTGGTAGAGTGCTTGACTCGAGATTGAGGGGTCGCAGGCTTGAGCCTCACCTGAGGCACTGTGTTGTTTTCCTGAGCAAGACACTTATCATCTTTCTAGTGCTTGTTAAATCCAAGAAGACCCATCCCGGCATGACTGAAAATTTGTTGACTGAGGCCTAAAGACGATGAAAAATACCCCAGCACACAAGGCTAAATGGTTCACACGAGGGCTGAATCTGAGGGTATTGACCATGTGGGTGCCACATGGGAATTTAGGCCCATGTAGAACCCACATAGGGCACATATAATTGTTTACACTCACATAAGCAGAACCACTGCCGCTTGAGCCTTTGGGTGATCCTGAAAATAAAACCACAAACCTCTCAACCAGCCCAGTACTGGTTACTGCCAGAGAGACTGACTAGAAATTAGATATTTCACCTGTAGCCAGTTTAGCTATGATACTTTACAAAAAGCGAACAACAAAGGTGCTGATCAGACAAAGCAGAAGTGCAGGCTTTTCTGCGACTTTGCTGTTCGCAACCCTCCGAAGAAAGGGTTTTCTGGCATTGAGGACCATATAACAATTATGTGTTGCCCATAATGACCAAAATGGGTACCACATGCAACCCATATGGGTTTTCCCACATGGGTCCATGTACCACTGTTGCAAATACCTATTCAGTCTGATTTGGACTACTACTATGAGACACATATTATATCCCACATTATTGAAAAAAAAATGTGTGTCATGTGCTATTAACAGTCATTTTAACCAGCGAATTACCAAGGCAATTCACGTGCTATTGATTCACTGCTTTTGGAATTAACATATACACAGTTTGGGGATGTCACAAGAAGTGACCTCAGGAAAAGTGGGGCTATATTAGATTTGGGTTGTCTGTCATTCCATCATTCTGTCTGTTATTCTGTCCGTCTGTCATCATTTCGTTTCCACTCAATATCTTGAGAACAACTTTATATAATTTACCCAATTTTGTATGTGCATTGATATTGACTTATTCTTCAACATGATCTAGATCGGGATTTTACACATCATTTTTCGGACATTTGTACCAGAGTTATGACCCTTGATTTACGCCAGAATTTTGTTTCCGCTCAATATCTTTAGAACAAATTGACCGATTTTCACTAAATTTTATATATCCATTCATATTGATAAGATTTAGCTTGGGATTGTTACACGTCATTTTTCGCACATTTGTACCAGAGTTATTACCTTTGATTTATGCCAAAATTTTGTATCCGCTCAATATCTTGATAATAAATTGACTGATTTTCACCAAATTTTATATATATATATGTGCATTTATATTGATAAGATCTAGGTTGGGATTGTAACACATGAGTTTAAGAACATTTGTACTAGTGTTATGGCCCTTGATTTATGCCAGATTTTTGTTTCCACTTAATATCTTGTGAAAAAACTGACAGATTTTCACTAAATTTTATATATTTATTCTTATTGACAAGATCTAGGTTTATGACTTATTTGTAACAGAGTTATGGCCCTTGATTCATGTCAGAATTTCATTTCCGCTCAGTATCTTTAGAACGAATGGACATAATTTGACCAAACTTTATAAATGCATTTATATTGACAAGATCTGTATCAATAGGATTTTTACCTGTTACCTTTTACAAATTTGTAAAAAAAGTATGGCCCTTGATTGGCAACAGAATTCTGTTTCTGCGCAATATCTTAAACTCAACAAATGATTTGGTTGATAAAAAACAACATCAAAATAACCCTTTGTATTCGGGTATCCTGTAAACTAGTTCTTTTACATACAGTGGAGTCTACACTGTTTGTTAAGGTAAAAAAGATCTTCACACAAAATAGAATATTTTGAAAACTATAACCAGACACCCCTAGATGTGTAAAATGGACTATCCCAAGTTTATTTATCAAACCAAAAGGAATAATCCATTACTTTACAAATGGTTAATTTACTATGCGGTCTTACCTGGAGGCCTGAGTTAATAATAATAAATGAGCCGTGACATGTTATTTCCAACAATGTGGTATGTGCGACCAGCAAGGCTCAGACCAGCCTGCAGATACGCGCAGTCTGATCAGAGCCTTTGCTGGTCGCTTGAATATTCTATGATAGTAAGCTACTGACCGAACATCATTTGGAGTTTCTAAGCTTAAAAGGGGGCTGCACAGGCTTGTCCGAGTCTATTCATGTCAAAATGCCACATTGTTGGAAATCACATGTCGCGGCTCAAATGAAAATGGTCATGAAATTTTCGTATTGTTGGCATACACATATTGTCTTGTTTGATGATTTGATTCTTTACGTCCAATCAACGCTCTTTCAGTTATATAGAGACGGATCTTCTCGGGTTGAACCACTACTAAGCTAGGATAAATGTGTCTTGCTCAAGGACCACAACGCAGTGATGCCGGTGAGGCTCGAACCCATGGCCCTTCGGTCTCGAGTCAAGCACTCTACCACTGAGCTCCCTAACACGTACTGTCATCTTTGTAAATGCATCAACAGCTTAATAGTGGGACTAGACGGATCAAATGATGTAACGCATCACATTCGTTTCCAACATGCATTTTAATCTTTAAGCCAAATGGATTTTCCCATTCCTATCAATTGAACCAGGCCCTTTCTGTTTTATGGGTTGTTGGTGGTATTTTTGCAGTTTTTTTTTCAAATTTTAATAGAACATTCTTACCTGTAAGCAAACATTGCAAACCCTGACCAGACGCCGCGTTCTGCATTATATCCCACAAAAAGGATGTTATGCATACTCTTCTAATACTGTAGCTTCTTTATTTGACATGGTCTTGTCCATGAAAATTGGCATGATTTAAATCTTTTGTGACAAAAGAGATAACGTATAGTTTGAAATAGTTAATGGATGGACATTTCCTAGCTCTCCTTCTTACGGTGTATTACTTATCTCATTTGTTTTGTGAGAGTATATTTGTTCTAATGTTACTGACTTCAACAATTGAAACAAATATTTGACGCTAAGCTTAAATGGGTTTAGATGTTGCTCTAAGTATATAATAGACAGTGATTCCTCATGTATACTTATATTTGTGTGTTTTTTCTTAACCTGTATTTGCCATGTTGGTACAAATGGTCGGACTTGTCAGAAAACTTTTACTATAGGAATGAAATTTTATTTTTTGGTTTTTATCGATGTGTAAATTCCGGCGAATCACTCACAAATTGAATAAAGCCCAAATCACTCACAAATTGAATAAAGCCCGAAGGTTTTATTCAATTTGTGAGTGATTCGCCGGAGTTTACACATCGACAAAAACCAAAAAGTAATATTTCATTACTATAATAATCTTCGTAGAGTTTCTCACCAATGTGTCGTTTTGAGTTTTCTCTCAATTGTGAATTCTAAGGTGACGTTTCACATTTATCTGAGGAGTAAGCAATATACACTCGGTGCCACGTCCATAGGGTTTCTTCCAAGCGTGCATTTTAACCGTCCGTATAAGCTTATCGTCCTGTTTGTGTGACATAGACGAATAGCGTAGACCCAGATAAGACACGGCATGATGCGGCATCTGATCAGGGTCTCCACTGTTTGTTACATAATTTTCTATTAGAATTTGAATACAAATGAAAAAAAATACCATCCAACAACCCTTAAAACGGAAATGGACTGGTCCAATCACATGAACTTGAAGTTCTGTCTTTATCTCACCTCTATAGCCTCAAAGCCAAAATCTCACAATGTCATTAGGTAATGACATTATGAAATTTTCGGTTTTAGGGTTTAGAAGTGATATAAGGATCGAACTTCAAGCTCCTAGGTCCAATTAATAAGATTGAGAAATTCCATTCCACTAAAATGGGGGAAGATGTTGTTTTCAGTAAAAGTGGTACCACTGCCTGAGGGCTATTTCACACTGGTAAATGTATACGTCGATTTGCTGGTATTTACGCGTATTGCCGTTCTTCATAGACCGGAAGTGGTAGATATTGGTGTTAATAATATATAGAAAAACATGCCATATGCCTTAAGGACTATAGAATTGGATCATTTTAAGTATTCCGCATGCACATGGCATTTTATGTAAGCATTTAGGAATAGATTCGAGTCCGATCTGGATGATCCGTACTCGAATTATTCCTAAATGCTTACATAAATCGCCATGCACAATCTGAATACTTAAAAATGATTGAAGTCTATAGTCCTTTAGGCAGCATGTTTTTCTATATAGTATTAACACAAATATCCACCACTTCCGGTCTATGAAGAACCGGCAATACGCGTAAATACCACCAAATTGACATATACATTTACCAGTGTGTATTCAAGGCTATTAAAGGCGAATCTTTATGAGGTGATTAGGACTTCATAACAGGAGGCAATAAAGTGGTCCCATGAAGGGTTTAGGTTCTTTCCGATAAAATATTGATATTTATCTTAGTGAAAGAAATTGTTTTTGTTTGATTTGATTCTTTACGTCCCATTAACAATCTTTCAGTTATAAAGGGACGGGTCTTCCTGGGTTGAACCAGTACTAAGCTAGGATTAATGTTCTTGCTCAAGGACAGAACGCAGACAACGTGGTGACGCCGGTGAGGCTCGGATCCGGGGCCCCTCAGTCTAGAGTCAAGCACTCTACCACTGCCCTCCCTGAAAGAAATTTTGTTGCCTACAAGTGAGTCCCCTCTTGAGGCCCCTTTAATCCCATGAGATACTGAAACCGTCTCTTATCAGTTAATTCTTTTATGATCTCTATTGGACAGGAATATAGGTCTTTAACTAGCAGCTTTAAAACTTTTTTTCTTTTTTTTCTAAATTTCCGTGAATAAAAATGAAATTCCCTGACTTCTCCCAGACCTGGAATGATTTTTTTTTCAAGATTATTTGGCTTTTGACCTTGGCGACCCTGTTCGTAAGGTTTCTTTCTGAGTGTGTATTTTAATATGTCGGTTTAAGTTGCTATACCACGAGAAAGCTTTACCACATGTATCGCACTTGTATGATTTCTCTCGAGTATGGATGTTAAGATGTTGGTTTAGGGTGTTGATCCTTGAGAAAGCTCTACCACATGTATCGCACTCGTATAGTTTCTCTCCAGTATGGATATTAAGATATTTGTTTAAGTCGCTGATACTTGAGAAGGTTTTATCACATGCATCGCACTTGTATAGTTTCTCTCCAGTATGGATTTTAAGATGTTGGTTTAAGCCGCTGATACTTGAGAAGGCTTTATCACATGCATCGCACTCGTATAGTTTCTCTCGAGTATGGATATTAAGATGTTGGTTTAGGATGCTGATTCTTGAGAAAGCTCTACCACATGTATCGCACTTGTATAGTTTCTCTCCAGTATGGATTTTAAGATGTTGGTTTAAGTTGCCGATACTTGAGAAAGCTTTACAACATGTATCACATTCGTATAGTTTCTCTCCAGTATGGATTTTAAGATGTTGGTTTAAGCAGCTGATACTTGAGAAGGCTTTATCACATGCATCGCACTCGTAAGGTTTCTCTCCAGTGTGTATTTTAATATGCTGGTATAAACTGCTGTCCCATGAGAAAGTTTGACCACATACATCACACTGGTATGGTTTCTCTCCAGTATGTACTTTGCGATGTTGATCTAAGTAACTGACCTGATAAAAGGTTTTACCACATGTATCACACTTATATGGTTTCTCCCTAGTGTGTATTATTAGGAAGTGACGTTTCAATGTGCTACCTTGAGATAAAGCTTTACCACAGGAGCCACATACATAGGGTTTATCTCCAGTGTGTATTTTAAGATGATCGTTTAAGCTACTGGCAGATAGGAAAGCTTTACCACAGGTACCACAATGGTAGTTTCTCTCACCAGTGTGTATTTTAATATGTTGGTTTAAACTACTAACAGATAGAAAAGCTTTACCACAGGTACCGCAATGGTAGTTTCTCTCCCCAGTGTGTATTTTAATATGTTGGTTTAAACTACTCACAGATAGGAAAGCTTTACCACACGTACCGCAATGGTAGTTTCTCTCTCCAGTGTGTATTTTAATATGTTGGTTTAAACTACTAACAGATAGAAAAGCTTTACCACACGTACCACAATGGTAGTTTTTCTCTCCAGTGTGTATTTTAATATGTTGGTTTAAGCTACTGGCATATTGGAAAACCTTGCCACATGTAACACAGTGGTAGTTTCTCTCCGCAGTGTGAATTCTGAGATGACGTTTAAAGTGGCTGTTTAAAGTAAAACATTTACCACAGGTACCACATTTATAGGGTTTTTCTCCAGTGTGTATTATAATATGCTTGTTTAAATCTTTGACTTGAGAGAATAATTTACCACATGTACAACATTTGTATGATTTCTCTCTCATGTGTATATTAATATGTCGGTTTAATTTGCTGAACTGACAGAAGGCTTTACCACAAATATCACACTTGTATTGTTTCAGTTCAGAATGTTTTAGGAAGTGACGTTCCAATGAGCTCTTAAGAACAAAAGATTTATGACAGGTGCCACATTGATAGGGCTTCTCTCTAGTGTGTATTTTAAGATGTTGATTTAAGCTACTGACACACGGGAAGGCTTTACCACAGGTACCACTATCGTTGTTTTTCACTGCAGTGTGTATTTTAAGATGTTGGTTTAAGCTACTGACACATTGGAAGGCTTTACCACAGGTACCACTATCGTTGTTTTTCACTCTAGAATGTATTTTGAGATGCAATTTAAATAGGGTGATATTGTTAATAAATTTATGACATATGCCACATTCATAAGATTTCTTTTCAAGATGCATTGTGATATTTTGACTTAAGCCACTGGCATTTCGGGGAGCTTTATCATATGTACCACAATCAGGGTTCCCCTCATCAATGTGCATTTTAAGATGTTGGTCTGAGTCACTTTATCGTAGTTTCCTTCTCTAATGTGAAACGTAAGGAGACGTTTCAAGTGGATGATATAAGTAACATATTTACCGCAGAAATAGCATTCCTAATGCTTTTTAAGTGTGCACCTTAAGTTATTGTTTTAACCCCTTTGTATTCCTGGATGCTTGGCAACCAGAATCACACATATAGTTTCTCTTCTCCAACAAAAGTATGTTGGTGTGAATGCTGCGGTTAACTTTAATTTAAAAAAAAAGATTAACACGAATAACGCATTAGAATATTTTGTCCTAGGGTGTATCCGGCTTCTAACATTTGTACTGTTTGTCAACTATATTTAATAGCAAATTATTATACGCTACTTAGCGACTTTGATAAATTACAGGCTATATATCAAACCTCTCCTCCTTGTATGATGCTTTAATGTTTCTATAAGCACGTGTTTATCACCTACACCTTTAGCACAGTGGACATGGTTTAATAAGATGTTCACAATCTCAATGAATTACCTCCTTTAGATGAACTGAGTCATGGTTATGTAAAAATTAGTGCATTTATGTAAATTATGTCTCTATACAGTTTACCACCGGATATAATCAATTTATGAGCTTCAGGGTACTATATTATTATACTAATACCTATTTACAGCACTGCTTTGTCCAACAATAGTAATAAAACAGGTCACTTTCACAATGCTTTGTTTTCCATAACACAAGATAGACGGCATTGTTTCACAATTACATAGATTGTGGCCCATTCACGTTTTCAAGAACTAGCCCTAGTTTGAATGTTTTACACAACTATTGCAAAAAGCGTCACAATAGTTGATACACTGTGGTTATACCAAATCTCATTTTAATATGTGTTAAATATCCCAAAAAGGCATTTAAGCCTTCTAGTTCCAACATAAAATTAATTTTCCAGCAGTCTGAATTCTCATCTTATACAGTAAAACCTGTGTAAATCAGCCACTCTCAAAAGATCGAAAATTGGTTTCCAACACCAATTATTGCTTAATGCAGGTCAAACGTATTGCAGAAAGCTCCAAGGGGAGCATCCTGTAATACTTTTGACCTTCATTAAGCTACCATTTATCATTAAGATCTTTGTTTTATTTTTTTTAGAGTGGCGCTTTTACACAGGTTTTACTGTATATCAGTTGTACTGGTCACTACTTGTAAAAATAACTTCCAGCCTGTTAAACTGATCTTTTAGTAAGGTACACTTTTCTGATGCCAGCTCGACTGAAAACTGCACGTCCTCAAATAATAATAAATGGGTCTCTGAAAAGATAAAAATAATTAAAATCGTACAATTAAGGGCGATTACCGTTAATACTTCCCACATTGAAATCTTTTTAATACTTTGAATACAATTTGTTTTATGTATGGACTGTCAATTTATGGAATTAAAAGATATGTCACCAGCTCTAATTTTCATAATATCACATGGAAGTTTTCAGCATTTTACAAATTTTCTGGAAAAAAAAAACCAAGCCCTAAATATTAAGCTGGAATATTAATAATCGCCATACAGCTTCTTTATTTTAATTTTAACTATTACTTACGACATCAAGCTTTTTTAGAAAATGTGAAATTTTATTTGTTTTCCCAAGCCGTGACAAGATACTTAATGATATATTTGGTAATTACCCCCAAAAAGGTATACAATTTTTAGAATGAATTTTATATTAAAAAATCTGATATTGAAATAATTAAAGTTTTTTTTATATATATTATTATTTTGCCTTTTAGTGAAAAGAATAAAAAATCGGGGTCACCAGACTAATTTTCTTTCAGGAGAGCAAAATGCACCAAACCCCACAGATTTTGAGGATAATTCAATATAAAACGTTATAGTGTGTTCTTTTTATCATTTATATAATTCGTATTACTTGTAGGAAGTAACTCAGCATTAAAAAGCTGAAAGAGGAAGAAGAAGAAAAAAAATGTATAATAGGTGCCCACCCAGGAATCCACCCTGGTCCGCTTGTTCAACGTCCGACACGCTAGCTTGAGAAAGCTTTACCACATGTATGTGTGGCATTTCACTGGCGGGCCAAAAGAGGCCCACTTTTATATCTGACCTAGTGGATTTTCTCCCTCTTATTAACTCAAAAAACAACATTAAAAAAAGTTGTCCAAGTTAGACGCCTGTGACAAACATTTTCTGGATCTGCGCATGTCAATGATATTGTTTTCATCTGGGCTTATCGACCAAGTGATAATGATGTTGACAACGTGATTTTTTTATCGTGGTTGGCACTAAATTAACAGCCTCATACAATGTCCATTTAGCTGAGCCAACATTTACGTGAGAAAGCAAAAACATCTTAAACAATATTTTAGCTCTAGATTTTGATTTGGATAAGTAGAATAAGTATCAGATATTGATTTTAGTATCGGATATTGATTTACAATACATTGCATGCAAAAAAAAAAATAATCATGTAAGTTCTTATTCTTTTCGAATGATTTATTTCAGTACCACAGATTAGCAATTAAATTATACAGACCAAGAGATATTAAATATACATATAAAATGAACATTTGTTCTATGCCCTGCTAACCAATGCCAAAGATAATATAAAAAAGAGAAAGTGATGTCTCTTATTTCCATTGTGGTATTTTTGTACAGGCTGCAAGTCATAGTGAGACAATACTAGTTAAACAATAAATAAATAAGTATTAAAGTTAAAACAATAATGAAACATGGGAGTAAATACTTTAACATCGTACAATTCTATACAAAATGGGAAGTAAAATGCATCAAGATACTGTAAGAACATACATAACCAATCAATCTTGCTTATAAGGAACTTTTTAACAGCTGGCTGCTTTAAAATTTGGATATCCCTGTAAGCTCATAATATCACCAGGGAGCTCGTTCCATAAAACACAATCATTATATCCAAAGAATTTCTTTCCAAAACGTTTTACTTTTGGAATAGAAAAACAACCAGTTTTCCTTGATCTAGTGTCATATGAGTGTATGGAACTTGCCTAAATAAAGTGCTCAACCATATAATCTGAAGATTGACCTGACTTAACCTTAAAAGCATGGGTCAAAATAATATGGTCAACTCTTTTTGAAACAGGTCGCCAGCCAAGAGGCATAAAAACTCCAGAGTCTACATGTGTCCTTGAGTCCATGTTTAGATTTTATTTTGGGTGACCTGAAGTCTGTGTTTCAAAACCTTAGATAAGCTCAGATACCAAAAGGAGCATGCAGTCAAAATGACACTGTATAAAAATTAAAACATTCCTCTGTCTGTATAACAGCTTCAACCTTGTTTTTGCCTTTTGAAGTACAGAAGCCGCCTTATTAGCACCAGAAAGACATTGTTCTAACACTACATCCAAATATTTTACATTTTTTTTCTTAAATAAAGGTACCTTTGCAAGTAATGCTTAGAACTGATTGTGACTTTAACCTAGGTCTAGGTCCAAACAGTATAGATTCCGTTCTGCCTAAATGCAGGGAAAGTTTATTGTCGACCAGCCATTCATTTACAATCCTCAGGTTCATTCTGTTAGGCAGTTTCAATGTTAGATACACATTTATCTGCTTCTAAAATTGCAGAGTCATCTGCATAAAACAAACATTTATTACTGACCGCACGGGACAAATCATTGACAAAGATCTATATAAAAAATAAAAGGGGTCCCATTATTGATCCCTGGGGAACACAACAGGAACTATTTGCATATGAGGATAGAGTATCAGTTCCAGATTCATCCACTAGCTAAATAGGACTGAACCCATCTGGATACGTCTTGACTGAGGCCAAGAGCTTTAAGTTTCATTTACAAAATGCCAAGATTCAATTGTGTCTAGAGATTTTTGTAGGTCCAACAGAACCATGCCAACAAAATGACCCTGGTCCATTTGATATTTGATAAAATCTGTTAAATGGGTTTCCGACTTAAAGACTTATCTGTTGATGAGATGGTAGGGGCCTGATGCTTTGGCTGTTTGGTGGGCCCACCGGGGTTTACTTGTTGGATTTCTTTTGCTCGAGTATTCAGTTTTAATTACTGTTGAGTCCTTATCAATGCTTTATCTTCTTGTTTTATCTTGATTTATATGTTCTAAAAGATGATGCATTGATAAGTTGGGGGTCTTTCATGCAGACCAGATATCGATGTGTCTAAATCCACATCTGAATTAAGGGGGAGGTTGGCGCCATAAAACATATTATATATATAATATTTTACTGATCGTTCCAAGGCAGAACTTCTTTTGTGGATCTTTTATGTTTTGTTCTGTCTTGGGTTTGCAATGCCTTTGTGCCCATTTGTTTATATATGCCTTGTGGTCACCTGCTGGGAAAGGGCTGGCCTCTTGGCTCTCGTTTGTGGTGTCTAACTATGAGTTTGTCACTTTTCCATTGGTATCCTGGGTTAGGTGTGGTTTTTGATTGTATCGATTCCTGAATTTTACACTCTTACTTACTTTAAACAAGTGTCAGAAGAATATCTTCTTCTAAAACCTGCCTGAAATGTACAAAGAAGTTTCTTCTAATCAAGTATGATTTAATTTGGTGATAAACGACTCTTTCAAACACCTAAGAATTAATCGTCAAAATTGATACTGGTTGATAATTACCTACATCTGTTTTATAACTCTTTTTAAAAAGAGGTACTACTCAGATTTTAAATCATCAGGTACAACACCTTGAATCAAAGATAAATTAATAACATGTGTAATGTTTAATGGCGGGCGCCCGCTCTGGTGTTTTGGTTAGATTGTTCCCTGAGCCCATTATACGCATATTACAATAGGTATTGAGCAATAAATTACAAGTTAGTAAAGAATCCTATTCATACGACATGCTCCAGAAAGTGTCTGATTATTTGCAGCAGACTTTAGTAGATTTCCACCAGTTATGCTGTGAGATCAGTTTTGCAATAGATAACGACATTACTTATGAAGTGAAATATATCTTGAAGACCCAAAGAGATGGCAGCGGTCTAGATGAGGATTTAGACCAATGGGTATTTTACCCCCTACTTTTTTTTTAAATAATCAGTAGTTTACTCATTACATAAAATATCAAATTGCAGAAAATGAAAAGCCTTATAAAAAGACGCATTATTTGCTTAACATATTTTAAAAAAAAGTTGCTTGTATGAAATACATGTTACATTTTTAGGAAAACTTCCAAAATTTATACAATTGGTGTATATTAGTTTTTTTCTTACTAAGACTAAAAGACTTCACCACATAATATAAATTGAACATCAGCGCTGATATCTCAAACTGTAAAGGGTATTTTTACCCTTCAAATTAATTTTCAATGCTGATTTCCAAGAAAAAAATGCTGAAATACCCTTGACTACCTCTTATCTGGAGCTCTTAGATGGGATGTAATTTTCAGTCTTTTGTTTGGATTAGCATTTTAATGTGTTTTAGGATCGGGTCACTGAATTTGAATGTATTCTTGGTGACACAATAATTAGGTCCGTATTGAGTTACCAAAGACCTTTCAGTGATGGATGACATGTTCTTGTTATGCTAATGAGAGCCGAGGGCGAGGAAACAGGGTGTTTATTGCTCACACTATACTACTATTCGAACAGGACGAATCATAATAGTTTTGTTACTGACACCATTTGTCAACTATATTTAACTAGTTTAACAAATTATAAACGCGAATGGAACCGATTCAGTTATATACGTTTGTATCTTAATGTGTTTCCTCTCCCACGCATATGCGACGTTGGCCTGATGTGAGGTGCTTTGAAAACATGCTTTGCAATATTTCATTGTTGTTTAAGAAAAAGTTGACATTGTTGCATCGGTTCAACGTTTGTCCAACGTTGGTATGTCGACACCAACATTTCACCCGACTACCAACATGAGTCCAACGAACGTCACTGTGTCACTGTATACTATAAATAGATGCAATGTATACTTGAGATATGAAATCAGTTTTGGCATGTTCATGGAATCATGAATGCTTCGGGTCTCCTGCTAAGTGAGTGAGCTTGAAGGGCTTCACGTTAACTTTGAACAAACCAAAAATTGAATTTATTGTTTGTATTAACATTTTATTATCTAAAATTTAAAAATAAATATTTATAGTTTAAGAAACAAAACAATTTTGTTGTTATCATGTAATCATATTAACGGTTTTGTCGAAGTGCAAAACCGAAATGCGGAACAGCCAGCATGAACATGGACAGCCAATGGATGGCTGATGTTCAGTGTGTATTGTATGGGCAAGTGAGCTTGGCAGCTGTCAATCAGATTTGTGTCATTCATGGGGCTATGAAAGGTTGCAAAATTCTAAAGGCTTGCTTCGAAAATGTAAATATTACATTATACCTGTTGCTAACTTAGCAAAGGAGGCTGATAAAACGAAATGGAGACCAGTCTAGTGTATTGGTACTATAACAGCGGTTTTAATCTCCATATTTTTGTTAAAGGGGTGAAACTTTGAGCAATAATACTGGTACCACTCATTATGACTCTCTCCAGGGGTCATACTAGGCAGATCAAAAGGACAGTCATAATGAGGTGATTACGACTTCCTTACAGGGGCAATGAAGTGGTCCCATGATTAGGTATTTTATGATGAAATATTGATCTTTATCTTACTGAATGAAATTGTATTCTATACAGGTAAGTCCCCTCTTGGTGCCCCATTATCTCTGTGAGATATTGAAATTGCTGTTGTGTTTGTGTTTAACGTCCCACCGACAGCTAAGGTCATATGGAGACGGGGCCAGGGCTTAAAGTCTCATCCGACAGAATGGTGAAGCCGGGGATCGAACCTGCGACCCCTGGTTAACAAGGCAAGTGGCTTATCCGCAACACCAAAGCGGCTCCTTACTGAAATCGTCCCTTATCAGTTATCATTTTACGATCTCTATTAAAACAGTACTATATGTCTTTAAATGATCATGACAAAACATTATTTGATAGGTCAATGACATAACTACGGTAACCAATCGTTCGATTTTTTATGAAATAAAGGTGTTTATGAAAGCAACTAACTGAAAATATATAGGTCACTGCTCTGCTTACATACAGTAGGCCTAACCAAAGGGGTTTGAAGTATGATTTTTTGCGTGATTTTATGCCTAGAGAAGCGTGATACATGCTTTAAAATGTCGAAACTTCGCCTATTAAAAGATTTGAAAAAATGTTCAAATTGAGTATAAGAAAAATGCTTTATCTATGAATCGCTTTGGTCAAACTTTTCATTTTTTTCATCGGCTGTTATTTTCTCGAAATGTTTGGATGGAATTAAAGAGAAGGCCCCTAACATAAGCATCAGACAATAACAGAACAGAACAGGAATTTATTATCACTTAGGCATATACAGTCTATCATCATAATATACAAAATATTGCAACAATGCAAGCTATCACGTGAACAAGCAAGCAAATGTCTCATTTCACTCAATCTGAGAGTGAGCCCACCAAGCCGCATCACAGCAGCATAGACGAATCGACATAACATAAGCCATGTTTTGGCAATTCGACCATAACTTTGCCTCATACAATTTTAAAAAAGCTACACTAGCATTCACACGTCGCCAAACGTAAACTACACACAAACCCAAACCGAACCAACGTCGATACAACGCCGGTTCGATCGTGGCTATATGCGGAGCGTCAAGTTTATATGAAAAAATAATTCAATGGCAATACAATGTCCCAAAAAGCTGCCTTGGCATGTGTTAAGTATACAGAACGCCAAAAATGGGTGGTTCACAAAACCAATGCTGAACCAGCCGCCGCCAACGCCTCCTGCGTTGGCTCATAATTGGTTCTATGCGAGTCATTAATCATAAATGACATTTCTTGGCGAATTTATGAGATGCTACCAAAAGCCTGTTAGCTGTCAGTTTATGTTATTGTCAGTTTGTAGTCTCAGCTCTAACGCTTAAAGAACTTCTAGCGATAAGGCGTATATTTTCCCTAGTTGACATGATTACAAACACCAAATTTTCAAATTGCCCTAATGTTTTTAAAAATTGTGTAGTTTGGCAGTAAAGTATGCATAGTAGGCAACAAAATACGTTTTAAAGCGATTCGCTATTTACAATACGGTGTAAACGTGCACTTTCTACCCCCACCCCTCATTTAACGCCTTTATACTGGGTGCCGTTTAGACCAGATTTTGAGTTAACGCATTGCGAATTTTAAAAAAAATAAAAGTGCTAAACTGTTAAGGATATAAGTGCTCTTCATTTCCAAAACCTTACCGTATTCCTTCTGCGCATGCGTACAAAATACACCTAAATTGTGACGTTTGTCATTGGAAAGATGAAACTGGTGTCTTTCAGTTTATATTTAGATGCTTTGCCCCCCTAGACCCAAGATGCCCTTTGGACAACGACATGTCGCTATAAACATTTACAACATATGTAAAGGGCATCTTGGGTATGGAGTCTGCTGGAAGCTAACTTTTACATTTTTGAACAGAGAGAAGAATCCTCTCAGGAATAAATTTGTTGCCAATAACAGACAATGTGGCAAATTTTCATAAATTCGAGCACATGTGGGTCGGTCGAACTGACAGAATCGATAAATAATGACACCGGACGATCAAAGGCAACGCCGTTCTGCATTTCGACCATAATTTTCAATTTATAAATACCTGTGTCAGTTTGATTCGATACAAAAGTATGACGATGCGCAACTCTGCTTCAAAAGGTTACATACATATATCTGTAACTGCGATCAAAGCGTTCACGCAGCGTTGGCGACACGCACTGGAAACTCGGGTTTGGCTTCGCAAGAAGACCAGCAGGGTTCTGATCAGGATTTTCACTGTTTGCTTAGTTAAAAAAACATTCTTATACTCGTATTTGTTTTTTTTTAAATAAACATGGTCGCTGTCCGAATTGATCTGATGTCTGAAGTGACCTGACTCTATCCTAATAACTGTGACCTGGTGTCCACAAATCCCAGCTGCTGATCCTGATCTGTTAAACAAACAGGCAAATCTTCGCGAATTTCTTGACACCTTTGATAGTGACGATAGTGACGACGTATGAGCAGTGTATATGCTATACTGTTTGTTCTAACTGTAAGCAACCACAAAAAGGCAAATAACTGGCAAATTCAAAACTGCAAATAGCTTGCGTCTATTACAGAAAATTTTAGAGTTATAAGCTTCGGAGTATGATGACCCTTAATCGTAAAGACATTTTCTTCGAAATTGAACCGGTAATCGTATCTGTAAGCCTTTAAACAACATAATATGAAAATCCTATTGATAAAGAAATGTGTTAGGTGATATTTCTTTCACATTGAGAAGGATACTATTATAAATGCCGGATATTGATATAGTAGTTCTTCTCCTGTCATTTGTTTTATATGTGTTGTGTATGATATAGTATACCAAATACTGAATATCTTATCACAGACTTTCTTTGACAGTAGCAAAAGTATCAGATTCATTGCCTTAGGATAAAAATGATTTTTTTTATCATGAAATATAAAATTAATGCTCAACTGAAGATTTCGAACAACACGTTAATTTTTGATACTTATATAGGTTATGGGCCAGTGCTGACACAGTGGGGCTAAATTCTGGTCTTAGGCATAATCTACATCTATTCTTTGTGTATGGGAGCAGCGATGGCTCTGTCGAATCAATACATTTATATAGGCGCGCATGAGGCTTTGTTGTGTCACACGGCGATAAGTACCAAAATCAAATGTACTGTCTCTTTTGATTTATTCTTGGCATTAAATCAAGCTTAACTTAACATTCTTTAGATACAGAGAGATGATAGCCATATGGATAAGCATGGTTACCATCTGTGGTCAGAATTAATGCAATTAAAAAGAGAAAGAATGCATTTTTCTTTATTTACTTAATTTTGACCTACCCTTAAAATGACTTGCAATTTCAAATGTTGTGAGTTAGCTTTTATCCTTCATTGTAATCAATTTAGTTGTTGTAATCAATAGCTGGTGAGCTAAATATGTTTTATGGCTTATGCAATGAATAATTTATCTTAATACGCTACTAATATGACATGTGATCATTTCCATGTTAAGTCCACAATTATAACTTTTTTCCCAATTGTTACAGTTTTTGTTCTTATTAAATTATTTGTTTATTAAGTTCACATTGCTCATTGGCAAGCAAATGATTAGAAGACTCAAGTTGATATGATTAACAGTTTTATCAACTTAACAATGAAAGCTATGCTGAAGATAAACTAAACTCATTTTTAAAGCTAAATATAAATGAACGTGTCACCATCTGTATACACAGATGCGGGTATAAAATTTGATATGGAGACAGTCTCTTTAAACAGTAACTGATTGCAGACAGTTATAATGCATATTATCAAAGGGTAACATGTTTTTGTTTTTTTTCATTTACCAGGTTATAGATGCTAAATTCTATATGAATTGTTAACAAATATTATTTGTATCCTACTATGTTAAGTAATCAGCAGCTTTGTATTGTAAATGAACTTTATGCAAGGAAATTAGTTTTTTAATGTTACTGACTATGTTTGTACAATGTGAGCAACAGTTTACTGGGTTCAGTTGCCTTTAAACTTTTAAATGTCTGATTGAATAAAACTTTCTACAGATGAATACTGTGGGTGGTAGGGAGCTGCGATCTTTGCTGGAAATTTAAGCGATATGGTCCTGTCATATTTGGCTTGCTGTAAAGATAAAATTTGCTTCTCTTGCGGCAAATTTGAGTGTGGGTCAAAACCTTTTCGTTTATCCTATTCTTCTTTTCTTTCTCCCACCATGCAGGAGAAGCCCTGACATGACTGGAATATTGTTGACTGGGATGTCAAACCTTAACACAACCAATCAATCTAAATAATATTCCAACAATCTAAATTCACTGTATCTTATCATTTCAGGCAAAAAAACTTATCTTTGACTATATTTTGGACAAATTTAGGACCATATGATATATCTATATGGTTATATATGTTTCCTTAAAACATTTAACAGAACATGGGAATTGTCTTTATTCAGCTGTTACTTGAGTTATGTCATATTATCTTTGTTTAAGAACTTTAAAATCTATAACTTGGGGCAAATCAATAAATTTATCTTGTTGTTTAAAAACAAATATACACTTAATATGTTTTGCAAAACTGAGTGTGCATTGATGATGCCTTTTAATAATAACTATTAAGTTTTATTTGTGACAAACTGGTAGATATATCGAAAAGTGCAAAAATAGGCTTAAAATAAATTAAAACACCCCTTGTTGCATAATCCAAAGCAAGAACTAGGCATTAAAAAGAATGCACCAAAGTTAGTAATATACGTTACCTATAATAAAACAAGCAACAGAATGATAATTTACTCTAGTAAATCTTAAATATCACCAAACACAATTCTTTATCAATAGGATATTCATTGTATGGTGTTTAAAGGCTGACAGGTAGGATTACCAGTTCAATTTAAATGAAAAGGTCTTTACGTTATAATACATTTTATTAAGGGTCATCATACTCAGAAGCTTATAACTCTTACAATTTCTGTGATAGACGCAAGCTATTTGCAGTTTTGAATTTGCCAGTTAATTGCCTTTCTTACTTTGGTAGATGCTTACAATTAGAACAAACACTTTAGCATATACTCTGCTCATACGTCGCCACTATCGTCACTATCAGAGGTGTCTAGAAATTTATGAAGAATTGGCTTTTCCTTTAGCAGGTCAGGATCAGCAGCTGGGCTTGGTGGACACCAGGTCAAAGTTACTAGAATAAACATACGGGACTTTAACTTTTGAAATTATAAAAGCAGAATGCCTGTGCAAACAAATGTTTTACCTAAATATCTCAGGATTATTCTGATATTTTTTATGAATTTCCCTCTGCAAACTCTTCGTCCTTTTTGATAGTTTTTGATAAAACCTGAAGAATGATTAAATTATATAGTAAAACAGGCATTTTAAGATCTGCTCATTGGTAGATATTCATTCATAGTTATTAAAGTATTCAATATATTTTCCCTGTGCAAACGGGACACTATGCTCAGTTCAATTGCGAACAAATTGGTATATTTTTCATACAATTAAATCAAAATTTGATGTAGCCTTTTGGATTTTTCCTGGTACAACCCTTTGACTTTTTCACAGGCTTTCAGGTATAATCTATTTTTAGCAACTGTATCCATTGTAACAACAGGTATTGACCACACTACACATACATTTTAGTAATCGCGTGCCTGTAACTTAGCTTTTTTGAAAGTGAAGACTTTATTTATTTATTTATTAAAGTTGCGTTTAATCAGGGTATGCACTGTTTGCATCAAGAATATTCTATTAAAATTCAAATAAAAATGAAAAATACCACCCAACTTAATACAGAGTGGACTTGCCCAAATGACAAGAGTGGCAAATTCTATTGACCTGAAGTGGTTAAGATTTTTCACTCGCTGGTGGCGAAAGTTTTGGTACAAATAGTGTGGATCCAGATCAAGCCTCAAAAAGCGTCGAGCTGATCTAGATTCAAACTGTTTGACACTGTGTTGGTATTTCTGTAATAAAAGGAAAGAAAAGATTTTTGAAATATTGTTTCAAAGGCTCATTTAAACAAGATAGCCGGCAAAATTACCCAGCATGCAAAGAGTTAATCCACACATTGTTCTAATTGTATGGCTTCAGTTTATTGCCAATTATATAATGTGAAAATTGGCGACGCTTGGTGGAGTCTATACAGTGTAAAAACTGTGAAAAAAATCTAAAGATCAGTATCTACTAACCATTAGCACATTTTAACTTTGTTCTTCGGCGTCTGATCAGGGTCTCCACGATTTCTTATAAAATGTTCTATTAAAATCTGAATTAAAATAGAAATACCACCATACAACCCTTGGTTCAGAAATGGACTGATCCAACTTATAAGACTTGGAAATACCATACGGCTTAAATGGGTAATATTTCTATTTCATATATTATAAATTATGAAAGTACGGCATTAATTTTGTAATATAAATAATAATAATTCGGCTGGCATTATTATTTACAAGTATGTTATATCTCAATCAGAATCTTGAAATTATTTTGAATTTTAAGAAAGCAAAATGAAATGCCACAGAACTCAGACACCTCATTCGGGTCTTCACTGATTGCATATAATTTAGAGTGGATAAGCCGTCTCTTCCAATAAACTAACACACGCCATAAGGACCCCATGCTGTGTGGTTGCGTGAGGTGAATTGTTTTCCCCCAAGCAAAAATGGACCCAGATCAGGCACGATAAAATATGGACGTTTATTGGATCCCAAATGATGGTATATCGTATATCTGAAAATATTTTCTGAAAAAAAAAGATTGAAAGAAAATAAGACGCTTATAAAATAATGCCATTGCTGCGTGTGCATGCATACGCAGGCTAATGCTCTCGTATGTTAACATATTTTCGCATAATGAAATTAATTGATTTGGATCTACACGGTTTTCACTAGAGTGTACTGTTTATCTGTTTTTATACAGTTTAGCGTGATAATCTGGTTTTGACTACGCTAGCGTGGGAATTTGCGCATGTGCAATTAGATCCAACATGAGCATTTAGCAGGGGCATATGCGCATGTGCGATAAGCACCAACATATATCTACAAATATTTACTACGTTGGATCTTTAATCCATTTAAAACTAAATTCGATATTCTACACTTCTTTCTCTGAAGATCGATACTGTCATAGAAAACAAAGCAGACTCTGATGAAATGCCGCCTGCGTATTCATTGTCAAAGTATCCCATTGAATATCTCATTTTATATAGGCCCCACATTTACGATTTTTGCCACAGCAGAGCTACGCCTCATCCCGCTTTATCAAGTCGTGATGCATCGGCATGAGTCGTAGTAGCACCGTAGAGACATCGGGGCGAGTCCTAGTAGTACCGTGGTGATTGGTGAAGAATCCTGGTGATTCAGGAACCTCCACGACAGGGCTACGACGAGTTTAAACCGTTTAAACTCGTCGGGGTGAATTGTATTGGATTGTGGGCGTGGCCTAAGTCGTAGCTCTACCGTAGCGGGATCGGGATCATTCCTAGTGAGTATCGTGGTAGTATTTGTTGTCATTCGTGGGCGTTCGTGGTGAATCGGGTTATCACTGACACAATATTCTGGTATAAAAACAGAGGTATCATTGCTGAAAATCATTTTCAAAAGTGAATTTAAGTAAAGCGCATCTTGGATTATGTCCAGAGACTTCAAATTGCTAATTTGCAGCTTGAACTGGACGTCATCAGATACAACTGGACATGGCACTGGAATTGGGACAGGACTGAGCCTAGCCCGTGGTTCCGGTGACTGTTGTGATTACCACAGCTTTTCTTTTTAATGGCATGACTGACTTCGTCAAAGATTGAATAGATAATGATATTTGGTGTCATAATTTTGCAAACTGTACGGAATGGGGGTATGTTTTTTTTGTTTTTTTTTTTTTTTTTGGGGGGGGGGGGGGTTGCTAAAATTTCAAATATTTTAGGGGGTTCTTGAAATTCCTGTTTTTTCTGTTTTTTTTTATTTTATTTGTTTTTTTTTTGGGGGGGGGGGGGGGGCGGTGAACGGTAGATGCTGGGCCCGAGCCTACGTATGAAGAAAAAATGAGAGTACCCGCTCCCCCCCCCCCTGGGACTGTCGCATGACAACCACTAAATCGTGCAGATTCGTGGGAGGTCGGGACGCTACCGGCTTGAATCGTACTAGCGTCCTATCGAATCGTGGAGGCATCGTGAGCATTCGTAGCTCGTAGCGCTGCCGTCATGAGTCGTAGTGGATCCGTAGATGAATCGCGCAGACACCGTAGGGGCATCGCTAGACACCGTATTAATGCTGGATTTTCTTTTTTTTTCCCATCCCGACGCATCCCAATGCACCCTGATTTTACCATCTGGCTCAAATCGGGATGAATCGTGGTGATACGTGGCTGGAATCGTGACTGTGTAGCTGGGGCTATACGTTAGCATGGGCGTTTATGAGGGGCATTTGCGTGTGTGCGATAAGAACCAGCTTATACAAGCATAACTAAAGCATGTGAACGGTGGATCTTTAACCCTTTTTTAGTTCAATGAAATTGTCCATAACGTTTGAAACAGTTAAGTCAGGACGGTCCATTTTATATATTGAGGGATTTCATAAAAATATAACATTTCTTTCTCTGAATATCGAGTTCGTCCTAGAATACAGTGTTGAAGCTGATGAAAAGTCGTTTGTGCAGTATTTCCTCTGTGTCTTCACTGTTTGCCATAGTCCCCGTTTACTTCAAATTGATCTGAACAAAACGCTACAATATGCGAGTCTAAACGATTTCTTGACACGCCAGCGCATTTTATTTTAAAATGAAAAAGCTGCCATGATGAGGATTACACAACGATCATTCCGCGTCAGATTGGACCCACTGTAACCCTTTGTACATTTTGATCAGTGTCTCCACTGTGATATGGACAGTAAAACTGTTTTGATTACCACTCCTATTGTGATCAGTTTATCTTGATATTTTTTGTACACGTCGTGAGAAAACCTAACTTTGGTAATACCTCCGAAAAGCAAAGGTGCAGGACAGAATACGCATCTGCGCAGTTTGATCATCGCCTTTATTTTTCGCTATCTCTTTTCACGCCAAACAGCACAGACCAAGACCAGAGGCCATAGAAAGTGGTGTTAAACCAGGGTCTTCACTGTTCGTGCAAACAATTTAAATAAATTGAATATCCCGAGCCATGATCAGACTGCACAAGTTGTGTAGACTAATCTACGCGTCAGCATGCAAGACAGCGATTTTTTCTTACGACGTTAATCAAATTAATAATGAAATGTATTAAAATAAAAATGTTAAAAATTATCTTTGTCTCATTTAAAAAGTTCAGCAAACGCTGTTGATGTGCACTCTGATCAGTATTCGATGCAAACGAGCAAAAACTCTTGGCTACTATTCTAATATAATAATTTCAATAAACTGTGAAATAGCCTACATTCCAGTGGATAAGGCTCCTTTAGCGTTACTATCGTTACTCTGTCATTCGCTTAGGGATTAAAATTTACAGGTTACCTGGCAGAATGAGATACGAACACGCAGTAATGCCTTTGGCAACTGGTCCGCTTGGATAAGCGGATGTCCTCAATTGTTCGACATGAGTCAGACACTTCGGAAATCAGATCAATTCGGACAGCGACCTTGTTTATTTTAAAAAAATCAAATATAATAATGATTTTTAACTAAGCAAACAGTGTATATCCTGATCAGAACCCTGCTGGTCAAGTTCTGGCGAAGCCAACCCTGGGTTTCCAGTGCGTGTCGCTAACGCTGAGTGAACGCTTTGATCGCAGTTACAGATATATGTATGTAACCTTTTGAAACAGAGTTGCGCATCGTCATACTTTTGTAACAAATCAAACTGACACAGGTAATATTTCGAAAATTATGGTCGTAATGCAGAACGGCGTTGCCTTTGATCGTCCGGTGTCATTATTTATCGATTCTGTCCGTTCGATAGGCCCACAGGCGCTCGAATTCATGAAAAATTGCTATATTAAGAGGATAAAACATTATTTTCCGTAAAAGTTAAAATAGGTCGAGTTATGATTTATTTCCAAAATAAAATGATATTTTCATTCAAATCTTACAAAGATGGAAATTATCCACACCTATTGTAGCCTACCTTCTGTACACATAGAGTTGGTGATTAAGCTGTATTCATTACCCATCATTTCCCATTAATCACTTAGAAAGTAAAACTACTTTTATTTTTCAGTTGTATGTTCATTGGTTTTATCAGGGACGTATAATTTTATGATCCATGGTTTATCATTTTAAGCAGTTATCTAATGAATACATCATTCATCTGTCAACATTTTTAGTAAAAATACCCAATGTTTGATAGGTGAAGAAAATTCTGGATTTTAGTAATAGGAGTTACTCTGAAGTTAGTGGCAAATATCAAAATATGGAACAGCCACTTAAACATCAGAGAAGACTCGGATTAGCTAAGCCCGAGTGTGATAAAGTTTTGCAGCCCGAACGGCGAAGCGGTGAGGGTTGCAACACATCACACGAGGGCTTGGCAAACGTTAATATGCGGAAAAGAATGTTATAATATTGTCATCATTATATACCTTCCTTTCAAGCACATGCAGTTCCAAATAATTTTATTCAATTGTATTAGGCAGAAACGTCCACAGTAGCATCATGAAGCGTACAACGAAATCGTACCGGATCGGCGGCAATCGAAAACGTGAAATCTAATCGACGAAGGTAGACCAAAAATAGTTAGAAACAGAGTTTTAGTTTGCCATTATTCACCCGACTTGTGACAAATGACAATCCAAAACACTGGTTATAGCGAATTTGATCCATGTTCGTCGATTGTTAAGAGTTTTCGATTGCCACCTATCCGATGTGGAAACAAAATTATTTTTTGAACAGAAACATGAAAATGTAAATTATTCCTAGTAGCCCTTGTTTCGGATTGCTTTGGCTACGTATTCAGTAGGCTGATATTCAATAAACATCAGATAAGCGGCAATCAAAAACGTTAATACTATCGACGAACGTAGATCTAAGATTGTTAGAAACGGAGTTGTCGTTTGTCGCCCAACTGGCGACAAATGGTTATTGAAAACACTGTTTCTAGCGATTTGTGATCTACGTTCATTGATTGTTCAAAGCGTTTTCTAGTGCCGCTTGTCGGATATGATAAAGGAGAGTATTTTATGTAATTGAAATAGTTAGGTCATGTCTCCATAAAACATTAGCGATGATAAATCTTAACTTGCAGACGATGTCCTTGAGCAGGCCTCAATGGCAATGAAGCCCTCTGCTGCCATGTTTTAATGGGAATGAAGAACGCGGCCAATTATTTGTCGCATTGGGACACGTTAAATTATAAATGAAAAGTACAACTGTCAGCTATTGAAAACGCCAATTTTCTATAGTAAGCACTCATAAGGATATAACAATGTCTGTTATTGGCAACAAATTTATTCCTGTATTAAAACATAGAATATGGACATTTACATTTCGAACTGGAGAGAGGGAATAACGCCTGTTCTTCTCTCTGTTCAAAAAGGTAAAATGTAGCTACAAGCAGACTCCATACATTCATAAGCTTTTAAAATAAGAAATATAAAAATGCAATAGCTTGATACAGGAATCGTTCCAGAAGAATGGAGGAAGCATAGATTGTACCCATATATAAGAAGGGAGATAAACATTTACCGGGAAACTACCGACCAGTATCCCTGACATCAATCACATGTGAAGTCCTCGAGCATATTATACACAGCAGCATTATGAGCCACATTGACCAACACATATACTATGTGACAATCAGCATGCCTTCCGGAAACAGCGCCCATGTGAAACGCAGCTGATTGTAACCACCCAGGATATTGCCAAGAACCTTTCAAAAGGAGGACAAGTTGACATCATCCTGCTTGACTTCGCAAAAGCGTTCGACAAAGTCCCGCATGCTCCACTACTCCATAAGCTTGATTTTTAAGGCGTAAGAGGAAACAGCAATAAAAGGATCAACTCTTTTCTTGGAGACCGGAAACAGCAAGTACTCCTGGAAAGTTGCCACTCATCAAGTGCAGAGGTCCTGTCAGGAGTACCCCAGGGCACGGTCCTCGGCCCACTTTTCTTCCTCGCATATATTAACGACCTACCAGAAGTCACCAAAAGCTCGAACGCTCGGATATTTGCTGATGACACACTCCTCTTCTGACCTATTACTAACCAACATGATAGTGACCCATTGCAGCAAGATCTCGCAGCATTAGGAGAATGGGAGAAGATTTGGCAGATGGACTTTAATGCCTCCAAGTGTAGTGTTATCCATATACTACCATCCAAGCGCAAGCACGTCATTGACTCTTCATACACTCTACATGGGAAGACACACAGAGAATGTTACTGGAAAAGGAAATAAAACACTAGGCTTCCTACGCAGAAACTTCAAGGATTGCACTACGCAAGTGAAAGCAGCCACTTACACCACCATGGTTCGCCCAACCCTTGAATATGCAACTACAGTTTGGGACCCCTACCTTCAGAAAGACATCAAAGCCGTTGAACAAGTCCAACGCCGACCAGCATATTACGTTCTTAACGACTACTCAACCAGAACACCAGGGTGCGTTACAGGCATGGTCAACAAACTCCAGTGGGAAAGCCTTTAGACAAGAAGAAGAAACGACCGACTCACTATTTTGTATAGGATCCAGCATGGATTGGTCGATATACATACAGACAGCTACCTACAACAGAGTGACAGCCGAACGAGAGGGGAACATCGTCTCTACCCAGAAAGAATTGGGAGTGAGACCTACAGTTATTCTTCTTCCAAAGAACAATCAGGGACTGGAACATGCTACCATCTGGGACAACATAAGCGCCGACACTGGAGGGATTCAGGGCAAACCTTACTGTTTGCCACCCAGTGTCCAGCTACTAGACTGCCAGTTGTCGATGAACATAGTTTTAACGGATTTTAAACTGTATATATATTTTGGACCACTGACAACTGATACGCCCGAGCATGTCAGTGCCGCAGGACTAATTACGTTTTGAAAAGAACCCAGTCCTTTACCCCGGAAGAAGAAGAAGAAGAGCTGAGATTATCGTCACATCCTTGAAGTACTTATTGAGACGGGAATATATTTTTGCGTTCCACGTGAAAACAGAAAGTGCATCTACTGTGATATGGATGATATAGAGAACGAGTTTCATTTCGTTTGTTTATGCACAATACACGGTGTTAAGAAATACATATCACACGCGGATCCAGGAAGTTTTGCCAGGGGGGTACAAGGTTTCAGAGGGGGTCCAACATTTTCCAGGGGAGGGGGGTCCAGCATTTACCAGGGGAGGGGTCCAACTTTTTCCAGGTGGTCCAAATGCTAATTTGTATAGAAACACATAGAACTTATGATTTTCCAGGGGGGGGGGACCCCTATCCCCCCTGGATCCGCACTTGCATATATTCCAAGGTACTACAGTAGGAACCCCAGTATACATTAATTTACTGAACTTTTGAATTCAGATAGATTAAAAACGCTAAAACATCTCGTGATATTCATTATAATTATAAGCGTTAGAGCTGAGACTACAAACTGACAATAACATAAACTGACAGTTAACAGGCTATTCGTAGCATCTCACCGATTCGCCAGGAAATATAATTTATAATTAATGATCCACACAGAACCAATGTTGAGCCAATGCAGGAGTCGTTGGTTCAGCATTGGCTTTGCGTGAACCACCCATTTTGGCGTTCTGTATATTTAACATAGGCTAAGGCAGCTTTATGGGACGTTGTATCGCCATTGAATTGTTTTTCATGCAAACTTGACGCTCCGCATATAGCCACGATCGAAACGGCGTTGTATCGACGTTGGTTCGGTGTAACGTTTGAATGCGCTAGTGTGGCTTTTTTAATTTGTATCAGGCATACGAGGGTTGTCCCAGTAAATCGTGGACTTTTGTTATAACATGAGACTGTGTACAGTAATTCTCTGATATTTTCATGATGTGTTTATATAGTTATGGGAACCATTTTGTATAAATATGGGTGGAATCGCAGTTTGGATAACAAATTTATGGAACTTTATTTGACGGTATGTCGGCGTGAGCGGCGCACGTCAAAATTTTTGTAATGAAACTGTTTTAGTCCAAAAGGTAGTGTACATTCAATCAAATTTCGCTTTTGTCTTTTTTAAACAATGAATTACCACATCAACTAGTAACCATGCAAGGTAAAGTGTTGAAAATTTAAAACGTTTATGGCAATTCAAATTGATTTTATAAACAGTTTTACATACCTACTAAGGTTAGAAAAACGGTACGACGCAAAAATTAGACTTTCAACAATTTTTAGCTAATTAATCACATAAAACTACGTTCTTTCAATGTTAAATGAGTAGTCGGAGAGTCACTAGTGTAGTATAAGGGATTTTCTGTAAAAATATTTTAGTAATATCACAAAGACAAGCTCATTTTCGTCAATTTAACAGAGCCTGCAAATGTATAAAACGAAAAACCGCCAATTAGAATGCATTTGTTATATGAAGCCCAGTTTTGACCATCTTTTTTTTTTTTTTTTTTTTTTTGCAAACCTTATCCGTTCGAAGCTCAGCCATATACACGCCTGGTAACCAAACTATGGGACCATCAATATGTGGAGTTCTGGCTCCTTCCAAAACTTCCTACTCACTAACTTGGAACCAGCAATAAATAAAGTACTAAAACCTTCCACAGCTTGGCATGAACACCAACTTGGAACGTGCAAAATATGCAGTACTACTCCTGCTCGCTGTGGTACTTGATTGTAACGATTTCTGATCTAACTCTGATACTCCAACCAAGAACCAGCAATATGTGCAGTACTAAAACATTCACAGCTTGTCCTACTCTCTGATGTACTTGATTGTAACGATTACTGATCTTACTCTGATACTCAAACTAGGAACCAGCAATATTGCAGTACTAAAACCTTCATAACTTAGCCCATTCGTTGTGGTACTTGATTGGAACGATTACTTATCATACTATGATACCCAATCTAGGAACCAGCAATATGTGCTATACTCAAACCTTCACAACTTGGCCTATTCGAATATGGTACTTGATTGTAACGATTACTGATCTTACTCTGATACTCAAACTACAAACCAGCAATATATGCAGTACTAAAACCTTCACAAATTGCCTACTCGCTGTGTTACTTGATTGTATCGATTACTAACCTTACTCTAAACCAGCAATATGTGCAGTACTAAAACCTTCCACAGCTTGGCCTGTTCGTAAAATTGTAACCAACAATATGTGCAGTACTAATACCTTTAAGCTCTACCGGTTCACCCTTTTATAACCTGCAATATGTGCAGAACTGAAACCATCCACATCTTGTCTTGCTCCCTAATTGGAACGTGCAGTTTTTGCAATACTAAACTTTTCACAGTATGGCCTACTCACTGTGGTAATTGATTGTAATGATTACTGATCTTACTCTGATACTCCGGTTAGGAACCAGCAATACGTGCAGCAGTGTTCGCGTTTACGCCGTAATAATATCTAAATGCGCAACGAAAATTGTTGGTACTCAAAAAAGACAAGTAGCTTGCGTCCATGGAACGCAGGATCAAAAGCAGTCGACTTTCAACACTTTTAAGCCAGCTCAATAGTAAAGAGAGTTAAAACCCTTGAATATCGGTCTTTTGTACTTTGCAACGCTTCAAAATCACAGACTGTTATAATAGACAGGTGTTCTCAGAGATATTTTTTTCGAAGTGTGGGCACTTTAGGGGCATAAGGTGCCACTAGGCTTATCAATATAAGCAAACACTCCTGAACTGATTTTGCCCTGTTGCCCAGATGGGAAACCCCAAATAAGGTCACAATTGGGGGTCAAAGGTCATCAAGTGCACTATATTGTGGTGAGATTAGTTTGCAATTTTTGTATTTATATCTATTTCGCAAAATAAACGGCAAATTGGTTTATCAAACTCAGCCAACATTTCTTGAATAAATGCGTCTAATATAAAAAGCATACTGACCCTGCACAAGGTCACAAAGGGGTCAAAATGTCACTAAGTGTATATAAAATTCGTTATTTTATACATATAAAATAATGATTTGGACTGACATTGATGGAGTTTGTTGTACCTTGCCTGATCGATATCAGTGACTTTATTTTGATTGGTATATCACTTTTTTTCAATTCTTATGACCTCATAAAAGGTCATTATGAGGGTCAAGGGTCATCAAGTGCGATTTCAGAACCATCATCTAAGTGTTATTATGAATTTAAATTACATTTTATTAGATAAAACCTACCTGGGCTTTTAAACAGCAACCAGTTTTAAAATGACCTTTTCTTATTTTAGAGGCTAATGACCTCATTCGTTTTATTAGGGTCAAAGGTCACAAGGTGCATTGTATGTGTGACCTGGTCCCTATTTTAAAGCACACTATTCAACTTTCGCATATATAGTTTTAACGGGAAATTGACTGTGAAATATTTCAAATTTTATTTATAGATATACAATTGAAAGCTGATATCTTTCATCTCTTATAATAGTAACTTATAAATAAGTGTCCTTCTTTACAACTCATCCTCATTATCTGACTCTTGCACAACATTCAATGGATTGCCACATGTAATAGAACCACAGTCGCAAGGATTAGATCTACATTTGCACCGTCTTGTTGCAAACACTTTGCAGCTGCATTGCAACAACTGCGTACATACTTTAGGAATAGGCTCTTACAGCAACAGCTTTGGTTTAAATTGGTTGCTGTAGGGGTCTCACAACCATGCACAAGTTTTCGGATCAATGTGCTCTGGGGATGGAACTGTAACATTCAACCATATAGTTGCCTGATAATGAGCTCGTCTTATGTGGAGTTTTAATGCGCCATAGAAGGAAGCCGACCTGGGTCTTTTCCCTTATTTAACAAAAACACTGGCATTTGGTCAATATTTGTGATCCTGTTGATGGGTCAAGTATTTTGCAGACTACCTTTTCATTTGTTAGCTGCCCATATCCTAAACCTGTCAGATACTGCTTCCTTGCGTAATTTGTGGGCTACATGATACATGTATAACATATACTCAGACTCTGAAATTTGCGTGGTAGCTTTATTCAGAACCGACTTAGATTCTTGGCTTCCTGATGGTTCATCAACACTTTTCTTTAGAAGTTAGACTATTTTGCTGGCTGATTTCAAGGAAAAATTCAAAAGCGGTTCACATGGATTCAATTGTGTAACAAACTGTAATTCCCCAAGTATTTGAGGTCCGATTGTCTCGTAATGACCCAGATGCTTCCCCATAGCAAGGAGCAAATCAGTGTAACGCTCCCATAATGTTTGCAATTATAAATTTCTAGATTTTCAAAGCCAAGCCTAATTTCAAGAGCAATTTTCTGGAGACATAATTTGAAGGGCGAAACATCTTCTGGTTCTCTATATTTTCCAAAACGCCTATAGAAACGTTTTGTACATGTAGGATGGTACAGGCAATCTTCTATGGCAAAATCATACATTGTTGCTAGCCTAAGTAAGCAAAGGTGCAAAGATCAGGAAACGATACAATCAAGTATCACTCCTGACCCAGAATACTAATGGGAAAGTGACAAACTCACAGTTATACACCACAAACGAGGTCAGCCCTTTCCCAGCAGGTGACCACAAGGCACAAATAAACAGATGCGCACAGAGGCATAACAAACACAAGACAGAAAAAAAAACACATAAAAGATTCACAAAAGAAGTACCGCCTTGGAATGGTCTGTAAAATATTTTACTGGGGGCTTAACCCGCATCTGTAAATCATATTATGACTATGACATAATCTTTTCTGACTTAGGTAATGTCAGTATTTGGATTAAGTCCTCCATTGAAGTGTGAAGGCAAAGATGCAAAATGATTTATCTAGCGGTGGTAATGATCCCCTAGACGGCCTAGAATCACAAGAAGTGGACTTCTCTTCTAAAGCATCTGTATACCTCTTAGAAAGTAGCTTTTACCTAGCTATGTGGAATGCAGCCATGAAACTTGAAAAAACAAGGTCTGTGATATTTTATCCTCTTTTCCTGCGCAATTAAAGTGTTTGAGATCTACCGATCGTAATATGTCAATTACATCAATTTTGCCGTAGTCACAGCACTCCCATCGGTTAGATGCTGCTTGTAGCAGCTTGTCACACCCATCCTCGCCAGGAGCAGACACCTTCTTGCTTTTAACCATAGTTTGGCAAATGCTGCACACCTGTTCATCAAATGAATTGCCTGCCTGTTGCAGGTCGTTTCAAATAAGAAATAAGTAATCTTGCTTTTGTGGGCCATACCTCAGACTATGAATGTGCCGACTTAAATTCTTATCTATAGATGAGATGGTTAGGGCCTGATGCTGCGTCTGTTGTCAGTTCCTCCAGGGTTTAATTGTCGAATTTATTTTGCCCCAGTATTTAGGAGATGATTCATGGATAAGTATGGGGCCTTTCATGCAAACCAAACATATATGTGTCTTAATCCACTACATAATTAATGACGAGGTTGGTACCATAAAACTAGTTTAAGTCCTCGAGCAATTTTCTTACTGACCGTTCCTAGGTGGTGTCTCTTTTGTGAATCTTTTTCTTTCTTTGTTATTTTTGTTTGTCTTTGCCAATACTAGATGTCTGTTTGTTGCAACCTCTTGGCTTTATTGAATGTGATGTTGTCTTGTGTTTTTGTCACTTTCCTATTCGGTGTCCTGGGTCAGGTGTGGTATTTGATTGTATCAATTCCTGATCTTTGCCTTCTTCCATACTTTTAATAAAAGATGATATTGACTGATTTTAATTGATCAAGCTGTATTTGTGATGTCACAGAAAGTCATACAAAGAGTGTAATTAGTTTCGTTTGCTGTGTGTAAAAGATGCATTTGGTGCTCGGTGTTAATCAACATCAGATGCGCAGCCGACGTCAATAAATACAGTGCACCAAGTGCAGACTGATCAGTGCACAGTATTGCGCTTCCAAGACAGCTTTATATTTCATTCAAAAAATGTAAGATTGAATTACAAAGACCTTTATTAAGTGCTTTTGCAAAAAAGTGATAAACATAACCAATCCAGGCACTATACAGTACCTGTACATACATACAGACGAACATACAGCTGTGGTTGTGATCGCAGATGATAACATTTCAACGATTTATTTAGCTAGACATCAGTATTTCAATTTTGAAATTATTTGCAGCAAAATGCCAGTGTCTTTGATGCTCTAGTACTGTGTTTAATAATGCGTTATACATCATTTGGCACCTATTGACCTTTGACCTCATTTATTGACCTTAATAATGATCTTTGATTTGGGCAACAGACAAAAAATCCCTTAGTAACTTAGGCACTGTTGCCCTTCATGCCGCAAAAGTGCCCACAAACGTGTTTTCTAGCACTCTTATTTCCATTTTAAAGCTAGACTATAAATAGTATTCAGTGCTGGTTTTCCGACATCCGTTGTTCATAGCAACAGTTGAAATCAGAACGAGGCTCAGCAATAAATAATGATTTACGGTTTTTCCAAAATCAATTTGCTGGGTAAAAATGGCGTTTGCCTCGAGGAATCACACTAGAAATATTTAAATAACTTAATAAATGTATTCTGAAGCCAATACTATCACAATTCAATGTTTTATCCGTTAAAAAATGTGTTCGCGATTTTCAACAGGCACAAGTAAAATAATCTTGGTCTAGAGCGTCAAGTAAAGACTTTTTAAAAGGGAAAAAGTTTAATAGTCAAAGACTCCATCACTGCTAAGTCTGTTTCTTTCTTGCTTTTTTTAAATTGACCGTCAATCACTTAGTGTAAACTGAAAATGTTTGAGATTAAAGTTAATTGATAGTTTTAGCTAACTTTACTGTGTTTAATATTGCAAAAAAAAAATAGGTTGGGAAACTTTCTGGGACTCAGTAAAATTTACATGGGACTCATCTTTTGTTGATGCCCTGGGTCCCAGGGACGCAAAAGAAATCAAAGTAATAAGGTTGCAAAGATCAGGAATCGATACAATCAAGTACCACAAACGCAAGCCTAAATCTAACACTGACGTGCAGTACTGAAACTTTCCACAGCTAGGCCTACTCGCAAACTTGGAACCTGCAATATGTGCAGTACTGATACCTTCCACAGCTTGGCCTGCTAGCCAACTTGGAACCTGCAATATGTGCAGTACTAAAACCTTCCACAGCTTGGCCTGCTCGCCAACTTGGAACCTTCAATATGTGCAGTTCTAAAACCTTCCACAGCTTGGCCTGCTCGCCAACTTGGAACCTGCAATTTGTGCAGTACTAAAACCTTCCACAGCTTGGCCTGCTCGCCAACTTGGAACCTGCAATATGTGCAGTACTAAAACCTTCCACAGCTTCACCTGCTCACCAACTTGGAACCTGCAATATGTGCAGTACTAATTCCTTCCACGTCTTAACGCGCTTACCAACTAGTTATCTGCAATATGTGCAGTACAAAAACCTTCGACAGCTTGGCTTGCTCACCAACTTGGAACCTGCAATATGTGCAATACTTAAAACCTTCCACAGCTTGACCATCTCGCCAACTTGAAACCATCTTTATGAGCAGTACTAAAACCTCCCACAACTTGGAGTGCTCACTGTGATGATCGGTTGTATCAACTCTGGATTCCCATCTTTCTCTTTACTCAAAGAGTGTACTAGTAGCATGAACTATTTTCAATACTGATTACACGCTCACCAACTTGGGACCAGCAATATTTCCCAACTTGGGACCAGCAATATTTTCATAAAATTTTCTTAAACTGCCACTTAGGAAACAACTTTTCAGGCAAATATACCCAGCGCATTTGAATCAATATTCTGTGCCCTTTCCGTATACCTATAACTCAGGCCTGCATTATCTACTAATGAAGAGCATGTTGCGAGAGATGCGAACATATTGTTTCTAAAATAAATCCTTGAATTTCGTTAAATTTGCGCAGCATCGACATCAGCACTGTGTATTTAAACATATATTTACCGCAAACAGACAAGAACCGTTCTAGGATGGAATTAAACTGCATTACACAAGAACTTCCTTAGACTAATCGACCTTGACCTAATACTCAGGCTGAGCAGGCTCATAAAGATATAAAACAACTTATTCCTTACCCCATGACAGATTAAATTCTCACTACAAATTAAAATAGTAGTTTGTGACCCTAACCTAGTTTAAAGTCACATAAAAATAAATGCTAGTAGAAGACCTTATCTGCGATATATCCAATCTAGTACCAATTATACCCAAAAACGCCATAGGGAGCATTTCAAAATGGATTGAGGAAAGCTCATTCTAATTTCGAGGTCCCAGGTTCATATGACTATGAAATATATATGGGAATACATGATTTTAAGAAAAAACATTTCAACTTAACACAGAATATACAAAAACGGAAGGAGAAGACTGATGGATAAATAAAAACTAAAAGAGACCCTTTTCTGACCCAAATAACCAAAGAATCCCTTCCCAACATAGCGAAGTGAGTGAGAATATTGATTCCGTTACGTAATGGTAAAAAAATAATACTAATCTCTCCCTAGAAATCATTTTTATCCAGATCATTCATTTCTTAAACATGCACATCGTAATTTGTGATAAAAATAGACAGTGTAATAATCTTTTGGATTTTTTTTTGTATATAATTATAGCACCGCAAACTACGGCTCATATTTGAACCTTGTGAACTTTTATGGCATCATATAATATAGGAAAATACCTTCGGACAACAGTGAGTAATACTTTTAATAATTAATCCACTAAACAATTATGAAATTATATTTTTCCTAAATCCTATGATGCAACTAAAAGCTTATGTATAGTACTATCGCATCTATTGTTAGAACTGTGAAGATCAAGTTATCATTGGAGTACCGTAATTTATCTTGATATTGTACTTTATAGCCAAGACCAAATTTTTTAAAAACAGATGGGTTATTTGTTTGTTTGATTTGATTCTTTACGCCCCATCAAAAATATTTCAGTTAAACAGGGACGGTTTTTCCTGGGTTGAACCAGTACTTAGCTAGGATAAATGTGTCCTCGACTTTATCAATTCACCATAATTGTCTAAATGAGCCTCGAAATATTCGTAATAATAAGTAAGAATACTTATCATTTCTGTTGGATGTCTTGCTTTTTATCTGTTTGCTGGTAATGGTACTTTCGCCAATGCCCTATCTGTCCGCATTCGAAACATCTATTTGTCGGCTGTGGGGTTCTTTTCTGTCAAAGGAAGTCACGAAAAAGATTTCTGTCCCCGTACTGTTTGGGTCTACTCCCAAATGTAGATGTTCCACTTGCTTGTGAGAAGCTCTGGCTGAAATTGCAACTAGAAGAGGCCCTATGTACAGAATCATACGCCACATTATACGCCCCATAACCCCTATTGGCTGAACTACTAGACGATTTCTGCTTTCTTAGAGCTCTGGATTCTGCCGCCCTAATCTTCTTTTGATCGTCAGAATCTGATGCAACATCGTCGTCCTGAGTTTCTCTCCACTCTCAACCGTCATGTGGATCCTGGTGGCTCCCTGCTCTTTCTCAGCTAATAGTTCTAGTTAAAACATAAATAATTACCTTAATTTTTTTCTGATAATCTCGCGACCTTGCTACTGGACTCCACCCCCGGGGGACCTATCCGCAATTCTAATAAGCTTGTTTCTTTTATTTAAAAGCACTCTTAGCTCATCCAAATGTTTGTTGTCCTTAATTCTAGCACTCTTTTCTAGCTTATCTAAATGTTCCAGAATCTCGGAATTGAAATTAAACTGAATTTTATTGGATTTGGAAGAGAATACAAGGTCCCCAATTTTCCTCTTTTTTACTGGAGGTTCAGAAGAAGTCTCAGAAATAATTTCTTTTTTAAATAGAATCTAGTTTTCTATCAAAATAGGCTCTGAAGAGACTAAATTGTTCAGCAGGATCAAAATTTTCCCCGGGGGGGGGGGGGGGGGGGGGGGCTTACCACGAACACAATCATCAATTGGGGTTTCACAGTCGCTCATAACGTCGATCCTTCAATATGGCTATCTTTGGCTCGAATGACTAGAGTATATGCACAGGTTAAGTTTTACTTATTTTCATACCTTTCATCAATATCACTGGCCCTCGCATACCAATGCTTTCCACGTGGTAATCAATCTCATGCTTGAGCTATTCTTACCACGTCTGGACATAACCAAACACTTAACGAAACGCATCTCAAACAAATATAAATTCAATAATGAAATTCATGATATATAGCTCAATGTATGAGGCCATCCTTAAAATGCTGTTGCTGTATCTGGTAGTGAAGTAGTTTTTACCAATAGATGAAACTAGATTTTCTTGGACTACGTGAAAGCATTAATTTTTGTAACTATAGAAAGTGTTATAATTGGTATTAGGCCCTATACGTAACTTTAACTTCATTTTCAACAAGTACCAATGTATATGATCAACATTTCAAAACCATTTATCATATGACGTCGCATAAGGGAGTGAAATAACGCCATGCAATAAAATCTGTAAACCACTAGTGGTTTATCGATTTACGGGAAACTTTATGACGTCCATAATATTGTTGCGATCATAATGACATTATTATAACGTTTTACCGTCAGCAATGAAACTTCAAAGATAGCTGTCATATGATAAATGAAGTCTAACATTCGTGCTCTTGTATTATTGAATTTATTATACTCGTTGCGAAAAAGAGATAAAATGCTCAGCAAGCCTCGCATTTTATCTCTTTTCCCCAACTCGTTTAATAAATTCAATAAAACATGAACACACATGTAAGATCCTCTATTTGACACATGGTGAATCTACACAAACCAATCTGCTACTTGAGTCTTGGTTACCCCTTTACATATACATAATTGAGCCACGAAACGTGATTTTCAACAATGTGGCATTTTATCTCTTTTCCCCAACTCGTTTAATGAATTTAATAAAACATGAGCACTCATGTAAGATCCTCTATGTAATTGCCTAGACAGAGAGTTCCATACCAGTGCGTAATTAGTCCTGTTCTGATGGTGTTGATTAAAAATTGTGCTAGGGGGTCCGGGGGCATGCTCCGTCGAAAAAAAAAATGATAAAAAATGGTGTGATAGGGTGCATACTGACTGTTCCAAAGTATGTTACTAGCAACCTAAAAATCAAGAATTTTTAAGAATCAACAACCCAAATTTTGTGACGTATTTTTCTCCAAGATCAATACAGATGTGCACATTAGCACAAAAATAAATGCATTCACATTTTACAAGGAGGGTCTGGGGGTCAATAGCCCCAGAAGCCAAAAAAATGTAGAAAAAAGAGGCTTCTCCGTTTTTACATCAAATATAACATACCAGTCGCTTAGATAGCCCTGTGATGATGTGGATTCAGATTCGTGCTAGGGGGGTCTATAACGGTGCCATCTGGCGCAAAATACGTTTTTATCAACCTAAAAATTGACGATGTTAAGGATAATTTTCCACAAAAGTTAAAATTATTCGCCATATAAGACACCAATATCAATCTAGTTTAGCATGTTAGCACGAAAGTAAATACATTTTGATTATCGAAGGGGGCCTAGGGGCTTCCCCCAAGAAGTCGAAGATTTTATTTTAAAAAATCTAACGAAATGAAGGCTTTTCCTATAAGGTGAGATTTTTTACTTTTTTGCAGGGCTCCCTAAATCCCCAAAACTTTGAGCTTGCTTCCTAAATCCCTGAAAATAATCACAAGTGCTCCCCAGCTCCCTGAAAATAAATAGCCATTCTCCCCAGATCCCCAAAACCCCTGGGGCCCCTTTAATTCCATCCAAAAATTTCGAGAAAATAACAGCCAATGAAAAAAAATGAAAAATATGACCAAAGTGATTCATAGAAAAAGCATATTTTTTACACTCGATTTGAACATTTTTTCAGATCTTTAATCAGGCGAACTTTCGACATTTTAAAGCATGTATCACGCTCCCCTAGGCCTAAAATCTCGCAAAAGTCATACTTCAAGCCCCTGTGGTTAGACCTACCGTATGAAAGCAGAGCAGTGGCCTAAATATTTTCAGTTATGTGCTTTCACAAAAACCTTTATTTCATAAAAAAATCGAACGATTGGTTTCCATAGCTTTGTCATTGACCTATCAAATAATGTTTTGTCATGATCATTTAACACAAATATGGAGATTAAAACCGCTGCTACATGACCAAAACACTAGACTGATCTCTATTTTGTTTTATCAGCCCCCTCCCCCCTCTGCTAAAAGTCAGCAACAGGTATAATGTAATATTTACATTTTCGAAGCAAGCCTTATGAATTTTGCAACCATTCATAGCCTCTTGAATGACACAAATCTGATTGACTGCTGCCAAGCTCACTTGCCCATGCAATACACTCGGAACACCAGCCATCCATTGGCGGTCCATGTTCATACTGGCTGTTCCGCTTTTCCGTTTTGCACTTCCACAAAACCGTTAATACGATTACATATTAGCAAAAAATTGTTTTGTCTCCTAAATTATATATTTTTTTTTTTCATATTTTAGATATTTAAAATAAAATTTAAATATAAAAAAATAAATTCAATTTTTGGTTTGTTCACGGAATCATGGATACTCCAGGTCTCTTGCACCCTTCAAGCATCACTTACTTTGCAAGAAATCCAAAGTATTCATGATTCCATAAACATTCCAAAAATTGAATTCATTTCTTAGGTATACATTGCGTCTTTTTCAGGCCTTCAGATTTATGATAGGCCCAGGTCATTGTCCCATGATTTTAGAATATGGCCCATCACTATCGAGGCAGTGGGCCCAGTGGACTAAAATACTCTTCAGACTGCAAGTCTACGAACTCCACAAAACCGAAAGTACATGAAGGTAGTCAATACAATAAACATGTATTAAGCAGCAACTCAAAAAGACAAAACAAAGATCTTAATAACAAATGGTAGCTTAAGAAGGTAAAAAAGATTGCATTCTGCAATATCTTTTACCTGCATTACGCAATAATTGGTCTTCTTTTTTGAGTGGCCGCTTTAGACAGGTTTTACTGTATAGTCAGCAGTCAATATACATAATATATGCATACAACTGTCTGTGTCAGTGTGTAGATAAATTATACTACCCAAATGTCAACTATGGTTAGTTTGATATGCTTGGGCCCATAATTTCAGAAAATGACCCACATTTTTTGCTCCATGAGTCACTTCGGCCCACCAATCTTGAAAAAAAAGTCTGAAGCCCTGCTTTTTATAGTATACAGTGACATACTGACGTTCGTTGGGCCCATACTGGTAGTCGGGTGAAATGTGGCGTCGACATACAAACGTTGGACCAACAGTGAACCGATGCAACAATGCCAACTTTTTCTTTCACAAGATTTAATAAACAACAATGAAATATTGCAAAGTATGTTTTCAAAGCACATTACATCAGGCCAACTTCGCATATGCGTGGGAGAGGAAATACATTTAGATACAACGTATGTAACTGAATCGGTAACATAATTATTAAACTAGTTAAATAAGTTGACAAATGGTGTCAGTAACAAAACTATTACAATTCGTGGTTTTTGAATAGTAGTATAGTGTGAGCAATAAACACCCTGTTTCCTCATCCTCGGCTTTCACTAGCATAACAAAAACTTGTCATCCATCAATGAAAGGTCCTCATCCCGGGGTCCCAATATGGACCTAATTATTATGTCACCAAGAATACATTTTAAACACATTGAAATGCTAATCCAAACAAAAGACTGGAAATCAGATCCCCCTTAACCTCAAAAGCAATGTTGTTATCTATTGCAAAACTGATCTCACAGCATAAGTGGTCGAAATCTATTAAAGTCTGCTGCAAATATACAGACACTCTTTCTGAAGCATGCTCAGTCGTATGAATAGGTTTCTCTACTTGTCATTTATTGCTCAATACCTATTGTAATATGCAGATAAGGCCAGATATTTTTTATTAGTTGATTTACGAACCCTCCTACTGTAATTTTCTGGAAAGTAGGAAAAAAATAAAATTTATTTTCTAAAATTTTTTTTTATTTTATCCACCGACTCTAAATACTATTTGTTTGGTTGAAAAAAAAAATTTTTTTGAGTTTCTGTCTGTGCATTTTTGAGAGTGACACTGTTAAAAGTGATTGTCCTGTCCACTGATTTTTAAGAAAATGATGTAATATATAAAGATTGAATTTACCTTATTATTTTTTTTTGTTTTTTTTTCTGGATATATTAAAAAAATAATAATAAAATAAGCTCTGGAAAAAAAAAAGCTCTGAAAATGACCAGTCAACTGGTCATTTTCAGAGCTTTTTTATTTATTTTTTTTCGTCCCCCTGACCCTAGATCTGAAAAGAAAATTCCCGTAAATCAACTAATAAAAAAAAAATCTGCCTAATGTGCATGGGGAACAAATCAAACCAAAACACCAGAGCGGGCGCCCGTCAATAAAGAATAAGAACTAATAAGATTAATTATTTTTTCGCATGTTATGTATTGTAAATCAATATCCAATAAGGAGCCGCTGTGGTGTAGTGGATAAACCGCTTGCCTTGTAAACCAGGGGTCGCAGGTTCGATTCCCGGCTTCACCAGTCTGTCGGATGAGACTTTAAGACGTGGCCCTGTCTCCATATGACCTTAGTTGTTGGTGGGACGTTAAACACAAACACAACAACAACATCAATATCCAATACTTATTCTACTTATCCAAATTAAAAGCTAAAGCTAAAATATCGTTTAACATGTTTTTTTCTTTCTCAGGTAAATGTTGGCTCAGCTAAATGGACATTAAAAAACTCATGTTGTCAACATCATTATCACTTGGTCGATAAGCCCAGATGAAAACAATAACATACATGCTCGGATCCTAAAAGTTTTTGTCAGAGGGGGTCCAACTTTGACAACGTTTTTTTTGTTGTTGTTTTTTTACGTTCATAAGGGGAGGAAGAATCCACCAAGTCAGATTTAAAAGTGGGCCTCTTTCGGTCAGCCAGTGAAATGCCACACATACATGTGGTAAAGCTTTCTCAAGTTAGCGTGTCGTGTTGGACTTTGGAACCAGCGGACCAGGGTGGGTTCCTGGGTGGGCACTTATTATACATTATTTTTTCTCTTCTTCTTTTTCTTCTTCTTCTTCTTCTTTCAGCTTTATAATACTGAATTACTTCCTACAGGTAATATGAATCGATATAAATGAAAGAAAGTACACTCCATAACGTTTTATATTGAATTATCTTCAAAGTCTGTGAGGGTTAGGTAAATTTTGCTCTTCTGAAAGAAAAAAGGTCTGGTGACTCCCATTTTTATTTTTTTCTCTAAAAGGTAAGATAATAGTCTATAAAACAAAAACAAAACTTTAAGACTTTCAATATCAGATTTTTTAATATACAATTTACTCTAAAAATCGTATTCCTATCTTGGGGGAATTCCCAGAATATATCATTCAGTGTATCTTGTCACGGCTTGGGAAAACGAATAAATTTTCACATCTTAAAAGCTTGATGTCGTGAGTAATGATTAAAATTAAAATAAAGAAGCTGGATGGTGATTACAAATATTCTAGCTTAATATTAAGGACTACTTTTTTTCAGAAAATTTGTAAAATGCTGAAAACTTCCATCTGAGATTATGAAAATTAGAGTCTGGTGCAATATCCAATTTATTTCATAAATGGACAGTCCATACATAAACAAACTATATGCAAAGTATTAAAAAGATTTCAATGTGGGAAGTATTACCCGCAAGCGCCCATAATTGTGCAAATATTAAACCATGATTCTGAAATATTTTTATCTTTTCAGAGAACCATTGACGTGCAGTTTTCAGTCAAGCTGGCATCAGAAAAGTGTACCTTACTACAAGATCAGTTTAACATGCTGGAAATTATTTTTATAAGTAGTGACCAGAACAACTGATATACAGTAAGATCTGCGTAAAAGCGCCTCTCGTAAATAGATAAAACAAATATCTAAATGACAAATGGTAGCTAAATTAAGGTCAAAATACTTGCAGGATGTCTCCTTGGAGCATTTTGCAGTACAGTTGACCTGCATTAAGCAATACTTGGTGTTGAAAACCAATTTTCGGTCTTTTTGAGAGTAGCTGTTTTACACAGGTTTCACTGTATATACTAGAACTCAGACTGCTAGAGATTTGATATTATGTTGGAACTAGAAGATTTAAATGCCTTTTGCATATATTTAGGACATATTTAAACGAGATTTGGTAAAACCATTGTGTACCAATTATTGTGACGTTATTTGCTGTAGTTGTGTAAACATTCAAACTAGGGGCTAGTTCTTGAAAAAGTGAATTGGCCAAAAACTATTATAATTGTGAAACAGTGCAGTCTATATCGTGTTATGGAACATCGTAACAGTGACATGTCTTTATTACCATGGTTGGACAAAGCAGTACTGTAAATAGGGATTAGTATAATACAGTACCCAGAAACTCAAAAATTGATAATATCCGTTGATAAACTGTATAAAGACATTATTTACATATATGCACTAGTTTATACATAACCATGACTCAGTTCACCCAAAGGAGGTAATTTATTGAGATTTTGGAACATCTTATTAAGCCATGTCCACTGTGCTTAAAGTGTAGGTGTTAAACACATGCTTACAGAAACATTCAGACATCATACAGGGAAGAGTAGCCTGTCACGATTATATATATTTGACAAACAGAACAAGTGTAAGAAGTTGGATACACCCTAGGACAAAAAACACTAATGCATTATTTGCGTAAATTTTCTAATTAAAGTTAACTGCAACATTCGATTCACACCAACATACTTTTATTGGAGAAACTATGTGTGTGATTCTGGTTGTAAAGCATCCACGAATACAAAGGGGTTAAAACAACACCTTAAGATGCACACTTAAAAAGCATTAGGAATGCTATATCTGTGGCAAACATGTTACTTATATCATCCACTTGAAACGTCTCCTTACATTTCACATTAGAGAAGGAAACTACGATAAAGTGACTCCCACCAACATTTTAAAATGCACATTGATGAGGGGAACCCTGATTGTGGTACATATGATAAAGCTCCCCGAAATGCCAGTGGCTTAAGTCAAAATATCACAATGCATCTTGAAAAGAAATCGTATGAATGTGGCATATGTCATAAATCTATTAACAATATCACCCTATTTAAACTGCATCTCAAAATACATTCTGGAGTGAAAAACAACGATAGTGGTACCCGTGGTAAAGCCTTCCCGTGTGTCAGTAGCTTAAATGAAGATCTTAAAATACATACTGGAGAGAGAAACTACCGTTGTGGTACGTGTAGTAAAGCTTTTCCGTGTGTCAATAGCTTAAATAAGCATCTTAAAATACACACTAGAGAGAAGCCCTATCAATGTGGCACCTGTCATAAATATTTTGTTCTTAAGAGCTCATTGGAACGTCACTTCCTAAAACATTCTGAACTGAAACAATACAAGTGTGATAGTTGTGGTAAAGCCTTCTATCAAATCAGTAAATTAAACCGACATATTAAAATACATACTGAACTGAAACAATACAAGTGTGATATTTGTGGTAAGGCCTTCTATCAAATCAGTAAATTAAACCGACATATTAAAATACACACTGAACTAAAACAATACAAGTGTGATATTTGTGGTAAAGCCTTCTATCAAATCAGTAAATTAAACCGACATATTAAAATACACACTGAACTGAAACAATACAAGTGTGATATTTGTGGTAAAACCTTCTTTCAGTTCAGTAAATTAAATCGACATATTAAAATACACTCTGGAGAGAAATCCTACAATTGTTGTACATGTGGTAAATCCTTCTCTCGAGTCAAAGATTTAAACACGCATCTTCAAATACACACTGGAGAAAACCCCTATAACTGTGACATATGTGGTATTTCTTTTACTTTTAACAGCCACTTGAAACGTCATCTCAGAATACACACTGGGGAGAGAAATTATCTTTGCGGTACGTGTGGTAAGGCTTTCCTATTTGCCAGTAGTTTAAACCAACATATTAAAATACACATTGGAGAGAGAAACTACCATTGTGGTACCTGTGGTAAAGCTTTCCAATCTGCCAGAAGCTTAAACCAACATCTTAAAATACACACTGGAGATAAACCCTATAAATGTGGTACCTGTGGTAAATGTTTTACTTTTAACAGCCACTTCAAACGACATCTTAAAATACACACGGGGGAGAGAAATTATCATTGTGGTACATGTGGTAAAGTTTTACAATCTGCCAGTAGCTTAAACCAACATATTAAAATACACACTGGAGATAAACCCTATGAATGTGGCATATGTGGTAAAGCTTTCACTCAAGATAGCACATTGAAACGTCACTTACTAGCAATACACACTAGGGAGAAACCATATGAGTGTGATACATAGAGGATATTTACTTTTTTGAGGTGAATACCAAATATATTTCATTGAGTGTGTTAAAAACATCAGAATTATCATGAGTGCGCAGCACAAATGAAAATTTCGATGTTTTCAACTCGATTTCGATGTTTTCAACTCGCGAGATGAAATATATTTGGTATTTATTAAAAAAAAGTAAATTTTCTTTTTATTTTATACTTTTTAGAAGATTTACAGTTAATCAATTTGTTGACCATGCTTCATGCTATAGTGTTCTAAGTGACATTTCGGTCAAAAATGAGTTATGCATACCGTTGGAAAGGGGATCAACTGTTCTATTTACTGGCGAAGGTTTCATTTTCCTATCTCCTCCCAGTAAGCTTAAATTCGCTGTGCGTTTCTGTTCTATCGACAAACAGTCAATTTCGTTCAGTGCTATAGTGTTCTAAGTGATTTTCATCCAATGGCCAATGATGATTATGTCACGTGACTGGGTGAGTTCAGTGTCATACTTTTCTATCTACAAAAGTCTCTTCCCTTTGAGAAATTGCTAAAATTTGTAGTTATCTCCCTTACATAAATTTAAATTTCCTAAATTGAAGCGGTTTGTTGGACTTATGACGAACTAATGGCTGTAACGGCTACTTTTAGGTCCAAATAATCCGCTCAGTCAAAAATATAACGCAAATTGATCCATGGACAGAATAATAAGCTGTAGAAACAGATAACCTCCCTTAAACATATTTAAACTGCTTTAATTTAGTAATTTGTCGATGTAATTACAAATCAATGATTAAATCTGCTACTTTTAGGTCCAAATAATCAGTTCAGTCTTAAATATTATACAAATTGACCCCATTGATAGAAAAATTGACTGTAGAAAGTTTACCTCCTTTACATAAATTTTAATGGAATAATCCGTGCCGTTTGTTACTGTTATGCCTAATAAATGACTAAATATGGTACTTTTAGGTACAAATAATCATTTCTGTTCAGACTAGTATATGAATTGACTCCATAAACAGAAAATTAAGCTGCAGGAAAATATAGAACATTATAGCACTGAACGCAGAAGGCGATTTTTAGGGCATAATGTTATATCTGCAAACTGTAAAATGCCCGTAAATTCTATATTACTGTAAATATTTCTTCAACAAGGTCTGTGATAAATAAGGCATCAAAAATCAGGATGCTAACATTTTCAAACTCATTTTTCTCAAAACTTGCACAATGGCAGATAGAACACTATAGCACTGAAGCGACGTAATGTAAAAGAAGACAAAGACAAAGAATGCATGATCTATAGTCATCAGGACTTACAGATAAAAAGAAATTTATTTAGTGTCAAAGTGCGAGACAAGTGACGTCATAAGCGACGTCATAATTTGTTGATGACGTTGCGTAGCATAGGTTACATGCATTGCCTCACTCATTGAAGCGGGAGGTGTTGAAAATTGAAAATCGAAAAACTTCAGCAAATCTGAATTATTTTGGTACCCAATGTACCTCGTGTTCTAACTAAGAAAATGACTACCCACACTTGATGTTTTTGTTCACAAATAAGAAAGTTAAAGGCGTTTGAACTTTCAAAGTGAGCTGCATTAAGTGAATGGAAAAGTCAGAGGTGATCCAAAAACGCTGCAGTGAAAATATAGGCTGATATCAATTACTAGTGGTTGATATCATATCATTTCACTAGTGATTGATATCACTTTTATTTGTTTTTGATATGCATTGATTTCACTGCTAAGTATAAAATAAATGTGATAAAACCTTTTATTATATAACCTATAAATAGACATCTTTTGATTGACCCAGATGCCTATCCACTCGAGTCCATAAAACTACATATCTACTGGGCTGCTGGTTTTTCCCATTCAATATTAGTTACTAAAATAGACTTCATAGAAACTTTTCATAAAAGGTGTGCTTTCAGCATGAAACTTGCATGATTTGCTGTAATTACAATTCAGTGAGTGACAGCAGCATGAAATTCACAAGATTTGGTATTTCATCATATACATGTAATTTAGACTTTGCTGTTGAATATAGTAATTAGCAGAACTCTTAAACGAACTAATGAATTCTTCCTTCTGGATTGATGCAATAAACTTGGAATGGTCCATTGTATAATTCAAGGGGTCACAGGTTTTAATTTTTAAACAAAATTGCAGTTTTTTCCCTGAAGATCTTTTTTGTCGTTACAAACAGTAGACCCTGATGAAATGCCACATTATGCGGCATTTAATCTGGATCTTCTCTGTCTCTAGTTGTAATTACAAATAAAGTATGCATTCTTTCCTCTTTTAACTGAATGAAATCAATTAGTCATCATGTAAAAAAAGATATTCAAGACTGTCCAAGACATAGTCCATAGCTAAGATTTTGTTGTTGTTGTTTTTTTTTGCTTAGAGAAATTGTATGATAAAACAATTGTTGACTATTGAGGCATTGGATATGATGTGATATCGACCTGAGAGTACCAATATTGACCGAGGCGGACAATATTGGTATTCTCAGGTCGATATCACATCATGTCCAATGCCTCAATAGTCAATAATTGTATATTATCAGGCCAGTTACTTAGATCGACATCGTAAAGTACATACTGGAGAGAAACCATACCAGTGTGATGTATGTGGTAAAGCTTTCTCATGGGACAGCAGTTTATACCAGCATATTAAAATACACACTGGAGAGAAACCTTACGAGTGCGATGCATGTGATAAAGCCTTCTCAAGTATCAGCTGCTTAAACCAACATCTGAAAATCCATACTCGAGAGAAACCATACCAGTGCGATGTATGTGGTAAAGCTTTCTCATGGGACAGGAGTTTATACCAGCATATTAAAATACACACTGGAGATAAACCTTACGATTGTGGTACATGCGGTAAAGTTTTCCAATCTGCCAGTAGTTTAAACCAACATATTAAAATACACATTGGAGAGAGAAACTACCATTGTGGTACCTGTGGTAAAGCTTTCCTATCTGCCAGTAGCTTAAACAATCATCTTAAAATACACACCGTAGATAAACCCTATAAATGTGGCTCCTGTGGTAAAGCTTTTACTCAAGATAGCACATTGAAACGTCACTTCCTAATAACACACAGCAGAGAGAAACCAAATAAGTGTGATACATGTAGTAAAACCTTTTATCGGGCAAGTTACTTAGATCAACATCGTAAAATACATACTGGAGAGAAACCATACCAGTGTGATGTATGTGGTCAAACTTTCTCATGGGACAGCAGTTTTTACCAGCATATTAAAATACACACTGGAGAGAAACCTTACGATTGTGTTACATGCGGTAAAGTTTTCCAATCTGCCAGTAGCCTAAGCCAACATCGTAAAATACACACTGGAGAGAAACATTATAAATGTAGCACATGCGGTAAAGTTTTACAATCTGCCAGTAGCTTAAACCAACATCTTAAAATACACACTGGAGATAAACCCTATAAATGTGGCATATGTCATAAATCTATTAACAATATTACCCTATTTAAACTGCATCTCAAAATACATTCTAGAATAAAAACAACGATAGTGGTACCTGTGGTAAAGCTTCTCCGTGTGTCAGTAGCTTAAATCAAAATCTTAAAATACACATGGGAGAGAAACCCTATCTATGTGGCACATGTCATTATAAATGTGGCTCATGTGGTAAAGCTTTCCTCTCTGTCAGTAGCTTAAACCGACATATGACAATACACACTGGAATGAAAGCTTATGAATGTGGCATATGTCATAAATCTATAAACAATATCGCCCTATTTAAACTGCATCTATAAATACATTCTGGGGTGAAAAACAACGATAGTGGTACCTATGGTAAGGCCTTCCCATGTGTCAGTAGCTTAAATCAACATCTTAAAATACACACTGGAGATAAACCCTATCAATGTGGCACCTGTGGTACAGCTTTCCCATGTGTCAGTAGCTTAAATCAACATCTTAAAATACACACTGGAGATAAACCCTATCAATGTGGTACCTGTGGTAAAGCTTTCCTATGTGTCAGTAGCTTAAATCAACATCTTAAAATACACACTGGAGATAAACCCTATCAATGTGGTACCTGTGGTAAAGCTTTCCCATGTGTCAGTAGCTTAAATCAACATCTTAAAATACACACTGGAGATAAACCCTATCAATGTGGTACCTGTGGTAAAGCTTTCCTATGTGTCAGTAGCTTAAATCAACATCTTAAAATACACACTGGAGATAAACCCTATCAATGTGGTACCTGTGGTAAAGCTTTCCCATGTGTCAGTAGCTTAAATCAACATCTTAAAATACACACTGGAGATAAACCCTATCAATGTGGTACCTGTGGTAAAGCTTTCCTATGTGTCAGTAGCTTAAATCAACATCTTAAAATACACACTGGAGATAAACCCTATCAAAGTGGCACCTGTGGTAAAGCTTTCCTATGTGTCAGTAGCTTAAATCAACATCTTAAAATACACACTGGAGATAAACCCTATCAATGTGGTACCTGTGGTAAAGCTTTCCTATGTGTCAGTAGCTTAAATCAACATCTTAAAATACACACTGGAGATAAACCCTATCAATGTGGTACCTGTGGTAAAGCTTTCCCATGTGTCAGTAGCTTAAATCAACATCTTAAAATACACACTGGAGATAAACCCTATCAATGTGGTACCTGTGGTAAAGCTTTCCTATGTGTCAGTAGCTTAAATCAACATCTTAAAATACACACTGGAGATAAACCCTATCAAAGTGGCACCTGTGGTAAAGCTTTCCTATGTGTCAGTAGCTTAAATCAACATCTTAAGATACACACTGGAGATAAACCCTATCAAAGTGGCACCTGTGGTAAAGCTTTCCCATGTGTCAGTAGCTTAAATCAACATCTTAAAATACACACTGGAGATAAACCCTATCAAAGTGGCACCTGTGGTAAAGCTTTCCCATGTGTCAGTAGCTTAAATCAACATCTTAAAATACACACTGGAGATAAACCCTATCAATGTGGTACCTGTGGTAAAGCTTTCCCATGTGTCAGTAGCTTAAATCAACATCTTAAAATACACACTGGAGATAAACCCTATCAATGTGGTACCTGTGGTAAAGCTTTCCCATGTGTCAGTAGCTTGAGCCAACATCTTAAAATACACACTGGAGATAAACCCTATCAATGTGGTACCTGTGGTAAGGCTTTCCCATGTGTCAGTAGCTTGAGCCAACATCTTAAAATACACACGGGAGAGAAACCCTATCAATGCGGCACCTGTGGTAAAGCTTTGTTTCTTAAGAGCTCATTGAAACGTCACTTCCTAAAACATACTGAACTAAAACAATACATAATTCGATATAATAATTCCATAAAACAAAACAAGTGTGATATTTGTGGTAAAGTCTTCTTTCAAGTCAGTAAATTAAACCGACATATTAAAATACACTCTAGAGAGAAACTCTATCAATGTGACACCTGAGGTAAGTCTTTCTTCTTCGTCAAAAACTTAAACCGACATCTTAAAATCCAGACTGGAGAGAAACCATACAAGTGTGATACATGTGGTAAAACCTTTATTGAAGCGGAATACTTAAAAAGACATCTTAAAATACATACTGGAGAGAAACCATACAAGTGTGATACATGTAATAAAGCCTTCTCATGTTATAGCAATTTATCATATGACGTCGCGTCTGGGAGTGAAATAACGCCATGCAATAAAATCTGTAAACCACTAGTGGTTTATCGATTTTCGGGAAACGTTATGACGTCCATAACAACGTTGGACATATGACGTCCATAACAACGCTGCGTACATAATGACAAAATTATAACGTTTTTACGCCAGAAATGAGATTTCGAAGTAATCTTAATGTCATATGATAAATAGAATCTAACATTCGTGCTCTTGTATTATTGAATTTATTAAACTCGTTGCGAAAAAGAGATAAAGTGCTCGGCAAGCCTCGCATTTTATCTCTTTTCCCCAACTCGTTTAATAAATTTAATCAAACATGAGCACTCATGTAAGATCCTCTATTTAAACAAACACCGTAAAATACATACTGGAGAGAAACGATATGTGTGTGATAAATGTGGTAAAGCTTTCTCTGAAGCTGCCAACTTAAACACACATCACAGAATACACACTGGAGAGCAACCATACAAGTGTGATATATGTGATAAAGCTTTCTCAAGTAATGGCAATTTTAACCGACATCTTAAAATACATGCTCGGAATAAAAACCTACGAATGTGGCACCTGTTGTAAATCGTTTACTTTAGCATGTGTGAAAGTTTTTAGGATTATTCCTGAATTCGTGATTTACTCTAGGCAACAACTTAAAACGTCACTTCCTACATGGTTCGCACAGGCTTGAAAAGTACTTGAATATACAGGACTGTCTTGAAAAGTCATTAAAAATTAAATTTGCCTTGAAAAATGCTGGAAAAAACACTCAAAGGCCTTGAAAAGTCCTTGAATTTTATAATTTACAGGAGTATTCAACACTGTCTTTGGAGACCTAAATCGTTATAAAATTGTGGTGTCTTTATTTGGTGCAGCATATGCTGCACCAAATAAAGGCACCACAATTTTATAAATAGTTTCTAAAACTACTTTGTAATATTTTATGTAAATCAGTCCAACATTTCCGAAGTAGTATTTTAATATGTAAATCAGTATTTTATATAAGTTTTGAGACCTTGTAAACAGTAGGAAATTCTTTAAAAATCCTTGAAAAGTCCTTGAATTTTACACAAACTTGCCTGAATGAACCTTGTTCCTAAGATACACCAATAAGAAACCAGACGAGTAAGTTACATGTTATAAAGCCTTCTCATGTCATAGCAATTTAATCAAACACATTAAAATACATACTGGAGAGAAACTATATGTGTGTGATAAATGTGGTAAAGCTTTCTCTGAAGCTGCCAACTTAAACACACATCACAGAATACACACTGGAGAGCAACCATACAAGTGTGATATATGTGATAAAGCTTTCTCAAGTAATGGCAATTTAAACCGACATCTTGAAATACATGCTCGGAATAAAAGCCTATGAATGTGGCACCTGTTGTAAATCGTTTACTCTAGGCAACAACTTGAAACGTCACTTCCTAGGATACACCAGTGAAAAACCATACGAGTGGGTTACATGTGGGCCTCGTCATGAGAAAACCTGTTTTCAGGGTTTCTGACTAAGCGAGTTTCAAACCATTCTCCTCAGCTACAGAGACTAGCTAATGAATTGAATTTCGCCTGTAGAAAATTTACATAAATTAATTTACAAAATGAGAATTACAAAGGCCCTGATCTGACTGCGCGGATGCGCAGTCTGATCTGCGCCTGTGCTGTCCGCAAACCCCCGAGGACAGGTTTTCTTGTGACGAGGCCCATGTGGTAATAGTCTGGTAGAAAACCAGATTGACTTGGAATTCGATTTTAAACTTTTTTCTTTGTTGAATCTTGTTGTTCAAGAGCTTATGCAAAATATCCTGCATGTCTGCTGTCGTTGTGCTTCTCTATCTTTCTTACCTGCTGGAGTGGTGCTTCTCTATAGGGCAAGCCTTCTGGTGTGGTGACTCACTATCTGCTGTGCTTGCTGGTGTGGTGCCTCATTACAGGTCATGCCTTCTGGTGTGGTGCCTTACTATCAGCTGTGCTTGCTTATATGGTACCTCATTATAGGTCATGGTCTGGTGTGGAAACTCACTGTTGACGATACCTTCTGGTATGGTGCCTCATTATAGGTCATGCCTTCTGGTGTGGGGCCTCACTATCAGCTGTGCTTGCTTATATTGTGCCTCATTATAGGTCATGGTCTGGTGTGGAAACTCACTGTTGACGATACCTTCTGGTATGGTGCCTCATTATAGGTCATGCCTTCTGGTGTGGTGCCTCACTATCAGCTGTGCTTGCTGGTGTGGTGCCTCATTATAGGCCAAGCCTTCTGGTGTGGTGCTTCTCTATAGGCCATGCCTTCTGGTGTGGTACCTCACTATCAGCTGTGCCTGCTGGTGTGGTGCCTCCTTATAGGTCATGCCTTCTGGTGTGGTGCCTCACTATCAGCTGTGCCTACTGGTGTGGTGCCTCATTATAGGCCAAGCCTTCTGGTGTGGTGCTTCTCTATAGGCCATGCCTTCTGGTGTGGTGCCTCAAAATCAGCTGTGCCTGCTGGTGTGGTGCCTCATTATAGGCCAAGTCTTCTGATGTGGTGCCTCATTATAGGCCAAGTCTTCTGATGTGGTGCCTCATTATAGGTCATGCCTTCTGGCGTGGTGCCTCACTATCAGCTGTGCTTGCTGGTGTGGTGCCTCATTATAGGCCATGCCTTCTGGTGTGGTGCCTCACTATCAGCTGTGCCGGCTGGTGTGGTGCCTCATTATAGGGCATGCCTTCTGGTGTGGTGCCTCACTATAGGTTATGCCTTCTGGTGTGGTGCCTCACTATCAGCTGTGCCTGCTGGTGTGGTGCCTCATTATAGGCCAAGCCTTCTGGTGTGGTACTTCTCTATAGGCCATGCCTTCTGGTGTGGTACCTCACTATCATGTGGGTCCATCTCTACTGCAACCAATCTTTTACTTGTAGAGTGCAGATGTAAGAAGGGTGGTCACAAGTCTAGTGCTACCTGTGCAGAGGTGCCATTACGTCTAATGATCTGGTGCCACTCTCAGATATGCCTGCTTGTAAAAATGCAACTCTATCAGATATGCATGCTGTGTTCAATAATTCAGATACGCGGGTTTGTAAAGTGCTTTACCATCAGGTAATGAATCTGGCCTCGAGGTTATAATACTTTTTTCATGCTCAACTCTTCTGAGCACGAAATTTCAACTGCTCATTAATACTAAAATACCGACAAATAAAGAAGTTTCTTGATTTGAATCTCTCAGATGTTGTATTTATCATGCCTATAAGTGTTAACATGCCAACAGTTGTTGGCATTTTAAAATTTATGAGCAGGATAAATTTCGAGCTCAGTTGAGTTGAGCAAGAAAAAAGTTTTATTACCTCGAGGCCTGGTCTGTTACAAATCCATCAGAGGTGCCAACACATGCGCGGAACCAGAAGATTTGTCAGAGGGGGTGCAACTCGGAAAAAGTTTTTTGTTTTGTTTTTTTTTAGTTGAAGAGGGGAGAGAGGATCCAAATATCACTATAAGCGGGCCAGCATCGGCCTGCCAGCTGGCGTGCCGCTGATGGCCCAACATTGAATCTGGCTTGATAGCTTTATGATTTTTCAAGGGATCCGGACCAGTATTGCTAAGAAACCCTATATTTTTGTGATTTTTCAGTGGGGCCCAGACCCCCCGTCTCCCCTTCTGGATCCGCGCAAGCAACAGGTAAGATGCCACTCCTACAGGTTTGTAAAACGTATTGGCTTTTATCCTGGGAGCCATCTGGAATAAATAAATTTCTGAGTGATGCATAAATAGCATTACTGGGACGTTACAAGGATGTCTGAAGTTCAAAAAATAGAGGATCTTACATGAGTGCTCATGTTTTATCGAATTTATTAAACGAGTTGAGGAAGAGATAAAATGCGAGGATTGGCGAGAATTTTATCTCTTTTTCTCAACGAGTTTAATAAATTCAATAATACAGAAGCACAAATGTTAGATTCTGTTTATCATATGACAGTAAAATTAGTTTGAAATCATATTTCTGGCGTGCAAACATTAGGGTTTTGCCATATGTGTGACGTTAAAAGCGTCATTTCATAATGTTTCCCGAAAATCTGTAAACCACTAGTTGTTTATCGATTTTAATGCATGGCGTTATTTCACTCCCAGACGCGTCATATGATAATCAGTAATATAAGCAGTTTGCATGCAAATTCCAGGAGTTTGCCAGTATCTCATATTTTCGCAATAAACTGTCACCTTTGCGTCCATATTGTCCGCATTTTTTTTTTGCTTACAAGCTAAGAGTGCAGTGAAACATTTGAAGCATCTTTTTGGCCACTTCACCCTGTTGTCTGTTTTGTTCATCAGTCAACAGATGTGGTACCCATCTAGCAAAAATCTTTCGGACTTTCAAATGCTTCTTCAAAAGATAGTGATATGCCTACTTTTCGTGCAATATCACGAACTGTAAATCTGGCATCTTCTTCAATGATTTCCTTTATTTTTGAAACGATTTCTTTACGAGATGCAAATTTTGGCCTACCTGATTTTGGTGCAGTTTTAATGGACTCTACACCAGATGCAAATTTATTTTTCCAGCGCCTAACTGTATCATAAGACACACAAGAAGGTCCTTACGTAGTAGAAAGTTCAGTCATCAGCTGCTTCAAAGAACAACTAATTTTTGAGCGAGTTTTGATATAAGCCCGTATTCCATCTTTATGGTTGCGCTTCTACCAACCATTTTTACTACAGTGGTCAACGACTGCCTGTATTAGTATGAAAAATTTTATGTTTTACATTTAGTCTAACATGTACATTTATACAACGTTGTGTAGACCTTGAATAAACCTATATAGGTATATATTGGTTTTTATCGTGCCCCACGTGGATATCGAGATATAGGACAATATGCAATTTATTTCGAACATCCCTCGTACATGTCGTTGAAAGATTTACGCATTATTATCGAGATTTCATCGCCGATAAAAATTATGCAATTTTTATTCAAATCACAGGTCTATTCAAGCGTCAACGCCTGAAAAACGTGTTCTTTACTATGCATGTGCTCAGGACCAGGTGGTTCACTAACAGCTTTAAAACCGACAAGAAAACATTTACAGCCGAGTACTGATAATAAAAAGTTTAATTTATTGTTACAAAATGCTTGCATTTAGTGACGGCACGTCAGAAACCAAGTTATTGGTGTGCTCAAGGGGGGGTCTACGGTAAATGATAGTGCGCATCATTTTGGCTGCTCTAGACAGACTATTCATGATCTTATGAACCGGTACAACAGTACTGCGTCTGTCAGAGTCTGGGCAAGACCTGGTCGCGCCTTTGTGACTATATTATGTCCTCATAGCATTTAACGTAAACTCACCCACGTAATCGTTTCAACCAGGAACCATTATTGCTCGGCCTTTACGGAGTTCAAGCACAAAAGATCATTAATCATTTCATACAAAATACTGGACCTTGCATTTTCAAGGCTTCACACAACGCGTAAATAACCACAATACCATGCACCAAATAACGTCAACGTCTTTCATTGACCTGCTTTATCCCCAGTCATGAACCCCATAGATTATGTATAGGATGAATTGTGTCGGAGGGTCAGGTCCAATCATCAAATGAATGCGATAAATTACTCCAATATGCACCTCTGTTAGAATAACAAATGTATCCCTAACGTGCTCATACAACGTTGCGTATAATCAATAAGGCGATGTATTCTGCTAAGCATTCGTAAAAATGGAGGTCACACTGGTTACCGATGATCTTTTTAACATCACTTACAGCACACAGTAATTTCTTGTTTCCAAATGTCTTGTGACCGTTTTATTGTTCTTTAGAAATTATCATTTTGACCCCTCTGAACTGAATTATTCATAAAAATTATGCAATTTATGATTTTCATCCAGTTTTTTTTTCAGAGACATCAATAAGACATTGGAGATTTGATGACAGAAAAAATAACCCCGAAAAATAATTTATCATCAAAATATATACTTTTGAATACTATGTAAATTTTTCATTTTGGATCAGTGTAGTTAACATCACTGTCAAATAGTTTACGATTCTAATTATTGGTTCAAGGAAGCTGTTACAATTGCTACTTGTTCAGTTTAAATGCCAGCGTAGTGAGACCCTACCCCTCACTTTTTTGAGCCAACCCTGCACCTAGTTTTATGAACCCACAAAGGTTTTAAATATTGTGTCCTGGCTATTGCCTGCCATTTTCCTTGCCTGGCCAATTTAGTGAAAAGGTGATGCATTAGAAGTTTAAATTTTAAGTCTGTTCTAATGCAGACTCAAACGTGCAGCCTTTAAAAGATGTTACAAGTTTCCAAAAGAGGTATATAACATTCCGTCTGTCATGACATAGGTCCAAACTGTTTGCATAGGTTATCAGTAGACAACAAAAACTGTCACTAGCAAGGAAAGAGTTAGAGAAAAAAAAAACACACAAAAAATTGTTTTCAAAATATTTAATTTATCAAAATATACACTCTCAATTGTAATTCATCATGCAACAGATATGAGCTGTGTCATGTGATTTCCAACAATGTGACATTTTGACAAGTCACGTGAAGTGTAGACTCAGACCAGCCTGTGCAGCCTCCTTTTCAGCTTAAAAATTCCAAATGATGTTCAGTCAGTAGCTTAACACTCATAGAATATACAAGCGACTAGCAAAGGCTATGATTAGACTGCGCATATGTGCATGCTGATCTGAGAATTTGCTGGTCGCACATACCATATTGTTGGAAATCCCATGTCTTGGCTCAATTATAACATTGCTCTGGTTACAGGGGTAGGATTTTAAGAATCTATCATGAGTGTGAGGATAGGATGGAAAAAATCTGTCCCGAGGATCACCCTTTGGCATCACGAGGCTTGCCTAGTGATGACAAACATTGATCATGAGGGACAGAGTTGCCAAGTGATGACAGTGATCATGAGGGACATAGTTTTATATCCCATCCTCATGCAATTTAAGAGTTCTTTTTCTTGCTCACCATAAGATACTGCATTTCATATTTTAAAAACAGGCTCCTCGAATTTCCTGAAAAGGTGAAGATGGGACATGACATGATGACATCACTTTCACATAACAAGGATGTCACTTGACAATCATGCACATGATTTCCAATACAACCAATGCACAGAATGCAGAGCCCTCTTGTGACAGCCTGTGTAAGATAATATTTTCTGACCCAGGATAAAATATCAGATATCCTTATCCGGTATACATGAAAATACAATATGATATCAGGTCACTTTTGTAGTGTATGGATTCATGACATAAATATTTAATCAAGTCTAGCCAGAGCTTCATGATTACATTTCAATAATAACAAACATATAGTTATAAATGCTTGTCACAATTCATTGAGCATGGGAATTTTACCCAAATTTAGACCAAGCAATTGACATAAAATTCATTATTTCTACACCTAGACAGTTTGGGCCTTGGTGCCTTAAAACTCATTATCACCATCCCAATAACACTTCTTTAAATGCTAGGATTTCACCTAAATAGAATTACTTCTGCCTCTTTAGGATTTCACCAAAATTTAACTACAGTAAACCTGTCTAAAACGGCCACTCTGAAAAAGACCAAAACTTGGTTTTTAATACCGATTATCACTTAATGCAGGTCAAAAGTATTGCAGAATGCTCCAAGAGAGCATTCTGCAATACTTTCGACCTTCATTAAGCTACCATTTGTCTTTAAAACCTTTGTTTTGTCTAGTTTTGAGTAGCCGCTTAAGACAGGTTTTACTGTATGTACCTTGTCATTAAATTATTTATACCCTCCTAAAAAGTCAGAAAACTGCTATGATTCACATCAATAGATTTACTACTGCCTTTTTGGTGGATATTTTTCAGAGATTGGACTCTGTACTTTGTCATTAAATTAATTATACACTCCTAAAAAGTCAGATAAATGCTAGGAGTTTTCGTCCACAGATTCCATAGTCTCCGTGTCTGTCGAAGTTTTCACAAATATCTAACACCGTTCTTCATCCTAAAATTCATTATTTCCTACAAAGTCTTCCGCAACTGCTAGGGGTTTTTGTCCACAGATTCCACAGTCTTTGTATCTGTCGGAGTTTTCTCTGAGATCTGACTGAGCTGTTTCTTATATTCTTCTAAATCTTTATCCTTCTTCAAAAATATCTAACACCGTTCTTCATCCTAATATTCATTATTTCCTACAAAGTCTTCCGCAACTGCTAGGAGTTTTCGTCCACAGATTCCGTATTCTCTGTGTCTGTCGGAGTTTTCTCAGAGATCTGACTGAGCTGTTTCTTGTACTCTTCTAAATCTTTGTCTTTCTTCAGCAGTTCCTCTTTGTATTTCTCCGCCTGTCTCTTGAATTCTTCTAATTCTTTCCTCAATGATTCCTGGTCAGAACCTTCATCTGCATCTATTGTAGAATTGTCTTTGTTCTGCAACAGCAAACATAACTTTGAATAAGATGGAAATAAAAATGCATGGCATGATGGGTGAAAAAACCATGAAGCAAATCAAATCTAAAAACTTGCAGTATGCCTATATAATAAAAGTTTCAGTTCGATTTGATCTATAGTTCAGGAGGAGATGTTGTTTGAAAATTTCATCTAAACGGAATGATTTTATCAATTATGACTTTCTATGTTACCCTAATATCTCACATAAAGCTCCAGATCAACCTAAATTGTTATACATGTAGTTCAGAAGGATATATCTACGAGGGGCATTTGGAAAGTTCTTCGCATGGTCTTATATCTCAGTAACCGATTTACAAGCGCTATCATGTGTGGTAACATTTTGAAGAGCTATCTTTCCTCTATGTTGTGGCACAAATTTAATGAGTATTTTATAATGCAGACACGAAAAATATTATTGTGAATACATGTACTGTTTGTATACTGGCAAACACAAAATTTCAGTGGAAATTTTAACATATTACCTTTCGAAAAGTGTGCAGAACATAAACAATAGTTCATGAAATTATATACTTTTGTACCATTTGGTAGGCCACAGTCTCGTACAGTTATTATACAATTGATGACCGAGTTGGATGTTTCTAATATCTAAATACCGGAACAGCAATACCAAAACCGTCTAGAAAGCAAAGCAATGTGCTCATTTTTTTTACTAAAAATCGCTTGTCACACTGCACATATTTTGAAAATATATAACCGACAGTAGTTTGAAAATGCCTTGCATTGGTATTTTTGTCAAGCACACTTTATGCTCTTTGTATTGAAACCAAATTAAATTTTGTAAACCCGAACAAAGGGAAGATAACTTTTATAATCTTGCTATGGGCAGCACCCTAGATTAGCAGCGTATTTGCGTAAATACGCAATTAAAATCATAAAAAAAGCAATTAAAATGAAATGTGTGCATACCGAAAAGCAACTCTAACGATCGGTACGCAATTACATGCTATGTCATTGCGTACCATTTGGTCCATTTCGTTTCCATTCGGCTAATAAACAAAATCCAGTCGGGTATTGATTTTATTTTTTACTAGCGAGCGCGCAATATACTCCAGTTTTATGAAAATATCGGTGCCCAGTCCAGTATTTCGCGGAAAAACACTAAGATGAAAGTGAAACTTTGCAAAGTATACACGCTCGAATGTCAACAAGGGGATGAGATTTGCTTCAGGAACAATAAAATCCGCCAGTTTGATACTTTAGAAAGGCAGACGATGGGAGTGAATAAATATGCAAGCACATTTTTGATGGCTTCATGCAATATGAAAGGGTGTAATCACAGAAAAAAAAACGTGGCGTAAAAAAAAAGAAAATACGCAATTGTTTTTGCAAGTATGCAATTGAGGATAACCAGGTTGCGTAAGTACCCAATTGACCCAAAAGCTTATCTAGGGCGCTGAATGGGGCAGAGTAAGTTTTGCTATGAGCTGACGTTCTGGTTCATTTTAATTAAAAACATTGGCAAACAAAAAAAGTAAAAATACCTTTAGATTAGATATCAATCAATTTTGTGATGGTAAACGCGATACCATGAGAAGTTCTTATGCCATCGACAAAATGGGAGGGGTTAAGTTACCCCACCCACTTCTAGAAAAGTAGGGGTAGTGTTATTAGGAATAATTTTCTTGAATACAGATCTAAACAAGGCACAATTTTTGCGCGACGAAATGACTTTTATGCATTGTTCGCTACAAATAAAACATATACTCAATAGGCATTTTTCGTGCTCCTGTAGTGACACAATTTATAGTAAAAGTATAAAGAAAAATCGAAAGGAGTGCCATTTATGAAAGTTTACCATTTCTCTATCAGTCAACATTTTCAAAATGTAAAGGTGGTAGTCGTGCAAGCAGTGATGGCATAATATCATTTAATAAAAAATTAGTTGGCACCAAATTGTTAATTTGTCAAATAAAGATCGCAAATAAGGTCCCCAATTTTCCTTCGCTTTTTTCCAAGTATTTTGCTTAAAATTCTCGCCAGTATATAAACACCTACTCATTTTGAGCATGCACTGCATGTGCACACAAAGTCCTTTTTCGATAAAAATTTAACCATCAAGTAAACGTTGAATTCTAGTTTCCAAAAAATGTATTATTTGATAGCATTTTATCAACGCATTGTGGAGTTATGATGCCATGCTAAGAACTTGTCAAATGACCCTCGTATATTGTGACATGCTAACGGCAGACAAAAAATGACAGACAACGGGTATGGCCTGTTGTCTGTCATTCTTCGTCTGTCATTAGGTTATCACATTTTAGGAATTTCCTTCATACCTGTTGTCTGTCATTCTTTGTCTGTCATTAGCTTTTCACACTTTAGACCTTTCCTTCTGAACCATAACAATTTAGATTGAGCTTCACTCCAGGTGGCATGGAGCTTCACTCCAGGTAAGCCAATAAGTATAAGGAACAGTACCTGTAGTAAATTTTCAATATATATTTGTGAATTATCGTCCTCCATCTTGACTTTCTTCATTGATGGCTCGCTGTCATAGTCATCATCTACAAAGACAAAAACAATCAGGCTTTTATCCGGGTTATAAAAGGTTATTCATGCTCAACCTGAGCCTATGGCGTTTTAAAGTTAATTTACAAATAAAAGGAGTTTGCAGTGCTTCAGTTAATTTTAACTACCATCAGTACCGGTACTGGTCCAAATGAAACTTGATAAGTACCAGCTATTTTCAATCCATACATGTATTAATTAATGCTTAGCCATATTTTTTATGAAAGCATATACCTGCATTTAAAAGGTCATGTTGTTGCTGTTTTCATGTACAGTTTGATTACCCATCAATGAAAACGGCAATGTCCCTATATATGCACGTAGGCAAGAATATTGGAACAGGGATGATTGTTTTATTGCCATCTGTAAACACGCTTTGCTTCCAAAGCCGAGAAATTCCTACTTTCAGTTTCTACATTGACTGGTTCACACGAAATTACAAGGGCCAAACTGATAGCAAACCCCCCCGAAAGTGGTCTCTGCGTACATATTATTCTGAAAACAGGTTTTCTTCAAGGATGATATGGCAATGGAATGCAACTGAACATTGGGGAGTTTGCATTTAGGCAAAAATAAAACATCGATAGTTGATTCTGGATTTCTGTACACATAAATTTTGACAGATTCCCAAATCAGTTTAAATATCAAGGGTCATCTGATTCGAACGGGTTACCAGTAAAAACGTACTGTACAGGCAAAAACACACCTTTATTCAGCACATACTAATTTTCAACTCTATCCTCTTTTGGGGAAAACAGACTCATAATTTACATCGGCTATCTGGAGCGATGAGTTTGTTATATTGAAACTAAAGTGGGTGCACAAGCCGGGTGTTATGCCGTGAATGACATCATTAATGATATTGACCTGAGTCATTATGGGTGCACATGCAGAGGCTGTTAGCAGGTCATGTGAGTGGGTCATTATGGGTTTGGAATCACGAGCAGTATCTGCCCAGGTAACCAAGCTTATTGTTACTATTTATATTAAAATATGTAGTAATACTAGATAACTTACTTTGTTCTATAACAATATCCCCCTCTCCTGTGACAGGTATAGACGTTGAGACTGGAATAGTTAGCATACCCGGTTCTTCATCTCCCTCACCTTTGGTTACAATTGTGATCATATTCTGAAATAGATTGTTATTCATAGGACCAGTTAAGCAAAATAATTTAGCATAAAATTGCGATTATTTTCTTATCTATCAGTTTAAACATGTGTTTTGGGTGCTCAAAAGAACCGTCTCATTGAGACGGTTCTTTTGAGTACCCACATCATATGTTTTGGTTGAGAAATAAGAAACATAATTTTCAGTTACGCACTCTTATCTTTGGGCCTGTTATTACATTAAATATCTTATCAATTCAGTTTGTAGAATACCATTCTTATGATCAAAATGTTGTCAGTTCTAATCCCACCAATAGGGCAGGGTTCTTTTGCTTGGTTTAAGGTTTTACGTCCCAGTCAACAAGTATGGTCATGTCGAGGGGGTAAGTACACCAAACCACACTTTTTTCCTTGGCAAGCTACTTAATCCTAATAGATTAGGACTAGTTCTACCTTAGAAAATGTTTTGTCTGACTGAAAAATCTTAATTGGAATGTTAAGCATATTCTCAACAAACAAAACAAAATACCATACCATAAAATACCATATAAGCATACATTTCCTTTAAGCATATACTTAGGAAATATATCAGCTCCAGCAGTGAATTGTTGAGTAATGATTCACTGTTTGGAGGTCAGTTGTAAAGAAGATCAAATCACGAGCGTGCAGCGCGAGTGATTTATCTTCATACAACTGACCGACAAACAGTGAATTATTACTCAACAATTCACGCACTGGAGCTGATCTATTTAGATTCTAACAAAAAATAAACAACGAAAACACATTCGAAGTCTTCAGCTTCATCCAACTTTCCGCCATTGCACTGAAGAACTCCCGCCAATACTTAGACAACGTCGCATACGTTTACCTGTAATTGTAACGTCTTTCAAGCGTAAAAACAACGTTACGCCGTCTAACGCCATGAATGACGTCATTTTCCAGTGACGTCAGGCTCTATCACACACTTTAGCTGTGAATTATTGTCCGATATATCACAGTTTGTTACCGTTGGCTCTATAGGCGAGGTGTGTTAGAATTTCCTATAGAAGCACACACCGAGTACATTATGGGTTCTTTGGGTTAATACTAACTTTTGAATTCCAATCAATACAGTGGTGAAATTTCATAGTAATGTGATGAAAACTGTGGCTCCTGATTTGTAAACATTTCCAAAAAGGCATAGGTTCAGATAAGCAAAATTTGAGAGTAAAAAATGATTATTTTCTTATCCATTAGTTTCAACATGTGTTTTGGGTGCTCACAAGAACCGTCTCATTGAGTACCCACAACATATATGCATGCTTTAATCAGTTTTTAAACTTTCAAGAAGAGACTATCAACCTCGTTTGATGGCCGTGATAGGGAGTTTTAACAAAGTAAACAATAGCTATCTACTGAGGGCTAAAAAAACAGTGACAGAATTGACTCAGATGTCTTACATTAACTTGATCAGTTTTTTCCTCCTCTTCTTGCTGTTGAATAATTGTCTCACCTACCTCAGTTCCCTCCTCCTGTAGATCTTGCTGACTAATTATGTTTAGAGCTATCTTGCCAGCCTCTGAAACATAAAGATATCTTTTTTAATTCACACTGTATGCTTCTAACATTCGTTAACCAAGGTACCTCTTGGTCAGTCATAGATTTGTGTAGTTTTGCTGATTTCACCCTTTTCCCCAAATAGACACATTTAAACACTTTTGCAAACAGAGCAGACCCAGATAAGACAGCTCTTATAAGAGCTGTCTGATCAGGGTTTACTCTGTTTGCTTATGAAAATATGATTAGATATGACCCTAAACTAGTGGACATGACCAGTAACTTCTTTGTTCTATGTACAAACGTGAAGTTTATATATATAATTATTCATAGTGGGTGGAGCTTTGCATGAATATTCATGAAGGCAAAGGTTAAAAGAAGAAGTAAACATCGATCTTCAGTGAAAAATACTGGCAGGACAACAGCAGACGATAATTTTCATAAATGGTGGAAATAATTCAAATATGTCATACAAATTTCCAAATGCTAGATTAAAATTAGAGCTGCTCAGACAAAATGTTCGGAGTGAATTTCAGTCAAGCTGAAACCCCGTTTTTAAATATTATACCCTCTCAACATCTTTATTCGAGGTACTATTAGAATGAAGATCGTGTTATATTGTATCTACATGTATACAAAAATTAACCATTAGCTTTGAAGATTATTCATTGACTTCTCATTTCTTTTGAGTTCAAAACTCTATTTCTGCAGTGTTTTTAACTAGGGGTCCCCAAGCACATGACATAATTTTCCATGGCATTCAGATTTTGCCACCTTAGAAAAATATATTGGGCAGCATTCCCTTACCGATGTTATCACTGTCTCTCTATAAATAGACTACAACTGAAGTCTGACCCAGATTTTCAGTTTGGGGTTCAACTTTATAAAATCAAGCAGGCAATAATATGTGCAAATTTGCATTCAAGAAAGCAGTTGAACCTATTGTTGATGTATACGAGTTTGATCAAAATACTTACATATCCTTTTGCAAACAGATTCATAGTTTATAGAATAGAATAGAAGAAAAAGAAATGTATCTTTTACCAAAATAAAATATCTGATGTCACATGGATCGTGTGCTCAACTGGAAACCATGAATTTCGGAATACCACCGAACTGTAAGTATCACAAATACATATGTCAAACCGGTTCTGTAATCCCAAACTAAGATTTTATGCTAAAAGAGTCATAGATATGTAAGTATAGAGGCAAACAATGTAGACCATCCGACCTGGGTCTAAATCATTTCAGCAGACGACAAAACGGACAACACTTTTTGTGATTGCCACTTTAAAGGTTAATCTCAAAAATTTGGTTTCCGGTACTCATTTCATAAAAATCATTTCTGAAATACACTTTTCTCTCTATTATCTGTAGCTGTGAAGCATACCTGTAAGTGTAATAGTCTGCCCACTCTCTACCGCTGATGTAATGATGTTACCATCAGATGTTGAGATCATTGTGATACCCTGACTTTCTAACCAATTCATGGCGTCTGCTGTACTGGTATCTAAAATGAACAATACAATCCAACCTCAATAATACTAAATTTAAGGGACTAACATTTTTATTCCCAATTATCAGTTAACCCATATAAGCCTAGCATCCTAAGGGACGTAGGCAAACAGTCCAAACCCAGATCAGATGCTGCAGGGTCTCCATTGTTTGCTTACAGAATATTCTGTTAAAATTGAATTAAAGTGAAGAATACCACACAACAACCCTTAATTAGAAATGGACTGGTCCAATTATTGTTTGTTTAATTTGTTTGTTTGATTTGATTCTTTACGTCCCATCAACAATCTTTCAGTTATAAAGGGACGGGTATTCCTGGGCTGAACCAGTACTAAGCTAGGATTAATGTTCTTGCTCAAGGACACAACGCAGTAACGCCGGTGAGGGTTTGAACCTGCGGCCCCTCGGTCTCGAGTCGAGCACTCTACCACTGAGCCATTGCGCTCCCAGGTCCAATTTTTAAGAATGGGAAATTCCATTTGGCTTAAATGGGTTAATCACAGCTGCATAGTCACTTCTTGCGAATCAATTCACTGTTGGAGGCATTATAGTTCACATGCAACCTATCTGTCAGTTATATTCTGTGGTTTATGAGAAGTGTTCAATCTTTGGAGATTTCAAATTGATTTCAGATGCAAATAAAATAGCCCAATATTTCCCCATTCACATATTGTTAAAGATGGCCCACTCTATCTCTAGCAAGGGGCCAACTGACAAAACGGGAGGATATATTCCCATGGCCCCCTGCATGAGATTTTGAAAGATTGCAAACATCAGATTCATCAAAGGCTTGCTTTGAAAATGTAAATACATGTATAGTAAGTTGAATGTTCTAGTTGGCACATGGAACTATGTGACTTGCCTATGATATATGAGCAAGGCGATGATATAGAGAATACTATGTGATTTTGATATCAAGTTTACCAGGCTCGGCTATGAGAATGCATGTTGAATCGTTCGGCTGATATTCAACATGCGTTTTAGAAGGCGAGCCTAGTAAACTTCATATCAATAGACACGAACCTGGCATTCTATTTATTACCACTCTTCAAATGGCTACCGTGATGTAATTATTGATATTTGTGTCATTTCAACGTCATTGACGCAATTCAAAAAGTACAATGTATGTTGACCTGATAAAGATACATGCAGTGAGATAGACAATGTTTATCAGGTCAACGTGCAACAAGGCAGTTATTACGAGAGGTAACTGATAAAACCAGTATTTATTGCAGGTATATAAGGAAGGGGCAGATCACCATGTGCATCCATTGTTATTCACTGCTCAGTCCTTTGTATATTGAAAGCCTCAAAGCAGGCACCTCCTGAGCAGGCACCTCCTAAGCAGGCACCTACTAAGCAGGCACCTCCTGAGCAGGCACCTCCTGAGCAGGCACCTCCTGAGCATGTATTTCCTAAGCAGGCACTTTAGCAAACAGTTTGATCAAGCATATGAACAATGTGATACATAGAGGATATTTACTTTTTTGAGGTGAATACCAAATATATTTCATCGAGTGTGATGAAAACATCTGAATTTTCATGAGTGCGATGCACAAATGAAAATTTCGATGTTTTCAACTCATGAGATGACATATATTTGGTATTTACTAAAAAAAGTAAATTTTCTTTTTATTTTATACTTTTTAGAAGATTTACAGTTAACCAATTAACCATGCTTCAAGCCGAATCACAATAATGTAAAAGAAGACAAAGGAGTACAGAATACCTGGATCAATCTATAGTCACCAGGACTTGCAGATATTAAGAAATTTATTCAGCGTCAAAGTGCGAGATCAGTGACGTCATAATTTGTTAATGACATTACGTAGTATAGGTTAAATGAATTGCCTCACTCACTGAAGCGGGAGATGCTGAAAATGCAAAATTGAACAATTTCAGCAAATCTGAATTATTTTGGTACCAAAATGTTCCTCATGTTCTAACTAAGAAAATGGCTACCCACTATTGATGTTTTTGTTCACAAATAAGAAAGTTATAGGCGTTTGAACTTTCGAAGTGAGCTGCATTAAGTAAATGGAAAAGTCAGAGGTAATCCAAAAAATGCTACAGTGAAAATATAGGCTGATACCAATCACTAGTGATTGACATCATATCATTTCACTTGTGATTGATATCACTTTTATTTGTTTTTGATATGCATTGATTTCACACTGCTAAGTATAAAATAAATTTGCTTTATTTTATTGCTCCAACTTTGACTGATGGCTGCAAGAGGAAAATATCAGGATTTATCATATGTTGTCTCATCTGGGAGTGATAAAATGCCATGTCTTAAAATCTACAAACCACTAGTGGTTTACAGATTTTGGTAACATTATAAAATGAAGCCCATAACAACACCTCTATAAATGTCTTAATCTAGACTCTTTCATACCAAAAACATGATTACAAATATACAAAATAATTTAATGTCATATGATAAATAGAATCCAGCATTTGTGCTCCTGTTTTATTTAATTTATTAAACACATTGTGAAAAAGTGATAAAATGCTCAGCAAGCCTCCCATTTTATCTGTTTTCAACTCATTAAATAAATTCAATAATACATGAACACTCATGCAAGATCCTCTGTTTAACTCTTTGTATACTAATGAATTCTTCCTTCTGGTTGGATAAATAAACTTGGGATAGTCCATTGTACATATATAGGGGTGTAAAAATAATGTTTTCTTTTGTCCGAAAATCTTTTACCTTCACAGTGTAGACCCTGATGAAATGCCACATTATGCATCATTATATCAGGGTCTTCACCGTTTAGGGTTTCCTGTTTACAAAGGGTTAACGTTACTATTATTCAATCTTATAACATATTGACTAAACTATATAAATAAAACCTACTTGTGGTATTGTTAGGTGCTGTAGCTTCCGCCAAGGCTGCTAATGTTGCTAGAACTGAGGTACTGCTGCCATCTGATGAATCATCCTCTGGAAATATTAGTTGTGTAGCTTTGACAAGATATGATTACAATCCAATCATAATAAAGCCTCCCAAACCTACTGCTGATACTGGATCCTATTGGTGTCAATGAACAGGTTTAAACAACTGAACAGCCACAGTTAAGGGGGGTCTGAATAATCCCTATAATTTTTGACTGAAGGAAAAATGGACACATAGACAATGCCTCTTGTTCACTTCTAGGTATTTCTCCTGCAGCTGCTGGACCACAAAGATTGCATCTATAGTGCATCTTCTTGGGACAAAGCGGAACTGGGAGTCATCAATAGACACCATCTGTCTTATAAGACCATCTACAAACCTCTCTAGGATCTTCAAGGCCTACTTGGTCAGCTTGAGGCCGCAATACCTTAATTTTTTTTAACGAATTGGGTATGGAAAGTTTAAACATCTATGAAAATACCCAATTGAAAAAAGAAAAATACGCAAATAAGCATTTCTTAGAAACAGTACCATAATTAATTTTTTGAGCAATTGGGTATGTTACTCACTCCTTTTCCATTCATTTGATTATTTCAAATTTTAATTGGGTATTCAAAAATTTCAAAGAAATGCTTATTTGCGTATCTTGCTTTTTTCAATTGGGTATTTTCGTAGATGTTTGTTTTAGACAAGCTTTTTTCAGTTTCGATTTCAGGGATGTCTATTCTCATTGAAAATTGAGGATATACTTCTGAATCCTGGTCTGACACACTTATAAAGCAGTTAAATAACGGTATCAACATTACCTGAACAAAGACCAACATAAATAACCGTTATTCTGTTGCTTTGCAACACAAAATTAGACTTATTTGCCCTCGATTTGACTTTGCAGCCATTTTGGGCAAACTTGATGCTATCATTCAATTAAAACCAGTCAGTTAACTGTGTTTTAGCCACTCTAAACTAAAACCGAACTGTGAACAGTGCAAACTCTCCAATAGTGCCAAACATACTTCCAGTCGATCTTGTACTAGAAAATTGGGGAGTTTACGGATGGCAAATGATCAAAGACAGTATAGACCGCTATTTATTAGCATTGCGTATTCGGAATCACTCTCGCATTTTGTTACGCTACCAATTCAGTTCTCATTGCTTTTTTGGATAATTAATTTGAGTAAATACGCAAATACAATTACTAATTAAGGTACTGGGCCTCGATAGTTGCCTCTGTCCAGAGCATCACCCTTGCCCTTGTAAAGGCAGACAATGAAACCATGCTCCAATTCTACTTTGATTGAAAAAAATATTCTTATAACTGGAATGCTGCAGATTAACATGATAAATCATGGAGAAGAGTGTAGCACATATAAATATTCAGCATGGCAGGTGTTAAAGGTTCTTACTTTCTGTTTTCAAGCTCTGTATGTTCTGAATCATGAGCTCATTAGCGTCAACTTCTTCTGAGACTGCCGAAGCATCAATTGTTATAGTACCAGCTTCCCCTATAACGGTCTCTTCACCGGCAGTGTCTGATGTTTCAACTGTTACAATTTCTGTTGGTTCTGAGGGACCTGGGACAGCTAGATGCTGAAAGACAAGAAAACATAAACTTGACAAATGCTCAATGATCATATTAGCTGTAATTATTTCATTTCACACCAGTAACATTTCCATTTGGATAGATGTGTTTAAGGAAAGGTAAAGTTACACACATAGGTTTAGATTATCAAATTTTTTGAGAGTAGAGTTGAATTGCAAATATTTTCTTGCTAAACAGCTTAAAAATATATTTTTGGTACTTTAAAGAACCATCTCATTGAGTACCAACAATATATGTTTTGGTTGAGAAAAAAGAAAAATATTTTTTGGTGCATTCTCTAAAGGTCTGACACACTTGCTTATATCACTGAGTGCAGTGGCTCATTTGTTATAGTGATAGACTGGGGATCAAACGGTTGCTAGTTCTACACTCACTGCGAGCAGAGTTACTGTGTTGTGTCCTGCTCTCACTTTATTCACACTGCTTAGAAATGGTTCAACCCAGAAGACAGGAAATCATACAGACAGGACGGAAAAATTGTTGACTGGGATGTAAAGTGGTGCATGTCATGCGCATATCCAGAAAACTTTGTCAGAGGGGGTCCAACTTTGACGCTTTTTTTTTTAGTTAATGAGGGGTGGGAGGATCAAAATACCACAATAAACAGGCCATCATCGGCCCACCAGCTAACGCCATTTAAATGGCGTTTCGCTGATGTGCTGATGATGGCCAAACATTGATTGCTGGCTCGGTAGCTTTGTGATTTTTCAGGGGATCTGGATCAGAATTGCTTAGAAACCCTATATTTTTGTGATTTTTCAGAAAGGGTCCGGACCCCTGTATCCCCCTCTGAATCTGCACATACATGTGACTAGTACCATTAACATATATAAATAAAATGACCTATATATCAAATAGTTAAAATACTCACATGAGCTAGTTGTATAGTTTGTACTATATCTGGTCTACCATTTATTACAGCTATGTCAAGGGCAGTTCGATCAAACTGAAATAGAATACATATCATTTGAGCCGCCACATGTGATTTCCAACAATGTGGTATTTTGACAAGTGTAGACTCAGACGAGCCTGTGCAGCATCCTTTTAAGCTTAGGAACCCCAAATGGTGTTCAGTCAGTAGCTCAACAATCATAGAATACACAAGCGACTAGCTAAGGCTCTGATCAGACTGCGCGTATGCGCAGGCTGATCTGAGGCTTTGCTGGTCGCACATACTTCATTGTTGGAAATCTCATGCACTGGCTCATTTTCAAGTGAATTTAAACAGGATTAATACATGCATGGCTATGATAATTTCAAGAACTTTTAAATGACCACTAAGAAACTTCCCCAACTGTTTTTAAGGACTACACATTTATGAAAATACTTATTTACACTTTATAATTGAATTTCCCAAAACTCTAGAAAACTGATAATGCTTAGATTACAGTATAAAATTATTTGCCTTTCTTTGATATAGCATATGCTGTACCAAATAAAGGCAAAACAGGCCTTCAGATTTATGGTGGGCCAGGGTCATTGTCCCATGATCTCAAAATATGGTCCATCACTTTCCAAGGCAGTAGGCCTAGTGGACCCATCCTTTTTAGTTGTGGAAAATCTTACTTTAATAAAAAAAAATATTCATCTAACAGCGATCTTAATAACAAATGGTAGCCTAATGATGGTCAAAAGGTTTGTAGAATGCTCCCCTTCTGCAATACTTTTGACCTCCATTAAGCAATAATTGGTCTTCTTTTTTGAGTGGCCACTTAAGACAGATTTTACTGCATAATCAGCAGTCAATAAACATATATGCATACAAGTGTCTGTGTCAGTGTGTAGGTAAAGTATACTAGTTTAGTTCGATATGCTTGGGGCCATCATTTCAGAAAATGGCACACCATTTTTGCTCCATGGGTCACTTTGGCCCACCAATCTTGAAAAAAATCTGAAGCCCTGGCAAAATAATCTTGTATTGATTAAATTCTCCATTAGGCAAGCTTAAGTCTTACAGAAATCAGTAAAAACTCAACAAATTCCACAAATTCGAACAAAATATGTTTAAACTAAAATTCAAGGACTTAAAAGGACTACTAAGGGAGTAAAGGGACTCCGCTACAGGAAAGGATTGAGTACTAAGGTACACAAACAGAAGAGACAGCAAGCACCAGTAGTCATAAATGGATGGAAAAGGGTGAACAATTGTTTACTGGCTTTAGTCTTCATTATCAGGGCTAAATGGGTAAAAATTTCCAAAATCCTGAACTTTCGAATTTCCAATCTTAAAACTTGCAGTAATCCCACTAAATATTCACAATTTCAAGTCTAAATGATTAATTGTCCTTCCACAGACTGCAAATAAATCTGAGAAGCCATTATGATCTCCCTAATTCAGCATTTTGAGGTTGGCTTTCCACGGAAAGTCAACCTCAAAATCCTGAATTCAGGAATAATCCTTAAAACTTTCACCCATGGGGCTAATAGGATATGGTACTTATAAACCTTATTCCACAGAATTGTTTTTGGTCACGAAAAGGTCCGTAATTTCTAAATCTGCAGCATACATTCAAGTGCTCTTCAGAAAAGATTTTTTCATGAAAGCAAACAATATTTGCAATATAGAGTACCTTAGACTATACACAGACAAGAGAAGCAGACAACAAGTGATGTCTGACAAGCTAAAGGTTAAATACAATGCTGTTGAGTATTTTAAAAGAAGTATGAGAGGGGTGCGGTGGCTCAGTGGTAGAGTGTTAGGGTCACTAGTTTGAGACTCACTCAAGGCACTGTGTTGTTTCCTTGAGCAAGATACTTTATCCTCCCCATAGTAACGATTCAACACAGTGAGATAGGAATCGTCCCGACATTACTGAAAAATTCTTGGCTGGGATGTTTGGCATCAAAGTAATGTGAGAAAGACAAGAAAGGCTAAGATGAACACAATGTTCACCCTTCTGTTACTTCATATAGGCAAACTAGTAAGTGGAGTGTAAAAACATGGCAAGATATGAGCCAGTGCATGAGATTTCCAACAATGTGGTATGTGCGACCTGCAAAGCCTCAGATCAGCCTGTGCATACGTGCAGTCTGATCAGAGCCTTTGCTAGTCGCTTGAGTATTCTATGATTGTTAAGGTACTGACTGAGCACCATTTTGAGTTTCTAAGCTTAAAAGGAGGCTGCACAGGCTCGTCTGAGTCTACACTTGTCAAAATGCCACATTGTTGGAAATCACATGTCATGGCTCAAATTTATTATTAGTGTATGAGTGAATATTCTCATGCTTGCACAGGCTCACTGCTCAAGTATCACAGAAAAAACATACCTTATTTTCACAAGCAACATCTGCACCAGCTTTCAGTAAAATTTCTATGACGTCTAAGTGACCTTTTTCTGTGGCCCAGTGTAATGGGGTCATCTTTAACTGAAAAACCATGAGCATAAGATGAAACCAAGAAATCCCATAGATCAAGGTATCAAATTTTTTCGAGTGTAAGCTCCTAATTATTTCTTTCCCATCAATTTAAACATGTGTTTTGGGTGTTCAAAAGAATTGTCTAATTGAGGCAATACTTTTGAGTACCCAGAACATATGTTTTGGTTGAGAAATAAAAAAAAAAAATTCAGTTACACACTCTTATCTGGAGGCCTGAATCCCATTGATAAAACACTTTGTACCCCGTAATATGCTTGTTCATATAGGTGATACTCTTTATTTAATCAAAGGCCGTAACTGATTGGGGATACAAGTGAAAGGCATTAGTTTTTTACATCAAATATACAGAGACATATAGGGAATCCCATCTATTTTGGAGGTACATGACAAATTTGGGGTGGGGGAAGCCTCTACATAAGATAAATGGAAAAGCTGACTTGTCTAAAGAGAATGTATCTTCTTGTCCCATTTTTATAATACATGTACATATGGTAAATGTTTAGAAACTATAATTTCTTACACCACTAAACTTTAAATTTTAACAAGGCACAGATAGATAGGCCAGAGCAAATACAGTAAAACCTGTCTTAAGCGGCCACTCAAAAAATGACAAAACAAGAATCTTAATGACAAATGGTAGTTTAATGAAGGTCGAAAGTATTGCAGAATGCTCCCCTTGGAGCATTCTGCAATACTTTTGACCTGCATTCAGCAATAATCGGTCTTGAATACCAATTGTTGGTCTTCTTTTTGAGTGGCTGCTTAAGACAGGTTTTACTGTAGATGAAACCCAGATAGACTGTTCATGACTGAGCTTTTTAATCATGGTTTACAGTTAACACTATTTACCACTCAAACACTTAACTAAAGGCCTGACCTACCATATCTTTAGCATCTATATCAGCGGAATGTTGTAATAGCAGATTCACAATATCAATGTGTCCCTCCTGAGATGCAACATGCAGTGGCGTCCTGTCCACCTTCTTTCTGGCAACACGGCTGATTTTAGCATAAAATTATGATCATTTTCTTATACATAAGTTTAAACATGTGTTTTGGGTGCTCAAAAGAACCGTCTCATTAGGACGGTTCTTTTGAGCACCCACAACATATGTTTTGAGAAATATGAAAATTATTTTCTGGTACGCACTCTTAATTAAAGGCCTGACCTACCATATCTTTAGCATCTATATCAGCGGAATGTTGCAGTAGCAGATTCACTATATCGATGTGTCCCTCCTGAGAAGCAACATGCAGCGGCGTCCTGTCCACCTTCGTTCTGGCATCACGACTGATTCCTGCCCGCAACAACACCTCCGCGGTCCCGTAGTGTCCATATTGGGAGGAGAAGTGAAGAGGAGACGTACCAAGCTAAAATAAACATGATGTTGTTCAAATAACACTTTGCCTGCTAGTGTGACCTTTTACCAAAAGTTTGGAATCCAGACAAAGACCAGTTCTAAGCTTAAAAACAGGCTGCACAGGTTTGTCTGGATATACACTTGTCCAAATGCCACATTGTTGGAAATTGAGTGGGGAACAGACAAAGCCAACTGGGACAAAAGCCCACTAGGACAAAAAACCACTGGACATAATCCCACTGGACAAAAGCCCACTGCTGAAATCACAAGCTCACTTGCCAGTGCATTACGTTTTGAACATCTAATTTATTTGCAATAAGTGACACTGGTGTTGTGATTGAAAGTGAGCCACACCTGATTTGCATGTGCAACCAAGCCTCTTGTTTGTTCTTTTGGCTGTCCGTGCTCACACTGGCTGTTCTGCTTTAAAATAATAATAATTTCTATATATCACATATTGCTATAATAAAATGTAAATATAAGTAATACATTCAATGTTTGGTCTGTTCATGATTCATGAATATATCAGGCTTCAGACCCTAAGTATTCATGATTCCTTGAGTATTCCAAAAATCAAATTTATTTCTTAAATCAGTGTTATAAAAAGAAACTGTACTTACCCTATCTGTTTTTGTAGTAATTTGTACTTATATTTTTGCTTGCTGACTTAATCTTTAATAGAAGAGTCTCAAACCATAAGGATTAGAAAAGGAATGTTAACTAGAAACTTTTTTGGAAAATTTTGAATTTCTGACTTTTCCATAACTTTGTTAATTTTTTTAAAATTAACCTGACTGAAAATGAAATTCCCCGACCTGGAAAAAATTTAACCCATTTATGGCGAATGGAATTTCTCACCGTTATCAATTGGAACAGTTCATTTCTCTTTTAAGGGATGTTAGGTGGTATTTTTCATTTTTATTCAATTTATAATAGAAAATTATGCAAGCATACAGTGGAGACCCTGATCAGACACCGCATTCTGTGGCGTCTGATCTGGGTCTGCACTATTGCCTATGTCCCACAATAAGGATGCTAGGAATATATGGGTTAAAGAATGCAATTATTTTGCTTATCTCATAAGAGTTGCAGAAATTTGGGAAGTAGATTGTTGAAATAATCTTCCTAGTGAAAGTGCACTAGGAACATCTGACTTGAGTAAATTTATAAATATGAAAATACTTTAAATAAAACTAGGAAAAGAGAGACAGTGTCATATAACAAAACAATTGGTGCATTATTTTTCGGTTAACATCAGGATTAGTCAACCCTCGAAAGTGATGTTCACCTCGTCTCGCCTCGGTGAACATCACTGTTCTTGGGTTGACAAATCCTGATGTTAACCTCAAAAGAATGCACCAATTGTATAATAACGGGACTACACTGTACTTACCCAATCTGTAGTAAATGGTGCCCCATTCGACATCAAAGTTCGCACTTCTTCCGTCTCTCCTCTTTTGGCTGCCTCCAACAGCCGCTTACCAAGGTCAACCAATGACATTCCTTTACAACCTGTGTAATAATAAATAAGTAAGTAAGTAAGTAAGTAAAGGCTTTATTTAACAAGGGTGACTACATTTAGTGAATACAAATAATGACAAATGTAATAACTAATCTTCCATGAGGCCCTCAAAATATACATTATATACATATTTATAAAATACAAGCAGATCACAACTATATATAAATCAAGATGTAAATACCAGATGTATTTACATAATGTTAGAGATGGTCTTCTATTACCAGGAAAAGAAGGCTCTGGTCAGCCAACACATTCATTCTGAAGCTGGCTGATCAAGACCTTCTTTTGTTCCCCAAATCAAAGATTTTTTTACATAGTTGTTATAAGCTTCCAACCTAGCTTACTAGCAGAGGAAATATGTAATCATTACATATGATACAAATATTTACATGATGTAATCAGGAAAAATAAAATGAAACAAACATATTTGGATTGAGTGACTATTTTCTAAATTTGAATAAGATACATAAATATCTTCATTTAATTAACCATGTTATACATCTGTTATGGAAAGTATTTAGGCTCTCTGCCCTTTTAATTTCATCAGGTAGACTGTTCCACACCAGACATCCTGAATATCTTAAACTGTGTTTGTAATATTCAGTTCTGGGCTTTGGTGGAATAAAACAGCAAGCTGTAGCAGATCTTAAGATAACAGATGTATTGACATTATTTCGTAAAGTAAACTGTTCAGATATATAATCAGGTGTAATATGCTGGTACACTTTAAACATAAATTTGGCTTTTCTAAGATATAACCTGTCATATATAGAGAGAATTTTCAAAGTATCCATTGCTTGGGAGGAGTCTTCAACCTTGTAATCTAAAATTACTCGACATGCTCTTTTCTGTAACCTAAGAATTTTCTGCTTATTCGTTTCAGAGGAGCTACCCCAAACAATATTACAAAAATCAATATGGGGTTGAATATAAGACTTATAAAATAGAATGCGGTGCTCCTGAGAAAGAAATTTCTTTACTTTCGAGAGAAGCCAGATACTTGAAGTAATCTTTTTGCTTAGGTGTCTAATATGATCAGACCAGGTCAAGTTTTGATCAACAAAGACACCTAAGATTTTGTCATTAGAGATCATACTAAGTGACTCTTCATTAAATTTTAGGTCAAGAATTTCTTTATCAAGTCTTTGCCTCTTCTGGTTTGTTGTTACAAGCATGATTTTTGTTTTGGATGAATTGAGAAGCATACCATTACATTTGCACCAAGTATTTAGCCTGTCCAAAGCAATTTGTAGGTTATTCTCAATATCTTCTACTGAATTCTGGATGTCATACAAAGTTGTATCATTGGCATATAGATCTGTATTAACATTGTTGACATATAGAGGTAAGTCATTTATAAAAAGAAGAAATAAAAGGGGGCCCAAAATTGATCCTTGTGGAACCCCATATGACACTTGTCCAATGTCTGATTTACTGTTGTTAACATAAACTAGCTGCCTTCTTTGTGTTAGATAAGTTTTAAACCATTGTAGGGCTTCATCTTTAATGCCATATATTTCAAGTTTTGACAAAAGTATTTGATGATCAACAAGATCAAAAGCTTTCTTGAAGTCCACTAATACAACACCAATCATTTGGCCATTGTCAATAGCATGTAGCCAAGAATCAATCATGTGTATTAGAGCAGTGTTACATGAGTGACCAGCTCTGAAACCAGACTGAGTTTTATGCAGTAATTTAAAATTATGAAGGAAGTCAGAGAGACAGTCATGAACATGCTTTTCAAGTACTTTTGACAAAACAGGCAAAATTGAAATAGGTTGATAATTGTTAACTTTTTCAGAGGGACCACCTTTGTGGAGGGGAGTTACTTTTGCTTCCTTCCATTTATTTGGGAAAACAGAATTATTTATACTGTGATTACAAATGAAGGTAACATGTTCAGCTATATGTGGGGCAGCCAGCTTTAATAATCTTGGTCCAATGCCATCTGTTCCTGTTGCTTTACTTATATCTATATTTGAAAGATATTTCAAAACCTTTTCCTTTTCAATATAAGAGATAACAAATTTGGTGTCAGCAGGAAGTTTTTGTCGACAAAATTCTCTAAGCTTTTCATGACTAGTATTTTCAACAGACTCTTTTATCTTTGAAGCAATATTTACAAAAAACTCGTTAAATGCATTTGCAATTTCATTAGGATCTTCAGTGTGAGAATCTTCACATTTAATAGATCCTATGGTTGACTGTTTCCTAAGACCTTTCCCAGCACCAACTTCTTGAAATATTTTATAAATCCTGCCAGGTTTGCCTAAATATTATTTTCAACGAAGGATTGATATTGATCTCAGAGTTCTCATTAACTCCAATATTGGATTATGTTACCCCAACTTATTTATTCTAATTCCAACTTTTGTATTACAAAAGTTCAATTAGAGAAGTACATGTATAATGGTAAAACTCCAAACTTTTCAAGTAAAAAGCATTTTTACTCCTATTTTCAAAATCTGCAACTCCCTCAATCTGCAGTAATACAGTTACCGTTACTTACTGTTTCAATGAAAAATAGTATAATCCTATTATTATGCATCTTTGAAACATCAGTATATGCTTGTCATTTATTTGCCTCCATACTTTTGGATGCTGTTAAGGGGGAAAATGATGTGGCAAAAAAAATTTGTGTGTTTCAGGTTTAATATATACATGATGAAATGTTAAAATAGGGACGGTAGGTAGGAAAATATTTTTATTTTGTTAAAAGTTTTTACATGGGGAAGATGGGGAAACAAGATGGCCGACATGGGAAATCCCTTGAAAATCCCCTAAATATGCTTAAAAACTTTTGGGTCAGGGACAAAAAATTAGGCACGGTCGGGTAACCTGAAACACACAATTTTTTATTCTAGGCCTTAGCAGCAGCACAAGCGACTTAAATATCACCTTTGGGTCCAGAAATGGCATCGTACATGTTGTTCTCAAGAAAGTATGTAAGGGTGCAAAGATCAGGAAATGATACAATTGATGCGTAGATTGGATGACTTCACACAACAGAAAAAATGCAGATTGTGATTCTGTAAGGATTAACAGTTTTAATGAAAATTCATCTGTTTTAAAAATTGAATTTTCCACAAAATCAACAGACAGGCATATTTATACAAAGGGGTTTTCTGCAAAAATTGCCTAGATGTCTGGCAATGTTGGGCGGCAAATTCCATCCCCAGTATTTACCCGTGGCATTTACCGGTATTTCCCGGAATGACAAATAAGGCTCAAGTTTTTTTTGTTTTGTTGCTTTACGTCCAGGTCAACAGCTATATGGTTATGGCGGGACGGTCAGTTCACCTAACCACACTTTTTCCTGGGCAAGCTTGAACAAGCAGTTAACCAGTACTTCGTACAAATACTTTCGCTTGTAACTGACAACTACGCTTTTTGAATGATTCAGCGGAAGGGAGGAGAATGACCGTAGAAATTATTTCATGATCAATCTCCACAAAAGTATGGGACCGGGCCAGGATCAAACTCGCGACCCCTGGATCTGCAGTTAGACTCGCATCTGTTGCCAGACACATTACCGACTGTGCTATGCGGCTCGGTATATGGCTCAGGTGGCAAATATAACTTTCTTGCCGCAAAATACTCGCAAATAAGTATCTGTTAAAGATATTGTTATGTCTCAAAATAGTGCGTGAGCTAATGTTGTCTGTTTCATTATAAGCAACTTTAAATAAAACTGCTTTATCTTTAAATATAATTTGAGATGAACAGTTGAGGGTCCAGGCCTCCAGGTAAGAGTGTGTACTGATTTTTTTTTCTAATTTCTCAATCAAAACATATATTGTGGGTACCCAAAAGAACCGTCTCAATGAGACGGTTCTTTTGAGTACCCAAAACACATGATTACATTGATAGGTAAGAAAACAAATGCAATTTTAGGTGCACAAACTATCCTTATCTGGACCTAAGGGGTCCATTCCAGTTATGGAGGCCCATTCCTGTAAGTAAACTATCTATCTATCTCTTGATACTGGCACAATCAAATTCAATCATTATGCCAAGGGATTTTGAAAAAAAATTCTAACTAAATGAGGAGTGCCCTAAACTCTTCAGTAGTCTGGGAACCAATCACCGAAGGAGAAAGACCACCCCACTGTGGAACAATTTGGCGGGGGGGGGCTGGAAATTTGTTTCAAAGTCCACTTGTCCCACAGGATGAGTGCCATAAAAAGTTTACTCGTCCTTACGTGATTCTGCTCGTCCTACATCAAATTGCCACAGAATATTTTTAAACCAAATATCTGACCAAATACATGTAGATAGTTTTACCGTTCATTTGATACTGTAGGGAGGTAAACAGAAAGTGTTGAAGTAATATAAAAACTGTTTTAAACAGTGTTGAATACTTGTTTAGGACATTTATGACAAATTCGGCAAAATAAAGCACTTGCTGTCTCCATCCAGATCCCCTGTCATTAAAACCTTTCAAAACTCGCTGTTTTTTAGTCCTGCCAAAGTTTGTTTACTCTTCTTGTTCGGCTGCAGAGTGTTCGGCAGCATGCTTTACGTTTTTTCACTATCCCCACCGCCTTGTTTTGGCCCCAAAGTGCTGTCATCGGCTTGCTCTGCTTGAAAAACAAGCATATGTCTGGGTTTTCCCAATATTACCGACTGGTTTTAAATTTTTCCAATAGAAATATTGATTATTCAGCGTGATACACTGTCAGCCTCGTTTTGGCGGTAAGCGTTGCTATGGACAACCGTAGTTTACGCATTCGTTTGACTGACTTTAACGAATTAATTACGATGTTTCCAGTTGAAATAAATCATATTCCTTTGTGAATATGACGCTTTTCTGTTTCTACCACACAGACCACAAATTCTTTATTTTCTGATAGCAATTTTCACTCGCCCTTAAGGACGAGCAGATTAAAAAGTTTACTCGTCAGCGAGAATTTCCACTCACCATGGCGAGCGGACGAGTAGAATTTTCCAGCCCTGGGGGGGAAAGAGTTCTTCAGGGAATCACTGTATGTCTGGTATCAGCAACAATGGACACAGTGTGATGACCCGGCAGCCCCTAACGGTGAGCAGGGGCCAGGCACCCCGCCGACACCACCCGCGCCAAAGTCCAGCTAGCAAACCCCCATCACCCTCAGATACAAAAGCTAAGGCAAAAAGCCAAGCCCAAGTGAAGAAAACAGAGTGCCCAAGCTGCTCCGAGAAGAAAGACACGAAATGTGCCGACCCCAATCCATATCACCAGAGACAATTACATCAAGGCACCCCGCTGACCGAACGTTCCCCAAAGTCCGGCCGGGAAAGGAACATCCAATGAGCATCTATCACCCTCACAGAGTGACATTTGGCCACATTAAACCCCATCTGCCAATCAGCCTCCCACCGTCCCAAGCCAGCAAGGCTCCCCTGCAGTGCCAAACAGTCCTGAATAGAACACATGCTCCCACACAGGACACAGCTGTCTGTGAACAGAAGAACCGATGACTCTAGGCAAGTCACCCACAAAAACAAGGAACAGGATCGGTCCCCAATCCAACCCCCGGGGCACACCGGACAACACCGAGACCGGACCCAAGGCCCGACCATCCAAAACTACCCGCTGAGTGTGCCCAGAGTCATGAGCAGACCCACCCGTGGGCGGACCCCCTATCAGATCCCACAATAGTCCAACCCATAGAACAGCCTCCCGCGTGGCACCCCACCAAAGGGAATGCGGGTCAACTCGGCCTTGGGTCAAGTCGGCCTGAGTCAAGTCGGCCCGGGTCAACTCGGCCCGATAATATATCGGCCTGGTCATATTTTGCCTACTTTTTCATAAGGGATGCCAGTATGAATTGTGTTTTATACATAAAATGTTCAGCAAAAGTTTGAGGGAATAATGATTGGTTCTATCTATATTGCTGGTCTGTCAAACTTGTTTCAATCAACGGGTCCGACTTCACTACGGTAAGAGAGACAGACAAGACATATATTTTTGAGTTTATTCTTATTTTCTTTTTAAGCAAGAAGAGAACAAAATCAGCGGTACCAGTTTATGATAGATCATGTATAGTTACAAATTAATGATCCATTCGTGTTAGGACCCGTTAGATTACTAATCCAATTGCCAGAAAAAGTCTGCAAGATATGGGAAGAGTCAGTGATTGAAAACGTGTGAAAACTTTCATTAGGTTCAAGGCAGCCATTAACTTTAATCAAATGACAAGTTCTGAAAGATTATACAAGTACAAAACAAACCATTTACCATATACGTAACTGAACGCTCTGAAAATATACCGGGCCGAGTTGACCCAGGGCCGAGTTGACTCAGGGGCCGACTTGACTTCAGGCCGAGTTGACCCGCTACCACCAAAGGCTCCCGTGAAACCAACTATGATCAAATCCGTCCGCCGGTGCCCATGACCCCAACCAGGCCTCCAACAATGCCGCCCACAAGCCTGACCAATGGGGCCCGCAGGATCCAGACCCCGGAAACCACGCCAACAGCCACCAAGCACCCCCCACCCAAGAAAACGCAACTCTTCTACATGTTCTATCTATGTCGTTACATTAAGCTGTCAACCCCAAATAAAGTACCAGATTGAGGATAGTTGTTTTCCACCGCATAGCTGTTCGTTTCCGGACCATCACCAATAAATGAAGAGGTTCTTTGGTCGGTATAGCAAATCTGGCAAAACCGTGTTCGATTTTGTTTACAACGGAAGTCGAATTCTGAAACGGAAAAAGGAAATAGCAGAAAGCCACTTCCGTTTTAACGGAGTTTCACTTACAAATACGTAGGACAACGAAAATTGGATGGTCTATAGACTTCGGGGCCTCTAAAACATTGATTTTCTTAAGAATTTATGGGTCAAACAATTATTTTAATCGGGAAAACGCAACCGGAAACATTTTTCGGAACCCGGATTGTCGATAGGCGTTCTCGATTTCTAGATGTTTGATAGATTTCGGTACAGCTAAACGTCGAAATAAATCGTGTTTAAGTAAGTAAGGGTGCAAAGATCAGGAATCGATACAATCAAGTACCGATTGGGGAAAAAATGGCGGATCGTGTGGACGGAGAATTCTTGCCACAGTTATTTTTGAATAATAATAACGGATGCCTTGCCCAGTATTATCCCAAAATCAATCGTCGAAGTATTGAACAGATTGGAGAACGATGAGGACAACCTATTCTCATGGAAACTCACGCGTAGTCAGGATTCATTGTCATTGACCGTCAGCTGCAAACTTCGTGCCAAAACTCCCAACAAAGCCTAGGACAACAACAGCGAGGTCACCGGACGTACTACTTCTGCGAAACCAGTAAGGAGAAGTCGTCGGAAGGAGAACAAATCTCCCTCTGCGTTGGCTCGTTCTAGGAAGAGACACGTACGTTTCCTGGAAAAGAAGTTAGCTGGAAAACCAGATTTAGCTTTGCCAGAAGAGAAGAGCATTACTACAGTTCCTGGAGTCCCGGATGCTGTTGATTCTCTGTGTGTAAAGGAACTGGAAAATACCAGTCCTATTGGTGGTAGTAACAGGGACCTGGTGTCTTTGGAAGATCCAACATCAAGCCCAGATTCTGACCCAGACCTTTCAATAAACAAACGGGCAATTCTTCGGAAATTTCTGGACACTGTAAATATTGACAGTGACAATAGTGACGATGATTTGGGCAGTTTACATTGTGCTTGTTCTAGCTGTAAGCATCCGCCTAAAAAAGGAGAGGAACTTAAACGGTGTTCCCGCTGTCACATTACCCACTACTGCAGCGTTCAGTGCTAGAGGAAAGATTGGGACTTTCACCAGTTTGCTTGTTCCGTTGTGGCCAAGAGGTCGGACACTGTAAAAGCTTAAAAGTTGCTACTGCTCGGACCTGTATATATTCCTGATATTTGTGTAGGGTTTTTTTTGTTTTGTTTTTGTGTGTGTGTTCATCCAGACCTTTTATAACATATTGATGCTTTAGCATCCAATTCGGTGGTGGTTTTAACTAGAGTCAAAAGGATACTGTTTATGAAAACCCTTGTACAAGGTGGTAGGGTTATTGCGTTTTGACAGACTTGAGTGTTAATTTGATTTGAGTTTTTTTCATGATGATACATTGCATTAGTTAGATGGCCTCCATGCGAGCTGAACATTTCTTGTACTTCAACAACAGCAGAATCTAGGGCGAAGATTAGGTACCAGTAAAATGCATTTAAGCCCCCCGGTGGCTTAGGCTGCTGTCCATTCTAAGGCGGTGGTTCTGTTGTTGTTGACTTTTTGTTTATTGTTGCTCCCATTGTGGGAGTCTGTAATTGTTCTATGCTTTGTTGTACGTTACTTTATGTCCATTCTAGTATTGCAATCATCTTGATGGGGAAGAGAGAGCTGATTGCTTTGCTTAATTTGTCTTCCTGGTGTCTCGTGATTGTTGAGCGGCCTTTCCTCGCAGTGCCACGGGTTGTCTGCAGTTTGTGATTGTGGTATTTCCTGATCATACTCACTTACTATTTTTGATGTCACGACACTTGTGTTTGTGCTGCGTGGTTACTGTTAAAAGTTTCCCCGTACTTGCATTTAATGTCGTTATTATTACTATAGTCAGGATTTACACTTGACAATCATTCAATGCATTAACTGCCCTATGGGTATCACTTAAATACCTCATTTAAGGAGCAGTGTAGACCAGCATTCCTATCTCGTTAATAACTATTGCTTTCTCTGTGTTTCTTTGTACTTGTATTAGACTTAGTTATATGTTGGGAGCTTTAGCTATTTCTCAAATGCAGCAGCTGGATATTGCTATTAATAACCGATATGAATGCTTCTTTTCAATGTATGGTATAAACTAAAAAACTCAATTATGAACAGTCTAAAAACAGTCAAAATTTTTCTTTCTCCTCTTCGGTTACATTCTGCTTCTTCCATACAGATTCCCCAGTCCACCAATAGATACAATTCTATGTTACCATCTGTTTACGTTTCACCTCTGAAACTTCATTCGGCCACTAAAATTAATTTACATGGAGTTTCTGACTCTGCCCTTTTTAGAAACCACTTAAAAGTTCGTCTCTCACCTCTTAAGTCACCTGTACTCAGGAATTCTAGGAGTAAGTATAGTGGAAGTGTAGTGTATCCCTCTATTTCTAAGTGCAATGCCAAGAGGTGTAGCTGTTGCAAACATTTATGTTGTAAATCAACTATTAAATCTAACGTTAATGGAAGACAATTTTCTGTAATTACTAATTCTGATCTTGATTGAAAATCAACTGATGTTATTTATGTTTTATCTTGAGAAGAGAAAGATTGTGGCATGCAATATGTTGGCCAAACATGTAGATTTCTAAAAACTAGATTTTCTGAGCACTATCGTCGAACAAAAAAGCCTCGCAAAATTTCTAATTTTCTTTATAGGCATTTCAAACAAACTAATCACTCTACTAGCAGTATTTCTATACAGCCTATTGAAAAGATAATATATGGTGATAATTCCACTAAAAGATATAGAAATATTCTAAGGCATGAATTAGAATTAAAGTGGATAAAATTATTACAGACACCACATCCACTTGGTTTAAATGATAATATTTACCATGAGGGTAACATTTCTAGATTACCTGATTTTGATGTTTTTTCGCTTTAAGATATCCGTAAACGTAATAACCGATCTCATGGTAAACGCAAAAATGGAAATTTAAAGGGGACAGCAACCCTAATCATAAGTATATTTGATCAGAAAGAGCTATAGGAACCATGAATTTTGATACAAGCATCATCAAAATCGGTTGAAAAATGGGGAAGTTATGGGCATTTAAAGCATTCAATATGGCCAATATCTAGCCGCCATTTTGAATAATTAATGAGTTTTCGGAGTTTTTTTCAACTGCTTATTTTTTAGTTATCTATACTATCACAGCATCTGTGTTTCAGCGGATATGCAGCTTTATACATAAGGAAAATGTTTTATTAAAGATAAATGCAAGTAATCCATTGGTTTGTCTTTTATTTTGAATACGCATATTTAATTAGGCTGTGTGACGTCACTAAGCCTACAATATGGCCGCTTCCATTACAGTCCATTTGCAAATATTCAAACGCCCATAACTTCTACGATTTTTAACCGATTTCGATGAAACTGGTATCAAAATTCATGATTAATTAAGATCTATCATTTAAAATATAGTAATGATCAGGGTTGCCGTCCCCTTTAAAACGCAACAATAAACATGTTTTAACTCTTTCAGAATAAAGTATCATCTTAAAACATTCTGGCCGACATATGGCCCTTTCACGTTTAGTAACTCTTTCTATATTTTCACTTCGTAATTTGGATATTGAGGCTAATAAATTCTATGATAGAGCTCATCGACTTTATGATGCAGCAATTCTTACCCAGTGTTACACTCAACATGCTCTTCCGCCATATATAGATTCAGAAATTAATCATATTAGACATTTTATTAAAATTCAATTTGTCAACGAGGGGATTGAATTCATTAACTTACCCAGTATATTTAAAGATAAATCTGTTATTTCTTCTCTTCCTACTTATTTTGAAAATACGGAATCCCCTATCATTTGTTATAAGTATAATAAACCTATTCTTAGTACTGCTTTTAACTATAACAAATTAGTAACAGAACTTGATATCGAAAATTCTATTCCTGACTCCTGAGATTGCAAAGACTCTAAGTATTGCTATCAACCTGCTTGTCATATAGTCACAAGGGATTTAAAAATCATAACTGATTCAAGAATTCGGTCTATTATATGTAAGGGACCTAAATATAGGTTTCCTGTGTCAATAGACTTCAAATCATGTCGTGAGGAAATTGCAGGAGCCTTACAAGAATTTTGTAATCGCTGGTGTAAACGAGAGCATGATGAGTCTAATGCCTTAAATAGTTGGAAACTTAATATTTTCAAAATTATTGATGGTAGAATTTCATTTTATTGCAACAATTTAGATCTTCTACCACCTAAACCTAAATTCACTTTTAGACACTTGAAGGCAGGGATCCAGGAATTCCATAGGAAGTTTGTTTTGGCCCCGAAAGATAAGGCTGCTAACAATGTCGTGGTCGTTTGAAAAAGATACTATATTAACACCCTAAAGCAAGAACTTAGCACTGCCAAAACATATGAGCATAACAGGCTTGATGATACGTCTATCGTTGATAGGCATCGATGCCATATGGCAGCTAAGTTTGGGTTGTTTGTTGATGAGGACCATAGCAAGCTTCCTACGTTATACTGGTTACCTAAACTTCATAAACGGTCCTATAAGTCGCGTTTTATTGCTAATTCTAGTGCATGTACAACTACTGAGTTGTCTATTCTTTTGACTTCTTGCCTCACTGCAATTAAAAATCATGTCATTAAATATTGCACAACAGTTTATGAAAGAAATGGTAAAAAATTATTTTGGTCTATTAAAAATTCAGGTGAAATTCTTAACAAATTGAAGTCTAGAGGTTTTCTAGCATCTTGTTTGTCTACATATGATTTCTCTACTCTCTATACTACATTGCCTCATAATATAATAAAAGAAAAACTAACTGAATTAATTGAACAAACATTTAACAGAGAGGGCTCACTTTATTTGGCTTGTAATGATAAAAATGCCTTTTTTACTTCTGAACAACCTAAACGATATAAATTTTGGTCATGTCAGAAAATGTGTGATGCGCTCCATTATCTTTTGGACAATATATTTATAAGATTTGGCTCAAAATTATATAGACAAATTGTCGGTATTCCAATGGGTACTAATTATGCTCCTCTTGTTGCAGATTTGTTTTTGTTTTGTAATGAGAGAGACTTTATGTTGTCTCTGTCAGACAATAATCAAGCTGATATTATTGAAGCTTTTAACTCTACCTCCAGATATTTAGATGACTTACTTAATATTGATAATCCTTATTTTGAACAAATGGTAGGTCAGATATATCCCACTGAACTTCAGTTAAATAAGGCGAATTCTTCAGATACTGACGCTCCGTTTTTGAACTTGAACTTGTCAAAACAAATGGCATAGTTTCTTCTAAAATTTATGATAAACGGGATGATTTTAATTTTGAAATAGTAAATTTCCCATTTCTTGATGGAGATGTTCCTCGCTCTCCTTCCTATGGTGTATTTATTTCTCAGCTTATTCGTTTTGCTAGAGTGTGCTCTAATGTTGATGACTTCAACAACAGAAACTTATTTTTAACTGCTAAATTATTAAAACAAGGTTATAGATATCATAAAATTCGAAAAGCATTTTCTAAATTCTACTACAGACACTCAGAGTTAATTGTTAAATACAACATTGGGTTAAAAACTCTTCTGCAACAAGGCATACCAGAACCTATATTTTATGGTGATTTAGTCTATAAATTCAAACGAATTGTTGGAAAACCTAATTTTAGTGATCAATTCAAAAAGATAGTAAAACGTTATATAAGGGTTGGATATAATTTGGATATCATGCGACAGTCTGCATGCCTAGTTTTAAACCCAATCACGGTTTATAGCTATGGTTTCCTCTTTAATTGCACGATGGTGGGTCAGGCCTCAGACTCTATGACGGCTCTGACGTAAAGCTTTAATCGGTGGATTGGTGCCTGATGCTTATCTGTAGCTGGACCCACCGTGGCTCAACTTGAGGTTTTCTTTAGCTCTGACTATCTGTGAGTCATGAGCCCTTTTCTTTGTTTCATCATGGAGTGTTAATTTGATTAGAGTGTTTTCCATGATGATACATTGCATTAGTTAGATGGCCTCCATGCGAGCTGAACATTTCTTGTACTTCAACAACAGCAGAATCTAGGGTAAAGATTTGGTACCAGTAAAATGCATTTAAGCCCCCGGGTGGCTTAGGCTGCTGTCCGATCTAAGGCGGTGGTTCTGTTGTTGTTGACTTTTTGTTTATTGTTACTCTCATTGTGGGAGTCTGTAATTGTTCTATGTTTTGTTGTACGTTACTTTATGTCCATTCTAGTATTGCAATCATCTTGATGGGGAAGAGAGAGACCTGATTACTTTGCTTAATTTGTCTTCCTGGTGTCTCGTGATTGTTGAGCGGCTCTTCCTCGCAGTGCCACGGGTTGTCTGCAGTTTGTGATTGTGGTATTTCCTGATCATACTCACTTACTATTTTTGATATATTTGTATGTTTTAAGAACTTTTCTCACGAAGATTCTACTGGTTTATACCAGGTGTACCTGTAAAGGCAGAATATATATATATATATAACATAACAGAACAGAACAGAACAGAATGGTGGATCGAATGGACGTAGATTTCGCGCCACCGTGATTTCTGGATATCAATTGATCATGGAAGGATTGTCCAGTGTTATACCGAAATCGATCATGGAAGTTCTAAACAGGCTGGAGAACGATGAGGTCAACCTATTCTCGTGGAAACTCACGCAGAGTCAGGATAAATTCTCATTAACTGTCAGTTGCAAACTTCCCGCCAAAACTCTTAACAAAGCCAAGGACAACAACAAGGTAACCGAACGTACTACTGTGAAACCAGTACAGAGACGTCATCGGAAGAAGAACAGATCTCCCTCTGCATTGGCTCGCTCTAGGAAGAGACACGCATGGTTCCTGGAAAAGAAGTTAGCTGGAAAACCAAATGTGGCTTCGCCAGAAGAGGACCAGCAGGATTCGGATAATTCTGTGTGTGTAAAGGAACTGGAAAATAGCAGTCTTTCTTGTGGTAGTAATAGTGACCTGGTGTCTTCGGAAAATCAAACACCAAGTCCAGCTGCTGATCCTGACCTGTTAGTGTTAAACGAACAGGCAATTCTTCTTGAATTTCTGGACACCATTGATAGTGACGATAGTGACGACGATGTGAGCAGTGTATATAGTGTTTGTTTAAACTGTAAGCATCCAGCCAAAACAGGAGAGGACCTTAAACGTTGTTCGCGCTGTCATATAACTCGCTACTGTAGGGTTCAGTGCCAGAGGAAAGATTGGGACTTTCACCGATTTGCTTGTTTGGTTGTGGCCAAGAAGTCGGACATTGTGAAAGCTTGATTCTCTACCATAAGGACCTGTACATATTTGTTAAAGTTTCACAAGTTACTATTTTCTACAGTAGTTTAGAAACTTTTATTAACACTAATACTACGCCGAAAGGTGCTGCGCCTGCACAGGTGGAATATACGTCCAAGAAAGAAAGAAAGAAAGTACCACACCTGACCCAGGATACCAATGGGAAAGTGACAAATTCACAGCTAGACACCACAAACGAGAGCCAAGAGGTCAGCCCTTTCCCAGCAGGTGACCACAAAGCTTATATAAACAGACGTGCACAAAGACATAGCAAACACAAGACAGAAAAAACATAAAAGATCCACAAAAGAAGTACCGCCTTGGAACGGTCAGTAAAATATTTTACTGGAGGGCTTAAACCGGTTTAATGGCGCCAAACTCACCCTTAATTCAGATGTGGATCAAGACACATAGATATTTGGTTTGCATGAAAGACCCCTAACTTATCATTGCATCATCTCCTAAAACATATAAATCAAGATATAACAAGGAGATGAAGTTAAGATAAGGACTCAAAAGTAAATAAAACTTATACTGGAGCAAAAGAAATCCAACAGGTAAATCCCAGTGGGCAGACAAACAGCCAAAACACCAGGCCCCTACCGTCTCATCAATAGATAGTCTTTAAGTCAGAACCATCATAGAGTCTGAAGTCCGACCCACCGGCGTGCAATTAAAGAGGAAAGCAAAGTTGCCAAGCGTGATTGGGTTGACCACCAAGCATGCAGTCTGTTGCAATACAGTAATGTTATAGCCAATCTTTTTATACTGGGAAATTATTTTAATGAACTGCGCTGAAAATTATTAAAGCCAACAATCTTCTTCAATTTATACACCAAGTCACCATAGAAATCATACTCACAAAGTAAGAAAGAGGGCAAAGATCAGGAATCGAAACAATCAAACACCACACCTGACCCAGGATACCAATGGGAAAATGACAATGTCACAATTATACATCACAAACGCGAGCCAATAGGTCAATTTTAAAAAAAAATTAAACGTTATAAAAGAGAGTGATACAACATGGATATTATGTGACAGTCTGTATGCATGGTTGTAAACTCAATCACGGCTTATAGCTATGGTTTCCTCTTTTAATTGTACGGCAGTGGGCCAGGCCTCAGACTCAACGACGGCCATGACGTTAAGCCTTAATCCGTTATTTAAGTGTGAGTTTTGAATGAGATATCAGTCATTTTCACCATTATTATTTTGTGCCTAGTCAAAAAGTGATCTCTTAATTTATAAAATGCATAATTCTGATGGTATGTGATAACCTAGTTTACTGTGATAATATTAATGTGATATTTGTGCCAGATCAATTCAAATTCATCTTAAAATATTCAAATTCATCTGAAATTATAAGTTTTAATAGCATCAGAGATTAATTTAACTTTTTAATTTAAATTATTTCATATTTTGAAGTGCTAAATTAATGGGATATTTAATGCGCTATATATTTTAATTTGCTGTTGTATATGTATGTATGTGTTGATTTTACCAAATAAACATCAATCAAGCAATCAATCAACAATCCAAACCCGGTCAAAAAGAGGGAATCGGTTAACCCGAGTTGATATTTCGGTATGTAGGTAGACCTTAAACTTGAGCTATGGAAGCTAAACAAACGCGCCTCTATTATTGACTGACAGGTGCGACTCGGATGACAGTTTCGGGGATGGGTAATTAGGTCTTTATTGTGTTTTTGTCTATATATTAAGTAGTTTGCGAGCAATTATTTGCAATATCAAAAACTAAATACATTGTTTTATATCCTGAAGGTAGTCATTATTGCTAGTTTGTTCTTGCAGCATAAAATATGCTGGACTTTTCAGCATCTTATTAGGTGGGACTAGAATGCATTTTGACTGTTTGATAAATATATTATTTATGAGCATATACTTTTTTATGTTGACCTGTCCATGACCATATTATTGTCATATAAATATTCAAGGTAAATATAACAGATGTGATTGTTGAGGGCACATGGATGCACAGCATCACACCAAACCATATTAGGAATGATTCCAATTAAGGTGGATACCGTATTTACCCTAATTAGCACTGAATTCAGGGCTATAAATTAATGGATCTTGATTTTAAGTTCATCATATAACTAACCCTATATATGATTGTTAGGATCTGAATGTGGCATCAAAAATCACTAATTGTAAAAAAATCATCAAATGAAATAAAGCTGTAATTATTTAACTTTTCCTCGGTAACTTTTCATGCTTTCTGTTGTAGTCTGCTGACATTTTTTCAAAATGATTTTTTCTTTCAGGATCACTATCAGAGTATGCCTATGTGTCAATTAAACAGTTTTAATTCAGATCAGGACCGACATTTTGTCGGTCCTGATCTGGGTCCAAACTGTTTGCAAAGGTTACCATGGTATCAGCAGACGACAAAAGTTGCCACTAAGATATATTTAATCATAAAATGAAGCATGAGGTCCTGTAAGCTAGTCTGACTGCAGATCAAGGGGTCATGAAATTAGATTCTGGCCTGTTCCCATACTTTCGTGGAGATTGATCATGAAGCAATTTCTATGGTCATTTTCCTCCTTCCACTGATTCAAGACAGGCTGTTGGCGGTTACAAGCGAAAGTATGTGCATGATGTAATGGTTAACCACTTAGTCAAGCTTGCCCAGGAAAAAAGTGTGGCTAGGTGAACTGACCGTCTCCACGTTGATTGCTCAAGATATGTGAAACCTCAACCTCAAACCTTGTAAACACATAAATTTAGCTGTCCAGGCCTATCTATTAGATTATTTAGGGTCAATATGGTAAACCGTAAGCATGTGGTGATGCTATTAAAATTGGAGTCTCAAATCATTGATCTAACTTATATGTACTACAAAATTTTGCAGATGGTGAATTAAGTCAATTTACAGTAAAACCTGTCAAAAGCAGTCACTCAAAAAAAGACCAAACATTGGCTTTCAAGACAAATTGTCGCTTAATGAAGGTCTAAAGTATTGCAGAATGCTGCAATACTTTTGCCTTCATTATGCTAGCAGCTACCTGTACCATTTGTCGTTAAGACCTTTGTTTTGTCTATTTTTGAATGGCCATTTTAGACAGGTTTTACTGTATCCCCATTGGGAATCTTGAGTCAGACCATGAGCCATTGTGTACTATAGATTCAGTGAAGCAAAGTTTTTGAGCGTATCTTATACCCATCAGTTAAGACATATTATGGTTGGGGAGCTCGAGTGAACCGTCTCGTCAACTGCATCATGAGTCTTTGCAGGATGCACAAGTTTTTCTGTTGGATTTCTTTTGAGCTGCATCAAATATTTTAAGGGTGTCACCTGATAATCATTACTGTACCATATCCTAGAGGCGGCTCTTCTCAAGTTTGGCAAAAATCTGGTTGATATGAGAATTGGTCAGGCCGGCCATTAATAATGGTTTCAGGGACCAAGCTGGCCCAGAATTTTCGGGAGAAGTGACTTCTCCCTGCAGGAAAATAAGGGAGAAGTGACAGTCAGATAGGGAGAAGTTATAGCGCAAAATTACGGTAGATTGTCTTATAATGTCACCACAGTATGCATTTGTGTGGTGACAGAAAGAAAATGAGTCTCCCTAAAAAAAAAAAAAAAAATTTTTTTTTTTTTTTTTTTAGGGAGACTTTTTTTTTTTTTTTTAGGGAGACTCCCACTTCTCCCTGGGTCCCATTTAGGGCGAAATTTCGGCCCCTAAGACGACTATTTCACCCTAGTCGCCCCCTAGCTTGATCCCTGGGTTTAACCAGTAAGGTATAATTGGTTGTTTGTGGCTGTGTTCCTTGGCTGTACCAGTACTAGCCCGGTGGGTCTATGGTTTTGTATATCTATATCTAGGAGCACCCGAAGGCTCAGCCGGCAGTGGTTCTGGTTTTAAAGCATCTCAGAGCAACTGCTGGGAGAAGCCAGGAATCGAACCTGTGACCCCTGGTTAACAAGATATAGGTTTATCCCCTACTCCACTGTGGCTTCTTCAGTAGGGTATAATTGGTCTTTTCTGGTTGATTTGTGGTCATTGCATGTTGATTGGTCAAGCATGTTATATCAGGTCAAGAAATTTGTCTTACGGTATGCATGCAGCAAGAATGGCTTCTCACCCTGTTTACTTCTTGTTTAAGTTATCTCCCTTTTACAAATCTGAAGTACAAAACCTGCAAGGTTCTCTTTCGTTCCCATTCATCATGTTCATAATATTTGATATGGTAATACATGTACAATGTGCATGTAAATCAAATCAAGACGGAGCGCCACATGCAAAAGTGATTGCTCTCCCTTGCTTACTGTTTTAGCAGACCATGTGATCTCAGTACAGCTCTCACACCCTTTGAGATAAATTAACAATATTTGGTTTCAATATACTTTTTGTATACCAGTATCCTGTCAAAATACTGGGTGCAATGACAAGTTGGCCAAATTTGGTCCTTACAGGATTTGCACAGGCTTGAAAAGTACTTGAATATAGAGTGCTTTCTTGAAAAGTCTTTGAAAACTATCACTAAATCCTTGAAACGTACTGGAAAATCACTCTAAGGTCATGAAAAGTCCTTAAATTTTACTATTTAATGTAGGACAACACTGCTAAAAGCACATCACTTTTATACCAATTTTCTAATGCTTAATGGTTCATTGTCTCAGTCTAGATTTTCAGAAGTAGAATTTTATAGTGTTAATTAGAAAATTTATGAAGTTGTAGTCCTTGAAAACAGAAGGTGTATCTTAATGAAGACCTTGAAAAGTCCTTAAATTTGACACAAACTTGCCTATAAATGCACGTCGAGTACAGTGTGTGATACATGTATATTATATAAACTTCTAATTACCAGTCAATCTAGTGAGATGCAATTTCATTATTTGGATGAAAACCTGTGTGTAGCCAGACCAGCTGGCTTCATCAGAAGCCAGCTGATCTTGCTCTACACTGTTTTCAAGAAAAAGTTATATAATCTTGAAATAGCTCAAAGTAAGCATATTGGGTATATTTAATAAGGTAATCTTGTTGTTTCATCATATGCATTTTTTCATATTTACTAAATGCAGAGAACTAGCTATCCCAAATACATGTAGGCCAATTATATTTATAAGTTAACATCTGTGTCACTGTTTTGCAAAAAAATATCTTGAAATGGCACAAAATGACATTTAATAATGTCCCTATATTCTGTACATGCATGTGATTACCAGCTCTCAAGATAAAAGTTGAACCCATCAACCCTCTATAAATGGATGAAATGGTCTTCTAAAGGAAAACAATATTTTCAAAGTTGTGCTAAGGCCAAATAAAAAAATTCACGTGTTTAGGGTAACCCGACTGTACCTAAATTTACTGGTGAAACCTAGATATTTTTTTCAGGTTTTCTGATAAATATATAATTTTATGCATTTTGAAAGACGAAATGCCTTTCAAAATGCATAAAATTATTTTTTCCAGAAAGAAAATAATTAAAAAGAAATATACATACCTACCCTACACTAGGCTACTCCTTGCTAGCAGTGGCTTTTGTCGTCTGCTGATAGCCTTTGCAAACAGTTTAGGCCCAGATCAGGACCAACAGAACATTTGTCCTGATCTGGTTCCAAACTGTTAGACTGAAAAAATTAGCAGACATATGAGCTGCGACATGAGATTTCCAACAATATTGAATGTCCGACCAGCAAAGCCATATGAGCCGCAACATGAGATTTCCAACAATATGGAATGTCCGACCAGCAAAGTCTCAGATCAGCCTGCGCATACGCGCAGTCTGATCAGAGCCTTTGCTAGTCGCTTGAGTATTCTATAAGTGTTAAGCTTCTGAGCGAACATCATTTGGAGCTTCTGGGCTTAAAAGGAGGCTGCACGGCTCATATGTCAAAAGCATGGGAAAAAACTCAGCTAATAGCTTCACTTTTTATTCCATTACAGGTTGGTACATGCAGCTGAAAAAGTTTATGGGGCTAAAAGACAAATGATGATTGAAAACATCACTGTACGTAATGTGTCATGTATGATGAAAGCTGATCCCTTATATATAAGAACACTAAATTCTTACTAACTGGTTTCCATCCGATCTAAAGCACTAACTTAGGTGACTGGGCTGAAGCTAGCTTAATAATTCAAGTCAAATACTGAAACCCAATTAAAAACTACAAACTCTACCAATTTCAATGCGACTAATTGGTTTGGAAATATTATTGAGCATATCAAGTAATGCATGTGTATAGTGATAAACAGTTGACATTTTCTTGTTGTTTTTGCAAATAAATACTGTAGTAATAACTTAAAACTTACAGTTACTTCATAAATATTCACAAATCATTGGCCGATAAAGAATCTCTAAATGAAGATAGGAATGAGTTTGAGATACTCTCATACCGTGGCACTTAGCTGTGACTTTGCCCATGGAAAAATCCACACTGTTGCAGAGTTGCTCCTCCTCTCTGGAGAACTCCGACCAATCAAAACAGAGACAACGTCAGTGATTGGCACCTCACTTCCCTTAGCTAAAGAACAGATTCTTTCCGCTACCAGTCTGATTTTAGAAATTGTTCATGATATCGTTAAGTCTATGAGTGAGTTTAAGAATCTCTGGAAGGCAACTTGTGAACATTTTCACAGACTGGCTGATGCAGTCGTTGTGTTGGTTGAAGTGTGTAGTCATGTGACACACCAAGTTCTGACTACTGGAAAGTTGTCGGCAGAGAAACCTGCCCTTGTGGACAAATATGGTGCTTCGTATGCAGGTTTGGAAATTAAATTGAGTTGTGTTCAGCTGAAACGGGCAAGACTCGATGAACTTTCGTCTACGTTTATCGTGGACCTTTGCTCAAATATTTCCAAGTACATATCATGTTTGACTGATATTTGCCGTACTGCCAGCGAGAATGCACCAGATGCGTCGACACAAGATCAGTTCAAGCTAGGAATAAAGTCTGTTACCTGTGCTGCGGGTAGTTTGATAGCCTGCATTAAGTCCTTCAAGGCAGATAACTCTGCAAGACATCACTCTAGGGTCGTAACATTCTGTGAACCTGTCCTTGCGGCAAGCCAAGCTCTGGTTGCTTTAGCAACGGAAGAAGAATTCATCGGCAAAGGGGCTGTACTCTCGGAGGAAGAGAAAGATATTATGAAAACTGTATTCGGTAAGTTTGCACCATTTTTACACATATCGTATGCTCAGGACTTTAGATTTGAGAGTGCGTAGCAGAAAAAAGTTCTTATGTTCGACCAAATCATATGTTGTGGGTACTCAAAAGAACGGTCTCAATGAGACAGTGGAGGGCAGTGGCTCAGTGGTAGAGTTCTTGACTCGAGACTGAGAGGCCGCGAGTTTGAGCCTCACCAGCATCGCTGCGTTGTGGTCCTTGAGCAAGACACATTTATCCTAGCTAAGTACTGGTTCAACCCAGAAAGACCCATCTCTGTTTGACTGAAAGATTGTTGATGGGACGTAAAAAATCAAATCAAACAAACAAAATTTTTACACATATCGTATGCTCAGGACTTTAGTTAAGAGTGCGTACCAGAAAAATAATTTTCTAATTTTTCAACCAAAACATCTGTTGTGGGTACTGAAAAGAACTGTCTCAGTGAGACGGTTCTTTTGAGCACCCAAAACATATGCTAAAAAGTATGGGTAAGAAAATACTTACAATTTTACGCTGAAAGTTTTTGTTTATCTAAACCTATGGTATGCTTAAATCTCTTGAAAAGTTGAGGGATCATAATTCATCTTTCCGTAAACCATGCCTACTTTAACTCTTTGTTTACTTATATCGTCTGCTGATAGCCTTTGCGAACAGTTTGGACCCAGATCAGGACCATGCAAAATTATCCAGAATTAATAAAGAAATCACAACATTGAACTGGCTGGAAATCAGCAGCTGTTATACATGTACATAGGTTTAGATAAACACAATTTATGAAAGTAAAATTGTAAATATTTTCTTACCCATATATTTTCTTACCCATGTGTTTTGGGTGCTCAAAAGAACCATCTCATTCTTTTGAGTACCCATAACATATATTTTGTTTGAAAAATAAGAAAATAATTTTTTGGTATGCACTCTTTACTAAAGGCTTGTTATACATGTACATGTAGCATTCACACCTGAAAAGAAATCCGTGTGAGCCTATATGTTGTATAACAATATATATGTTTAGTAGATCAAATATGCAGGGATTTCACTAACTGCTGATTTGCAGTCCTGAACTCCCGTTCTTGGTGCTGGGTTTTCTATTTTTTAGGGAGGCTATATTCTTTTGTATGATGGGACTCACACTTTATAGCAAAGAGGGCATTCAAAATTCTACTGAGAGCTCTGATATGGTATTATCTTCCCTTGGAACCTTTTATTTGTACTGTATTAATATCTGCAGCAGATTACATATTTTATGACATCAATTCTTTCATCCTTTTTCCTCCCCATGTGAATTGTTTGATAGCTAGTAGACGGCTGGCATGGAATATCTAGCCTTTTATGATTCTTAAGGATTCAATAAAATTTTACTATGTCTGCTGCAAATTTCAGGTGGTACATGGTACCTTTGGGATTAACTTTTTACAATGTACAGTACCTACTACATGTAGTGTCGTCTGCTTATAACTTTTGCAAACAGTTTGAACCCAGATCAGGCCTGACAAAATGTCAGGCCTGATTTGGGTCCAAACTGTTTGACACTATGATACGGTATTACGACAAAAAAGCATGCCAAAAAATAACCCGGTAGGCAAAATGTTAACGGTTGTTTTTTATCGTTTTAGGTCCATGTATGAACATAGTATCTGGTTGCGTTCAACTGTGCAAGGTGACGAGAGATTTCTCGTATAACGTGTCACATACCAGCTATATTCATAAAGCGAAAAGTTGTCAATCCTCAATTCAGAAATCTGTGCTTCATCTAAAGACGGAACTCAGAAAACATTTTCGGATGGATTTTCAGCACAAGGCTGCGAGTCCGTTTCGCGATGACGAGTTGCCAGATCCTCAGAGGGAATTTTTTGGTTTTGGAACCAGTCCAACAGGAAATGGTGCCAGTCCATCACAAACAGGAAATGGATCTTTAGTTCCTGATAGAGAAGAGATGCATGATGGGAACAGAAACTCTCCAAGATCATCTGTAGCACAGTCTGATTTTTCACATTCGACTGGTTCTCTTTCAAGATAATTTTTGCAAAGGATCCTTTGCTAAAAATTATCTTCAAAGAGAAACTGTGTACTCCTATTTGAGCCTAGTCTAGAAACATGTTAATTAGGTTTTCACAAATTTACATGCAGAGTAGAGCAAGATCGTTATGCTTCTGATTATCCCTCAGGCTGAGCTCATCGATCTGCGTCTACACTGCTTGCCTATATGAGCCTTGACGCAAGAAAACCTGTCTTCGGGGGTTTGTGAACAGCACAGGCGCAGGCTGGTCATCCGCACAATCTGATCAGCGCCTTTGTTATTCTTTTTTTGAAATGTATCGTATATAAATTTGCTACTGGTGCAATTTCAATTTTCTAGCTAATCTCTGTAGCTAAGGAGTCTGGTTTGAAATTTGCTTTATCGGAAACCCCGAAGACAGGTTTTCTCACGGCGAGGCCCATATTGTATGTACCTTTTGATTTGAGGTTACATATTCCAAAGCATATTGATAATCAAACTTTGTTTAAAAACAACTGCAAATTTTAGGGACGCAAGATATTTATACTCTTTTAAATTTGATCCGTCCATTGGGTCACTTTTATGGCCCTTTAAGATTATTTCACTTACATGTATTTCAAGCATACTAGTTTAGTTTTTCTCCTTTAGGCAGTGTTGGCAACTTGGCAGTTCATACTATGGACTGCCAACACTGCTTAAGGCCAGAATTTTTTATAAGTTGATTTACGAACCCTCCTACTGTAATTTTCCAGAAAGTAGAAAGAAAAAAAAACATTTCTAAAATTTTTTTTATTTTATCCGCCGAATCTAAATATTATTTGTTTTGTTGAAAAAAATTTTTTTTGAGGTTCTGTTTGTGTATTTTTGAGCGTGACACTGTTAAAAGTGATTATCCTGTCCAGATTTTTAGGAAAATGATGAAATATATACAGAGTGTTGGTTTACCTTACAAGTTTTAGTTTTTTTTCTGGCGATATTAAATAAAAGGCTCTGAAACTGAAAAATCAGCTGGTCATTTTCAGAGCTTTTATTCTTTTTTTCCCGTCCCCCCGACCCTAAATCTGAAAAAAAAATCCCATAAATCAGCTAATAAAAAAAATCTGGCCTAAGGGAGATAAACTAAAGTTTTGGATGGTTTTGTTGTCAAGGAGAAGAGCTAAGCTAGCTGAGGAAGCTTGCTTTGCCAAGTTATTCTGCAAGATAAAAGCTTTAAGGAAGATGTTTAGCCCACTTATGCATAGCAGGTGTTTAAAATGTGCAAAAAATGTGCAGTGTCTGTTAAGGGCCTGTACTGTTTGTTGATGTTATTGCAGTTATTAACAATCAAAATAATTTGGAATTTTGAACAGCAACCCCTTATGATCATGATGATGAATACTGGGTACTTCTAAATTGATAAGATTAATGACTGGATAGTCTACTAGGCATATATGGGTTACATCCTTATGTAGCTTCAAAGCTTGCCGGCTCGAGTCTCATTATTGGCATAGTCACAGTGCTGTGTCCTTGAACAAGACTTTTTATCCGCTACTAAGTATTCGTTCAACCCAGGAAGACTTGTCCCGACATGATGAAAGTTGTTGATTGGGATGTAAAGAATTAAACAAACAAAAAACTAATTTTGGACCTTAATGTTAATTCTTTGCCTGCTGCAAAGAAAAATGCATCTGAAATTGTTGTCTGCTGAAATCGTCTGCTGCATGCTGCTGCATAGTTATGCAAATGACTAATTTCTACATACAGGCAAAAAGTGTGGACTCAGATCAGACTGCTCCTATAGGAGCAGTCTGATCTGGGTCCACACTGTTTGCTACAGAGACATTTTAAAAGAACCAGGAGACAATCTAAATGACAATTAGCAGCCAAAGAGTTGAGGCGGCTTTATGTGTTACGTTAATACATTACTAGATTTAAGTATTTTTGCCATATTTTGTTATTTTATTATTTTTCATCGCTTTTTAATTTTGATAACTCAGTATTTTTACAATGTGGTTATGTTTACCACAGACAATCTGAATGAATTTGATTACCATGGCCATTTTGTATTAGATTTCATGTTTCAAACTGCCATATATTTGCTATGGTGCAATGGTTTTAAAGACACAAAACCATCAGCAGACATGTTTGTAGCCAGAAAGTCAAAAAGCATAAGCACACCATGTGCAGATCAAGAGGGGGGATCTGGGGGTCCGGACCACCTCCTGGAGATCATAAAATTATAGGGTGTGTTAGCAATTCTGGTCCGGATCCCCTTACAAATCACAAAGCTACCAAGCCAGCATTCAATGTTGGGCCATCATTGGCATGCCAGTGAAAGGCCATTAAATGGTGTTTCCCTGGTGGGCCGATGGTGGCCCGCTAATAGTGGTTTGTGGATTCTTCCTCCCCTCATCAAACTAAAAAAAAAAACCGCCAAAGTTGGACCCCCTTTGACGAAACTTTCTGGATCCCCGCATGCACTCCAAAGGCAAACAGCTGATAAGTGTAGTGTGTGACTTCTTATAAATTTTGTCACTTTTTAAAATGGGGACTTCTTTTAAAGGTAAGAATTTGCTCCCACATGGAGCAAATTCTTTCATTTAAATGCAGTACCTTATTGTATGCGAAAATATTTCCACATTTTGAGATTTCCATTAAATGTGTACAACTTTCATTAAACATGTATGCATGTATTTTTGTAAGGGGAGCTAAGCCTATGGCAGATGGGAATTAACTCTTTGCCCCCTGGGTAATTTACAAATGTAGCATGCTTTTTTGTCAGCTGTTGAATTTTTTAAAAAACGATTTTTTTTGAAAATTCTTTACGGAATACCATCTGAGTGTCAAACAGTTTGGATCCAGATCAGGCCTGACATTTTGAGAGGTCTGATCTGGGTCCAAACTGTTTGCTTTAGGTTATCAGTAGACGACACTAGGAGGCAAAGAGTTAGAATATTGATAATAAGTACAATGTGTGAACATTTTCACCGGTGGGCATCAGCGGAACTACCGCGAAATCGCGTTAACGTGAATTTGTTCCTTCGTCATTTGTTCTTTCGGGGTAGTGGCATTGTCACGGAAAAGCCAAACAAAGGTAGGTACTCTAGCTTGTTTTGATTTTTAGTAAAAGAATAAGCTAACTATGTAAAAATCCGGCAATGCTGTTCCATGTAGATATGATTTACCTTACTAAGCAGGCCCAGCGCTATGTTGAAAAAAGCTTTGTTTTGAGATGAGAACCGTAACCAAATCGAACTCAGAACAGGATTTCTTCAGTTTTATGTCAAAACAAAGAAAGTATGCATATGTTTTACCAGTTTTAGCTCAGAACATGAGCATTTTACACATGGCATGTACATGACAGCCCTTATTCATCCTACAGACGTAAAAAATCGAACCGATCATGTTCTATGAAGGAATAAATACCAAAGTTTTCAGGCGCAGAATCGCCTGTAACATCACGCTCTAGTTCCTTCGCGTATACCATATCAGTATATGCAGGCGCGGTGAGAAATGTGTGTTTCAGTAGATACTACAATATTACACACATTTCTCTCCGCGTCTGCATGTACTGATATATAGGAATTAGAGCCTGACGTTACAACTACCGCAATGGCGAAGGCGATACTGCGCCTGAAAACTTTGGTATTTATTCCTTCATAGAACATGATTGGTTCGATTTTTTACGTTGTATGGACGAATAAGGGCTGTCATGTACATGCCATGTGTAAAATGCTCTTGTTCTGAGCTAAAACTGGCAAACATCTGCATACTTTCTTCGTTTTGACGTAAAACTGAAGAAATTCCTTTCTGGGCTCTATTTGGTTATGGTTCTAATCGCAAAGCAAAGCCTTTTTCAACATCACGTTTGGCCTGTTTAGCAAGGTAAATCATATATACATGGAATAGCATTGCCGGATTTTTAAATAGTTAACACATTCTTTTACAAAAATCAAAACAGGCGAAAGTACCTACCTTTGTTTAGCTTTTCCTTGACAATGCCACTACCGCCAAAGGTCCCGGATGTGAAGAAGGAACAAATTTACGTTAACGCGATTTCGCGGTAGTTCCGCTGATGCCCACCCGTGATTTTGTAATTTAGGTACTTTCCAAGTACTTACATGCCTCAGACAAGAGGACATTGTTGAAACTTTATTTTCTTGCATGTATTATGTTTGGGGTACTCAAAAATGTCTCAATGAGATGGATCTTAGGAGTACCACCTGTCCCAAGGTTATAAAACATTTTTCGTGCTCAATTCAACTGGACATGAAATTTCAACGCTCATAAAACTAAACTGCTAAAAATAAAGATTTTTGCCTGCTTAAAAAGGTCTGATGTTGTATTCATTCAAATTCTGCTTACAATTGTTGGCATTTTATTATTAATGAGCAGGATAAATATCATGTTCAGTTGAGTTGAGTTGAAAAAGGTTTCTAACCTCAGGACCTGAAAATCACAATTTTAGGCTTTTGTTTTTCTTTCTTGCCAGAACAAAATGGTGCTCAGTTAAATTTTATCAAAAATACACTCAAGAAACTCTTTTAAATACCCAAATCAAGTTTTTTTTGAAGAAAAAAATGTCCATCTTTAGCCAAGAACATTGGTCATTTTTAGTCAGTATCACAGTTTAGTATTGGTCAAGATCAAGGGTCTTTAGTCAAGATCAAGGGTCTTTAGTAAAGATCAAGGTCATCTTTAGTCAAGATCTAATGCAATTTACATGTATAATTTAATATCGAAGTTCATTTTAGCTGAGATCACAGTTCATCTTTAGTCAAGAACACAGGCTATCTTTAGTTAAGATCAAATTTCATTTTAGTTAAGATCACAGTTTATCTTTAGTCAAGTTCACAAATCACCGTTTGTCAAGATCATAGTTCATCTTTAGTCAAGACCACATTTCATCTTAAGCCAAGATCACAGTCTTATCTTTAGTCAAGAACAATGGTCATCTTTAGTCAAGAACAGTGTTCAGCTTTAGTCAAGAACAGTGTTCAGCTTTAGTCAAGAACAGTGTTCAGCTTTAGTCAAGAACAGTGTTCAGCTTTAGTCAAGAACAGTGTTCAGCTTTAGTCAATATTAAAGTTCATCTTTAGTCAAGGACAATGTCAGCTTTAGTCAATATTAAAGTTCATCTTTAGTCAAGAACAATGTCAGTTTTAGTCAATACCAAGGTTCATCTTTAGTCAAAAATAAGATACATCTTTAGTCAAGGTCAAACTCATTTTAGTTAAGGTCTCATTTTGTCTTTTGTCCGGATCAAGGTTCATCTTGAATTTGGATCGAGGTTTATCTTGAGTCAGAATCAAGGTTCATCTTTAGTCAAGATCACAGTTTATCTTTCATCAAGGTTCCTTTTAGTCTAGATAGGGGATCATACATGAGTGCTCATGTTTTATTGAATTGATTAAAACGTGTTTGGGAAAAGCTGTAAAATGTAAGGCTTACAGAGCATTTTATCGCTTTTTCGTGACAAGTGTTATAAATTCAATACTACAGGAAGACAAATGTTTTATCATACTGCGTTACTGTCATTCATTGGATAAAGTCATGTCATAAATAATGTTATGACCACATGTTACATAACACTTTCGGCTGGAACTAGTAATGTCATGATGATGTCTGTTACAACAATGAAAATTTTCATGGAAATAAACAAACTTTGAAGGCGATAAAATCGCATTTAAAAGGTCATATGATAAACAGAATCTTACACTCGTGATCATTTCAGGCGCGTGAAAAGCTCGTTTAATAAATGCCATGAATATGAAATGATCACTTGCATAAGATCCTCTATTTATCACATGGCATTAGGGAGCTCAGTGGTAGAGTGCTTGACACGAGTCAGAGAGGCCGCAGGTTTCGAGCCTCATCGGCGTCACTGGGTTGTGGTCCTTGAGCAAGATAAATTTATCCTAGCCTAGTACTGGTTCAACCCAGGAAGACCCATCCCTGTTTAACTGAAAGATTGTTGATGGGATGTAAAGAATCAAATCAAACAAACAAATCACATGGCTTTAACATAGGGCGTGAAAACGTCGAGATTTTGCCATCTTTTTACGCAACGTTATAATGGACGTCACTATGCTACGTTTATAAATCTGTAAAAGCACTAGTGGTTTATCGATTTTATTGCATGGTGTTATATCATTCCCAGTCGCAATGTCATGTGATAAATCAAGCGATATAGTTAGTCAAAATAAATGTTCTTTTAGTCAAGATCACAATCTTTTATCTTACACTGTTTTAGTCTGTTCTAGTCACAGTTTTTTCACTGCCATTTTTTTAATGAACATTTGTATTATTTTTACCCAGTTTTAAGGGCTTTTATGCATTTTTGTTATACATTTTGTAGAAGTGATTTTGTAAACTTAATTTTGTTAAAGAACATCACAGGAAATATTGTTTATCTAATACAAAAGATTTTTGTGGAAAGTTTGGACCAGCCTATTAGATCATGGGTGAAAGTTTTCAGGATAATTCCTGAATTTAGGATTTTGAGGCTGACTTTCCATAGAAAGTCAGCCTCAAAACGCTGAATTAGGGAGATTAATTATAATAGGTTTTCCTGTTTATATACAGTCTGTCTAAAGGTAAGTGACCATTTAAACTTGGAATTGTGAATATTTAGTAGCTACATGTTTACTGCAAGTTTTAAGATTGGAGTTTCAAAAGTTCAGGATTTTGGAAATTTTGAACTTTCACCCATGTTAGATGAAAAATAGAGGTTATTAAATGAGTGTAGTGCTCATTTATTATTGAATTTATTAAACAAGTTGGAGAACAGATCAAATGCTAGGCTTGTCAAGCATTTTATTTCTTTGTGCAATGAGTTAAATAAATTAGTTATAAATAGCATAGTGGATAGTATACAGTTATTTCATGCCTGTTTGTAGTATAGTCAAAACTATTACCCCGAGGTGCCGTGGACGACCTGATGCACTATTGCATGAGGCCGAAGGCCGAGTGCAATAGTGCATCAGGTCGTCCACGGTACCGAGGGGTAATAGTTTGACTATACTACAAACAGGCATGAAATAACTGTTTTATTACCCAACCTATTTGATGAAATACTTAGCAGCGTTCCTTGAATGACGTTGCTATAGACGATGCGGTTTTGTTGCAAAACAGAAAATTTCACCAAATCTGCTTAATTTTGGTCTCAAAATGTTCCGCTCGTTCTAACTAAGAAAAAGAGTGGCCACACTTTATGTTTCTGACCATAAACAATGGAGTTATTTGAGTTTAAAGTTGCTAAACCATGCCTCATTTTCACCATTGTTGCATAACGTCTCCTTTCATAAACGAATCGTACGCTCATCATCGTCGCGCATGATAATAAGCGCCTGTGTGTTTTTAACAGGGAAGCGGGAAACCAGGCCCATGGTATAGTGCCAGTCTATAGTCATATTTATTGACCGGTGGAATAGTTCAGTGACTCATGACATAGCAAAAAATAGACAATGACTCAGTATATAGATGGTTGGGTAATAATGACAAATATATGCCTTGGTATGAAAATATCATGGTGTTGCTGCAAACGTTTCAAAAAGCTGATAGCCATTTTATTAGGACAACTTATCTACATGTACCTTGTGGGAATTTTCAGTCTGTTGGAATCTCACTCTTTATACTTTCTTCTATTTTTTGTTTGCATTTGATACATGTATGTTGTGTACATTGTCTAATTGTTTTGAAAAATATGTAATACATGTATGGAAGATGCTCTAAAATTACCAACACTAGTTACCTGCCAAAAAGGTTGGGAAAATTAGCGCAGTAAACCCCTAACCCATATAAGCCCAGCGTCCTTTTTGTGAGACATAGGCAAACAGCCCAAACCCAGATCAGCGCCGCAGAACGCGGGGTCTTATCAGGGTCTCCACTGTTTACTCATAGAATGTTCTATTAGAGAATTTGAATAAAAATGAAAAATACCACCCAACATCCCTAAAATTTGAAATAGGCTTGTCCTTCCGTTGGAGATAGGAAAGTTCATTTGGCTTAAATGGGTTAATTTGTTAAACTGCACAATTATGTAATTTTTAGTCAATAAAAACAAATAAGCTATTACACAATACTTTTGCCATAGAAAAATTGGAGAAGAAATAAGATGCAAAGGTAGTAGATTGCCACCATGTAGCTTGTGAAGGGAACGCAGTGGCTCAGTGGTAGAGTGCTTGACTCGAGATGGAGGGTTTGAGCCACACAGGCGTCACTGCGTTGTGTCCTTGAGCAAGACACATTAATCCCAGCTTAGTACTGGATCAACCCAGGAAGACCCATCCCAACATAACTGAAAGATTGTTGATGAGACGTAAAGAACCAAATCAAACAAAACGAAAACCATGTAGCTTGTGTGTGTTGTGACTGAGTGAAAATCCCAATCTTCAAAAAAGTTTCTCTTTTTTTCAAGATTGGGGATTTTTTTTTCAAAATTCGGGAAAAAGCACCCAATTTCCATTGGGATTATAAAGTTAATGGCTCAGTTCCGAATCACTTTTACCTCAAGGCGTATTCCAAATAGTTGCTCTGAGTAAATAAGATTTCGGTTTTACTATTACAAAGCACCATCATTCCCCTAAATAATGAACCTCAATTTGTAGCATTCAAGCTCTGCTATGTGTCATACCACAGCTTTGAAGTAGGCCGCCAATTTGCCTAGTTGCGGGTCATTTGCCCAGTTTCGAATCACTTTAGAAATTCTAAGAAATTACCTTCAGTAGTACAGTTGCATTGAGGATTAGGCATTTTTGGCTTAATCACTACTTCATATGACGAGCTTGGCGCATTATTTACCGTATTCATTGCACTAAACTTGCACGGACACAGAAAGTAACCAAAACGGGCAACCATCTGCCCGCCAGCGAAGTCATATAAATGGCGCCTCGCTAGCGGTCCGTTGGTAGCTTTGTACTTTTCGAACCAGTAATCCTAAGATAATCTACAGCTTTGTGCTTTTCCATGTGGGAGGGGGTGGTCCGGACCCCAGTACTCACCCCTGTGGATCCGCGCATGAATAAACGTCCTAAGACTATGAACATTTTTAACACATGCAAGTAATACTCCTGATTATACACATCGAAAGGTTTACAGGTGAAACTTTGTGCTCATTTCCATTGTTATATAGCGCACACATATACCAACACACGTTGTGAGAGTAAATGCATTTGTAACCACTGCCAGCAAAACGCCATTTAAATGTTTTTTTGCTGGCGGGCCGAAAATGGCCCGCTAATAGTGGTATTTGGAGAATTCCTCTACCATCAAACTAAATCCCCTCTGGCAAACTTTCTGGAGCCGCCCATGTAGTGGTTACGGATAAATGATGCATAATTAGGAAAATGGGCTTCTACCAGCTAAGGTTAATCGGGAACGGGACTGATTTAGAGTCCCAACTAAAGACTTGAATTGCCCGGTATCGAGCTCGAGATCCCTGGTCTGCTAGGTCTACACCACATATGCTGAGAGAGAGAGGGGGAGAAAGAGAGACATGCAGACATATACATATAGACTAAGATAGACAGACAGACTGATAGGCAGACTGATAGACAGACAGACAAGGTTCCAACAGACACACAGAAAGGCATAATCCTCATGCATATGCAGATCTAGGGAAGACTGGGGGCACGGAGCCCCCCTTCCCCCCCCTCCCCTGTAAAGTCCCATAGCTATACCCCTAAAATGCAGACTTTTTTCACACCAATGCTCTCTAGAGCTACCAAGGCCATCAAATGTAGTTTCGCTGGCGTGCCGACAACGGCCCGCTTTTGTGGTATTTGGATTTTCTCTCCCCTCATCATCTAAAACGGCATGAAATATAAAAAACCTTGTCGGAGTCGAAACTTTTTGGATCCGCCTCTGCTGAGAGAGAGAGTCCCAACTTAAGACTTGAATTGCCCGGTATCGAGCTCGGGATCCCTGGTCTGCTAGGTCTACACCACATATGCTGAGAGAGAGAGATAGAGAGAGAAAGAGAGAGCATATGGTGCCCATGATACTTTTTCACATAATTTGACTTCTATGTTGTACAAACAGCTGAGCGCGTGTAGGTTATTGGTATGTTACGTGGAATAATCTTGTGTTTACACAATTCTAAACCAGGCAAAAAAGTGACAATGATTACACGGCTATCATGGAATCAAAAACAGGATAAAAGGTCTGTTTTTAGCTCACCTGAGCCGAAGGCTCATTGGTGAGCTAATAGTATACCAGTGACTCCGGCGTCCGTCGTCCGTCAACAAACATCTTCTCCTCTGAAACTACTGGGCCAATTAAACTCATATTTCATATGTAGACTCCTTAGGATGGGGGAACGAAAGTTTGTTCAAATGGTCTTGGTCACACGACCAAGATGGCCGCCACGCCCATATATGGTAAAACGCTTAAAAAATCTTCTCCAGAACCAGAAGGCCGATGACCTTGGGACTTGGTATTTAGCATTGGGGTAGTGGGGCCTACTATGTTTGTTCAAATGATGATCCTAGGTTGACCTTGACCTACTTAATGTCATGGTCAAATTTGCTTCCTAATGCATTTAAATGGGAAAATTTCAAAAAAGTTGATTTGTTTTAAAACTGTGGAAGCTTTAGTCATTATTCTCACTTGATATGTTTAACCAAATGAGACAATGGCTATAAACAAGTTCAAAAGGTCAAGGTTGACCTTTGAGCTTAGGTCGCTCATATTGGAGTCCCATCAATATATTAAAACATAGTTTTCTTACAAACCATTGGCCCAATTGAACTCAAGTTTCATGTGAAGACTCCTTATGATTAGTTAGCCTAAATTTGTGCAAAATATTTTGTTCACATGACCAAGATGGCCGCCATGCCCATATATGGTAAAAACCATTTAAAAATCTTCTTCTCCAGAACCAGAAGGCCGATGACCTTGGGACTTGGTATGTAGCATTTTGGGATGTAGGGCCTACCAAGTTTGTTCAAATGATGAACCTAAGTTGACCTTGACCTATTTATGTCAAGGTCAAATTTGCTTCCTAATGCATTTAAATGGGATTTTTTTTTAAAATTTCATTTTTTGAAAACTGTTGAGGCCAAAGTCATAATTCTCACTTGATATGTTTAACCAAATGAGACAATGGCTATAAATAAGTTTCAAAGGTCAAGGTTGACCTTTAACTTTTCAGCCAAAGTCGCTCATATTGGAGTCCCATCAACACATCAAAACATAGTTTCCTCAGAAACCACGAGGCCATTTGAACTCAAATTTCATATGAAGACTCCTTATGATAGGTTAGCCAAAATTTATACCAATTGTACTGGTCACATGACCAACATGGCCACCACACCCATATATGGTAAAAACCTTTTAAATGTTTTCTTCTCTGGAAGCAGAAGGCCAATGGCATTGGGACTTGGTATGTAGCATTTGGGATTTGGGCCCTCCCAGATTTGAACAAATGATTAATCTAGGTTGACCTTGACCTACTTTATGGCAAGGTCAAATATGATTCCTAATGCATTTATTTGGGAAAAATCTTGTACTAAGTACCAAATGTCAAGCTGACCTGTGACCTTTTATCAAAGGCCACTCATTTGGACTGCCAAATACCTATCTAAACATCTGTTTCTCAGAAATCACTGGGCTGTCTGATGGATTATTCATTAGATTGTTTAAGTCACTTGACCGAAATGTCTGCAACTCCCATATATGGTAAAACAAAATTTGTTCCGTTATAAGCTGCAGTTGACCTTGACCTATTTTAACATTATTAAGGAGATCAGGTGAGCGCCTCAGGGCCTTCAGGTCTTCTAGTTTCTTGGATGTGTTTTAATAATTGTTGGAAAACATGCTGAAACCGAAAGTTTGATAAAAATTCATTTCAAACGAAAGCATTTTTCTGAAATATGCAGTGAACAGATACTGACACGTGTGAAAATATACCTTCATAAAATGGGTCATGGGGGAAAATTGTAATTATTTACACCAAGCCAATAACTTAGAGATATTTGCTTTAACTCACATACAGAGGGATAATTATACAACAAAACAAACCCAAAATATGTATTTTAAATTTTACCGCTGATGTGTAGTTTGCAAGAAAACTATGACGTGATTCGGAACTGGGAAAGATTCGAAACTGGGCCATTAACTGTACTTTCAATTGAGAGAATAACAGAGGCATTGATCAGACTCAGGCAGATGCGCATGCTACTGGGATTTTTTTGTGTTCTGAGTGGCCGAAATTTCAGCAAGCTAGCAAGTCTCTGTAGCAGAGCAGACTGGTTTGAGTCTTACTTGGTTGGAGACCCTAAAGATGGGTTTTCTCATGACAAGGCCCTTATTTACCCTGAATATTTTGACAGCTCCTGAGTCTAATCTGGGTCTGCACTGTTTGTCTAGGCCTTTTTCCCAGGCAACTAAAAAACCCTGTGTAAAACAGCCACTCAAAAATAGACAAAACAAAGATCTTTATAACAATTGGTAGCTTAATGAAGCTCGAAAGTAAACTGGTCAAAATAAGTTAAGCCCCATGTAACTTTTTTCCATAGCCATAATGATAAATTCCCAAAGTTTATTGTTTTATTTTTTTAAATATCGAAGGTAGTTAAAATTTCTAACTCCACACAAGTTAGACAACAATATCTTGGGTGTAATTACACAAAGTTTCAATTGAAAATACCGATTTTTTTTTGGCTATGTGCTAAATTTACCAAGAGTATCCAATTTTTTCCAATTTTACAATAGGAATGATAGGGAACGAAACAGGATATTTACTTGAATGTCTGAAGCTCCGTGGGAAATGTATCGATAGCGTGAAACCTAGCACGTGTTGAGAAGAAACATTGTTGCTACTTCGCTGAAAATTTCCGGTGGGGCTTAATTTATTTTGACCAGTTTATTACAGAATGCTCCCCTTGGCTATATGCGATAATTGGTCTTGAAAAACAATTTTTGGTCTTTTTGAGAGCGACCCTTTTACACAGGTTTTACTTTAGTGTTAAGATTTTTAGAATATCTACCGTAAATATTAAAGCCTATTTTGTTATAGCCCACCAAAATGTATAGGTATGTTGAAATTGGTTGTGTTCAATGCTATTAAAATAGATCAAACACACAAAGTTATTGCTTTAACTCTTTCCCCGCCACTTTCGTGTTTGTTTGAGTCCCAGTAAACAATTTTTCGGTTATGTTGGGACGGGTCTTCCTGGGTTAAACCAGTACTAAGCTAGGATTAATGTGTCTTGCTCAAGGACACAACGCAGTGACACTGGTGAGGCCAGAACCCACAGCCCCTCGGTCTTGAGTCAAGCACTCTACCACTGTGCTCACAGATTTTGTGGTTTTACATCCCAGTCAACAGCTAAAGTCGTTTAACCTAACCACCCTATTTGTCCTGGACAAGCTTAGACTGAGCAATGTTAGCCCTTAAAGAGCCAAGAAAAAAATGCATCTGAAAATGTCATCTGCTGAAGTTGTCTGATTTAAATAATTGCCTAAAATTACTGACAAATTAAGTATAGAAGCAAACAGCGTGGACCCAGAAAAGGACTGCTCCTTTAGGAGCAGTCTGTTCTGGGTCCACCCTGTTTGCCATAGAGGCTTCTTAAACTTTCAGCAGATGAGAAAAGCAGACGATTTTTGTAGTGATTGGCGCATTAAGGGTTAGGATGTAATCCTGTGTTGAATCAGTACTAAACAATGAAGATAAAGTCTTGCTCAAGGACACAAAATGGCATTGTGGGATCTACTTTGTTTGCACATACTTGACCTGTCTGAGTCAATTGGTTTTGGTAAGAGACAATACTTCTCAGGGTCATATAAATAACAAACAACAAAAGCATTTAACAACCTTTATAGATGTATCATAAAAATATGATGATCTCAATAGTATAATAAATAGAAAGAAAATTTTTAAATCTCATTGCAATACAGTAAAACCTGTGTGAAACGGCCACTCAAAAATCAACAAAACAGATCTTAATGACAAATGGTAGCTTAATGAAAGTTGACAGTATTGCAGAATGCTTCCCTTGGAGCATTCTGCAATACTTATGACCTGCATTAAGTGTTAATTGGTCTTGAAAATCAATCTTTGGTCTTTTTGAGAGTGGCCATTTTACACAGGTTTTACTGTTTTAAAACTAAAGACAAGAAAATCAATTTAATAACAAAGAGAGATGACTGGGTAGAACATTGTTAGCCCGCATAACTCAATCGGGTGCCCGGATAGCTCAGTCGGTAGCCTGTTTAGCTCTGACTAGCTAGATACCTCTGCCATGCAGGTTTGATTCTCACTAGCAAAAATATTGATTAGTGAAACAATTATCAAATAGTTCCTGCAGTGGTATGTATCAATGGTTTGACTGTCACCTTCCGGGTTGCGGTGGTTTCACAGGGTATTTCCAGGCTGAAAGCCGATAAATGCAAGGGCTTTCCCCCACCACTAGAAGGTCGGCGTCTGAGAAGAAGAATTGCTTAAGTCTGACATCTCTCTCTCCAGTAAGTAAATCACATGACTTCATGTCAGGAAGTGTAATGGCATCATGTATTGAAAAGGGATAATACAAGAGTGTACTAAATATTTGGTAATATGAAATTACAACCAAAATAAAGTCACTTACATTTTCTATTTACAAAAAAAAAATAAAATAAACACTAAGTCTTTGAGCCAGTGTCCAACAAAAGGTACAAGTTGTCATGTGCACCAATCCAAGACTCAGATCAGCCTGTACATCTACGTAGTCTGATCAGTCTTGGGTTGGCACTCTATTGGTTTGCCAAGGATTCAAAGTTTCTTCAGGCAGAAAACTTAAACTGAACTGACTGTGCAGATGTGCTGGCTGGTTTGAATCTACCCTGTACGCACATGCCAGCTTGTAACTGCTCACCATATGTTAAACCTTGTCCTGCTGAATCTGAGTTTATCCTTTTTTGAAAACCATGTAGATCCAGATCATCTGGCTTATGCCAAGCCATATGATCATGCATCTGCCCAGTCTTCGCTTTGCACTCAGTAGGTAACCATCCCGGATAGGCGGTTATCAAAAATGCTCTTCACAATTGATGAAGACGTATCAAAAATCGTTAGAAACAGTATTTTAAATTGCCATTTGTCACCAGTAGGGCAACAAATGACAATCGAAAACTCTGTTTCTAAGGATTTTTGATCTACCTTTGTCCTTAGTATTAACATTTTCGATTGCCGCTTATCAGGTGTCACAGTGGTAACTAAGGACCTAAATTTTCTTCCTGTGGACAGCAAAGCTTAGCTAATACCTAGACTGATCTGAATCTTTTTGTGACACACAGCCACATTGTGCCTCATGAGACCCAAATAATGATCCTATTTAACACTTTTTATTCAAGAAAAACCATAACCAGTACTTTTGCATACAGTGAAGACCCAGATGAAATGCAGCATGATGCTGCATTTCATCAGGGTCTTCACTGTTTGTAAAGGTAAAAAAGATCTTTGGCCAAAAGAATGCAATATTTTTTAAATTATAACGCAACAACCCTAGATATGTATAATGGACCATCCCAAGTTTGTTGTATCAAACCAGAAGGAAGAATCCATTAGTATACAAAGGGTTAATGGTTTCAATTGTTTTCTTTGATTATTTGTTTGATAAAAGAAATCATATCGCCTATATATAACTTTAAGTTACAATCTTAATCAGTTTCTACAGCAGTTTCACTGTTGTGAAGAGATTATGAAGAAGCCAATAGCACAAAAAATAAGATTGAACATATAAAAAAATCCCACCACACAATACAAAGAAACTGAAATTCAAATAAATAGAGATAAATAACGTAAATGACAGTCATTGGTTGAATTTGTTCTGTATATGAGATTCATGGTAATATCAAATCAACAATATGATAAATGTTCAAATATTCGGTAAATGTTCTGAAACTTTGAACACTTTAAAATTTCTTTTTCTGTTCCCAAGTAAAATGTTGCTAATCAGGGGTGAAATTGACAAAATGCTTGTCAGAATAGCAAACAGGAAAGAACCTGATCAGACTGCTTCTTCAGAAGCAGTATGACCTGGGTCTGTGCTGTTTGTCTAGGCTTTTTTTGGCAGGCAATTAGTGTTCAAAATTCTATTACATCTACTGTAAGGAATGCATAGTGTCTTAATATAAGGAACACTAACTAATTAACTAAGATGAACATTAAATGTTCGAATACATGTATAGTAAACGATAAATGTTCAAATATAACAAACAATAACTGTCAGATCATAATTGTTGATATACATGAAACAATAAATGAACAATAACTGATCATATGTAATGAACATACAGTGGAACTTCAATGGCTCAAACAGGCTTGGGACCATGAAAAAATAGTTCTAGTCAAGGGTAGTTCCAGCCATCAAGGGAGGATTCTGCATAAAATGACCTGTAGGGACCATAATGATAGTTCTAGCCAGCCCAGGTGAATGATCCATTGGAGTTGAGCCATTGAAGTTCTACTGTAAATTGTTCAAATACAACAAACAATAAATGTTTCAAATATAATGAACATTAAATATTTAAATATAATGAACATCAAGTTATTACATAATGAACACTGAATGTTCAACTATAATGAATATGATAAATATAAGTCTTGTCAGAGCCTTTGTTGCTCACATATGCACAGTAGATGAAGACTCAGGCAATCAGTTACAATACAAATATCACAGATGAGATGGAAGACTTAATTTTGTAAAAACTTGTAAGCGTTCAGCTTAATTATCTAATTGGGCATTGACGCGAAAAAAACGGTCTTCTGGGTTTGCAAACAACAAAGGCGCAGACCGGCCTGCGCATCCGCACAGTCTGATCAGCGCCTTTATTATTAGCTAATTGGAAAGTATCATAATATCTAAACATGCTACAGGTGTAATTTCAGTTTTCTAGCTAGTCTCTGTAGCTGAAGAGACTGATTTTAGTCTCGCATTGTCGGAATCCCCTAAGACAGGTTTTGTCGTGTCCAGGCCCAATTCTATTAGAAAAAAGAACCATCACAGTTCTGGTCGGAGTCGCTGTAATCTCTCAAGCTGGCCTAAAGAGATTTGATCTGTATCATGAATAGGCAATGTTGTAAGAAAACCTGGCTAAACTCAACTGAGCACAAAATTTCAACTGCTCATAAAAACTGAAAAATTCTGATGGGACGTAGAGGAAAGCAAGAAAAAGTCCTTGATCAGCCTGCTCCTATAGAACCTGGCCCTGAGGTTATATAACTCTTTTTCATGCTCAACTCAACTGAGCATGAAATTTCAACTGCTCATACAAACTAAAATACAGACAAATAAAGAAGTTTATTGCTTTAAATCTCTCAGATGTTGTATTTATCATGCTAATAAATGTTAAAATGCCAACAATAGTTGGCATTTTAACTTTTATGAGCAGGATAAATTTCATGCTCAGCTGAGTTGAGCATGAAAAAAGTTTTATAACCTCTGGGCCTGTTGTAAGCAAACAACTAAAGCGTAGATTAGTCTGCACTCCACCCACTGCAAAATAGAATAGCAAAACTTGCTGTGTGCAAAAATTTAGTATTCAAACTAGTCTCTGTGGCTGAGCAAGTTGGCTTGAGCATGAACTAGATAATAATTCAAAACTCTAAAGCTTTTGGATGTTTCAGCTTCTATTTTGGATTTCTTAGAATCAATTATACATGCATTCACAAATAATGTGGTATCACTGAATTTTCTGCTATAGATCTGTCCAGATTAGCGGTTCTTTTTGTACGTAAAATTTTCTCATCCAACATTTAAAACATGTGTTTTGGGTACTCATAAGAACTGTCTCCTAGAGACAGTTCTTTTGAGCATCCACACCATATGTTTTGTTAATGAGTTTTGAATAACACACTTCATCTTAAAGCCGTGGAACAATTATATACATGTAAAAGATTGCATAAAGATGAGCATAATAACTTTTTCCTCTGCTGAATAATTAATCTTTATCACATGACCTTGTGAAGACCTGTGAGTGCTATAAGACTATTTATCAAATGACATCGCGCCTGGGAGTGATAAAATGCCATGCAATTAAATTGATAAACCACTAGTGGTTTTTAGATTTAGTAATGTAACATAATGACGTCCATTATAACGTTGCATAAAGATGGCAAAATCTTGACGTTTTCACGCCCCAAAATGCGATTTTGAAGTAACTTTAATGAATTGTGATGAATAGAATCTAACATTTGTGTTCATGTATCATTAAATTCATTAATCTTGTTGCGAAAAAGCAACAAAATACTTGGTGAGCCTCACATTTGTTCCCTTTCCCCCAACTGGTTTAATAAATAAATTCAATAGTACAGAAGTACAGTAAAACCTTTGTAAAAATGACCACTCAAAAATAGACAAAACAAAGATCTTAATGACAGACGGTAGTTTAAAGGTCAAAAGTATTGCAGAATGCTTCCCTTGAAGCATTCTGCAATACTTTTGACCTGCATTAAGTGATAATTGGTCTTAAAAACCAATTTTCAGTCTTTTGAAGAGCAGCTGTTTTACACAGGTTTTATTTGTTTGTAACGTCCCAAGTCAACAGCTATGGTCATGGTGGGACGGTCAGTTCACCTAGCCACACCTAGAACAAGCAGTTGACCAGTACTTCATGCACATGCTTTTGCTTGTAACTGACAACAACCCTTCTTGAATGATTCAGCGGAAGGGAGGAGTGACCGTTGAAATTATTTCACGATCAATCTCCACGAAAATATGGGACAGGGATGGGATCGAACTCGCAACCTCTGGATCTGTAGTCAGGCTCGCATCTGTTTCAAACACGTTACCGACTGTGCTATGCGGCCCAGTACACAGGTTTTACTGTACTTCAGTAAGATCCTCTATATATCCCATTCATAACAAAGTTTGGCTATCATCACAGCAGTTGTTTGTTTGTTTGAGCTGATGCTTTACATCCCAGTCAACAATTTTTTCAGTCATGTCAGGATGTTTCCTTGGTTGAACCAGTACTCAGCAGAATAATAAGTTGTCTTGCTCAAGGACACAACACAGTGCCTCCGGTGAGGCTCGAACCAGCAACCCCTCAATCTCAAGTTCAGCACCATACTATGCACCTCATAACAACTGTTATATCATCATTATGAGTGTACATTAATAGAAGCAAACTAAGACCCAAATGAAAAAGAAGTTACTGCTGATGAACAGAAACATACACATGATGTGCCAATTCATCGAACTTCATCTATATAAACTAAGAGCTAACAGCACAAACTGTGAAACAGACAAAAATTAGGGGAAAATTACAAGACGTGCATACAAAAATATCACAGAGCAAATAAAGTAGATCTTGAAAATATCGCTCCAATAAAATATCTGGATCTCCACTGGAAATATCATCTAGTTGAGCAACTTATCATCAGGAAAGAGCCCTAATTTTAAATATCAAAGTACTTTCAAACAAATGGAATGTATAAAAACAATTGGTGCCGTGCACAGGATCTTTGTCCCAGTCATCAGTGAGATCTGGTATACATTTATTGTTGTCAAATAGGTGCAGGTTTTGAGCATAAAATGTGATTATTTTCTTGACCTAGTTCCTTACCCATCAATTTTAACATATGTTTTGGGTGCTCAAAAGAAACGTCTCATCGAGACGGTATTTTGAGTACCCACAGCATATGTTTTTGGTTGAGAAACAAGAAAATCAGTTTTCAATTACACACTCTTTTCTGGAGGCCCGTTATCTACTGCTGGAATGTTTCTGAATTTTGTGTTGTGTTCCGGAGTTGGTCTGGGAGACATGGCACTACATTTGAGCCTAATCACCAGAAAAGAGTACTTATTCTATATGACAAATATCAAGTACTTTCCAACAACTGTTTGGAATGTATGAGAAAAAATTGGTGTTGTACACAGGATCTGAGATCTGTTACTTTGTTCGTTTGAAGCTTTTTGTCCCAGTCATCAGTGAGTTCTGGAACACATTTATGGTTGTCGTAAAGGTCCAGTTAAGCTAACCTTTTGAGCGTAAAAATGTGATCATTTTCTTAGTAAAGAGTTTAAACATGTGTTTCGGGTGCTTAAAGAAACGTCTCATTGAGACGGATCTTTTGAGTAGCCACAACATATGATAAGAAAATTAATTTTTGATTATGCATTCTTATCTGGAGGCCTGTTATCAACTTCTGGAATGTTTCTGAATTTTGCGCTGTGTTCCTGAGTTGGACTGGAAGACATGACACTACATTTGAGCATTATCGCCAGAAAAGACTACAGTGCAGTCCCTTTATAACCCTATGTTTGGAGCCCATGTGAATGGACAGTGTTATAAGTGATTTGTGTTATAAAGGGAAAATTTTAGGATGAAATTTTAGGAAAATGACCATTTCATGGTTAACTTCTGATAACTCCTTTGTAAAATTCCATGTTAGAAAAATTTGCAATTGAGAGCCACATCATGACCATACTATATCCAAACCTGTGTTATAATGGGTGTTTTATAAAGGGACTGCACTCTGATTCTATAACAACTATCAAGTAATTTCCAACAAGTTCCTTGAATGTTAAGAAATATATAAATTGATGCCCTGCACATAAACTGAGTTCTGTAACACACTCCCACAAGAATGTTTCTGACTTTTGTGATGGGTTAAAAGAAAGTATGTTCTTTCTTTTAAAACTGTGCGCTTCGCATGTGTGTAATGTGTGTTTGTGTGTGAATGAGGGGGATTATAGGGAGGGGTTAGAGGTTCCTCTACCAAATGGCACATTTCTCCGAAGGATTCATGGGTGAACCTGTAGGACACTTGAAGGCATCAGCAAAGTATTTGGAATTTGACATAGGTCCTAGCACCCTGTAAAAGATACAAGATTGATTGTAAGTGTGATTCTTCGCCTCGTCCCAAGAAAACCTGTCTTCGGGGTATGGGAACAACAAAGGCGCAGACCAGCCTGCGCATCCTCCCAGTCTGATCAGCGCCTTTGTTATTCACTTTTTGGAAAATACCATATCAAAGCTTGCCACAAGCGAAATGATAATTTTCTAGCTAGTCCCTGTAACTGAGCAGGCTGGTTTGAATCTAACTTTGTCGGAAATCCCGAAGACAGGTTTTCTCACGCCGCGGCCCTTATGGGCCTCATTGTGAGAAAACCTGTCTTCGGGGTTTCTGATGAAGTAAAGCCAAAATGAGCCTGCTCAGCTACAAAGACCAGTTAGAATATTAAAATTTTGCAATTTTTACTGGTTGGACTACTGTGCTTTGGTTGGAATGGATACGTGTTGTTGCAACCAATGCTGACCCTGATGAGAGTCCACAGTTTGCATGTATATAATGGTTTTTGTTTGATTTGATTCTTTAAGTCCCATCAACAATCTTTCAGTTATAAAGGGACGGGTCTTCCTGGGTTTAACCAGTACTAAGCTAAGATTAATGTGTCTTGCACACAGATACAACACAGTGAGGCTGGTGAGCCTCGAACCCGCTGCCCCTGGGTATCGAGTCAAGCACTCTACCACTGAGCCACTGCGCTCCCATGGATACAATGGTTGACACACAATAAAACAAAACATTGTGCCTGAGAAATACTGTGCCCCCAACCATATACTTGCCCATAAGAGTTGTACTTTCTTAAACAAGGTTAAGATATTTTTTCAGAATTCGGTCAAAAGTTAATCATGTGATCCATTCCTCATGGCTTATCAGCTTATTTTTAGTTTAACTCTTAGCATGATTGGTAATTTTGCATGCGTTTTTAAGTCTGCCGATTTTTTCTTCAAAATAGACATTATTCAAAATATTCTGCATACCATCAGTGTCAAACAGTTTAGATCCAGATCAGGACGGACAGAAAGGACCGGTCCTGATCTGGGTACAAACTGTTTGCAAATGTTATCAGCAGATGACAAAAGTTGCTGATAGCAAGGAAAGAGCTAAACAAGGACAAAAACTTCAGTCTTTAGCAATGCCTTCAAAAGTTAGTCATGTGTCACCAGGCGCGAAAGGGGGTCTAGGGGTTTGCGAGTTATGCCCCCTATAATCTGTCTGGAGATGAGACTGGGTGAACGCACTCGCTTGACTAAATAAGGGGAATTAACTCAAGATAGGCAGCACCCAGAACTCACTCCAGAAAACTTATAAATATGTTTTGGAATGTCTCTCCCCTTTCGGTACCCTGTGACGCAGTTCTTAAGTACTAATTGAAATAACACTCTGAGACGATTTGAATTTTCTATAATTTTAATAAATTTAAAAATGTTCCTAAAACGCGATGGATGCAGACTGTTGAATTCACTGTTCTTAAAGTTTTAAATTACCACTGATATTCCCTATTCACTGTTCTTATCAAGTTCTAGAATTTCACTGTTCCGGTAAATCACAATATTCAAAAGTTTGTTCTTATTTAAACGCGAAATCACAAACAATATTTCTTCTGAATTTTCCTTAACCTACAATGTCAACCAGCCAATATAATTTTCCAAAAAATATCTGTTCATAAGCTAACCAAATTGAAGATTCCACCAATGTTAAACTAATCCTAAAATGCCTTGCTTTATTTGTTTGAAGTTCTAGGTCCTAAGTTCATATTCTATAAATTTGGCACTTCACATTTCAAAAACTGTCATATAGGCTAAACAAAGATTTATAAGACCTAAACACAGAAAACCACAAAATAAACGGTCTATGCAAAGTCTACAATGTAAACATCCTATTATTCAGTTTCACAGAAAGATCTAGACTGATCTGCTCCCAGGTTAAGACTGACCGATGGACCCTCAAATTTGGGTCCCAAGAAAACTCCCTAGGTCCGAAAACAGCCAATGAGAAATCTTTTAACAATCAACCAACCAAACAATTCCCTTATTATAACCAATGAAATTAATTTTAAAATTCACTGCGGACCTGTGCCAAAACTATGCTAGAAGCTAATCTGCTTAATGGGTGAGAAATTGTTATCAACACTCATGAGGTGACAACCATTTTCCTAAATTAACACTTTCAATTGTTCTCCAAAGTAAGCTAGTCACCAAAAGGATCACCTCTAACCCCTAATATCTAAGTTTGCCAAGAGGTGATAAAACATCACAAGTAATAGCTGCTCTAGGGCTGATAAGAAATCAAGTTGTCAGAATTAGCCAATTTTAAATCAAAACAGTTCTTAAGCCATCAAAATTATTTCCAATCTTATATCCAAACTTAGCCCCAAGCCAAGAATACAGGTTTTGAACAGATATTTGGAAAATATGAAATTTTAACCCTAAAATAAAGAAAATGCTAAAATTAAATTTTTAAACTAATTTTTCATCAAAAACCTTATTTCAGACTCTTCCATCCAGACTCCCATACTATAATACAGAAAAAAACTAAAAACACATTCTCTCATCTTTCTCTCACCTTAACATTAATAATTTTATTGCAAATCTATCATTTTATTAAGTAAAACAAAATGTATCAAATTTTAGCTTGTGATATGTTCCCCCGTGCCCAATTTAGTTTGTCCCCAAACTAAGAATGGTTGCGGTACCTTACTATATTTTTTTTTTTATATCTTTTTTTTTATATTTTAAACACATAACATATATACAAACAACACTGATATATATATACAAGCTCAAACTAAATGATTATCTATGCGAAGTCTACAATGTTAACATCCTATTATTCAGTTTCACAGAAAGATCTAGACTGATCTGCTCCCAGGTTAAGACTGACCGATGGACCCTCAAATTTGGGTCCCAGGAAAACTCCCTAGGTCCGAAAACAGCCAATGAGAAATCTTTTAACAATCAACCAACCAAACAATTCTCTAATTATAACCAATGAAATTAATTTTAAAATTCACTGCGGACCTGTGCCAAAACTATGCTAGAAGCTAATCTGCTTAATGGGTGAGAAATTGTTATCAACACTCATGAGGTGACAACCATTTTCCTAAATTAACACTTTCAATTGTTCTCCAAAGTAAGCTAGTCACCAAAAGGATCACCTCTAACCCCTAATATCTAAGTTTGCCAAGAGGTGATAAAACATCACAAGTAATAGCTGCTCTAGGGCTGATAAGAAATCAAGTTGTCAGAATTAGCCAATTTTAAATCAAAACAGTTCTTAAGCCATCAAAATTATTTCCAATCTTATATCCAAACTTAGCCCCAAACCAAGAATACAGGTTTTGAACAGATATTTGGAAAATATGAAATTTTAACCCTAAAATAAAGAAAATGCTAAAATTAAATTTTTAAACTAATTTTTCATCAAAAACCTTATTTCAGACTCTTCCATCCAGACTCCCATACTATAATACACAAAAAACTAAAAACACATTCTCTCATCTTTCTCTCACCTTAACATTAATAATTTTATTGCAAATCTATCATTTTATTAAGTAAAACAAAATGTATCAAATTTTAGCTTGTGATACATGTTATCATTCGTCATCTCAGATCAGCTTATTAGGTTTAACTCTTTCATTGCTAGCAGCAAACTTTTGTTATCAGCTGATAACCTTTGCAATCAGTTTTGACCCAGATCAGGACCAACAGAATGTCAGTAGGACAGACAGAATGTACCAGTGTTCGTACCGAAATGGGAAAACAGAATTCCAGGACTATTTCAGGACTTTTTTCATTTTTAAGGACTCAATTTCTTCCCAATTTTGTATAAAACAACATGAAAAAATGCACTTTTTTCAGCCGGAAGGGTCAAAATGAAAAGGCGCACTCAATTTCTTTGATTCTGACACCAGTGATAAAAACCGGGACTACCGAACAAATTGAATAGAATATAAGTGGCACCTCACTCTTTGACGTGTATCTAGCGATTTTCACTCATTTTTTTGTGATTTTCACACAGTTTTTTCGCACATCACATAAATCTGAAAGGACTACTTGTATTTTATATTTTCCAAAGACTTATTCATATTTTAAAGGATGATTTTACAAAATTCCAGGCTTAAAAACACTTTTTTTCAAATTCCAGGAGTTTTCCAGGACCAAAGTCAAATTCAAGGACTTTTCCAGGTCTGTGGGAACCCTGTGTACCCTGTATCTGGATCCAAACCATTAAGAGTTGGGGCTGTATTTTCTTTTTTTCTTACCTGTATTTTGCTATAGAATGGACATCAATTAATACAGCAACTTTGGCATATTCTGGTGTATAATGTGAGCACCATAGCTGAAAAATACCAAAAATACCTTTACATTTAAAAAAAATGCATTTATTAAGTCTTAGGCCTAAAAAAATGTGTGTTTCAGGTTACCCAACAGTGCCTAAATTTTTGCCCCCAATCCTTTGTCTTTTTCAGTATTTTTAGGGATTTCGAAGGGATTTCCGGTTTCAGCCACATTGTTTCCCCATCTTCCCCAAGTAAAAACTTTTAACAAATTAAAAATATATTCCTAGTACCTACAATCGCATGGTAAACAGGTACTTTGGCAAACAGTGAAGACCCACAATGGTGTAGCCAGAATGCTGAAAAAGGTACACACATGATGCCAATTTTGACTACTACCATAGTAGCACTGTTGTGGCAACCACTATCACGTTACTAGCCCTGTCATGGCATACCACCATCCCACTGAAAGGGTGGACCCCCAGATTGGGATTTTTCTGTCCCCGCTGAACACCAATGGTAGATTCTATTTATCTATAATGAAAATTCTCTAAATTATCTGTCTGTCTTACCTGGCTCATTCCAATAAAGAAGAGTTGATCTGGGGTGAAATCCAGCCCAGGTAAAACAAAGCTATCTTTCCTGGCCTTCTTCATCCAGGATTTGTACGCCTGAAATGCCACTTTCATCCCACCATTGTCCGCTATATTTTCTGAAAGAGTTGTCTTCCCATTCAACTGAAATTGATGTAAAGTAGATAAACACACTTTTGTCATATAGACCAGCTCAAGCCAAACACTAAGCCGGCCACTCACAACTTTTGTCATCTGCTCCTCTCCACTGCTTATGTTCTTAGATAACCTATATAATTGCAAATAAAATGGACCCAGATCAGACTGCTCCCAAAGGAACAGTCTGACCAGTGTTCATATTGTTTGCTTACATGAAAAAATGTAGCTTGGAGTGCACTTGAATATATGCAGCAGATGCAAAAAGCAGATTGACATTTTCAGGACAAAACACAATAGTGGCAGGATAAGGATTAAGATTTTGTTCAAATTCAGAGACTTCAAGTTTTTTGAGAAACAATTCCTCAATCTAGTACATTTAAGCTTTTGGTAATGAGTTGTAAGAATTTCTAGCGATAAGGCGAGCAATCTCCCTAAACGAGACGTTTGTTTTATTTTGTTGAAATAACGACTGGAGAAACTAGGCACATTTAACAAATATATATAGACGGGCCGTCGATGCACCATTGCCCCCGAATTTGTATATTTAAAACGGGATTTCCTTAGTGCATGTAATAACTCTACTTCTTATTGAATGGGAATTTATTTCGATCACCAACTGTACTTGTTATTCAGTACCATATATGGGAACTAGACCGTTAAACAAGGGAACCAATCGTCCTATCATGCTATGTACAGTAAAACTATTTATACAGTTGATGTACAATAAAAACGACCATCTTGCAAAGTGGTCTATTTTTTGTAAGATATTTGATGTCTTCTTTCGCTTATACAACCCCTTTGCCCCCCTAGACCCAAGACGCCCTTTACATATGTTATGTATTTGTATAGCGACATTTAATTGTCCAAAGGGCATCTTGGGTCTAGGGGGGCAAAGCATCTAAAAACAAACTGAAAGACGCCAGTTTCATCTTTCAATGACAAACGTCACAATTGTAAGTATATTTCGTACGCATGCGCAGAAGAAAAAACGCAAAGTTTCGAAAATGAAGGTACATATATCCTTAATATTTTAGCACTTTTACTTTTTGAAAACCTGCAAAGGATTTACTAAAACTCTCGTCTAAACGGCACCCAGTCTAAAGACGTAAAATGAGGGATGGGAGTAGAAGGCGCAAGTTGTAACGGTTTTGTAAATGATGAATCGCTTTGAAACCTATTTTGATGCTTTCTATGTAAATTTTACTACCGAAACAGACCAATTTTAAAAACATTAGGGCAATTTCAAAATTTAGGTTTTGTAATCATGTCAACTAGGGAAAATATACGCCTTATCGCTAGAACTCCTTTATCAACACTTGCAATTCTTGGCTTGTTATGATGCTGCTTGAAAATGAAACAGGACATAAATCAATCTGCCTTCACTATTTGCATGCTGGGTATTTTTTCATGCTTTTGATGTCATCTGTTGTGGTCTGCTGCCTTTTTAAAAAACAGCAACTTTTTTTTTTCAAAAAATTATTTCAGGAACAGAACTCCTACAAAAAACTAAGGTAAATAAACTGATCCGGAGTTCAAACCGTTAGCAAAGGTTGTCAGCAGACAACAAAAGTGTTTAAGTTAACTTTGCATTGAACAGTATAGTAATTGAAGGGAAGCTATTTTGAGAATACTTTTTATCACTGTGATGAAGATATAATGTTAACTTAAAGAATCACAACAAATGTTGTCCGTTTTGTCATCTGCTGAAATGTTTTACAAACCTCTTTGACAAACAGTGTAGACCTGGAGCAGTTTAATCTGGGTCAATGATGTTTGCTTCTATGCTTAAATTAGCCAATAATGTTAGGCAATTATTTGAAGCAGACAACATCAACACACATGTTTTGTTGACACTTTAAAGGTTATGGGATATTTCTGTTAATTTTCTGTGGCTCTTCCTCATGATGCCATGGGTAAGCCTGCGGTGTATGATTGTGGTATTACCTGGTCATACTCATTTTTTAAATGATATCTAGTGGTACTCACATGAGTATCTCCAACTTTGAAAGCTGAGTACTGCTCTTCAAAACACTTTGAGTGATAGTCAAAAGCTTCCGACGAGTCATTGGTCCACCAAGTCTTCATATTGCCAAACTTGTCAAAGTTACGGCCCTTGTTATCAAAGCCATGAGTCAGCTCGTGTCCCACGATCATCCCAAATGAGCCAAAATTAAATGACCTGGGTGATGTTGGATTGAAGAGCGGCGGTTGTAATATTCCCGCGGGAAATGCAACATGGTTGAAGTCGGGACTGTAGTAACCATTCACGGTAGTTGGGATCATCTTCCACCTAAATGGACCAATTTTGTTTTAGCAAAGATTAAAATTTTCTTTTTCTTTTAAGGATTACAGTTACACTGGAGTGTTATTAAACTGATTTTGGTCTCAATTTACAGGGCTATGCCTTCAATAAAATGCAAATGAAGTACCGTGCCGTGTAGTGCAGTCGGTAATGTGTCTGGCTACAGATGCGTGTCTGACTGCAGATCCAGGGGTCGCGAGTTTGATCCCGGCCTGGTCCCATACTTTCGTGGAGATTGATCATGAAATTATTACTACGGTCATTCTCCTCCCTTCCTTAATTTCATTCAAGAAGGTTTTTTGTCAGTTACAAGCGAAAGTATGTGCACAAATTACTAGTTAACAGCTTGTTCAAGCCTGCCCAGGAAAAAGTGTGGTTAGGTGAACTGACCGTCCCGCCATGACCATAGCTGTTGACTTGGGAAGTAAAGCAACAAAACAAAAACAAATGAATTAGAACTCAGGAACTTTTTAAGGTATCAGATTTACAGAACTTTTTAAGGCAGATTCATTTTAACCCTTTGAGTACAGGAACCCTCTGAATGGGTACTTTGACAAATAGTGATGACCCAGATGAAACGCCGCATAATGATAATGCAGCATTTCATCTGGGTTTGCTCTGTTTGCTAAAGGTAAAATGGATCTTCAAAGAAATGCAATATTTTCGTTAATTATAATCTGTGACCCCTAAGTACATACAATTGACCATCCTGACTTTATTATACATGTAAGTAGCTATATGAAAATTTCCATTGGTCTTTTAAGGGTCAAGGACTTTTCAAGTAAACTCTTCATATTCAAATTGAAGAGCAGTGGCTGTAATATTCCCGCGGGGAATGCAACATGGTTGAAGTCAGGACTGTAGTTACGTTGTAGCCTTTGACTGTAGTTGGGATCATCTTCCACCAAAAATGGACCAAAGCTTATCAAACCCCTATTCATTCAGATGGATTATCCCAAACATATTGATACAGTTAGTATTGGATAGTCCATTTTGAGTTTTATGGGATCACAGATATAAATTTCTTAATTTCGCTGCATTTCTGTCCCTGAAGATTGTTTTTGTCTTTTTTAAACAGTGCAGACCCTGGGTCTTCACTGTTTGCCAAAGTACCTGTTTTGTTTGTTTGTTTGATTTGATGTTTTACATCCCAGTCAACATTCGTTCAGTCATGTCGGGACGGGTCGTCCTGGATTGAACCAGTACTAAGCAGAGGATAAAATGTCTTGCTCAAGGATACAACACAGTGCCTCTGGTGAGGCTCGAACCAGCAACCCCTCTGTCTTGAGTCAAGCACTCTAGTCTCTACCACTGAGCCACTATGTTCCTTATCGGAATAAAAAGGGTTAAGCAAAAATTAAAATTTGCTTCTTTTTCCGCTCCCTGTTAGGGTAACTGGAAAATCATTTTGTTGTTTTCACAAATTCTTTTCAAGCACATTGTTCATACAGGCAAGTCTGTATAAATTCAAGGACATTTAAAGAAAAATATCCTAAAATTTTCAAGGCAGAATCATTTTTGAGGATTTTTCAAGTAAACTCTTCATATTCACAGTGTCCAACCGTAACGCTGGAAGAACGGTCGAAACACCGGAACTTTGGTCGTATAACACAAAATTTCGGTCTTTTTCAATGGATTCACCGCCATTTTTGTTGTTTTGACTAACGGTAGGTAGAAACTATCAAGGATACGTTCATCGAACATGAAAAGTAGCCTATCCGGATCTACATGCATTCTTCTAACTGCCAAATCTTCAACTGAAACATAAACTTTGCTGAAATTGTCAAACACTCCAAAAGAAAATTGGTGTTCAGTTTCGTACCATGCACTATGAGAGCTTTCGTACTGAGAAGTTTCGTACCTTTTAGATATTTTTGAAATTATTGATCAGTGATGAATGAAAATGCATTTGAAACTGAGCCTGTATAATGAACTGGCCATTGCTTAGATTTTTTTTACCCAGAAAGCAAGGAGAGAGGCACAATCCACGAAACTTAAGGTTACGCTGGATACAACGGTCATGCATGCTTGCGTTTGTAGGTGAGTGGAGCAAAAGACAGTTTTGAATGTGACGTGTTCTGTGGTCCATGCCATCAGAACACAAATTTAATTTTAAAGGAGATAAATAAGCATGCTGGCGCGCTGCAAACATTCCAGAGAAATGTTCAACCTTTTTGCTAATACTAAAGGCTGAATGCAAGAATGGGGCTAACTTCAAGACTAATAGGTTCTTGAGCTGAACGAATTTAACCCAGTATTCTTGGTAATAAGTAAACACCATATGGGCCTTATCATTAGAAATATTGAGTATGATCAGGAAAGACCACAGTCACGAACTGCAGGTAAATCCCCAGGCACCATAAGGAAAAGCCACACAACATTCACAAAACACCAGGAAGACGAAAAACCTAAGACAATCAACTCTATCTTCCCCATCAAGATGATTGGAAGCTAGACGGGACTAAACATTGAACAATTACAGAATCCCACAAGGGCAGTAACAATTAAAAACGATTCATCAATAACAGAACCACCACCTTAGAATTGTCAGAAGCCAACGCCACTGGTTGGGTTGACTTTAGTGCATTTTACTGGTACCAAATAAATGCCCAATATTATGCTGTTGTTGAAGCACACAAAATGTTGCGATCACGTGGAGGCTTCCATGGGTTTGGATAAATCAATTCAGCCTGCTCAGCTACTAGGACTGAGTAGCAGACCATTTTTTTGTGCGTTCCAAGCAGGTTTCGATTTTCAAAATTTCTAGAGAAAGATAAAACGAAAGTGAACCAAGCTTTAACCTGAGGCTTTAGCAGATCTTAACACAGAATGACTTTGCACCGACAGTGTACTGTGACCCAAACTCGACTGGTACCCGCTGTTTTCTTATTTCAAATGGTCTACAACTTATATAAGTATAAGCTTTTACAAAAAGTTAGCTCAAAGCTAAACATACATAGAATTGCCATTCCATTGTTTTAACCCAAACAGCAACCATAGTTTGCGACAGACAATCAGACAGACATAAAGACAGTCAGGCATAAAGACATACATAAAGTCAGGCACGTAGGCAGTCATATAGATTTTGCTGCTCAAACTTAAAGCTCTCAGAACAATGGTTAAGCGCTAAACCCACCTGAGCTACCTTGGTGTTCCAAATTTTCTGTTGCCTACTTTATTTAAATTGTTTGAATTTGGTACGTCTAAGTCTGAACAAGTTTGATTTAATTTACTTTTGTCAATGCTATTTACCATATTTGTATACAGCATATGGCAAACATAAGGACAACAACATACGTCACATTATGAGACTTCAGGTGATATTTTGATAACATGTTCAGGACACATGTGAGGAATTGTTGGGATTGTTAAGTATTTTCCCTGGGGTTTTTGGTTGTTGTTTTCATCTATGATTTAACTTTGTTTTGGTGGGGCACCAAAGAAGTCAATATTCAAGGACAATATTTACTTCAAATGTTTTCATTGGCGGTCTGTATATACGGAAACAAATATTGATCAACCAAGGGGGATGGGGGTACTCTCATTTTTCTACATACGTAAAATTTTAGCAACCCAAAAATATCCCAAATTCTGTACCTTAACCTTTATAGGATATCCTAAAATACATAGAAATGCCCCCTAAATCTAGCCCAATTTGTGATGACCTCTCAAAAATATCCACAAAATCTTAATACCCGAAAAATATTCATTTATTTGAAAACCCAAAAAGATGTTGAAATTAAAATTTTACACACCCCAAAATGGTCTGAGCCTATGAATGTATGAAAATATAAATGTACCACCCCCCCCCCCCACCCCCCCAGATGCGACCATGTCGTTTTCGTAATTTTATTATTTGGTCCAAGTGTTTCTCAATATATTATTAATGGTCATTTTCAGTTTGGAAAGAAATGGCATATGCAGATTGTTAAGGGTGCATATTATACCCAGTAAAAGTCCCCTACATTTTAGCGAAGTCTGAATCACATGACCCCCGTTTTTGCATCAATATTTGTCACAATCAGCAATTTTTCAGTGAGGTTTGGGCGATTCCTGGGTTGAACCTGTATTAAGCAGAGTATAATGTGTATTGCTCAAAGACAAAATACAGAGCCCCAAAAGAGGTTCAAACCAGAAACCCATCTATGTTGAGCTGAACACTATACCACTGAGAGACTCTCCTTTTCTAAAATAACAAGCATTAAGGATTAAGCAAATGAACAGACTGGTTTACACAAAGCCGTTTTCAACCCCTGAAGACAGTTGTGCATTTTGAATCAAATGAACATGTATTCCAAGCAAAAGAGCAGTGAATTTAAACAAGTCAAGGAGTGGCCTATCCTACCTCTGAATTATGTCCAATGTTCTTCAAGGCCGGGTCTCTTTAAAGAGTTCTTCCCTGAGAACAAGTCTCCCTGAATATTTAATCAACTTGTAAATATAAAAACAAGACGTGAGTATGATCAGGAACTGCTTCAATCACAAACTGCAGATTAGCCCAAGGAATAACGAGAACGAGTCATGGAACACTAATAGTCAAAAGACACCAGCAAAAACAATTAAAGCGACCAGCTCCCTGTTCCCCATCAAAATGAGTGCAAGACTAGAAGGACAAAAAGTAGTGTAAACACATAACCCCATAGATAATGGGCGCAGCAAAAACAATGAATCAAGGGCAACAGAGCCACCGCTGAAAATGTAGAACAGCCTAAGCTGCTATAAATAGCAAGTGCAAAGTCTGGCTATAGTAGCAAGAATGACATTAAATTCTGGTCAGTGACTGGAGCTAAATGAGCTTATTTATCTCCTTTAAAATCAAATTTGTGTTCCAACGGCATGGACCACGGAACACGTCACATTCAAAGCTGTCTTTTGCTCCACTCACCTACAAACGCAAGCATGCATGACCGTTGTATCCAGCGTAACCTTAAGTTTCGTGGATTGTGCCTCTCTCCTTGCTTTCTGGGTAAAAAAATCTAAGCAATGGCCAGTTCATTATACAGGCTCAGTTTCAAATACATTTTCATTCATCACTGATCAATAATTTCAAAAATATCTAAAAGGTACGAAACTTCTCAGTACGAAAGCTCTCATAGTGCATGGTACGAAACTGAACACCAATTTTCTTTTGAAGTATTCGACAATTTCAGCAAAGTTTATGTTTCAGTTGAAGATTTGGCAGTTAGAAGAATGCATGTAGATCCGGATAGGCTACTTTTCATGTTCGATGAACGTATCCTTATATTTTTAAAAAGTGATAGTTTCTACCTACCGTCAGTCAAAACACCAAAAATGGCGGCGAATCCATTGAAAAAGACCGAAATTTGGTGTTATACGACCGAAGTTCCGGTGTTTCGACCAATCTTCCAGCGTTACGGTTGGACACTGTGATATTCGACTATTGATCATGCCTGTGCAAACTCCATATAGACATTATTTGCAAAATATATAATTAACTATTCATTGAAGTTACTATTAACTCTTTATATGTTGGGTAATTTTTCAACCATTTATTGTCCTTGTCTGCTGACTTTTTTCAAAATCAACTTTTTCAAAAAATTCTTTCAGGAACACTAACAAAGTATTAAATTGCTTGAATCCAGATCAGGACCTATGTTCTGGGTCCAGACACTCTTTGTAAAGATTGTCAGCAGATGACAAAATTCACAGACAGCATGGAAAGAGTTAAGAAACTATCAACAAGTTCGAGACTCACCAGTCACTGTGTTGTGTCCTTGAGCAAGAAATTTAATCCAATGCTTTGTACTGGTTCAACCCAGGAAGACAGGAAATCCTCCCAACATGACTGAAATATTGTTGACTGGGATGTAAAGCATCAACACAAACACAGGTTAAAACGTCGAAAAAAAAATGGATTTCTTTCTCTTAAGATCAAGTTTGTCTTCGTGAACAGTGCAGGCCCTAATGAAATGCCGCATAATGCGGATGCGGCATTTCAACTGGGCCTTTACTGTTTGTCAAAGTACCCATGTAAGGGGTTTCCGGTCTACAATGGGTTAAGTGGCTAAGCAAGGCAGGGCATTTTCTACCCTTCTCTAAGGGGCGAATTTTGGCCCCATTCCCAATCAAAAATAGCCACCTTTTTTCCCCAATACCATGTCTGTTTTTCCAAATAAAGAAAAGTAAAAAAAAAAAATATTTTTTTTTTTATTTTTTTTAGAGACCACTACTACTTTTGAGGAACAATGACTTATAACAGAATGATACTTAAACTCTTATGCTTAAGTGGTATGGTTGGCATAATAAAATCTAAAATAACTTGATTTTGAGGATATATTTTGCTACCCTTGTTATGTTCTATGTCATTAATTTCTCCCAAAATTGCTGGAAAAAGCCCTGCAAGGAAACTAAGGGGACCGTGGAAAGATATAAAAACTTACTCATCTCTATCAGGTACTGTTCCAAGGTGTTTCATGTTCTTCTGTTTGTAGTATCTGTTTATGGCTAGCTTACTGGTAAAAAGATCAGTCCCTAATGTCAGCTGAAAAAACATAGGGACCAGCACATTATTAGATGGGCCTCGACGGGAGAAAACCTGTCTTCCTGGGTTTGCCAACAACAAAGGTGCAGATCAGCCCAGGGCTTATTTTCACCATTTTGGGACAATGACCCATACCCCTGGAATTGGGGATTTTAGCACGTAAACGCCCCAAATTGGGAATTTTTTAGTGTCCTTTGCTATATTGTCAAATCATAAAATACATCAAATTTATCTGAATTTGGCTGTACTGTTAAGTTATAATCAGAATTGCATGATGTATTATATGAGACTGGGCAATGCTGAATACTCCCAGAATCCCAGGGTTCCCACTCATATTTTTTTAGGGTGCTCTCTAAGGTAAAATTTTGTTGGTTCATTTTTAGAGGGTACATGAAGCCACAAAAACTCTGACAGCCACTCATTTTTAAAGCACAGTGTATGCCTAGATTTGTTATTAACTGCTTAAAAATCACTATGCAAACCCACCCTAAAATTTGAGCAGGGCTCCCTAAACAGAATTTGCTGGAAAATGAAAATGACTAAGTTAACACACTGAAAAAAAATTGGGCAGGGGTTCCCCTATACATAATGCTTTTTCGTTCACCCCCAGCCCTTTTCCCCAGCCATCATAAAGTAGGGATAAGATAGAAAACTGAAGAAGTGGGGTGGGGTACTTTGAACTACAGAAACTTACACCAAAGTACCAGTTTCTTCAGGTTTGATAGACAAGAGACAGATACAAGATAGTCAAAATAAAATCTTACCTCTTTAATTTTCCATCTCACTTGAGTCCCATCCTGTACCAAACTAAACTAGCTATTTTTCAGCTGTTTTGTATTTATCTTTTATGCATTGGGAGAACAAGTTTTAATGATGCACTTACAGGGGCAATTATCTATTAAAACAATGAAGTAATCCACGGCTGATATGCCGATGGTTAGAGGACATAACACCCCTGGGCCCTGATAATTAAACGGCAGGTTAAATTTACATACGACCGATAACAACCGTCGGTAGAAAAATGTAAACATCCGGTTCACACCACGCGAATTTTCGTGATTGGGAACCCTGAATACACATGCTGTACACACATTTTTAAGCCAACTTTTACTAGACAAATTGATGATTTGTTTTCAAAATTTTTTAAGACTTGAAATTGGGAATTTTCTTCCAAAAATTGGGAAAAAAAAGATACTTTTTGGCATTGGGAATATAACCGAATAACGGCTATAAAATCGGCCAAAAATAAGCCCTGCAGCCAGTGCATCCGCACAGTTTGATCAGCACCTTTGTTATTCACTTATTAGAAAATATCACATCTAGACTTGCAACGAGCGAAATTTAAATTTTCTAGCTGGGTTCTGTAGCTGAGCAGGCTGGTTTGAATCTCACTTTGACAGAAATCTTGAAGACATGTGTTCTCGTGTTGCGGCCTAAATGTAAAACAGGGTTCCCCTTTACTGTCTATTGAGAGCTTTTTATCCACAAAATTTGTTATGTACCTGCAAAATTTATAAACCTCCATGTTCGGGCATATATACTTGACAGCAAAAGAAACGCATATTATCCAATATCCATTTAATACCAGAAAACGTAATCAAAATTTTCCCTGAATTATATGAATATGTTTGACCAGATTTATGCCTTCGTTCCTGGCCATTTTATTTGTCATTGCACAGTTAATTATTGTTTTTGATAATTAATGCAAAAAACGCAAAATTAGTGCCATACATTGAAAGTCATTTTTTGAATCAGGTTTTGCTTTATAGCACGACAAACAATACAACAAATAAGAAAACAGCATAAACATTTTAAAAATCATTTCTGTAAGAATTATACTGCATATCCAAAAATCTGTTTTTTTTTTCATTTTTTACATTGGTCATGAAAACCACCAGAATCTCAAGGATGTAAGAAAATCTGGTACACTATGCTTGATGTAAAGTAAGGTACTGTCCAACAGACCCGTTTAAAACAATTGTTTGGACACTTACTTGCCTGTCTTATACACACTTCCGGCATGATAAATACTACATATAAGAATTTTAAAGCAAGATAATTCTTCAATTTTGGTCATTTTAGTTGTTATGAGCAGTTGAAATTTTATGCTGAATGATTTTTTTTTATAAACTTGGGGCCAGGTGTTTGAATAGAATGTTACCATTTTACAGCTGATAATCATCATGCAGACTTACATTTACATAATAATCATCCAGTTTAGCGGGGTCTTGTATATAATCTGGGTACCCAAGCATCTTGGTGACCGCCTCAGCCTTTTCTACGGCATAGTTTCGGGTGTCTTCGTCCATCCACACAACTGAAGGTAGGTTATCTAAAAACGCTGACCGAATCTCTTCGAATAAAGACTCCACCTGCAAAAATATGCAATAAAACCTGTGTAAAACGTCCACACAAACATAGACAAAACAAAGATCTTATGGCAAAGCGCTGATAAGTCTAAATATTAATCCAAACGTACTTTGTCAATATATTTTGTCCTGAAAATAGCATCTACTTTTTATGTCTGCTTCATATATACAAATGTACTCTAGAATAATGTTACCATGGAAGCAAACACTATGAGCCTGGATCCTCCTAAGGGAGAAGTCTGTTCTAGATGAATATTGTTTACAACATAAGCAACCAAACTATGCAAGTAGACCAGACAGCAGACAATAAGTGGAAATAGACCATTATCAATTTTGAGAAAACAAACAAACCCTTGCAGTTATCCAGTAGAACAAGAGTTCTAGTAATAGGTCTAGATTTTCGAAGCATTAGACTGATTCAAATATTTTCTAAAAGCTACTGTTTTTAAAAGCTAGTGCTTGTTTGAATACAAAAATTCATACCTCTGCTTTGCTGCTATCAGCAAAATTATCCTGAATATAGAGAGCTCCCACAGCAAATCCCAGAGCGCTATCCACTTTACCGATACATCGCTTCCATTTCTCGGAGTATTCTTTGATTCCCGACTCAACCTTGTCCAACTGTAGGGCTGCAGCTAAAAACTCAGGAGTCAGGTAACCAGTCAATGGTTCCACACTTCTCCAAACTATGTAGTTTGCCAATACCCTGTGATTAAGGTGTCAAATCAATAAATCATGTATTAAATTAATCCAAATTATCTAAGATTTATTAAATTTTCAAAGTCATCAATATTCACCAGGGCCTTCTCTCCCTATCACCAGGGGCTAAATATAGGCCCCATTCCCAATCCAAAATATCCTCCTTTTTTCCCAATTTCCAAAAATCCAAATCTGAAGCTTAAAAAAAGAATCTCACCACGTAGCATTTCAATTGAAAAATAGCCGCATAATTGCTCTCTGAGCAGAACTGTAACTTTGTGATAGTAATAAGATATAATACATTGATTTAACTCTTCATAGACACATGAAAAAATCATCATGATCATGCACATGTTCAAATGTTTTGTTTTTTTACTGTTTAACAGTTTACACATCTAAAAAAAATTCCCAAAATAACCCAAAATGCCGCATATTTTTTCCCAATTCAAGCCAGCGGCCTTTTCCCAAAATAGCAGGAAAAGGCCCTGTTCACTCAGGATCAAATGATACAGCGCAGTCCCTTTTATAACTGTTATAAGTAAATTGTGTTATAAAGGAAAAATTTTACAAAGAAATTATAGGAAAATTAACATAAAAATGGTCATCTCCCTATAATTTCATTGTTAAATTCCACGGTCAAAACTATTGGGAGCCACAAAATGATTGTGTTATATCCAAATCTGTGTTATAATGAGGTGTGTTATATAGGGACTCAATGTAATTTGAGCCGCATGATGAGATTTCTAACAATGAGGTACTTTGGACCAGCAAAGCCTGCACGTCTGATCAGAGCCTTTGCCAGACACTTGAATATTCTATGACTGCTAAGCTAAGAACCGCCTCGATCTTTGAGTAACCACAACATATGTTTTAGTTGAGAAATAAGAAAAATAATTTTCAGTTACAGACTCTTATCTGGGGGTCTGTTAAAACGCCCATGCCGATGTATCCAGCTGGACTAGGGGACTAAATTTTAGTCTTGAGTCTTCTCCTATATAGTATCCATACGGATGCACAGTCTCTCTTGATCTTTCACTGCTCGCCTGCGAGACAAGCGCCAAACTCTCAAGTGCTGGACCAAATATCAATACTGGTCCCGATAGCCTAGTGGATAAGGCATCTGCTTTGGGAGCGGGAGGTCGAAGGTTCGATTCCCAGTGTCGGCGGCAGTGGGGTTCGTCCTGATATGGCCGGTTGGTGGGCCGCCAGCTAGTTAAACGAATGGTTACCAATTCCTAGCCTGCCTGGTGCCTGGCAAAAGGATGGGATTTGGGAAGTAAATGTGACAAGTTGAGGTGTCTCATAAGTCAGAAATGGCTGGCCCTTTCAATAGGGGTGACACTATAATAAACAAGCACTTTATCAATGCATAAATCAACATCAAGAGAAATGGTGTAAAATCTGTTTGGAGAGACCAAGTTGGCTGCTATTAAAAAAAAGTCTACAGCTTGCCTGGGCTATTCACTGTTTGCTAAGATCAAAAAAAAGTCTTCATAGAAATACAATTTTTATTTGGAAATGGTAACCTAGCTTAACGTTTTTACTCATGATCGATATAAACAATGGACCATGCCAAGTTTATTATATCAAACCAGAAGGAAGAATTCATTAGTACATAAAAGGTTTGACTTACTCTGTACTTGTTCCTGCAATTAGGGTATTTAGTCTTGTGAAGTAGGCCGGTGTATAAACAAGTACTTTTTCATCCTTGGGTATTGATTTGCCAAACATATCATTTAAGTAATCTCCAATATTTAGCTGTAAAATAAAACATCTTATTTTAATCTGTGAACATCTAAAATTAGTAAAAGTGATATTTTCACAAGTGTTAAGATATAGAAGATCTTACACTCTAGTGATCTTTCATATGGGCCTCGATGCAATAAAACCTGTCTTAGGGATTTCCTACAAATCATGAGTCAAACCCAATCTCCTTAGCTACAAAGACTAGCTAGAAAAATGAAATTTCATTTGTAGCAAGTTTATATATGATACTTTCCAAAAGGAGAACAACAAAGGCGCTGATCAGACTGCATGGATGCGCACGCTGGTCTGCGCCTTTGTTGTTCGCATATCCCCAAAGACAGGTTTTCTTGCGTCCAGGCCCACAAGAAATTTATTAAAGCCTTTGGCAAGTTTAATGACTTTTATATGGAATGATCACTAGTGTAAGATTCTGTTTATCATATGACATTTAAAATATGATTATATCGCCTTCAAAACTTGTTTATTTCAATCAAAGTTTGCATTGTTGCCACAAGTCATATGACGTTATTCACTGAATAACAGTAACGTCATATCATAATAGTATTTTCACGAGTTTCTTTGGATGACCTCTGCTTTTTCTGTTGACTTCTCCAAGTCCACTTCTAATTTGAATTTCAAATGTCTCTAACCTTCTTATAAGTGAGCAAAAAACCCTAAACTAGCACCATTAAGTGTGGTTATAAATTTAGTCCTATTGTGCCGAAGTAAACTTACCCAATCTCCAAATATTTTCTGAAATTCATCTACAGTCATCTTGTGGTATGTCTTGACTGGGTCCACTAGCTCTTCCCTTGGTATGAATATCTGAAACCAGTCAATTTAAAGGGTAACCTTTAAAACCACTATTATGACAGTAGAAAGAGCTACATTACTTAAGGGCTATTTTGGCCCCCTTATTAGGCTCAAAAATAAAAATTGTTTGTTTTTTTTTCACAAAATCTCTACATTTTAGTTTATTAGAACTAGAACAATAGCCCAAGTGTTTTTGTTTGATTCTTAACGTCCCAGTCAACAATCTTTCAGTTACGTTGGGACGGGTCTTCCTGGGTTGAACCAGTACTAAGCTAGGATTAATGTGTCTTTCTCAAGGACACAACGCAATGACGCCGGTGAGGCTCGAACCCGCGGCCCTTCGGTCTCGAGTCAAGCACTCTACCACTGAGCCACTGCTCTCCCAATAGCCCAAGTGTAAAAAACAGTAAATGAGTATGATCAGGAAATACCACAATCACAAACTGCACCAAGTAGCCCAATGGGCAACGATCGCTCACCATGGAGCCAGCATAATGTTTGGAGACAACATAATTTACGATGCTCAAAGGCAGGTAACTCAGAGCTTAAAACAATGACCAGAAATTCATTCAAAAACATATGATATTATGCCATTTCTAGTTATCTGCAAGTCTTAAAAGGTCTGATTAAAAATTGCAGAGAAAACCTGGTAAATGTATTGTTTTCAGATGCTCAAAGGGCAGCTAACTCCATAGTCAGTGATGGGATCTGACCAAAATTCAAACCCCTCCATACTTTTATGTAAGTCCTGGTAACCTACAAGAATGAAGAAAATCAAATGAAAAATGAAGGCGCTAGAGTGGACACAACATTATATAGCTATATTTTAGACACTCAAGGACAGCTAACTCTGTAGATGGTGATTGGTTGTGGCCGAAAATCAAACTCATTCAAACTTTTATGGGTGTCCTTGCTACCTGCAAGAATGAGGAAGATCCATTCAAAAATGAAGGTGCTAGAGTGGTCACAACCGATCTCTCATTGTAAGTCTATGCAGATTTTTTTTTATTCTCAAGGGAAGTTAACTCCACAGTCTGAGGTTGGTTCTACTTTAAATTCAAACTCGTCCAAGCTTTTATGGTTGTCCTTGTTACCTGCAAGAAAGAAGAAGATCCAATCAAAAATGAAGGTGCTAGAGTGGTCACAACAATGCTACATTATCCTTCAATTTTTAAGATGCCCAAGGGCAGCTAACTCCTTAATAGGTGATGGAATCTTGATGAAATTCAAACTCATCCGAGCTTTAATAGTTGTCCTTCTAATCTGCAAGAATGAATATGATCTATTCAAATTTGAAAGCACTAGAGTGGTCACACCATTTCTCCCATTATAAGTCTATGGGGATTTCTTAAGACGCTCAAGGGCAGCTAACCCCAAAGTCCAAGGGTCTGATCTGGCCAAATTTCGAACCCATCCAAGCTTTTATGGTTGACCTTTTTACCTGCAAGAATAAAGAAGATCCAATCAAAAATGAAGGCGCTAGAGACGTCACAACAATATCCATCAATTTTTAAGATGCTCAAGGGCAGCTAACTCCATAATAGGTGATGGGACCTTGACAAAATTCAAATTCATTCAAGCTTTTATAGTTGTCCTTGTTATCTGCAAGAATGAAGAATATCAATTCAAAATTGAAAGCACTAGAGTGGTCACAACAGATCTCCCAATATAAGTCTATGGGGATTTTTCCAGACGCTCAAGGGCATCTAACTCATAAGTCCCTGGTGGGATCTTGCTGAATAAGGAACCCATGCGAGATGTTTTGGTTGTTATTGTTACCTGCTAGAATAAAGAAGATCCAATCAAAATTCAAGGAGCTAGAGTGGTCACAAGGTTTTCCCCATTATAATTCAAGGGAGCTATCTGTTGCCATGGAAACCAGAGTTCTGATCCGATCTGGCCCAAAACCTTATGAAGCCAATCCCCCACCCCAATGATGCTCCAGATGAAATTTGATTACGATCGGCCAGCTGGTCTCAAAGATATTCATGTTTGAAAGTGTGGACGGACGCAGGGACGCCGGCTCGAGTCCCATACTATAAGCTCACCCTGAGCCTTCGGCTCTGGTGAGCTAAAAATAGGTAGGAAATAGAAAAGTGAGCATTTTGGAGCAAATTAAGACATTAAATATTTTGACAGAGAAATTAACATAGAGCAAAAAACAAATAACAAAAATATATTTTAACAGATAATGAGAATTATCAAAGCACACAACACATTAAAAGGTATAATTGTTATTTAACTTTGCTGATATCTAATTGTTAAAAAAACGGTCTTCTAAAGCTTTAAATTCGGTCCAAATAACAATTTCTCTATTTTAAGCAGATTTAATTGGCCATTTTATTACCATAGCAATGGTAAATGTTATAATAATGCCAGACTTTTACACTTTGGTTATTCTTCTTATAAACCAATCAGAAGAATTGGTTAAAAGCAACATTCAGTTTTTGGCTCCAGAGAGGGTGCCAATTTAGCCCCTTAATGCATGCAGCTCATTAATGGCATCTTATATTTGTTGTGTCTTTCATGATGTAGATATAATCACAGAGCATGATATAAAATATCGGTTTGACACTCGCTTTCTTTAACAAAATTTTGTCACTAATCGAACAAATATATTTGTGTTTTAAGTATGTCTGTCCAAAATGCGTTTTTTTCCCCTCAAGTAAATATTTGTCATCATAAATACTGGTATGATCATTATCAGAATCAATCAGGAATTTGTCTGTGACCCTTTTATATATAAAATATTCATCCATAGTTTTAAACTTAATTGTACCAAACTTGATGGTAGAATCCATCATCATACAAACTAATTCTGTATATTACCTTTGCTAGATCTTGCTCAAACTTGTACAGCTCATCAACTTTATCCTCCAGTGTTGATTCATCAGCTCCCAGAAGTTTACCAAAGTCTCTCATGAATCCTATACAAGCTTTCTTAAGCTCTTTGAAATTTGAATGGTTAGTGAAATACTCGTGTTGATCATTCAAGGTCAATCCTGCCTGATCAAACTGTATAATAGAAAAAGAAATATTTCATTTTAAGCCAAAATAAGAAGCTACCACATCTTCTCAGTGAAAATATATATTGTGGGAATTAATTTGAAGCATCTCACAACAAAATTAACGTTTCCATGAAAATGTAAGAAATATATTGTCATTTTTTTTAAAGAGCTTCTCTTTCTAGGGCGATTTTTTTTCACATTAAATATTATAGAGTTATCACACTAGTATTGGTGACTATTACATAACCTTTAAATAGAGACCTAATTCATCCAAGCCTTACCTTTTTGTTAATTTAAAAGTGATGGATATATATATCTCTTTATATGTACCGTTGAGTCTGATGAACTTGAGCATCCGATGCACTTGCGCATCTCGCAGTTTCGTATTTTAGGACTTGTTTACATTCGTTTGCTGAGAACAGTTTAATCAAAAAACTTCCTTTTATTCACGAAAAATGCAGAATGATATCGAGAGAAAGATTCTAACGTAAACATACCAGTATATCCCTCTTGTTGACATATTACATCATCCTAATTAATCATGAAACCCAGTTTCTTCCCGCCAAACCAGCACCATTCAACTCGGAATCTTTAACGCCCTTGGCAAAAGTTGAAAATAAATAAACTTATTGTAAGCTCTATTCCATTCCAAATCATTGTTTTTAATCTGATTCTTTGAAGAAAGCACCCTGATGATGCCATAAGATACAACTGCGCAAATCAATCAGAAATTTGACCTCTGGGAAAAACATGGTTGCAAGTTGGAAAATTTGATCCAGAGGATATCAAATTAAAGTTTTATTAGTAAATATATACCTACATTACACTATACTATGATAATTCTCTTCCAGGTACCTCAACTCGCACTACTTTCGAAGTTCACTGAGTAAATCGATTACTACGCGTGACGTCACTACCCGCGTGCTCACTGAAGCCCAATCACTTTACCGGCGACTACATGTCACCCAACAAAAATATGCCCGGGAGGCGGGTAGGGAAACTATAGTGTAATGTAGGTATATATTTACTAATAAAACTTTAATTTGATATCCTCTGGATCAAATTTTCCAATTTTATTACGTAAACAACCTACATTACACTATACTATGATAATAACCAGATTACCAAGCAGTATCAAAGAAAAAGTGGAGGCATATTTAAATCTAACAACATGCAAAAATAAATATACTTATGTACACCAACGGTATTGTAGAAGTAGATCTTCCAAAAAACCACTTCATCTCCACCAGTCTGTACATAGACTTCCATCACCAACTGTACATCTTGTGATTTCGTCACAGTTCACCAATAGATTCCCATATGTACATCATCATTCACCCCTATGTACAAACACCATACATGAAATATCCATAAAAACACTGCTTTCACAGTCCCAAAATCTATATGCAACTCGCCGATTGGAAAATTGCTCAGTGTTATCTTACACCTCCAGTACACTAACCCGACGTACATCTGTCAAGTAGTATTTTACAAAAGTGGTCTCCCTTGACCAATCAGCTGCCTCCATTATGTCCTTGGAAGATGTTCCTTTGAAACGTGCCCATGAAGGTCCATATGAACGGGTCTGGTGACCATGCACTCTACCTGGAGTCTTGCCTTCTGTCCTGTAACAGAATTTGATGGTATCTGTTATCCATCTTGATATAGTTTTACAAGAAACTGGCTTATGCGGTTTATTTACAGCAATAAACATTTTTAATCTATCAGCATTTCTGAAATTTTCCGTACGTCTAAGATAATAAGTTAATGCTCTTTTAGGGTCTAGCAACTTATCTTTAGTAAAAGCTGGTACAAAAATGTTACTACTAACATGACTTGGCCTATCTTGTTTAGCCATACCTGTTCTGATGAAAGTGACTCCTTTCCTCTGTACATTTACAGTTTCTTCCCCAAGCTGGAGAGATTGTAGGTCACTACATCTACGGAACGTTGTTATTGCCACCAGAAAACATGTCTTCCATGTTACATGTTTCAAAGATGCATCCTTCAATGGCTCAAATGGAGGCTTCCTCAGGCAACCTAAAACGAGACAAAGATCCCATTCTGGAACTAACTTTTTAAGTGGTGGTCTTTCATTAAAAATACCCTTTAAAAGTCTTATGATATGTGGGTGTTGCCCTATTGGAAAACCTTCTACTCTAGGTAAAATAGAAGACAGCATGGATCTATATCCTGTAATTGTCTTGTATTTTAAACCTTTCTCAAACAAAAAGGTCACAAAATGAGCACAGTCTACGGGAGATGGCAACAACGGATCAACTTTTTGTGAATCACACCAACTACCAAATTGTTTGAACTTACAGTTGTAGTCTCTCTTTGTACCCTTCCGCCATGATGCGGACAACAACTGTCTTGTTTTTGAAGAAAAGCCCTTTGTTGACAAGTGTCTGTCGACAACATCCATGCCATCAAGTTCAACGTCTCTGGCTCTGGATGTAACACCACCCCCTGACTCTGAGACAGAAGATCCGGACTGCATGGAAGTCTGACAGGCTTTGATATCAGCAGACTGAGAAGTATTGGAAACCACTGCTGACGAGGCCAACAAGGTGCTATCAGTATTACAGTACACTGGTACTGTTTCATGTGACAAAGTACTCTGTGAATAAGTTGAATCGGAGGGAATGCATATGCATACATGTTCTCCCATGCAACCGATAGGGCATCCAGCGCAAATGCATGTTGGGATGGAATCCATGAACAAAACAGCATTGCTTTCTTGTTCTCCTGAGTCGCAAAAAGATCTATCATAGGCTGTCCCCAAAGAGCAAACAGACTGTTCACGACTGAGCTCTTTAGGACCCATTCCCCACTCCTGATCTCCTTGCGAGACAAGAGGTCGGCCAAATAATTCCGTTTGCCCATTATATGTGCAGCTTTGATCTGCATATTGTTCTTCAAAACCAAGTTCCACAAATCCCAACTCATGTGACATAGAGGGCGAGACCTCGTACCCCCTTGTTTGTTGATATAATGCATAACCGTTGTATTGTCGGTCCTGATCAGAACATTTTGATTCTTCAGAAATGGAAGAAAATGTTTCACTGCTAAAAACACCGCTTCCAATTCTAACAAGTTCACATGTCTCAGACTTTGAAGCTTCGACCAACGGCCTTGCACTAAATAACCATTGAGGTGAGCGCCCCACCCCCAAAGACTTGCATCTGTGGTCAGTGTAACTAGATAAGACCTTGGTTGAAAACAGTAACCCTTCAAAATGTTCTGATCCTGTAACCACCAATTCAGATGTAACCCTAACTGTGGAGTCAATGGAATTTTTACAGACATATCCATTCTGACTGGACTCCAATGTTCCAATAAATGTAATTGAATGGGTCTCATGAATAGTCTGGCATTTGGAATGAGTTGTAGACATGATGCAATCTTGCCAAGAAGAACAAGAAACTGTCTTGCCGTTCTGTGCCCTTTTAATATCATTTTTATTGCTTTCTTCAAATTTTTTACCCTTGTTTCTGTTGGATAGACAAGACCTGTGTTTAAATGAAATAGACCCCCTATATATGTCAACTTCTGAGTGGGTACTAAATTTGACTTGTCTTTGTTTACAATGAAACCCAGATGAAACAGGAGATTGAGGATCACATCTCTGTTTTGTAATAGCATCCGTCTTAACTGATTTACTGCCAACCAATCGTCTAGGTACGATGCTAATCTTATGTTTTGGCGATGTAAATGTGCTGTGACTACTGCTACTACTTTTGTGAAAACCCTCGGACTGACAGTTGGACCAAAACAAAGTGCTCTGAATTGATACACCTGGTTTTGGAAACAGAACCTCAGATACTTTCGGTGTTTTTTGAACACCTTTATATGGAAATATGCGTCTTTTAAGTCCAATGTCAATCCCCAATCTCCTGTCTGAACTAGATCCAGAACTTTGCACAGAGTATCCATTTTGAAGTGAAGTTTCCTTAAATACTTGTTGAGGGGACGTAAATTTATAACTGGTCTCATTTCCCCTGATTTTTTGGCAACTAGAAATAAAGTGCTGTAGAAACCGGCTTTTGCATTTTTGGTGCTTACTTTTTCGATAGCATTTTTCTTTAAAAGACTTTCTATTTCTAAACTTATAAGCTCTATTTGATCTGGTGGGACACGAGTGTGTTTGATCCCCCCAAATGCCGGTTTCTTCAGAAATTCTAACTTGTAACCCTTCTGAATAATTTCTAATACCCATTTGTCGTCTGTAATTTTCTTCCATTCGTTCATGAAAAGAGATAAACGACCCCCCACAGGTATTTCTGGAAACTTCGCAATAATTCTTACCTTGTCATTGCTTAGTTGGTCCCGCCACCCGTCCTCTACCTGAGGGACGTCTGGACTGACCATCTGTTCTCCCGCCTCTATGGGACGATCTGCCTCGATCTTTGACCTGAGGTGTGCCCCGAAAATCCCGTTTCGGAATCTGGAAATCACCTACAAAAGGTTCTGAAGGCTCTCTAGTAACCGATGACGATGCTCTAGCGCTTGACACTGTAGCTGTAGGCATATATTGTTTCTTGATTGAAGAGTGCCCGTCCTTGGATGAAGATTTGCGTTTATAGTTCTTTTTAAGATCTGGTATGTCAAGCAAATCATCCACAAGTTTCCTTTGTTCTTTCCTGTCTTTGAGAAGTGTAGCGAAACCTGGACCAAAAACCCCTTCACTAGATAATGGTAAATCATAGAACTTATCCCGATCTGATAAACTGTACAAAGCTGTGTCAGTCATAGTACAACATCTACGCACTATGTGGTGAAACGCACCTGTCCTGCCTATCTGTTCTAAGCATTTAGTGGACATGGAAAAAATTTCCTGATTCTGTGACACACAAAAGTCTTTATCAACTGAATCGCTCTTAAAAGCTTGCATCAAATTTCCAAGACTTTGCTGCACATAAATTTGCATAGTCATCGCCATTCTGGCCGATTGTTGGCCACTGTAGGCTTGCTTTTCTATCATTTTACACGGTTGGGTATATAATGCTGGTTTCTTACCAAATTTGGCCCGTTCTCCATGTTTTTTCTTAAGACATCCTTCTACCAAAGGTTCAAGTGATGGTACACTAAGAAATTTCTCAGCTTCCTCATCTACCGGAAACAAATCAAAGTTTTCCTCAAAAGTGGTTGACAATGACGAAGGATTTTTATGATGCCAACTATTTTCAATCACATCAATTTGAGATTTGTCAAGAGAGATGCCCACTTTCTTATCGTCTTTCTTAACGGTTGCATCCTCCCCGAAAATAGCAAACAAGTCTTTACTGTCTTTTACTGATAACTTGTCATTGGATTCATTTTCCATAATCACGGGACTGCGCGACCGAGAGCGACCTGACGGGGATCTGGGTGTGTTACCATTGTCATCCTCTGATGAAAAACCAGATTGTCTGTGGTCATGTAACGACACACTATCGTCATTATTACTAGAACTACTGTCCGAAACAGTTTTGTCCGGGTACCGTTCACTTTTACTCTTGTGTCGGTGAGACAAGTGGCGTTTCTGACTATGTGCCGAAACTCTCCGTGAACGTTTCTGCCTAGATGGCGAAACAACAGAGTCACTCTCCCGTTTTAACAAATTCTCAATAGAACTAAGTGTTTGTTTCATACTTGCCAATTCCTGCTGTTGATTAGCAAACTTCACGTCCCATTCAGCCGAAACGGAAGCCATTGTGCGGCGAGACCGACCACGTGCTTTTTTCTTACTCTCGTCCACCAGAGAAGTTGAATCACTGTCCGCAGATAAAACCTCCTCCGATATAGACTCGGTGTTTTTCAACGCCCGTAGCTTTACCTCAGTCTCCGCCATATTAAATCCACATAAATAAATTCCAAAAGAAAAAGAATTCAAAGAATCACAAAAACTTATCGCGAGATCTATCTAGGTACGTGCGACATGTAGTCGCCGAAAGGAAAAAGTGATTGGGCTTCAGTGAGCACGTGGGTAGTGACGTCACGCGTAGTAATCGATTTACTCAGTGAACTTCGAAAGTAGTGCGAGTTGAGGTACCTGGAAAGGAATTATCATAGTATAGTGTAATGTAGGTTGTTTACGTAATAAAATGTGTTTATATTTGAATTCTAGACAGACTTTTCAATATTTCTTTAAGTACTATCCACAAATTTTTTCTTGTTGATAAATAAGCAGGGTTCATTCTGGAATGAAATTTTATGGGGCCCTATGGCCCATGTCCCACCAAAAACTGGACCAATTAACTTACCCCAATAATATAGGCACTACTGTTCTTTTCATCGGTTCCAACTGACATTGAGAAGAATGGGGAGTGTTTGAGCAGATGTGACTTGACAATGGCTGTGTGTATATTCCAACTGGACTTGTCAAATGTCCCAGACAGGGTACCAGAAGTAATAGTCCAGGATCCAAGCTCTTTGATGTGCTGAAAATATAAAACAGAAACTTTCTGTCAAACATTCATAAGGATTAAGAATGATGTTGGGTTATGAATGGGCACATTGTTTGAGTCACTTGTCTAAACATATGGTTTAGGTGCTGAAATACCATCAAGACAATTCTTTTGAGTTCCCACAACATATGATTTGTTTTGTTTGAGAAATAAGTATATTATTCTTTAATTTTCCCTCCCACACCATTTATCTAGCTGCCTGTTATTTAATATGAATGTCATTAATGAAAAGAAATTGCTAACACTAAGAGCCCTTCTTTTTGAAGGCTTAAACTAAATTAAAAAACTGAATTTTCCACTGATAAAAAATTCCAAGACTTGCCATAGTTTCAGAAAGTGTAGTTGAAATTTTCAGGATTGTAACTTGTATGATGTTTATTTGTTTGAAATAGTGTTTATTAAGTTTCTGTTGACTTGGTCATAAGATTTTTCTAGAAAAAATGACTAATCATCTATAAATTTAAAACATTTTCTCATAGAAGTTTCAAAATTCGTAATTCTCTGGAACTTTTTTTTTCATGCCAATGGAAGCTTTGAGCAAATTCTAGAATTGTGCAGTAGAATTGAGAAACTTGTGGAACATTCCAGAATAAATAATTTTGCTTTATATTTTCATAGTTCTTTCCGAATTATTCCCGAGCTTTCTTAAAGAGTATATATAAGAGTATATTTTAATAAGGGCATCTTTGGAGTAATTTCACCATTTAAAAGCCGAAACCTGCTGGAATTCTAACTTATTATATCTGGATTAATTTATGTTTAACTTATTCTTCCTGGATTACTTTGTTACATTGAGTTCTGGATTCAGTCTTAGTGTTCATTTGGAGTTAATTTTCAAATATGGGGATCAGAAACTGATGAAGGACTTGCGTTTATAAATATTCGGATGGACAGTTTGGACTAAATTAGACATTCTTTGATTGTATATATATTTTCCACTGCTTTTTGTTTGTTGTTTTTTTAATAGATTTGTTTAATTTTATACATGCTTTTTGCTGACTTTCCAAATACCATATTTTGGTTTCCTGAATTCTTTTCTAGTTACGTCTGGCATGTAGTAAGATTAATAGAGGATCTTACATGAGTGCTAATTTGTTTGTTTGTTTTGTCGTTGAACATCTCATGAACGACATAATCTTAACTTTTCCATGCCAAAAAATGTTATTTCAAAGTATTTTTTATGTCCTGATAAATAAAATTTATTATATACCTATAACTGATAGGACTTTAGAACTGTCCGTTTTCTGGCCATCTGATACAGAAAGCCGGATCAACGAACTGAGGTTTTCTGAATCCATATCACTATCCTTTAAAACGAGGCTAACGTCTGTTACCTGCTTTTGCGGCGACGTTACGTAAAGTAAATCGGCAAGCATGGAACCAGAGACGGAAAACATGATGACGTAACGTCAAGCAACGTAATGTTATGGCAAACGTTTCCGCAATTTTTCGGGATTAAAGACCAAAACAGGTTTTAAAATCAGAAAGAATTTCAGAAAAAAAGGCATATAATAAACATATTATCATAATAGTAACTCAATCTGGCGTACAGTATCACGTCTCGTGGATGAGGCCATACCATTGGATCACCCTCGACGCTATGCGTCTCGGGTGATCCGATGGTATGACCGCATCCACTCGACGTGATACAGTACGCCAGATCAAGTTACTATTATGATAATGTGTATGTATCATTCATGCTCCTGTGTCATTGAATTTTATAAAATTTGCTGCTAAAATACTTAGCAATCCTTGCATTCTATCTCTTTCTCAACTTGTTTGATAAATTCAATAATACATGAACGAAATGTTGTTATGGACATCATTGCATAGTGTTACTATCAAATATGTAATAGTGGTTTATCGATTTTTACTCATGTCATTATATCACTCCCAGAAGTGACATCATATTATAAGGGTGTTTTATCCATTTTGGTAACTTTTGTAATAATCAACTCCCCCCCCCCCCCATTTTGTAGCCTAAATAACATGGGCAAGTCCATGACAAACTGGACAGCAAGTTACCTAGCTATAGCATATCATATGTTAAATCAAAAATTTTAGTGTTTTGGTTGAGAAATATTAGGCACTCCTAACTGAAGGCCTGGCATAAGTAACTCTTCCATACAATGCCTGCAGCTATCTAGTGGGACAAGAAGTCTGAGCCTTCATCTACTTCCAAAATTTGTGTAAGTAAGCAGCAAAGATTCTGGCTAGACAGCACTTTTGCACAGGCTATCTGAACCTTCCCTGCTCACCTATGCAATAACAGGGTTCATACAGGCAAGTATGAGTAAAATTCAAGGACTTTTCCAGGACTTCAAAAAGCCTGTTAAAAGTCTTCAGAAATGCTAGACTGAGGTAATGGAGACATAAGTATTGGAAAATTATATTAGAATAAAATTGTTGTGCAGCATATGCTGCTACAAATAAAGGCACAACAATTTTATACTGATTTAGGTCTCTATCAATAGTGCTAAGTCCTACAGAAAATAGTAGAATTCAAGGACATTTCAAGGCTTTTGAGTGATTTTCCAGTACTTTTCAAGGCAGATTTATTTTTCAAGGACTTTTCAAGAAAGCCCTGTAAATTCAAGTACTTTTTAAGCCTGTGTGAACCCTGAATAAGTACCAAAATCTCATATATGGTTGCTGAATATGGTTACTTTGGATGACAACCCTACCTTTAATAATGGATCCACTCCTGAGCTATTTATAGCCGCATCATCCATGCACATTCTGTAATAGTCTCTCGTCTTGTTAACAGCCGAGGAATATACACCTTTGTAGATATTGTTCTTCTTGTTTTCTAGCATCTGTAAGAAATACAGAGGATATTACATGAGTGCTCATGTATAATTCGGGCCTCGCCGCGAGAAGACCTGCCCTCGGGGTTTCTGAAAAAGTGAGATTCAAACCAGTCTGCTCAGCTACAGAGACTAGCTAGAGAATTGAAATTTCGCTCCTAGCAAGTCTAGATATCATACAGTCCAATTAGGGAATAATAAAGGTGCTGATCAGACTGTACGCATGTGCAGGCTGGTCTGTGTCTTTGTTGTTCGCAAACCTCTGATTAGACAGTTTTCGCGTCGGGGCCCATTCATTTTATTAAAACAAGTTCAAGGAAAGAGATAAAATATGAGACTTGCCAAGCAAATTATCACTTTCTTGAAACAAGTTTAATAATTCAATAATACAGGAGCACAAATGTTAGATTCTATTTATCATATGACATTAAATCATTTTTTTACAAGAATTTTTTTTCAATTTGTACACAAGGTTATTTGGGACATTCTTAAATAATGTTACTAACTATGTATACCACTAGTGGTTTATTGATTTTAATGCATGGTGTTATTACTCCCAGACGCAACATCATGTGATAAATGATTTTACAGCAGGAAATACTTAAAAGGCAGGGTAACTGAAATTGAGATGAGTAGACAACATACCTCTTTCACTGTATCTTTGATGATGTCAGATAAATGAGAAAATGAGCCGTATTTTGACTTGGACGGAGGTATTGGAGTGTTCTTCTCCCATTTCCCGCAAGCATACTGGTAGAAATCTGTACATGGGTCGATGTTGGTCTCCATCTTGTTGAGGATATAGGCACTTTCTTTGACACATTCCTGAGTCATACATTTCTGAAACAAGACCAAACACTGCTCTGGACCTGCATCATCGGTGCACATCTTCAATGGGTGAACAATCATTATGCAAAGTTTGAATATAAAGGAATGAAATCGGTTTGAATTGTAGATTGCACACAAATAAACAATGTAAGCATGCACTCCAAAGGTGGTGTAGACGTAAAAATGTCTAAGTCAACAATCCCAAAAATATTATCAAATGTGCACAAAATATAGGGGGCACACATGTTCAATGTGTGAGCAATCATAATAATGAACAATCATAACATATTAAGTTTGAAGATTAAGGAATGAAAACTGCTGGAGTCACACATATACACAAACCAGACACCCCTTTAGCATTTCGGATGGATAATCTATCTAAGCTCAACAGACCTAAAAAAATAAGAAAATATTTATCAAATGTGCACAAAATACAATGTGCACATGTTTAATGTATGAATAATCATTATGCAAAGTTTGAATATTAAGGAAAGAAAACTTTTGGTGTTACAGATTACACAAACCAGACACCCTCTAAGCATTTTACTGAAAAAAGTCTAATTTTAAGACCGCCAAAAATGAAAAAAAAACAAGAAATGTCACAAACACGTGACGAATGCCCCCAAAGAAATTGGTCTAGCATAAGACACATTTGAGGAAAGATAGCTGTAATATAGCACGAAAAACCTAGAAATGAGGCCAGAAGTCAATGTCAAAGTCAAAGTGACTCAAAATGGTATGCACCACTCCGCCATCCCAAGGGGAATCACCACCCCGAATTTGGGATTCCTACATCAAATAATATAGCAGATATGCTCTGGACACAATAATTCTTGAAAACTAGGTCAGAGGTCAAGGCCACAGTGACCCAAAAATAGTTTGTGACACTCAGGCATCCCAAGATGCATTTACATACCAAATTTGGAATTCCTATTTCAAAGAATATAGGAGATATGCACCAGTTTCTAGAAACTAGGTCAGAGGTCAAGTCAAGGTCACAGTGACTTAATTATGGTAAGCAACACTTCCTCATCCCAAGATGCATCCACACACCAAATTAGAGATTCCTACCTCAAATAATATAAGAGATATGCTCTGGACATGATTATTCTAAAACTAGGTCAGAGGTCAAGGTCACATTGACCTTAAATGGTATGTGACACCCTGTCATCCCATGATGTATTTACACACCAAAGTTGGAATTCCTATCTCAAAGAATATAGGAGATATGCACCAGACTCAATACAGTTTCTAGAAACTAGGTCAGAGGTCAAGTTCAAGATCACAGTGACCCAATTATGGTATGCAACACTTCGTCAGTCCAAGATGCATCCACACAACAAATTTGAGATTCCTACATCAAATAATATAAGAGATATGCTCTGGACATGATTATTCTATAACTAGGTCAGAGGTCAAGGTCACAGTGACCCAAAAATGGTACATGACACTCAGCTATCCCAAGATGCATCCATACACCAAATATGGAATTCCTCACTCAAAGAATATAAGAGATATGCTCAGGACACAATAATTCTTAAAACTAGGTCAGAGGTCAAGGTCACATTGACCTAAAAATGGTATGTGACACCCCCTCATCCCAAGATGTATTTACACACCAAAGTTGGAATTCCTATCTCAAAGAATATAGGAGATATGCACCAGACTCAATGCAGTTTCTAGAAACTAGGTCAGAGGTCAAGTTCAAGATCACAGTGACCCAATTATAGTATGTGACACTTTGTCAGTCCAAGATGCATCCACAAACCAAATTTGAGATTCCTACCTCAAATAATATAAGAGATATGCTATGGACATGATTATTCTAAAAAACTAGGTCGGAGGTCAAGTTCAAGGTCTCAGTGACCCAATTATGGTATGCAACACTTCGTCATCCCAAGATGCATCTACACACCAAATTTGAGATTTCTACCTCAAATAATATAAGAGATATGCTCCGGACACGATTATTCTAAAAACTAGGTCAGAGGTCAAGGTCACAGTGACCCGAAAATGGTACGCGACACTCCGCCATCCCAAGATGCATCCACACACCAAATTTGGAATTCCCCCTCAAAGAATATAGGAGGTATGAACCGGACACGAAAGCGGGACGGACGGACAGACGGACAGACGGACGGACAGACGGTGCGATTACTATATGCCTCCCAAAGTTCCTTTGGGGGCATAAAAATCATGAAATGTATACAAAATAGGAGGTGCACAACTTCAATGTATGAACAATCATTGTGCAAAGTTTGAATATAAAGGAATGAAAAATAGTAAGAGAGTATGATCAAGAAATACCACAATCACAAACCGCAGACAACCCTGTTGCACCACGAGGAAGAGCCGCTCAACCATCACAAGACATCAGGAAGACAAATTAAGCAAAGCAACCAGCTCTCTCTTCCCCATCAAGATGATTGCAATACTAGAATGGACATAAAGTAACCTACAACAAAACATTGAATAATTACAGACTCCCACAATGGGAGTAACAATAAACAAAAAGTCAACAACAACAGAACCACCGCCTTAGAACGGACAGCAGCCTAAGCCACTGGGGGCTTAAAAGCATTTTACTGGTACCAAATCTTCGCCCTAGATTCTGCTGTTGTTGAAGTACAAGAAATGTTCAGCTCACATGGAGGCCATCTAACTAATGCAATGTATCATCATGGAGAAACACTTTAATAAAATTAACACACCATGATGAAACAAAGAAAAGAGCTCATGACTCAGATAGTCAGAGCTAAAGAAAACCTCAAGTTGAGCCACGGTGGGTCCAGCTACAGATAAGCATCAGGCACCAACCCACCGATTAAAGCTTTACGTCAGAGCCGTCATAGAGTCTGAGGCCTGACCCACCGTCGTGCAATTAAAGAGGAAACCATAGCTATAAACCGTGATTGGGTTTAAAACTAGGCATGCAGACTGTCACATGATATCCAAGTTATATCCAACCCTTATATAACGTTATACCATCTTTTTGAATTGATCACTAAAATCAGGTTTTCCAACAATACGTTTGAATTTATAAACTAAATCACCATAAAATATAGGTTCTGATATGCCTTGTTGCAGAACAGTTTTAACCCAATATTGTATTCAACAATTAACTCTGAGTGTCCGTGGTAGAATTTAGAAAATGCTTTTCGAATTTTATGATATCTATAACCTTGTTTTAATAACTAAGCAGTTAAAAATAAGTTTCTGTTGTTGAAGTCATCAACATTAGAACACACTCTCGCAAAACGAATAAGCTGAGAAATACATACACCATAGGAAGGAGAGCGAGGAACATCTCCATCAAGAAAGGGGAAATTTACTATTTCAAAATTAAAATCATCCCGTTTATCATAAATTTTAGAAGAAACTATGCCATTTGTTATTGACAAGTTCAAGTCCAAAAACGGAGCTTCAGTATCAGAAGAATTCGTCTTATTTAACTGAAGTTCAGTGGGATATATCTGACCTACCATTTGTTCAAAATAAGGATTATCAATATTAAGTAAGTCATCTAAATATCTGGAGGTTGAGTTAAAAGCTTCAATAATATCAGTTTGATTAATTTTAGACAGAGACAACATAAAGTCTCTCTCATAACAAAACAAAAACAAATCTGAAACAAAAGGAGCACAATTAGTACCCATTGGAATACCTACAATTTGTCTATATAATTTCGAGCCAAATCTTATAAATATATTGTCCAAAAGATAATGGAGCGCATCACACATTTTCTGACATGACCACAATTTATATCGTTTAGGTTGTTCAGAAGTAAAAAAGGCATTTTTATCATTACAAGCCAAATAAAGTGAGCCCTCTCAGGCCTTGGAATATCTCAAAATAGGCACTTGCCCTGCATCACAAAAATTATTGACATATATGGATAAAATATTAATTTACATTGGGAATCATCCAAAATATCACTTGCCTTGCAGCCTTGTAAATACGAGCAGACGAGTGGATTTTTCGCGGCCCTGCCTCTCTGCTAAATGTTTGTTCAATAAATTCTGTTAGTTTTCTTTGATTAGATTATGAGGCAATGTAGATTAGAGAGTAGAGAAATCATATGTAGACAAACCAGATGCTAGAAAACCTCCAGACTTCAGTTTTAAAATAAGAATTTCACCTGAATTTTTAATAGACCAAAATAATTTTTTACCATTTCTTTCATCAACAGCTGTGCAATATTTAATGACATGGTTTTTAATCGCAGTGAGGCAAGAAGGAGAGACAGATTACCCAAACCAGACACCCCCTATGCATTTCGGATAGAAAAAATGTCTAAGTTCAACACTCGTAAAAAATGTTAAAATATTTATAAAATGTGCACAAAATAGGAGGTGCACATCTTCAATGTGTGAACAGTCATTTTGCAAAGTTTGAATATAAACGGATGAAAACTATTTGAGTTACATATTACACAAACCTGACACACACTACGCATTACCGATGGAAAAATGTCTAAGTTCAACACCCGTAAAAAATAAGAAAATAATATCAAATGTGCACAAAATAGGAGGTGCAAATCTTCAATGTATGAACAATCATTTGGCAAAGTTTGAATATAAAGGAATGAAAACTGGTGGAGTTACAGATTACACAAACTAGGCACCCCAAAAGTGTTGCGGACGGACAGACGAACAAACAAACGGACAGACCGATGGACGGACGGATTGGACCCACTACTAGACCTGCTTTTGCTAAAGCGACGCAGGTAAAAAAAGTTTCTATTTATTATAAGGTATTGAAGTCACTTTTAAATCAGTATTTTTGTGTAAAAACTCCAAGATTTTGCTGTATTTACAGATTTTCTATGCATTGTGTTATATCACTCCAAGATGCAACATCATAATAACATGGATTTGGATATAACACAGTCATGTTGTGGCATTTTTCCCATGGAATTTTATGAAGGAATTACAGGAAAATGACCATTTCACATGCATACCTAACAAATTTAACCAGAATTTATGACTAGAATTTAGTCATAATGCATGGCGTTATATCACTCCCAGACTAATATAACAACCAATAATGCAACAACCAATACGTAACAACTGACAATGTAACAACCAATAACGTTACAACTGATAATGTAACAACCAATAACGTATCAATCAATAATGTAACAATTAATAATAAATGTAACAATTAATAATGTATCAACCAATAATTTAGCTACCAATAAAGTGCAACCAAATGTAACAAACAATAAATTATAATGCAACAACTAATAATGTTACAACTGATAATGTAACAATCAATAATGTAACAACCACTAATGTAACAATCACTAATGTAACAACCAATAATGTAAAAATCAATAATACAGGGATTTCCTACTTTTCTGAAATCGGGGCCAGGATCGAGCCTGTTGAATTTGGGAAAACATCATTTGAGCCGTCAAAATTGGTAAAACTAAATTGGGTCTAAAGAACTACATCTACAATTTAAACTGTCAGATTCAAAACCATAATAAATATCAGTGTAACTGAATTGACCTTTATAGTTGCCAAAAATATGTACACATCAATGTTTGAATGTAAGGCCAGAACTTTTTATCAGTTGATTTACAAACCCTCCTACTGTAATTTTAAGTAAAGTAAAAAGAAAAAATTCTAAAATTATTTTTACATTTTATCCCTCGACTCTAAATATTATTTGTTTGGTTGAAAAAAAAAATTTGAGGTTCTGTCTGTGTATTTTTGAGAGTGACAATGTTAAAAGTGGTTGCCCTGTCCAGATTTTTAGGAAAATGATAAAATATTTAAAGATTTAATACAGACTGTTAACTGGTCATTTTCAGAGCTTTTTTATTTTATTTTTTTTGTCCCTGACCCTAAATCTTAAGGGGCCGATGTTTGGCCGCAAAATAGACCTAGGAAAACCCCTGTATATATTTCCAGCGTACAAATTGGCTGGTTAAAAGACAACATGTACCTCTATCCAAATATTTCTGAAACTGGATCTTTTTTCAAGTACACCTAACTAAATGTCAAAGAAAAGTCAAGTGAAACTTTGCAGAGCAAACAAGTTTGGAGCATGCTCAAAACCAAAGTTTTATTGCACAGTATAAACACAGAAACTGAAAAGCACATTAAGTCTATAAAGTGGAATGATCACTTTCAAAATTAATATTCATAATATAATTGAGCCATGACATGAGATTTCCTAATATGCGTTATGTGCGACCAGCAAAGCCTCAGATCAGCCTGCGCATATGCGCAGTCTTATCAGAGCCTTTGCTAGTCCCTTAAATATTCTATGAGTGTTAAGCTACTGAATGAACATCATTTGGAGTTTCTAAGCTTAAAAGAAGACTGCACAGGCTGGTTTGAGTCTACACTTGTCAAAATGCCACATTGTTGGAAATCTCATGCCGCCGCTTATATATCTATTTGGTAATAGAACTACACCTCTATCTTCTCAATAAGAAGGCACAAAAGAAGTTTAATCAAAATCAGGACAGCAACCAGAATCAAGCAATTACATGTTTGAATACAATAATATTACATGGATTTATTATATACCTGCGATGATATACACCTGATACAACCCATTTTCCTCCTGGAAAATACAAAATCTTGTATCAGGCTACTAGCGTGATATTTTTCCATATCATCATCCTCCATATTTTACCCATCTCATCACATAAAACCCAGTACCTGACAGCGATATCATAATCAAAATCACAATCTGAACGATAACAATATCAATCGCTAAAATGATGTGTTTTTTTCGTATAAGAAAGGAATTTAACACGATAAATGCATTTTCTTCTGCCGTAACATGTCTTTACACAATGTGACGTCATCAAACATAGGGCGCGGCGTTATTTGCACAAAGTGACGTCATCAAAATTTGGCGCGACGTTATTTGCTACGGCCTCGCAAGGTAATGTCACATGGTATCGATTTGACAATATTGTTGAGTTTATTGCTAAAACAGAAGAGTTTGTTGTTTTTATGTAGGTATATAATAAAAACATCATTACTTTAGTAACTTGATCTGATGGGTCGGATCACGTCTCTTGGCTGCGCCAGAAACTACTGGATCACACTCGACTTCCTCTTGTGCGATCTGATCGTTCTTGGCACTGCCACTCGACATGATCCGACCCATCAGATCAAGTTGCTAAAGTAATATTGTGTATATGTATTTGAAAAAAAAAAATGGATTAAATCACAACTTCTCTCACCCTCTCTGTTCTTAGGTAGCCTATATTGCAAGCATTAATATATCACGATCAGGAGCCCATGAAAAAAAACTAGTTGAAGTGCACTTGAATATCTGCAGCAGATGTAAAAACCAGACAACTTTTTCAGGACAAAAATAGTGGCGTGATAAAATTAGCCAATTCCAAGCTTTTTTGTGAAATACAATGCTCCTTGAGACATTACTACTATCCATACGATACTTGTATTTACATCATTGTAATGGATATGAGACGTCAAAGTTTGTTCTGCCTTAGAAGCCTACGTCATTATTTAACTAAAAGGTGCCCCTTCAGAAAGAGCCTTAGCTGCCAGCTGTTGTCATATTTAATACTACAAAGAGTCTACAAGGGAGACAATTCAACTCACCTGTCCTTCAGATAGAGATTGAGCAGCAAAATGTTGCCATATTGAATAATACAAAGAGTCTACAAGGGAGAAAATTCAACTCACCTGTCCTTCAGATAGAGATTTAGCTGCAAAATGTTGCCATATAAGGACGACTGTGAGACATGTGATGAGAACAACTGAGAATGCTAGAAGGTAGATGAACTTGCGTTCCTGTTTATTCCTGAATATGTCCTTGTTCTCACGGTCTATGGCATCTGAAAAAAAAGAAAACACTATGCATGCCAGGGGGCAAAATTCCACTCATCCGCTCATAATTACGAGTGAAATCTATAAAGGAAGAGTAATTCTTCCCAAAGCACTCGTCCTGTAGGATGAGTGCTTTGGGAAGAATAACTCGAGGAAGTCATATTACATATTACTCTGTTGTGTTCTTTACTGCATATGCTTTTATAGGACAATTGCATGTGTTTGCAGGACAAGTGAAAATTGTAAGTCACTCGTCCTGCAGGACAAGTGCAATATTGAAAATTTTTTGTCCCCTACATGCTGGGTAATTTTCATGCTTTTGTTGTCATCTGTTGACTTTTTTCAAAATTGAATTTTCAAAAAATCTTTCAGAGACACTATCAGAGTGACAAACAGTTTAGAACCATTTTAGGATGTACTTTTAGTTGATCCTGATCTGTGTCCTTAACCCTTAAAGCGCCAATCATGACCGAAGCAGACAACAAAATTTAAAGCATCTTTCCTAGTTTTCAATAAAAATAAGGTATGATATTTCATGAGAATCGTCTGCCAGCAGACGATTCTCATGAAATATCATGCCTTATTTGTTATTTTTGAAAAAGCGGCAAAACTTGTAATTGTCGTCTGCTGCAAATTATAGGTGGCGCTTTAAGGGTTACAGAACACTATCAGAGTGTCAAGCAGTTAAGAACCATTTTAGGATGGACTTTAAGTTGATCCTGATCTGCGCCCTTGAAACTGTTGGCAAACTTAGCAGCAGAAGACAAAATTCATATGTTTTTCAAAAGTGAAATTGTTAATATTTTCTTTAGGTACTCAAATGAACCACCTCATTGTCATATGTTTTTCAAGTGTGAAATTGTTAACATTTGTCATGGTTCATTTGAGTATACACAACATATGTTTTGGTTGAGAACAACAACAATACTTATCTTAGGGTGCCGAGACGACAATTTCGGTTTTTATGTTTCTCTTCGTCTTTAGGAAATTATGCATATTTTGCAATTGTCAATGAATCAAAACTGCCTTTTTCACAGAATTTTGCGTATTCATTTATGTTGCATCTTTTTTACCTTTACAGTGTAGACCTTGATGAAATGCAGCATCTGGGTCTTCACTGTTTGCAAAAGAACTTGTTTAGGGGTTTCCCGAATACAAAGGGTTAATAATTAGGATTGATTAGTTCAAATAATCCACTGGAAGATTTCAGTTTAAAAAAAATTAGTCCAGGTCTGACTGAGTAGTCCTATCTTGACTGGAAATACATCTAGTAACAGAGCCTGAAGACAAAGTATATTGTATTTTGCAACTTGGCGCCAATTCAAAACTGTTTATCAATTTGACAGTACATTTTGCACATCAATTTTTGCCCTTTAGGAATTTAACTAATATAACCTGACACCCCAAGATATGTACAATGGACTATCTCATGTTTGTTGTATCAAACCAGAAGGATGAATCCATTAGTTGTTGTTGTGTTGTGTTTGTGTTTAACGTCCCATCAACAGCTAGGGTCATAAGGAGTCGGGACCACGGCTTAAAGTCTCTTCCGACAGACTGGTGAAGCCTGGAATCAAACCTGCGACCCCTGGTTTACAAGGCAAGCAGTTTATCCTCTATACCACGGCGGCTCCTGAATCCATTAGTTTACAAATGGTTGATTACCAATAATTTTATGAAGAAAGCAAACATCAAACTTGTTCCTAGATCTGTGACATGCTTGTGTGCAGATCTAGAAAAATGCAGGGCTCCAGATAGGAGCGTGTATGGAAAACTGTTTTCTTTATTTCTTATCCAAAACATATGTTGTGGGTACTCAAAAGAACAGTCTCAATGAGACGGTTCTTTTGAGTACACAAAACATGTTTAAATTGATAAGTTAGAAAATAATTACAATTTAATGTTCATAAAATTTCCTTATCTGGACATATGAGAATGCGTTGTCTAATAAGGGTCCAGAACAGAATTTTCTATTAAATTTTTAAAAAAAGCAAAAATACCACTCAATAACCCTAAAAAAAAAGAAAGCAGACTTGTGCAATCAATTAGGAAAGGTAAACCCTTCCATTTCAAACGGGACATTAAAGGATACACATGTTTTTTCTTCTGTGAATGAGGCCTTATAAATAGAGACTACTAGGTGAGTGTCTTTTGATATCAAGTTTACCAGGCTCGGCTTCTAGAATGCATGTTGAATCGCTCAGCAATTGCTCAGCTGCCGAGCGATTCAACATGCATTTGCAAAGGCTCAAAGCAATGCAAGTCTGGTAAACTTGATATCAAAAGACATATGAACCTGGTATTTGTTTGTTTGATTTAATTCTTTACATCTCATCAACAATCTTTCAGTTATGTAGGGGCGGGTCTTCCTAGGTTGAACTAGTACTAAGCTAGGATTAATGTGTTCTACTCATGACGCCGGTGAGGCTCGAACCTGCGACCCCTCGGTTTCGAGTCAAGCACTCTATCACTGAGCCACTGCGCTCCCTGAACCTGGTATTCTAAGTTGGTTCACTCTTCAAACTAGCGATGATGTAATTATCAATTTTCGTGTCGATGCAATGTCATTGATGACATTATTAAAAAAGTGCAACTTCATGATGACCTGGCAGCGTTTATCAGGTCAATGTGCAACAATGCAATTAATATGAGACTGATTCAGTAAAACCTGTCTTAGGCGGCTGACTCAAAAATAGACAAAACAAAGGTCTTAAAGACTGATTATCGCTTAATGCAGGTCTTAAGTATTGCAGAATGCTCTCTTGGAGCATTCTGCAATACTTTTGACCTGCATTAGCCTATAATCAGTCTTGAAAACCAATTTTTGGTCTTTTATGGGGTGGCCGCTTAAGACAGGTTTTAACATTGTAACTGATAAGAGTCAGTGAAACACACTAAAAAATCTCAGTCCTCACCTAATTTTTCTTCATTGTCTCCCAAAGTTTGATACTTATAGCCCTCTGCAACCATTCTATTTCTGGCCTTGTTCTCGGGACTGTTTACTTCACCGTTTTCATATTCCGTTACAATACTGGGAAGAATTTCTGTCTTTTCTGAAGCCATATTGACTTCATATCACAAAAGTTGGTATCACAATATTATAGACTGGTTCATATTACTCAAATAAAACAGTTCATATCCCTCCTAAGAAAAGTACAGATGAGGTCCAGTTCTAAAATCGAACTTTTTATGCGTAAAATTGTGCTTAATTTTTATCCATCAGTGTGGATGCTCAATTGAACTGTCTGACTGAGACAGTTCTTTGGAGTACCCACAACATATATATTTCAGTTGAGAAATGATAAAAATAACACACTCTTGACAGGAGAACTGAGAACAGTTCATATCACCAAAATGATAAAATGACTTATTTCTGACACTTATTTCACATTCTTGAATACATAGAGGAACTTACACGAGTGCTCATGTTTTATCGAATTTATTAAAAGAGTTGGGGAAAAGAGATTAAATGCGAAGCTTACCGAGCATTTTATCTCTTTTTCACAATGAGTTTAATAAATCAATAATACAATTGCATGAATGCTAGATTCTATTTATTATATGACAAGATTACTTTGAAATCTTATTTCTGACATAAAAATGTTAAAATTTTGTCATTATATATGCAATGTTGTTATGGACGTCATAATGTTTCCAAAAAATCTGTAAACCACAAGTGGTTTATTGATTTTATTGCATGGCGTTATTTCACTCCTAGACATGACGTCATATGATAAAAAATGGTATTTAATTTTGACGTTCTGAATCTCTAAAATGGAATCTTCTAGTAAATGTTCGGATCTAATACATCCTTCATTGTTCGTACGTCCTATATCGTTTGAATTTAGCGATTTAAAATGTTATTAAATACAGCAAACAAAAAGTCCCTAGCCAGACTTCTTCTCTAGGACCGGACTAATTTATCCATACATGCTTTAAAAATTTCCTGGAGTAACTTAGATTTGGTACTCACTGTGAACCCTTGGCTTGCTTTATTGAAAAGTTATAACAAGATCTTTATAATGTTTTTTTCAGCCATTCAAATATATTTATTCCATTTTTTGCTTGGCATTCCTGTTACAGTGTAGGTCTTGATCTAGACTTTCACTGTTTCTCATCAAATGGTTTCTGAGAAGCCAGCTGATCTGTATCTAATCATGGCTGTTTTTTAACTCTTTAATTACCTACTAGTGTCATCCACTGATGACTTTTGCAAACAGTCTGGACCCAGATCAGGCCCGACAAAATGTCTGGCCGAATCTGGATCCAAACTGTTTGCCACTCTAATGATATTCTTGAAAGAATTTTTTGGAAAAAGTAGATTTTGTAAAATGTCTACAAGCTATTATCTTCTACGCAAAATTACCCAGCATGCTAAGAGTTGGTTCAACAGTTTAATCCTTCATGTAAGTGCAATTTGTGTTTGTTTTGAGGACATAACTGTAAATATAAATCTCTCTATCATTCAATAACTTTGATAAAAGTTTATTGGATGGTCAATTATATTTGTTTGTTTGTTTGATTTGATTCTTTACGTCCCATCAACAATATTTCAGTTAAACAGGGACGGGCCTTCCTGGGTTGAACCAGTACTAAGCTAGGATAAATGTGTCTTGCTCAAGGACCACAATGCAGTGAGGCTCGAACCGGAGGCCCATCGGTCTCAAGTCATGCACTCTACCACTGAGCCACTGCGCTCCCTGTCAATTATATAATTTTTGACAGGCCCATAATTTTATTAGGGATCTAGCTCCAGTTAGAATTGCCAAATTCAATTGTATTTCTTTTTCTGACACTTAGTTTTTCTGACTCTTCACAAATAGTACAAGTTTGTTTAAATCTTTGCATGCTCAAGGGTTATTATTTATGCTTTCTCTTGTCGTTTGCCGACTTCTTACATAATCAGGGCTTTTGCCAGCAATTTTGGGAACAGGTCCCTGGCAAAAATTGGGGAAAAAATGATCAACTTCAAATTAAAATTGAGAGAAATTAACGACAGGTAGCAAAATATATCCTCAAAATCGAGTTATTTTAGATTGTATTATGCCAAGCATACCACTTAAGCACAAGTGTTTAAGTATCATTCTGACATGGGTCATTGTTTCTCATAAGTAGTCGATAGAGAGGTCTCGAAAAAAAGGTAATTTTTTTTTTTTTTTTTTTACTTTCTTAATTGGGAAAACAGACATGGTATTGGGAAAAAAGATCACTATTTTCGATTGGGAATGGAGCCAAAATTCGGCCCCTAGAGAAGGGCAGAAAATCCCCTGAAAATTAATTTGTTTTGGAAAAATTCTTTCAGGAGCAATATCAGAGTGTCAAACATTAAGAATACAAATCAGGACAGATGTTATCAGTTGACGACAAAAGTTGGAGCCAGCAATTTTTCAAAAAGTTAATTAATTGCACTGTGTTTTTTTTTCCAGATTTGAATTTAAACTTCACAAATAGTTTTTTAAATATTAACTCTTAGCTACCAATCTCCCCCTCTCATCTATTTTTGTTTTGTTAGATTTGACTCTTAACGTCCCATCAACAATCTTTCAGTTAAGTAGGGACTGGTCTTCCTGGGTTGAAACAGTACTAAGCTTGGATTAATGTGTCTTGCTCAAGGACACAACACAGTGACGCCGTGTGGCTCAAACCCGCAGCCCCTCTATCTGTCAAGCACTCTACCACTGAGCCATTGTGCTCCTTCGCCCTCTAATCTGCTTCTGTTCTTAGTAAGCCTATATATTGCAAGAAATATGGACCCAGATTGGAGCAGTCTGATCAGGGTTCATATTGTTTACTTCCATAAAAAATCTAGCCTGAAGTGCACTTGAATATACACAGCAGATATAAAAAGCATTAACATTTTCATGCCAATAAAAATAGTGGCAAAAAAAGGTTACAAAAAACAATTATGGATTTCTAGTAAAAGAATGGAAAAAAATCGGTTCTGACAGATCTCTTTCTTGACTTACTTTTTAAACTCTTGACTTTAATTTAGTCGTCTGCTGATAACCATTGCAAACAGTTTGAATTCAGATCAGGACCCACAGAAAGTCGGTCCTGATTTGGATCCAAACCGTTTGACACTCTGATTGAGCTCCTGATTTATTTTTTTTTTAAAAAAGCTCATTTTGAAAAATATCAGCAGACAACAACGAAATCATGAAAATTACACAGCATGTAAATGAGTTAACATTAATTAATTTCAAGGCTTTAAGTGGTCCCCTAAAAGCAATAACACTTTTAAAACCAGTCTTAAGTTTAATTTAGTCCTCAATAAATTGCCTTCACCTGCACAAATGTTCCATAAGTTGCAAATGACTAAAAAAACTTTTTCTTTATTTAAAAAAAGTGTCACATTTTCCCCCTGAAACTCATTCTACATTTGTATAGTTAACTTGTTTGCATGCACCTACGTATTCAATGGCAAATGTAACATATTGTATCCATTTATAACTTTTCAACCACTTTCAACGAAAAAATCTTTTATCCATAAAAACTTTTTTTATTGATTCCCACAATTTGTGATTTTTTTTAGCTCAAATAAATATCTAAAATTCATAATATAAAAATTTGCAAACTTTTTCCATTTATTTCCTAACATACACAACTAGTAGATCTATATAGAATAAACTTTGTAAGTCAGTAATTTCAATAATAGCCGGATCTTGTGTAGTATTACTTATATTTATCCAGTCAGTAATCCAGATAAGAGAAATATGAATAATTTTTTTTTCAGTTATCATAAAGCCATATGTTGTGGGTACACATTGGAATTGCCTCATAGAGGCAATTCCAATGTGTACCCACAACATATGCTTTGATACAAAAAAAATAATCCAATCGACCAAAAACTAAATATCTCCTTATTTGGAAAGACTAGTATATTTTTGGTGTGTATTCATGCACAGTTTGCTCGCAAACCGTGACATTTATTTCAATAAATACATAAATTCAACATTTCGTATACAGATCTAACTAAGTCCTGGCTAATACATCGTGTTTATCCTAAAGCTAAAAGATTGTTATTTATTTATTTTCATCAGACAATTGGAGTTTATCTGATTATAAGATTAACATTTTTCCTCTGGTCAAATCATTCAATGACTTTTTTCTGTATTAGGCCCATTTTCTCCATAAAATACAGGTACATATACTATCTTTTTACACCAAACAATGTTTTCCCTGGGGAGGGGAGGGGGAGTCCTTTAAATCATGGTGATTTTGGCACTGTCTCCAGGAATTAAAACAATTTGACTCAGAGGCTTGACCCTATAACAATAAGTTTAAACAAATTAAAATGAACTAATGCTTTTTTTGTAGCAGCGTTTACAGAGAAAAAAAGACGCACTGTCAGATTGCCAACTCCTCTCAACCCCCAATCGCCCTCCATCATAATCATGGCTTAAAATTGTCAGTCTAATTTCCAGTGACCTTGAAAATTAGGTCAAGGTCACCAACCCTGATCATTATCTTCACAATGACCCAATGTGTGTTCTACCAATGCAAATCTGGTTAATATCTGCCTACATGTTCATGAGCAATCTTTTGGCTTAAACTTGGTGGTTAGAGTGCTGTAGTGCCCATGGAAATTAGGTCAAGGTCATCAAACCCCCATATCTTCAACAGTTCTACCAACGCAAACCTGGTTAATAATAATATAGATCTCTACATGTTATGATGATGACTTGCTCACACAAGCAATATTTTGGCTTAAACTTAGCTGTTAGAGTGCTGCAGTGCCCATTGAAATTAGGTCAAGGTCATCCAACCCTATATCTTCAACTGTTCTACCAATGCAAACCTGGTTAATAATAATATAGATCTCTACATGTTATGATGATGACTTGCTCAAACAAGCAATCTTTTGGCTTAAACTTAGCTGTTATAGTGCTGCAGTGCCCATTGAAATTAGGTCAAGGTCATCCAACCCTATATCTTCAACTGTTCTACCAATGCAAACCTGGTTAATAATAATATAGATCTCTACATGTTATGATGATGACTTGCTCACACAAGCAATATTTTGGCTTAAACTTGGCTAGCTGTTGTGAGCTCTGCAGTGCCTGCCAAAATTAGGTGAAGGTCATCAAAATCATATCTTATCTTCATCAACATCGTATCTATGCAAAGTTGGCTTCAATCTGATGACCTGCTCAGATTTGCACCTTTTGGCAGTCTAAATCCCACAGGTTTAGATAAACAAACTTTTTCAGCATATAAGTGTAGATATTTTCTTATCCACCAAACTTAACATATGTTTTGGGTACTCAAAAGAACCATCTCATTGAGATAGTTCGTTTCAGTACCCACAACATAAAGTTTGGTTGAGAAATAAGAAAATTGTTTTTTCATTATGTACTCTTAACTTATGGCCTGAAATCCCATCAGTAAGCATGTTCCTATAGTACCTGTACTAGTAGTATCATGGTCAGGACAAGTAAATTCTGGACCCTGGTAGCCCAATTGGGCTAGTTCAAGGAAAAAACTTTCAAATGTAGCACAGAATGTTACTCACCCAACCCTATGGAGCTCAACTTATTAATGGAGAAACAAATTTCATTAACAGACTTGCACATGATTGATACACAAGTTTACAGCGTTTTTGACACTTGCACTTGTGTCGGCTCTTCTAATGTTCAACTTTATATAATTTGAAAATTAGCGCATTTTAGGTCAGGGCTAGTGCATTTTAGGTCAGGACAAGTACATTTGAAAAGGTCCTTGTCCGACAGGGCTAGTAATTTAAAATGTTGACGCAGAGCCCTGCATATGATGTTGATACTCAAAAGTACCGTCTCAAAACATATGCTAAAACTCATGGATAATTTCAATTTTTTATGCTAAATTTTTTTTTTCTTAATCTTGAACTATATAATGTAGCTGTTAAGTAAACAAGAATTTTAACAATTAGCTGAGGTGACATCTGTTACACTGCAGTTCACAAATAATAAATATATGTTGATTACCAATTGCAGTATTTTCATTAAAAGGTGACAGCTGACAAAACAGCCACCTACTTTGCCCTCAGTGAATTACTTTGACAGATTGGTCCATTAGGCTATACTATCAAGCAGAGAATTTGGCCAATTTCCTGGCAACATGTCTGCCAGCTACTCTAAACCTTGACTATTGGCCCAGTATTCAGTTAACTAAAGTTACAATTAATGTAACTCAGTTAACTAAAGTTACAATTAATGGAAATTAACTCTTTCATCCACATTCTTCTGGTGTTTTTTTTTCATGTCCATAGCTTCATAGAAAAATACCATAAGGGCATGTGGTCATTAATAGGTTGAGAGAGTCGAGAAAGTGTTGACCCAGACCAGACGCCAGTGGTTGCGGCCAGGAACACCTAAAAATTACCACTAGACATATTGGTATTTCTGTCGTATATCTTTACCTGTTGTCTGCTGATAACCTTTGCAAACAGTTCGGAACCACCTCAGGCCCCCAGGTCAGGCCCAACAATTTGTTAGGTCTGATGTGGCTCCAAAATGTTAAGAATATTTTTTAAAAAGTATCTTTTTTAGAAAATTCAGCAGGCAACAAAAAGCTAGCAAAGTTACCCAGCATGCAAATTTTTGTTTGTTTGATTTGATTCTTTATGTCCCAGTCAACAATTTTTCAGCTATGTCGGGACGGATCTTCCTGTGTTGAACCAGTACTAAGTAAGGATTAATGTGTCTTGCTAAAGGACACAACACAGTGATGCTGATGAGGCTCAAACCCGCAACCACTTGATCCTGAGACAAACACTTTACCACTGAACCACTGTGCTCCCTAGCATGCAAAGAGTTAAGGGTCTTCAATTATGAGGTAGCATAACATGTCCACATTATGATGTCATGCTTGATATGGGCAAACCCTTACGGAAAAGCTGTCTTTGTGCAAATATCTGATGAATATGCTGCGAATATTCTGCGAACTGCATTGTTCACAGTAATTGTTCGCTATATATACACTTCTTGTCGCGAATACCCAGCCAACAAAGTTGGTCTGACAAAAAGTGATCGCTGAATGTTTGCAGCTTGTCATATAATCGCTGCATATTCACAGCAAAAACTTTTTTCAAGCACAAGGTATTATTCGCCTGGTATTCGCAATAAGAACTTCGTTCTGGATACTGTTCGCTGTAAATTACTTACAGTGACTTAAACTTTTTATGTATTCGCGGAGTGTTCATCTAAGGAACTTCAACTCATATAGCTCTCAGTCTTAAGATCTTATTTTTTTACTGGGGAGATAGATTCAAAATTATCTCCCCTTAAAACTCTTCAATTAAATGGCTGTCATAATTGCCATGATGCAAAAATGACAACATGTTGAGAAGTCTTTTTACAGTATGTAATCTCTTCTCATGTGTTTTTCTGTTCCTATCATGTTTGAGTTGATACCTTTGATTGTTCTCGAATGGCGTTCGCTGCTTGCTGAGGTCAGTGTAAAATGGATAAATTTTGACTATTTGAGTTTAACAAGCTTTCACTTTTGTAAATCATTGATTGCTGCTTGTTTTCAGGATATTCGCAATTATTGTTCGCCACATAATGGCAACAGCTATTTTTACTTTTAATTAAAATGTTCGCAGAATATTCACAGAAAGAGCGCTGGATATTCGCTGCATATTTAATTTACATATTTAAATGCATGTGCGTCGCATATTCGCAGAATGTTTGCAGGATATTCACTGCATATCTAATTTGCTGTCTTGAATCATGTTCCCCACATATTCGCTGAATATTTGCAGGCTGTTAACTCAAAGTATTCGCTGCAGACCTAATTTGCATGTGAAAAGTGAACATCGCAGAATAATCGCAGAGTTTTCGCTAGCTGTTTGCGAAAATTGTTCGCGGCAGTGCATTTTTTTCCGTAAGGGAAGGTTTAAGGCTTATGGGCCGATCCAGAAGGGTCCAACTCTTGATGAGTTTTTTTTTTGGGGTTGATGAGGGGAGAGCAGATCCAAATACCACTAAAAGCAGGCCATCATTGGCCTGCCAGCAAAACGACATTTCAATTGCGTTTTGCTGGCTGGCCGATGACAGTGTTTCCGCGAGAGTGCGTTTCTTGCGTTTTTGATGCAATAAATTGACTGCTGACGCACTGACAGTTTGTCTGTGCGTTTTTCGTGACGCACAAAAAAAAACAGCAGCGAGAACGAAACTCCGTCGTCTTTATGTGCCAAAATCTAAGGATGTCAAGTTTACCTCGTTGATAACGCTTCTATAAATAGTTTTCCTGTGGAAAATAAACCTGCGCACAAAACTTTGCTGGGTAATTCCATGACGTATCTGATTTATTTCAAAAACGACGACTGCGCATGTCAAAAGTCATTGGCGATTCGCACAGATGGGGTTTCGTTCCAAATAATTTCGGCTTATTTTGCTCTCACTGCTATTTTGGGGCAATATGCAGCATAAATTTTAAAGTAGTCTAGGAAAGAAAGTTTTCTTTGCTCCAATACACCAAAATATATAAGACAAAGATTTTAAAAGAAATGAAACCAATGCATCACGTCTATATTTAGACTGACCGTCTGCGCATGGGTAAAGCGCTCAACTGTTAAACAACAATGGCTGCCCCGACATGAAACTGGTGAGCAGACACTTTTATTTTTTGTCCTCTGAATAATAGGGCTTTAACTACAAGCAACACAACATTGCATAATTCCCATGAAACAGAAAATGTCACAAAAGCCGTCGATCACAAGCCTACCGATAGTTAAACGTGCACCGAATTTCGAGACAACCATTATCTTACGATAGGGGACATTCTTCAATTACCTTTAATATCGACGCATGCGTAGACAAATAAAAAGTTATTATAATATATAAAAAAAAGTTCTGACCCTCTAAATTTGCCAATGACCCCCAAATTTTCAAGCAAGGGGTCATCAATGACCCCCTAAAATTCTGGTCTTGCAGAAACACTGCGATGATGGCCCAAATAAAATGCCATTTCGCTGGCGGGCCGATGATGGCCCAACATTAAATCCTGGCTTGGGAGCTTTGTGATTTTTCAGGGGATCCAGACCTGTATTGCTAAGAAACCATATAGTTTTGTGATTTTCCAGGGGGGGGGGGGGGTCCTGACCCCGTCTCAACCTCTAGATCCGCACATGAGGTTGACTACCAAAGTCACCACTGCTTGATCTATACTGTAATACTGTATTCACCTTTAACTCTTTGCCCCCTGGGAAATTTTTCATGCTTTTTGGTCGTCTGCTGATTTCTTCAAAATTAACTTTTTGGAAAAATTCTTTCAGGAATACCATCAGCGTGTCAAACAGTTTGGATCCAGATCAGGCCCCACAAAACTCCAGGCCGGATCTGGGTCCAAGCTGTTTGCAAAGGTTATCAGCAGACGACACCAGGGACAAAGAGTTAACTCTTTTCTGCTATTTTATCCTAGTTGTTTTTTTGAAAAAAAATTAACGATTCCAAAACATTATTTCGAAAATACCCTCAGAGTTTTCACCCTTAGCTCTCTGCGGCTAATTTTGTTGTCTGCTGATGATCTTTCCAAACAGTTTAGACCCAGATCAGGCCCAACAGAATGTCAGGCCTGATCTGGATCCAAGCTGTTTTAAACTATGACGTTAGTCCTGAAAGAGGATATAGAAACTAATCTGCTGATAACAAAACAAAAAGGCTTAACCCTTTACCTCATAGAGATGCCTTTTGACGCTTTTGCAAATAGAGCAGACCCAGATCAGGCAGCTCTTGTGAGAGCTGCCTGATCATGGTCTACTCTGTTTGCTTATGTAAAATGATTAGTAGTGGACCTGACAAGTAATTTCTTTGTTCTGTAGATGTTTGTTTGTTTGTTTTATTTGATTCTTTACATCACATCAACAACCTTTCAGTTATAAAGGGACGGGTCTTCCTGGGTTGAACAAGTACTAAGCTAGGATTAATGTTCTTGCTCAAGGACACAACACAGTGACGTCGGTGAGGCTTGAACCAACAGACCCTCGGTCTCGAGTCAAGCACTCTACCACTGAGCCACTGCGCTCACATTTTCTGTTGATGTACAAATGTGCCAAACATGATAGTTTATTGATATATTTTTTCATAGTGGGTGGAACTTAGCATGAAAATTCATGAAGGAAAGCGTTAAGCCAACCTGGGATGCAAATATGAATACAGGACAGGTCATAGAGTTTTGATTATTTTTCCTACCTGGTCTTACATAGTGAACTTCGCTGTCAGACAGTTCGTCATCCGAATCAACATCTTCAGGTTCAAATGTCGAGCTACTTCCATTATTCAAGGTGTAGTACCTATTATCACCTGCCAAAACAAAAATAGGTCGTAATTTAACCCTTAAAACCCCGATCACGACTGCAGCAGACGACAAATTTTGTGACATCTTTCTTAATTTTTGAAAAAATAAAATATGATATTTCATGAGAATTGTCTGCTGGCAGACAATGTTCATGAAATATCATACCTTATTTGTTATTTTTGAAAAAGCAGAAAAATTTGAAAGTGTCGTCTGCTGCAAAGTGTAGGTGGCGCTTTATGGGTTGACTCAAGATAAGAGGGTGTGACTGAAAATTATTTTTCTTTTTTTCTCAACCCTAACATATATTGTGGGTATTCAAAAGAACCATCTCAATGAGATGATTCTTTTGAGTACACATAACTTATGTTTAAACTGTTGAGTAAGAATGTAGTTACCAGTTCACGTCATGCACAGATCCATAAAGTTTTGTCAGAGGGGGTCCAACATAGAAAACTTTGTTTTTAAGTTAATGAGGGGAGAGAGGATCCAATTACCACTATAAGCAGGCCATTATTAGCCTGCAGCTAAATGTCATTTAAATGGTGTTTTGCTGGTGGGCCGATGATGGCCCGACATTGAACGCTGGCTTGGTAACTTTGTGATTTTTCAACGGATCCGAACCAGATTTGCTTAAGCTACCCTATATTTTTGTGATTTTTCAGATTTTTCAAGGGGGGGGGGGGGGGGGGGGGGGGGGGGGTCAGGAGCCCCTGTCCCCCTCTCGATCTACGCATGCACGCTCATCTGGACCTATAGTTAATTAACCCTAACATGCTAAATATTTTCCTGTTCATCATTCCTCCTTATTTTTATCCAATCAAATTGCAGGATTCCAGTTATAAATTAGCATCTCCAGCTAGTATGTACTTACAAGCAGGGCTCCACGTTAACTTTTTACCCCACTAGCCCAGTCGGACAAGGACCTTGAGAAATGTACTTGTCCTGACCTAAAATCCACTAGCCCAGACCTAAAATGTATCAATTTTCAAAAAAGGAAATATTGTCAAGCAGAGTGGAAAACAGTGTGGATCCTGATCAACTAACTTGTTAAAAGCCAACTGATCTGGATCTACACTGTTTTAGAGCCTGATACATATGTGTCTTCTACAGCATGCCCATTCACGTACTGCAGTACGTAATTCACGCACAGAAACGGTCATGCACGCACTTATCATTTGGTACCTACGTGCAAAAACGTAGAGTAATTTTTGTGCACGCATAACCAGTGAACGTTGTGTGTGAATCTCGTGAAATTTTCAAGAAAACAAGTCCAGTTTTTTAGAATTATCGGCTCAGATTTACCGCTGACTGGTATCTTGCATTGATAGTAAACTGTTCAGTATAATATAGCAAATCTCGGGCCACAGTCAACCACGCTTCTAGTAAAGTCAATATTGATTGGTTGTCTATTACTACTGAACCAATCAGCATTACGCTTACATATGCCATGTTAAGTGGACAGGCAAAATTGAAAGTACAGATGCGTGGAAGAAGAAAACTTGATAAATTGCTTGACACGTTTCAGAGCTTTAATTTAAATATAGGAGTAACACAATCTAAGAGGTATGTGACATTTTACTGTATTCTATTTTTCAAAAATCATCTATCATTCTGAAGAAGAGGGTGATCTGGATACGTTTGTTTACATTTTCCGTCACCCCTCCCACTCTTCTTCATTCTGTCTTTACCCAAAACTTTCAAAGGCTAGGGTTATTGTGGTTGGGGGTGAATGGAACCGGGCTTACGCCCCTAGGGGAACCTATGCCCAAATTTTTCTCAGGTTCGGACTTAGTTTTTTTTGCAGGGGGTGGGGTGGTTACTTGCAGGGCTCATTTATTAGCATTTTCACAGCATAATGATATCACTGTTATACACATCTAAATGATCTGATTTCATGGCCTCTATACGTTTACTATGAAAAAACAGCTCTAAAATATGTGTACCCTCAAAAATGAACATGTACCCCCAAATGGAAACACCAGGGGGTACATGTACCCCCAAACAGAAATATGAGTGGGCATGCTGCTTCTAGCATGGTAAGGCATAGCCCCTAAAGGAACAAATACAGTTACAACAAATGACAAATTTTGCCAAATATTTTTTTAGGAAGGTTTGATATTTCATGTGAATCATCTGCTAAAAATTTATATTTATAAAAATGCCATGGACATCTACAGACCCAGGGCTCAAGCTGGGAGAAAACTTGGGAGAAATGGTCTCCCAAATCATTCTCACTTCACCCTAATTTCAGCTGAGGCTGGGATAATGATAATGCTGGGATAGGCATGAACTACATGTATCAAAAAGACTGCATTTTGCTGGGCCCCCATTATGGTCATTTACAAATTATTCAAATATAGCAGGCCTTTAGTTGAGAGTGCATACCAAAAAAACAATTTTCTTATTTCTCAACCAAAACATATGTTGTGGGTACTCAAAAGATCCGTCTCAATGAGACAGTTCTTTTAAGCACCCAAAACATATGCTAAAAATTATGGATTTGAAAATATTAACAATTTTATTCTGAACATTTTGTTTATGTAAATGTTCCATCAAAAATTTCGTATGGTCATAGCTCCAGATAAGGATTGGAGGCAATTGGGTATTTACCCACCTCTTTTTGGCTTAATTGGGTATTTCAATTTTTTGTATTCGGTATCTATCTGAAAGCAAATAAGCAATGAAACCGGGCCTTGTTTCTCCTGACTTTTTTTTTACTTTCGGTTTCACTTTCAGAAAGCACACCTGCAATATTAGTATATCTGAGATCGCTATTCCAACTTATTTCGAAAATCCAACGTATCTATCAATTCAGCTTTGATTCTTCGAATCACCAACGCGGTATTAGAGTTAGTTACGATATGATATTATTCAATTGCTCTAAGGCTTTTTCGCCCACGTTACGCCACTGTTATTGTAAAGCGAGACAAATGTCGTAATCGTGTAAATATTGGGTATAACTAAACAGCGATAAGAATGTTCCTGGACTGGTTTACAATTTAATTAACTAGATTCGGTGCCACGCCGTGTATAAATTTGTACCCAACAACAGCTTGTGATACTTAAAACGACAATCGCAAATTTAAAACTATAGTCTAGCGTCATATGCTACGAAAAAGTTTGAAATTGAGTATCAAGGATTCTTATTGCATTTTTGTATGCACAGAAATGAATTTAATTGCATTCTCAGGTCCACGAAATTGCTTAAATACGCAATACACAGCCTTATCTGGAGCTATGTATGGTTCAATAAAATTTAAAAACTTGCATGGTTGGAATGGGAAATGGGGTTAATTTATTAAAAACATTAGGGACACAATGGCTATGATTTCCACTTATCAAACTGAATTTCTAGCATTGAAAGCAAAAAGGAGAGACCCTGATGAAATGCAACATTCTGTGGAATTTCATCTGGGTCTTCATTTTTTGCTATGAAAGTATCTATTTAAAGCTTTCCAGTATACATAGGAAACTCCTAAAATATATAATTGAGCTGCGGCATGAGATTTTCAACAATGTGGTATGTGCGACCAGCAAAGGCTCAGACCAGTACACATTTGTGCAGTCCGATCAAAGCCTTTGCTAGTCGCTTAAATATTAGAACTTGACTCTTAAGCTACTGACCAAACATCATTTTGAATTTTAAAGCTTAAAAGGAGGCTGCACGGGTTTGTCTGAGTCTATTCATGTCAAAATGCCAAATTGTTGGAAATCACATGTCGCGGCTCAAATATCCAACTTCATTGGAAAGTTAAATAAGCTAAGGGCCAGGCCTCCAGATAAGAGTGTGTATTGGAAAATTATTTTCTTTATTTCTAATCCAAAACATATGTTGTGGGTACTCAAAAGAACCGTCTCAATGAGACAGTTCTTTTGAGCACCCAAAACACATGTTTAAATTAATGGGTAAGAAAATAATTAAAATTTTACGCAAATAAAATTTCCTTATCTGGATCTATGTAAGGGCAGGACTTTAGTTAAAGAGTGCGTAAAGAAAATTTAATTTTCTTATTTCTCAAACCAAAACATATGTTGTGGGTACTCAAAAGAACCGTCTCAATGAGACTGTTCTTTTGAGCACCCAAAACATATGTTAATACTGATGGGTAAGAAAATTTTTACAATTTTACGCTGGAAAGTTTTGTTTATCTAAACCTGTGTAAGGGTAGAAAGTACCCACCAGATGCCACTCTGCTGTTGAAAGTGCGGCTTCTGAGTGGCTCAGTGGCTTCCTTGTCAACCAGATCCACAGGCTGCCACTCCGACAATTTTGCCTTCATAGTCTGTCAAGTGCTCTGAATGGGATCAAAATACAGAAATAACATTAAGTACAGTAAAACCTGTCTTAAGCGGCCACTCAAAAAAAAAAAATTGGTTATCAAGACCAATTATCGCTTACTGCAGATCAAAAGTATTGCAGTATGCTCCAAGAGATCGTCATTAAGCTACCATTTTCCATTAAGATCTTTGTTTTGTCTATTTTTAAGTGTCCGTTTTACACAGGTTTTACTGTACATCAGTGGTGGATCCAGAGGGGGTTCCCACCTCCCGCCCCTATTTTTAAATATCCTATGAAAATGAAATGATTTGATCTCACGGGTCACTGAGACAAAATTATTTCTTTTTATGTGATATTTAAGAAAAATCAGATAAACTCAGCAAAGCGAACCCCCCCCCCCCCCACCTTTATACATATGAACCCCTCTTTCCAGAAATCCTGGATCGGCCCCTGTACATGCAGGACTGCAAGGGAGTTTTCTTTCCTTTTGGTTAATGGGGTTGATCCATGACATTTTGTCAAAAACCAATTTGTCTAAATGAGCATTTAATCTAATAGGCAATTCATCTTATGACTCATCGCAGCATATTTAAAAGTGGTCCAGCGAAGGAAACCATCGTGTGCCAAAGGCACAAGAGGGTGGGAGAGCAAGAGAGCGCTGATGATGGTTTGGGGGGTAAAGTTCTTGTTTGATCCACAGGGGGTTGTATCATGATTTTTGAGAGAAAAAATAATTTATACTATATAAAAAAGAATCGGGATACAAGCCCCTGTGGTTTATATCTCGGACCCAATAAACACGGACTGGTCACTTACATACAGGTAAATGTATATATTGGAAATACGTTGTCGTGGCTCAACGGTGACTGAGCTTTTAAAACTGACGCATGTTGAAGATTAAATAATTATATCTCCTTTATTTCTCTGCATATCTTTGAATTTTCTTCAAAAAGCAATGGCTCAATATACTATCTTTTAGACTGTATTGTTATGATAATTGAAAATGTATCCGTCTTTATGATTATCAGCAAGAAACATAAGTACCCTTTTTAGCTATTTTCGGCACTTTTAGCCAAAAATCGTCAGAAATCAACATAAAAAGATGAGATAACTTCACTTCTTTTAACTGTAACTCGTAATATTTCAGCTTCGCATACCGGGAGTAACCTCTTATAATCTTGTGTATGTTTAGAATCAATTTTATTGGCTGTAGTACTTTGAAATAGCGCTAAAATAAAGCCTCGACAACATAACTTTGTATTTCTGTCAGTGACCAGTCCGTTTATACTGGGTCCGAGTTTATATCGAGCTGATAGATAGGGGTCTCATGCAGGTACGTCAGGTTTTTTGCCCGACAAGGCCCGTAACGTTCATCAAGATGTTAAGGAGTTTAAAGAAGTAAACAAACGGCTATCTACTGAGGGCTAGGGGCATGTCTTTGTCGACTGATGACAATTTTACCATGATTTGAAACTTTAAAAAATGATTGAATGTGTTTGTTTCAACTTAAACAAATTACACTTATAATTTAAAAAAAATGACACAATAAAATGCTGAAAATAAAACACTTGGTGTTTTCATAGACTACAAAAGCTAAATCTTTATGCATCCTCCAGTTCCATGAGTTCTCTGCACTTTCATCTTTTCTAATAATTTTGTTTTGAAAGATGGCGGGAACCAAACTCACCAGCAGTTGACGGGGAGTTAGTAAGAATTCGGTGTAAACAGACATTTCTTCACCTATGATTTTATCTGACATACACTCCTTCATCACCCTGCCCAAGTGGTGGTCACTGTCCATATGATAAGGGCGTCCACTTGCTTAGCATTCAATATAGGTGTACTTGAAATAATGATAAACTCAGAGAGACACAAATAACGCTTAAAATATAATCCTGACCAAAACTTTGCCACACCCATGCTGGTGACCCAAAACATAATAAATTATTATGTAAAATTTTACAGACAGTTATTAAACTAGATCATTACCCGGACCAACCTAGAACCGAGATCATGAATAGGTCCTATTCTCTGAATTCAGTGTGTCCCAAATTTATTTCGAATAAGCGAGTATTTCGAAAAATCGAAGTTCGATGTTTTACTACTTTTTTACAGGGCAAATCGCCATGGTCATATATTTAAGATGAAGAATATTTAATGGAATAGCTCCACCTGTTGTCTGCATGGTGTGGAGTGTGCGCTTTACATGTACATTTTAGAATTAGGTGCCTATGCAGGAGCTGATCCAAGATTTTTGGAATGGGGGTTCATTTAAATTATATAAAGGTGTTGGGGTTCCCTTTGCTGATTCTATCCCATTTTCTTAAATGTCCCATGTAATAATTTGGTCTCACTGGGACCAAATTATTTCTTATTCATAGGATATTTCAAACAGGGGGAGGGGGGAGCAGAGAGAGGGGTTCGAGCACTGAACCCCCCTGGACCCGCCACTGCTACGACTGTCAGGATATATGAGAGAAAAAAAGCAAGTGAGTATGTCCAGGAAAATTTAATTGCACTATCTCAGATCCACAGACCAACCGGGCCACGGCACTGCAAGGAATTGACACAGGTCACAGGCACCCTCACGACAACAAGAATGCAACCAAAGAATACAACCAACTCTCTCTTCCTCAGCGATATGATTGCAGTACTAAAACAGTGGCGGATCCGCAGGAGGTTCGGGGGGGGGGGCGCTTGAACCCCCTCCCCGCCCCCCGTTTTAAAATATCCTATGAAAATGAAATAATTTGGTCTCAGAAATCCTTGATCCGCCCCTGTAAAAAGGATACAAAGAATTACGTCATTCAACAAGCCCCCTCCCCACATGCACGCACGTCGCCACACACGCACGCACGTACACGTACGCACGCACGTACGCACGCACACACACACACACACACACACACACACACTGGTCAATGTAAACGCACCGGTGGTTGCTACAACGAGCTGGTGGTTGCATTTTTCAGCAAAGGTGGTGGCGTAAAAGGTAAACAAATCTATACCTGTTGACTTTATGATTTATTTATAAACTTGCATTTATTCTATTTGTGATGGAACCTGGTGCACAGACCACCGGTAACATTGCAGTTTATGGCTCTGCCAAGCAATTGGTGATTTAATTCATGGTTTGGACTGCAAATCCAACAAAGTTCTGGAGTTTTGCCGTGACAGGTACTTTTTCTAGTGTAACTGCATAATTTGAGGGGAATCTGCATGTCTAAGCGCAGCTGTTGTCATATTCCCATGAAATAAAATCCAAAAAACGATTACCACTTTGTATCTTTTTTCTTGGTAAACTAGCTAACGTTTTATTGAGGAATTTTATTACAACGCACTGGGAGCATTTTTGACGCATTGATGCAACGCACTGATGGTTGCCTAGATGTGCCATGGTTGCTGGTGCAGCCTTACCACAGCATTCACTGTTCTTATAAACGGTACATAAATCGTTATTTGAGCCAGCACATGATATTTCATGATATTTGCCTGTGCAAATGTACAGACTCCCAAGAGCCTTTTCTGCATAGAAAAAAATAGAGAGTAGTAATCGTTTTAGGATGTTATTTCATGGGACTATGATAACATAGCTGCAGCTGTGCTTAGACATGCAGAATTTTCCTGAAGTTAGGCAGTCACAATAGAAAGAAGCACCTGTCACTGTCAAACTCCACAACTGTGTCGGATTTGTTGGTCAAACCATGAATTAAAACACAAATTGAATGGCAGAGCCATAAACTGCAATGTTACTGACGATTTGTGCGCATTGGGTCATCAAAAGTAAAATAAATGCAAGCTTTTAAAGAAATTATACAGTCAATAGGCATAGAGTTTGATGTTTTTGTACACTGATGAAGGCTCAAGCGTGACTCTGCAAATGTGTAGCTCACCAGAGACGCTCCAGAGCTAGCCCTGTTAGCACTTTGAGAGTGTTTAATTTAATGAGATTGTTTGTCTGTTATGATATATAACAATAGTTAAGAAGCCTCCATGCGAGCTTTAAATTTATGTGCTTCAGCAACAGCACAATCTTGGGCGAAGATTTGGTACCAGTAAAATGCAATTTTAGCACCCCAGAGATATAGGCTGCTGTCTGTTCTAAGGCGGTGTTATTGTTGTTTCGTTGTTGATTGTTACATCATCTTGATGGGGAAGAAAGAGAGCAGGCTGCTTCGCTTAGTTTGTCTTCCTGGTATCTCGTGATTTTTGTGTGGCTATTTCTTTCAGTGCCATAGGTTTGTCTGCAGTTTGTGATTGTGATACTCACTTACTATTTTTTGGTGTCATTCATGCGAACAGCGATGGCTTTGGCGAGTCTGCACATTTGCTTGGTCTAGTCTGAGCCTTCGTCACAGTTTAAAATTCTCATGTGGTGACTCAAATGAGGATTGAATGCCATTTTGTGCGAGCAGCGAAGGATCTGGCGAGTCTGCACATTTGCAAAGGCTTACCTTAACCGTCGTCACTGTACAAAATCTCTTGTGCTGCCTTCAAAAGGCGATTTGTGTGCTATTCACGCCAGCAGCGATACTCTGGTTAGTCTGCACATTTTGCGCAGGCAAAGTCACTGGACAATGTAATAAATATTAAGGTCCCTTGTGCTGGCAGCAAAGGCTCTTGGAAGTCTGCACGTTTGCACAGGCTCGCCCGAGCCTTCTCCACAGTATCAAAATATCATGTGCTGGTTGAAATGGCGATTTTTGTAACGTTTATGTCAACAGCGAATGATGTGGTGAGTCTGCACCAGCAACCACAGGACTTCTGTGCAACCATCAGTGCGTTGTATTAATGCGTCAAAAATGCTCCCAGTGCGTTGTAATAAAGTTCCTCAATAAAACATTTGCTATTTTACCAAGAAAAAAATACAAAGTAGTTATCGTGTTTTGGATGTTATTTCATGGGAATATGACAACAGCTGCGCTTAGACATGCAGATTTCCCTCAATTTAGGCAGTTACACTAGAAAAAAGCACCTGTCACGGCAAAACTCCAGAACTTTGTTGGATTTGCAGTCCAAACCATGAATTAAATCACCAGTTGCTAGGCAGAGCCATAAACTGCAATGGTTACCGGTGGTCTGTGCGCCAGGTGTCATCACAAATAAAATAAATGCAAGTTTATAAAAAAATCATAAAGTCAACAGGTATAGATTTTATTACCTTTTATGCCACCACCTGTGCTGAAAAATGCAACCACCAGCTCGTTGTAGCAACCACCGGTGCGTTTACATTGACCAATGTGCGCACTAGGAACAACAACAAACAAGGAACCCAAATGTTGCTTTAGAAAATAAGAAAATTGTTTGCGAATTTTCTGTTGGGTCATTGATGAAGAGAGTGCTGGTTGCTTTACTTTAATTGTGTTGTGCTTGTCTATGTTCTGTGTTTCTTCCTCAGGGGTGCCGTGGGTTGGCCTAAAGTCTGCGATTGTGGCATTTCCTGGCTTTACTCACTTTCTTCTAGAGGTAACGCCAGTCTCGATACGGGTACCCACTCCACCCCGGTGTCAATATTGCAAACGTCTGAAAAATATTATGCCCAACAGTATAAATCTTAGACAAATGTGGTTTACAGATTTAGAAACGCAAAACGGTCTATGAGTTTTTCAGCCCAAGTGCCGCTAAATTGAGACTATTATTTCAAAATTAAATAATTTAACTCTAATTTACCAATAGCAACTGAATGTAGTAAAATTATGTGATTTGACCCAAAATGCCCAATCACACAGAGGAAGAGACACATATTACTAACAGCCACATGTGAACAAGAAAAAGAAAAGATTGTCAAACAGTTATGGATATACTTAACTTTCACCACGAGGTCGCTTATAAGAATATTTGCGAACAAAACACATGACATGCATTTACCTGATCATATGCATGGCTATGGTGTCATTAAATAATAAATATGTGTTTACTATTATATTAGCATAATGTTTACTTACACAGACTTGTTACAGAATCTGTAAATCCAAGGACACCACTTCAGTTATGATCTTTATTAATATTGCTATTGATTCTATGCAATAAACAAGAGTTTAACATGTTCCGAGATTTGTATCAGCTTTCACAGAGAATATGAATCAATATGCCATGAACAGCTGTTTGAAATATGAGCCGCTTCATGACAAAACCAATAAACTGGCATGCACGGCATTGGATACTCAGGTCAGCCTGGTCACTGGGTTAGTCTGATCAATCTTTGTTGTGTGCTTGGTGAGTAGTTCAGGATCCGTGGTATATTTAGGCGGGCAGTGGAATTCGAAAGTTGAGGATCTTACATTAAGTGCTCATGTTTTATTGGATTTATTAATCAGATTGGGGAAAAAGGATTAAATGGAAGACTTGTCGAGTATTCTTGAAAGCATGTGAACAACAAAGGCACAAACCGGCATGCGCGTCTGAGCAATCATCTGCTCTCTGAAAAGTAGAATCATTATACATGATACATGCGAAATTTCAATTTACAACCTAATTTTTGTAGCTCAGCAAGCTTGATTGAGTCAAAGGTAGGTTACCTCGCGAAGTGGCCTATTTATATGTAAGAAACTGCATGAGATTTAGGTACGTGTTGCATATGTGAGCAGCGAAGGCTCAGGTCAGCCTGCGGAAGTGTGCAATCTCCCCAGAGCCTTCACTGCTGACAATCACAAAGTACGGACATGTATGAAGGCCCAGGCCAAAACTTACAACTATATATACTGACGTCAACAAAAACGTCTAGTCTAGAATTTTGATTTGATTCTTTACGTCCCATCAACATAGGGACGGGTCTTCCTGGGTTGAACCAGTACTTAGCTAGGATTAATGTGTCGTGCTCAAGGACACAACACAGTGACGCCGGTGAGGCTCGAACCCGCGGCCCCTCGGTCTCGAGTCAAGCACTCAACCACTGAGCCACTGCGCTCCATGTCTCATCTAGAAGAAAACGTGAATATCTCTTTGACTGCTCTGATTACAGTTATGAATTTCAGTGCTTTATAACATCGCATTGATCAGTCAAGCGAATCTCACGAAAACAAAATTGCTGTAAGAATATTTGAGGCTGAGAAAACGACCTCTGAGACAGGTAACCAGTTTCATGTGACACAGGCTTTTAGCCACTTTTGCCTTGTTTCCAGACGCAATCCGTTGACAAGAAGAACGCGTTTTACCATTGTAAAACCGTCTCTCTATTACTGATTATGTGTTTATGATATTTAGATAATGTTTGTATGTGTCTTCTGAACGAAACAACTTAGTCAACCCACATTTGCATTTGAGTACACATTAAACTTAATGGCTTTGCTATGTGGTTGAAAATAGTGTTAGAAATCAGTGATATTGAGTGAGGCGTTTTTATGTCGACGTCAGTATATGTCCGCATATCCTTATTTTATGCGTTCACTTTCATATTCTTTGAAATCATATGACTTCGTATCTTGAGATCATAAAGATGAAGAAAGATTTCTTTTATAAATCAGTTTACCTTAGATAAACAAAGTAAGAAAGACAGCACGGACCAGGAATCGATACAATCAAGTATCACACCTGTCCCAGGATACCAAATAGGAAAGGAACAAAATAACAGTAAACAACACAAACAAGAGCCAAGAGGTCAGCCCTTTCCCGGTAGGTGACCACAAGGCAGCAATAAACAGACGCGAAAGCATGACAAACACAAGGCATAAGTAACACAAATTTATGATCCACAAAAGAAGTACCGACTTGGAACGGTCAGTAAAAATATTTTACTGGAGGGCTTAAACCAGTTTCATGGCGAGCCAACCTCACCCTTAGTTCAGATGTGGACCAAGACACATACATTGTAGATGTTTGGTTTGCATGAAAGACCCCTAACTAATACATGCATCATCTCCTAGAACATATAAATCAAGATATAAAAAGGAGATAAAGCAAAGACAAGGACTCAACAGAACATAAAACTGAATACCAGAGCAAATGAAACCCAACAGGTAAACCCCGGTGGATCTGACAACAGCCAAAGTATTGGGCCCCTACTATATCATCAATAGATAAGTCTTTAAGTCGGAACCATCATAGAGTCTGGAGTCCGACCCACTTGGGTACAATTAAAGAGGAAAGCAAAGTTGCCAACCGTGATTGGGTTGACCACCAAGCATGCAGTCTGTTGTAATGCATTAATGTTATAGCCAATCTTTTTGTAATGGGAAATTATTTTAATGAACTGTGATGACAAATTATGAGAGCCAACAATCTTCAATTTATACACCAAATCACCACAGAATTCAGGTAACGAAAGAGAGATTTAAGTCCAAGTTGGACTTTAGATATCAAATCATAGTATCGTCTATAAAATTTAGAAAATGTTTTGCGAAGTTTAATAATATGATATCGATAGACTTGTTTTAGAAGTTAACGATTTATTGCAAGTGTTGAAGTCAGCAACATGGCTAGATGCTCTAGCAGAAAGCAGAAAACAGAAAACATGACGTCCCCTATTACCTGTTACACAGTCGTCTCTCATAAAAAAAAAATGAATTTGGAGATTTTCAGTTTTCTTAAAGAAGGGCGTATTGAAATTAATCTTAACAAGAAATATCTTTAAAAAAGATATTCAGCGGCATTTAAAGGAGAACATACATTTAAAGTCCGGTTGTAATTGGAAGATGTTTTTATGCACAATAGATTGGTGTTAGATGTTGATTGATTGGATGAGGTGAAGTTGCCAACGTGAAAGTTTGACTCAGAGTATGTGAACAATGTCTTTTGCAGATCAAAGGGATAAAGTGTATTGTAAGCCTGTTGAAGGGACATGGTGAAAATTTGTAATTAGTCTGGAAAGTCAGTTGGTGGAGGCGTTGCATTGTAAAAGAGAAGTGTAAGTTTAAGCATTGATCTGGCTGCGTAGGTTTCAAAGCCCCTAGCTGTTACACTTTTGCAGCATTATAAGTAGTTCATAACTAAGAATGTTTAGAGTTATGGTATATTTTGTATATTTATTTGTATTTTTGTATACACGTGGAGCCTTCGGATATTCTAGGCTAAAAGTGATGAAATAAAACAGAAAATAATAATAATAATAATAATAATAATAATAATGAACAGAAAAGGAAAAGTTTGCATTACGTCTCTTAGACAGGTATTTTAACTTTCGACTTCAATGTAAAATGGCGATCTGAAACTTTCGATGAAATAGAATCATTGTGCAGTCAATCGCTGCGCTAAATATACCCAACAAAAAAAGAAACGCACCACTTAGAACTGTTCAACTCTCAGGGAAATCACAAGTGATATGCGAATTTAGTTTATATCAGTGCAAAGGTATGTCAGTTACTGCTGCGTCACATGTCTTTTGCAATCAGGCGTCGAAATTGTGTTAAAGAAAATTGGGCACGAACCAAGTGGGGGTCAAATTGTAAAGTCACAGGAAATAAGTGTTTTATTATGCTCTCTTGCTGGATAAGTTCAAGCAATTGGATTCATCTCAGTAGACCAAATTGTACCCAGACACTAATTCTTTGCAAATTCTGTCTTTAAATTCATCAGTTGATATAATTGAACGCTAGGTAGCCCATGTTTTGTGACTACCCTTTGGATAACGATTCCACACTGGAGATAAACCTTTCAAACATTTAAAGATTTCAACATAGTTTTAATCAATTTAAATGATCCTAACTGATGAAAATGGGTTTTGGAATAACAAAAAAGCACCAATAAAGACATTGGTTGTCTCACATAACGACAACATATCGTTTTCATAATTTGCTAATGTAAAACATACTCGGAATTTCATGTAAACAGTAGCGTTGAATTAACGCTTCCAAAACTCCTTTACCCTTCGCATTGATGTGTTTTGTGCCTATACAGTAAAAGTACAGATACTCATTTACGTCACATTAAAGTTTTAGTAAAATTTGATTAGTAATGAATATTTCATGACAATTTACATTTTCGTATTAAAAAGAGATCTTAATGAGAAAATCGTAGTGGTGCGTTTCTTTTTTGGTCGGGTATATGAACACGGAGGTATTAAGGTTCTATGATATGAACACCCTTCACAAAATAGGTGACATATAATGGCATGTATTTTATGTAAGTGTGGAGTCAGTTTGGCTATGGGCCGAACTTGCCCGGACTTAAGTGGCCGAACTTGCCCCTGACAGACTATTTCCAAATAACACGTGACAGCTCCTTTTAAGATGCAGGAGAAGAAATTAACATTTTTTTTTATATCAAAGCACATAATCCATTCGTAATAAAAATATAGAATTTAAATCAGAATCTTAACACATCTTTGGATAAATAAAAAGAAAAAATACTATGAAAAATTTACTAATCATGCAAGAAAACGAGTTTTCTGGTACAATATCAATCTACCCTTCAACAGTGCAGCCATTGTGTACTCATGTAGACAAACTCTTCGCAAGTAATTTCCAAGTATGTTTCCCAGCCCCATAACTTAGTTTACATGCTAAATATAGCCACATGCCGAACTAGCCCCGGTCTCCCCTATAAACGTTCTTCTTTAATAACTGTAAAACGCCATGCGATGGTTCTAAGCTTTTTTAAAAGCTAACCTTGTAATGATATTAATCTGTATTTATCTACATGCGTAGGCTAATTATAGTTACTACGACAGAACATACCGAAATATACCGGATGTCGCCGATGGCGACACGTTTTTTTTGAGACAACTCGTCGACAGATTTTGAGACAATTCGGCGACACTTTATGAGACAACTCGACGACATCTTTATTCTTAGTGAGGCACTGGAAGGGTTTTTAAGGATACAGAGATTTTGGCCAAAAACTTAAAGGGATATAAAGAAATTCACATACCTATAATCAATTGGTTAAAACAGTGAATATTCGGTAAGTTCGGTAGGTTCGGCCGAATTCGGTTCGGTTACAGCTTTTAGACACAACCGGGTGAAATGGGCAACCCGGCTGAGCCGGATACTTCAAAACAAATAGCCCCAACATCTTTTAAACAAAAGGTGATTATATTGAAAAAGTTTTGCGTTTTGTTATATAAACAGGCAAATCCAGACAGAATGGAATTCTTTTAAACAGGACTCGAAGAAAACTGCTGTGATTTTCTTTAAATTATAGCCCGTTTTAATGAATATAGATAACATTCTCACACCATACAACCGGCTGCTTAGATGACAGGTTACTAACAATGATGACAGATACGGAATTTTATGTCTTATGAAGGGTAGGTTTTAATTTTCGCGTGGCAAAATTGTTAGAGAAGCCCTCTTGTGCTCTGTGGTGGGTGAGTACACTTGTTAGTGTTGAGAGATCCTACAGAAACAATATGACGTTATATCTCACACAAATAAAGCCACACTTGATCATCATTTCAGAGGTTTCCCAAGAAAAGTCACAAAAAACGGTTATCTGCTCAGGTTGTGCGCCTCTCCGCCAAAGTCTGCTGTCTGCACTTATATACAATGAAACTACTATCATTCAGCTACATTTCTGCCAAATTTGAAGCCGAAGTTTGATTTTGTAAAGTTATTGGAGCCCATCAAAGATTACAGGTAGAGGAAAAATAGCTGCCTTTGTCAACAGGTCAATTTTGAAGTGGCTGTCTTTGATAAAAGGTCATGAATTTTAGTGGCTAACATTGATGACAGGTCATAATTATAGAAAGTTACTTTAAATCAACATATTTCCTCAGCTTTTGGTCTCAACTGAGAGCATAAATCATCTTCCATATTGTATTCAGGTCAAAATAATCTTATCTGCCAGTTGGTTAACTGATATCGAGTATAGGCAAACAGTTTAGATCCAGACCAGCACTGTAGAAACAGGGTCCATACTGTTTCTTTACTGGGCCAAGTAGCACAGTCGGTAACGTGTCTGGCAACAGATGCGAGTCTGACTGCAGATCCAGGGGTCACCAGTTCAATTCAGGCCCGGTCCCATACTTTCGTAGAGATTGATCATGAAATAATTTCTATGGTCATTCTCCTTCCTTCTGCTGAATCATTCAAGAAGGGTTGTTGTCAGTTACAAGCAAAAGTATTTGCATGAAGTACTGGTTAACTGCTTGTTCAAGTTTGCCCAGAAAAAAATTGTGGTTAGGTGAACTGACAATCCCGCCATGACCTTAGCTGCTGACTTGGGACGTACAGCAACAAAACAGACAAAACATACTGTTTCTTAGAGGATACAGATACAAAAAATAACTCAAAATGTACGTCTAGATCAGATATCATATAGATGCCAAATAGGCGTATCTACTTTTCAGTAAAATCTTGGGTTGTAATATCAGTTATTTCATAATTTCTGCTTTAAAGACAGGGTTTGGTTTGTGTTGTGCCACTTCCTGGTCATTGCTCATGTTATTTTTTTTTCTTGCAGTACCAGTGCCTGGGGACAATACTGCACCTCCCCTTTACATATCAACGGAAAGTTGTGCATCACTGTTACAGGCTGAATGGCAAGAGATAATATCCTGATCTCTCCACACAGCAAAATATATTCAGACTTTATATGGTATAAATTGACACCATGTGCTGTTTAAATCTAAAGAGGCATGATGTCTACTGGCGTTTTGACTGTTATCTATTGTGCTGTGCTTTGGCTACCAAAGTATTTGTTAAACAGATTTTGGCAGTGGATCACAACTTGGAATATTTAGAGTTTGAGGACCCCTTAGATTGACCCCTATTGATGGATCCCTATCATAAAAATCTGTAAAACAAATACTTTGATCACCAAGGCACAACATGATAGATACCAGGCAAGATGCAAGCAGACACCATGCCTGTTTAGCACATGATGTCAACTTGCATACCTTAATAAAGGCTGAAAATATTTTGCTTTGGGGAAAGATCAGGTTGCCATTCAACCTGTAACAGTATTTCACAACTTTCTGTTGATTCATATAGTGGAAGAGAAATTTTGTCACCAGGTACTGGTACTACTTTGATCAAAAATAACATGAGCAGTAACCAGGAAATGGCACAACTCAAACCAAACCCTGTCCTTAAAACCACAACGTGCAATAAACTGATAGTACAATAATAAATAGTGAGTATGATCAAGAAATACTACAATCACAAACTGCAGACATACCCATGGTACCGCGAGGAATAGCTACACAACAAATACAAGACACCAGGAAGACAAACTAAGCAAAGCAACCATCTCTCTCTTCCCCACCCAGATGATTGCAAAACTAGAATGGACATAAAGTAACGTACAACAAAACATTGAACAATTACAGACTCCCACAATGGGAGTTACAATAAACAACAAGTCAACAACAACAGAACCACTGCCCTAGAACAGACAGCAGCCCAAGCCACTGAGGGGCTTAAATGCATTCTACTGGCACCAAATCTCCACACCAGATTCTGCCAACGTTGAAGCACAAGAAATTCCCATGCTGCAGGGAAGCCTTCTAACTATTGCAATGTATCATCATGGAGAAACACTCCAATCAAATTAACACACTATGGTGAAACAAAGAAAAGGGCCCACAGACAAAGCTCAAGATTTCACTGAAAAGTGGATATGCACATTTGTCATCTAACTGATATCTGATCTAGAATTTGTATTTTGAGCTTAATTTATGTATCTATGTCCCCTAAGAAACAGTATGGACCCTGTTCCTAAGGTGTATCTTCTAGATCTAGACTGTTTACCTATGCTCAATATCAGTTAGCCAGCTGGCATATAAGATTATTTTGACCTGAATGCAAAAGGGAATTTGATTTATGCCCTCAGTTGAGACCAAAGACTGAAGAAATATGTTGATTTAAAGTAACTTTCTATAATTATGACCTGTCATCAATGTTAGCCACTAAAATTCATGACCTGTCATCAAAGACAGCCACTTCAAAATTGATCTGTTGACAAAGGCAGCCATTTTTCCTCAACCTGTCGTCTTTGATGGGCTCCAATAACTTTATTAAATCAAACTGCGGTTTCAAATTTAGCAGAAATGTAGCTGAATAATAGTAGTTTTATTTTATATAAGTGAAGACAGCAGACTTTGACGGAGAGACACACAACCTGAACAGATAACCGTTTTTTGTGACTTTTATCAGGAAACCTCTGAAATGATGATCAAGTGTGACTTTATTTGTGAGAGATATAATGTCAGCTGGTTTCTGTAGGATCTCTCAACACTACCACGTGTACTCACCCACCACAGAGTACCACAGGGCTTCTCTTACAATTTTGCCCACAGAAAATTATAACCTACCTTCATTGGACATAAACTCCCGTATCTGTCATCATTGTTAGTAACCTGCCATCTAAGCAGCCGGTTGTACGGGGTGAGACTTGCAGATGTAAGATTGTTTTTGATTGGTGGATAATTTAGATAGTCCGTTTCAAAGAGCATAGATAGCAGACTTGCAGAAGTAAGATTGTTTCTGATTGGTGGATAATTTAGAGTAAAGTCGATTATAGACAGCTCCCGCTGAAAAACCAAAAGGTATATTGTCGGTCGATTTATATTAATTTCATGACTGAAATGCAAGTAATGGACCACAAATTACACATTTCTGTAGTTTATATTCCAGATCACAGATTAACAATTTAACTACAAAAAGCCTAGGACGTGTGGACTTCTAATGCTGATCATATGACAGTTACGATTAAAACAAGCATAAGTCACTTTATATTATCATTTTCTGCGACGTCTGTGCATGTAACCCCTCTTCACTGTCGTCCAAAGCCCGAAATATGCCGTCTAAAACCTGCAACATGTCGTCCAGCACAAGTACGCAGTCGTCAAGGACTTGTAACGCATTGTCGTCCAGAGCTACATTGTGCAGTAACAGACATCCCTAAGCGTGCTTGTCCTTCTGAATAATTTTATTCACTACACTCCTCCCCAATTTTCATCCTGTTAACCAGCATCATCCCACTTATAAGCAAGTATTCACAAACCGAGTGACATGGTCAGATTGCTTGGTATCACTGTGCTTCTGGTACATACAATACTGGGGTTATGTGATAACCTGGACAGTTTCGACCTCTTAGCCAGGATCGGGTACTTGTCTTAATCAATATACACATAACAGTTCTTCTATGAATCTTGTGAAAGAAGTGCAGCCCTGAGCCTCTAGAGTTGGCCACTGTCCTAAGCGTAGCACCAATAACGCAGTTACGTACGTGCGAAATGTAAATTGTACACATTTAAGTGAAATCACCTAATGTGGAAAACGGGTACTGTCCTGCCAGCTAAGAGTGAGAGTGACGTCATTTTTTGCTAAAAGTTTTAAGGGACTTAGAATCGATAGATCACTTGTGTATTAATCCTATCCACAGGACAGGATTAATACACATTTGATCTTTCGATTCGCATTAGCTCAAGTTAAGTGTAAAAGTTAATATTTTACTTAACAATTGTAAACAAAACACGACGTCACTGTCACTCTTGGCTGGCAGGAAAGTATTTTCAGCCATAAGCTAATTCTTTCCCTTAAGAGAAGTTCGTTTTATGAAAAGGGACGCAGTTGATTAAAGTAATTGCTCGTTTCAGTTGTCCCCCTTCAATGAGCGTAGCAACGTTCAGGCTACCCAATTCCAGCATGTCACCAACACGGCATGTGTTGTGCAACATGCTACAGGATCAGCGTGCTGGTATTCTCTTTACAATCCCAATCTGTTGAATAAGGATTCCTTTCTATAGTGTGGTATGGTATGCTACTGTATGGTATGGTGTGGGTTGGTGGTATGTGGTATGGTATGGTGTGGTATGATCTGATGTGATGTGATTTGATGTGATGTGATGTGCTATGTTATGCTATGCTATGTGATGCTATGTTATGTTATGCTATGCTATACTAAGGTATAGTATGGTATGGCATGTTGGTCAACTGCTGGGAAAGGGCTGACCTCTTGGCTATTGTTGGTGATGTTTATTTTTGTTACTTTCCCATGTGGTATCCTGGGTCAGATGTGGTACTTGATTGTATCGTTTCCTGATCTTTGTCGTCTTTCTTATTATGGTATGGTATGATGTGATTGGGTGCGGTATGACGCGGTGTGCTATGGTATGGTATGGTAGGGTAACTTACGGTATGGTATGGTGTTGTATGATGTGGTGTGGTAGAGTGTTGTTAGGTATGGAATGATATGGAATGGTATGGGATTTGTATGGTATGGAAAGCATGAGTAGTATTGAGTACGCTATCACATGGCATGGTGTCGTATGGTATGGTTTGGAGTGGAAATTAATGGTATTGTAAGTTATGTTATGTCAGGTATGGCATAATGTGGTATGGTATGGTATTGTATAAAAGATATAATATGGTATGGTACGGAAGGTATGGTGTAGCACAGCATGGCATGGCATGTTATGGTATGGTAAGGTTTGTGATGGTATGGTTTGAAATGGCATGGCAAGGTAAGGTATGGCATTGAATGGTTTGGTCTGGTGTGGTTTAATGCAGCTTGGTTTGGTATGGTATTGTATGGTATTGCATAGTATGACATTGTTATGGCATTCTACAGTATCGCATGGAATGGTGGATGTGGTCTGGTGTGGTATGGTGTGGTATAATATGGTATTGTGTGGCATGGGTTGTATGGTATGGTACGGTATGGTATGGTTTGGCGTGGTTTGGTTATGGCATGGTCATTAATGGTATCGCATAGCATGGAATATCTATCTTGTCTGGCATAGTATGGTATTGTATGGTATAAAATTGTGTGAGGTGGTATGGCATGGTAAGGTATGGTATGGTATGACCTATGGTGTGGTGTGTCCTATCCTGTCATGTCATGTCATGACATGGCATGGTATAGTTATGGCATGTATGATATGATATGTTGGTGGTATGATATGCTATGGTATGGTAAGCTAGGTTATGGTATAGTGTAATAAGAAGGGTATGGTGTGATGTGTGATATGGGTGATTAGGTATGGTATGGTGTGATGTGCTATTGTTTGGCTATATAGGTAAGGTATGATATAGTGTAACTTATGTTATGGAATGGTGCAGTATGATAAGGTATTGAATGGTAAGGAATTTATAATATGATATGGTATTGAAGGTATGGCATAGCATGTCGTAGTCTAATGTGTTATGACTTGTACGGTATGGTATGGAAGGTATGGATCGTATGGTTAAAAGTATGTTATGGTATGGAAGGTAAGGTGCTGGGTAGGATATGTCGTGGTATGGTATGGTTAGCTATGGTATGGTTTTGTATTGAATGACAAGGTACGTATGGTCTCGAAAGAAAATAGAGGTATAATGGTTTCGAAGTATGGTATGGTGATTTATGGTATGGTGTGAAAGGAATTTTGATACATTTATGTAAATTGTGATAAAAAGTGTCTACAGGTACGGGCCCGTACCCCTAGACTACGATTCTAGAGATACGGTCCCATATCTCTAGACTGCGAGTCTAGGGATACGGGCCCGTACCTGTAGACAGTCTACTGAGGATGGCATGTTATGATGTGATGTGGTGTGGTGTGGCGTGTTAGGGTGTGGTGTGGTGTGGTATATTGTATTTGTGTGATGCATCGACAGATTAGATAGTCATGCTGGGGAGTTGGAAAGTACCCAGATGAATTAGCTGAGTATAAAACTTACCCTTGCACCGATCAAACATGGCAGCTGTTGGCAGAGGAAGAGGACGAGGGCGAGGACTTTTAGCACGGGATCCCATACCTGATAGCGCATCTAAGCCAGGCGGACTTGCAAGTGGTGACGCTAAAGTAAAGCAATATAAAACTTTGTAACCTATCTTTGTAGTGCGGCGCAATTCTGAGATACACGGTGTTTTCTACCGCGGTTTCTGAATTGGAGTCCTTATACACGGCTGTATCCTTAATTCGTGAACAAAAAAGCGGCAGCCCGATGTCTCTGCAGGAGATGATGGAGCACAAGTTCATTTCTCTTTATATTAGGGTAAAAACATCGAACTTCGGACGCTTTTTCGCTGTGTCACACTACTTCAGCACGGTTTGTACTTTGCTCCAGACATGTCACCATGTTAAATCTAGCTGGTAGCTACCAAACATGCTCGATTTACTTAATAAAGCTGAAATCTCATTGGTTAATGCATTTAAATGTGTTTGATTAGCACTTAAAGTGACATAGGGTCGAACATGAAAATTCGTACGGCTATCGGGAAATTCGGACAGAGCTGAAGGGAAAATCGGACAGTTGTTTCTTTTTAAAAAATAAAGCTCTTCAAATGTTTTTTATTCTGTCAAAAACAGTTAAATATGTTTCATTTATCATATGAGTAAACTACCGAGGTCTTTTAAGATATCGATTTCATTTGCTTCTAAAATCAAGTGCTGAAATGTCAACCAGCATGCAAAGCTACGGAATCTTTTCAACCCGCAGTCAACTCTTGCTCAATTTTGGGGGTCCGTGGTGATGCATTCCAGTCTTTCAACCACTATAGCAACAATAATCTTAAAAAAATCGTATCTAAAATGTAAATAGATTCAATGCATTTTATTTACAAACAGCTGGAAAGGAAAGAAAAACATATGAAAGGGTCAAAAATCATCGTCTAAACGTCTTGTTCAATGCCGTGTCCGAAATTAAATTTTCTGAAGGGAAATACGGACACCCATTATTTTATCGTCATTTCGTTTCAAATCTTTGTGAATATGCAAAAACAACCTTTCATTTCATAAATATAACTATCGAAGATACTATAGGGACCAGAAATATTTCATTGTGCATTAATATCCAACTATAAAAGATGGAATTAAAAATAGTTGTGACAAGCATCGAAACCATGTGCTCTCTAAACTGTGCGGAGCTGGAGGTCACCAGACTGGAATGGATATCTAATTTGTTGATTTTAATGTGACATGTTCCATTTTCACTGTTGGGAAGTGGGTACGACGATATTTTGTCTGTACAGTTAACCTGAAATATGACTAAACAATTGGTTGAGAGTCTAGAGCAGGACGTTATGTCAGGGGAAGGTAGAAAAGTGTCCGATTTTACATGTCCATCCGAAATTCGATGTTTTTACCCTACCATGAGCCCTTGTATGCGTTTTAACAGGTTTTCTGCGTAGAAATCTTTACAAAACAACATCATTGGGCAGGTGCTTGGTTGGTTGGTTTCTGGTGGGAACTAGTTATGGGACCACGGCATAGTTTGTAAGTTTGTTCTAGACTCAAACTACGTTATGGTTTTTATGCACAATAGCATTAAAATTAATTCACATTTTATATTCGTGCAACGGGGGCTCAGTGGTAGAGTGCTTGACTCGAGACAGAGGGGCCGCGGGTTCAATCCTCACTGGCATCACTACGTTGTGTCCTTGAGCAAGGCACATTAATCCTAGCTTAGTACTGGTTCAACCCAGGAAGACCTGTCCCTTTATAACTGAAAGATTGTTGATGGGACGTAATTAATCAAATCAAACAAAATATTCATGCAATTCTAGCTTACGTGTACAGTACTGTAGGGTCCCGTATTGTAGGGCTGGCTAATTGACACCAAAATGCTAATCAATAATTGGTCTGTGAATTTCGATTAATAACGGATAAGTAATCGCTCAAAACTTGATAGAAGGTCCCGGAGTGTTTTGACAACTTTTGAATGGTCAATGAAATTGATTTCCCCATCAAATTGCAACTCAACACTTAGTAGTGTAGTTTATTTATTCAAAAACAATAGGTTTCAATTAAAAGTTGGCACCTTTGCTCAAAACAAGTCCTCGTCCACTCTGTTGGTAGAAAATTGACTTGCTAATTGGCAATTAAGCTCATAGTCAGAAATTGTTGTTGGCAGGCTTTGTGATGTCATGCAAAAAGGAAGTCAAGTATACATGACAAACATCATTGTGTAAAATAAGACCCACTGTATTGAAAAATTCTATCCAAATTTACAGTGGGGAAAAAAAACCTTGCATACTAGATCGTCTATCTGATGAAAATATTTTAAGCTCACCTGAGCCTTTGGCTCATGGTGAGCCATTGTGATCGTTGGATGTCCGTCGTGCATTGTGCGTCGTCATCCGTCCTCAACAATTGCTTCAAATGATATCTCCTCCTAAACTACTGGCTGGATTTAGATCAAACTTGGCCCCCTTCAAAAATTGTTCAATTGGTTCCGGTCCATCGCATATCTAGATCACACAGGCTAAAAATAGATTTTCAAGATGGGAACTTTAACAATCTTCTCTGAAACCACAAAGCCTATAGAGCTTTGATATTTGGTATGTGGCATCACATAGTGGACTTCTACCAAGTTTGTTCAAATTATATCCCTGGGGCCAAAAATGGCCTCGCCCCAGGGGTCACTTTTTTTACATAGGGTTATATAGGGAAAACATGGAAAAATCTTCTTGTCAGAAACCATAAGGCTGAGAGCCTTGATATTTGGTATGTAGCATGACCCAGTGGACCTCTACCAAGTTTGTTTAAATTATACCCCTGCGACCAAAAATGGCCCTGCCCTGGGGTTCAATTGTTTTACATAGGTTTATATATGGAAAAACAGAAAAAATCTTCTCTGAAACCTCAATGCCTAGAGCCTTGATATTTGGTATGAAGCATCACCTAGTGGACCTCTACCAATTTTGTTCAAACTATACCCCTGGGGCCAAAAATGGCCCCGCCCCAGGGGTCACATGTTACACATCTAGGCTAATACAGGGACCACGCTAGGGGGCGACTTGAGCGAAATTTTCGCTTTTTCCTGCACCACTTCGCCGTGGAAACTTGGAAAAGAGAAGTGATTTCGCTTTTAAATTTCAGGAAATATTTACCTTAGCATGCTAAGAGTTTATCCAGTGACCGTCAATAAAAATAATCCGTAAATAAAGTACCCTCTCAGCGGGTGTGAAACAGCTGTTTTGTCCATTTGATTATTGATTTTCACTGTGTAATTGGTTGACACTCCATGAGAACCAAAGCGGTCAGGTGTGAAGGGCACTTATTCACATTGTCATTATCGGATCCTTTCCTTATATGTCAAATTACGTAATGAAACTTTTCTCTTGGAAAGACTCAAGTGAAAGATCAAAGACTTAGACCGAAGACATAAATAGCTCCAGATAAGTTGGTCTTGCAGATAGCTAGATAAGTTCAATGACTGCAAGATAAAAGTGTCAATATAAGAAAAAAGAAAAGTCATGATTTTACAATCATGTTTTGCTATCCATCCATCCATCCATCCATCCATCCATCCATCCATCCTGATCCTCTCTTCTTCACTTGTAAATAAACCATCTATCTATCTATCTATCTATCTATCTATCTATCTATCTATCTATCTATCTATCTATCTATCTATCTATCTATCTATCTATCTATCTATCTATCTATCTATCTATCTATCTATCTATCTATCTATCTATCTATCTATCTATCTATCCATCCATCCATCCATCCATCCATCCATCCATCCATCCATCCATCCATCCATCCATCCATCCATCCATGCATCCATCCATCCATCCATCCATCGCATAGACAGTCCAGCCAACAAGGGGAAATGAGAATGAAAAGAGAAGATACTGTTTCTTATTTATTATTTCAGATACAGCACAGTGGATTCAATTAACTAATAAGTTCTCTTATGAACTAATGTAAAGTATTGACAGGCATTTGTCGTCCGTTCGGGGTAAACACTCTCACTTCTCCCTAGGATCAGCAAACTTCTCCCTAAAGTTATTGGAGGGAGAAGTCACTTCTCCCTAAAATTCTGGGCCAGCTTGGTCCCTGCTAATATAGGGAAAAACATGGAAAAATCTTCTTGTCTGAAACCATAAGGCCTAGAGCCTTGATATTTAGTTTGAAGCATCACCTAGTCTACCAAGTTTGTTCAAATTATGCCCCTGGGGCTAAAATGGTCCAGCCCCGGGGGGTTAGATGTTTTACAAAGGCTTATATAGGGAAAAACATGAAAAAATCTTTTCGTCTGAAACCATAAGGCCTAGAGCCTTGATAATTGGTATGTTGTATCACCAGGTAGACCTCTTCCAAATATGTTCAAATTATGTACCTGGGTACAAAAATGGTCCCACCCTGGGGATCACTTGCTTAACATAGACTTATATAGGGCAAAACATGAAAAAATCTTCTTGTCTGAAAGCATAAGGCCTAGACCCTTGATATTTGGTATGTAGTATCACCTAGTGGACCTCTACCAAGTTTGTTCAAATAATCACCCTGGGGCCAAAAATTGCTTCGCCCCTGGGGGTCACATGTTTTACATAGGTTTATATAGGGAAAAACATGGTGAAATCTTCTTTATAAGAGGGGGGTGTGTAGGCCTCTCGAAGAAGAAAGCTCATTTTGCCTAGGATTATCCACACGCCCAGTTAGTGAAATAGTCCCGGTTTGTCTAAACCCAAGCTTTTTAGTTCTCATTACTTTGTTGTGATGAAGTTTCTAGAGAAGTAGCTTTTGTTTTTAATAGCTTTAAGTATTGCTTATTTCGGTGTTAGAATACCTCTATTGTACATGTGTATTAGCGGTTTGTGTACGACACACATTTGTACTAAACAGCTCTTCACGAGCGTGTTTACTATGTTGTTTCTATAATAGAAACTTACTCGTGTATGTCTCTATCCCCAGCAGACAATAGCCAGGTCCACAAGAACGCGTTTTCGAGGAGAAAACTTCTCTTCTTCAGCTGCAAATAAAGACACACCATTTGAGTGCTCAAAAATAAGTGAATATGACCAGTAAATGTCACAATAGCGCACTCAATTTCGCTTTTGTTTTGCGTCGTTTATAGGTATATATGTGTGTTATGGAAATAACATGTTTATTTCTTGTAGCAAAGATCAGTTGTGTTTCACCATTGAGCAGTCTGTTCAGAATTTGCCCTACTATGAGTGATGAAAACCACTAGCGTATCTGATGGTAGACCCGTGTAAGGTATGGGTTCTGACTGTTGGTAAACTTCACATAGTTGTGTTTATTAACTGATTTTAGAAGCTGTCAGGTTAGTACTGACTGTAATTTGCTTCTGCAATACGCTGGGGTTGGTACCCAGTGTGTATGCTCAGTATATGCTGGCGTTGGTACCCAGTGAGCTATGTTCAGTATATGCTGGGGTTGGTACCCAGAGAACTTTATGTAAGTGCTCTGTTTCAAATAAGAACTTTCAAAAGAAAGTCTAAAAAATCGCAATATTCTTTCAGTAAGAATAAGCGTGTGATCAAGCCAAAGTCAAAACTCTAGCTGGCCACTAACAATCTTTGCCTTCGGTGTTATATTTGTTAATTAACCGTGTTGGCGCCTTCTCTGATCTCTATTAATTACCCAGGTTTGGACAGACCAAACAACCACGTGGGGTACTCAGCAGTTAGTCACGCATCAAATGATTATACCGTACAACCCATAATTCTCCTAATAAGTTCGTCTTGTTTTCTCCAGATAAGTAGCATGTACTACATGCGATGTTTGATCCTTATAATTAAGTGAATATGATCAGAAAACTCAATCACAACAAACGTTGTCTACCCGTTCATTTACTGATGAATTCAGAAGTTTCATGGTCAAATAGCGCAGACCCAGATTAGATTGCTCCTGTATGTAGAGGACTATGCTGAGGAAACACAAAGCATGGCGACTTTGTCAATTCTGTCATCTGCTGATGTATTTTATAACCTGCATGGTCAAGTGGTTTTGGTTCAGACTATACTGCTTCTGTAAGTGATCGAATACGACCTGGTAACATCAGTATAATGGGTCAGCGACTCTGACGTCCGCTGGCGTATTTTATGAGTTTCAGGATCAAGTATTGCGCATCCAAAGTAGGTAGCTTTTGTCAATCAACTTGAATATTACAGAAAACGCACAATTAAACAAATGTTAACGACCATGTCATCTGCTGGCGTATTTTAGAAGCTGTGTGGTCAAAAGGTGTTGGTCAAGATTAGACTGCTTCTGTAAGTGAGTGAATATGTTCAGGAAATGTCAGGATAGGCAGTCGACCCTGGCGTCCGCTGACGTATTTTAGGAGCTTGTGGTCGAAAATTGCGTATCTGAGTTAGGTTGATTTTGTAAATAAAAGACAATTTGACAAGAAACGCAAATTTTGACAACTTTGTCGTTTGCTGAAGTATTCCAGAGCTGATGTGTGGTCAAATAGTGTGAATCAAGACTAGACTGCTTTTGTTATAAACAATTATGACCAGTCTACGTCAATCACAATGGGTTGTCGACCCTGACGTCCGCTGACGTGTTTAGGAGTGTCATGGTCAAATAGTGCGTATCCAAGCTCAGTTCATTTGAAAGCAAGATAAAGATTTGACAGGAAACACAAAATTTGACAAATGTAGTTGACCCTGTAGTCCGCTGATGTATTTTAAACATAAGTTTCTTGGTCAACAAGTTATTGGGCTAAATAGACCCGTTATTTTGTCATAGTGCTCAATATGTACTAAATATGTCACGTTTGATGCCGAGTTCTTTGTGGAGATTCATGGCTCTCCTTTTTAACTTTACAATCTCTTTCAATGAGTAATCCAATATGATTGTTTTGGTCAGCAAAATGAGTACTCCCAACTCTTGGCCACACCGTTTCTGGGGCCACTGTTAACGAGTTCCTACTATGGGCATAATCATGTATGGAGCTCTATTGCCTTGATATTTGGTATTTAGTATGACCTAACTAGTGGACATCTACCAAGTTTGTCCAAATTATGCCCCTGGTGCCAAAATTGGCCCCACCCCAGGTTTCACCGGGGACATGGCCAGCTTTCAACAGATACCTATATGTAAGCTTTAAAAAACTCAGGTGAGCCATTTGGGGCCTCTTGGCCCTCTTCAAGGCTCTTGTATAATTGTGCTACTTTAAACCAGAGAAGCGCAGGTATAATTTTTCTAACAATCAGTTGTCGAGTAAATCCTGCAGAGTACAGGGTTTTTATTACTTTGTTACAGCAGTTCACACTCACCTACTGTTTACGAGACGGCACTTCCGGTCTAAACAAAACATCACACAAGACAATTACGCTTAAATTTTAATTTAAAAAATGAACTGAACATCCATTGAAAGTAACCCATTTTTGAATTTTCATATCGATACTTGTTGTTCTATTGTATATTGACCAATTAACCGATATTTAGATTAATCGTTCCAGCTCTAGTCTACTACTGTACATTTGTGACTTTTAGTAGTCATGTAGAGAAGGGTTGAAATATTTGAAAAACAATAAGTATGTAGTATTTTGACACTTACTATGCATATTAGAGTAAAAATAAAATGTTAACTGTTTATATTATGTGCTTTCTACTTTCCATCATGGTGTCTGTTACTGAGTGTCTACGACGTCAGTCCGGGAGGCAGGGTACCAAACTTGACTGGTATTGAAGTATAACTATACCAGAAGGAACATTCCTTGTGTGGAAGGAAGGCCTTTTCCGCGGGAGGAGTTTTTGTGCAGAAGGGTGGTTTTTAAGTAGGCATTTACCAAAATAAGCATACAAAATTATGATTTATGATTAAAGTAATAAGGGAGAAGGCTAAGATCAGGAATGATCCGAATCTATGCATTCGAGTACCGCATCTGACCCAGGACACATGGGAAGTGACACAAACACAGAAAACATGACAAACAACAGATCCAGGGGAGTGTACTCTGATATTTCCATACATAGGTAGACGGGCCATTTTTGGGGGTTCAAAATTTTGATTTTTTTTTTTTTTTAGAAATATGAATATTTTTTGGGGGGTATGAAGATTTTGTGGATATTTTTTTGGGGTCATCCCAAAATTGGACTAGTTTTAGGGCTAATTTCTATGTATTTTAGGGTCTTAAGGTAAATTTACAGAATCGGGATATTTTTTGGGGTTGCGAAAATTGCAAATATTTTTTGGGGTGCTTGGTATTCCTGATATTCTTTGGGGGGTAAAAAGTAGACGGTGGGCCCAAGCCTGCGTATGAAGAAAAATGAGAGTCTGTAAAAATTGGTTCATTCTAGCTCACTAAGCTGTTATCACATTACCTCAGACTCAGTAACACTCAAAGGCAAATTATCCAATATCCCTGAAATAAATATGGCAAAAATATCCCCAAAATTTAGAAAGCATTGTATCCCCATATCCCTAAAATTGTTCCAAGTATGCTGTATCCCTTTAAATATTTACAACAATTTTCCGTATCCCTTTAAGTTTTTGGCCAATATCCCTGTATCCCTAAAACCTTTCCAGGGCCTCATTAAATGTTTCATGTTTAAGTTTTGTTGATCTGTTTTATAGATGTAGTAGCATAAGTAGACAACATTTTCTTGATAAAAAAATTAGCAGGATGAGGGTTTAATAATAAAAACTGTTTTTCAGGTTACAGAAAATGGCAGTGAAAAACCTATCCAGCCCCAAAAGGCCCCATCACCAGCGAGGAAAGATAGCATATCTGAGATATCCGACATTTTAGACACGCTCAAACTCGACGTCAGCGAGCAGGATCTCAAGAATCTACAGCAGGTGGCGGAATCTGCCATTCAGGATGATAAAGATATTAAGAGACTTACGAGTATCGTGTATGATAAGTGTGTCTCGGACAGAGAGTTCGCCAAGACAGGGGCATTTATATGTGATAAACTGTCGTCTATCGAAACTAAAGGAACAAAAATACGAGCCACCCTGCTCTCCTTAATACAAGTAGACTTTAAAAGTAAGTATGATCATAGGTTTGTATATTACCCCTTTGTATTCTGATGGATTTTCCCAAATAAATACATATTGATACAATAAGTAAGGAACTGCCTATTATGTACTTTTAGGGTTCACAAATTACATGTATGATGTATTTCTGTCCCTGAAGGTTGTTTAAAACCCTTAATACGCCAATCACAACAAAAGTCGTCTGCTTTTCTCGTCTGCTGAAACGTTTAAGAAGCCTCTATGGCAAACAGTGTGGACCCAGATCAGACTGCTCCTTTAGGAGTAGTCTGTTCTGGGTCCACGCTGTTTACTTCTATACTAAATTTGTCAGTAATGTAAGGCAATTATTTGCAGCAGACAACTTCAGCAGACAACATTTTCAGATACATGTTTTTGGTGCTTTAAGGGTTAATATTAGCGAACAGTGTAGATGCGGCTGAAATGCAGCATTTATTATAATGCTGCATTATATCTGGGTCTTCACTGTTTGTCAAAGTACCCATTTTTGGGGTGTCCATTATACATTTAGGGTTAAGCAAACATTTTTGGTGAACAGTAAAATTGCAATTATTTTGGGTAAAGTTTGCAATTATATTTATTGTAAAATTTTCTCGTTTTTTTCATTCGTCCAAACAAATGTCATATATTTTGGGTGTCTCATTGAGACACTTCTTTTTCAGTATCCACAACATATTGGCTCGGATTTCTTTACATCCAAACAACACAGGTGCAAACCAACCTGCACATCTGCACAGTCTGATCAGTGTCTTTCTGGACAGTATAAATCATATAATAATAGCTAAACTTGTAACATGCACAATTTCAATAATCTATTTAGTCCAAATACATGTAGCTTAGTAGACAGTTTGAGCCTTGAGGGGTGCCTTGTTGCGAGGCTGGTAGGTTTTGGTTGAGAACACAACAAACACATGTTTTTACTTGCATTAATTTTTTCCAGGTCCAGAGGAAACCTGGCCGAGTATTCAAACATCTCACAGGGTTTTACACCAAGTTGAATGTTTGGGGGTCCTTGGGACTCAACTTTGAATATGATGGGGGTCCCATCATTGAAATTGGGGGTCCCATATTTTTATATAAGCTTCAAACTTTGGAAGGTAGCACATCCTTCCGTGAAGGCTTGGTGTTGTCCCCAGGTCAGTAATTTTGAGGGCCATGATTGGCCCCCTTCCGATTTTTTGGGGGGCCTTTTGAAATTTTTGAGGGCCACATATTACCATCCTATATGCTTTTTTTTACAAAACTGAACTTGTCCCTATAATGTGCAGGGACCAAAGCTAGCCCTTAAATTTAGGGAGAAGACCCAGTACAAATAGGGAGAAGTTTGAGAAAATAGGGAGAAGTGATAGATTGCTGCATCCAGAAGACAGAAAAAAACAGTCTCTGATCAGACTTTTCTCTAATTGAGATATAAAAAACACACGCCAAAAACAGTCACCGATCAGACTGCTACTTGCTTTCCATTCTGAGATATTTGGTTGGTAAATTTGAAATACACATGATCTTGCTGTCATTGTATTCTATCTATCTGATTACAAGTCTCCACTTATCTGAAGTCTCTGGTGTCTTTGATCTATTGTAACTTGAGCCTTTCCAAGTGAAAATGTTACGTAATTGGGCATATACTTAAGGTAAACTGTCACTTGATAATTGCCCTTCACGCTTGAGCGGTCGGCTGAATTGTCAGTGATTATTCACACTATGAAAAAATCAATACACAATCAATCAAGTCAGTGATGGACAAATCAGTATACGTTTTCCATGCTTTTTAGCAGAGCGGACCTGAGAGAAAACATGGTATTTTACGACTTTTTCACGGCCGATGTTTGCATTGATGTTCTCACTTCTCGTTTACCTACGAGGCCAGTGCATCAGTCTAAAACAAGAGCACCTGTCCTGTTTATTTAAAGATAGCCTGTAAATAAAGGAAAACCCGAATCATTACAAAATAACTTTGGAATTTGGGATTTTAATGAAAGGCACAACAAACACATCTGCGTCCCAGCGGACGCAGGTAAGCGGACGCAGGTAAGGTGAGTTGACGAGTCCTACCTAATGATTTATGCGTATAAGACGCAGGATATTGCGTCCTGTAAAACCCTGGTCTCATGAGGGGCCCGGCAAGTGTTAATGCAATGAAAAGTATGTGTGATCGTTATCCCTGATTTTAATATCCAAATACATGTATTACGTCAATATCCAGCCACACCCTCAACTTGTTCCTATCTCCATTAGCTTTACAAGAGACCGAGACATTGCACACTGCGTGGGGATCATACAGTGACCTAATTGTTGAATAATACCTGATCCCAAATACAAAGGGTTACTAACTAATTGCCTTGTTTCTGTTTCCAGGAAAAGAAGAGCTCCGCTCCGACTCACTCTCCAAGTTTTTAAATGTGTTCAGTTTTATGTGTCAGATCTTTAGTACTATGCGGACAGCAGGCGGTGAAGTATTTAAGATATTAGTGCCTCCATTGTTTGAATATATTACTGTTATTGTGGATAACGAGGGCTGCACTCCAGACGAATATGAGTGTTTAAATACTCAGGTAGGTATGCGGACATCAGGTGGTGAAGTGTTTAAATTAGTAAATCCGTTGTTTCAATATATCACTGTTATTTTGGATAAAGAGGGCTGCACTCCAGACGAATATGAGTGTTTAAATACTCAGGTAAGTATGTGGACAGCTGGGGTGAAGTGTTTAAATTGGTAAATTCGGTGTTTCAATATATCACTGTTATTTTAGATAATGAGGGCTGCACTCAAGACGAATATGAGCGTTTAAATACTCAAGTAGGTATGTGGACAGCTGGGGTGAAGTGTTAAGATATTAGTGCCTCGGTTGTTTGAATATTTTGTCACATTTCGTTGGATGACATGCAGCTTTATGCGGCTTGCAACACTCCAATTTGAGATGAAAATGCAGAAGTACATTTTGTACATTAGGGGATAACCATATTCAAAACTTTCATTTCGAGGGGTATATCATTGAATATACGGTTGGACATCACGTTTTACAGCACACTCATGTGTCTCAGTAAAACTAAATATCTGACTGTATATCTGACAATATACCTCCCATAATGAAAATTTTGAATACAGTTATCCCCTACTTTTATGATCAAAATGTTTGCTTATCTGAACCTTTGATTGCTTATACGTGTATTTTTATTTGCTTCCAGTTACAAGCCGTTGGTAAAGACTTGGAGCTGAACGACAAGGAAAAAATGGAAGGTTTAATGGAAAAATTCAGATCAAAGATTATAAGAAATGGGTAAGGTCGAACTTATTTGAGCAGGACTCTAGATAATTTCGTTTGTGTTTGACATGATTGAAGATGTATGTGTAAAGTTTTGGCTTTTACGTCAAGGTCACACTCACTGACCTAGAATTTTCATGCATATGTAAAAGTGTTTGTTTATGACACTTATTGGTTTCACTGCCAATAATTATGATGATACATGTAGTTGTAGGTCTAAAGTTATGGCCATTCCTGCTCAGGTGCCTGACCTTTGAGATCACTGTTTTAGGGCTTCTTAAAAGGTGTGACTGAGTATGTCTGTGTTGTACAAGCATGTGTGATAAGTACCATTCTTGCATGCTGGATAAAAATTTCTGGCACACCAAATCGAGATTTCTGTTGTTTTTACCGATGTGAGATAATAATTTTATCTCGCATACCTGTACCAGCCCGTATATCTGTGATGTCTTTGTAATGTTAAAACTTTGACACCATGTCTCATCTCAGTGAATTCAGGATTTTATGGAAGCATTTTTCATGTTTTTCCAATTACAAATGGGGTACTTAGTGGTGAGCAAGAGAATAAATCCATTATTTGTGTGAGATTGAAAAATCCATCTCTCGCGATGACGGTTTGTCATCACTCTGCAAGCCTCGTGTTGCCAATCGGTGACCCTCGGGGCAGTTTTTCTATCCCACACTCACACTCATTATAGAATATTATCTGAGATTTTGACCTGGGTTAGAAATTCTAATCTTACCCATGCTGTCTTACCTAGCTGTCATGTGTGGGTTGTTATTTGGTTGTATTAAAACTCATTAAAACTCACATGGTCTTCAAGTGACGTCAGCATTAAGTCTAAGTGATACATCATGTATAGTAAAACCTTGAAAATTCGAACTCAGATTTTTTAAATACTCGTTAATTCTAAATAAATTTCGTACACAATGGATTCAGAGAATGTGGTCCATTTATGAAATATTTTAAATATTATATATAAAAAGCATGTTTTATGTGTATAAAAGAAACATCTCATGGAGATGTTTCTTTTACGCTCACAAAACATGCTTTTGATAGGAAAAACTGAAAATAATCATTTTTGGGGGTTCTATATTCTTATGTCTACCTCCCTATACTTTGAACTTTCGATACTTCGAAATAAAATCTATAGTCCATGAGACTTTGAATTTTCAAGATTCTACCGTAGCTCACTTCTGGAAGTTAATTTGAAATAAAGGGTCATTGGTAAGCAAGAAAAGGAATGTGAGGATGGTATAGAAAAATCACAGTCATCACTTAGCAAGCCTCCTGATGCCAAATGGTGATCTGCGGGACAGATTTTTCTTGCACACTGGATAAAGATATCAGAGATTTCAACCTGGGATAGAAGACTTTATCTTACCCATGCTATCTTACCCAGGATGTCGAAGTAACATCATCATGTGAAATTGCATGTGAGCGTATTTAGGGGCCTCTGGAAGCTTATCTTAAAATAAATAATTAAATAAAACAGTGGTTAGCAAGAAAAAGAATCCATTATTCATGTGAGGGTAGAATAGAAAAATCCGTCCCTCACGATCACCGATTGTCATCACTTGGCAAGCCTTGTGATGCCAATCCGTGATCCTGGGGACAGATTTTTCTATCCCATCCTCACAGGAATAATGGATTCTTATATTCTATCCTACCCTCAAGTACTGAGTCTCATGATTTGGCGTCGGTTATTTAATTAAGGTCATGATGTAACAACTTCATTTCCTTTTTCTATTTTTAGAACTTCAGCTCAAGCAAGGTGTACATTATTAGAACTGGTTGAATGTTACAGCCGAGGATGGAAAGAATTACCAAACGATGTGACACGGTTCTACCTCGATATAATGATGGATATTATAACTGACTAATGTCTAGATACTGTAGAACACTTATATTTGGGGTAAAACACTTATATTTGGGGTAAACACTTCTATTTGGAGTAAAACACTTATATTTGGGGTAAAACACTTGTATTTGGGATAAACAGTTCTATTTGGGGTAAAACACTTCTATTTGGGGTAAACACTTATATATGGGTTAAAACACTTCTATTTGGGGTAAAACACTTATACATTGGGGGTAAAACACTTATATTTGGAGTAAAACATTCATATTTGAGTACCTAAATTTAGGACTCTTTACGACAGGGTTCCCACAAGCTCTGGAAATAATGGAAAACTTGGAAAATCACTAATAAAAGTTCTATGCATGGAAAAGTCATGGAATTTGAAAAAACCCCTGAATAATCTCAGAGAAATCATGGAATTTTGTGAAATAATTTGACGAAACCACCAGTAGCCAGAAAACTAGCTGTCAGACACTTGTGTGTCTGACAGCTAGTTTTCTGGCTACTGGCCGTTTCAAGTTTTAATTTTTCAAAACGCATGCATAGTCTACAAGCATGCTGTTGTTGCTGCATTCCGCATTTATGCTCAGCATCGTGAAGATGCTGCTAAAAGGGGTTGTTGGAGGCTGTGCTTTAAATAGTCATGGAAATTACATTGATGATTATGGCAAATCATGGAAAAATCATGGAGTTGTTTTTTTGAATTGCTGTGGGAACCCTGTTATGATGTAAACAAATATTGCCAAAATAAGGGACCACGTAAAACAGTTTCTAAATCTGTTAGACAATGAGCAATAAATGGACACATCCATTGTATGCTGGTAAATCAGGGTTCACACAGGCTTGAAAAGTACTTGAATATACAGGACCGTCTTGAAAAGTCCTTGAAAATGAAATTTGCCTTTAAAAAAGAACTTGAAAAACACTCAAAGGCATTGAAAAGTCCTTGAATTTTACCATTTGCAAGAGGATTCAACACTGTTTTTTGAGGCCTATTGCCTAAATCAGTATAAAATTGTGGTTCCTTTATTTGGTGCAGCATATGCTGCACCAAATAAGGGCACCATAATTTTACACTGATTTTCTAAAACTAATATCTTTAGTAATGGACTCTAGCATTTTAGAAGTAGAATTTTAACGTGTAAATCAGGATATTTCATAAGTTTTCAGTCCTTGAAAACAGTAGAAAAGTCTTTAATAGTCCTAGGAAAGTCCTTGAATTTTACAGGAACTTGCCTGTATGAATCCTGTAAATGTATCTTTATCAGTAAAACAACTTTAGAATGGTAGAGTCAACGAGTCTGTTTCCATGCCAAGAAAATCCCAATTTAAAAGGAGAGCATATTCTTTCCTTTAAGAGGAGCCCTTATGAAATTAGAAAATGATTTTAAAGGTCATAAAATTACAAAAACGATAAAATTAAACTGTGCCAATATGTAAGTCTTTTAAAATCGCCAAATTTTGATGGCGCGAATATTAAGTGTTTTACGGTAGCTGACTGCAAGAACAGTATTAGCACTTTAAGTGTGACCAAATTACTCAATCAGCAAGACATGACCATAGCTCCAGATAAGGCTGCGTATTGCGTATTTACGCAATTTCGTGGACCTGAAAACACAAATAAATTCATCTCTGTGCGTACAAAAACGCAATGAAAATCCTTGATACCCAATTCCGAACTTTTTCGTAGCGTATGACGCTATAGTATTCAGTTTGCGCTTTTCGTTTTTCCCATCACAAGCTGTTGTTTGGTACAAATTTATACACGGCGTGGCGCAGAATGTAGTTAATTAAATTGTAAACCAGTCCAGGAATATTCTTATCGCTGTTTAGCTATACCCAATATTTACAAGATTACGACATTCGTCTCGTTTACAATAACAGTAACATGGGCGAAAATGCCCCAGGGGAATTGAATAATATCATATCGGTACTAACACTAATACCGCGTTGGTGGTTCGAAGAATTAAAGGTGACTTGATAGATACGTTGGATTTTCCAAATAAGTTGCAAATAGCGATCTCAGATATACTAATACTGCCTGTGTGTTTTCTGAAAGTGAAACCGAAAGTAAACAAAAAAAAATCAGGAGAAACAAGACCCGCTTTCATTGCTTATTTGCTTTCAGATGGATACCCAATACAAAAACTTGAAATACCCAATTTAAATTTGAAATACCCAATTAAGCCAAAAAGTGGTGGGTAAATACCCAATTGCCTCCAATCCTTATCTGGAGCTATGCATGACTGTAGAAAATAATTCCAGAGAGAATAGCAGTTCCAGATCAGATTTGAGCCGTGACATGTGATACTACAATGTGGTATTTTGACATGCATAGACTCAGAAGTCCTGTGTGGCCTCCTTTTTAGCTTAGAAACTCCAAATGAGGTTCAGTCAGTAGCTTATTGTTCATAGAATATTCAAGCGACAAGCAAATGTTATGATCAGACTGCGAGTATGCGCAGGCTGATCGGAGCCTTTGCTGGTCGCACATACCACATTGTTGGAAATCTCATGTCGCGGCTCATTTCTTCAACAAACAACAGTCTTTGACTGGGCCAGGCCCCGAGGTTATAATTTTTTTTCATGCTCAACTCAACTGAGCACGAAATTTCAACTGCTCATAAAAATTAAAATACTGACAAATAAGAAAGTTACTTGCTTTAAGTCTCTCAGTTGTTGAATTTATCATACTAATAAATGTAAAATGCTAACAATTGTTGACATTTTGACATTTACAAGCAGGATTAATTTCGTGCTCAGCTGAGTTGAGCATGGAATTTTTTTTATAACCTCGAGGCCAGAGATCTGGGTCAGGTGTGGTGCTTGATTGTATCGATTCCTGATCTTTGCCCTCTTTCTTAATTTTGATTTATCAATAGTTTGAGGGATTTTCCTTTTTCTGAAGTAGGGGCCAGGTTGAATTTTGGGGAAAATCATACGAGCCATCAAAATTTGAAGTCTAAAAAATCTAACCATAATTAATACCTGAATATTTGAAGTACTACACTCTGCTCCAATTTTAATCCCATTAAACTGCAGCATTCCGGTCGGTGGCATGATTTGTAATCAGAGTGGAAATAATGGTGATCCTGATCAGATGGCTTTGATAGAAGCCAGCTGATCTGGATCTACAAATTTTTCTAAAAAGGATACATCTGGGTTCAGCAAGAACAAGGTTACTAAATTAACAGTGTAAATCTTAACAAATTGCATCACTGTGCGAATGTAAACATCTGTAACTCTGCTAATTTTTGTCTGATTTCATGAAATTTTCACCAAAAAGTAGAGCTTTGGATTTGGGATTTTTATTCACTATTTTGGGAAGTTTTTGCTCCATTAGAGATTGGGCAGGGGACTGTATTTGGCCTCTAGGAAAATTACTGGTTTGTTCTACCATCAACAATGGTATATTTCAGTGGTTACTAAGGGCCAGTTAAGCAAAAATAATTTGCGATTATTTTCTTATCCATCAGTTTAAACATGTGCTTTTGGTGTGTAAAAGAACGGTCTCATTGAGATGTTTTTTTTGAGTACCCACAACATATGTTTTGGTTGAGAAATACAAAAAAATAATTTTCAGTTACACACTCATCTGGGGGCCTGAATAATACGTCCAAATAGCAAATATTTTCAGGGTAAAATTGTAAATAAATTCTTATTTTTCAGTTTTAACATTTGTTCTGGGTGCTCACTAGAACTATCTCATCGAGGTGGCGCTTTTGAGTACCCACAACATCTTTTTTGGTTGAGAAAGAAGAAAATTATTTTTAATTACACACTCTTATCTAGAGGCATGTTACAGTACCTCAAAGCCTTAACCCTTAAAGCGCCAAGAAAAAATGCATCCGAAAATGTCGTCTGCTTAAGTCGTCTGCTCCAAATAATTGCCTAGCATTATTGACGAATTAAGTATAGGAGCAAACAGTGTGGACCCAGAACAGACTGCTCCTATAATAGGAGCAGTCTGATCTGGGTCCACACTTTTTGTCACAGAGGCTTCTTAAACATATCAGCAGAAGAGAAAAGCAGACGACTTTTGTTGTGATTGGCGCATTAATGGTTAATATCTGATTTACTATTCAACATGGCCTCCTGTTAAGGAGATATTGTTGGTATTGGCCTCCAATGAGATGTGGTTTCTTGGGCATTACCAATATAATAGGATATTATTGAATTCAAATTTGTCATTTGGGAAGGTATACATGTATAGTTTTATGGACGTGTATTCAGTTGAAAGATATTCATGTACTTGTTTTTTTCTTATTTTTATATTCGAAGGTAAACTCCATATTCTATATAGATAATAGGGCTCCAGATAAGAGTGCAAAATTGAAAATTAATTTTCTTATTTTCTGACCTTATCATATGTTGTGGGTACTCAAAAGATCCGTCTTATCGAGACCGTTCATTTTAGTACCCAAAACACATGTTTAAATTGGTAGATAAGAAAATAATAATACTTTTATGCTGAATAATTCTTTATCTGGACGTATGTTCATGGGTGTGAAGTTTGTGTTTTTTCTTATTTCAATATTCAAAGGTAAATTTGAGGATTGTGGTGGCTCAGTGGTAACGTGCTTGACTTGAGATTGAGGAGATGTAGGTTCGAGCCTCGCTAGAGGCACTGTTTTGTGTCCTCGAGCAAGACACTTTATCCTCTGCTTAGTACTGGTTCAACCCAGAATGTCAGTCCTGATCTGAATTCAAGCTGTTTGCTGTTTAAATGTTATTCCTGAAAGAATATTTTGAAAAGAGTAATGTTGAAAAATTTCTGCAGATGACAAAATATCATGAAAAATTATCCATCATGCAAGGAGTTAATTCACTAGTGCCTTATTGTTTTAAACTCTGTGTGCCGGGTAATTTTGCTGTCTTCTGCTGACTTTTCTCAAAATTTACTTATTCAAAAAAATCGCAGGCCTTTAGTTAAGAGTGCGTACCAAAATTATTTTCTTATTTCTCAACCAAAACATATATTGTGGGTACTCAAAAGAACCGTCTCAATGGGATGGTTTTTTTGAGCACCCAAACCATATGTTAAAATTGATGGTCAAGAAAATATTTATAATTTTATGCTAAAATTTGGTTTATCTAAACCTATGAACTCTTTCAGGAATACTATCAGAGTGTTAAACAGTTTGGAACCAGATCAGGACCGACTTTCTGTTGGTCCTTATCTGAGTCGAAACAGTTTGCAAAGGCTATCGACAGACAACAAAAGTTGCAACTAGCAAGGCAAGAATAAACATATTACGCTCCTGAATTAGACATCAAAGTTATGGTTATTCTGGAACTAGCGTGTCTTATGTTCGAGTAATGTGAAAATGAAATTTTTCACTTCAATATGATTATGAGATGTAAATATGTAAGATTTTGATGTACATGTTGTGAAACTTATATTTTTATTGGGCTTATTTTTGTTGTTTTAAATGTTCATTGGCTCGAATGTATTTTATTGTGTAAATGTATGAAGGTTGACAAGTAAAAAAACAAACACTGCCTTTTTGGTGTTGTGTTAACTTATTCTATGAGGGTAAAAGGGTCAGATTTTTAGGATGCACAATTCATTTCTTCTTACAGAGTAGCTCACTAGAATCTAAGGCAAAACCTTGAAAGTTCAATCTTTGATTTTTCTTGATACTCTCGGATTCAAAGAATAGGGCCTACTCATGGTCTTTTTTTAATATCTGTCTATAATAACATATATTTTGGGTGTGTAAAAGAAATATCTCCTTGAGACATTTCTTTTACTCGTCCAATAACACTGGCGGTAATGTCGTCAGGTGCAATCTAACGACTATGTAAAGGAAATCCTAACAAGAGCTTCTGGACATGAGTTATGGATAAACAATGGAAACAGCTATGTGAGCACTCCTGTTTTATCTATTTTTTACAGTTTGCAGCGTAATATTAGCAAAATGAGAACGTGATTCTCAATAGTAGTAATTTCTGCACAAGAAATAAGTGGAAGTAAGAAAGTAGACGGCTGATTTTTTAATCAATTTTCTCTCAGGCATGGTGTACTGGTGTGATCGGTTTTCCTGGTTGCTAATGAAGGTACTGTAAATTCGGAAATTTTCGCAAGGTTTTGTTTTCCTGAAACTTTGCATATGCGAATTTTCATGAAGGAAAACCCTGACGAAATGGCAAATTCACTGTCATTTATTGATATGGTAAATCATGCCCTAGTCACGAATTTTATCTTCACAAATATGTATTTAATTGCTATTGGGGAAAATGAAATTATTGCGAAAATTTACGAATTTACAGTATTCTGTTAAACAGATGGTCTAAAATGCTTTATAGTTCTAAATAATCAAATTCTTTCCAAATAACTTGTCAAGCTAAAGCAGTCAACATCGTCTTGATGTCATTTTGTGTCTGTGACAAGCTTTTTATGACTATCATAGCTTACGATATTGGTTGCTCCTGTCGATACGATTGCCCTTTACGAGACACATAAACCTGGGCAATTCAAGGACGGTGAGTAGAAAAAATAGCTTCAGAAAATCATGATAATGGATGTACCACCAGTTGTAAATTCAATACCAAGTTGATTATCAATGTTCTCCGGATCCAGAAATTCGTGCCAGGGAGTCCTGCACCAGGTAAAAAATGTCTCCCTTTTTTGTTGTCACAAGCTAATCATAGGGAGGGGTCGCATTTTCTTCTCAAGTTGGGTTAGGGGTGTCCGTACCAGAATACCCTTTGAAACCTATAACAATAATGATTTATAATGTGTATGTGTGGGGTGGTCGGTTAAAGTTCCTTTTATAGTTATATAAGAGGAAATGGACACATCCCTGGTGGTCATGCTTATGACAAGATTTGTTTTCACTATTTTGAAGCAGGTCATTCAATGATCACTTACCAAACTATTTTGAATTCTGTTTACATGATGACTCTTGTAAACAACACAGTACTAATGTTTAAATCCAAAAAGAAAAAAAAGAACAGAAACAGCCTAAAACACTTGATTTAGTGCTAAATGCTTGTAAGTTTAGGTGATTTGAATGTCTATCATGTTGGAATAATGTGCGAGCATTAAAACCAAGACCTTCCAGAGTAATCTATGCCTGCCAGATGCTGGTCGTAGCCTGTATCGTAAGTCATATCTTTTTTCTATGTCAACATTTTTTTAAGCAGATTCTTGATGAAATGCTATTAGGCATAAAAGAAGATTCACTTAAATTATATTTGTCCTACTAAACTTGTCCACAAACCCATAAAACATGTTTATTCAAGGTCAAAACGCTACAGTCAACTACCCTTCAAGTAGAAATTGATTTTTAGACAAACTTCTTGGTTTTCCACTTCCATGATCTCTTCCCATTATGCAAAAAATGAAGACATTTGAATCACATTGCCTGATTTCAAAATATTAACCTACAAACATTGAAAAAATGTAAAAGTCACTAACGTTACCTATTTCAGTTGTTTTTCCTGATCTTGTTACTCATGTCCGGATAGAGAGGTAAGGGAACCATTTGCATAACTTCTGATTGCTCTTTACGAAATGACCACCCGTGAAGTTTGATAGAAAAAATAATAATATATCTACCGCCCTATAATTTGAACTACTGATCATTCAAAATAAAACATCTGCTCTTGAGGATTTTGAATTTAGACTGTATTACCTGTCCTGCTCATAATATCTCACAATACCCTCTACATCATGTGAACTTTGCATTTGCAAAGTTTGAAGTTGCCACATATGTCAAATGGTTAAGGAAAAGATGTAATTACAAGAAACATGACAAACTGGCAGTCGGGCAACTGACCAGCTTTGATATGAAGTTAATAACCCCATTTTTTGATGGGGCTAGATGTAGAATGCCTTTGGGCTACTCAGTAAGGCTTGGTCTTTCAGAAAAGGTGCACCAACTACTGCTGCTGGAAGTTTATTCCATTCTTTTATGTTAATATTTATTTGTGTTTAACATCCCACCAACAGTTAAGGTCATATGGGGATATGGGTCACTGCTTAAAGTCTCATCTGACTGACTGGAGAAGCCTGGAATCGAACCAGCAACCTCTGGTTTACAAGGCGAGTGGTTTATCCACTAGAATCACAGCAGCTCCTATTCCATCCTTTTTTACAATGGGAGGGGGATATATACCATAGACTGGTATTCTACACTCTCTCTAAAGAACCGATCCTCCCCCATTCATTCACACATTTTCTCTGTTTGAGGTCAAATTTAATGCGGAGATAAACTAAAATTCAGGTGTTTTGTGCATTTGCATTTAAGGTTATACTCCTGTTACAGGGACCATTTGGATACACATGGTCTGAGGATACACCTATATCCCAATTTGATTGGATAAAATGTTGGCATTTATAAGTTAAGTTCTGCTTATTTTAAACTTCATTAAGCTTAAGTGGTGGTGCTTTGAAAAATATACTCAACGTCAGTGAAAAGTTACCAGTATCTAAATTTCGATATTTTGGAAAATGTATAATACAGCTCTATGGCTACTTTAACGTTCATGTTTCTGGTCAACGACACACTGGTTTGAAGAGATAAAACAGTTCCACGAGCCCAGGAACTATGGTGCACGTGATGCACATGCTTTTTATGTTTTTCCTAGTTTTTAAGAATTTGAAATCATCATTTTCAGTTGACAACATGCCAGTACATGCCCTAGATGTTTCCACTAGAAACGTCACCAAAATGTTTTGAATTATCCCATTAATCCAAAAAATTGAGGATAAAACTTTAAGATAGCACCAAAACTTTGCATGTTCCTATACAATGCAATGGGAACTACTGGGGTTCGTCAAGGAATGGGAATAAGGCATTTGGGTGTGATGGATATCGTTTTCCATAGTGGTGATGCATGGGACTCTTTTCCATAAAACTGAGTGCTAAACTATCTGCAGTTCTTCCTTCAGACTGGATTAAATATTGTCCTGTATTAACTGTATGGGACTTACTGGTATTTTTTCACTGACGCTGAGTTAGAATTAGAATCTCCTAACTTGTGCAGTCAGTGTGTTCTAATATTTTTCAAGTTGGTATGTCACAAATCGTGTCAGAACATTTACTGCAAGTAATGGTTATATCCCTGATGAATTTGAGAGATGCAGGACCGATTGTTTTTATTCAACAATTAATAACAAGAAGATAGAACACATGGCAAGTAAGACCAAATGAATCATTCTACTTAAATTAACTGCATGTATATTCTCTGTAATAAGACTCCATAGAATATAAGAATATATCTTTAAGGTTGTTCAGAAGTGAAAAAATCGCGTTTCTAATTACAAGCCAAATAAAGTGTCCCCCTCTGTTACAAGTGTGTTCAATTAATTCAGCTATTTTTTCTTTGATTAGACTATGAGGTAAAATAGTATAGAGAGTAGAGAAATCATATGTAGAAAACCTTGATTTTTATTTAATAAGAATCTCGCTCGACTTCTTTATAGACCAAATTAGACTTTTACCATTCTTCTCCTAAACTGATCTGCAACATTTAATAACATGATTTTTAATCGTAGTGAGGCAAGACGTCAAAAGTATAGACAGCTCAGTAGTAGTACACGAACTAGAATTGGTAATAAAACGTGACTTAAAGGGCATTTTATAAGGTTTAGGTATACCGTTGGAAGCTTGCTATCATGATACTTTATCAACAAACACACCAAACGTAGCAATACCTATCATGCTACTAGGTTTTAGCAGGGCTAAGTTCTTGCTTTAGGGTTTTGATGTAGTACATTTTTCAAACGACCACAACATTGTTTGCAGCCTTATCTAGAGGCGCTCAAGCAAACTTCCTCCGAAATTTCTGGACCCCTTTCTTCAAATTTCTAAAAGTAAGTTTAGGTTTAGGCAGAGGAAGATCTTAATTATTGCTATAAAATGAAATTCAACTATCATGAATATTAAAGCTGCATAGTCTGTAACTTTTGATCTTCTAATTTTAAAAATAATGTTTTTATTTTTCAAAAACACAGTAAAAATACTCAAATTCAGGTAAACATTTTACCATATTCGTAAATCTTAACAAGTTATCACTATCGAAACAATTGCATTTATGGTAAAATTCAACGGTCTAGAATTATTGGAGGGACGCAAATAATTACCAACAATAGAAAAAAGCACCTATTTGATAAGATAATTCACTTTTTCATGCAGTTTTCAGCTGTACTGAACATTTTTAATTGTGAAAACATAGCTTAAATCTACTTTTACAAATGATTTAAAAAGAAAATAAAATTTTTCGAAAAATGTCCATAGTTACAGAGTATGCAGTTTTAAAATATTTAATTTCCAAGTATTTAAAGCATTAGATTCAACATGCTATTGCTTACACGATCGATTACAAAATTCTTGTAAGGCACCATCAATTGTTGAAGTCTATTGGCGAAGGAAACGTGTATTTAGGTCCTTTACTTATAATATTACCGAATTCTTGAATCAGTAATTATTAGCTCATCTGAGCCATTGGCTCATGGTGATCATCGGATGTCCGTCATCCGTCATCAACAATTGGTCCAAAGGACATCTCCTAAACTACTGGCTAGATTTTATCCAAACTTGGCAGGATTGATACTTAGATGACCCTCTTTGATAATTGTTCAATTGGTTACAGTCCGTTGCATATCTAGGTCACACAGGCTAAAAAGGGAGCGCAGTGGGCTCAGTGGTAGAGTGCTTGACTCGAGACCGAGAGGCTGCGGGGTTCAAGTCTCACCGGCGTCACTGAGTTGTGGTCCTTGAGCAAGACATATTTATCCTAGTGTAGTACTGGTTCAACCCAGGAAGACACGTCCCTGTTTAACTGAAAGATTGTTGATGGGGTGCAAAGAACAAATTAAACAAGCAAACAAACACAGGCTAAATATAGATTTTCCAGATGAAAACTTTAAAAACCTTCTTGTCTAAAACTAGAAAGCCTTGATATTTGGTATGTAGCATCACCTAGTTAACCTCTACCAGATTTGTTCAAAGTATAGTCCTGGGGCCAAAAAATGGTCCAGCCTGCGGGGTGGGGGTTGGGGAGTCCAATTATTTACATAGTCTATTATTGGAAAGCATGAACAAAATCGTCTTGTCTGAAACCACAGGGCCTAGAGCCTTGATATTTTGTACGTTACTTCACCTAGTGGACCTCTAACAAGTTTGAACAAATTATGCCCCTTGGGCCAAAAATGGCCCGCCCCGGGGGTCACATGTTTCACATAGGTTTATATAGGGAAAACATGAAATAATATTCTTGTTTGAAAGCATAAGGCTTAGAGCCTTGATATTTGGTATGTACCAACACCTAGTGGACCGCTACCAAGTTTGATTTAATTCTGCCCCTGGGGACCAAAAATGGCCTGGTCCTGGGGTCACTTGTTTTACATGGGCTTATATATGGAAAAACATGAAAATAGCTTGTTGTTTGAAACCATAAGGCCTAGAGCCTTGATATTAGGTAGGTAGCATCACCTAATGGACCTCTACCAAGTTGTTCATTTTTTATATATATATATTTCTGTTTATTTCTATAATAACATAGTTACAATATAATATCCATTGTACAATATATACTTATATCATATCTATAATATATACCATCTTTCCTTGTACATCTTAACATTAAAACAAACAGATATTTTATGTGTATGCAAGTGTATACCTGGCAGCTTAAAAATGGGGACTGTGGGGGGAGCTGGAGTCTGCCCTGTATAATTTTTCAAAGGGTTGCTTGTATGAAGATAGTTTAAATTAACCGTATATAGATTGACTCTGGTTTTGGACTTTTATTTAAAATTTGCTCATTTAGATGGTGAGGAGTTAATATGTATTTATATCCTTGAGTAGATCCTCATAAATTTTGAAATTTAATTTTATACATAAGTATAATTTTTTCTTGAAAATTTCAAGCATTAATGAATGATTGTTGCAGCGAGAACAGTAGATGTAATAATTTGCATACAATAAAATAAATTTACTGACATTTGATACTTTTTCCCCTGATTCAAGTCCAAACAAAGAACTTATAGCAACATAATCGTACAACTATCTGGGGGCTATCTGAGATGGTAGGGGGGCTGATGCTTTGGCTGTCGTCAGGCCCATTTGGGTTTACCTATTGGATTTCTTTTGCTCCTGTATTCAGTTTTATGTACTGTTGAGCCCTTATCTTTGCTTTATCTCCTTTTTTATATCTTGATTTATATGTTCTAGGAGATGATGTATGGATAAGTTAGGGGTCTTTCATGCAAAACAAACATCTATGTGTCTTGATCCACATCTGAACTAAGGGTGAGGTTCGCCAGCCATGAAACCGGTTTAAGCCCTCCAGTAAAGTATTTTTAATGACCGTTCCATGGGGTTCTTCTTTTATGGATCATTTTTGTTATTTGTGTCTTGTGTTTGTGATGCTTTCGCGTCTGATTGCTGCCTTTTGGTCTACTGAAGGGAAAGGGCTGACCTCTTTGCTCTTGTTTGTCATGTTTTTAATGATTTTGTTACTTTTCCATTTTGGTATCCTGGGACAGGTGTGGTACTTGATTGTATCGATTCCTGATCCTTGCTGTCTTTCTTACTTTAAATCTATACTTAAGGCCAAAAGTTACTTTACACTGTTATTATATATACCTTTTCTGGGTATTGGTGAGTGGTATTTTAAATGTGTTTAATTCATATTAAAGTTCAATCAATTACTCATATGACCTTTTAAATTTCATGTTGTTGCTGTCATAAATGCAACCACAATGCCCTAATGAAAGAAGCAAGGGGGCAAAATAAATTTTTCCAAAACGCATCACTTTTGATGCGTAACTGTAGCTTTGCAATTGAACAATTTTTAATATTTAAGAACCAGTCTGAAAGACAGGCTATTGAATTGTTGTTAAAAATTAAAATCAGCCTGGATCATCCTTCAAGTAACACAAAATTAGAGTTGTGTTTTTACGTACATACCACTTTTTGTAAACTTTACAATGCTTTCAATGGCATTTCCCATAAGAAATTGTTTGCCGTTTTTCTTCCAAACCGATGGGAATTTTTATCAGATTATCTTGTCACATACTCATAGTCAGGAAAAAATATCAGAAAAGTTAACAAGTACAGGCATTTTGTGAAGAAAAGGGTTTGACACCTTAATTAGGGGTAATTTGGCATGCTGAATCCGAAAACCAATGTTGGCAAGCTGAGAAATGACGTCTTAATGACCTAATTTGCATATTTCCAAAATGGCTGCCAAAAATCATGGAATTTGACATATTACTGAATTTTTTTTATTTTTTGACAATGTTTTTGTTATTAAAAATCATTTGTATTATGTCCTAAGATTGTTTTACCATTAGAGTACATGGTATTCGGTGGCAATTTACATAATTATTCCAGGATATTACCGTATTCATGGTAATAAATGTCCAATTAGTCTATAAAATCATATATAAACTTGCCTTATTCAGTATCCTGCTATTTAAATGTTAGTTTTATTCATAGCACGTTATGGACAGTTTACCAGCTTTTTAAGTAATAAATAAGAAAGAAACTTTAATAATCAAGAAGTTGTTTTGTTTCAAAATAAATGTCATATTGTCCATGCCGAAATATATGGTACATTTTGTTTCTATAAAAAGTCACAGCATGCACATTCCTTAGTACCCTAGGGGCTAATTGGACCAACCTTGTACCATCAGGAAAATTCTAATGTGTGTCAATTTGTTTTGTGAGACCACCTAAATGTGGAAAAATATTGTCCTAAAGAATAAACTCATTTGTGCTATGTGAATTTGCATGGTTTCCGTGGCAACGCATAATACGCTTCTAAAGAATGGGAGTGTCCCTACAAAAGTACTCATATCTCAGCAGCAACTCGTTCAAACTTTTAAACTTGGTACCAACTGAATGTAGCGACACAGGACTTTTATCCAATGTTCAGATATGCAAATCATCAAATTTGCATATTCTTGAATATTAATGAAAACATTAGAAATAAGAGAAAAATCGTAAAAAAGGGGTGTACAAGTAATTGTATCTACATTTCAGCTGCTAACTATCCTAAACTATCAGCCTCAGTACCAATTTAATGCTAAAACATAGCATGTTTACTTAATGGTCCAATATGCAAATTATCTAAACATTGTATTCATGAATATTAATTAAATATTAAAAATGAGCAAAATTGGAGAACAGTTAATAGAATGTACATGCAAAATTACTCATATCTCAGCTGCTATTTATCCTAGATTTCATACTCACTTACTTTCTAGACTTGTTCCCAGATTAAAGTCCAGAAAAGTTCTTAAATAGTGATTTTTGATACGTAAGTTATTTAATTTGTTTATTAATGAGTATTTTTGAAGATAAAATCCTTATTGATTCGCTTTCAATTTTTCTTTAGTAATCTATAGATTTCATCAATATTCATGAATATGTTTGTTAAATGATTGTATATCTGACCATTGGAACACAATAATATGTCTCAGCCTTAATATGATACTAAGATTTATTGTCTAGAACAAATGAAAGATGAGATAGGTGTGATTTTAGAAGTAGACCCCCACCATTTTTTCTACGTTTTTTTCTCTCATTTCTAATGTTTATATTAATATTTATTCAATTTAAAAAAAAGATAATTTCACATAATGAATATTGAGTATAGTAAAATGTCTTAGCGTTTAGTTGGTACCAAGTGTGGTAGTCTAAGAATATTAGCAGCTACGATATGAGATATTTTGTAGGTACACCTCCTTAATTTTATTACCTTTTTTTCTCTCATTTCTAACATTTAAATTAATATTCAAGAATATTATCATAAAATAATTTGCATATCCGATCATGGCATAAAATTTTGCTATGTCTTAGCATTTCTTTGAGACCAAGCTTGTTAGTTTAAGACAATTAGCAGGTGAGATATGGGTAATTTTGTAGATATACCCATTTTAATTTTTCGACAATTTTCTTTCTTTGTTAAATGTTTTCATTAATATTCACAAATATGTAAATTATATTTGTAAATCAGACTATTGTGTTTTAGTACTTTGGTACCAATTTTGGAAGACAAGAATAATTAGCAGCTGACATATGGGCTATGTCGTACGTACACCCCTTTAAATCCTCTAACATTTTTCTCTTATTTCTAATGTTTACATTAATATTCATGAATATGCAAATTAGATAATTTGCACATCATACTATTGGGTTAAAGTGTAAAGTCTCACTTTCATTTGTTACAAGTTTGGTAGTCTAGAATAGTTAGGATACGAATCATTTTGTAGGTACACCCACTTAGATCTTCACATTATGGGGGGAGGGTAAATTGTTCTATTCAAGACTCCATGAGCGATGTTATTCTTTGCTATTTAGCGACCATTTGTTTTGCTAGTAACTGACAGCTTACTTTTCTTGAATTAGTGGAAGAGAGAAAAAATCCATGAAAGAATGTGCGGCATGCAAGTGTCGATCTTGGATCTGCTTGCAAATGACCCAGCTACAGTGCCCCATGGGTTGCCCTGGACACCATGCAATTTTATATAATCCAAACAGGTTTAGTTTTGGAGACAATAAGAATTTTTGGTATTAAGTGGATCCACTGAACAATTTCGCACCCATGAGTAATTGTCCTTGTGTGCAAGGTAAGTCTAATAAGCCCCCTCCCCGTCCCAAGTTGTGTGTGGGGGGAGGGGGGGAAATTGTTATTCCATGATCTTACTTCTATTTTTAGTTTCATAAATATTCTTGAATATGCAAATGAGATAATTTTATATTTGACTATTGGATGAATGGACTTGTCAAAGTGTATCACTGATGATATAATAGCATGCAACAAGGACAGATTGGGGCAGAATTCAGTTCATATTTGTTTTTTTATAATTTCACTAATTTACTGAAATTTTCATCAGTATTGATGAATATGCAATTTAGATAATTAATCTGCATATAAGACCATTCCATCAGATGAAAGTGCTATATCTAAGCTTTAATTTGCTAGCAAATTTAATAGTGTAGGGTGAGAAACTGATGAGGTACGAGTCAGTTTGTAGGTACAAGCCTACTTTGTTTAAAATCGCATTTACCCCCTCCCTAAGCTGAAATTTACAGAATATTAAAAAATCCCATACTTTCCTGCAAACAATAGAGATATCATTGTTATGCATTTTTTTTTAAGTTCTCATTTTAATGAAATCATTCCTGACGTATTTTGGCCACATAATATGCATGGACTATCATGAAAAAAATCTTACTTAGTCGGATGCAAGATTTTTTGCTCAAGATGTCTCCCCTGATTACCTCTTGGTCATATTTTTAATTCTAATTGCATAAATTGATGTCAGTGAGGACCCCAATAAGGAGAAGATGTTTTTGCATTGATTTGAACCAGTTTTGCATCCTAAACACGTTACTCTATATATTTTTATGGATTTTTCTTCAATTTGGCGGCCATCTTGGAAATATGCAAATTAGATAGTGAAGACACCATTTTTAGCTTGCCAACATTGGTTTTTGGATTCAGCATACCAAAATACCCCTAATAGGTATCGTAAAACCTTTTCTTCACAAAATGCCTGTACCTTCTTAAATAAGCGCCTTTTTCTGATTTTTTTCCTGACTATCAGGGCAGAAGTCCCAACAAATCGCTGGTAAAAAAAATCCTTATGCCATCTGAGATAAAGCTTTTAGCAGGGACTAAAATTTACTATTGTTTTAATTCAAAGGGAGATAATTTCAAAGTGAACCAACTTTAAAATGCTGCCAAAAAACAAACTATACGTCTGAGACAGAATGTCTTGCAGTATTTTTAATGTGTAATCGATGGCCTTTAAAATAGCATGTTCAAATCCTGGGTTTACTTTGGATTTTGTTAGGCAATGCTGATTTTGTGCTTTTAATGAAAGCACAGATAACTTGAAAGAAGATTAATTTACCTAAGTTGTTTTTCGGGAATTAGGACAGGGCGGGAACTAGCAACTAATTGCAATATTTAATTTGGTTCAACTCAAAAGCAGTAAGGATATATTCGATAGTTCAAAGTGTAAAGTTACTTTTGGCTTTAAGTATATTTTAATTGCTAAATCCTCACCCCAAATGTTTTAAACACACGAACTGTTACGCTTTCATAGCGGCTTCCTAATTAATGATATGTATCAAAGCAGAGAAAGAAATAAATCAAATTAACTGATGAAACAAAAACAATGGTTCTTTACCTATCGACAAGAAAATGGTTCATTACCTATCGACAGTCTGACTAACTGGTAGTCCAATTTGTGTTTCGAGTAAGGTAGGTTACTTGGTTGTATCGATTCCTGATCTCTGCCTTCCTCTCTACTATTATATATAAAAAACCACTTACTGGGCAACAGCGTGCCTTGCAAAATAATTGGAATACCCACAAATTGTACAATTTCAAACCAAATTTATTTTAATATATTGACCAAAAGATATTACAGTGTGGCACAAAGTTTCTGACTTGGTGCTGTGGGTTGGTCTGCAGTGTGGTATTTCCTGATCATATCCACTTACTTTTTGACCACAATTTTTTTTCTGTTTTGAAATAAAAAAAAAAGCATGTCTTTCGTTACAATCCAAATGAAGTAATCATTATCTAAGTGCGTTCAATTAACTCAATAAGGCTTTCTTAGATGGGATAATGGGGTAAGGTAGTATAGAGAGTAGAGAAAACTAGATGCTAGACATCTTTAATCTTTGATATATCAAGACTCTTACATGAAGTGTTTGGGAGAACATAGGCACATTGGTAGAGTGTTTGACTTGAGATTGAGGGGCGGCTTGTTTGAGTCTCACTGGAACATTGTGTTGTGTCCTTGAGCAAGACACTTTCTCATTTGCTTAGTATTGGTTCAACCCGAGAAACGTCCTGACATGATGAAAACTTGTACACTGGGATGTAAAGAATCAACTCAAACAACATGAAGTTTTATCGATCGACGTAGAATTTACCATTCCAGTTATATTTTTTTCACAATATCGAAATTGAACCGTGGCATGCGATTTTCAACAATGTGGCATTTTGACATGTGTAGACTCAGACGAGCCTCTGCAGCCTCCTTTTAAGCTTAGAAACTCCAAATTGTGTACAGTCAGTAGCTTAACAATCATAGAATACTCAAGCGACTAACAAAGGCTCTGATCAGACTGCGCGTATGCGCAGGCTGGTCTGAGCCTTTGCTGGTCACACATACCATATTGTTGGAAATCTCATGCACTGGCTCAAATAATGATTTTAACCTCAGTGAGCCTAGACATTAAAATTATAGACGACTCTGAAGTAGTGTATGAACTTGGATTAACACATAAACATTATTTATAGGTTATTTATAAGCTTATTCAACAGCAAAACTTACATGTAGTGAACTTTCCACGATCTTTACCAATAAACATAGCTAGCCTAGCAGCGAAATGATACTGCTTGATGTCTATCATTGACCTCTTGTCAAGAGGTCTAGCGCTGCTAAGTTCTTGCTGTATGATGGTAACACTGTACTTCCTTTAAACAGCCCAAACATTGTTTGTGTCTTATTTGCAGGCACTTACACAAACTTCTTTTAAAATTCCAAAACACCTTTCTTATTATGAAAAAATGTGAGGTTTAGGGGGAAATAACAAAATTGTTACAATATTTTATCAATAAATTGTTAGAGTATTTAGTTTCCAATACAAAATTGTTGTCATTAAGTTTCCAAGTATTTTGCGTAAAGCATTAGGTTCAACATGCTATAGCTTGCACAAGTTCCAGTATGCTGTTCCGGACATTTGACGAAGTCTGTTGGCGATGGGAAACTGTCTACATGTCATTTAGAGATCATAGATTGAGTTCTAAAGTCAAATAATTTTCATGTAGCCCAGTGATTACATGATTAGTTTATTGATAGCTGTAATCTGAGTCCTTACATATTCAAGAACCAGGAGAAGTAGTTCTAATATCATGTTCAGTAATTTTTTGCTTAACGTAAATATTGTACTTTGAATAGGTTTATTATTGTACTTGTAGCAAAATGCGATTCAGTTTTATTTCTTCAGATTACAATAACATAGACTATATACATGTCTTTCAACACTATAATAAATAAGCAGATGACTTATTTTTTTGTTGACAAATTGAATTTGAATAAAAGTAAGAACGAGGGCAAAGATCAGGAATCGATACAATCAAGTACCACACCTGACCCAGGATACCAATGTGAAAGTGCCAACGTAACAATTAGACATCACAAACGAGAGCCAAGAGGTCAGCCCTTTCCAAGCAGGTGACCACAAGGCATCAAAAACAGACGTGCATGAAAGCATAACAAACAAGAAAGAAATAACATAAATGATCAACAAAAGAAGCACCGCCTTAGAACGGTCAGTAAAATCTTTTACTGGAGGGCTTAAACCGCTTTAACGGTGCACCAACCTCACCCTTAGTTCAGATGTACACCAAGTCACCATAGAATTCAGGTTCCGCAAGAGAGATTTAATTCCAATTTGGAATTTAGATATCAAATTATAGTATCGTTTATAAAATGAGGTTTTGCAAAATTTATGATACCGATAGCATTGTTTTAGAAGTTTCTGAGTAAACAATTTATTGTGAGTGTTGAAGTCAGCAAACTGGCTCGATGCTCTAGCAAAACGAATGAGTTGAGAGATATAGACTCCATAGAATGTACAGGTCCATTAAAAAAGTTGTTTCACTACGCAATATTTCAAAAGTTTTTTCACATTTTTATACACACAAATGGTTTATGTTTTACCATACATGTAATTTATTATAATGCTATTTTGTTTCTATAAATCATATCAACGTATAATCAAACAACATTTGTATGTGTATATAAACATTAAACTCATTCTAATGAAAACACAACAACATACTTAAATTCATTCAAATGAAAACCCAACAACATGCCTGAACGCCTACATCATAATATCAGTATTTCGTTACATCTCCCTTATCTTCAATTATCATTGACATTGAATTTAAAGTTCTTCTAGGACATTCAGTGCTACACTATACAACGCTTCAGATACTTGCTTCCACATCTCTTCTTTTAATCGCGACATTTGGTTACAATGTACCAATCTCTTTTTTCATTATATTCCAAACGTTTTCTATGGAATTAAACTTAAGGCGAATTCCCTGGACATTCCAGAACAGATATTCCGTTACATTCTAGGAATGTTCTAGTTCTTTTAGAGTAATGACATGGCGCAAGATCATACATAAAGCTATATCCCATCTGTGTGAACACAACACATTCACTTGAGTCTGTATTTCACAGTCATAACCATTGACACCATTGTCCTGATTGGCGCAAACAGAATTAGAAATATTATGCTAAGTGTATTCAGACTACTGTAAATCACCAGTAAGTCTGGGGAGACATTTTCAGCAGAGGCATGTCTCTTCTGAGAAAGTGAATGGTAACATGGATAGCGCAAAATACCAGAATGATATTATCCATGATATTGAAATGACACGTGAATGCGTATTGCTCCTACAGTAGGGATAAATCCTTATACATGATCTCATGCCATGCCATAACTCTAAAAGTACTAGAACATTCCTAGAATGATTAAGAATACCAACCTGGAATGGCCAGGGAATTTGCCAGACCTGAATCCCATAGACAGCGTTTGGAATATAATAAAAAAGAGATTGGTAACTGAAAGTCATGTAAAAAGAAAAGATGTGGAAGCGAGTACGAGAAGCGTGGTATAGTGTAGCACGGAATGTTCTAAAAGAAGTTAACAATTTAATTCCAAGGGGAAGTGCAGATCTTATTAAAGCAAAGGATGATGGAACGTAATACTGACATTATGATGTAGGCGTACAATGCTGTTGTGTTTTCTTTGAAGTGTATTAAAGTATGTTGTTGTGTTTTTCATTGGAATGTATTTTATATTTATATACAAATGTTGTCTGATTATACGTTGATATGATTTATAGAAGCAAAATGACATGAGATATAAATTACATGTATGTTAAAACATAGACCATATATGTATAATAAAAATGTGAATAAACTTTTGTAATGGACCTGTAGAGCGAGGAACATCACCATCTAAAATGGAAAATTGACAATTTCAAAATCAAAGTCGTCACGTTTATCATAAATTTGGTAGAAACAATATCATTAGAAATTCACAAATGCAAGTCTAAAAACGCGGTTTTGGTATCGGAGGTATAAGCTTTATTCAGTTGGAGCTCTGAAGGGTATATATGACTTACCATAGTGTCAAAATAAACATTATTAATGTTTAAAATATCGTCCATATATCTGGATGTAGTGTTAAAAGCATCAATAATATCAGCCTGCTTATCATCGGAAAGAGACATCATATTAGGTCCCTTTCATAACAAAGCAGGAATAAATCTGCAGCCAAGGGAGCACAATTAGTGCCCATAGGAATCCAAACTACTTGTCTCTACAACTTGGTGCCAAATCGAATAAAAATGTTGTCCAACAAAAAGGCCAGCGCATCACATACATTTAATAAAGAATCAATATAAGATGAAGAGCACATTGAGTATAACACTATATAAGAAGTGCTGCATCATAAAATCGATGAGCCTTATACCATAACTTATTACCATCTGCATCCAACTTATAAAGTGATGAGAAAATGCAAGTGTCATAAGTAGCCCTGATTGTTTTAAAGTTTTAACTTAAATAGATTGTGATAAAACATGATTTTTTGCATTTCAGATTAAGATTTTAACATGTACTACCATGCGATCATTTAATGAATATCTAAAAGAGAAATATACTCATCAAAACCGGGAAATCATTACCTTGATAGTAAATAATAACATCAAAACCAAATAAATGGGGTGGGGATGAACTTATACATTATATTTAGAGATAATTCTGTTCTCTCTTCTATTCCTACTTATTTTGAAACCAAATAAATGGGATTGGGATGAACTTATACATTATATTTAGAGATAATTCTGTTCTCTCTTCTATCCCTACTTATTTTGAAAATAATAAATCAACTTCTATTTATTATATGTTGTACAGTAAACTTATTCGTGAATTATATTTATTTTTAACAAATTAGTAAGTGAACTTGATATTTAAACTACTTTTACTGAATGACTAACCAGTGCTATCAACCTGCTGGTCATATAGTAACTGGTAGTTGAATGTTATAACTGATTCTTGATATTGTTTTATTATATGTAAATTACCTAATTACATGTTTCCTTTGAAGATAGACTTCAAAACATGACCTGAAGAAAATGCTGGTTCCTTACAGGAATTTGTAATCAATGGTGCAAGCGAGGGAGTGCTTAATCTAATTCTTTAATTACTTGAAATGAAATATATTTTTTTTAATATTATTCATAAAGAATCGTTTTTGTAACAAAGATCATCTTCCGCCCATATCTTTCTTTCTTTTTACACATTTCAGCCGCGACATGAGATTTCCAACAATGTGGTATGTGCGACTAGCAAAAGCTCAGACCAGCCTGCGCATACGTGCAGTCTGATCAGAGCCTTTGCTAGTTACTTAAATATTTTATTAATTTTAGGCTACTGACCGAACATAATTTGGAGTTTCTAATCTTAAAATGAGAATGTACAGCCTCGTCTGAGTCTACACATGGCAAAATACCACATTGTTGGAAATCACATGTCACGGCTCATTTGAAGAAAGGGATTTCATAGGAAGTTTGTGTTAGCGCCTGCTGATAATGCTGCTAACAATGTTGAGGATGTTTGAAAAATGTATTACATCAACATCCTAAAGGAAGACGGTAGCAGCGCTAAACCCTATGACCATCATTTGCGTGACGAGAGCTCTGTCGTTGATAGGCGTCAGTGTCATATTACCTTTATGACCAAATATAATATTTGTTACCTAAACTTCATACTAGACAATATAAAGTATGCTTCATTGCTGGTTCAAGGTCATTTCTGGGAAACTGCTTAACATATGAGTCTATAATTTAGTTTATCAGTTACCTCTCATATTAACTGTATTGCTGCAAGTTGCCTGATAAACATGGTCTATCTCACGGCATGTGACGTCGCTTATGTCGCTAAATCAACACAAAAATCGAAAAAATTACGTCATTATCGCTAGTTTGAAGAGTGAAACAATGGGTAAACTGATAAATAGAATACCAGGTTTGCGTCTTTTGATATCAAATTTATCAGGCTCGGCTTTGAGAACGCATGTTGAATCGCTCGGCAAGCCACACGATGTCAACAAGCGTTCTCACAGCCTTGCCTGGTAAACTTGATATCTAAAGACACTCACCTAGTATTCTCTCTATATATGTTAGGTTAAACTTGTTTCATAATATATGAGAGAATCAGTCGCCGCTAATTATAACGTTGCCTCCTCCTGCACATGCTCCCAAAGTCTGTCCATTTTTGAAGTCGTATCTCGGGTAGTTTCTTCACCTTAAGTTTATAAATTTCGTTTTTATGTTGGGTGAGGCCTGCTTTGTTGTGTAAGTGACATAATCAGCTCACTATTTCTTTTTGGCTCATTTAACCCTCCCTCCAATAGACAGTTCTTTAAAATTATTATTTTTTGAGATAGTTATCAAATTAAACATTCATCATGGCATGCAGGCACTATAAGATTTAACTAGGTACATACATATTGTTTGAAATCAGACTGATGATGAATATTAGTCACTTTCACTTAATTTCTTCATTTTCTCTCTAATTTTCATCCATTATACATACGGGCTCCCATCAAGTGTAGTTGTCTTAGATGATCTTGCCTCCTTTAAGAGAGAAGTGAGCATGATAAGTTATTCATGGCCATAGAAAGTAACATCTGTTTTATCCTTTTAGCGCACTCACACTAACTTACTAACACTATCACCTTTTTCTTACTATTCTCACTGTCCACTTTTTTGCTTTTATCCTCACACACTTTGCGCAAAACACTCAGTTGTATGAGGGTGTCGCAGTACATATAGATAGATGAATATGGAGGGCTTAAACAGGTTTGACGGTACCAAAGTAAATAAGGATGCAAAGGTCAGGAATCGATACAATCAAGTTCCACACCTGACCACGGGTACCAATGAGAAAGTGACAAACTCACAGTTATACACCACAAAGGAGAGTCAAGAGGTCAGCCCTTAGTTCTGATGAAGATTAAGACAAATAGATGTTTGGTTCCCATGCAAGATCACAAACTTAGCCTTCTTTTCCTGATCAATTCAACAGATAGGCATATAAGAATATATCATGAGTGTGAGGGTAGGATAGAGAAGTCCGTCCCAAGGATCGATGTTTGGCATCATGAGGCTTGCCGACTGATGACAAACGGTAGTCCCAAGGGACAAATTTTTGTATCCTACCCTCACACGAATAAATGCTTCTTTTTCTTTCTTGCCCACCACTGGTTTTATTTATGTTTTTGTTCAAAAAAAGCTTCCAGAAGTCCCTGAATACGCTAAGATGCAATTTAACATGATGACGTTACTTGACGTCCTGGGTAAGATAGCATGGGTAAGATAAGATTTTCTATCCCAGGGTAAAATCTCAGATATTCTTATCCGGTGTGCAAGAAAACGTTCTCTGGAGGTGATTCTGATATTGCTCCCATGGATGTGGGGGTTACGTGTTTGGTCCTTGTTTTGTGGTTTGTTTCTTGGTATCATTTCTAGTTTAGCAATCATCATGTTGAAGAAAAGAGAGCTGGTTGCTTAACTTTAATTGCGTTGTTGCTGTCTACGAGGGTCAGTCAAAATAACTGAGAGTTGGTCAATATCTTTTTACTGGGTAGGCACTTTTAACTGAAACTTAATACACATACACAATGACATTTCGGGCTTCATTGCATATAGAAGTTGACATCTTATTATCCTCAATGTGCTGTTGCTAGGCAACCGAAGACCGCCTCTTAGTGATGTGCGTTCGCGCTGACGACACTTCTGACTAAGCAGCCATGAATTAAAATCATTTCAAATCTAAAACAGTAAAATAACGGACCTTTTATCTCACCAATTGTATCAACAATGTGTTAGCAATGTTTTTAAAAAGTTAAATAGAAAGTCAATACAATACATGCGATGTTCGTTGCCTAGCAACCAAAATTGATGGAAATTCCATTTTTAACAAAAACTCCAGATTTTGTTGCTATGGCAACCGTTTATTCCTGTGAATATTCAAGATATGCATTCAGATATTAAAACCTATTACTAAATACAATGAAATGGTCATATGATATGATACTTAGTTGATAATAATGCTCTAGAATGAACCGTCACTGGTGGGTGGGGTATATTTTGGGGTGAAATTTTCCGAGAATTTAGCTAATTTTCCTTTTATTTATGTAATAAAATGTCAACGCCTCAATCTCAGTTGTTACATTTAACAAAATATATTCAAACACTTTATTTGCAACAAATGCACAAGTTGATGTTACTTAAATTGTGTATAGTGTTTCCATGGCAATGCTATATTCCAGCGTGAACGCATGACGTTATTTCACATTCTTCGGCTGCTTAGAAACAATAATCTATACTCTGCACGGTCTTGTATTTTGCATATTCTGACGCAGGACAGTTCATTGCATGCGTGTGCCAAATTTGACTTGTGTACCTTAGGCTACGTAAGAGGTATGCATCAACTCTCAGTTATTTTTGACTGACCCTCGTATGTTCTGTCTCTCATCCTCAATGGCCGTATGTTGGCCTACGGTCACTGAGCGTGGCAATTACCCTTCCCCGCCAGTTTAATAGATATTAGACTTAGAGAATGATTTGTTTAAAATGTGTATAAAGAAAATTAGCAATTTTGCGAAGCTTTTTTAAACAACGATCGATAGTGTAAAGTAAGTCTAGTTGGAATTGTGTAAAGGTTTTCATGAGTTGGGGCTAATGTATTGCTTGCAATTCTCCAGTTACATGTACTTGTTCTTTCTCTTCTATTTTCTGTTTCTATCTTTAGTCACGGCCTACTTTAGCAATTTTGCGAAGCTTTTTTAAACAATGATCGATAGTGTTAAGTAAGTCTAGTTGGAATTGTGTAAAGCTTTTTATGAGTTGATCTTATGTATTGCTTGCAATTCTCAAGTTATACGTACTTATCCTTTCTCTACAAGTGTCTGTTTCTATTGTTTAGTCAGGGCCTACTTTAGAGTTTGAAATTTGGAACAAACACTGGGTTAATACACCAAGGGAAATCAGTTAAAGGATATTTATTATTTTTATATTTTTATTTGAGTAACAGAAACATTTTAATTGAAGAAAGATAGCAGATTTCTGGGAAACTGCTTAACATATGAGTCTATATTTTATTATATATGTTAGGTCCCTGCTTATCATAAAGTTGCCTCCTCCGCACATGTTCCCTTTATCCGTCCATTTTTTTTATTTCTCAGTCATATCTCCAGTAGTGTTTTCATTTTGTTTTAGTTTAAACATATTTTATTCAATAAATACAAATGATATACAACATACGTACATTGTAAACATACAAAGGATTAGAACGAAAGCATAAATGCTTATAGAGTTCTTATTCTCATTTTGTTTGTATGTTGGGTGTGGCTTGCTGTATTTTGTAAATGACATAATCAGCTCATTATTTCTTCTTTTTTTTGTTCATTTTACCTTCCCTTCAATCTGTATAGTATCATTTTAGATAATTATCACACTTTCATCATGAAATGCCATCTACGCAAGCCAAGGGTACTACGTCCACTTCGTTCTTACGGCCTGCATGCAAGCTGAACATTTCTTGTACTTCAACAACAGCAGAATCTAGGGCAAAGATTTGGTACCAGTTAAATGCATTTAAGCCCCCCCCCGGTGGTTTAGGCTGCTGTCCGTTCTAAGGCGGTGGTTCTGTTGTTGTTGACATTTTGTTTATTGTTACTCCCATTGTGGGAGTCTGTAATTGTTCTATGTTTTGTTGTACGTTACTTTCTGTCCATTTTAGCATTGCAATCATCTTGATGGGGAAGAGAGAGCTGATTGCTTTGCTTAATTTGTCTTCCTGGTGTCTCGTGATGGTTGAGCGGCTCTTCCTCGCGGTGCCACGGGGTTGTCTGCAGTTTGTGATTGTGGTATTTCCTGATCATACCTACTTACTATTTTTAGTACCATTGCATAACGTGCGAGCCCTATAAGATTTAACTGGATAAATACATTAACATTGTTTGAAAACAGGCCGGTGCCGAATATTAGTCACTTTCAATTTATTTCTTCATTTTTCTCTCTAATTTACATTTATTACACTTTCAATCATATTTCTTCACATGAATTGTGATGTCTAAAAGAATGAGACATGCTGCACATTTGAACATGTGGCTAATGTGTGTCACAAAGCTGAACCAAATATACATCATATATTTCTTCACTTGGGCCAGACCGTGAGAGTTTGGTACTTATCCAATGTACATCAATTCACTTTATACATGTTGCACAGCTATTTAGTTGGACCAGAGTGTAGAATCCTGTATCATTACAGTGGAACCAGTCAACGTTTTCATGACGCTAGGTGCTAGACAACATTACTTGTCTGTAACTCTTGTACTGTATTACATGTATTAAGCATAATGTTCAGTTAGACTCAAGTTATTACATTGGCGACGAGGATGGAATATCCCATTTTCGTCGCCTATGAAATAACTCAAGCTGTGTTTTACATGTTTGATGGTAATGAGTAATGTACAAGAATAACTTAACATAGCACAAGATGTAACTAGCGTTGACGTCATTAACATCGGCTGGTTCTAGTATTTTCTCCTGGATATTACACAGAAGTTTAAACTAAGGCGGTGGTTCTGTTGTTGTTGACTTTTGTGTATTGTTACTCCCAATGTGAATTCTGTAATTGTTCTATGTTTTGTTGTACGTTACTATTATGTCCATTCTAGTTTTGCAATCATCTTGATGGGAAGAGAGACCTGGTTTCTTTGCTTAGTTTGTGTTCCTGGTGTCTCGTGATGGTTGTGTGGCTCTTCCTCGCGGTGCCATGGGGTTGTCTGCGGTTTGTGATTGTGGTATTTCCTGATCATACCCACTTCCTATATTTGGCCTGGCTTTGTGCAGACAAGCAGTAAAGGCTCTAGGGAGACTACAAAAGTGTACAATGGCTAATTAACACTTTCAATTATAAACAATAATTTGTTTCCTCATTGCCAAATATCTACATTTTTATTGCAAAAATGCACATTTTACATTTGATGATCATCAGTTTGACAATCTATTTAAAACGTTTAGGGTAATTCATAGCAATTTTTGGATTTAGTTGTAAGCCTGAAAAATTAAAAAAACACACAAGATTAACAGCTTTCTCTCGCAGGTTTAATGGAGACTTATAGATTCCAGTACATAAAATAACAAACATTGTGCTAACAATCAATTGAATTACTCAATACCAGAATTTACTAACAATATTCACTAATAATTGCGATAATTTCTCGAGAACATTTGGGTCTTCCAATGTGAAATCTGTACTAATGACATGTACGTAAAGTTGGTCCTTTAAAGATGTTATATCCAGTAAAACGGAGAAACTTTTGATATTGATATGATAATTATTTAGAATAATGATCAGGAGCGCAGCTTGCCTAAAATTCAACGTACGCAGTTATAGGGATGTGGTAAATGACTTTATGCAAATGATTTCAAAAGGGGAGCATTTGCAAATAGCGTAGACCTAGGTGAGACGCCACAAAACGCGGCAGCTCATCAGGGTGTGCGCTATTTGCCACGTTAAGCACATTTTGGTAACGGTGGACAATATCAAATATATTATGAATTAGGACATCTTTCACTTTGTTAATGGTGCTAAAGCCCATATTTTAAAGGGGGTCTTAGAGCAAACAATGCCATCATATATAACCCCTACCAAAATTAAAATTAGACACATTAGAATTGCATTTCCACGCACAATTTGTATGCGTATTATCAAGAAACACTCAGAACTGGGATAGGGTAATCCCATATTTTCGTTTTGACAAACCAGATAAGTCTGTGTAACCTCCTTTTAAGCATAGAAACTGCAAATGATGTTCAGTCAGAAAATGAACAGTCATAGAATATCGAAGCGACTAGCAAAGGTTCTGATCAGACCTGGCTGATATAAGTATTTGCTTGTCGTGCATACCACATTGTTGGAAATCTCATTATGTTTTTGTTGAGAAACAAGTAAAAAAATTCAAATACGCACTCTTATCTGGAGGCCTGAAGTTATCTAGGACCAAGATGATATTCAACACCTAGCTTCGACAGCCGTTCAGTTTGGAACACAAAAACAATATTTAAAGCAGATAGTCACCAAAACTTTTTTAACCATATGTATATCATGACATTCTTACGTTATAATCTAATGTGTTTTTAGTATAAGGGTGTAGCAACGAATTTCATATTATTGTGACATTTAATGTTATATGTTTAAGCGTCAGTAGAGCTAATGTGAGTGCCAAAAAAAAAGTCATATAAAAATATGTTATCCTTATAAAATCATAATACAGCACCTAACTTTTTCCCATTTCTAATGCGTAAATGTGTGTGTTGATGGTGTGTCCATTTGAAGGGTAGTGAGAGACGTTTTCAGTGAGCACTTTAACAAACGCTTCTTGAAGAATTAAAAACTGAATAATGTATATTGACAAGTACGCTAATGTAATGGTGTTTATCAATAGACCCTACCTACCACCAGCTTTCTCAATAGTGTACTTTATATTTTGCGTGCAGCCAAAATGTTGGTGCTATATGTCACACCTTATTAACACGTTGGCGCGATATAGGCTCATACCATTTGCATCTCTGGACACAGGTTTAGATAAGCAAAAATTGTCAGCGTAAAATTTTAAATATTTTCTTACCCATCAAGTTTAACATATGTTTTGGATGCTCAAAAGAACCGTCTCATTGAGACGGTTCTTTTGAGTACCCACAACATATGTTTTTGTTGAGAAATAAGAAAACTAAATTTTCGTAACGCACTCTTAACTAAAGTCCTGCATCTCTCGATATGCCCGTGCAGAAGACGTTGCTACTCATAAGCGTGTCTTTGTGTATTTTTCATTTTCCTCAACCTCATATGAGCTTTTCTTCTTACGGCAACACAATCCCCAGATTCGTTCACCCTGTACTGGAATTAGCAACGTCAGCACATTGCCACACAGTACAATTATACCAAGAGTCCAGAACCACCTACTTGGGTCAACTTCTACCAGCTGGGACCATATTGTATTCCATACCATAGCACCCGCGTTCCCACCCGCCCCTATAAGCCCCGCAACGATCCCCACCCACCGGAGGTGAACATAGGGAACGATTGCGAATGTGGTCCCCTCTGACATTTGCACGAAAAGACTGAATACCACCATCGTTCCTATGGCAGACGGTATAGTATCCATCCGACTGAAAATAATCAGCATCACTCCTTCGCCGCCGAGGCAAACAAAATGAGCAAATAGACGACCCGGAAGTCCAAAGTGCTTGCGCATAATGTCAGAAAATATGCCGCCCAACGCACGTGCAAAGAGATTCATCAAACCAAATAGACTAGCTATTAAACTAGCGGTATTCTGATTCAGTATGCTGCATTCATTTAAATCAGCAGACGCCGTGGCAACTGTTGTCGTCATATTTGTCATGTTTCCGCCAGTTATAGCATCAGCGCCCTCTGTGCAGTTATCTTTCTTGAAGTTGTACAGGAAGTAGAGGTTCATAACGGTGTTAACAGCAATTTCTATCCCGAAACACATCCCATACTGAATGATCAAGGCTAATGTTGTTACAATAAGCCAAAAGTCTACTTTTTGAACCACGGTCTTTTTGTCTGAAAGGTAAAAGTGGGATTATCATTAGGACTCATGGAAAGTCAGCGTATTCAGAAATACTAACTACGCTGGGAAAGTAAAACTCTGATAACCCAAAATGCATGTTTAACCCTTTATCAAAATTCAAGGACTTTTCACGGACTTCTAAAGACTTTCCTACTGTTTTCGAGAACTGAAAACCTATGGGAAAAACTGATTTACATGTTAAAATTCTATTTTTGAAATGCTAGACTGCATTTATATAATTTACTAAAGATATAAATTTTAGAAAGATAGTATAAAACTGTGGTGCCTTTATTTGGTGCAGCATATGCTGCACCAAATAAAGGCACCACAGTTTTATACTGATTTTAGTATAAAACTGTGGTGCCTTTATTTGGTGCAGCATATGCTGCACCAAATAAAGGCACCACAGTTTTATACTGATTTAGGTCTCCAAAGACAGAATTGAATCCTCCTGTAAATGGTAAAATTCAAGGACTTGAATAACCTATACCTGATATGCAAAGGTGCATATATCCAAAGTGATTAAAGTACATCCAGCATAACTAACATGCCAAGTATAAGTCTTCATTTAAATGCACGTATCATGCGCACATTCAGAAAATTCCATCGTGGGGAAGGGGTCTGACAAGATTTCTATAGTCATCAACGTATTTCACAGAGTACCATACGGACCTTCATCAAGAAGCCATTGGACCCTATGGGTTGAACTGCAATTGGACCCAATGGGGTTGAACTGCAATTGGACCCTATGGGGTTGAACTGCAATTAACCCTATGGGGTTGAACTGCAATTGGACCCAATGGGGTTGAACTGCAATTGAACCCTATGGGTTGAACTGCAATTGGACCCTATGAGGTTGAACTGCAATTGGACCCAATGGGGTTGAACTGCAATTGGACCCAATGGGGTTGAACTGCAATTGGACCCAATGGTTTTCGTTAGTAATATGTGTGCAGGCAGTAAATGCTTCAAGTAGTGTTTGTATCATCTGATCATTTGCTGGTCGCCTGTGCAATACTGTAAATTCGGAAATTTTCGCGAGGGGTTTATTTTCGCGAAACTTTGCATATGCGAAGTTTCGTGAAAATTAAATCCTCGCAAAATGGAGAAATCATTCTGTGGTTTACTTATATAGGTTAATCAGGCCCTAGTCGCGGATTTTAAACGTCGCAAATACGTCTTTTAACGCTATTCGCGAAAATGAGATTCTCGCAAAAAATTCCGAATTTACAGTATGTATCTAAATATCGTTCTCAAATTTACCTTCTGTCTCAATTCCTTTTTCTTCTTTGATGCCTTTTTCCTCATTGTAGCTTGAGACTGAAAAGAATATAATGCTAGGTGAACCAGTTTAAATGAACCAATGAAATTATCAATTATACCCATGGTACAAATTTGGATTAGCTAATGGACTGTGGAACATAACGTATTATGCGTAAAGTCCTTTTTCCGACGTTCATGCGCGGCTACCCCGTGGAATTAGATGTAATATTTGTGGCCTGAGCCTTCATTTAGATACCTATTTTGTGTGTGAGCAGTACATACTCTGGCGATACTGTGTATTTGCAATTGAATTGCTTGTCTAAGCTTGGCCTTAGGCCAGATTTTTTTTATTAGTTGATTTAGGGGCTTTCTTTTCAGATTTAGGGTCGGGAGGATGAAAAAAAAGCTCTGAAAATGACCAGTTGACGGGTCATTTTCAGGGCTTTTTAAAAGAAAAACTTTTTTTAATATCTCCAGAACAAACAGTAAAACTAGTAAGACCAACAGTCTATATTAAATCTTTAAATATTTTATCATTTTCCTAAAAATCTGGATAGGACAATCACTTTTAACAGTGCCACTCTCAAAAATACACAGACAGAACCTCAAAAATGGATAATTTTTAAATATTTAGAGTCAGCAGACAAAATAAAAAAAAAACAATTTTAGATTTTTTTTACTTTCTTGAAAATTACAGTAGGAGGGTTTGTAAATCAACTGATAAAAAACTCTGGCCCCAGCTGCTCCAATATGAGGTGATATATGAGAAAACCAACAATGTGGCTATACACCATGAGAAGACACAGATCATCCTCGGCATCAATTCAGTCTCACCAGAGTTTTGACTGTCCGCACGAAGAAATCTTGGTTCATTAGCTACCCACTGAGCACACAGCGAGGACTCAGAACAGACTGGGCGGTTAACCAGTCTGATCTGAGTCTTTGCTTTGCACAGACTCATTTTGTTGGTTTTGATCACGCCATGGCTAATATTTGCAGTAATGGGCCGCGTCGCGACAAAATCTGTCTTCGGGGTTTCCGACAAAGTGATATTCAAATTAGCCTGCTTAGCTACAGAGACAATCTAGAACATTGAAATTTCGCTCGTAGAATGTCTAGACATTATAATTTCCGTTAAGCGAACAACAAAGGTGCTGATCAGACTGCGCATATGCGCAGGCTGGTCTGCGCCTTTGTTGTTCGCAAACCCCCCGAAGACAGGTTTTCTCGCGCCGAGGCCCATTTAGTAGTAAACAAAGTCCAGCGATAAGGCGTAAATATCCCATTCTGACACAATAACATACTCAAATTTTTAAATGTTCATTAAATATGTGTGTTGCAATACAGAAATAAAATATATTGAATTAATTTCTTCTCTTTTTGTCAGTTTCAAAGCCACGAAATTTATGCTTCCAGCAAATACACCTTATTTTACGCCTTCATAACGGCTACCGTTTTATCAATTATGAGTGGACACATTACTACTTTACAAAAAATCTAATATTTTATGTCTTTCTGTGCAATGACCAAATGCCATTTTCATCCATTTGTTAAATCTTTCAAAGAACACACTAAAAAGCTTTCATGAAGAAAGGCCAATATTCCCATAAATGGAAGAAGTCCCACGCGCTGTGTGTCATGATTTTGTTTTTGGTATTAATTTTATCAATCACATAATATCCTTCCAGTGATACTATTACTGACTAATTCAGTTATGATTTTTAATAATCGTGTTAATAGATTATCAGTTTGGGATTCAATACCAAACACAAATGACCACAACAGAAAAACTCTGAAAACAACCACCAACCAAAATTTACTAATCAATCACAAGTCCATATTCTTGACCATGGCAAAGCAATTTCTCAGAAATGTTTGACTTGCTTAGTTCTGCTGAACTTATAATTGCAACGCGTAAATTGGATACGTGTTACGTTTTTTTATTATTATTATTACACGATATGCTGACAAATATGACAAATAAACGGAGATAAATTTGACATAATCACGCTTAGGGATGTCAGTTACAACGCAAGGTGGTTCTGGACGACAATTCGTTACGGGCCCATGACGACTGCTTACCTGTGCTGGACGACAGGTAACGGGTTTTAGATGACATATTTAGGGTTTTGGACGACAGTGGAAAGATGCAACACACAGAGACGTCGCAGAAAATGATAATATAGTGTGTTTGGCTATTTAAAATAATTCCTGTCATATTAGTGTTTGTAAGTTCGACATCAGAAGTACAAACACCATAGATATTTGTAGTTAACTTGTAAAACTCTGGACTGGAAAAGAAACTTCAGAAATGTGTAATTTGCGATTAATCACTTGCGTTCTCATCATGAAATAAGCATAAATGGTCCGACAATAGATCTCACATGATTTTCTGTCAATTTTAACATGTCCTTCTTAAAAGAAAACTGAAAAACCTCAAAATTTCATTTTTCTAATGTTACTGGTTAGAGACGACTGTGTAACAGGCAATAGACGACGTCAGTTTTTCTGTAACAGATGTGAGACGACATTTTTCTTTCTTTCATGAACACTTGACTAGATGTAAATACTGCTCTGAAGCCTATTTAACGCATGAAGAAGTAGTTAAGCATTGTGCGACCTCTCATCGAATGTGCATACCAAGCCCCAGGTAATCAGAAGAATTTAAAGGTTAATACAATATATGGGACTGGTGGCATTTTAGTCTTCTGGTTCCAGAGAATATTTGAAAGGGTTTTTACCTTATTTGAGCAAGGCGGCATCTTGGTCACAAGACCAAGAAGTTAGTGAGTATTATCAGGAAATGCAACGATTATAAACTCCAGACCAACCCACTATATCATGAGGAAAAGCCACTGAACATTTACAGTAACAAGATACCCATAAGACAATAAAAGTAAAGCTACCAGCTCTCTCTTCCTCTTCAAGAGGATTGCAAAACTAGGAAGGGCGCAAAGTCATGCATACCAAAAACAAAGACAAACACAGAACCCCCCTAATGAGAAGTACATTAAGTAATAGATCAACAACAAGAGAATCACCGCCTCAGAACTGACAGAAGCCTAAGCAACGGGGGTGGGGGCTTAAATGCATTTTGAGATCATTTGAATAACTTTCGTCCATCCATCCTAAGGAGTCTCCAATGAAATTCGATTGACAGTGTGGTTTCAAAGAAGATGTTTGAAAATATTGACGAACAGACTGACGGATGGAGGCTGGAGTCATTTGTATACTATTAGCTCACTTCGGAGCCTTCAACTTTGGTGAGCTTAAAACGTTATTTTATTCGACCATTGTTCGCATACAGTTTGTTTTATGTATGGACTGTCAATTTATGTAATACAAAGGATATGTCACCAGACTCAATTTTTCATAATCTCACATGGAAGTTTTCAGCAATTAACAAATTTTTTGAAACAAATCCAAGTCCTTAATATTAAGCTAAAATATTTGTAATCGCCATCCAGCTTCTTAATTCATTGCTCATGTCCTCAAGCTTTCTGGAAAATGTAAAAATGTATTTGTTTTCCCAAGCCATGTCAAAGTACTGCATGATATATTTAGGTTATTCCCTCACAAAAGGATTTCGATTTTTAGAGTAAATTATATATAAAAAATCTGACATTAAAATCTTATTCATGGACTATCATATGACATTTTAGAAAAAAAATGGTGGTCACCAGACTAATTATCTTGCATGAGGGCTAAAGTTATCCCCACCCCCACTATTTCGAGGATAATTCAATATAAAACGTTAAGGAGTGTATTTTTTGTCATTTTGATATATTATTCCATATTTCTTGTATGAAGTAATTTTGCATTACAAGAGGAAAAAAGCAAAAGAAAAACAAACAAAACAATTTGTTATAAGTGCCCACCCTGGAATCGACCCTGGTCCTCTGGTTCCAAAGTCTGACACGCTAAGCACTAGGTCACGATGTCAAGTCGTGTGCCGCTCGAAATAACAGTACATAATCTGAGTATCCGCTATATTCCTATTCGCATACAGGGTAAATGACATTTCACCCTCAGTCAAAACAGAAGATTCTTCAGTGTAATATATATTTAATAAATCCATCACTGTCGTCTCCACCTGCTACGCTGTCGACAATAACCTGTAACAAAATTTTTGCAGTCGTTACACATCTGTAACATGGAAAAATGACTGCAGTACATTCGTTTTGATTTTAAAAAGCGTTCGTCTAAAGTAAGCGGGTTCATAAGAAAAATCTCTCTTGGTCTATGTGATGGACAATGCAATGTCTAATAACATCAAGTCATAAAATGTTCAAAGAAAACGAAAGTGAAAGTACTAAATAAGGATATGAGGACATGTGTAGTAGTAAAATACAGTTTCAAGAATAATAATGTATCATATACGCGTTAACTGGATATAGTAGCCATGCTCTACAGGATTGAATAAGTTCAGATATGTATCGCGGACAAATATACAAAGACAAAATAAGAAGCTTGCGTTTTATTGTGTCTTAAGTCTCCCCAAAACGATACACATTCAATAACACAAACCTATGTTTAGGAATATTTCGTCCGGGACCTGTAACGCACTGTCGTCCAGAACCATCTTGCGTTGTAACAGACATCCCTAAGCGTGATAATTATCAACTATAAATAACCAACCAAGAATCGCAAGAATTAGACTAAAACAAAAATTGCCATTTGTACATAGATAAATGCTTAGTGCAGGATTATTAATTGTTATTTCATGAAACTTTATATGGCTTGGCAGACAACAGTTTCACATGATAATCCACCGCCCATAGCTCACTGAAGTTATTAGAGAGAATAGGTCAGAAGATACTATAACAAAATTATCACTTGAGAAGTGTCAACAGTGCTTATGTTTTAACCCTTGAAGCGCCAATCACAACTGCAGCAGACGACAAATTTTGTGTCATCTATCCCAATTTTCGAAAAAATAAGGTATGATGTTTCATGGGAATCGTCTGCCAGCAGACGATTCTCATGAAATATCATGCCTAATTTGTTATTTTTGAAAAAGCAGCAAAATTTTTAATTGTCGTCTGCTGCAAATTATAGGTGACGCTTTAAGGGTTAAGTCATTAGAGAGAATAGGTCAGGAGATACTATAACAAAATAATCATTTTAGAAGTGTCAACAGTTCTTATGTTGTAAACTGTATGGTGTATTCTTTCCTCGCCTTCGATAACAATAGACTTCGAGCTAAAAAAGGTCCTGCTCCCCCCCCCTAGGGAATTTTGCAGACATATCCTATCTTGAAGAAAATTTCAAGCTGCATCTTTTAAGAGATGTTGCACTCTGTGCTCGGGGGCGTTAGTCTCTGACAGCCTGTTACATATGTTACTGTAACAAACTAAGGGAAAAATCAAAATGAAAGTTTGAGCTACAGAAAGAAGACATTAAACCATCTAATTATTCAAATTTCTTATGTAGTTTGCAAGCTGGATGCTTAAGCTACATAAAAGCAGCATTTTTAACAAAATTACAGCCTTCAATGGTGTTATATGCGTTACATAGATTAAATTTCCCTTTGAAAGTTGAAATCGTGACTAACATCATTCATATTACAGATGATTTGTGCATTTTTACAGGTGTTTTTAATCTTAGTTTACTAAAATACTCATTTGACGAATAGAAAAAACAAAGTTTGCTTTTCTATCTAAAATACATTGTTTTATATGAGCTATTAAACAACCCTACCCCCAATTTTAAGTATCCAATTTTGGTATCTATTATTGAAGAAAAATATATGAAAATATTTGACGCTCGTGGATATCTTACATTTTTGACACTGTCTTGCTAATGCAATAAAGAATCATACATTTGCAAGTTTGACATCAGGATCAGAGCACTTATTAAAGTATGTAACGTATGTTACATGGCATAATGAATGAGCTAGGAAATTTTCTTGGAAGTAAGAGATGGTATTTCAGTTTTTCACATGTTTTCCAATTAATCTCTAGACTCTGGTGCCTTAGTCTTAGTAATTACAGTCATTGCTGATAACAAGCCCTTGGAATTGTGTTACATATGTTATATATAACCTTTTTAATCACATATTTCCTGATGCTAATAATATTAAAATGTATAGACATATAGATAGAAAATAATAGTTCTCATTTAAATGACACAATTTAATAAATATTTTCCTATTAAATTAAATTATTCAAAAACAATCTTTATTCAAGTCACCCTCACAATGTCTATCATTGTGTCTCCTTTATTGCATCATAATCACCCATTTCATCACAACCAGTAGAATCATGGCATTGTATTAGGACTGTAAACTAAGTACAACCCTGTTCCTCTCCACCCCTTTGGGAATTGTGCAGACATACCCTACCTTAAAGAACAATTTAAGCTGCATCAAATAAGAGATGTTTGCACTCTATTAACTAGGGGGTTAGCCTGTAATGGTATGATACGTATGTTACCATATCAATTTAAGAATAAATGAATTGACAGTCTGAGAAACAGAAAGAAGACATAAAACTATCTATTTATTTGAATTATTCATGTAGTTTTCATGCTGAATACCTTTGATACATAAGAAAAGATTTTTTAAACAAATACACAGCTTCCTATGGTGTTATATGTGTTACATTAACATCAATTAAGATTACTTTTTAAAATTGGTAATTGTGACAAACATCACTTATAAGAATATTTCGTGTGATCCTCCTCTTTAGCCACCAAAAGACTTAATTTTCTTTGTATGTGTGGCCAGTGCCAGCGTCAAACAACTTGACTCAGCCAAACTTGAATCCTTAGCATTCTTCAAAAGCAGAAACAGCATGTCAGTGTCATGGGATCAAACACCTGATTAAATATGGGTTTAATGCCATTTCACATATATGCATACAATGGAGTATGACTCTGGTATATATCTCTTCCTGTGAAGTGGCAAGAGCAATCTAACTGCAGCTGCCTCTGCATCCATGCTAGTCAAATGATAACTTTGCTCTGATTTTGCAAAATCTATGTCTCTACTGTTTACCTCTAAGAATACTTTAAGATTTCTGACATTGGTCGAACAGAAAATTGATAGGCTGCTTTTTTGCATCATTTGCCATGGAACCTATCCAGTCTTCTGGTGCTTAAGTCCTCAGGTCTTAGATCAATAGTATTTTGCTGCGCCCAAAGAACTTTATAAGTTTTCTTTAGTTACAATGTTGACTCTTGATGGTTTTGGCAGACCGTCTGAAGCAATTTTTGTTACACCTTGAAAGTTATCTGGTATAAGAGAAAGAATATGAAGTTGGACATTGCCATCATTTATGTTTGCAGTTGGTTGTTTTTGATGTCAGTACATTGAAGCATGTCTTAAAATAATGTAAAACCTATGATTTCTCAGTTTTTGCAGCCATATCATTAGCTGTTGCATTCAAAAGAAGGAAAGTGGACTATAGGTAGAATGGGATAACAAGTAGTTCTATATTATGCTCTATGGAAGATTTATACAGAGTAAACAAGTTGATAAGGTGCCTCATTTCATGATCCATTGAAAACACTGAAATTGAAAACACTTGCCTCTGACTGTGTAATCAAAAAGGATGTCACGACAATGTCCTTGCTCATTTATTATGACGAGTTATATATCTTACATCCTTTAATAAGCGCTCTTATCTTAGAAACTTAGTGAATCATTGAATTGAAAGGGTCTAATTTGCGCTCTGTTCATCCTGCATTTCATTGCTTTACCTGCTGTTATACATCTAGTTCGTTTATCTGAAGGGAAAAAGTTACCTCAGTTTCAGCACTTCAGAAGTACTAAGACTTCAAATAAGTTTTTGAATGCTTGGTAAAAGATAATAAGTGCAGAGACATTATTAGATGATAATATGTGGGTTGCATGTATGGAAAGGCTACATTTATAAAAGTTAACCAACTAAGATATGATTCTTTATCACAGAAATATCAAGTTACATCAGTCCAGGTACTCATTGCTCTTAATGGCATAGTTTTCCTCCTTGTAAAGCGTATGTCTTTCTCCTACTTGCAGAGTATCACTTGAAACACATACTCAAAGAGCCAACTATTAGGAATCCATATGCATATCAGTTTCCGAATGTTCCAAGCCATAAATGGCAAAATTGGAAAGTTGATGATGGCTCATCAATTTTGAGTGGACTGGTGGTAAAATTGAATAACTTGAAATGTTGTGTGACTATTCTACTAGTTGCAAGGAGGCGTGTGATAATAATGATTACCACAGAAGCAGACAACGACAAACGTTTAACATGAGTGTTAAATCGATGAGAAATAGTTTGGACCATTTTATTTATTGTATTTTCTTGTAAAAATGTAAAACTATCTTTTCTATTTGTGGCTCTATATTTAGCATTATATGCACAGTATTAGGAAATGAGTCCAAAAGGTCATTGATAACATCTGTAACACCAGTCCATGGGCTTGATGATCAGAATGAATATAATTTCTAGCGTTTTGGCACCAAAGTCTTATAAGTACACATTAAGTGTCCTGATCTTTAACTGAATGGCATCTTGTAGATATATGAGCAAGACAGACTAAGAAAATGAAAAATATCCACACGCTGTAATCGCTTTCATTTGTTTTACTTAAACGGTAATAACAAAATTCGCTTCTCTGTAAAACTGGGAGTAGGGCTGTGTATAAGCTCCTATAAGACAATATATATAAGATAGAAAAGCAAACTTAGTTTTTCCTATTCATCAATTGAGTATATGTTTGTAAAATCTAATGAAACAATTAGAAACAAAGTCATAGTAGTTGTTTAACTACATGACGATAGCCACGATTATAGCTTTTAAATTTTAATAAGGTTCATGTAACGCACATAACACCACAGTTAGCCGTAATAATGTTAAACAGCTTCCATATGTAGTAAAGACATCCAGTATAAAGACTATAAGAATGTCAATTGATTAGATAATTTTAATGTCCTTTTTTGGTAGCTCAAACATTCAAATTTCTTATTCTCAAATTGTTATAGTAACATATGTAACAAGCTGTTACAGGCTAACGCCCCGACTTACAGAGTGCAAACATTTCTTATTAAATGCACTTTGAATGGTTACAAAAGATGTAATTTGTCTGCAGAATTCCAAAGGGGATTAGGATGGAGCAGGCCCTTACTCAGCTTGATGTCAAAATACTGTTTGATGATTTTACTTATCACGCTAACATATGTAACACTCTCTGATCTTTAAAACTTGATGACAACTAGCAGATCTATAAGTCTTTATCATAGGAGCCAGTTTAAAATCCCTAAACAATGTAAGATATCCAACAGCTGCGAGTTTTTTCACAATTTTAGCTCAAACTTTCAAACTACATATTCTTTATTTTATATAGTAACGCATGTAACACGCTGTTTCAGACTAACGCCCCAAGATAGAGAGTGCAAACATCCCTTATTCGATGCAGCTTGAGCTGTACTTTAAGAAGGAATATGTCTGCAAAATTCCCTCGAGGGGATTATAACATTTTTAGGCATATCTTAGACATCTGACAATGAGCTTGCCCATTTATTACATCAGGTAACATATGTTACAGCCTCTGATATTAAAAATTTTGCAACAAACTTGCAGATTTATGAGTCTTTTCATATAAGCAAATAAATCCCAAACAATGAAACACATTCATCAACTGCAAATATTTTTTAACTATTTTTACTTTAGTTTTAATACCAAACATTTCACCTTAAAACTGGGTAGGGGTAGGGTTGTTCAATTGCTTATTTCAGAAAAAATATTTAAGCTAGGGAAACAAACTTTAATTTTTCTGTTAGCCAATTGCATAAGCTTGTCAGACATGGGTAAAAACATTTTGCAAAACACGTAGAGAGATTGTGAATGTAAATAATGTTATCCAAACTTGCTAATTTTAATGGGTTATCTGATTTATGTAACGTATATGACACCTTAGGAAGCCGCAATTTTGTTCAAATGGCTGTCATACGTAGTTAAGATATCCAGTATGCAGACTATATGAATGATTTTTAAAAATAAATATTTCAATGTCTTTAATTTGTAGCCCAAACTTTCAATTTACTTTTTCTTTGTTTGATTAAGTAACGTATGTTACAGGCTCTTACAGACTAACGCCCCGGAGCACAGAGTGCAAACATCTCTTAAAAGACTCGGCATTCAATTCTCTACAAGATAGGATATGTCTGCAAAATTCCCTAGGGGGGGGGGAGCAAACCCATTCTCAGCCATCCGTCTACAAGCTCCCAACAAACTCAGATATAAAACTCGGTGTTAACAATCGAGGGTAACTCGCTTAATCCACTTCCCTGTGACGTTTTACTCTAGGCTGGCTCCAGTCCTTAGAACAATTTTTCATCAATGTGTCATATCTTATACATTTGTACTTTTAGCCTGTCTAACTCTGATGGCTCTGTCTTAAGACAGAGCCATCAGAGTTAGACTGGCTACAAGTATATGATATGACACATTGATGAAAAATTGTTTTAAGGACTGGAGCCAGTCTAGTTTTACTCTTCAAGGTAAACTGATCATCTTCACTTTCTTAAAGTTGAATAATTAATAAGTAACTTGATAATAAATCTGGGTGTAGACTATCCTGTATACCAAAGCGATATCCTTGTCGTGACCAGAAAGTGATATTCACGTAGAGGTATGTCACTCGTGTTCGATAGTATTCAACCTCAAAAGCTTCATCCATTTTAGCCGAATGAAATTTCCCACTCTAAACAATTGGACCATTCCATTTCCGTTTTTAGGATTGTTGGGTGGTATTTTTTTATTATCTGTAATCATTTTTAATAGAACAGTATGTAAGCAAACAGTGCAGAACCTGATCAGACGCCGCAATACGCCGCGTCTGATCTCTTTCTGCATTGTTTGGCGATGTCTCAGGTGGGCGCTAGGCTTAGGTTGGTACCTTTAAACATGTGTTAGCCCTACATGGATGATTTGTTTACTGACAGTTCCAATGCCTGTTTCTTTTGTGGATCCTTTTTGTTGTTTATGTTTCACGTTTGTCTTTATTATACTGTCTTGTCTGTTCATTGTAGCCGTGTGATCACCTGCTGGGAAAGGGTTAACCTTGGGCTCTCTTGTATGTGATGTTTCCTTGTGTTTTTGTCACTTTACCATTGGTGTCTTGGGTCAGGTGTGGTAGTATTGATAGTATTGATTCCTGATGTTTGCCCCCCTTCTACACTTTTACATGGGTTAAAGTATAATTGAGGCTTCTGTTTACTATCTGGTTTAGTTCCTGTTGTTTCTGTATAGATATAGCTCAGACAGAATATTATCCATTTAGATACTATTATACTTTTAATATCATGCTCTGGTAGCAGACAGAAAACGCATTGTTTTGTTTGCGTCGATGATCTACATCCCAGTCATGTCGGGACAATTTCCTGTCTTTCTGGGTTGAACCAGTACTAAGCAGAGGATACAGTCTCTAGCAGGGGATACAGTGTCTTGCTAAAGGACACGACACAGTGCCTCAGGTGAGTCTCGAACTAGCTACCCTTCGGTCTTAAGTCCAACACTTTGCCACTGAGCCACTGCGCTCCTCTCAGTACGTATCTGAGATGTCTGAGAAAGTGTCTGATAAAACAAGATTACGGAAAACTAGATTATTTTGTTAGATAGATAGTAGGATAAGATGGACATTTCTGAAAGATAGCAAACATCCAAATACACCTTTGAGTGGTTACTTGGTAATGCCGTTGTATTGAATATAGTCTTGCCAAAATGTCTTGCACCAATAGCATTTGATTGCACCTCAAAAGTTCACCCAGAAACAGTTATCATGTTTTAAAAATACGATTAACGTGATTTCTTAATAATTTGTAAGAATTGAAATCTTGATTTGAGAATCCTGAACTTTACACATTGATGGGCATAGGGTGTCTGGTGTATGTCAGGTAGTGGTTTTCTTTAGTTGAGCACTCTGTTTTGTTTCATTGAAGCTGATTAACTTCATACGATTGTTTCTGTGTAATGATACATTAGAACTAGTTAGGCATCTCCATGCGAGCTAAATAATTTATGTGTTCTAACAGAAAATATGGGTTAATACATGCCAGTTTATATGTTTTGGTGGAGAAATAAAATAAAAAAAAATTCAGACTGGAGGTAAAGAAGCATCTCGTCAGATTATGGAAAATTACAAACGAAAAGAAAGGGTCTGATCAATATTTTCACATTGCTACGAGATGAGCTCTATAAACACGATTGCGTGTTACCAGCTCTTTTTTCATTTGAAATGTGTTGTACTAAATTTATAGATATTTTGATATTCTGAAAAAGTACTGTTTGAATGGAAACAATGTCAGTAGCATGGAGAACAAAATCTTTGCAAGCCAAGGGTATTAAGTTCACTTCGTTCCTTATGCCAAGGGTAATAAGTCCACTTCGTTCCGTACGCGTAAGAAACAAAGTGGACTTAGTACCCTTGGCTTGCGAAGATGGAAGAACAAACGATTCAACCGACAAAGCTGAAAAACAACTCAAAACAAAACACACAAAAACAAACACAAAAATAAACAATAAAAAAGGTAATCCCAGGCAAATACTTATATATTTCAATTGGTGTTGGGTGTGACGAAGTGATAAAAGCATTTTTCTATTTATTATCATTTATCATAAAATATCTTTCTTTACCTTTTCCGTCATCAGAGACAAAGACAGGATTAGTAACTCCTTGTTTAGTTTTACCCAAAGCTGATTCGGCATCGTATTTGTCCGGATCAACTTTTTCTTCGACACTTCCGGTTGTTTTCTTCCCATCACCAGTTCCGGTTTTGTTGTTGACAACGAGATTCGAATCTTGGGTTGGTAACTTCCGGTGGACCCAGTGACCTTGTGGACAATCATCTGAGGTCCATAATATCAGTATACCTGGAAGTAAAAGCCGGTATCGATCTTATTTTGTTTAATTACGGTCTGGTTTAAGTATGCTTGTGCGTCTGTACAGGAAAGTCATCAAAGAGTGATCGCTCGTTCAAAAGGAGAAAGCATGCGATAACATGAATATAGCATCAGCTTGCAACTGCACATTTGTGTTAAGAGATTGGCCTACATACATTTGAAACTTATCATATGACTTTCTTCGAAATATGAAATGGTTGTATTCAATGAATGCATTGTGAAGAAAAAGTGACAATAAAATGTGCAGGCTGTAAGTTCAAGTACGTATGAACTTGTGGAAACCAGATTATGCAAGTTTAATATTCCACGAAGAGAATATTTACAAACAGCAACAGCGTAGACCCAGATGAGACATCGCAAAACGCATTCTAGGAAGCCGCTTCCTTATGTAATGGTAATGGGGGAGATGATCTTATATGATTCAAGACCTCATTTTGTTTGCGTTAATGGGGTGCTAATTGCTCAACTGGGAGATGATGCCAACACAGTCCCTGCCAAAACAAGATTGCTATCATACCCTTTTTGGGCGCCTTGTATATTTTTTACGTCCAAGTCAACATTTTATCAGTAACGTCGGGACGTTTCCTGGGTTTAACCCAGCTCGAAAAAGAGAATATAGAATCTTTTGTAAGGATAAAACACAGCTCGTACTAGCAACTCCATGATCTGAAGCCGAGCACTCTACCACTGAGCCACTGCACTCCTCGGGACTCTTGGTAAACAAGCTAGCGAGTATGACTAGGAAAACCATACTCACAGACCAACCCATGGCACCTTGAAGATGAGACACAGAAAACAGACACCCATTATGTTCATGGTCAGGTGCAATATATACTTAGATTGCAACTTTATTGTATAATTAAACAAGTTGATTCTGACAGTGAGTTCATAATATGTTTTGTTACAGAATTTAAGCTGTCAGTAGCTCTCATACAGTTATTGAAAGATTTGACGACGGTTTTGAGATTTACCTTACGTCACTGCAAATTAAACTATTTATGGAATAGTAGGATTGTCCTGCCAGCCAAGAGTGACAGTGACGTCATGTTATGTTTACAAAGTTATCAGGGACTTAGAATCGATAGATCACTTGTGTATAAATCCTATCCACGGGATAGGATTAATACACAAGTAAGCTATCGATTAGCGTTAGCTCAATTCAAGTGTACACGTTAATGTTTTATAGTAGTTTCAAAGATAGATGAAAATCGTTGTAAACAAACACTGCCGAGTTTACCTTGATTTTTGGCGTGCAGATAGTCTCAGTTTACAGTTATATTGAACCTACCACGGATTACTGCATGTAGTGAATAGTCATGCTTTACCTACTGTACCTAATAATAAGAAAAATAGAATTGTCGCATTATTATGCATCTTTGAAACTACTATACTTAACAATTGTAATCAAAATATTACGTCACTGTCATTATTGGTTGGCACGAAAGTATCAGTAGCTCTCATACAGTTATTGAAAGTTATAACGGTTTTGGGACTGCCATAAACTTTTTGTGGAATAGTAAGTACTTACCAATGAGCAAAACGATAACAGCTGGAATAAGCACGGCAATCTTCCAAGCCAGAAACTCATCTGCACCGCATGTCTTAACCAATTCAAACAGCGCCGGCATGAGGATGAAGGTAAATCCCCCGCCAAGGTTCCCCCATCCGCCTACGATAGCATTCGCTGTTCCGACGATTTTAACGTTGAACATAGCAGAAGTCCAAAACTGACAAGGTACGAATGTACCACCAAGAATTCCAATACACAGTCGAACAATGATAAGACCGGTTCCGGATTTTATGAGCCCAGCGAATGCTAGGGGAATCGAACCGATTATCAGAAGGCCTGACATAACCCTCCTTGGTCCGAACCAGTCGCAGAGGGGCCCGACCACAATCCGGATAAATATAGTCGCAGAGATGCTTGCTGTGCCGGAATGCGCTACAATGACCTTGGATAGACCAAGCTCCTTTCGGATGGTTGGAATCAGCGGCTGGATCCCGAACCACGCAGTGAACGCTATGAAGAAACAGAACCAGGAAGTATGGAAACCGCGCATGTGCGGTCTGGCGATGCTGAATAATCGGAATGACTTGGCTTTCCCCAGCTCATCTTCTGTGATCTTAGGCGATTGGATTTTTCTGAGCGTCTTCATGCAACAGCCGTGGTCAGACGTCTCCTGGTCATCCATTTTTATCAGTGATGGTTGCGTCTGAAATTGCATAGGAAAACAATAAAAGGTAAAAGGAGTGAACACTTTCCCTGCGAGTTCTGCGAGCCGTCTGCTGCTTATCCATGCAACCAGACTGGACCAAGGCATGGCCCAACAAAAACTAGGGCATCATCTGAATTCAAACAGACATTCTGATGGTATTCCTGAAAGCCTGAACTTACTGAGCTTGAAATTTATCCTGCTCATAAATGTTAAAATGCCAACAATTGTTGGCATTTTCACATTTATTAGCACGATAAACACGGCATCTGAGAGACTTAAAGCAAGACGCTTATCTATTTGTCGATATTTTAGTGTTTATGAGCAGTTGAAATCCCATGTTCAGTTGAGTTGAGCACGAAAAAAGTTTTATAACCTCGGGACCAGGTGCTCCTCTATCTAAGGTCAGGTGCTCTACAAATGAGACACTGCTCTCCTCCGACACACAAATAAATAAAATACACATACGGCATGTACGTGAGTCAAGCCTTTTAATTTAACATGCACACTCTTTCTGGTTGAAAAAGAATCTGGTGACGCCACTCCAATTGGCGCATTTGTTTTTCTGGATTAAACATTGCGGCTTAAAGTACAAAAATGTGGAATATTGCTGAGAGACTCTTGAGTCGAGTAACTTTGACTGCTGTTTCATATGATGTTATCAAAAACAACAATATTTTAAAAACTTGGTATTGAAATATTGCAGCAAATCTTCGCTTTTCCTGGTTAAGGAGACAATTTATTTATTTAGTAGTTTGCTATTGTAAACCTGAAAAATAATATAATAATAAAACTTGAAAATTTGAAGTACAGATACTTGTCAGATTTGCCAGTGGCGTTATAAAAGATCACTGAAGCATATACATGTAACTTTGAGAAAGGTGTGAAAACTTGCCATTTTCATAAAATCTTCTTTAAAAAATGTCCGATTTAAATGCTGTTGATGAGCAAAGGCTACGTAATTTGGTCCAAAATGGTAATTTCTCTATTTTAAGTATGTTTTGGCGGCCATTTTTATTACTATGTCAACGGTATAAGTTAAATAAATGCCATACTTTTACATTTGGCTTATTCTTCTAAACAACCAATCATAAGAAATTGGTGAAAAGCAACTTTCAGTTTTTGGCTCCAGAGGGGGCCAAATTAGCCCCTTAATACACGTAGCTCAATAAAATCAGATTTCTGGAAAAATCATATGAGATGAGCATATTATCGTTTTTTATGCACCAGTCATGTTTATCCCCGCCCCCCTCGGGGCCGGGAATAGCGGGGCTTTTAACTTTTCAATTTTCAAAGCCCTACTGCGGGGTCAAATTTGTGGTAAAATCCCTGATAAATGCCCCCGCCCCGGGTGTTGACAATAATGAATAACAATAAATGACCTAAATCATACGAATAAGCTTTCCATCTTTTCCCCTATCCCATGGTGGTGCTACATGAAATTTGGCTTCAGTTGGCCCAGTGGTTTCAGAGAATTTACGAATTATCTGTCCAGAGTGTAACACAGAAACTATAAAATTGAAACTTCACTGGTTGATAGGTCCCGATGAGGAGAAGTGCAGTGTACAAGAACTGTTCCTCTTTTTCGCACAACTTTGGAGTTATTGCCCTTTGTTATTTTTTCACACTTAATTTTGTCCGGGGCACAACACAACAACTACATGTATAAGAGGTGTCAACTTGAAACTTCAATGGTAGACAGATCTCGATGAGGAGAGATACAGTGTATAAGAACCATAACTCTGTCTTGCACAGAATTTATTGCCCTTTGTTATACTTGAATTTTGTCCAGGACATAACATTAACACTATTAGATATATCAACTTGCAGCCCTCATTGAAGAACCGTATATTTGCGGAAAATCTTTCGTTTCTACCGATCCACTTGATTCTGAATTATGAATCCATAGAAAGGTGGGGGTCAGGAGATCCGGACACCCAGCCCCCACCCGAAAATTACAAGTGGTATAGGTTTCTTTATGAATATATTGACATGTATATAGGTGGATGTTTAGGTGCGCTGTTTAGAGGAGCTTTCTGACAAGTTATCTCAGTAGTGACCTTTTAAGCGGCATTAAATTAAAACCACGACACATCCACGGCACTGCGGAGACACATCGTAGGTCAAATCCCTGCACTTAAGACCCGCTATGTCCCCGGTATACCCGGCCCGAGGGGACAGGGCATACAATTCACTGGTGCATTATCGTATTCTGCCGGTTCAGTAGCAATGTAGCAACTATTAACATGAAGGCGCCACAAAACATTAGGTAACTTTGATGTCCATTTGATAAATTTTATTGCTCAAAAATGATATTCGTGTCAGTTCAATATTTGATATGACTTTGCTAACTTATTGTTTATTCAAACAGAACGGCTATGTCCTACTGTAGTATAAACTGTTTGAACTAAAACCTTTTAATTAAACGCTCTGTATATTTGATAAATCTTGAGAAATTTTGTTTTGGTACCTACGACAAAGGCGATCACCAGAGCATTCGCGGTTCGCTGAATCAAACTGTTTCATGAATACCATCAGAGTGTCAAACAGTTTGGATCCAGATCATGTCCGACTTTATGTCGGGCCTGATCTGGGTCCAAACTGTTTGCAAAGTTTATCGACAGACGACACTAGAAGGCAAATAGAGGAGAAGGTTCAGTGCGCCCATGTTCTAATCGAAAACAAGTCACGCGCGATCATTGGACACGGTCACGCGCGATGATTGGGCTAAAAGTACTGGTACTTGTACTTTTAGTGTTTAACTATAAGGGCGTAAGAACTGATTATTAAGCCCTCATAGTACATGAATACTGGCGTGTCAGTATAGCCGAATCCTGGCCGTGTTTAAATAACTATACGTATGTACATTCAGGAACTAGATGTTGTTTAAACCAAAGGTTCGCATGCCTGGCATTGTTGGTCATCAGCTGATCTTCTCTGCACAAAAACAACAACAAAAAACAACACTGTTAATGACACTCTGATTCATATATAGTTAAAATACTTTCACTATATATATAGTGAATTAACTATATAGGGAGATTCGAACCCACGACCTCGACAACTCCGCCTGGCACTACACCAGACATCGACGCTACCAACTGCGTCACTGAGAGATCAGAAGTGCGGAAATATAATTTCACAAACATCATTGCTTTCGCGCTGCACAGGATCAGAGACTGATGCAGATTCACACAGTAGATAAATATAGTATATGCTTAATTATCTGCGGCACGGTATTGAAAACGTTAATGATGAGAAAAAATCAGCAGGCGATTTAAAAAGTTAAGTTTACTTTGCCAAACTTTATGCATTCAATAGACAACACTGTTAATGAACCATCTTACCAATAAAAAAGAAAAAAAGGGGATAAGCACACTCGTACAACACCCTCCTACTCCATTAAAATTAAAAAAAGCAATAAATAAAAAATACAAATACAACATTAGTAACAACAAATCAACAACAACACATGCACACACGCACGATAAAAAAAAACAACCAAAAATGATATCCAGGGGTTGCGAGTTCGATCCCGGCCCGGTCCCATCCTTTCGTGGAGATTGATCATGAAATAAATTCTCCTCCCTTCCGCTGAATCATTCAATCAGTTACAAGCGACAGTATGTGCACGAAGCTTGTTCAAGCTTGCCTAGGTAAAAGTGTGGTTAGGTGAACTGGCCGTCTCGCAATGACTATAGCTGTTGACGGGACGTAAAGCGACAAAACAAAACAAACAAACAAGATGGAAATTCCAACCTGTCCAACACGTAACGCGTATATATACCGACTTATGCGTTTTTGACGGATACAGTAAAAAGGGGTCGAGAAATTTGTATCAATTTAAGTTGTGCATACATTTTTGCGGTGAAGTTTTGATATACAGGTAGTTACATGAGAATTACCGGATTTTATTGAGATTGTATGTAATAATAAATGCTCCTTGACTTAGTAATTATTACTTTTTATGCAGCAAATTACGTATTAAATCATACTCGAGACTCGTCAAAAGACAACATATATTTACCACATGCGAATAATAGCAAAACAACAGCAAATAGATAAATAGAACGTCCAGAGCATCCGTGCAGTCTGATCATTGTTGTTCTCTGCATAGATACTTGAACAGATACAAATACAAATTAGTCAGCCGATGAAAGAAGTCTCTGTAGCTCCGCAGACCACCCATCCCAGGGGGGGGGGGGTCTCATTTTTTCTTCATACGTAGGCTCGGGCCCAGCATCTGCTGTTCACCCCATATTTCAAGCACCCCCAAAAATATTTGAAATTTCACCAACCCCAAAAATATCCCCCATTCTGTACCTTGACCTCAAGAAAAGACCATAAAATGCATAGAAATGACCTGTAAATATAGTCCAATTTTGTGATGACCCCCCAAAAATATACACAAAATCTGTATACCAAAAAATATTTATTTTCTCTGAAAACCCCCAAAATTAATGAAATTCAAAATTTTGAACGAAAAAAACCCCGAGCCTACGCATGTATGAAAATATAAGAGAACCCCCCCCCCCCCCCCCCTGGGCCGCCCATATATCTTGAATAGTGTTAAACTGCAATGACAGATCTAGAATGTCCTGTGATGCGTATCAAATCAGCCAAGTTTGTTCTGGTATTTACTAGTATTTATGTTCTTGACGCATAGGCGGCCAGAGAATTGCGCACTGCACAGTCTCGTCAGAGCATTCGCTGTTCGCACACATAAAGTATGAATGTAGATTAGGCTTCACACTAAAATCTGTCGGTTAGCCTTACATGCTGGTTTAGCATATTCGATAAGTACCATTGTTACACGAAGCTCGTCCAAAGTAGCCATTTCGATAAAAACAAACAAAACATTAACCAAATTTGCACGTGCATAACTATGGCATAGATCAGCATGTGAACCTCCGCAAATCAGCAGTCTTATTGTCTCTTCATATAAAGTATAGTTGTACTACATGTCGAGTTGCTGCCATGATTACGTCTTCATGGCGATCGGGAGCCTACTTGACCTTTTTCATAAACATTTACGGTAAAATTACATATTCTGACTAGTAAAACGCATCATAAATGGAACTTCATTTGCAACGACAGCAAAGCCTTATCGACACAATGAGTGTGGTAATGTCTGCTGCTTGGATTTGGTTCAGCCTCCATCAAAACATTAAATAATAAGTCAAATTCTAACAGTAAGATATTACTTCTCCATGATTGCCACTTACTAAATATACGATTATTTGCACTTTAAAATACTCCTTTATGCCTTTTGTATGAGCAAAATATGAACGTAAAATATTCATGAAACGTTACAGATTTATTGTGTAATATGTATATATGATGGTCTAGAAATTGTATGTCAAATGTTCTGCACATGCTTAATCCGAATGGTAAAGGATGTGAGAAAGTATCTGCAGTTTGTTTTCAGTCGTACCAGGTCGCAAACCCTGATGCTAGGTTTTCTCGAGAGTTGAACCCCCTTAAAATTGTCTAAGTGACATTGTTCTGCTTGATAGTATGTAAAGATGTACACCTACGATTAGAATTTGTTGAAATTTTAAAATTGCTATAAATCGAGATCTGTTACGTATTGATACGCTTGAACAAATATTTCGAACGATACATAATTGATAAACCACTAATAATGGCTCACACATTTAGTAACGTCATTATAATGACGTCCATGACACAATTTAACAAAATCTTTACGTTTCCTCGCCAAAAAGAAATTTTAATGCCATATATTTATTATAGTTTCTTTGTCACACTAAAACTACAAATATTCATCAGAATTTCTGTAAATGATTTGGTCGCAAATGTCCGTTTAATAAACAAACTGCACGCCCATGAAGAGAACTGGTGTCTGAAAATTGGATGTCTCAGCCGACAGATCGCATGTTTAACGGATGTAGTCGACGACAGATGAGATATTTCAAAGAATAAAATCGGCAACAGGTTTTCATTTCTGCTTCATCTTGGAAAAAACCCGTATTCTGACTTGTTTTTGAAGGCAAATTTGGTGTGAAAATTACCTGTCATTATTGAAGAATGCCCTTATTACACTTAACCCTCTAGCGCCCAGTATATCATATATGCAACATTCTTCTGTTTTGGTGCTGTGACCAGGGTATCGGCTTGAAAGTTAAGTTAATCTGCTAGAAAGATAGTTAAGATGTTAGGCAGCTAGAATAAATCATTTTAGTTGAGACCATTTGTCTGAAATGGGTTTTATAAGCCACCAAAGTTCGCCAAAGTTCAAAAGCAAAAATGTATCATATATGATACATTGGGCATTAAAATTTTAAAAACAAGAATTGAGATATTAACTTCACCATTTCAGATAAACATGATATATATAATCTTATAACTTCTTTTTCTTACACCAAATTGTCACAAAAAAAGGTTTCCTGAAATTATAATTGGAACTTGAGTTATTCACCTTTAACAAATCATGTCATGAAAACTTATTGCCCAATGTAGCATATATGCTACATGCCAATCTCAGCAGCCTTTGGCTTCAACACAAATTCAGACCCTGTTTTCTATTTGACTTCTCAAAGCTAGTATCTGGCTGGAATATAAATGTTTTTTGATAATGAATTCTATGTTAAGGCACTAGTGGGTTAAACAGTATTGAAACATACGATGCATGTTTGGTTTCACATAAAAGTTCCTCTAATAAACTATAGGGGCCTGGCACATTTTTGGTTGATTTGTGACACATATCGAGCATGAAGTATTAAAAGTTAAAGTATTGACATCAATATTTTATTATCTATGCATATTTTTGCTCAATATATATTATTGATATATATATATTTTATTTCGTAGACGTTCGGCTGGAGCAGAAAACTGTTTTTTATGCAGTTTTCTTGAAAAGCAGGTTTTGATGAGCTGGCAAAAAGCTTATTTGTACGTGAAATAGAGCCGGACTGCTGCTGCAGTATCTCCAAACATAATATAAGAATCTATCATGAGTGTGAGGGTAAGATAGAAAAATCTGTCCCGAGGATTGCCATTTGGCATCACTAGGTTTGCCGAGTGATGATGACAATAGGGACAGATTTTTCTATCCTACCCTCACACGAATAATTGATTCTTTTTCTTGCTCACCACTTTTTTTCTTTAGTTTTAAATAAGCTTCCAGAAATCCCTGAATAAGCTAAGATACAATTTCACATAATGACGTCATTTAACATAACAATGACGTCACTTGACGACCGTACTCGTGAATTCCAATACAACCAATGTATGTAGCCCTCGCGTGGCAGCCTTGGTAAGATACCATGGGTAAGAAAACATTTTCTATCCCATGGTAAAATATCAGATATCCTTATCCGGTGTGCAAGAAAGTATAATCTCAATATACTGTGCTTAAAAGAAGGACTTAAAAGAGATCGCCAAATCATGTTGATGGTCATGTCGATAAGACTGTCAATTCTGATGAGATGATATAACACCTTGGTAAGGTCGAGTGGATAAATGTTGAAAAACAAGTAAATTATTGATTTTTAAAAATCAAAAATTTGAAAGGGGGTTCTGGGTACCTTTGATTAGTCTCAGATTGGGAGTTAGCAGATAATGCAAACTGGTGCATACACCAAAATACCTATGTGATGTCACCCATATGGTTTAAAGGCAACAGAAGAGAAAAGAAATAAAACTAGACGACCTGAAGTGCTCACCTGGTTTTGATATAATTGAGTCACAAGATCTCTTTTACAATGTTTGACCAGGTCATGGTTAATCTAGGCTTATTACTTTAACATATTTTGCATGGCCAAATATTCAAATGAGACATACAGACCCAACAACTTAATGTTACAAACCAAGTAGAAGTGTTTCTGTCGCGAAAGAAACCCTTTTTCGCTGGTTAGCACAACAGAGTTTGTTTAGAAAAACAGAGTTTGTTATGGGCCGAGATTACCAGTTACCGCTAGAAAGTGTGCTTTGGCTGTATAGCTATACCTTACCATAAGTAATCTTGGTACATGTCTTGACGGTTTTGCATAAGATAAACCTAAGCCTCGGAAACAAAGCCTTCCAATCCGAAAATATTACGTAAAAATACACTCTTTAATTGTTTTGCTAAAATAGCACTCCGTATTTATTAACTATTATGCAATGAGTTTATTCATTAGCACCCATTTTGTCATCACATAATAAAATCATTATTTTGTTTCAAGTGTACAAAACTCAAACAGTCCATTTTCAATGAAATTGGTAGAGAGGAAAGTATTCTGTGGACATGTATTCACTGTAGAATAGCAGGCCCCTGGGTGAATGCATTAAAGGCTCAAATTAATAATTTGGAGAAGAAAGTTGCAGACATTGGAGAAAATGCTGACCGCACCAAGCTGTACTTGCCAAGGTCTGTAAAAGAAGTAATAAGGGAGGTTATAAGAGAAGAAAAAGAAGAGAAAAACGAGAGGGAACAGAGAAAATTGAAGATAATTGTGCATGCATTACCAGAGAGCAGTGAAGGCACTTTAGAGGACAGAAAACTGGATGATTCAGAAAGGGTTTATTCCATTTTGACTGACACTTTGAATGTAAATATTGATATTTCCAGGTGATCAGATTAGGTAGTATGTCCAGAGAAAGGCGTACTCCTAGACCAATATTGTTTACAGTAAAGAACATGAGTGATAAGCATAGGGTGCTGAATGCGTCAAAAGCCTTAATAAACAATAAAATATTTTCCAATTTATATTTTTCTCTGGACTTAACCAATGGGCAGAGAAAGGCTGCGTTTCTGTTGCGTGAGGAAAGAAGGCGAAGGATTGCAGCAGGGGAGGACAATTTAGTCATACATAGAGGTAAAATTGTGGAACGGGTAGCAAGACAGGAGTCTTCTGATCACTCGTATGCGCATGAGCGGGGTAGGATTCCAGCTAGAGATAAGAGAGAGTACAGTCGATCACTTCCTGGTAGAAGCCAGTGGGTTGCGACTTTTCAGTGATTATGACTCTGATCAATCAACTCGTATATACATTGGCAGTTCGTTAAATAGTGCAATACGTTCTGAGTTGAATAGTTCTGAGTTAAACAGTTCTGAGTTAAATAATTCATCTACAAGTACAATTAGTGATTTTTCATCAAATGAATAATTTTAAATAAACTGAAGTGTTACTATACAAATGCAGACTGCTAACTGAATAAGATAGAGGAGTTAGAAGGAGTGATTGTAATTGAAAATCCGGATATAATTATTGTGACGGAGATTTTCCCCAAGAACTTGAAGTGTACAAATATTGAACAATGAATATAAGATTTGTGGATTTTCCAGTTTTATGGGGCCTGTGGGAGATGCGTGTAGGGCTGTGGTTATTTTCATAAAAGAAGGTATTAAAGCAAACTTGTTATGATCTTATTAAGACATTGTTTAAAGAATCTGTATGGTGTGAAATCTCAGTTGACAGTAAAGAGAAGTTGCTTATTGGGGCTGTGTACAAGTCACAAAATTGTGAAGCAAGGAACCAAGACATGTTAAATAAGTTGATAACACAAGCAATTGATAGAGGATATAAAACACTGTCATTGTGGGAGATTTTAACTGTCCTGAAATTAACTGGGAATCCTGGTCAGTGAGTAGTAGTGAAACATAGCCAGCTTTCAGGTTTATAGAATGCTTAAGAGACAATTTCCTGTTTCAACATGTACATTCAACTACCAGACATAGATTTGGTCAAGAACCCAGTTGTCTTGACTTAGTTTTATCTGACAAGGAGGAGTTAATTGAGAATCTGAAGATAGGTGATAAATCAGGGACTAGTGACCATGACAGTATTTTATTTAATATCACATGTTAATTTGAAAATGAAGAGGTAAATTAGCGGAGACCTAACTTTTACAAAGCAGATTATAGATTAGTTAGAGAATATTTTAGCCAAGTTGATTGGAGTGAAATGAAAGGTTTGAATACTGAAGACTCATGGAACTTTTTTATTGAAAAAAAATCAACATTGTATAGATCACTTTGTACCTTAGCGGAGGACTTGTAAAAATTTTAAGAAACCTAAGTGGATGGACCATTGTTGTGTTAGGAAGGTGAAAAAGAAATATCAGGCATGGAAACGATTCACTTTTAGTCGTAGCTATACAGATTATGAAAACTGTTGTAAAATCAGAAACAGTGTGACCAAAGCAGAAAAGTTTGCAAAAAAGAAGTACCAAAAAGTCATTCTGGAGCCATGTTAAGGAGGAAACAAAAAGTAATAGTACTATTGATGATTTGAGAGACAAAGATGGGGATTTGAAGACTGAGGATCAGGAAAAAGCAAATATTTTGAATGACTTTTTCTCATCAGTGTTCACAGTTGAGGGGAATTCTGAATTGCCTGATTTTGAACAGAAAGTGAAAGATGTGAATTGTATAAATCAAATTGAAATTAATGCCGTGAAAGTACTGAAACAATTGAATTCACTGAATGTGTCCAAATCTTGTGGTCCAGACAATTGTCAACCTTTTTCTTGAAGGAGTGTGCTGAAGAGATTTATCTCCCCTAACTGACATTTTTCATAAATTACTATCAAGCGGTGTCATTCCAGATGATTGGAAAAAGACAAATATCACACATATATATATATATATATATATATATATATATATATATATATATATATATATATATATATATATATATATATATATATATATATATATATATATATATATATATATAAAAGGAAATAAACAGGATCCTGGAAACTATAGGCCAGTGTCATTAACCTCTGTCATATGTAAATTATTGGAAAGAATGGTGAGGGAAGAAATTGTTAATCATTTGACAGTTAATAAATTGTTATCAAACAGTCAATTCGGAAGTAGAAAAAACAGGAGTACAATTTTGAAACTTTTGACAGTCATGAATGAGTGGACAGATGATGGCATCCAAATTTATACGGTTTACTTAGATTTTCGCAAAGCATTCGACAGTGTGCCACATAAAAGACTCATTAAAATTTTGCCATATATACGTGACGTTGTCATGTTCGTCATTGCATAACGTCGCTAAATACGCAAATCACTTAATTTAGTGGTTTGTCGATTTTAATGCATGGCGTAATAATCACTCCCAGACGTGACGTCATATGATACATGTAATAAGTACCGTTACTATCGGTTCAAATTAAGATGCATGATAATTGGACTATACAAGTATTCATAGAAACGGGTTAATAATGGTAAATATACTATTACAGGTTAATGCAGTATCAGATATATACCTTGCTTAAATTACCCATTATAGGTCAATTTTGAACTCAGACGGATCAAAGATCAGACTATTCGAATTTACAGCACCTGAAAGGGGAAACGGGTAGAAACCGTTATAAAGCGGTACCATTGGTGTTTATATAATACATAAAACATTATATAGGTAACTTTCAACTTTTTAGTCAACGTTCTCTGTAGCTCAGTAGGTAAGCAGCACTACACTAATATTTGTTTTATAAAGTGAAAGAAATCAATGCGAGTTCGAGTCTCGGTCAGGCTTTTTTTTACTTTTAATGCGCGCGCGTACGTGCGTGCGTGTATGCGTGCATGCGTGTGTGTGCGTGCGTGCGTGAGTTTTAGCATTTTTTATATTTTATTTTTTCATCTTTCATCATGGCATGTATTTTATTTCGTCATTTATTAACTTTCAGATACATTTAATTGCATATGCCCTCAGTCTCGCTGACAGTGTCAGTATCCGAGCTGTAGTCGGTTTCTGACGCAAGACCTATCACCGCTGGCTCATGTTCTTCCTCTATCGCGATCTTCTTTAACCAGTATATACGGTCTACTGACAAAACATGCTTAACGTACTTCAAAGTAGTCCAGTTGGACCCTCTTTCGTGCCAGACCGTTCAGGTTTCTGCTCTTAAGTCTCGGGTCTCGCTTCATCATCCGCTCAATGGCACGCATGCTTGGTTGAAGTCTTTCCTTTGCCTGGTTCAGTGATATTGTCAGCCCATTTTGTTATGAATCTTTTGCATCTGCACTGCATCGGTATGGTGTTTGTGTACATCGTTAAACTTACAGCATGTACAGTAGTACCACGACCTCTAAGTAATGACCCTCGATTTATTCAATGCATTTACCGTTAAAGTCGCGCCTCAAAGCGTTTTGTGGAAGTATATGTTCATTCACGATTTCTTTGCTCAATGATACCGTTAACGGTGGACTGAACTATTGAAAATAAGGGAACATAAGGTTTGATGCATTTTAAGAGTATTGTTATAACATAACAGTTTATATCACATTGGAATTCGTAATGGATTCGTGGCCCAGTCGGTAGGGTGCACACACGTTTGTTGGTATGTCTTTTTGAAGAGTAATGAAGTGATAGTGGTTCGACTCCCAAAATGAAAGATAATTTTTCTATTATAAATACATTAAGTTTGTTGTCTTGTTTGTGTGGGATCTTACAATTTATACGTATTTTACACTTGTCAAAGTCGCTAGGTTTCATCCTGTCGCTTCGTGGTTTCTAAGGTGTGTGGGCCACTTTCTCTGACTCAGCTTCGTTTTACTTAATATGCCGGTCAGGTTGCTCTCTCTCTCTCTCTCTCTCTCTCTCTCTCTTCATTTTATATAGGGTCCGTGACAGCAATTAGTTTGGCGTGCGATCGAATAGCCTTCCTATCAGATATTTTCTACAGACACGAAAAGAATGCACAGTGAAAAGTTGTAAGAGAAAGCAGATTTGAGCATAAAAAGCCTGAGAGAGATCGAGATACGAATAACAAAACGAAAAAAATGGATTTCATAGGACTCGAACACCATACCCACACAACATGAAACCAAATATGATTGATAGTTCTCCACGCGATTCTCTACACCACACCGATTGATTGGAAATTGCATCGTGTATATCGCTTAATACAATGTACCACATTGATCTCAAACATGAAGTAGAAGCTACCCTTTAAATATGTAATGGTAAAATCCTCCTAACGGTTTCTTTGGGCCAAGATATCGTGTATGAACAGTAATTGGCTCATTTTATTTACTGGCTCAATGTTTTTAGAGTCATTCCGATTTACATTGATAAAATTCACCCATAATTTGAAAAGCTTTAAGTCAATTTGCAAAACAGAAAAAAAGAAGACTAACCTTTTCCTATTGAAGGCTAACCTTTCCCTTTAAGTGTTTTCGTCGAATGAAAATCTCCTAAAACAAATATGAATATAACCTATTACGATTCACCTATGGCCCGTTTTGGTGTCAGATTCACTGTTGTGAAAATAGAAAACCGACATGCGCTCATATATTGAACCCTTCAACATGGATCCTGATGCAAAAATGCGCAAACCAATCTGAGAGTTTGCTGCCTTGTGTTTACAGTGCAAATTGTCTAACGTAAACCACTAGCGTTGGTGAATTCTCAGTAGTGTTATGCTGGGCTCCTACGCTGCAACTTGGAGTAAAGGCTATTTTCGTATTCACGTTTGAAATTCATGCGCGAGTTTTTATATAAAAAAGTATATTTACTTTTACTTCATGATTGATCACGCATTTCATCCATATTGCAGTACAGGGTAATAAATAATAACTAACTAGCTAAATAAATACACAAATACATAAATAAAAAAATAGATAGATAAATAAATAAATAAATAAATAAATAAATAAATAAATAAATAAATAAATAAATAAATAGAGCTAGTGCATGATATTTCCAACAATATGGTATGTGCGACCAGCAAGGCCTCAGATCAGCCTACGCTTACGCGCAGTCTGATCAGAGCCTTTGCAAGTCGCTTGAATATTCTATGAGTGTTAAGCTGATGCTTGCACATCATTTGGAGTTTCTAAGCTTAAAAGGAGGTTACACAGGCTTATCTGAGTCTACACTTGTCAAAATGCCACATTTTTGGAAATCACATGCCATGGCTCATTATAAATAGATAAATAAATAGATAAAGATTCTGATAGATTTTCAGTCTACTAGATTTTTCATAGAGCTACATCTTAGTTTTTGTCATACGAGGGTCATTTTTATGTTCGCAGAATCGGGCTGTATCTCTATATATATAGAATATACGGTACCATAAGTACATATATTTTGAAAGGTCTAGCTTCTGTCTATCAACTGATTTAAATTTTACATCATTAGCGCTTAGTTCGGTCAAGGTATATAGCTTTGAATAGGGCATAGTAAGGACACTGGCCGAAATCCATGTCATTTTTACCACGCAGCTATTAGAAAATTAGAGTCTGTTAAGTTCAATTCGCTATGGTGATATAAGCATTTGTCAAGCCGATTATTCTTTTTGCACCTTCAAAATTAATTATTCAAACGCTAATCGTAGACAAGTGCAGCAAAACCAACACCCATCAATACACCAAAATAAATCCGACAGTCAAGTGCTAGTTATTATGTCTGTTAAAATAACGATTATGAATATTTTTTTTAAATTTCTTCTGGTTTTGCATAGCACATTATATACCCAGTCATTCGTTAGCAGTTATATTGATGTATCATTTAAAGCGAGTACCTGGCAACTTCCGGAACTGTCATACCCCATGTTATAAAAAGTGGGTGGGGTAAATCACCCCGCGTAGAAAAAACAATAACAATCCGGTCTGCATAATTTTCTTATTTCAGGTATTCAAACACCTGTTAAGAGGCACAAAACAGTTTTAATGTATTTTCTAAATATAATAACGCTCCATGACGTCATTTATGTACAAAATAAGGGATTTAAGCACTCCCTAGGCTATTAATTGTGCAGTTCATTTCTAATAAAACAAAAGTATTAACTTTGTTTTTGGATGCCATGGGTTATTCTGCGGTCTGAGGTCTGTGATTGTGGTATTGGCTGATCACATGCGCAAATCCAAAGGCAAGGGCGGGGGGGGGGGGGTCTGGACCCAGTCCCCTGGAAATCACAAAGCTATAAGGTTCCTTAGTAAATCTGGTCCGGATCTCCTGAAAAATCACAAAGCTTCTTAGCCAGCATTCAATGTTGGGTCATCGTCAGCCCGCCAGCGAATCGCCATTTAAATGGCGTTTCCCTGGTGAGCCGATGATGGCTAGCATTCAGTGTTATATAGATCCTAATCGACTTAAAATAATGGATCCTAATCAAATAGAAAAAATGATCCTAATCAACTTATTAAGAAAAAGGATCTTAAAACTTTTAAAAAAGGTTGCCTCTGACAAAATTTGCTGGATCCGCGCATGGTACATTATACAATTGATGCATTCTTTTGAGGTTAACATCAGGATTTGTTAACCCTAGCGGCGAAACCTCGATGAACATCACTTTCGAGGGTTGACTTATCCTGATGTTAACCGAAGAAGAATACACCAATTGTTTTGTTATATGGCACTGTCTTTTCTAGTTGTATATCAAGTCGTTTCAAATTTATTAAACTCAAGCCAGATGTTCCTAGTGCACTTAAAAAGATTAGTTAATAATTGCTTTTCAAGTTCCTAATGCCCGTATGAGACGTACAAAGGAATTTCATTTTTTAAATTATTGTTCTAATAAAATAAAGAAATTCTTAATTCAAAACATTGACCTATACACGAGGTGTTTCATGTTTATTTGAACAAATTTGAAAATGCCGTTACTCATTTATTTCTCGTTATATTTGGTAATTATTGATTTCCATGGGTTAGTCTGATCTCCAGGAATACGCAGTCATCTAGAAAATATTTCTTAATTTTTATTTTCTTGTTTGAAACAGTCTTTGAAGATAGGTAGTCCAATTTTAAGCGTTTAAAAATGCTGTCTTAAACGAAATGCACTAAATCTTTCTCGAACAATTTCTCTAAAAAGATATGAAGTTTTTCTCTGGGAACCTTTTATATATTGTACATAGATAATTAAAGTATGTTCTATTGGAACATAAAGCATTCCTGTTGGATATCTACTTTTTGGAATCGACTCGAACATCAAATTTTAGGGTTAACAGCTTCCATAGCAACACTAAAGTGTATGCTAAATATTCAAATGCAATATTTGGTGATCAGTTTTATTGGTAATAGATACTTAAAATATCTAAGAAATTGAGTCGGCTTTGAGTTTCGAGAATTTGCTTTTCAAAGTTCTTCCAAGACACATTTTTAACATGAGATACCCATTTGAGCACTTGTATGGAAGAACTTATTAAGCCCAGTTTCCAAGCAAATACTAGCACACATAGGCTGTCTCTCATATTAATAATAGACTGAGTGTGCTTCTAAACTCAAAATAAATTTTCACACTTAAAAACGTATTTTGTATATGATACACCCGTTTTAGCTCTTAAAATCAGTTAAACAGGGGGGGATGTATTTAGGGCCGCCGTGTTATAGCTATGCTTTAAATTGCCATCTTGGCTATTTGACAATACCAGGGACACGCCAGTTATGCAAGAAAAGGCAAAATGTGTTTGTTCCATTCAAATGCGGCCGCAAAAAGTGAAATTCAAATCTGTTCAAATAAACATGAAACAGGTCTCGTATACTAAACATAAGAAACCATGCTATCTTCAATATCTATGTTTAGCTGTCAGGCAGCAGTGAAAAACTTAATGTTATTAAACCTGTCCCTCGATCTTTTGAGCTGTCTGACAGCGATGTAAAACTTAATGTTAACTGCCCTGGGCTAAATTTAGCTCATCAGTGGTAACATCAAAAGTCTGTCACAATCTGTGAAAGCTAGTTTCAACCAATTAGAGGAGGTATTTTATATGAGTCATATAACAAACTCACTTGCATATCGATGTATGCTCTCTGTAACAGTTGGCATAAACATGTGGAAGCTTGTTACACACGTTACTTTATTAAATTTAGGAAAAGGCTGTTCACTAGAAGACGCCAGACCATCTAATATTATACCCATTTTACCGGTACATTTGTAAACTATCTTTTTAAATACCTATACCATGATATGTAACAATCATTATTTTGTTAACATGCATGTGTATAACAACTACTGTGAAATGTTGAATTATATCAATTACTTCAAGACATTATCAGTTTCAAACATATTTAGGGAGTATGTTCGGATTTATTGATTACCTCACAACTGATGATGTTAAAACTTATTATCCCTATATTACAATATAAATTGTGATATGTTTTGATTAGCCAAAGGTCATGATAAAAGACTTAAGACAAAAAATTAGACAAAATTGCTGGGAGAAAAGGGGAGATATGATGAATTGTTCATGGAAAAAACGGTCGCAAATACAGGGGATTTTCAATTTGGGTCAAATTATTAGAGGTAGTTTGTCGCGTAGGCAGTTAGCAGACTTGGGCGAATTACTTTGGAAAGTAATGCATTGAATCGGCATTACTTGCCAAAATGTGCATTGAATTAGCATTACCATTACTTGATTTTGGAAAGTAATGCATTGAATTAGCATTATTTAAGAAATTAATGCATTGAATTAAGCATTACTTTTATTCACGTGAAACACAATCCTAAAATACTGTTAACTCTGAACTTTTTTGATACATTGAACAAAATGTGTGCATACTGTAAACATGTTAATTTCACATATAGATATTTTATACATATATAAATATTTTAAATGAGCCTCATGTTACAATATGTACACTTTTTATAGTGAATTTTGTATTCTTGTTAGGAACATTTGTTGGAATTTTATATTTTTTGAAAATTTGAGGAAATAACACTCAGATGTAGCAACCCCAGATCTTTTTTCAAGTGATCATATTCCATTGTATATTATTATCATACAACGGGGAAAGTTTCCAAAATAGTTTCTTATTTGGAAGTATATTTTATGGGAGGAAAGTTATAAACATTTTGAGTCTCTTGGCTTGATTATCCAATCAACAAAGGGCAGGCTTTACCTTAATCTCTAGCCTCTTTTATTTTTGACCCCAATGTAGTTACCCTGTAGCTCAACACACTGTAAGTGTCAGTGGTCAATTGTCAAAATGATGAACAGAACAATCAAGTGATAATTACCCCTATTGTGATCAAATCATTTGTTTCTTTGAAATTGATATAGAATTGTAACAAAATTCACACCATTTTAAAGCTCATTTACTTAGCTTTAAAATGATTTATAGATAAAAAAAACACATTTGACTAAAATAAATTGGGATAAAATACCTAACATTTCAACACTTCCCAGCTACATTTTCACTATTCAAGGTTCATCTGGGATTGCCAGTGACTGTAAGCTGTTTCACTTTATTGATATAAAATCAAAGCCTTTACTTGCAAGTTTCACAGTTCATTTTGCATGTTCCTTAGTCAAAAAACAGTCTTTACAAGCAAGTTGGACAGAAGAAAACTGTGAATGGAAATAACTTATGGAAACACATCCTTTTGTTGTATATCTCATTTCTCTATTGTACTGTCTGTACACTATTGATGGCAAAAATTCTGATAGGCAGCAATTCAAAGTAATGCAAGTAATAGAGTGAATATTGACAAAATTAATACATTGAATAAACATTAAAGTAATAAAAAAAAATGGTGAATTAATCATTACTTTGAATTACTTGAAAAAAGTAATGCATTAATAATGCATTAGCATTAACGATTAATTCGCACCATGTCTGGCAGTTGGTCATAGAAAACAAGCCGTCGTTTAGCATTGAAAAAAGTTTGGGAGGGTTGCACAATAACGGTTATCTTAAGACAGGAAAACGCTTAGGAGATGCGGTTGAAATGTGTTTTAATAATTTAATTGATAGTGGTAGTGTAACACATGCAGCGGGCTATTATCTATACCAGCATTTTTTCAATGCACAAAATTTACATCACTAGGTTTGGAATCGGGGGTGATGGATAATTGAGAGGTAATGAAAAGTGTCGGTTTTTAGCATATTCTTGAAATATACGCGAGTCATATGTGCAAATGTACAGACTCAATGGAGCTTTCTTTGGTCCCTTATGTGACAAACACTAAACTCATCAATATTAGGCAAACAAAATATTGCTTATCATGGTTATGTGTTGACAAAATTTTCCACTTGATATGTACAAATCAAATTCAAAGCATCTGTTTTTTTTTAATATTTTGCTGAGTCATTCTTCAAAGCTTAAAGGGGGTAAATCTGATACATCATTGATAAAAAAATAAGCATGGCGGTTTGTTGATGGGCCGATAGAGGCCCGGTCATATATGCTGATTAGGACTACCCCATCCATTACAATGAATAATGGAACGCCTTAATACAATCATAAAAAGCGATTAAGTTTTTGAAGTTTCATTTGCTTACTCATCGATTTACTGTGCTAGTCCATTTGGACTCAACAGTAAATAAAACTGAATACCAAAGCAAAAGAAATCCATCAGGTAAACCCCAGTGGGCCTGACAACAGCCAAAGCATCAGGCCCCTACCATCTCAACAATAGATAAATCTTTAAGTCTGAACCGTCATAGAGTCTGAAGTCCGACCCACCGGCGTGCAATTAAAGAGGAAAGCAAAGTTGCTAACCGTGATTGGGTTGACCAAGTCCAAAAAAGGAGCTTCAGTATCAGAAGAATTTGCCTTAATTATCTGAAGTTTAGTGGGATATATCTGACTTACCATTTGTTCAAAATAAGGATTATTAATGAGCCAGTGCATGAGATCTCCAACAATGTGTTATGTGCGACCAGCCAAGCCTCAGAGCAGCCTGCGTATACGTGCAGTCTGACCAGAGCCTTTGCTAGTCGCTTGTGTAATCTATGATTGTTAAGCTACTGTCAGAACACCATTTGGAGTTTCTCAGCTTATAACGAGGCTGCAGAGGCTCGTCTAAGTCTACACTTGTCAAAATGTCAAATCATGCCGCGGCTAAATTTTACCTGGTTACACATACAAAAGTGGCCGAGACTTGGGTTGTTTCTTCTATGTGTATGGTTATTTCGAGCCGCGCACAGCTTGACCTAGTGGTTGGCGTGTCTGGCAACTACGAATCCAGAGGACCAAGGTGTTTCCCGCTGCGCACCTATTTTCAGTGTTTCTTTCTTCCTTTTTAAGCATTTTAATGCTGAATTACTTCATGCTCGTAAAATGGCATCATCAAAAGGACCAAAATGATAATTCCTGGACTTAAGATGTTGAATTATGACGAAACCTATGGCAGTGGGGTTTAATTTGGCCCACCTTAAAGATAATTGGTTCGGTGACCCCAGAGTTTTATTCTTTTTTTCCGTCACCCAGATTTTTATTCGTTTTTTTCCAAAGGTATTATAATAGTCCATGAAATAAAGATACATTTTTGAGGTTTTCAGTCAGGTGTGGTATTTGATTGTGTCGATTCCTGATCTTTGCACCCTTACCTAACTTTCATTATAAGACTTTTCAATATATTATCAATAATAAAACCTAACCAATATTAGACGAATTTCCAAAAATAGATCGTACATTATCTTGTCACAGCTTTGGATAATAAATAAACTTGCACATTTTCTAATATGTTTAAGGTCATTAGCAGTAATTTAAGATAAAAGAAAGAAACTGGCTGAATATTACAACTACTGTATTTCGATATGTAGGACTAGTTTTATTCTTTCATCTGTTTAAAAAAATGGTCAAACGATGAAAAATTCAATATGAGATTATGAAAAAATAAGCACGGTGACACATCTAAATCTTTCTATTTCATACATGGATAGCCCATGGATAAAACATGCAAAGTATTGAACAGCTTTCAACATGGGAAATATTTAGCAGCACATGTCCTTGATATAAAGTATTTTATAGCCATTATTTGATATCCTCATCATTAGTACAACGATTAGTTAAGTCATTCGAAAAGTAGACCGCCACCTAGTATCACCTATATAGGGCACTGAGATGGTAGTTATTATTATCAATTACTCGTGAAATAGATATAGAGTTATTTATAGTTTTATCTAATTATTGATGAATCAGAGATGACATGAGAAAGATTAAAAGACATAGAAAATTTAGTAATAATACTGGTACCACTCATTATGATTCTCTCCAGGGGTCACACTTGACAGATCAAAGGCTAATCTTTATTAGGTGATTATGACTTCCTTACAGAGGGCAATAAAGTGGTCCCATGAAGGGATTAGGTATTTTCTGATAAAATATTTATCTTTATCTTAGTGAAAGAAATTGTGTTATATACAGGTTAGTCCCCTCTTGAGGCCCCTTTAAGTTTGTGGGATACTGAAACTGTCCCTTATCAGTAAATTCACTAATGATTCCATATATCTCAAAATATATGCCTTTAAGTGTTTAGGCTCAAAAAGATTTGAGTGTTTAGGCAAACACAGAAATTAGGTCAACGTAAACGGTCATTTGACCCTATGGTGTGCCTTTCATGAAGATGAAATTAATATGCTTGTAATAAAGGAAACGGGATGGCAAGCTCAACGTTGATTTTATTTGCTTTTGGTTTGTCTGGGAGCCTTGAAGGAAAAAAAAATGTTCCGTTAGGACCCAGTTCTTCTGGGGCGAAGTGTTTCTTCTAAAAATGATCATATCGGGCGTTTGTCTTTATATGTATTTCTTAAGTTAAGAAATAGTTAAGAAATAGATTCGCGTTATCGGTCAGTCGTAAGTGGATAAATCATTCGCGCTTCGCGCTCATGATTTATATACTTTAACGACTGACCTCTAGCCAGTGATATATCAAGCAACAAATCACTGCCAGTGCAAATTTATTTCGATTAAGATTAAAAATATGAACGCCATGAAAATCAAACTGGCGACCGAATGACGTCACACCGGTCCGTGCCCAGTCCGTGCAGTGATTTATCATTTAATGAATCACCGAGATTAACCATTGGCTATATAGGCGAGATGTGTTAGAATAGTATTAAACACCCAAATGAAATCGCATCAAATGGTGTAATTTTGTTTCCAATCGGTGACGAGTTTGGGTCACTTCTCCACTGAATATAAGTTGGGACCAAATGCAATAGAAAAAAATAGCAATTTTGGTCCTGTATTGGTCCAGGGCTGAATTTCTCGTAGAACTTTGGTAAAATTCAAATGTTTTGTGATTTGCATACACTTTGAGATCTTTATAGACGATGAAATGAAAACATTTTAGGATCTAAATATTTTTATAGGCAAAATATATAATATCTTTGAAATAGCCAATACCTCGAGTCTAAAATGCATGACAGGGTCGGGTATTTGCACTGGCTGTTTAAATTCAAGAGTTATAAAAACACCTTGATTTGCATTTTAAGAAGACCTTAAAATGAACATGTGACCTAATTTTGTCTTGATATTGCCTGTTAAATAGCATATTGATGCTTGTAAACGTTGTCCTATGAATAGGTCCCCAGGAAAAAGCGTTGGTTCAGGCTTTTGTTTCTTCCCCCCCCCCCAAAAAAAAAAAAAAAAAAAAAAAAAAAAAAAATATTAGTTTTTACTTAAAGAGGTGGCTTCACCCCTGAGAGATCTGTTTTAAGAGGGTGATTCTATAGTTGTTTTTGTTGCTCCCTTGGTGTATGATTTGGTTTGGGTTGATTTATTTTCGCTTCGGTAATACCACTTTAGAATGCAGCTGACAATAGCCTAAAGGACGAAGGGTAAGGCCAAAAGGCGAAGCCAGAACGCTGGAAAAGTTACGCACATAAAATCAGATCCTACTTACTATGATATTGTACTTATGTAAAAGTGATTGATCAAATGAAATATGTTTAAATCAGATGAAGACTACTGGGTTAAGCAGTAATTCTTTTCAATTGCGCCCCTTTTCAAAACGGGAACTTCTCTTAAAAGAAAGAATTTGCTTCCAGGGGTAGCAAATTCTATTATTTCCTTTAAGAGTAGTTCCTTGTGGTATGGAAAATCCCTTTCACCACATTCGGTGACCTCCCTTGAGGGTTACTATTTTATTACGCACGTGCGTAACTGCGTAATGGGAGCTACGTCAGTGTTAGGCCCCAGACTGAATGACGATAATAACCTAAAACAGTCGTCTGTGAGTTGGTACCTAATGCTTGTCTTTAGGCTCATTAGCTCTCATGAGCGTCCGTGAGCAACGAGTCCTTTTTCCTGTCTCACCACAGTAATAAATGAGCCAGTGCATGAGATTTCCAACAATGTGGTATGTGCGACCAGCAAAGTCTCAGATCAGCCTGCGCATACGCGCAGTCTGATCAGAGCCTTTGCTTGTCGCTTGAGTATTCTATGATTGTTAAGCTACTGACTGAACACCATTTTGAGTTTCTAAGCTTAGAAGGAGGCTGCAGAGGCTCGTCCGAGTCTACACATGTCAAAATGTCAAATCGTTGGAAATCTCATGCAGCGGCTCAAATTTGATCTGATCGTTTGCCTGTGATGATGCTTTGCATAAATCAGGAAGCCTCCATTCATACGTTAATCATGTTGAGAGATTCAGGATTTTTTTCAGTTTGGAAAGGGGCCATAGGCCTTTCAGATTAGGACAATTAGCGTAGTAAACCCCTAAATTGGGTAATTTGTTGTAGTGCACATTTACGGCATTTTAGGTCTATTAGAACCAAGATCTGACAGAAGGGACATTCTGGCAATAAAAGTCAAAAGTGAGATATTTACAGAGAAAGAAAGACCCATCTGTTGTGAACAATTACATAAAATTTGAAGAGATTATCTTTACAAAGGACCTCGGACAGTCTTAATGAAGGATTGCCCATAAAAATGACCAGAGAAAAGATCCAAAGAAAATGGTATTTTTTCTATGAAAAAGATAGTAGGTTCAACCCTCGACTTATCCGCAAAAGCCGTTTTCTCATTGAACAAGTACCAAATGAAATATATGGGTTGAAAACTCCGTTTTTGCTATTCAACATATAGAAAATAGAAAAAGTTTTACTGAGGTGCTTTCCCCCCCGTGACCAAACTAATCCTTTTGCATACAGTTGTAGTTTTACATTTCACACATCATATAAAAACGGCATGTTTGGTCACGGGGGGAACGCTGTCAAAATGCTCAAAAACACTTTACTATAAAGACTTATTAGAAAATTATTTTGTAAAAACCTGTAGGTAAATATCAATTTGCAATTGCATATATCAAGGCTTTAGTTATGAGTGCTTACAAAGAAATTAATTGTCTAATTTCTTAGCCAAAACATTATGTTGTGGGTACTCAAAAGAACCGTCGCAATGAGACGGTTCTTTTAAGCACCAATATTATAGGTTAAATCTGATGTGTAAGAAAATATTACAATTTTACGCTAAAAAGCTGTGTTTATCTAGACTATGATTTATACAGTATACAGATATGATACACCTCAGTGCACAAGTCGAACTGGTTGAACTCGAAACATTACAGGTAATTGTCAAGAGTAATTAACAGCACACTTCTTTAGACGAAACAATGAAATCTTCTCAGCCTGAATTTTATGCAAACGCATCACTTTCTTCTCAAGTTTTATGCCACAAAAATTATATTAACATGTAGTTAGGTGAATACTCGACGAAACTTTGACTTTCTGTGAAATAAAATTTGGTCACAAAAAATCCCCAAACCCCTAAGCCCTAAAATCCTGGCATAATTATGCAATATTTTCAAAATATTTTTATTTTGTTAGATGCACTTAATGTAAGGGTTTCATTTAAGCACAAAACTATAGTTGTCAGTTGTGCATTATGCTAGCCACAGGCTGTCAAAATTTGGGCAGATTGAATAGGAAACTGTCCGAGGTCCTTACAAAGATATGAGCGTTTAAACTTGTAAAGGTGATGCGTTTTAAACATGACGTCACTTAACGTTGTGAATGACGTTCTGACGACAACACCATAGTGTTAACATATCACGCAAATACAAAGACGCTAGGAGCAATATTTCTAGAATGCTACATGTTTCTGTAAATTTGATGTGTATGCAATTGCATAGACTGCACAAATAGCCCACATACGCACATCCCGTGTTTACAAAATCATTTGAAATGAGGTACCTTTTTTTAAAGGAAGTGTGTAGTCCATATGCACAGCTGTTTCCAGGACAACATACATTATACGTATCACTTAATTTTATCATATATGTTTGCGACCTTGATTGTACTACATGTTAGAAGCAGTTTGATTCTATTGTAAGAACATCCAAAATATTGAAAATTAAGACGTTTTTGAAATTTTGAAAACACAAAAACTGCTAAAATGCCCGAATGACCCTTTTGTCAGATCCGCACTTATTTAGCTATTACCCTTACTATAAATTGCCAGTAAATTGAAATAAAATTAAGATGCAATGGTAGTAGAGTGTCAGCATGAAGCTTGTTAGGTGTGTGACGTGACTGAAAAACAAATCTTAAAAAAAAATAATTAAGATTGGGATTATTTTTTCAAAATTGGGAAATAAGTCACCTAATTTCCGTTGGGACAGGGGCAGACCGTCGGCCCCTGAGAACACCATAAAAATCCTGATTCTTGATGCCATGTGGTTGTTTGTGTTTCGTGCCTCTTCCTCGCGGTCCAGTGGGTTAAAATGCCCCAATTACAGACATCCTCACAACCATGACGAGAAAGGGACATAATACTTAAACACGAAAGTTTTGGAATAACATTTTCATAACTGACATGGTACCATTTTACAAAACTCTAATTATCTGAAATCAGTTCAACTGATTGTTTCGATGATGATACTTTTGGAAAATAAAATCATGTCAGCTTTTTCAGATGATGAGACTTTTGTAAAATAATATCATGCCAGCTTTTTCAGATGATGAGACTTTTGTAAAATAAGATCATACCAGTTGTTCTGATGATGATACTTTTGGAAAATAAAATCATGCCAGCTTTTTCAGATGATGAGCCTTTAGTAAAATAAAATCACTCTGATTTCAGATAATGAGCCTTTAGTAAAATAAAATCATTCTGATTTCAGATAATGAGCCTTTAGTAAAATAAAATCATTCTGATTTCAGATGATGAGACTTTTTGTAAAATAAAATCATTCTGATTTCAGATGATGAGGCTTAAGGGTGAGGTTGGCGCCGTTAAACCGGTTTAAGCCCTCCAGTAAAATATTTTACCGACCGTTCCAGGGCGGTACTTCTTTTGTGGATCTTTTATGTTTTTGTTCTGTCTTGTGTTTGCTATGTTTTGTGCGCGTCTGTTTATATGTGCTTCGTGGTCACCTGCTGGGAAAGGGCTGACCTCTTGGCTCTCGTTTGTGGTGTCTCTTGTGAGTTTGTCACTTTCCCATTGGTATCCTGGGTCAGGTGTGGTACTTGATTGTATCGATTCCTGATCTTTGCAACCTTACTTACTTTTGTAAAATAAAATCATTCTGATTTCAGATATGGAGGCTTTTGTAAGATAAAATCATGCCGATTTCAGATGATGAGACTTTTGTAAAATAAAATCATTCTGATTTCAGATGATGAGCCTTTAGTAAAATAAAATCATTCTGATTTCAGATAATGAGCCTTTAGTAAAATAAAATCATTCTGATTTCAGATGATGAGACTTTTTGTAAAATAAAATCATTCTGATTTCAGATGATGAGGCTTTTGTAAAATAAAATCATTCTGATTTCAGATATGGAGGCTTTTGTAAAATAAAACCATGCCAATTTCAGATGATGAGGCTTTTGTAAAAGAAAATCATCCTGATTTCAGATATGGAGACTTTTGTAAAATTAAATCATCCTGATTTCAGATAATGAGACTTTTGTAATATAAAATCATTCCGATTTCAGATGATGAGCCTTTTGTAAAATAAAATCATTCTCATTTCAGATGACGGGCCTTTAGTAAAAAGTCATTCTCATATCAGATGATGATACTTATGGAAAATAAAATCATGCCAGCTTTTTACAGATGATGATGCTTTTGTAAAATAAAATCATTCAGATGTTTCAGATGATGAGACTTTTGTAAAATAAGATCATGCCAGTTGTTTAGATGATGATACTTTTGGAGAGAAAAATCATGCCAGCTTTTTCAGATGATGAGACTTTTGTATAATAAGATCATGCCAGTTGTTAAGATGATAATACTTTTGGAAAATAAAATCATGCCAGCTTTTTCAGATGATGAGACTTTTGTAAAATAAGGTCATGCCATTTGTTTAGATGATGATACTTTTGGAAAATAAAACCATGCCAGCTTTTTCAGAAGATGAGACTTTTGTAAAATAAAATCATGCCAGCTTTTTCAGAAGATGAGACTTTTGTAAAATAAAATCATGCCAGTTGTTTAGATGATGAGACTTTTGTAAAATAAGATCATGCCAGTTGTTTAGATGATGATACTTTTGGAAAATAAAATTATGACAGCTTTTTCAGATGATGAGACTTTTGTAAAATAAAATCATGCCAGTTGTTAAGATGATAATACTTTTGGAAAATAAAATCATGCCAGCTTTTTCAGATGATGATACTTTTGTAAAATAAGATCATGCCAGTTGTTTAGATGATGATACTTTTGGAGAGAAAAATCATGCCAGCTTTTTCAGATGATGAGACTTTTGTAGAATAAGATAAAAATCATGCCAGCTTTTTCAGATGATGATACTTTTGTAAAATAAGATCATGCCAGTTGTTTAGATGATGATACTTTTGGAGAGAAAAATCATGCCAGCTTTTTCAGATGATGAGACTTTTGTAGAATAAGATAAAAATCATGCCAGCTTTTTCAGATGATGAGACTTTTGTAAAATAAGATCATGCCAGTTGTTTAGATGATGATACTTTTGGAGAGAAAAATTATGCCAGCTTTTTCAGATGATGAGACTTTTGTAGAATAAGATCATGCCAGTTGTTAAGATGATAATACTTTTGGAAAATAAAATCATGCCAGCTTTTTCAGATGATGAGACAATTGTAAAATAAGGTCATGCCATTTGTTTAGATGATGATACTTTTGGAAAATAAAATCATGCCAGCTTTTTCAGAAGATGAGACTTTTGTAAAATAAAATCATGCCAGCTTTTTCAGAAGATGAGACTTTTGAGACTTATCTATTGATGAGATGGTAGGGGCCTGATGCTTTGGCTGTTTGTCGGGCCCACCGGGGTTTACCTGTTGGATTTCTTTTGCTCCGGTATTCAGTTGAATTTACTGTTGAGTCCTTATCCTTGCTTTATCTCCTTGTTATATCTTGATTTATATATTTTAGGAGATGATGCATTGATAAGTTAGGGGTCTTTCATGCAAACCAAATATCTATGTGTCTTGATCCACATCTGAATTAAGGGTGAGGTTGGCGCCGTTAAACCGGTTTAAGCCCTCCAGTAAAATATTTTACTGACCGTTCCAAGGCGGTACTTCTTTTGTGGATCTTTTATGTTTTTGTTCTGTCTTGTGTTTGCTATGTTTTGTGCACGTCTGTTCATATGTGCTTTGTGGTCACCTGCTGGGAAAGGGCTGACCTCTTGGCTCTCGTTTGTGGTGTCTTCTGTGAGTGTCACTTTCCCATTGGTATCCTGGGTCAGGTGTGGTACTTGATTGTATCGATTCCTGATCTTTGCACCATTACTTACTTTTGTAAAATAAAATCATGCCAGTTGTTTAGATGATGAGACTTTTGTAAAATAAGATCATGCCAGTTGTTTAGATGATGAGACTTTTGTAAAATAAGATCATGCCAGCTTTTTCAGATGATGAGACTTTTGGAAAATAAGATCATGCCAGTTGTTTAGATGATGATACTTCTGGAAAATAAAATCATGCCAGCTTTTTCAGATGATGAGACTTTTGTAAAATAAGATCATGCCAGTTGTTAAGATGATGAGCCTTTGGAAAATAAGATCATGCACGTTTTTTCCGATGATGAGACTTTTGTAAAATAAGATCATGCCAGTTGACTTTAGGAAAATAAAATCATGCCAGCTTTTTCAGATGATGATACTTTTGTAAAATAAGATCATGCCAGTTGTGATGATGAGACTTTTGGAAAATAAAATCATGCCAGCTTTTTCAGATGATGAGACTTTTGTAAAATAGATCATGCCAGTTGTGATGATGAGACTTTTGGAAAATAAAATCATGCCAGCTTTTTCATATGATGAGACTTTTGTAAAATAAGATCATGCCAGCTTTTTAAGATGATGATACTTTTAGAAAATAAAATCATGCCAGATTTTTCAGATGATGAGACTTTTGTAAAATAAGATCATGCCAGTTGTGAAAATGATGATTCTTTTGGAAAATAAAATCATGCCAGCTTTTTCAGATGATGAGACTTTTGGAAAATAAAATCATGCCAGTTTTTATGTTTATGAAAATGTTGTTGCGAAACTTATAAGAAAATTGCATTTTATTTGTTTAACTAGCAATAAGACATTGTCATGGTTGTCAACTCCAATTCAAACATTTACAAAGTTCACCAAATTCGAACATTTTAATACCCTGGCACAAATTACTGCAGACAGCTGTGTATCGCCGCCGCAAGGACCCTACAAGTCTTCTGATCACTTACAGTGGCCCGAAACTTGGGCCTCGTCGCGAGAAGACCTGTCTTCGGGGTTTCCGACAAAGCAAGTTTCAAACCAGTCTCCTCAGCTACAGAGACTAGCTAGCGAATTGAAATTTCGCCTGTAGCAAGTTTACATATGACAATTTTAAAAAGCGAATAACAAAGGCGCTGATCAGACTGCGCGGATGCGCAGGCTGGTCTGCGCCTGTGTAGTTTGCAAACCCCAGAAGACAGGTTTTCTCGCGACGTGGCCCACTTATCACATGCAGAAGTAAATCATGCCACAGAGGCGTTTTAACTGCATGATCAGCAGACGCCACACAGAAGACGACATTTAGTCATGATAAGCGTCATAAGCAGCCGAAGAATTAAAACTAGGGGATAACTGTATTCAAAATTTTCATTTGGGGAGGTATATCGTCGGATATACTAGTTGGCAATCCGAATCGAAAAAAGATGCATATTTTTGGTTTTGTTGGCATTTTTGAGTACATTTGTTAGACCACTTTTAACATAATATTTAGCATGTGTACAAAGCCATAGGGGTGGATGCCAAGACTGAATTCGCATATGATGGCCAGAAATTAGGTCAAAGGTCATTGAGTGCAAAAATGAGAAAATATGTACTACTGTAAAACAACTTTATCTTTTTATATGTAAACAGATTTCATTTCAAGCCAAATTTTGTATGATTATAGTTATAAGTCTGAAAAACGTTGAAAAACTGTTTTTTATAACTAAATTTTCATATGTCGACATAAAAATGGGGTCAAAGGTCATCAAGTGCAATAATCCGAGCATTTTTACAAACTGTGTTTCTTTTTTTCTTTGGTCCAACAACAAGATGCTTTTTAAACTCTAAAAAGGGTTGTAGTCTTTCAGAAGGCTTAAATTAACATGCTTATCATTAAAGGAACCCCTTTTGAAGCATCCTTTTATGGATTTTACAAAGACAAACATCGTAAGTTTTGTGCAATCCTGACGGAAATTCTCTCTCAATTGGGCTAAACTGAGATATATGGGCTACTTTGAGATTTTGCTGCTCCTCTCAGAAAGTAAAACTATTTTCAGTTTGGGACATGTCTTGGGGCCTTAGAAACCCATAATTTAATAACTTTTCTGTGGTCATTGTTCTATAAATCACATGTAATCAACGTTACCCTACTGGCATTGAAAATAACAGTACACACAGTACAAGGCTAATGTTGATTTATTTTAATAGTATTAGTGAAACAGTTTAAGCATTAAATGTTTAAACTATACTAAAGATCAATTCCATAGATCTGTGATATGTATTTCTGCTCGTCAGTTACATTTTATACTAAATTGCAGATATTAACTTTACAAATTACAAGTATTAGAATAAACCATGATACCTGACCTGAAATATACATGATATTGATCTATATTCTATTTGAAAATGTTCATTTTTATATATTTGAAGTTGTTAATAACTTTTAACTTGCAATGAAGTGAAATAAAGTAAATATTTAAATATGCTAATTAGTATGTAGTTTGTACTGGCTACAGCATGTAACGCATAGCTGCTTACAGATTCATTTTTCTATTATTTACATTGCATTGGAATTGGCAAAATATCTTTCATAATGAAATCAAATTATAACTATGTTAACAATAATGGATCTTAAATTGCTGCACATATATTAATGAGGTAACGTAGGTAACAAAGGGTGCCTTACATACATGGATAAAGGTAGTAATTGTTGTTAGGCTTATATAAAATTTGGGTCTGCTCTCCACAATTCGCTTGAATATACTACACACATTTTATTCTATGTAAGACTTAATTTAAAAGAGTGCTATGGGTTGGTCTGCAATATGTGAATGTGCCATTTCCTGGTCTTACTCAATTACTTTTTGTAATTTGCTTGGTTCTTTTACATTCATATTGCAGTTTTCAGATTTCAACCAATGGTACATAAAGATAGTCGTGCAATCTACATCATGATTTAAATATTGACTTAATATCAATAATTTACTTAAAATAGCATAGCAATATTTCATACATCTAGTGGCAAGGCAGGAATTAAGGCAGGGGTAGTGCTGAGTGTCTTCTATAGCAGGTATAGGGTTCTGAAGATTGCAAATAAAACATCGTAGTACAGAACCAGCATGGTTTATGACCAAATATAGGATGTTACATAGATCTAGTATTAAAGATTTTCCTTGTATGCTGAATTCTTTTAATTATCACTTTTCACTGTTGACAATTACATTATAAAATTAATTTATCATCTGTCCCCATTAAAATCTTCTATGTTTTGTTGAACTATATTTCATATCATATTGTAATGATGATAATCTTATTATATTCTGCAGCAATTCTGATAGAAACTATCCTGCTTGTTAATTATCTTAGACTAAGGTTGGTTTAGGTAAGGTTACCTGAGCCATATAGCAGTCTTGTAAAACATCTGAACATATTTCATGGTAACATGAACAACAAATCATTCGATTATTTTAAAGATCAGTTAACTGTTTTATTCTTAAGCATAAAACAAAAACATGACTCCCAAAATTCACTAGTATGGTTTGCATCTCTGAAACTCACAGATTAAACTGAATATTGAAAAAGTAGTGTCACATGCAGCTGATTTCTTTGCTTTTCTTATTCACAATGTAGTTTGTTTTTAGTTTTGTTTATGCACTATTTGATTTTGTTGAGCTATTTGTAACCCAAGTACATATTTTATATATGTCCTATGAAAAGTGAGTTATGGTCTGTTTGTTGGTTTTAAAAAGTTTACTATATTAGGCTTATTGCAATACCACCGCAAATGTGAACAACATTGCTGACAACAGCTTGCAGAAAGCATTTTAAGCATAAACTTGCTCACTCTTGTACCTATTTTCTTGTAGATATTTGTGAAGACTAACACTGATTGAGGATTGTTTTGTATATAGTGAAAGGAAAGTAGTTCAGTTTTATTTCAAGTGTAATGCCATATTAAAACTACACATTTCGAGTATGTTACCAGTTATAAGTGCTATCCAATCTGATATATTGCACTTGAATCTACGAGCAGTAGATGTATACATTAATGTAAGTAACCTACCCTATATGCAATCAATCCCTGTCTTAGCAAATTGTCATGGTTAACGGATAGATTGTACACTAGAACAGGCGAGTTAACTACCTTAGGATCTTATATACATCAAGCAAATCGGAGATGTTAAACCAATGGATTATGCTAGTTAAAATATACATATTAGATAACCATTTCAGGACACATTTACTCTAAATACTAAGAAATGACCCAAACTGATGGAAAACTATAAACGCAATCAAATCCTCAGGTGCTCCAATATGGTGAACGCCTGTGTTCCCAAGAAGTCACCAGACATCTGTTTTGGGGAAATTTAATTTGGAATAAAACTTGCATTGCCATTATACAGTTAAAAATAATAACATAAAGAAACACATACCAATAACCTCATAGCATTTGATCTCTACCATCATTGCAAAACATAATAAGCATGTTTAATAATTATACTTAGAATTGAATCTATCGACACTGAAACAATTACAATGTATAAAAATTTTCGCTGTGAAAGACATATTTATATGTATATACATATTTTATGATATCTTAGAATTAGAGGTTGCCTTTAATATCATATCTATACTGCTTCTATATATGCGTGAATATGTTTGCACAAGCAGCCTGATTTAAAAAAATGCTGCTTTTGAATACACATCATTTCATTGATATGTGCCAATGAAAGGACACCCCTACAATTAAATGTTTAAAGTTATATGGAGGATTATTCTTAATGTCAGGGGTATTTCCATGATATACCCCACGAAAAGTTAACAATGTTTTCACTGGATGGTCATTATCAGGAATGTACCTGTATATTAGTTTATGTTATGTATGTTACCATCTGCTAACAGGCCGATGTAAAGACCAATGTGAGGATATATTCCTTCCAGTATATGGTATTTACCATATTCTATCATAGTTTCAACACGCCTGATGTTTTATGCTTGGTCTTTGTGTTTTCATGAAGCTATGCTGAGTATATGCAATTAACAGGTAGTGGCCTTGTAAAAAAGTGTTTTACAATTACTCATGGATGGGAACATGCACAACAAATGTGTCAAATGAGAAAAGAATTATATATTTAAGTCCTATAAGCATGAGATCATGGCCAAGTCCTTCATGAAAGCTGTAGCTAGGAACATATACCTTTAAGAAATGACTCAATTTCATATGGTAAAATGTAACGTAAGTAACAACTTAAACACATCTTCTGTATAAAAGGATAGATAATTGCATAAAATGACGTATTCATACAAAGCATTAAACAAAAAAAAATATTTCTTTAAAATGAAATGGTTATTCTTAGTTGTATTACATTTTAATTGATTTTATACAGTAACGTACTTTACATGCCTATTTTGAATATTTGACCGCGGGAAACTTGATAAATCATTGCTTTCCGAACATGATAGACACACACCTAGTAGGATAGCAATAAACAAGTTCTTCCATTAGGATAAAAGGGAACTTAAAATTTGAATTTTGCCCCTTTATAAAAATAAAATTGCTACAATTTTCACCGATTTTGCACTTAAATGACCTTTGATCCAAACACACATCATGCCTTGATGATGCTGTTTGTTTATATAGCATGGTTGTAGTATCCAAAAGAGATTTTGCATTACTTTAAATCATAATTTTGGATAGCTAATTGATAAAAACGCTAAAATATTACGTATATACAAGAATTTGCACTCAGTTGACCTTTGACCTAATTCTGGGACTTTGGGGCATTTCCAGACTTGGCATCCACCCCTATCCTTCTTAAAACACATCAAGATACACTTTGAGCATGGATGCCAAAATGTACTCAAAAATGCCAACAGAATTTTTTTTCAGGCTCTGGATGGCCAACTATACGGTCGGAAATTTAGTTTTACGGCGACGCGTAAGCGGAGCCGTAAAACGTGATTTCCGAACGTATATCCGACGATATACCTCCCCAAATGAACATTTTGAATATAGTTATCCCCATTCTAATGCACTAATAACATTTTCTCTTCAAAAAGACAGTGAAAATGTACTTTGTTGCGACTATATGTCCAGCGGCCGCCAGCTGCATAAAACCGCTAGCCAGCTGCATATATTCACTTGTCAACCAATGAAAAGCGACGTTATGTAATGACGTCGGGTTTCCGACAGTATATCGCAGGATATACTGTCGCAAATTTACGACGTTATCCAATCAGATGCCGCGTTGCATTTGCAAGTGCATTAGAATGTACGCGATAATATTATTTCAATTTCAAAACTCGATTGACTTTTTTTCTGAATCCCACTTGTGATTGCATTGTACAGTAAAACCTGTCTAAAACGGCCACTCTCAAAAAGACCAAAATTAGCTTTTTTCACCACCGAGTATCGCTTAATGCAGATCAAAAGCATTGCAGAATTCTGCAATACTGTCGACCTTCATTAAGCTATCATAATTTGTCATTAAGATCTTTGTATTGTCTTTATTTGAGTGGGCGCTTAATACAGGTTCTACTGTAATTGTATTCTGTGGTGCTTTGTATAATTTTTATGCCCAGCTAAAATAAAATAAAGCTTAAGCCAAAATTGCGTGACAAATATGAAACCTGTGTGTCTGCCAAGTTTTGCACATTTCACGCGAGTGATTACCTTTAAAAGCCTACTAACCCATTTTCCGCCCTTATGTTCTTACATGTAGGTAGCATGTACCTTTCACGAGAGTCATACAGTTTGTGTACAGCGGCATGTTCACAAACAGTTGCTCGCAACACAAAGTATGGATGTAGATGAGGACTGGAGCTAAAGTCAGGGGCGGATCCAGGTTTTCTGGAAAGGGGACTCATATGTATAAAGGGGTGGGTTCGCTTTGCTGATTTTATCTCATTTTTCTAAAATATCCCATGAAAATGAAATCATTTGGGTCATTGAGACCAAATTATTTAATATTCATAGGATATTTAAAACGGGGGCAGAGAGGGTCGAGCTAACCCCCTGAACTCCCTCTGGATCCGCCTGTCAGGCGCCACTGAAAGTTACGCTGGGTATATCTACTTGGACGTCTAAAGGATGTTTTTGCGCATACGCGATAAGTATCAAAATCTTTTCGTTTACTGTAAAGGCGGCAACTTTAATATTCATATTTGGGCGTGGTTCGGCTATTTCATCTGCTAAGGAAGGGAAATCAGGTTCTATTTATAATTTGGTGAAGAATTAATAAGTTGCTTGTGCCGCGCAAACGTGCGTGCATTTCATGAAAATCCTAACCGTAAACACTGAACTCACATCTATTAACCCTTAAAGCGCATAATCACAAAATGTGAGTTTTTTGTCGTGAAGCCTCATAGACAATCAGTGTGGACCCAGATCAGACTGTTCCTCTAGGAGCAGTCTGATCTGGGTCCACAATGTTTGCCTCTATGCTTATGTTAAATAGACATTTTGCTGGCGCAGTTATGCAGTTATTTTGCTGGCGTTTTAAGGACTGAATACTGTGTTTTGCGTCTTTTCTGAGGTATACAGTTACTTTTGAATAAAACCACGCCACATTTTCAGCTTTTACCTATGTCTAAGGTTGACCAGTCCTAATTACGCATTCATGAGGCGCTGCCCTTACAGTAAGCGAAAAGTCAAAGAATATTGTCCCAACTTTAAATGGGCCTCGACGCGAGAAAACCTGTCTTCGGGGTTTTTCGAACAACACAGGCGCAGACCAGCTTGTGTATCTGCGCATCTCTGATCAGCGCCTTTGTTATTCGTTTTTTGAAAGAATCATATGTAAACTTGCTACAAGTGAAATTTCAATTTTCTAGCTAGTCTCTATTGCTGAGGAGACTGGTTTGAAACACGCTTTATCGAAAACGCCCGAAGACAGGTTTTCTCACAACGGAGTTCAGGTAATTAAACAAAAAGAACTATGAGGGGAGATCAATAAGTTCGTAGAACTCGGGGTTTAACTCATAGATTCAAAGATGGTTTCAACATGTTTGTTCAATATAACACTTTTACTTCAATGCATTTTTTCCATTTTCCATTTGATCTGGGTTCTTATTAAATACATAAAATCCGACATATAAAAGGAAATTGCATTGAAAAATGAAAAACCTTGATATGTCCCCTTTAAAAGCAGTCTATACTTTGAAATAAAATTCGCCTGTTTGGTCCCCAAATCAAGCCTCTGTAGCGGCCTTGAGCGGAATCTCGTTCTACACAAGATGGACTTCAAATTACGAAACAGATAATAATCACTTGGGGCAAGGTCTTTACAATTACATATTAAATACAAAACTTTTCCCCCCTAAATTATAAATGATTTCTATATTTTAGATAATAAAATGTAAATAAAAGCAATAAATTCGATTTTTGGAATCATGAATACTTCATATTCCGTTTTCCGCATCAGGCCTTGTGGCACAATCTTCTCGAGTGTCGATTCTCTCACATGTAGATTATAAGTGTCTCAAACAAATGCAAGAGACGCAAAATATATGATTCCATGAACATTCCAAAAATCGAATTCATTTCTTAAATGCAATCAGAATGTTCAAACAGTTTGGGTCCAGATCAGGCCTGACAATTTGTTGGGCCTGATCTGGGTTTAAACTGTTTGCTAAGGTTATCAGCAGATGACAGAAGTAGGTATTTGATTTATAAATTAAATTAGAACTCAAGCATTAAGGAAATTTTATTTGCGTAAACTTTAATCTTTTTCTTACCCATTAATTTGAACATGTGTTTTGGGCGCCCGAGGGGACCGTTTCATTGAGACGGTTCTTTTGAGTACCCACACCATATGTTTTGGATGAGAAATAAAGAAGATAATATTCCAATACACACTCTTATCTGGAGGCCTGGCTGTTTTATTTGCTTAAACTTTTAATTAATTTATTACCCATTAATTCAAACATGTGTTTTGGGTGCTCAAGGGGACCGTCTCATTGAGACGGTTCTTTTGAGTACCCATATGTTTTGTATTGCTATTCATAGATCCAGATGAGGAAATTTTATTTGCGTAAACTTTTAATTGTTTTCTTACCCATAAATTTGAACATGTGTTTTGGGTGCTCAAGGGGGCTGTCTCATTGAGACGGTTCTTTTGAGTACCCACACCATATGTTTTGGATGAGAAATAAAGAAGATAATATATTCCAATACACACTCTTATCTGGAGGCCTGGCTGTTTATTTGCGTAAACTTTTAATTAATTTCTTACCCATTAATTTAAACATGTGTTTTGGGGGCTGAAGGGGATCGTCTCATTGAGACGGTTCTTTTGAGTACCCAAACCATATGTTTTGTATTGCTATTCATAGATCCAGATAAGGAAATTTAATTTGCGTAAACTTTTAATTTTCTTACCCATTAATTTGAATATGTGTTTTGGGTGCTCAGGGGGACTGTCTCTTTGAGACGGTTCTTTTGAGTACCCACACCATATGTCTTGGATGAGAAATAAAGAAAATAATATTCTATCCCACCCTCACACTCATAATTCTTATAATCTCACAAACCCGGCCCTAGAGAATGAAAAAAACTAACAGGCGCATGTTCGCCGTACGTCGATCTGTGACGTCATTGTGAAGTTAAAATGACGTCACCATGGCACATCTCAGCGTATTCAGGATTTTCTGGAAGTCTTTTCCACATTTTTACAATATAAACGAGGTAATGGCACTTTCAATGGACATTGTTAAAGCACTCTAATTCATTGAACAGGGTTCGCACAGGCTTGAAAAGTACTTGAATATACAAGACTGTCTTGAAAAGTCCTTGAAAATAAAATTTCCCTTGAAAAGTACTTGAAAAGCACTCAAAGGCCTTAAAAAGTATTTGAAGTTTACCATTTGCAGGAGGATTCAACACTGTTTTTGGAGGCCTAATTTCGTGGCAATGTTTGCATAATGATGAAAGGAAAACAAAAGGGATAGTTAGTAAGTAGCCTACAGAATGAGGGATTTTATTTTATCATATGACGTCGCGTCTGGGAGTGAAATAACGCCATGCAATAAAATCGATAAACCACTAGTGCTTTATCGATTTACGGGAAATGTTATGACGTCCATAACAACGTTGCGTACATAATGACAAAATTATAACGTCTTTACGCCAGAAATGAGATTTCAAAGTAGTTGTCATATGATAAATAGAATCTATAATTCGGGCTCCTGTATTATTGAATTTATTAAACTCGTTGCGAAAAAGTAATAAAATGCTCGGCAAGCCTTGCATTTTATCACTTTTCCCCAACTCGTTAAATAAATTCAATAAACATGAGCACTCATGTAAGATCCTCTATGTACCTATGTCCCTTCTTTCATCAGCAAAAAGGCATTAATTTGGAGAATTTTTAGCTCATTTTGAACAGTCACTATTCTTTGCTACATGTACAAACACCAGCATACCCTGTCAAAATGCATGTCAATAAATGGGCGTAGACAGAGAAGGAGGAACAATACTAATAGGGAAGGGTGGAACATTGGAACATTCAAGGAACCAGCAGTATTAAAGAGAAAAGGATGAATAATACCGCTTGGGGGGATGGAACATTATAGAAGACTAATGAAATATGTTGAGGGTGGAAGAGGGTGGGTAAATAAACTTCTCAACCTTCCAGTTACAAGCGTAAAATGAGACTGACTCGGGCTAGAGTAAGGCCCTGTCCCGAAATAAGAAAAAAATTTCTGGCGTGCGCAAAGAGCACAGTCAATCAATTTGAGCGTCTCATACTAGCGGACCAATAAACGACTCTGATAGTCATACAGTGACGTCAGATGGCGCTAGGGTGGAGACATTATTTTGTATACCTACGAATAGAACAGAACAGAACAGGATATCTATACACTGCTTCCTCCAGTTAATTACTAGTTATGAAAAATAGCTTCACCATTTGGGAAAATATATAATAAAAATTGGGAAAATAAGCACTAAAATACATGAAATTGGGAAAAATAAAGGTCATTTTTGGATTGGGAATGACTCCCATATAAGGAGGTAAAAATGGTCAAATAAAATCACTGGTAAGGAACAATTAAATATTGATAGGGAAGGATGCCAGAAACATAAGAGAAAGATAAATGAGGAAAGAGAAATTTTGTAAACCATATTTTTCTAAATGAAAACATTATGTTGGTTGGACTCAAAAGAACCGTCTCAATGGGACGGTTTTATTAAGTAGTGAGTACCCTAGTTCTGGGACCATAACCTTGCTTGTAAGTTTCATCATGGTCAAACTAGAATGGGACAGAACAAAAAATCCATTCTTAGGCCTAATCTTAGTTCTATGAGTACCCAAGCATATTTTAACATGAATAAAAAATAATTACAATTTTATGCATAAAAAGTTCCTTAATCTGGACCTATGATAATGAACCGTTTTTAAGGAATGCTATTTTAATTGAACATATGTTGTTTATGTTTAGTTGTCAGTTGTATACACCAGTGGAATAGAAAATTGTTTAGAAATTGGCAAAGATCACAATTTTAACATACAAGGGAGGACCTATCTTTAAGGCAAATTTAACCCATTGAGAAGGGAGAAAGATACAAGCTGTGTCTCATTTCAAATGTTGCAAACTTTTCTTAAGAAGCTCAGATTTTTGACAAGTTGGTATAGTTCAATTGGCAGAACGGCCTCGGGTTATCATATGAAAGCACGTGGAGGTATGTCTGGGTTCGAACCCCAGTACTAGATGTCTGATCTGATGCTTTGTTTTTATTCAAAATATGAAAAACATAAAAATGATAAGAAATTCAGTCAAAATATAGCATTTTTGAGAAGCATAAAAAAAAAATATGAGAAACATAAAAATGATAAGAAATTCAGTCAAAATATAGCATTTTTGAGAAGCATTTAGGAAGTGAAAATGTTGTCTCCCTTGTAAGTTAAGGTTTAGAATTAAAAGCCAATCTCTGAGGAACAAAATTCAGAGTTAAAATGATTGATAACACTGCTTTAGTGAAATCTAGCCATTTCAACACAATTAGCTTTCATGGTGCAATAGGAAACATACTCACTCTTGGAGTGAGGGCTCCAGGTTCAAATCCTGGTGAAAGTACAAAGTTGGGCAGCTGGAAACCGATTTGGAGGAATCAATTATAGTAACAAAAATAGAAATCTAGCCAGTACAACAAAATAAGCTTCCGTGGTGTAATAGAAAACATACTCACTCTTGGAGTGAGGGTTCCAGGTTCAAATCCTGGTGGAAGTAAAAAAGTTGGCAGCTGGAAACTGATTTGGATGCTTCAATTATATTAACAAAACTTAATAGAAATCTAGCCAGTACAACAAAATTAGCTTCCATGGTTGGATAGAAAACATGCTCACTCTTGAAAAGCATTAAGGAAGTATAAAAAGTTGTGTCCCTTGTAAATTACGGTTTAGAATTAAAAGTCAATCTCTGAGGAACAAAATTCAGAGTTAAAATAATTGATAACCTTTGATTTGATCAAACTGCAAGAGGTTTTATACATGTACCCCGATAAAAACAGTAAAATTCTGTGTATAAAGTGGCCTTAAAAGTTTTTTCAAACAGAACGATTTTATCTCAAAAAGCCACTAAACTAGAGCCCTAAAACTCATGATATGAAATAGGCCCAGATGTGATAACTATCTAGTGCTAGATCTGAAAATGAAAAAGGGATCAGTGCTAGCCATGTTAATGTGTAAAGCCATAAGGCATACATCAGCAGATGCTTAAATACATGGTTGAGTTTTCAGGATTATTCAGGATTTTGAGGCTGACTTTCCATAGAAAGTCAACCTAAAACACTGAATTAGGCAGATTAAAGTAGCTTATCTGATTTCAGCTCAGTTTAAAAAGACAGGTAGATTGCAAGTTTTGAGATTTTAATTTCTTAATTTCAAGATTTGAAAGTTTGGAACTTTCACACATGTAAATAAAATCTACCTGGTAGTCCTAGACCAGTAGAAACTAGATAAAAGTACCCCTAACATTTAGTCATTTTGTTGGATGGAAAACTTCTGTGGCAATATCGGTCCGACTTTAAGCTGATGGCATGTTATGTCACTCAGTCAAATGTTGTTTACAATATCTTGCAGATATGCATGCTATATTGACCAAATGATGGTAAAGTATTGCCCTGCTGACTAAACCGATATCAGTCCAATAGTTGACCAATGTGTGCCCAACAAGATATCAGTCCAACTTTCACCCTATGGACAAAATGATATCGCCCCAATAGCTAACTGATATTCAAACAATATCCATCTTATGATGGTTAGATATTGATTAGATATTGGTTTACTAACTAGGGGTAGAAACTGTGGCATGCTTGAGAGGTCATCTCTTGTCAGGCCATTAGGGATCATCATCTTGGCTTCTCTTCAAAAAGACTTTGACTCTCTGTTGACAACTAATTGAACTCTGCTTACAGCTAAAAGGTTAGCAGGTCATCACATAGTGCCCTATTTTGTACATATCCCGACCCAGGGGTTGGGAGGGGGATTCCCTTGAAAAGCATGTAATGACATTGTGAGCTTTTGATGTTACAGAAGTGACATAAGGACCAAACTTAAAGCTTCTGTGTGCCGTCACTACCCAAACCACAGATTTGATGGCTGTCATTTAGGCCTAAAATAAATAAAAAAAATCTTTCAGGTTACCAGACTTCCTATTTTTTAGTGTTTATTTTTGGCAAGGGATTTCCCCCAGATTTGAAAGACCCCCCTCCTAAATTTAAGGAGGTAGGGTTTGATAATTTTTTTTATATAAGCCAAGAAAAATATTCTAAAATTTAAGTAAACTACTCGCTTTTTTTAAATGGTAGCATTGAAACTGATGTTTTTGTCCCTAAATCTTTTTATGGGATTTCCCAGTTCAATCAGTCCAACAGGGCTCCAGATAAGAGGGGTTAAAGGGTATTTCAGCTTTGATTTTTTGGAATTCAGAATTGAAAATTAAATTGAAGGGTAAAAATACCCTTTGCAGTTTTAGTTTTCAGTGCTGATGTTCAATTTATGTGGTGAAATCTTTATTCTTAGTAAGAAAAAAAATAATTAATATACACCAATTGTATAAACTTCGTAAGTTTTCCTAAAAATGCAACATGTATTTGATACAAGCAACTTTTCTTAAAAATATGTTAAGCAAATATTGGGTCTTTTTACAAGGCTTTGTAATTCCTGCAATTTGATACTTTAAATATAGAGTAAAATGCTCATTAAATTAAAAAGTAGGGTGTGAAAACCCCATTGGTCCAAATCCTTATCTAGACCACTGCTGTCTCCCCATGTAAAATCTTATAACAAAACAAAAATATTTCTGTTGTCCCTGTTTCAAAAACCTGATCAAAACACACATATTCTTTTCTATGGCCTAAGTAAAACACAGTTAAACATTTTCTTTTTAATACAACTGGCATGATAATGTTCAAAATGGAGCTAGAGAAATAGATAGATACATATGCATACATGGATTGGTGGATGAATAGACAGTCAAGGAGGGAGAGAAACTTCATAAGTGCTCATGTACGCATCTAGGTAGTGCCTAAGTTCATATTAGTGATGAGTTGTATTGTGTAACAAAATTACAGCCACATATACTAGGCCGAAAAAGAAACGCCGCAAATAAATATTAAAAATATTGCGCATTAAATGAGAGGTACAAAATTTCATCTGCTATCTATGTTTCGCAACTATTCCTACCACACATTATTCCCATTGTTTTATTGAGCTCAGTCAACCCAAAATATTGTACTGGTGGTCTTTTTATTTTCAAGTTTTTTATGTGCACATTCATTTTATTTAGCTTTACACATGTAATTACTACTGAAATCAATAGCCTAAAATCCAATTTGCTTGAAAACACTTTAAAAATTAAAAGTTACACATTGCTAATTTACGATGCCAAAACGGACACATGCTGAACGCGAAAAGGCTATAAAAATGTTACAAGCTAACGTAACGCCAGCGGTGATAGCCCAACACTTTTGATGTCATGCAAGGATGATTGAACGTCTTAGAAAACGTTTCTGATAAATTGGAACAATGTCAGACCGTGCGCATTCATGACGTCATCGCCTAATGACGCGACGTCAAGATCAATAAAAACGTAGGTTTAAACTGCTGAATGAATGTCGCCCGGTGACAATGATAACCAGGACAACCACAGGAACTCATAATCCAAGAATCAGCGCTCAAACTGTGGCAAATCGTCGCGAGAGATTGGTGAAATATCCCCCATACACAATGTATGTTTTATGTGCGGCGTTTCTTTTTTGGCCTAATATATTACTTATCAGTCTCTTTATTTGTTCATTTTGCTTTCTCTCCAATGGAAATTTCTGTCACAGATTGCTCAGCTCCTATTGAAGCCACTGTTTTCAAATTGTGTGTACACCTTCAGGTAGGCAAAGTGTATTGTGTAAATGAAAATTAAGATGCTTATCCTCATTTTGCCCTCTTTTTTCAATTTTTCATTTTTTCCTTCTGTCACACATATGGACATTTTTTCTGTCAAAGATTTCTCAGCAACTACTTGAGTTAGGATTTTGAAATTATGTACAAAGCTTGATAGTGATGAGTTGTATTGTGTAACAAAATAACAGCCACATATTGCTTATCAGTCCCTTTATTTTTCATTTTTCTTTCTCTTCAAGGAAATTTCTGTCACAGATTTCTCAGCTCCTATTGGAGCCAATGTTTTCAAATTTTGTGTACACCTTCAGGTAGGCAAAGTGTATAGTGTAAATGAAAATTAAGATGCTAATCCTCATTTTGCCTTCTTTTTCAAATTTTCAATTTTTCCTTCTGTCCTATAAAATACATATGGACATTTTTTTCTGTCAAAGATTTCTCAGCAACTACTTGACTTAGGATTCTTAAATTTGGTACAAAGCTTGATAGTGATGAGTTGTATTGTGTAACAAAAACAGCCACATATTGCATATCAGTCCACTTATTTGTTCATTTTTCTTCCTCTCCAATGAAAATTTCTGTCCCAGATTTCTCCGCTCTTATTGGAGCCAGTGTTTTCAAATTTTGTGTACACCTTCAGGTAGGCTAAGTGTAAATTGTGTAAATGAAAATAAAGATGCTAAAGCTCATTTTGCCTTCTTTTTCAATTTTTCCTTCTGTCACTCCTATATCTTCAACATATGGACATTTTTCATCAAAGTTTTCTTAGAAACTACTTGATTTCTTAGGGGCCCGGCGCGTTTTTTGGTTGATTTGGGACACATATCGGTCGAAAAAAGTATATATTAGGTAAGAAATAAACGATAGATTTGGAATTCTAGTCGTATAATTTTTGTTTGTTTGTTCTCTTGATGATCAAAATGTTTGGCCGCAATGTCCGAAAAGCGAATATTGTTTACATTGGCAACCAAAAGTAGTTCCGACAGAAGCAGTTCGGCGCTACGTGCGTCAGTTCTTTTTTTATCTTTCCCTAGGGCTGGTACGGCACGTGCCAGGGGTGTGAGATAAATAGAATCCATCATTGGTGTTCAGTGGGGACAGAAAAATCCCAACCCGAGAAGCCACCGTTCCAGTGGGAAACGAGGCTTGCCGAGTTTCCCACTAAACGGTGGACCCGAGGGTTGGGATTTTTCCGGAACCACTGAACACCAATGATCGATTCTTTTTCTCATATACCACGACCGTACGGTACAGTACTGTGTAATATCTGTTGGTGACGTCACTGCGGTCGATGTTTACAGTCTATGACGCGCGCTGTACAAATTAAGTTGAAACAGGGAATAAAAAGCGCATTAAACAATGAACAAAATGGATTTACAAGAACTAGCTTATCAGCTACAGTGACTCGGGTAAGTAATTTTGTTGAGGAAAATGTGTGTGTGTGTTTATTTACATCGTCAAGGCTCCCCGTCCCGTTGGATTCAGTCACTCATTTTGCCCAACACAAAAGGTTAAATATGTCAATCGCAATGCACTAAGCGTGTTCAAAGCATTGAATAAAGGTTGTAAGTAAAAATGCGCAGTTTTACTTTTAAACCAAGTTGATCGCTGAAAATTCAACATTAAATTTTTTCCTGACTGACAACAATTCAACTTTTGTTTTCGAAGGAATACAAAAATGTTATCTCACATTAGCAACCGGCCGCGTGTGGCTTATCTCGTATTAGTTACGCTTATCTCACATGGGTAGCGATGTGGGACAGATTTTTCCGACAGCGAGCTTACATAGGGATCATTCGATCTTGTATGCGTTGGTATGTGAGAAAGAAATTTCTTACATGGGTAAAAATAGCGGAAATCCCGATCCGGTATGCGAGAAAAAATTGACTTAACTCCCCCCCCCCCTTTGCATGTTCAGATTTCTAGGAACCCGCCTGTCAGCTACTATTGACATGTTTTAATGTTCATGGCTTATAGTGTAAACACTTCCATTTAGAAATAGGGTAAATTCGGGTATATTTGGACAGACAGCTAAATTCGGAGAGCGACATTGTTTGTTTGTTTCATATTTCAAATATTCACGGGTGGTAATGTCGTAAGGGGCGATCAAAAGTTATGCAAACGGTCGCCTTACGAGAGCGTCCAGATATGAGTGACGGGATGAAAATAAAACGAGCAAAACAGGTAAGTTAGCGATTTCTACATTTATTTCAATGTTTTCAGATTAATATTCAGAAATCAGGCAATGCTATTCCCAATAGTTATCATTTTTGTATAATGGGAAGCGGTAGCAGAAGCGGAAAACCTAGTAGTTAGTCTGAAAACCAATTTCTCCTGGACGAGGGTGTGTTGATTTTTTTGTTTTTATCTTAAATAAACATGGTTTAGGGCTTTTTAACATGTTTAGTGGCATGTTTAGTGTCACAGATATACCTTACATGTATTTTCGTTTATGCCGTAATAGCATTTAGTCGAAATCGGGTTTAAAATGTTGACATAGACAAAATAGAAAATAAATCATGACTTACGACATTGACTCCCCCTTACGAGTCAGTTAACCCTTACGAGCCAATATGGTAAACGCCCTTCATCTGATAGACAACAGATTACTCTTAAGTGTCTGCTAGAAAATTCTTGGTCTAGCACTTGCACATTATTCATACATGATAGAGGGTCTCAATGGGGTACCTTTGAAATCGCCAATCAGAACAATTTGGGCCCCATAGATCGCTAATTTGTAAAGTTATGCCCACAAATCGCCAACTAGTAAAATTGAGGCCCCCAAATCGTTAATCAGTTAAATTTTGGCCCCAGAAATCAGTAATCAGTAAATTTTAGATCCAAAAATCAGTAACCTGTCTGGAGACATTTATGAGGGGGAATAGCGGAATAGCGTTTTCCCATCAAGTTCGTTAACTGATTAAACACGCCACTTTGCTATTCGGTATTTCTTTGCCCCCAAATCGCTTATCATTATATTTTATGCCTTAATTCGCTATCCACTAGAGGCTCTCATTCTGCTATTGGTTAAATTTACCCTAAAAATTCGCTAACCGTTAAATTTTAAGGCCATACTTCGTTAATAAGTAAACCCCATTGATACCCTCATGATATGCACTTGAAATTAATCATCTCATCTTTGAAGCCTTCGGCAAAGAATAAAATGCTTTTGAGATTTTTTTCTGTTGTTCTTTGTTTAAAGAAGAGTAAATTATGACAGTAGTACCACATGGTTTGAAACCATTACGAGAGCAACCATGCGATCAGAATTGAAAAATAATTTAGAAGGATTGAATACTGAATGATCTGGTTCCAAACTAGCGAAAACATTACGCATCAAAGACATGGCAACCAGGGTACTTCTTTACCTATATAAAAATCTTAAAACATCTTCTTTGAAATAATGATCAGAATTTGAAAAAAATAACACTAGTTCACCATCTACAAAATAGCGAAAACGCTATAAACGCTATAAACGAATATGTCACTTTCCCATTGGTATCCTGGGTCAGGTGTGGTACTTGATTGTATCGATTCCTGATCTTTGCACCCTTACTTACTCTGTCAAAAACATGGCCACCTGGAGGCGTGACTTATTGAAGAAAGGAAAAAAATCAAATATCTTTCCTAAAGCAACTCACATTTACAAAAGTCGTGAAAACTTTGATTTTATAATCCCCTCCCCTTTATTTTTCAGTGTTTGTCTTCAAACTGAGTACCCATTTTCGACCAAACTGAGTGAATGCATTGACTTTTTTTGAAGAGCAGGATGCACTAAAATTTTAAGGATAGGTGGGCCCATTAAATCCAAACGTTTAACGCCTTCTCTTTGCGCATGCGTTCGAAAAATGCTAAGATATGCGACGTGTGACCTAAGATGTGTTTTACATATGTTGTGTATATATGTAGTGACATTTCATTGTCCGAATGCTATCTTGGACCAATGGAGAGGTGGGGGAGAGAAGCATCTAAAACTGAACTGAAAGACATGTTTCAACTTTCCAATGACAAACGCTACTTATCTTAGCATTTTTCGTACACATGCGCAGAAAGAAGACATTACACTTTTTGATTCAAAGAGCAATTATATCCATTCCTTATTAATTCAGCATGTTTACACTTTGAAAAAATAGCACTGCACTCATGGTCAAACGGCACCAGGCTTAAGGATGACACATTAGGTGCGGGGGTAGAAAATGCAAGTTTTCACAACTTTGTAAACGGCGAGTTGCTTTGAAAGATATTTTGATGGTTGACTCAGCAGGGAGGAAGACCTCGTGCATACCAAAAGTTCAATTTGTTCGAAATAAGGATTATCAATATAGGAATCAAGATTGATTTTTTGTTTGATTTGTTTGTTTGATTTGATTCTTTACGTCCCGCTAACAATCTTTCAGTTAAACAAGGACGGGTCTTCCTGGGTTGAACCAGTACTAAGCTAGGATAAATGTGTTGCTCAAACAACAACGCAGTGATGCCGATGAGGCTTGAACCTGCGGCCCCTCAGTTTCGAGTCAAGCACTCTACCACTGAGCACTGCCCTCCCGAATCAAGATTGAAGTAGAATTGAACGTTTCAACAACATTTGCCTGATCTTGTCAGAAAGGGACAGCATGAAGTCCTTTTTATAACAAATCAACAACACACAACACCTTGATAGATGTATGCGCAGTGTTTGAAACGTCCCACCAACAACTACTGTCATGTGGAGACTGGACCCAGGCATATATTCTCATCCGACAGACTGGTGAAGCCGGGGATCTAACCTGCGACCTCCAGTTCATCCGCTACACCAAGGCAGCTCCTAGATGTATGAGGTGCTGTTTAAGCAGACCCGGGAAAAAATATAAATGAAACTTTAGCCCTGGGCAAGTGCAAGCAGAGGAGTTGGGGTATAGGAAAGAGTTTGGTTGTGGTGGTGCACTCAGATTCGCTGCAATTGTATTTTAGCTCTGTTCAAATCCTTGCATATTAAAATACCAGGTTACGTAGCAAAATCGCTTGGGATACACCTCCACCTGATAATGGCCCACACGTCCAGTGGAATGTGTGAAGGGGGGGGGGGCGTCTATGTTCATTGATTTCTGGCTAAATTATCAACCCACTGACTACTTTGCTCCACACCCCTCCCTCAAGATATATGTATCAAACATGCCACAAAATGATTTAAATTTGAGTATACCCCACCCCCAAAACTATTCCCAGTCTTAGCCTTAGCCTAAGAGTGACCCAAACATGACCCCCCCCCCCCCCCCCCGAAAAAAAATCCCATTTAGTAGCAACCTACACACCCCTTCCGCCCCAGCAAAAAATTAAGAATAAATAAAGAAAATCACCAAGTGAACACATGCACATTGGTTGGGGTGGTGAAGGGGGGCTATATTCAAAAGTTTCTGTCTACAGGATTAGTTCCCCCTCAACTATACAGTTCTAACACGCACCCTACCGCACACACACGCACGAAATATAGCTTACCCCCTTCCCCGAAGTATTCCTATCTTACCTTAACCTTAACATGCTTAATGAGAGCCTAAAATGACCAAACATCCCCATTCAATGGCAAACCCCTCCCCCACCCCCACACACAATATATTACTATTCAAAACTTCTTGAACCAGCACCAAGCAATTAATCAAGTATTTGCTGAGGCTCGAACCCGCAACCCCTCAATCCCGCCAATTAGTCACCATGCTCATCAATATAATCAACTTGGAATTGAGCCATATCATGCGAAAAATGCGTCTTAGGGATTTCTAGGCCGACCAGGTAAAATTCAAACCAGCCTCCTCAGCCACAGAAACAAGCTGCATCATTGACATTCTAGTTTTAGCATGATTAGGCTGGCTGTAGCATCAGTAGATATTCTGCTATCAAAGAAGCGAAATAATGGATGCTGTTCAGACTGCACAGGCAGGCTGATCTGCGCCTTTATTGGTCGCAACTGACATTAAGCAGGTTTTTACATGACGAGGATAAATTGAATTTATATCAGTGACACGTCATGCATCACAATGAGAATATTTTCTAAAACTTATCTGTTCTACTTTTCTCTTTGAACTGTCCAAGTTTATTCGTCTTGTAAGGGGCAATCGTACCGTTAGGGGCAACCAATGTCGTAAGGGGTAATGGGCACCAACAACTCGTCGCAGACACAAAGTGACGTCAAGAAGATGGTGTATACGGCTTATGCTTGAAAAATAAGTTGGAAAGGATATGATGTTTTACAAAAATAAAGCATTTAAGAACATTTATTGAACAGAACACCTTCATTAGCAACCACTTAAATGATATTATGCGTTCACCTTGCTCAGGAGAAAGTATATCATTTGTTAGATGTAAACTTTCTTACGTCAGATTCTTTTGCCTCTTGTACAGAAATGGACATTATTGGGAATAGCATTCTCCGTTTCCTTATATTAGGCTCCAAAACGGTTAAAACAGATAAAACAAGACTACTCACATAGCTGATTCCATTGTTTATTGCTCCCGTAGCTCATGTCCAGATGATCTCGTAAAGATTTCATTTGCATAACCGTTCGATTGCCCCTTACGACATTACCACCCGTGATATTGGAATTAAGAAATAGATTCGCGCTCGCAGTGATTTGTTGCTTAATATATCACTGACTGGAGGTCAGTCGTTAAAGTGAAAAAATCATGAGCGCGAAGCGCAAATGATTTATCCACTGACGACTGACCGACAGACAGTGATATATTAAGCAACAAATCACTGCCAGTGTGAATTTATTTCGATTCTAACACACAAAATGATTAAAAATATGTACGAATCCTTCATAGTCTATAGGGGAGAACGGGGCAAAATGATCCACTTTTTTAAAATGTTTTTTCCTGCTTTTATGACTGGATATATCTTATTGCTTTCAAATGTATAATACACTGTCAAGTATTAGCTACAACTTGAGAGAAAGAAAAACAGGCATAAAGTGACATTAGTGCTTGAAATCAAGCATTCAAAATGTGTGGTCAGCTGTATCATTTTGCCCCGTGCACGGGGCAAAATGATACAGTACATGGGGCAAAATGATACAGTAAGACTTTTCTCATCTCAGATTCAAATGTTCAAGACGTAGCTCAGAAATAACTATAAACACAATTAAACAGTTTCTAATGCTATATATGGCCACGGAAATATGATTGAACACGAACAGTTTTCTGAATTTTCTGAGTCACATTTGTTACCATTCATGTTTTAAGTTTTGCCACGGGGCAAAATGATACAGTTGACCACCCATTTTTAACATTCTGAAAAATAAAATGGTACTTGTATGACATAGCAGTATCATTTAATTTTCTTGTGATGGGAATAGACAGTTTCGAAAAAAATATCTTGAAAATGCTTTAAAACAGAGTCAAATTAGATTATTTCAGACTGTATCATTTTGCACCAACCACGCTGTATCATTTTGCCCCAGTGACCTCTTGTTTACTGTTCTCGTAACAATTAAAAAATACGACACCCCACAATGGTTCTGATTATTTGGAGACATATCTGTATCTATATAGTTCAATTTACACGATACAATTAAGATATATATCTACCACATTTTTCACCTTCATAAAATATCTGATACCTTCGAAATTTACTCAGAGTGCCTCAAAAGTCAATTGTTTATATAAAAAGCTTAACTTTGCTCTGTTTTGGCTGAGCCTTTCTTATAATATGGCGGATTTCAAAATGCGCATTCAGTTTGAGTAAGAAACGTCATATATGGCATCATCGTTTGAAAAATCGCTCTGTTTCATTTTGCCCCATGTATCATTTTGCCCCGGTCTCCCCTAACGATTCCACCATCTTGAACAGACTGTCAGAATTTCCCGCAACTCTTGCTTAGACCGAAACTCGTATTTTTACGTACGTTTTGAACGTCCAACAGTTGTAAAATTGACGTTACACCGTCTATTGTGATAGATGACGTCATGAAAATCAAACTGGCGACCGAATGACGTCACGCCGGTTCGTGCCCAGTCCGTGCTCAGTCCGTGCAGTGATTTATCAACCAATAAATCACTGAGTTTAACCATTGGCTATATTGGCGAGGTGTGTTAGAATAAAAAATAAATTAACGAAGCAGCCGTCTCATCTGGATTCACACCTTTTGCAAATGTGTGTCCGAATTCACCTGATGTCTGATTTACCCGACTTTACCTATCTTATTCTGAAGCAAGTTCGGCGATGGTTTAGCACAAGTCCCTCAACACAGTCTATCATCTCATGGCTGTTGACATCAGCCTGGCGTCGCCCAAGGAGTCTACTAGACTAGCCCACGTTTAAATTCTGCTGACCACTTTCCCACTGAGGAATACTTTGGGCTGCTACCACCATACACATAAGCCACGTGCTGGTTGATTTCTATGGCGTTTGCACTCTCCTTAGTGAGGAACTTTATTACTGCCCTGAACTCAATATGCAGACTTTCCAATTTTGCCTATAAGTACATGTATACAGTAAGAGCTAACTGAACGGCTTTTGTCATTCAACTAACAAAGGTTTACACTGGACTACACCGCATAAAAACGTAAGAGAGAAATCTTGAATTATTCTACGAACTTATTGAACTCCCCTCGTATTTTTGTTTATTGAAACCATCATGATTATAGTTAGTACGCCCACGCTTATGTTACGAAGCAAAATACATTATATATTGCTTCGAGCAAAGAGTCAATGCCCTGGATAACCAAATGGTAACTACAGAGGTGGAACAAATGACAACCAGGTCATATTATTGGCTCTCCTCTGATGTTATCATAGGCCTTCAATGGAGATGATGCGTTTAATTATTGTATATATTTTTAACATTTGAACCATTACATGAGATTTCCAACAATATGTGTGTGCGACCAGCAGAGCCTCAGATCAGCCTGCGCATACGCGCAGTCTGGTCAGAGCCTTTGCTAGTCGCTTGAATATTCTATGAGTGTTAAGCTAATGACTGAACATTATTTGAATTTTCTATGCTTAATAAGGGGCTGTACAGGCTCGTCTGAGTCTACATATACACTTGTCAAAATGCCACATTGTTGGAAATCACATGTCGCGGCTCATCTGTGTCAATTTAGATTTGTTAGTTACAAACAGAAATCTGTGTCGAGCCGGTCTGTGTCGAGCCGAAGAGAAACGACATTTAATCGGAGTATGTTAAAAACCTGGCAGATTTTTTTTCTTTGTTTTACAAATGGTGACTAAGCATCCAAAAAGTTACCCTGTATTTCATTATTCTTTAATTTTATTTCTGCCTCCTAGCCCACCCCTCCGAAAAGTAAGTACTAGTAAGTGTGAAAAGGAAATGAACATCGAGACCAATCCATGAGCACCACGAAGAGAAAAGTAACACAAAAGCCATAATACAATCAATGTTAATCCTCCCCCTTACTCTCTCTCTCTCTCTCTCTCTCTCTCTCTCTCTCTCTCTCTCTCTCTCTCTCTCTCTCTCTCAGCGAGATGGTTGCTAAACTAGAAAAACACCAAGAACCACACTACAAAACAAGGACTCAACACCCCCCCCCCCTCCCACACACACACACAGTGGGTCAAAATCAACAACAGAATCACCGAACAACAGAATCACCGAACAACAGAACCACCGAACAACAGAATACCGTTTTACTCAAGCAAAAGTGCAAAACCCCGATGAGATATCACGTTGTAGGCTAAGTGGATCTAAACGACAATGATCATCTACTGACATGCAACTTGATGCAAGACCTAACCTTGAACCATCACACACGAAAACGTACACATGCCATACGAGAACAACAAAAGTGCAGAACCAGAAATGCATCTATGCAGTTTGTTGTTCACTTACCTGGTCGTGAATAGGCAGTGTTAGCTATTTGTACATTCTGGATACCGGTTGACAGGTTCTTTAGCAAACATTGAAGGCCCAGATGAAATGCCGCCAGATGCGGCATTTCATCAGGTTCTGCATTGTTTGTTAAGATAGAAATACAAGGAATATTAAAATTAAACCATTTCGGCCTTGAAACTGAAAATGGAATAGACCATTTTTATTGTTTCAATGTACATTGGATAATCCATCAGAATGAAAAGGGTTGAAATCGTGTCTGGTATCTTGCCATCAGAGAACAACTTTTTTTTATAAATCCACAAGACAGATTTGTGTTCCTTCGGACTCGGATCAAATAATGTTAAGTCATGATGACGCAGTTTCGTCCTTGGATTATATAAAGTAGCATTCCAGAATTAAACACTGAATTGTGCCTTAGGTTTAGATTAATTAGTTAAATCAGATATCAGCTGCTTCTCTCATTTAAGTTTTTTAGATGCCCCTTAGGTAATTAAGAGTCTCAGACAGTCTGGAAGCATTTCTTCTTCTTTTTCCAGAAATGACTGGGTTCTTTTCAAAACGTAACAAGTCCTTATTAGTTCTTATCTGATGCTATCAGGTTACTAATTACAGGCACTTTGTACCAGACAGAGGCTCAGGTCATGACTATCTTTCTTAACCAATCAGTGCTTGCTGTGGCCAGCTCAACTAATGAAATTTGAATTGAATATTTGATCTGACCCCAGTTCAAAAATAATCCTGCAACAAGCAACACATGGAAATATTAATTTTGAATTAATTCCTCCCACCCAATACATTGGCGTAACCAGAACACTGAAAACGTTACGCAAATCAAAGGGAGACTACTGTATCAAGCAATGATTCAATTCAATTGCGTCCCTTTTCATAATGGGAACTTCTCCGGAGGGAGCGTATTCTTTCGTTTAATAGCAGTTCTTTATGAAATAGAAACTCCTTTTTGTCACATTAGGTGACCTCCCTTGAATGTTACTATTTTTATTACACACGTGCGTAACTGCGCAATGGGAGCTACGTCAATGCCAATACCCTGTTTCTTGACAATGCACACCTGAGTGTTGTTTAATAAATGACCTTCACTTTTATTTATGTTGTTTGCATGCTTTTGTTTGCCATAGTCATAAAAAACAATTCCATGTTTACTGCATCAATATGTTAGGGATATGCATCAGAATGAAAAGGGTTACGTCTCCTTTGTAGCAAAAAAAAAATCTAAAATATGAGATTATTCGATGATAAAGCTATTTTGAGGTTAAAAGCCTCGATTTTATGGATGTTCCCGATCAGCGGTTAATAATAAAAATGGTTTATGTTTTTAATATTTAATGCTTTCTTGGTTAACCGACTTTAGGGATATCAACACCAGCAATCAACCTACATGTACAAGGTCATACATGTACGCTCGTGATCAGATGTTCTTGAAGTCAAGTTTGTCAGCCCAAATTGATACATATCGCATAAACATTAATCTTTAAACGTGCCCGCGATTTTATATTGTTAATTGATGCATGCATTCATATGTGCCGTACAGGTCCCATGTCAAAATTCCTATAAATGACCAAACGGTATAAAAATGGTTTGCATCTATATAGATCTGAAATAAACGTTTGTCATTTTGAGCTTCTTTGTCCCTAAGAAGTGACTGTTAATAGTGAATCTCTGTTTTATGTCAAGGCAGCCATAATGGGCACAAATAATCGCGACAAAATTTGTATTCGGGGTTTCCGACAAAGTGAGACTCGAACCAGTCTCCTCGGCTACATAGATTAGCTAGAAAATTGAAATTTTGCGTGTAGCAAGTCTAGCTATGATACTTTGCAATAAGGGAATAACAAAGGCGCTAGACTGCGTGGATGCGCAGGCTGGTCTGCGCCTTTGTTGTTCGCAAACCTCCGAAGACAGGTTTTCTCGCGTTGATGCCCAATATACCCTTCTTTAAACCCATTTTAAGCAGTCTGGAATTTCACTCTTATCAATGTGACCAGCCCATTTCCGTTTCGATGGTAGTTGAGTGGCCTTTTTCAATTTTTTTCAAATTTTAATAAAACATTATGTAAGCAATCAGTGGAGACCTGATCGGACGCTAGGTTTCTGTGGTGTCAGATCTGGATGAGCACGGCTTGCCTATGTACCGCAATTAAGACGCTAGCCTTATACGAGAGTTGACGATTGACGTAATTAGCACGGCGTGTTGAACCGCAACATTTCGCAAATTTCACACCGTGTGAAGAATTGGTACCAAAACGTCACTTTTGGAAAATGTGAAATTTGCGAATGGTCAATTTCGATAATTTTGAAGGTCTAACATCTGTTCGCAAATTTCACATCTTTCTCATTTTTAACTGTGAAGAATTGGTACGTATTTGTGCCATCTGCGAAGGACTGGCTCGAGTTTTCTCAGATGTGAAGAATTGGTACTCAATTTTCACAAATGTGAAGAATCGGTACCAGTTCTTCACACCTCATTAGGTGAACTTGTAGTGCAGACATCCTCTGGTGTACGTATGTCCAACATTTTGTATGTCCCCAGCTTCGAAGAAGTTGAGGGGTATATTGGAATCTATGGAAAAAGGTGAGCATTGTCGCAGACAGGAACTCTAGCACGCAGTTACCTGTCGCCTTTCGCTCAGTGCACACTGGGATTGAACCGCCATTTACCCGCCATTTTATTAAAATATTTTATGCGATCACTGCTTGCATGACTGAGGGCTTTCCATTCAGAAAATATTGACTGATAGAGGTTAACTTTTAAAAAAATGGACTTTTAGCGATTTTTAACAACAAATTCTCTCACTACAGGAGCGCGAGAATTGAACGGGACTAGCGTGATATCGCTAGCTACCTATAATTCAAAGCGCGAAATGCGAGAGATCTAGATGAGGTATCGTCAGGTCTCGCGAGAATGAAAAGGTGAATGATAAAAGCCGGGACCTATGCCCGGTACCAAAGTTTAATGGCATTGAAATGTAATTTAAAAAAAAAGAAGGAAATATTAAGATAAAAATTGGATCATATGCTCATTATAGGGTCTTCTTAAAATGCATAAGGGTTTTTTAAACTAGCGTTTCGTTAAAATGATTATTAGTTGGCAATCCGAATCGAAAAAAGATGCATATTTTTGGTTTTGTTGGCATTTTTGAGTACATATGTTAGACCACTTTTAACATAATATTTAGCATGTGTACAAAGCCATAGGGGTGGATACCAAGTCTGAATTTGAATATGAAGGCCAGAAATTAGGTCAAAGGTCATTGAGTGCAAAAATGAGAAAATATGTATTACTGTAAAACAACTTTATCTTTTTATATTTAAACATATTTCATTTCAAGCCAAATTTGGTATGCTTATAGTTAAAAGTCTAAAAACCATTGAGAAAATGTTTTTATAACTAAATTTTTATATGTTGACTTTAAAATGGGGTCAAAGGTCATCAAGTGCAGTAATCCGAGCATTTTTACAAACTGTGTTTCTTTTTTCTCTGGTCCAACAACAAGATGCTTTTTAAACTTTAAAAAGGGTAGAAGTCTTTCAGAAGGCTTAAATTAACATGTTTATCATTAATATAACCCCTTTGGAAGCATCCTTTTATGGATTTTAGAAAGACAAACATCGTAAGTTTTGTGTAATTCTGAAGGAAATTCTCCCTCAATTGGGCTAAACTGACATATATGGGCTACTTTGAGAGTTTGCTGCACCTTTCAGAAAGTAAAACTATTTTCAGTCTGGGACATGTCTTGGAGCCTTAGAAGCCCATAATTTAATAACTTTTCTGTGGTCATTTTTCTATAAATCACCTGTAATCAACGTTACCCTACTGACATTGAAAATAACAGTACACACAGTATAAGGCTTATGTTGATTTATTTTATTAGTTTTAGTGAAACAGTTTAAGCATTAAATGTTAAAACTAGACATAAAAATCAATTGCATATATCTGTGATATGTATTTCTGCTCGTCAGCGTTACGTATGTTACATTTTACTAAATACTAAATTGCAGATAATGACTTTATAAATTACATGTATTAGAATAAACCAATATACCTGACCTGAAATATACATGATATTGATCTATATTCTATTTGAAAATATTCATTTCCATATATTTTAAGTTGTTTATAACTTTTAACTTGCAATGAAGTGAAATCAAGTAAATATTTAAATATGCTAATTAGTATGTAATTTGTACTGGCTCCAGCATGTAACGCATAGTTGCTTACAGATTCATTCTTCTATTATTTACATTGCATTGGAATTGGCAAAATATCTTTCATAATGAAATCAAATTATAACTTTTATATCTTATTCTATATAAGACTTCTATATAAGAATTAATTTAAAAGAGTTTTATTGGTTGGTCTGCAATATGTGAATGTGGCATTTCCTGGTCTTACTCAATTACTTTTTTGTAATTTGCTTGATTCTTTTACATTCATATTGCAGTTTTCAGATTTCTACCAATGACACAAAACGATAAACATGCAATCTACACCATGATTTAAATATTGACTTAATATCAATAATTAACTTAAAATAGCATATTTCATACATCTAGTGGCAAGGCAGGAATTAAGGCAGGGGTAGTGCTAAGTGTCTTCTATAGCAGGTATAGGTTTTTGAAGATTGCAAATATAACATCGTAGTACAGAATCAGCATGGCTTATGTCCAAATATAGGATGTTACATAGGTCTAGTATTAATGATTTTCCTTGCATACTGAATTCTTTTAATTTTCACTTTTCACTGTTGACATTTATATTATAAAATTAATTTATCATCTGTCCCCATTAAAATCTTCTCTGTTTTGTTGAACTAGATTCCATATCATATTGTAATGATGATTTTCTTACTATATTCTGCAGCAATTCTGATATAAACTATTCTGCTTGTTAATTATCTTAGACTAAGGTTGGTTGAGGAAAGGTTACCTGAGCCATGTAGCAGTCTTGTAAAACATCTGAACATATTTCAGGGTAACATAAACATCAAATCATTCAAACGTTAGTGATACTTTATTTTAAAGATCATTTAACTGTTTTATTCTTAAGCATAGCACAAAAACATGTCTCCCAAAATTCACTAGTATGGTTTGCATCTCTGAAACTCACAGATTAAAATGAATGTTGAAAAAGTAGTGTCACACACAGCTGACTTCTTTGCTTTTCTTATTCACAAGGTAGTTTGTTTTTAGTTTTGTTTATGCACTATTTGATTTTGTTGAGCTATTTGTAACCCTAGTACATGTTTTATATATGTCCTATGAAAAGTGAGTTATGGTCTGTTTGTTGGTTTTAAAAGGTTTACTAGATTAGGCTTATTGTGATAGTCTATTATATATATGCAAAACCATCGAAAATGTAAACAACATTGCTGACAACAGCTTACAAAAAGCATTTAAAGCATTAACTTGCTCACTCTTGTACCTATATCCTTGTAGATATTTGTGAATTTAACACTGTTTGCGGGCTGTCTTTTATATAGTGAAAGGAAAGTAGTTCAGTTTTATCTCAAGAGTAATGCCATATTAAAATTACATATTTCTAGTATGTTACCAGTTACAAGTGCTATCCAATCTGATATATTGCACTTGTATCTACGAGCAGTAGATGTATACATTAATGTAAGTCACCTACCCTATATGCAATCAATCCCTGTCTTAGCAAATTGTCATGGTTAACAGATAAATTCTACACTACAACAGGCGAGTTAACTACCTTAGGATCTTAAATACATCAAGCAAAGCGGAGATGTTAAACCAATGGATTATGCTAGTAAATGTACATATTAGATAACCATTTCAGGACACATTTACTCTAAATATTAAGAAATGACCCAAAACTGATGGAAAACTATGAACACAATCAAATCATCAGGTACTCCATATGGTGAATGCCTGTGTTCCCAAGAAGTCACAAGACATCTGTTTTGGGGGAATTTAATTTGAAATAAAACTTGCATTGGCATTTTACAGTTAAAAATAATTACATAAAGAAACGCATGCCAATAACCTCATAGCATTTGATCTCTATCATCATTGCAAAAATAATAAGCAAAATATGTTTAATAATGATACCGAGAATTGAATTTATCGACACTGAAACAATTGCAATGTATAAAAAGATGCTCTGTTAAAGACATAGATATATATTTTATGGTATCATAAAATTAGAGGTTTCCTTTAATATCATATCTATACTGCTTCTATATATAGATGAATACGTTTACACAAGCAGCCTGATTTCAAAGAAATGCTGCTTTGAATCCACGTCATTTCATTAATATGTGCAAATGAAAGGACACCCTTACAATTAAATGTTTAAAGTTATATATACCAAAATACTTGTATGTTCACAATTGATTGGTTTGACGACTATTCTGCTAGCTGGGTACATAGAGACAACGACCATACTCCCCCTGAAGAATTGATCATCTCCAAACCCCGTGGAAACAACAAGGGCAACTGTAAATTGTAAAATATTCATCCTCCTTTTCAAAAGTCAAAATTCATACTTTGTATTTAACAGCAGTTTTGACATTATAATATATACAGCTAAACCTGGTTAATTCCAGTTCGAATTATCGAATTTTTGTTGTATTGTTTTTACATACTTATGTCAATTCAAGTCATATGTTTATTTTATTTCTAATATTGAATAGCCGGGAAACAGATTTAAAAAAGTCAACAGACTTTCTTCTGAATCCCGTTTTTGTATTTCGAAATGATAGTTATGTGAACTTATTACATTATATGTACACATGTTGTTATACAAAAATGAAATAAAAGTTTAAGCTAAAGTTATATGGAGGATTACCCTTAATGTCAGGGCTATATCCATGATATACCCCACAAAAAGTTAACAATGTTATAACTGGATCGTCATTATAAGAAATGTACCTGTATATTACCTTTATGTTATGTATGTTACCATCTGCTAACAGGCCGATGTGAAGACCAATGTGAGGATATATTCCTTCCAGTATATGGTATTTACCATATTCTATCATAGTTTCAACACACCTGATGTTTTTATGAAAGGAGGCTTGATCTTTGTGTTTTCATGAAGCTATGCTTAGTATATGCAATTAGCAGGTAGTGGCCTTGTAAAAAGTGTTTCACAATTACTTATAGATAGGAACAAAAACAACAAATGTGTGAAATGAGAAAAGAAATATATTTTAGTCCTATAAGCATGAGATCATGGCCAATTCCTTCATGAAAGATGTAGCTAGGAACATATAGCTTTGAGAAATGACTGAATTTCAGATGGTAAAATGTAACATAAGTAACAACTTAAACACATCTTATGTATAAAAGGATAGATAACTGCATAAAATGACTTATTTATACAAAGCATTTAGCAAAAAATATTTCTTTAAAATGAAATGGTTATTCTTAGTTGTATTAGATTTTAATTGATTTTATACGGTAACGTACTTTACATGCCTATTATGAATATTTGACTGCGGGAAACTTGGTAAATCATTCCTTTCCAAACATGATAGGCACACACCTAGCAGGATAGCAATAAAAAAATTCTTCCATTAGGATAGAAGGGAACTTAAAATTTGAATTTTGCCCCTAAATAGATAAAATATTGCTACAATTTTCACCGATTTTGCACTTAAATGACCTTTGATCCGAACACACATTATGCCTTGAAGGTGCTGTTTGTTTATATAGCATGGCTGTACTATCTAAAAGAGATTTTGCATTACTTTGAATCATAATTTTGGATAGCTAATTGATAAAAAACGCTAGTAGCTGACGTGTATACAAGAATTTGCACTCAGTTGACCTTTGACCTAATTCTGGGACTTTGGGGCATTTCCAGACTTGGCATCCACCCCTATCCTACTTAAAACATATCAAGATACACTTTGAGCATGGATGCCAAAATGTACTCAAAAATGCCAACAGAATTTTTTTTTCAAGCTCCGGATGGCCAACTATATCCTAAATACCGACAAAATCAAGCATTCTAGACGGATGACTAGTTTTCGAGGTATTGACGATATCAAGCAAACATAGGCTCAACAGAAACATTTTTTATCATAATCTTTTTTTCCCTTCTTTTTTTGTTTCGATATATGTGAAGGTCCCACGGGTTTTGAAAAAAAAATGAATCAACCGAAATTCTGCCATGGACCAGCTTGGGACCAACCTGGTGACTAAAATTGCCATAATATTTTAGTGCAGTATTGACGATGACAAGGAACTTTTTATTTATGGCTACACAGGTTTTTAAAAATGTCACTTTTTATCTTGTGTCATCTGATTGGAAGTCTGAGCAGGTGTAAATGAATTGAGCTTCTAGAGGAAATCTGCATGGGGCCAAACTGGATCAAAATCTTCATTTGTTTAAGGTCACATGACCAAGATGGCCACCGCGCCCAAACAAGGTAAACTTCCCTTGAAATTATGTCTGAAATCAAAAGGCCAATGGGTTTGGGACATGGTATGCAGCATTGGGAATATGGGCTCTACCAAGTTCTCACAAATAATGAAGAATCTGGGTTGACATAGACCTACTGTACAATGGCCACCATGCCCATATATGGTAAAACACTGGAACCTAAAGGTCAATGTTGGTCTGTATATCTGATAAGAATATTTGATCTTGCAAAATATGTCAAAATAATAAGCCCAGATTGATCATGACCTGGTCAAACGTAGTTAAATAAAATAAAACTTGTGACTCAATTATATCAGACCCATTTGAGCACTTCAGGTCATCTAGTTTTTCTTTTTCTTCTGTTCTGTGTCGCCTTTTAAACCATAAGGGTGACATCCTATAGGTATTTTGTGTATGCACCAATTTTGCATTATCTGCTAGTTCCTACTTGAAAATACAGGTTACCTGAACCCCCTCTCAAAATGTTGATATTTAAAAATCCATAATTGGAAAGGATTCTGCTCATATATCGACAATGTTTATGCTCGTGCAATAGTGATCAAAACCAATCACAGAAACGGTGTGAAAGAAAAGTAGGTGAAATTAGGTTTATACATAGCGGGTAGAGGTGTGTGTTTTGGCCATACATATTTTTTGCAGCATTTTGCAGCAAGTTTGTACTTGTTATTATTATATGCAAAATGCCTACCAGCACTGTGTTGGTCAAAACTACAAAGGAAATCAGAAAGTGACCAGTACACTGTTGGTAGGCAAATGCAAAAAAGATAATGTTTTGTCAACAGTCACCTCCCGTACATGGTTAAATTAAGCGGGTTTTTTTTTGTATCTGGCTTGTCCTTCCGGCAGAAAGCAGAATACCGCTTAAACTGTATAGGTGTGCTAGTTGTGGCACTTTCCATTCACTCCCTTTAAACGACTCAATGTATCTGAGCCTGGTGTATTGTATTTAAATTGTATAGACACATTTCAAATTGCAACTTTAGAATCATAGGGTATTGCTATTTGATAGACTGTTTCTCTAACATTATTCATTAATTTGACATAAAATTTAAAACATATTTTGCTGACATTTTGATGTTCATTTTTGCCAAATCTCAATAAAATTGAGACAGTAAAAGTTAGTAAATATTATGAATTTCGATTTTTTTGCGTTTTTAAAGTCCTTCAATGAAGCGTTCACCTATACAAAAGCAGCTTGTATTTGTCACCAATAATATTAACTCAATCGTATTAACTCAACAAATATTTTGGTCAATTTAGTCAATAGCAAGAAAGATGAATATTTCTGTTGTGGAAACAAACCGTGGTCGACAAAGTATAATCTGGGACTTACATTCAGAAATATGAACTTGCATAGCCTGGGTCCAGTCGTCAATATAAAATGCTAATATTCTAAAAAGTACAACGTCAAAGGTATGGGTTGTCCGTTATGCTCCAGCGTCAAAAGCTGAGAAGGGGATAAACAAGAAAACCTCATAAATGGACTGAGCAATCTTTGTCCTGGCTACGGAAGGGGCATCAATTCACAGGTATACAGGTAATCCGCTGAAAATGGTTATTTTTCATTTCGCTCAAATGCCCACCTTTTTGCCGCTCAAACGTCCGTTTTCCCCGCTCATTTGTCCTCACAATCCGCTAACTTCAATGTCCTTCGCCGACTTTTATTGCACTTCATAACACCTTTATAATCTAATTAAACTTTATAACCTCATTAAACTGTTTATTGCCCTTTTCCATTATTTGTGCATTTGGCAGCCAGCTTGTCCGCCATCTTCACTATTTGAAGCTGCATAGTCTGTAACTTTTGATCTTCTCATTTTAAAAATAATGTTTTTATTTTTCAAGAACACAGTAAAAATACTCAAATTCAGGTAAACATTTTACCATTTTCGTAAATCTTAACAAGTTATCACTATCAAAACAACTGCATTTATGTTAAAATTCAACGGTCTTGAATTATTGGAGGGACGCAAATAATTACCAACAAGAGAAAAATACACCTATTTGATAAGATAATTCACTTTTCCATGCAGTTTTCAGCTGTACTGAACATTTTATTGTAAAAACATAGCTTTATTCTACTTTTACAAATGATTTAAAAAGAAAATAATTTTTTTCGAAAAATGTTGATAGTTACAGAGTATGCAGCTTTAAAACTGACCACTGGTGTGAAGATGTCATTTAATTAATTTATTCAACGGCAGTGTCTAAGCTATACGAATCAGCAAAGAAACATAAAACAACAATTTGAACCCTCGCTGTAATAAACAAGATAAAGCTTAGCCTCTTTTACCGCTTATCAAATTTTCATAAACGGGTAATTTTGACAAATACAAGTATAAGCTTTTGGAATATGATGTATTAAATCAATGTTTCATTTGATATTGCATAGTACGAGGTTTTCTGACCTGTTGCACTGGACTGTCGTTATTATTTTCCTCATATGTTGTATTATGCAATCTGAGAGAATAAAAGGTATGTTATGTTATGTTATTCGCGTCGTGCTAACAATAAAATTTCGTATGGCTTACGAGGTTTTGTAAATGGACCAACGATATACTATATAATAGTAATCCATCTAAAACAGAAAAACGCACATACAAATATATAAGCGTAGCGTCTATTTGATGGGAAATCAAAAAACAGTGCAGTACGAAATCGGACGCCGCAGATAATTAAAATCATCTCGTTTAACGTAAATTATCATATGACGTCGCGTCTGGGAGTAAAATAACGCCATGCAATAAAATCTGTAAACCACTAGTGGTTTATCGATTTACGAGAAACGTTATTACGTCCATAACAACGTTGCGTACATGATGACAAAATCATAACGTTTTTACGCCAGAAATGAGATTTCAAAGTATGTGTCATATGATAAATAGAATCTAACATTCGTGCTCTTGTATTATTGAATTTATTAAACTCGTTGCAAAAAAGAGATAAAATGCTCGGCAAGCCTCGCATTTTATCTCTTTTCCCCAACTCGTTTAATAAATTCAATAAAATACGAGCACTCATGTAAGATCCTCTATTTATAAGCCAAGCGTCCTTTTTATGGGACATCAGCAAACAGTACAGAACAACACCAGACGCCCCGGGTCTGACCAGGTCTTGCACTGTTTGCTTACAGAATGTGTTTCTAATTTGAATGAATTGTGAGTTACTAAAAACAAAGTCTCTCTATTACCAAACATCCCTTAAGTTCAAAATGGATTCCTCCAATTGAAAAGGGCGGGGATTTCCATTTGGCAACAATGAGTTAAGATCCTAGAGAGGGCATCGTAGTGTCAGACTTGTGACCTAGAGATCGCCTGTTCGAATTCTGCCGTCGGCGAGGTGCTGTGTTCTTTAACAAGACACTAGCTATATCCACAGTGCTACGGAGAACGCTCCGAAATGATTAAAGCTGTTGACTTGGACGTAAAACTTCACACCAAACAAATCATACCTGTGAGCATTAAATCCTACATTGAAACTTGAAAGAACTGTCTTTTGTCAAAGTGGATGGACGAAAACACCAAATTTGAAAATAAGTTTAAATCTTTGCATGCTGTGTAAATTTTTGTGATATTTGACGTCTCCGACATTTCCATCACTTTTCTTCTAAAAATCTTTCACGAATATTATCAGGGTGTCAAACAATAATTTATTTGGATCTAGATCAGGCCCGACGTTGTTTTGTCGGGCCTGAACTGGGTCCAAAGTGTTTTGCAAAGATTGTCAGCAGACGCCACTAGCAGGCAAAGAATTAAAATACTAAGCATCCAACACATACACTAGGTTTAAAGGTGGGGGTGAACCACTCATCCAAATGCATACCTTTGCGCATGTAGTTGTTTTATTTAAATCACATAATGAGCAGAGATCATTACAAAGATGTAGCGTTAGTGCGTATAGTTTATCATAATAACGTCGCTAACGTCATTTACGAGGGTCATCCAATAAGTTCTTGGTCATGCCGCTCGAATGACATTTATAAATTGCGTTTCTTTAAGAAGTACACGCATTTTAAATATTCTATGTTAATTTTAAATACGTGAAACATTATTGCCAATATATCCGGAGTTTCAATGGTATTGGACGACAGCTGAAAAGAACTATGAGACCATGGATAACTCTTTTACTTTCCCTGCCAGCATGGACAGTCATCTTGAGTTCAAGGCCATGGACTTACAAAAAAATATCCGGCCTAGATGGGGCTTAGTTAAAAAGATAAATGTTGAGAGAAAAAAGTGTGGTTCAGGCTAGCTACGCCGTCCGGCGACATGGCGTTAGTTTTGTTTATTCCAAAAACAGTGTAAAAGCTAATCCAAACTGTTTATCTCTGATTGTCCGTATTCCTGACAGATTTGCTTGGAGAAAAATTAATTTTGAAAAGATCAGCATGCGACAAAAATAATGTACAATTACTCAGCAGGCATAGAGGGTGTTAACTATATATACTAGAGGACTTTGAAAACGCATCACCATATTTTTGCACTTTTATTGCAAACCGTATATGCGATTGAAAAGTTTCTCGTGGGTTTTAATGTGCAACCCAGAATTGGAAAGAATCAGTCGTTAATTTGACTGCACTATCACACGACGCTGCTGATGACGTCACATGGAACATACAGCATCCAGCACCTTTCTATACCGTTAAATGAAGCCTTTTTTTTTATTAGTTTTATGTTTAAACTGTTGCGTGTATGATACCATATCACCAAAAGAGTGTATAGACATTTCCAATTAAAAGTAATTGATAGCTTTAATATTTCGAAAATAAACGTCAAATTTAAACATCAATTTATAGCTCCTTTTTAGAAACATCTCCATAAGTTACCTTTATGCACGCTTTCATTACTGATATTGACTACATACGCTGGCAGTCATGTGGGGAATACGTTTTGATGTAAATCATGCAGAGATGTGCTGTCATGTGATCGAGAATGTCTTTAAAAACTACGTTAACGTCACTTGCACAATACAAAAGACACGTGATGCAAGCGTATTTTATGCATAATAGTCTGTCACTTGTGTATGCCCTTAGCCTCTTCCAATAAAACCCGTCGTAAAAAAATCGAAACTTTGAAAGGCCAAAGACGTTGAATTTTATTACTAGACTATAGAAATCAGGGTGGGTGGGGTATGTCGGTATTTTCAAAGGGGTGTAATTTTGAGCATACCGAACTGCCAATTCCTTTCTAATCGTTCAATGATGAATGTGCAATCGTGAAAGAAGCAAAGGACGCAAATCTGTTGAGACAGGAATCAAAACTAACGCGTGTTAACTTGCAGCTGAATTTGTGTCCTTCAAAATCGACCACCCGTGTCTTAAAACAGATACTTTTTCAATACCTTAAAGTAAATTTACAACCATGAATTTTCTAGCACACACTACAAGCTAGTCAGACTATGATATGCAATAACAATTATCTCGCTGGCATTCTCACGGATTGTGAAATATAGGATTTAATTTGGGTGATGTGTTATCAAAGTCCTTAAGTATAGTTGTCATTAGCTAAACTCAGTATTGAACTTTGGATACACTGTGAACAGCGGACCTTTTTTGTGCAAGGTTCACTGCCCAACGTCAAATTATGATAGAGAAGGTACAAAGACACTGTGTCCCAACTCTTAACAAGCTGTTGAATGGTGAACGAAGCTTAAACAACCATACTAATTGTATGATCTTCAAAGCTGTTCAGGAGCTTATCACTCATTCAAAACGATTTGAGAATTAAATACCAATATAATGGCACTTTTTCTTATCCAATAAGGTCGATACGGTAACCGTGAAAACCTCTCACTCTCTCTCTTATTTGCTAGTTTACGCACACACGCACGCACGCACGCAAGCAAGCACGCACACACACACACAAACACACACATAGTATAATTTACTATCTGCATAAAATGCAATCACATATAATTCAATTATAAACATCAGCTAATCAAATTATGTTATTTAGATCATTCCTTTAGGGAAGCAGATTCAAATAAGTCTTAGACTTATTTCTGTATCCCTTTCAAATGTATTATATTGTATATTATGATGTATCTGATGTATCTCGATGTACTTTATTTTGAATAAATATTGTTTACACTAACTAGTTGTCATTTAATATGAGACTATGATGAGCATAAGCGAGTTTCGTTAATCATCAAAAATGTACTGCGATTCTGTTTGTCATATTATGACCATTTAGGGAGTATTCTAAAAAGATAAAAAAAGAAGACAGTTATTTCAATACATACCGGGCATCGCTTAGGCGTTTCATTCTCGTGGAAATAATCGTAATCATGCAGTCATATCACTCTTTATTACGTGTTTTTAGGCATGGTACTTAAAATCCAACTGATGCCGACCTGACACCATTGAGTCTTTTGTAATGATAGATGCGTCAGTATTCAATTAGGCTCCTAAGATCAATCTGACCCAAATACTTAATTATATAAAGCATTTATTAAGACTTTATGGGTATTTTGAGGCTGCCTCATACAAACGATTAAAATGGGACGTAGTTTTGATTCAGAAGGTTCAACTATTTAAGATGGTAACCAAGCTGGCTGCCATTTTAAAGCAAAACTGAGTCTGAAATCAAAATAACAGAGATATCAACAATTTTCTAATATTTTTCATAAGTAGCTGTATTTAGAGAGTTTGACTAGCATGTTGTTGTCTTTTTTCATCATTGGAAAAAATACAAGATTGCATCCAAGATGGCGGATGCATTACTAATAAAAAGTCTTCAAAGCAAATGTGTTCGCTGTGGAAATTGAATTGGATACCACTATTGAGGAATATGGGCAAACCTCAAGGCAGGCTTCCAGAAGACAACAGAGGAGGCATGTGGCACAACTAAGCCCCACTGACGACTAAGGCGCACTTCGAATAGAACGAAAGTTCCGACTATAGTTCTTACGTAGTAGATGCGCACGCACGTATTTTACAAAACATATCATTTTGAGGCTACTGACCGATCTTGAACCCATCGTATTAGATCTTGAACCCATCGTGCTAGATAGGTCTAGAGTAGGGAACCCACCTATCTACTAAAGTAACGGTGCTCCGACAATCTCTAGAAGGTTCGTGACGTCACCCTAGTAGCGACTATAGGTGTTCGAATCAAACTTTAGTTACTTAAGTAGGGACTATAGTTCGATTCGAAGTGCGCCTAAGTGAACCTTGGTGGTAGAATAAGGAAGTAGAATATGCCATCACAGCCAATCGCCAAGAGTTTCAATCCATTTAAGCAAATTTGAATTTCCAACTTTTATCAATTGGACCAGCCTATTTCCGTTTTAATGGTTGTTTGGTGCCATTTTTCATTTTCATTCAAATATTAATAGAACACTGTAAGCAAACTGTGGAGACTTTGATCAGAGCGGCGTCTGATCTGGTACTGCATTTGCACACAAACCATTTTAATGCAAATATCATCGAAATCGGTTGAGAAATAATAAAGTTGTTAATAAATGAAGTTTTCATAACAGCCTGTCACAGTCCCCATGAGATGCTAATGAGATACACGAAATCTTATGCATAATCTCTTTATTTAAGCATATAATAACCCAATTTCTTGTTTACATAAATGCAATCTTAATGTTATATTAGGCATAGATATCAAAATAGAGTGAACACTATTTTTCAAATCTTAATTATTTCATTTTTGCATATGTAATTAGGAGGTTATGGTGTCATAAACCCACAAATATGGCGGCATCCATTAAAGAAATAATGCAAATTTCAAATGCATATAACTTCTTTATTTCTTGAAAGAATTTGGCAAATTTTGCAGAAAACTGATTCATACAAATTCTGTCTTTGAAAGCTCATGTTTTATTTGGTGAGCGTTTCCCTTTAACAGGCCACTGTTGCACACCGACCACAAACTGTATATGTGTCAGCACAAACGATCTCGGTACTTATCTAATATGCGCATATGTCTCTTGCATATCATGCAAGGCTAGAGGTCCTGTATGTTGGCCTGAACCCTCCTTCATCAGCATCCATATCGCATATATCGTATATGCTGTGCAAACACGCTGATCCTTCGCTGCTCGCTGATGCTTTTATTCTGATCGTCCATAATATCACTTTTATCTGAATATTGTAACTAATTGTTTGCATAATACATGTCCTTGCAAACTGCGGACAAGATAACATTCTATCATTTACAAAGTTTACTCCTTGACCAATCAGTGGACCTCAATAGATACAATTCATATGAAAAGGTGTTCATTGCATGTGCAGTCAGCGAATACTCAGGCGTGCCTGCACAACCGCGCAGTCTCGCTAGACCAACCTCTGAGCGCAACAAAGGAGAATGAAAGTAGGTGCATATTAAGACCAAAGCCTAGACATCTAGACACACTGCGTAGCTTATCGGTCGCGTTTAAAGAATGGTTTAACGTGCATGCAATAAGTACGATCATCATAAGCGCAAACTTATCTATATACAATGATCAACCAGCTACTTATCAATTAAAATGAGAGGACGTTAGTTTAATTAAATGACCCAGGGATTAATTTTAAGGTTTTAAACCACTTACAAAAAACAAGGATCCTATATCACACGGATCCTATATCACACAAATCTTATATAGGGTCGTGATAAAACAGCAAGTGGATATTTATCTCGCTTACTTAAAGAGACTTAGTCTGCAACTATGAACATTTTTCGAATTTTTTTTATTTTCTTTTACATCATTTGTAAAAGTAGAATAAAGTTACGATAAATATATTCACTATAGCTGAAAACTGCACGGAAAAGTGAATTATCTTATAAAACAGGTGTGTTTTCTCGTGTTGGTAATTATTTGCGTCCCTCCAATAATTATAGACAGTTAGTTGTAACATAAATGCTGTTGTTTTGATACTGTTAATTTGTTTAGATTTACGAAATTGGTAAAATGTATACCTGAATTTTAGTTTTTTTTATTGTGTTCTTGAAAAATAGAAACATTAGTTCTAAAATTAAAAGATCAAAAGTTACAGACTAGCAGCTTTAAGTTTAATATCAACTTGCTAATACGCTGAAAGTAAACTGTCTTTTATTGTAATATCAGTATTGCAACAAGAAAATTAAACATATTTGGTTAGCATGATTGTGTGTCAAATATTCATTTCTAATATTATCGCCTTTCTGAAGCCGCAAACAGTGTGAATCTAGATCAGCAACCATCTGAAAAAGCTGACTGACCAGAATCTACACTGTTTGTCTAGCAATATAGTTATTTTGCATTTTTGGGTTGATATGAGAGTGACTCAGCGTCATTTGCTGAAAATAGCAGGTGATGTTTATTTCTACATGCTTTTTGGAGAAACTATAAGCATTTACAGCAAAGTTTGCAAATGTTGAGCAATGGAGGTGCCCAACATTGTTAAGGAATATAGTAAAACCTAAAAAATTCGAACTCGCTAATTCGAAAGAAATTGATACACAATGGATTCAGAGAAATGGCCTATTCATGGTATATTTTAATAACTGTTTTGACATACGTTTTGCGCGCGTAAAAGGAACGTCTCCCTGAGACGTTTCTCTAACGCACCCAAAACTTATGCTTGATAAGAAAAAATGATAATATTTAGATTTTGGGGGTTATATTTTTATGATAACCTACCTACAATTTGAACTACCAATAATTTGAAATAAGACATCTAGTCCCAAGGACTTCGAATTCACGAGATTCAACTATAACAGTAACTTGTGCTAAGAAGGGTGTCAACTTTGGTGCACAAGTGCTAAATTTAATCCCTGTGACCTAGTTGACGGTATTACATGTAATTTCTATTGAACAGATTCAGGAAGACACTTATGTTTATATATTGATACATCTTATTGTTAATTAATTAGCCAGAATGAAGTTGGATACACTTGTTATGTTTGTGCTTCTTAATCTATATACTGTATTCCACTTGGATATTTGTGCAGCATCGTCTTCGTCTTCTCACGTTGTTTCAAATCAGCCTCATGTTGGTGCATATCCGCAAGATGTTATTGATTTACTTCTAAATAGAACAGAAACAATGGATAGCTACATTGCCACACTAGAACAAAACTTTAACAGCAAAATGGCTACCATGGAACTAAAGTTGAATGCATCGACAGAAGTTATATCAAACTTAACAGTGGACTTAGACAAAGAGAAAGCTATGAGAGTTCAACTACAGAGAGATAATGAAAAGTTAAATCATCTTGTACAAAATTTATCAATGAAATGTGATGCTGCAATCTCTACATTGCAACATAACTTGACAAAGATTGAAAGTGATATTTCGGTGAATCAGCAAATGACAGGATCTGTTAATGTAAATATGAGTTCTGTGGGAGCAAACGTATCGATAAATGACTTAAAGAAAGAAATCGACAAAAATACTGCTGAATTATCTACTGTTCAAGCAAACTTTAAAGATGTCGAATCAAGGTTAAATAAGTTCATAGTATCCAATGTCCATGAAATGTCTAACATGTATACTTATTTGGCAAGGCTTGGAGGAAACGTGACAAGTTTTCATCAGGACATTATTACTTTTAATGCGTCGTTGTCGTCACTACAAGATAATGTATCGAATAGTGAAGCAATGCTTCGAACAGAATTTGCAAAACATGCATCAGAACTTAACATTTTAAACAACACTGTTGATAGAACTGAGGCAGAAATTACCACTTTAAACAACACAGCTGTAAGAAATCAAGTTGAACTTACCACATTAATCAGCACACTTGCAAGAGCTGAAGGAGACATTACCATATTAAACGTCACAGTTGAAAGAAATGTAGGAAAACTTACCAATTTAAACAGCACAGTTGCAAGAAACGTAGCAAAGCTTACAACTTTAAACGACACAGTTGCACAAAATAGAGCACAAATTACTTCTTTAAACAGCAATGTTACAGGGAATGAAGCAGAAATTACCACTTTAAAACATACTGTTGCAAGCTATGTTGCAGAATTTACCACTTTAAATAATACAGTTAGTAAGATAGAAACTGATGTCACCTCAAACCAGCAGGATATTAGAACCATCTCCGCTGATCTATCAGCGCTACAGTCTAACGTATCTTCAAATGAAATCGATATAAGTGTGATTGCAAAGAAACAAATCACTGACATGGCATCTTTGCATAACAATTTAACACAGATTGAAGGAGCAATTACAGCCCAGCAAAGGAATATTGTAACCATTACGACAGATATTTCCAAAATATCAGCTAATCTTTCCAGAACTGAAGCAGAATTACAGAAAAGCATAGTAAAACATACAAAAGATGTGTCTGCTTTATGGAATAATTCGACAAATATTTAAGGAGATTTAAACGTGTTTCAAGCCCAGATAGCGTCAGTTGGTAGCGATTTATCTGTTTTAAGAGCTGGCTTGACTATGAATCAGTCTGAGATACGAACAAAAGTGCTGACAATGCAACATAATTTGACACAATTGCTAGCTGACACTAAGTCTAACCAAAACAAAATAGCAAGTGCTGTGTCTGAAATTTTAAAGCTTCAAGTTAATATGACAAAGAACAAAGCAGAATATCTCCGTGAGACTGCATACAATGCAGCGGATATACTTGCTGTTAAGCTTAATGTATCAAAGAACGAAAACAGTACATCAACTAATCAGGGTCAGATAAGCAACATACAAGATAGTATTTCTAAGATTCTGTCAAGTATATTTAACTATCAGAGAGAGATAGGAGAGAATCAGAGAGACATAGCATCCAGTCAGGCAATGATGGTGAACAACACTGCATTACTGTCATCGTTCGTTACCAAGCTATCTTCCAACGATGCACATATTATTGAGTTACAACGACAAAGAAGTAAGTTTACACATAAGGGGTAACTGTATTTAAAAAATTATTCAAGGAGGTATATCCGGCATAATACCTTCCCAGATGAAAATTTTGAATATGGTTTTCCCCTATCTGATGCTCTACTGTGCTTCCATGTTTAATGCCTTGTGGGAAAGGGCTGACCTCTTGGCTCTTGTTTGTGATGTTTATTGTGATTATGTTACTTTCCCATTTGGTATCCTGGGACAAGTGTGGTACTTGATTGTATCGATTCCTGAACCTTGCTGTCTTTCTTACTTTACTGTGAAACCCATTTTGCCGATTAATCATTAATGATGATTTTCATTGAAAAATGAATTACAGAAATTAATTTAGCTATAGACCACGTAATTACATTTATGATTTACGAGATAGGCTAGGATTAGATGGAAATTGGCTTGTTTTTGTTCCTCTACGTTGAATCTGTCCCCAAGTGCACATAACGATATTGCTCATAAAATGTATTGTACATCTGAAAGCGCAGTGGCTCATTTGGTAGAGCATTTGACTTGGGATCGAAGGGTTGCTAGTTCGAGACTCACTGTATTCCATATGTTATGTTATTCAGTAAGAAACTTCATCAGCTACATATAACTGGTTCAACCCTGGAAGACACTTGTAAGCTCAATTATATCACACTTAAGATATGTAATAGCTCGTGATGTGCAAGGTCTACACTGAGTTTAGGTGGTTTAAAATAGTTATACCATGTTTGTCCGCCTGTACGTGGAGATAATGAACTCGCTCAAGCTCGTGGATTATATCCACGTACAGGCGGACAATACATGGTATAACTATTACATATTTCTTTAAAATTATGCAGACTTCAGGTCAAGGTCACAATTTAGGGTTATGAGATTTCGCCTTGAATTTCGCATCTGCTCTATAACTCATTTACCCCTTGAAGAATTGCCATTAAACTTTGGTCAAGTGTTCATCTCAGTGAGAGGGTGTATCAAACCCAAGTGCTAGCTTTGCAAACTCAAGGTCATTGGACATAGAATGATTTACTTCAGTTTCTTATTTGTCTGCTGCAAAGCATGGAATAACTGTAACAGGGAAAGTGTTTAAACTGACATTTCCTCTCAACAACCAAAGATATGAATGAATGGATGGCCTTTTCAACAGCATTACAGTAATGATACGAAGACTGAAGGGTAATTATAAAAAGTCCCCTGCATTGAAGGGCTGTTTAGGTCCAGTAAGAATAAAAAACTGGGACTCTGTTATCCAAAACAAGGAGCACTAAAGGCTCAGCCATGCGTCACTTCCACATTCTAAAGCCCAACCACTCTGACTGAGTTTTTATGCGGCCGAGGATTTAGCTGTACTTTAGACAGCTTGAAGGACAGCTTTCTTGTTCTTTTTTTTTTGCAGAAGAGCTGCCTGGTTTCAGAGTATAGATTCCGTCACAGGACTATACCTTTGATACCATCTAATTCAACTATTTTGTCTCTTATATTGGGAACCGCTTCAATGACTGATTTTATCTTCATGTGGCACAAATCAAAGGTTTTTGGTTCTTTTTAGGAGAGCAGTCTAGATTTACCTTATGTGTTCCGTCACAAAACTCTCCCTTCAATATTATCAAATTCAAGTAAGTAAGGGTGCAAAGATTAGGAATCGATACAATCAAGTACCACACCTGTCAAGGATACCAATGGGAAAGTTACAAACTCACAGCTAGACACCGCAAACGAGAGCCAAGAGGTCAGCCCTTTCCCAGCAGGTGACCACAAAGCACATATAATCAGTCACGCACAAAGACATAGCAAACATAAGACAGAACAAAAACATAAAAGATCCACAAAAGAAGTACCGCCTTGGAACGGTCAGTAAAACTTTTACTGGAGGGCTTAAACCGGTTTAACGGCGCGCCAACCTCACCCTTAATTCAGATGTGGATCAAGACACATAGATATTTGGTTTGCATGAAAGACCCTTAACTTATCAATGCATCATCTCCCAAAACATATAAATCAAGATATAACAAGGAGATAAAGCAAAGATAAGGACTCAACAGTAAATAAAACTGAATACCGGAGCAAAAGAAATCCAACAGGTAAACCCCGGAGGGCCCGACAAAAAGCCAAAGCATCAGGCCCCTACCATCTCATTATTATGCAAAGATGACATGTCAGTGATATATTTCATCGCAATCACACCTACCCTTATCTCTAATATCGGGAACAATTTCAATGACCGGTTTTATCTGTATGTGACACAAATCAAATTTGGTTCTTTTTTCCATGAGACAGATGGTATCATGAAATGAATTCCGTCACAAGACACTACCTCTGATATCATCTAATCAAACTCCATTATCTCTAATATAGGGAGCCATTTAATTGCCTGATTTTATTACCATGAGGCTAAAATAATGTTTTGTTCTATTTTCAGGCGAGAATTCTGGTTTTACCTTATGTATTCTGCAACAAGACCCTATCATCAATATCATCAAATTCAACTCTCTGATAACTCTAATATTAGGAACCATCTCAATGACTGGTTTAATAGTCATATAGCACAAATCAAGTTTTGACCTTTTTTCAGAAGAGCAGTCTGGTTTCACCATGTTTTCCTCACAAGACTATTCCTCTGATAGCACCAAATTTATAACTTTGTTATCTCTTTTGTTAGGAAGCAGTTTGATGACTGGTTTATCGTCATGTGATACAAATAAAAAGTATCATTCAGTGGAGCAGTCTGGTTTTACCAAATTTATTCTGTCACAAGACTCTTCCTCCAATACCATCAAATTCAACTTCGTTATAATCTTATATAGGACCATTATCGTCATGTGACACAAATCAAACGTTTATTTTTTCAGGTGGGCAGTCTCGTTTTACTGTTTGTATTCTGTCACAATACTCTTCTTCCGATATCATCAAATTAAACTCCTTTATATCTAATTTCGGGACAATTATTGTCATGTGACTTAAATCAAATGTTTATTTTTTCAGGTGAGCAGTCTGGTTTTACCGTATGTATTCCGTCACAAGACTCTTCTTCCGATATCATCAAATTCAACTCCTTTACATTTAATTTCGGGACAATTATTGTCATGTGACTTAAATCAAATGCTTATTTTTTCAGGTGAGCAGTCTGGTTTTACCGTATGTATTCCGTCACAAGACTCTTCCTCCGATATCATCAAATTCAACTCTGTTATCTCTAATATCGGGAACCATTTCAACGCCAAAACAGGACAATTTAGGTGTCAATATCCAGGCATGTACTTCTTCTCACTATCCCTGTACAAGAACAGTCGAGCAGACTCGGCCCAGTGCTGGATTAGAAAGAATGGCGCCAATGTGATATACGCCTTTTCAGATCCCAATATGAATGCTGACAGGGGAAACTATGAGGCAGGCTCGACAGCAGTTATGCACCTTGACGTTGGTGATTTAGTCAATGTAGGTGGTTGCACATCGATTGATACTATCACTCTTGAAACAACATTTACAGGATTTTTACTGCAACATGATTAGACTAAGTCCAAACCTCCAGATAAACACGACTATATCTAAATTAATATTTATATTTCTCAGCCAAAACATATGATGTGTGTACTCAAACCCGTCTCAATAAGACGGTTTTTTAGAGCCCCTTACCCATAGGTTTAGACTTATCCACAAGAGAGTTATCACAAATACATCAATAGCAGTTATACATTTCACACTGGCGATTTAGTCAATGTAAGTTGATACAATCACTCTTGAAACAACATTTACAGGATTTTTACTGCAACATGTTTGACAGTTCAGGCCTTAAGAAAAAAGGCTAAATAAATAAATATGGTCTTTAACTCTTTCCAATAGTTTCGAGGGTCTTCCCTATTCTTCAGGGTTTAAATCGATGCTTTAATTAAATCGTTTTTCACTACATTCCAATATGGCTTCCAAGTTAACATTCCAATATGGCTTCCAAGTTAACTTTCCGATATGGTTTCTAAGTTAACATTCCAATATGGCTTCCAAGTTAACGTTCCGATATGGCTTCCAAATTAACATTCCAATATGGCTTTCAAATTAACATTTCAATATGGCTTCCAAATTGACATTTCAATATGGCTTCCAAGTTAACATTCCAATATGGCTTCCAAGTTAACTTTCCGATATGGCTTCCAAATTAACATTCCGATATGGCTTCCAAATTAACATTTCAATATGCCTTCCAAGTTAACATTTCAATATGCCTTCCAAGTTAACATTTCGATATGGCTTACAAATTAACATTCCAATATGGCTTCCAAGTTAAAATTTCAATATGCCTACCAAATTGACACTCTAATATGGCTTCCAAATTAACATTTCAATATGGCTTTCAAATTAACATTCCGATATGGCTTCCAAATTGACATTTCAATATGGCTTACAAATTAACATTCAAAATTTGGAAGCCATATAGGAATGTAAAGAAAATGAAGAAAAAATATCAATTTAAACCCTGAAGAAAAGGGTTGACCGTCGAAAATAAAGACAAATTATGTGTAACATTTGGAAGCAATTTAGAATGTGATGAAAAATGTAAAAAATATTCCCGTGTTGCATATGCAAATTATCTAATTTGCATATTCATAAATATTTATAAAAACATTAATGGGGGTATATGTACAAGATGAAAAATATATGAGCTGCTTTTAGCCATGGATTACTACAATTTGTACTGAATGACAGCTAAGACATAGGTCATTCATTCCATGGTCAAAAATGAAAGTTATCATATTTGCATAATTTGCGTATTCATGAATATTAATAATAAGGGGTTGCCATTGAAACCATGCATTTTCACATAGCCCATACCAAAATGTTTTGAGGTGAACGTCGTTTCGCATTCAGAGGGTCCCACTAAACTCCTCAACTCCTCCACTACGCCTATAGTTTTTACATGATTTTCCATCTTTTTTTAAGTTTTCATTCATATTCAGAATATCCAAATGAGATAATACTCATATAGGACCACTGGATGAATGAACTTGTCAAATTGTACCATTGATTGTATTAAAACATGCAACAATGACAATATTGGGATTAAATCAGCCTATTTATACTTTTAATGATTTTCCCTTGTTTTTAGCGTTTTTATTAATATTCGTGAATTCGAAAATTATGCAAATATGATAACTTGCATTTTTGACAATGGAATGAAAGGCCTATGTCTTGGCTTCCATTTAGTACAAATTGTAGTAATCTATGGCTAAAAGCAGCTGAGATATTATTCATCTTGTACATATACCCCCATTCGTGATTCACATTTTAATGTTTTCATAAATATTTATGAATATGCAAATTAGATAATTTGCATATGCAACACGGTATAAATAGGCGTATGTCTAAGCTTTAATTTGGTATTAAGTCTAGTAGTCTAGGATAAGTAACAGCTGAGATATGAGTACTTTAGTAGGCATACCCCCATTTTCAAATCCGCTGTGGGTTGCCATGGAACCATGCATTTTCACATAGCCCTTACCAAAATATTTTGAAGGCACCTTCGTTTCGCATTTTAGGGGTCCAAATGAACAATTTGGCACCCATGAAAAATTGCCCTGGGGGTGCAAGGTAACCTAAAATGGATGCCGGGGTATTCCCTTTTGGTAAGAAAACTACATTTTACAAGTGATTTATATCTGAATCAAAACATAAGTTGTGGTTACTCAAAAGAACCATCTCCTTTGAGCACCCAAAAGATAGGTATACTTATCCAAAAGACAAGAGAATCGGTAAAACTGATGGATGCTTCCCAAATAAACGTTTGTTCGAAAAGGGCTGCTAAGAGTGCTCATGTTATTCTCTGGACAATGAACAGGCGCGAAAGTATGACAAACACAAGAATGATCCACAAAAGAGGTACCGCCTTCAAACGGCCAGTAAAACATTTACTGGAGGATTTAAACCTATTTCACGGTGCCAACCTTACCCTTAGTTCAGATGTGGATCAAGACACATAGATGTTTGGTTTGCATGAAAGACCCCTAACTTATCGATGCATCATCTCCTAGAACATATAAATCAAGATATAAAAAGGAGATAAAGCAAAGATAAGGACTCAACAGGACGTAAAACTGAATAACGGAGCAAAAGAAATTAAACAGGCAAACTCTGGTTGGCCTGACAACAGCCAAAGCATCAGGCCCCTACCATCTCATCAATAGATGAGTCTTTAAGTCGGAGCAGTCATAGAGTCTGAAGTCCGACCCCAAAAGGAAAGCAAAGTTGTCAACCGTGATTTGGCTGATCACCAAGTATGCAGTCTGTTGCAATACATTAATGTTATAGCAATCTTTTTATAATGAGAAATTATAACATCTTAACCCCGACATCTTAAAAGCTATAGTACTACAAAAATGTCCTTTAGTTTGGTTCATGGAAAACTCCACGTTATTCACGTGCTCTCACGATACACAGTATTTCGAAATTGACAGGTAGTGAAGGCGTGGTCTGGCTGTTCATGAGTCAAAATATCTTACAGTGCTAATGTTGCTTGTAAGCTGCTAGTCACCTTTGTGTAAAATATGATATACTCAACAAAAATGTTAAGGAAAACCACGGAACAAAAGAACACCAAAACAAACAATCATTCATTTTTATATATTTCTTTAGATATTACTTGACTTTTCGCTTACTGTAAAGGCGACAACTTTAATATTCATATATTGGCGTGGTTCGGCTATTTCATCTGCTAAGGAGGGGTAATCAGGGTCTATCTATAATTCACTAAAGAACTAAAAAGTTGTTTCGGCCGCGCAAACGTGCGTGCATTTCATGAAAATCAATACCGTATACACACTGAACTCACATTTATTAACCCTTAAAGTGCATAATCACAAAATATATGTTTTTTGTCGTCTACTAAAATATTTGAAGACTCATAAACAAACAGTGTGGACCCAGATCAGACTGCTCCTGTAGGAGCAGTCTGATCTGGGTCCACAATGTTTGCCTCCCTGCTTATGTTAAATAGACATTTTCAGATGCAGTTATTTTGCTGGCGTTTTTAGAACTAAATGATGACTGAGGTTGTGGCACAAGATGATACAGTTACTTTTGAATAAAACCACCTCTCCTTTTCAGCTGTTATCTATGCCTAAGGATGACTAGTCCTAATTACGCATTCATGAGGCGCCACCTTTACAGTAAGCAAAAAGTCAAGTAATACATTTCACTGGTTGGACAAAATGTTTCCTTTAGTTTGCAAACACTAATACACTTGTTGTGGCACTGTGGCAAGTAACCCAGGGGTCAAAGGCATTGTTCACCAAAAAACGTGTCTACAGGGTATTCCTCTTTTGACGCAAACCACGTAAAAAAGCTGTTGAAATGCAATTATTTTGAATGTCACATGAAATTAACGTGATAGCCTTAAATGTCATGTTTGGAAGATGAGAATGGCTTCAGTAGTGAATGTGTCCCCCGTCAGCGGCAAATTAGGTCTCGCACCAGCTTCGCATATGCCAAATAATTCTGGTGATTTGGTGCCAAGGGATCAGCCGCAATTCCTCCTGTAATGCCGCATTGAGAGCCTGGAGGTTTCTTGGTGCCAGTATTATGCGCCTGATCCTCTGTCCAAAAATGTCCTACACATGTTCAAATGTAGACATGTCTCGAGAGCGCACTGGCCAGTCAATGCGCATGCCATTGTTCTGACGAAAGACATTTTGCTGATTTTTGCCAGATGTGTTCTGGCATTGTAATCCAAGGCCCTGTACTGCACAGCAAAGGTATGATAACATGCCTCAACACGTCATTCATGTACGATTGACTGATGAGTTTCCCTCTTTAACCATCAGATCTGTCACCCTAAGTTTTTAATAGCCTCCGAGGGACCCGGCGAACGTTAATGCATGAAAACCCATGTTTAATCCGTACATTGAAATTTTGCTCAAAATGACGTGAGGACCAGTCAACTTTGACATTGATTTTTTTAAGCCGCCATAGGTGCTACAAACCCAAATAAAGCATCCATCTAAAGAAACATGAGCACATTATAATATTTTGAAATTCAAAAGTCTTTAAATGTTTTAGAATTTTTGCCATAGCCCCTCAAACACAATTTCCTTAACTTTTTTTGTTGAGTATATTAGGTTGAGCGGATTTTATTTGCCTCGATTGAGTCAAATGTTTTAAACAACTTGCCAAATCTATCTATCTATCTATCTATCTATCTATCTATCTATCTATCTATCTATCTATCTATCTATCTATCTATCTATCCATTTGTTTAACAGGCCTATCTATTATTGCAACACAATTCTATCTATCTATCTATCTATCTATCTATCTATCTATCTATCTATCTATCTATCTATCTATCTATCTACCTACCTACCTACCTACCTACCTACCTACCTATCTATCTATCTATCTATCTATCTATCTATCTATCTATCTATCTATCTATCTATCTATCTATCTATCTCCCCGATGACATGTATTATTATAGGTTAGACAAAAGTCTCTAGTATAAATATGATAATATATGTGTTAACTTTGTCACTTCTGTTACCATTCTTCCTGTCTGTATCCTTCTGTCTACTTAGCGGGTTGTCACAATTATACTATGAACTGTTGTGTATCACATGCCTATCGCTTTCTGCTTCTTTGTTTTATGTGTAATCCATCGTATTGTCATAATGACTCTGAGAGAAAAAAGAGATTTTGAGTGGAAAAAAGTAATAAGGAATAGCAGGTAAAAGTTATACTTAGGGAAAAAAGTTTAGCAATAGCCTTTGAGGGTTCACAGTTTAGACGATATTGGACTTTTAATCTCATAGTGTTAAAAATATATGTTGACAAACGTTCACGAGTACGAAAACATTAACAGGTTAACATTTCACATAATGTAAAGTCTGATTTTATGCCCCCTTGCTAAAACAGCTTATCTAACAATAGTGCGAATAGTTTCCGACTAAAAGTTTCATTTTTCTATCAAATGTTTAGATCCAAAAGCAAGAAAGTGAAAAACGGTTTAAAACTGAAGGTTATGTTCACCCTTTTCGTACAGTTTTGATTTGAAAATCGTATTTGACCAATTTACCTCCCTTTCATTTGAATAACGTTTGATATCAATCAGATCCTCACTATGAAGTCGGATTGTGTTTCTTTTGACCACTTGCGGGTAGCCATAAGGTCATTTTCAAACAACTGACATGTTTGCAAACCTGCCAATTAAAAAGATCCAATGCTTCAAAGATCGCCTATGGGAAACCCCATTATAAATAATTGCTAAACTTTTTTCCCTCAGTATATTTATGATTAAACAAGAATTCTATCAATGGACCTAAAATTCTATCATCAAACGTAGGGAAATAAAATCCGATATTGTTAACAATAAGCGTTGATATCGCGCATATTATCATCACACGCTTCCGTTACTGTCAACGTTTACACTAACGGTACCGTTATTGTAAACGCGTTTACAGTAACGGGAGCGATATCTCCCGTTATTGTCAACGTTTACACTAACGGGAGCGTTTACACTAACGGGTGCTTCAGCGCTCGCATCGTTGAACTCGCCCCGATGTAAGGGCTTATGCGAAAAGTCAATGGAGAACGACGCTGGTAAAATGTCATTGAACGAGGAGGAAAAGCTGAACGAGTGGTCTGAGCATTATGAACGCTTAGGTCTTCTCAATATTGAGTTCAAGTGGGACCATTTTAATCTGTCCAACAAACCACGGCTTAAAGGCTAGCACATCCCAGTCACTATTGACCAGTTGAGGAAGGCCATTTCAGGCGAAAGGGCATGCTAATCAGACATAGTGGAGGAGATCTATGATCAGGGTAGCCGATGATACAGGTGCCACCATGATTCACGATCTTGCTCTCGCTATTATTTGCGATGGCAAGGTGCCGGCTTATTGGGGGCAAATTGTCAATGTCTGCAATCATAAAGGCAAGGGTAGTGTTCTTGAAAGAAGCAACTATCGAGGCCTCAAACTGACCGAGCAGGTCATGGGAATCTTAGAGGGGATTGTTGATGACCTCATAAGACAGGTATTTTTGTGACTTCCTTGTCGGCTTTTTCCAGGAAGAGCCACTACCGATGTTTGTGGTCCGGCAGCTCAGGAGAAATACATTTACCTAGTAGTGAACGCCATTCATGGACCTAAATAAAGCATTTGAACGTGTCTCTTGGAAGGTTATCTGGATGGCGCTGAGAAAACTAAAGAAGGCTCAGTGTTCAGGAATAGATCGTGTGGTGAGTCCATGGAATGCTCGCCATTGGGCAGAACCGTGTCCGTAAACGCTACAGCTTTAAGTTTGACTGGTGAAGTCCAGAGTCTGCAAGAGCTCTTATAATTCACGATCATGCTGGAGGCTGTGTCACGCAAGTTCTACCCTGGAGTTCTCAGTGCAGACCTCTATGCATCCGCGTGACTGCATAGCGACAAACAAACAAACAAAAATAGTTTTGCACATGTACGAAAAATTTGCATATATGCAAACTTTTCTCATATGAAAGAGGCCTTAAACTCATTCAAGACAATCCCCAAAAGATCATTTGGCCCTCTTTATGACCTTGTGCAGAGAGCGCATGATATCCCAATTTTAACTGGCCACTGTTGCACACCCAATACAAACTGCACAAGATTTCGGTACTTATCGCATATGCTCAAATGTCTCTGGAACACACCTTTGCTTGCGTATCATACAGGGCTGGTGGTTCTTGATTTTGGTCTGAGCCTTAATCAGCATCCATACATCCTGTTAATGAGCAGCACAGGCTAAGGCATGTCTGCGCCTGTGCTGCCCGTTGATACGATATGTTCCGAAGTCTCGTACAGCGACCCATGTAAAATTTTGTATTTCTGCGATTTTAGAAAGGAGAGAACACGGTACAAAGAACAAACCCACAGACCGTCTACCCATTTCCCCACGTTCTGGATAAAGGTTGCTTTTATTCTGATCATCCACAATTTGACTTTTATCTGAACATTGTAACTAGTTGTTTGCAAGATAACAGTCTATCACTGGACCTAGATAGATACAATTCGTATAAAAAAGGTGTTCATCGGATGCGCAGTCACAAGTCATGTGCACAGAGGGCGCCAACTTAAGCTCTGAATCCATTGTAGCAAGTGCTAAATTTCATTGCTGTGATCTAGTTGACGGAATTACACGTACTTTCTATTGAACGGATTCAGGAAGAAACCTACAACTTTAGTTCTGACTCCATTGTAGCAAGTGCTAAACTTCATTGCTGTGATCTATTAGACGGAATTACACGTACTTTCTATTGAACGGATTCAGGAAGAAACCTACAACTTTAGCTCTGACTCCATTGTAGCAAGTGCTAAACTTCATTGCTGTGATCTAGTTGACGTAATTACACGTACTTTCTATTGAACGGATTCAGGAAGAAACTACAACTTTAGTTCTGACTCCATTGTAGCAAGTGCTAAACTTCATTGCTGTGATCTAGTTGACGGAATTACATGTACTTTCTATTGAACGGATTTAGGAAGAAACCTACAACTTTAGTTCTGACTCCATTGTAGTAAGTGCTAAACTTCATTGCTGTGACCTATTAGACGGAATTACACGTACTTTCTATTGAACGGATTTAGAAAGAAGCCTACATTTATACATAGATGCATCTTATGGTAAAAGATAGCCGGCATGAAGATGGATACATTTTTTTTATTTGTGTTTCTTAACCTATATATAGCAATATTCCTCCTAGATATTTCTGCAGCGGCGTCTTCCCACGTTGTTTCAAATCATGTTGGTGCATATCCGCAAGATGTTATTGATTTACTTCTAAATAGAACAGAAACAATGGAAAACTACATTGCCACACTAGAACAAAACTTTAACAGCAAAATGGCTACCATGGAACGAACATTGACTTTATCGACAGAGGTTATAGCAAACTTAACAGCGAACTTAGACAAAGAGAAAGCTATAAGAGTTCAACTACAGAAAACGTTTGAAAAGTTAAATCACCTTATACAAAATTTATCAATGAAATGTGATGATGCCATATCTAAATTGCAACACAACTTGACAAAGATTGAAAGTGATATTTCGGTGAATCAGCAAGTGATAGGATCCATTAATGCAAATGTGACTTTTATAGGAGCGAACGGGTCAAAATATGACACAGACTTAAAGAAAGAAATTGATAAAATTACCGCTGAATTATCTACTGTTAAAGCAAACTTTAAAGATGTCGAATATAGGTCAAATACGTCCATGGTCTCAACTGTGAATAAATTGTCTAACATGAACACCTATTTAGCAAGACTTGGAGGAAATGTGACAAGTTTTCACAAGGATTTTATTGCTCTTAAAGCATCCCTGTCATTTCTACAAGGAAATGTGTCAAACAGTGAAGCAGAGCTTCGAGCAGATTTTACAAGATATACATCAGCACTTACCACTTTTAACAGCACTGTTGATAGAATTGAAGGCGAACTTACCACTTTAAACAATGCTGTTGCAAACAATATAGCAGAACTAACCAAATTAAACAGCACCGTTTCAAGAACTGAAGCAGATTTTACCACTATAAACAACACTGTTGCAAGGAATGTAGAAGAACTGACCACTTTAAACTCCACTGTTACAAGGAATGTAGCCGAACTGACCAATTTAAACTTCACTGTAACAAGGAATGTAGCAGAACTGACCACTTTAAACTCAACTGTTACAAGGAATATAGCAGAACTTACCACATTAAACAGCACAGTTTCAAGAACTGAAGCAGATTTTACCAGTATAAACATAACTGTTGCAAGGAACGTAGCAGAACTGACCACTTTAAACTCCACTGTTGCAATGAATGTTGCAGAAATAACCACTTTAAACTCCACTGTTGCAATGAATGTAGCAGAACTAACCACTTTAAACTTCACTGTTGCAATGAATGTAGCAGAACTGACCACTTTGAACCTTACTGTTGGAAGGAATGTAGCAGAACTAACCACTTTTAACTCCACCGCTGCAAGGAATGTAGCTGAACTGACCACTTTAAACTCCACTGTTGCAATGAATGTAGCAGAACTGACCACTTTAAACTCCACTGTTGCAAGGAATGTAGTAGAACTAACCACTTTAAACTACACTGTTGCAATGAATGTAGTAGAACTGACCACTTTAAACTCCACTGTTGCAAGGAATGTAGCAGAACTGACCACTTTAAACTCCACTGTTGCAACGAATGTAGCAGAACTGACCACTTTAAACTCCACTGTTACAAGGAATGAAGCAGTGTTCACCACTTTAAACTCCACTGTTTCAAGGAATGTAGCAGAACTGACCACTTTAAACTCCACTGTTGCAAGGAATGTAGCAGAACTGACCACTTTAAACTCCACTGTTACAAGGAATGAAGCAAGACTGACCACTTTAAACTCCACTGTTGCAACGAATGTAGCAGTACTGACCACTTTAAACTCCACTGTTACAAGGAATGAAGCAGTGTTCACCACTTTAAACTCCACTGTTGCAATGAATGTAGTAGAACTGACCACTTTAAACTCCACTGTTGCAAGGAATGTAGCAGAACTGACCACTTTAAACTCCACTGTTGCAAGGAATGTAGCTGAACTGACCACTTTAAACTCCACTGTTGCAATGAATGTAGCAGAACTGACCACTTTAAACTCCACTGTTGCAAGGAATGTAGTAGAACTGACCACTTTAAACTCCACTGTTGCAATGAATGTAGTAAAACTAACCACTGTAAACTCCACTGTTGCATTGAATGTACGAGAACTGACCATTTTAAACTCCACTGTTGCAAGGAATGTAGCAGACCTGACCACTTTAAACTCCGCTGTTGCAATGAATGTAGCAGAACTGACCACTTTAAACTCCACTGTTGCAATGAATGTAGCAGATCTGACCACTTTAAACTCCACTGTTGCAATGAATGTTGCAGAACTGACCACATTAAACCCCACTGTTGCAAGAAATGTAGCAGAACTGACCGTTCTAAATTCCACTGTTACAAGGAATGTAGCAGAACTGACCACTTTAAACTCCACTGTTACAAGGAATGAAGCAGAATTCACCACTTTAAACTCCACTATTGCAAGGAATGTAGCAGAACTGACCACTTTAAACTCCACTGTTGCAAGACATGTAGCAGAACTGACCGTTCTAAATTCCACTGTTACAAGGAATGTAGCAGAACTGACCACTTTAAACTCCACTGTTACAAGGAATGAAGCAGAATTCACTTCTTTAAACTCCACTATTGCAAGGAATGAAGCAGAACTGACCACTTTAAACTCCACTGTTGCAAGGAATGTAGCAGAACTGACCGTTCTAAACTCCACTGTTGCAATGAATGTAGTAGAACTGACCACTTTAAACTCCACTGTTGCAAGGAATGTAGCTAAACTGACCACTCTAAACTCCACTGTTGCAATGAATGTAGCAGAACTGACCACTTTAAACTCCACTGTTGCAAGGAATGTAGTAGAACTAACCACTTTAAACTCCACTGTTGCAATGAATGTAGTAGAACTGACCACTTTAAATTCCACTGTTACAAGGAATGAAGCAGTGTTCACCACTTTAAACTCCACTGTTGCAAGGAATGTAATAGAACTAATCACTTTAAACTCCACTGTTGCAATGAATGTAGTAGAACTGACCACTTTAAACTCCACTGTTGCAATGAATGTAGTAGAACTGACCACTTTAAACGTCACTGTTACAAGGATCGAAACAAAATTGACCACTTTAAACTCCAATATAACAAGGAATGTAGCAGAACTGACATTTTTAAACTCCACTGTTACAAGGAATGTAGCAAGACTGACCACTTTAAGCTCCACTGTGTCAAGGAATAGAGCAGAAATGACCACTTTAAACTCCACTGCTGCAAGGAATGTAGCAGAGCTGACCACTTTAAACGCCACTGTTACAATGAATGTAGCAGAATTTACCACTTTAAAATCCACTGTTACAAGGAATGTAGCAGAGCTGACCACTTTTAACTCTACTGTTGCAAGGAATGAAGCAGAATTTACCACTTTAAACTCCACTGTTAGAAGAAGTGTAGCAGAACTGACCAGTTTAAACTCCACTGTTACAAGGAATGTAGCAGAACTTACCACATTTAACAGCACAGTTTTAAGAATTGAAGCAGATTTAACCAGTATAAACAACACTGTTACAAGAAATGTAGCAGAACTGACCACTTTAAACTCCACTGTTGCAAGGAATGTAGCAGTACTGACCACTTTAAACTCCACTGTTACAAGGAATGTAGCAGAACTGACCACTTTAAACTCCAGTATGGCAAGGAATGAAGCAGAATTTACCACTTTAAACTCCACTGTTACAAGGAATGTAGCAGAACTGACCACTTTTAATTCCACTGTTACAAGGAATGAAGCAGAATTTACCACTTTAAACTCCACTGTTGCGTGGAATGTAGCAGAACTGACCACTTTAAACTCCACCGTTGCAAGGAATGTAGCAGAATTTACAACTTTAAACTCTACTGTTATAAGGAATGAAGCAGAATTTACCATTTTAAATAAAACAGTTGGTAAGATAGAAACTGATGTCACCTCAAACCAGCAGGATATCAGAATCATCTCCGCTAATTTATCAGCATTATATTCTAACGTGTCTTCAAATGAAAACGATATAGGTGTGATTGCAATGAAACATATCACTGACATATCATCTTTGCATAACAATTTAACACAGATTGAAGGAGCAATTGTAACCCAGCAAAGGAATATTGTAACCATTGTGACAGCTATTTCCAAAATATCAGCAAATCTTTCCAGGACTGAAGTAGAATTACAGAAAAGCATTGTACAACATATAAAAGATGTGTCTGCTTTATGGAATAATGCGACAAATATTAAAAGAGATTTAAACGTGTTTCAAGCCCAGATATCGTCAGTTGGTAGCGATTTATCTCTTTTAAGAGCTGGCTTGACTAAAAATCAGTCTGAGATACGCACAAAAGTGCTGACAATGCAACATAATATGACGCAATTGCTAACTGACACTAAGTCTAACCAAAACAAAATAGCAAGTGCTCTGTCCGAAATTACAAAGCTTCAAGTTAATATGACAAAGAACAAAGCAGAATATCTCCGACAGGCTGCACTCAATACAGCGGATATACTTGCTGTTAAGCTAAATGTATCTAAGAATGAAATAAATACATCAACTAATCAGGGTCAGATAAGCAACATACAAGATAATATTTCTAAGATTCTGTCAACTATAATTAACTATCAGAGAGAGATAGGAGAGAATCAAAGAGATATAGCAACAAGTCAGGCAGAGATGTCAAACAACACTGCATTACTGTCATTGTTCGCTACCAAGCTATCTTCCAACGATGCCCATATCATTGAGTTACAACGACGAAGAAGTAAGTTTACACATAAAGGATAACTGTATTCAACACATTATTCGGGGATGTATATCTGACAAAATACCTTCCCAAATGAAAATTTTGAATATGGTTTTCCACTTTTTGATGCACTACTGTTATGTGCTTCCAGGTTTAAGGTGAAACCCAATTGCCGATTATTCTGTAATGATGATTTTAATTGAAAAATAAATAACAGAAGTGAATTTAGTTATAGAACACGTAGTTAAAATTATGATTAACGATATAGGCTGGGATAAGATGGAATTTTGGCTTGTTTTTGTTCCTCTTCGTTGAAATTGTCCCCAAGTAAACCTAACGATATTTCTCACATCTAAAAGCGCATTGGCTCAGTTGGTAGAGCGTAAGACTTGGGATCGAAGGGTTGCTAGTTCGAGACTCACTGTATTCGCTGGGTTGTGTTCTTGAGCAAGACACTTCATCTGCTGCATAGTACTGGCTCAACCCACGAAGACACAGTAAATACAAGCTCAATTATACCACCCTTAACAACTTTAGCACAAAAAATCTCGGATGTGCAAGGTCTACACTGATGTATGTGGTTTAAAATAGTTATACCATGTTTATCCACCTGTACGTAAGATAATGCACTCGCTTAAGCTTGAGAATTATCTCCACGTACAGGCAGTTAGGAGTTAGAAGCACTTATCGCTCAGCAATGCGTCACTTCTACAACCAAAAGCCCTACCACTCTGACTGTCATCCTGTGATGGGGGAATTTGCTGTCATTCAGGCAGACTTCTTTTTCTTTTTAACAGGAGACCCGTCTGGCTTCACCATATAAATTCGGTCACAAAACTCTACCTTTGATACTATCTAATTCGACTCAATTGTCTCTAACATTGGGAACCATTTCGATGATTGATTTTATCTTCATTTGGCACAAATGAAAAATTTGGTTCTTTTTTAGGACAGCAGTCTGGTTTTACTGTATGTACTCCTCCTCCTATATCATCAAATTCAACTACATTATCTCTAATATCGGGAACCATTTCAATGACTGATTTTATCTTAATGCGACTCAAATTAAAAGTTTTGCTCTTTTGTTCGGAGAGCAGTCTGGATTAACTGTATGTATTCCATCACAAGACTCCTCCAATATAATCAAATTAAACTCTATTATCTCTAAAGTGGAGAACCATCTCAATGACTGGTTTTATCATCATGTGACACAAATCAAAAGTTTGGTTCTATTTTTTTTTGAGGGCAGTTTGGTTTTTCTGTATGCATTCAATCAAAAGACTCTGCATCTAATATCACCAAAGTCCACTCCATTATCCCTAATATCAGCAACCATTTCAATGACTGATTTTATCGGCATGTGCAGCAAATCTAATTTTGTTTTTCCTTTAGAAGAGCAGTCTGGATTTACCATATGCATTCTGTCACAAGACTCTGATATCTATAATATCATGAACCATTTGAGCCGTGATATGTGATTTCCAACAATGTGGTATTTTGACAAGTGTAGACTCTGACGAGCCTGTGCAGCCCCCTTTTAAACTTAGCAACTCCAAATGATGTTCAGTCAGTAGCTTAACACTCATAGAATATTCAAGCATCTAGCAAAGGCTCTGATTGATCAGGCTGCGCGTATGCACAGGCTGGTCTGAGCCTCTGCTGGTCGCACATACCGCACTGTTGGAAATCTCATGTCACGGCTCATTTATCATCATAACACAATTCACAAGTTTTGTTCTTTTTTGTAGAAGAGCAGTCTTGTTTCACAGTATGCATTCAGTCACAAGACTCAACCTCTGATATCATCAAATTCAACTCCAATGACTGGTTTTATCTTCATGTTTTGTTTTTCAGACTGGCAGTCTAGTTTAACCATATGTATTCCTTCACAAGACTCCTTCAATATCATCAAATTTAACTCCGTCATCTCTTGTATCGGGAACCATTTCAATGACTGGTTTTATCTTCATTGGACTCAAATCAAAAGTTTGGTTTTTTTTTATGAGAGCAGTCTGAATTAACCATATTTATTTTGTAGGAAAGACTATTTAAATTCAATTTCCTTATCTCTTATATCGGGAATCATTTCAATACTGGTTTTTCCTCATGTGACACAAATCAAAAGTTTTTTGTTATTTTTCAGGAGATCACTCTGGTTTTACCATATGTATTCAGTAAGAAGACTCTACCTACAATATGGGAACGCAGTGGCTCAGTGGTAGAGGGCTTGACTCGAGACCGAGGGGATGCGTGTTCGAGCCTCACCAGCGTCACTTCGTTGTGGTCCTTGAGCAAGACACAATTGATCCTAGCTTAGTACTGGTTCTACCCAGGAAGACCCGTCCCTAAAGATTGTTGATGGGACGTAAAGAATCAAATCTAACAAACAAATCTACCTCCAATATCACCAAATTCAACTCTCTTATCTCTAATATCTGGAAGAATTTCTATGACTTGCTTTATTTTCATGTGACACAAATCAAGTTTGGTTCTTTTATCCTACGAGAGCAGTCTGGCTACACCATATGTGTTCTGTTACAAGACTCTATCTGTCATATCTTTAATTTCAACTCCGTTATCTATAATATTGGGAACCATTTCTATGACTGATTTTATTGTCATGTGACACTAATAAAAAGTGAGTGAGTTTTTGTTTAACGTCCCACCAACAGTTACAGTCATGCGGAGACAGGTAATGGCTTAGTCTTCAAGTTTATACAATACCACATGGCAGCTCCTAACAAACAAATCAAAAGTTTTTAGCACAGAAGAGCAGACTGGTCTCACTGCATGTATTCCGTCAACAAGACTCTTCCTTTATCATCAAATTCAACTTTGTTATCTCTAATATCGGGAACCATTTCAATCTTTGTTATGCGACACAAATAAAAATTTGTTCTTTTTCAGGAGAACAGTCTGAGTTTACGGTATGTATTCTGTCACAAGACTCTCCCTCCAATAACATTAAATTAAACCCCATTATCTCTAATAATAAATGTTTTTTCCAGGTGAGCAGTCTGGTTTTACCGTATGTATTCCGTCACAAGACTCTTCCTCCAACAACATTAAATTAAAACCCATTATCTCTAATAATAAATGTTTTTTCCAGGTGAGCAGTCTGGTTTTACCGTATGTATTCCGTCACAAGACTCTCCCTCCAACAACATTAAATTAAAACCCATTATCTCTAATAATAAATGTTTTTTCCAGGTGAGCAGTCTGGTTTTACCGTATGTATTCCGTCACAAGACTCTCCCTCCAACAACATTAAATTAAAACCCATTATCTCTAATAATAAATGTTTTTTCCAGGTGAGCAGTCTGGTTTTACCGTATTTATTCCGTCACAAGACTCTCCCTCCAACAACATTAAATTAAAACCCATTATCTCTAATAATAAATGTTTTTTCCAGGTTAGCAGTCTGGTTTTACTGTATGTATTCCGTCACAAGACTCTTCTTCCAACAACATTAAATTAAAACCCATTATCTCTAATAATAAATGTTTTTTCCAGGTGAGCAGTCTGGTTTTACCGTATGTATTCCGTCACAAGACCCTCCCTCCAACAACATTAAATTAAAACCCATTATCTCTAATAATAAATGTTTTTTCCAGGTGAGCAGTCTGGTTTTACCGTATGTATTCCGTCACAAGAATCTTCCTCCAACAACATTAAATTAAAACCCATTATCTCTAATAATAAATGTTTTTTCCAGGTGAGCAGTCTGGTTTTACTGTATGTATTCCGTCACAAGACTCTTCCTCGGATATCATCAAATTCAACTCGGTTATCTCTAATATCGGGAACAATTTCAACGCAAACACCGGACAATTTAGGTGTCAATATCCAGGCATGTACTTCTTCTCCCTATCCCTGTACAAGAACAGTCGTGCAGACTCGGCTCAGTGCTGGATTAGAAAGAATGGCGCCAACGTCATATACGCCTATTCAGATCCCAATATGAATGCTGACAGGGGAAACTATGAGGCAGGTTCGACAGCAGTTATGCACCTTGACGTTGGTGATTTAGTCAACGTAGGTGGCTGCACAGCGATTGATACTATCACTCTTGAAACAACATTTACAGGATTTTTACTGCAACATGATTAGACTAAGTACAGACATCCAGATAAACATGACTATATCTTAATTATTATTTATATTACACAACCAAAACATATGATGTGGGTACAATGAGCCCATAGGTTTAGACTTATCCATAAATACATCAACAGCAATTATACACCTTGACGGTGGCGATTTAGTCAATGTAGGTGGTTGCAATCACTCTTGAAACAACATTTACAAAATTCTTACTGCGACACGATTAGACAGTTCAAGGGTAAATAAACATGGTCTTTAACTATTTCCAAACGTTTCGAGGGTCTTCCCTATTCTTCAGGGTTTAAATGGATGCTTTTTATTAAATCACTTTTCACTACATTCTGATATGGCTTCCAAATTAACATTCCAATATGGCTTCCAAATGGACATTCTAATATGGCTTACAAATTAAAATTCAAAATTTTTGAAGCCATATGGAATGAAAACAATATCCTTTTCAACCATGGAAAATAGGGCAGACCTTCGAAAATAAAGACAAATTATGTGAAACATTCGGAAGCAATTTGGAATGTGGTAAAAATGTAAAAAGTATTCATTTAAACCCTGAAGAAGAAGGGAGACCATGAAAATTTGGAAAAAGACAATATGTGTATTTCATTACAGAAAGAAAACTACACTGTACAAATGAATTATTTCTCAGCCAAAACATAAACCATGCCCCTTGGCAACCCTTTTTTGTGGATCAGATTGTTTTGGCTATTATGTAGAGGGTCATGAAGGGTACATTCCCGTGAAGTTTGATTAAAATTGGCCAAGTGGTGTTAGAGGTGTTGTCATTTAAAGCACACTGTTGATATGAAGACAGACAAGCTCAATAGCTGATTTTGAGCACTGCATGGTCCTGTGAGCTGATAATATATAACCCGGCATGAGATTTTGGGACTTATCAAAGGAGTGAGCAGCTAAGCCTGTGAAATCTAGCCAGAACCTGATCTGCTTGCATACACAAATTATGGGTGAGTATAAACTGACCTCAAGCCCTGTTGGATACAAAACCATAGGCTTTTAAAGGAGTTTTTGGACATATGGGATAAATACCAAAATCTCAATTGCTGGATCAAACTCAGAAAAAAGCCTATGATAAAAACCTTGTAACCCAAATGCACAAAGAAGTGTCACCTCTTTCAAAAAATCCCTTCAGGAACACTTTCAGAGTGTCAAACAGCTTGGATCAAGAGCAGGTCCGACAGAATTCAGTCTGACCTGATCTTGGTCCAAACTGCTTACAAAGATCAACAGCAGACGACAAATCCACTGCTAGCAGGCAAAAAGTTAACTTGTTATGGCTCAATGACATTTTTGTTTCATTGAGACTTAGTTAGCAAGAGTCAACACTTTTTCTCATTTGATGCTTTATGTCACTGACATATGGGATATTTTTCTGGGTTGAACTAGGACACCCCAGAAAAATATCCCATAGTGAAGGTTAACACATTTATGCCCAATTGAATTTCTCACCCTTATCATTAGGACAAATCGATTTAAGGGTTGTTTGGTAGTAAATTTCAATTTCATTTGAATTTTAAAATACATTCTATTAGGCGCGTTGCTGAATTTCATATGAGGCTTACTTTTTGAGAAAACTTACCTAATCGTCATAAAGGATGAAACCGGTCTCAAATCAAAACTAAATGCCTCTACTTTAATTTTGATTGGGTCGTACATTCGAAAACTGGAAGCGTCATACCTAAAAAAGGGGAGATAACTCTATCCTTGCAAAAAAGGGAATTGTGAAGTACGAATTTCGAATCGATTTTTTGCAGTGTTAAAACATTATTTTTTGGTAAATTATTTTATTTTCTAAAATCAATTTTACTTTTATTTACTTTTAAATCAAATTTGGCTCATTTTCTTTATTTGCAGATATAGCTAATGAGGGATAACTCTTACTACCCTATAAAATAGAACATTTCCTTCGATATCGTTTCTGATAATACCGTTATTTTTAGTAAAAATGCGTAAAACTTGATCAATTCGACGAAACATATAAATTTGCTATTCAAAAACATGATTAACAGCATTCTGACATGCTTGACGGCTCGGAAAATCGCTTGCAAAGTTGCTACCCCCGTGTGAAAAATACTCTGTTTTCGTGCATTTCACCAATACACTTGATATACTATTAGTCGCAGTCTCTGAATGCTTTTGAGAAAACTTACCTCATCGTCCTAAAGGATGAAACTAGTCTTCAATTGAAGATAAAGGTCTACACTTAATTTTTTGGGGGGTCGCACACTCAGAAATTGGCAGCGCCATATTGAAAAAAGGGGAGATAACTTAATACTCGCAGAAAACAGAATCACGAAATATAAATTTTAAAAGTATCAAGTATGGACTTATTTCTGAAGACAAAGGGTCTGACACATTTCTTTAAGGTAACTTGGTAAGCTAAATCCGAAAACCAATGTTTGCAAGCTAAGAAATGGCGTCTTATTGAGCTTATTTGCATTTTTTCAAAATGGCCGCCAAAATCATACAGAATCTTACATTGTTGTTGATTCATTGTTTAATGTACCTCGGAATATTTGTGTGGGTTCTGTGTTGGTCTTTGTTTTATTATGCATCTATTTGTGTTCTTTCTATTTTTGTTAACACCTTGACGAGGAGGAGAATGATAGTTGCTTTGTTTTAATTGTCTTCCTGGTGTATTGTGAATGTAAGTGTTCTGTTCCTCTTCCTCACGATGCCGTGGGTTGATCTGCAGTAGTGATTGTGGTTTTTCCTGTTTATACTCACTTACTTTTTGCGTATCTAATGTCCAGCTATTGTAAGGAATGGTTCATTCATAGCACTATTTTGAACTAGGTTCAAGCTTTTAAAGTGATAAACGAGAAATAAGTTTTGAGAATCGACAAGTAGCTTTGATTTAACTGTCGTCATAATGTCCATTCTTCCTAGCAATACCCATAAAATGTGTTACACTATCTATATATCAAAAGTAAAAGCATTTAAATTCATTAGTACCCAATGGTCGAATTAGACCAGCCTGGCGTCCTCAGGACAACTTCTCATGGGCGTCAAATTGTTTTGTGGGACCGCCTTCAATAGGTAAAAGTATTGCCCTCAAAATAACCCCATTTGAGCTATGTGAAATTGCGTGGTTTCCATGGCAACAAACAATGCGCTTCAAAACATTTGGGTATGTCCCTGCAAATTACTTATCTCAGCAGAAACTCATCCTAAAGTACTAACTCGATAAAAAACAAAAGTAAGACATAGCAGCTTCATTCAGCGGTAAAGTATGCTAGTGAGCCAATTTGCATATTCATGAAAATTAATGAATTCATTAGAAAATCGTGAAAAAATAAAAGGGTGAACCCACAACTCAGCTGCGAATTATTTCAGGCAACCACTCTTGGTACCAAATAATGCCAAATCACTGCACTTTTACCAAATTGTCCATTTAACAAATTTTCTAACATTCTCACTCATAAATATTAATCAAAATATAAGAAATAAGAGAAAATTTTGAAAAAAGGTAAAGGGGTGTACTTACAAAAATACGCATATGACAGTTGCTAGTTATCCTATTCTCAAATTAAAGCCTAGAACTAATTGTTATCATTCTGTGTTCTTCTTTCTTTTTAATGTTTTCTTATACATTCATGAGACAAGCAAATGAGATCATTTGTATATTCATCATAGGGTCAACGAGCTATATCTCAACTTTTATTTTGTACCATGGTTGGTAGTCCAGGATATATGGCAGCTGAAATATAGGTTATTTTGTAGGTCAAACCACTTTAGTTTTCTACTATTTTTGACTTATTCTTTTTTATGTGTTCTTTAATATTCGTGAATATGAAAATTAGATTATTTCAAATACATATAATCATAGGGTCACATACCTGTATCTCAACTATTATTTGGTACCAAGTTTTGTAGTCTAGGATAGTAAGCAGCTGGTGTAGAGGTAATTTGGAAGGGATACCACCTTAATTAATCTACCAATTATGTCTTATTTCTTATGTTAACATTAATATTTATGGGTAAATATTATTAGATCATTTGTATATTTAATCATTTTCATCAAATGAAAATGTCTCAACTTTTATTTAGTACCTAGTTTTTAAGTTAATCATAGTTAGCAGCTGACTTAGTGGTTATTTTGAACGCAAATCACATTATTTTTCTACAAATTTCCTCTTGTTTCTTAAGTAACCATTACTATTCATGAATATATTCAGATTAGATAATTTGTAAATTTAATCATTTTGGTCAAAATACAATGTCTCAACTTGAATTTGGTACTAAGTTTTGCAGTCTACGATAGTTGGCAGTAGACATATAGGTAATTTTGTAGCTATATCCCCTTATTTTTTCTATCTATTTGCTCTTATTTCTTATGCTTTCATTCATATTCATGAATATTTAAATTATAAAATTATTATATTGTTACGTGCCGAGCCTTTATTTGTTTTGACAGCTATGAATGCGTCTCAGCATATGACTGACCAAGTGTTGTTGGGTGTGTTCAGCTTTGTTAGGGGGGAAAATAAAAGAAAATGGACTTCACTGGGCGTTTGTTTTTCTTATCCCAAATAAAAGGGGGAATGAAACAAGAAACGACGTGTAAACGTGTTCACATATGTAATTAAAAATAATCTTTCAAAAAAGATTGTGACACGTTTGTAGAACTTATAAACAATCTTTCTTCAATCAATGGTAGCGTGAAATAAACAGATAGAAATACTAACTCCAAATCAGCAAGCTGGCCTGGCTAAGTAATTCTCCAAAACTTGCAATATTTCAATGAACGATGGGGTGTCACGAGAGCACAAGTTGCATGAAGATAAAATATGTGGATAATGATCTGATCATTAGAGCCTGTGCCTAATAATTATCTAAAACACTGAATTTCCGTCTAAGTTAAATCTAATTCCTCCCGCCAGAGACAAAAGTGTCCAAATTACCTTAGTGTGTATTAATAAATAATTTAATCTAATAATTTAATAAGTTGTTTGTATATTTAAAGCAAATTTAGAGTCGAAAATGCAAAAGACGTCTCTAGCGATGCGTACTCTATGAAGCCAAAAATGTGAAGTCCTTGTGTTCTCGTGCGCTCTTCCTTATATACTACTCGCGCACACATTCACACAAATAACACACAGCAAACAACTGCGAGAGCGCGTGATCACACATCTAAAAGTTGTGTGATAACGCGCGCTACCCAGGATACGGCTAGCTGGACCCGCCATTACACCAGAACAATAATAACAAACTACGGGTCATCGCGACAAATGCAGAATACACAGTATTGTGCTTTCAAAGATGCATAGTAATGAGGCTATTCTATTTTTCTTATAAACAGGTAAAGCATGATTTTTCACTGCTACGCGCATATGCAATAATCTGTGGTAGGTTCAATATAACTGTAAACTGAGACTACCTGCACGCCCAAAATCAAGGTAAACTGGCCAGTGCTTGTTTACATCGATTCTCATCTATCTTTAAAAGTACAATAACGGTGTATTAAACTTTACAAATAAACAATCAATAACTGTAGGGAATTGAATAAACTAAATGACCAGTAGGTTTACAATAAGTTCTTTGATGGGAATACTTTAATAATGCTTCACAAACGCAGAATTCTCGGCTTGACAGACGGCCTTTGTTTACATTCTGTCCTAGCAACAAGTCCCAGCATGCTTCACTTCGTAATCAATACACAAAATCAGCATGGCCGACATGTCAACTGAGAACTCGCGGTTGCGAAGAAAACTCAAGAAATACTCGAGTTTGCACTCATGCATACACATTCATACTCAGCCAGGCTGACAACAAAGGTAATCTACATTGAATCAAACAACTGTCATGCCCGTTAAATGTCCATGATTAAAGCATCAGCTTTACCAGTAAGTTAAAATACAATGGTGCAATATCCGTATGCATCACTTATTCGCACAAGTCCAATACCGGGGCATATCAATATTTTATCATTTTGATCAAATGTCTGTCTCAACTTTTATTTGATACCAAGTTTTGTAAGATAGGATAATTATCAGCTAGCGTCATGTTAATTTTGTAGGTATACTACCTTAATTTTTCTACCAATTGTGTCTTGTTTCTTATGTTTACATTAATAATCATGAATATTTAAATTAGATAATTCGTATATTTAATCATTTTAGTGAAATGATTATGTCTCAACTGTTATTGGGTACCATTTTTATAGTCTAGGATAGTTTGCAGCTATGGTACATGTAATTTTGCAGGTATACCCCCTTAATATTTCTACCAATTTAGTCTTGTTTTTGATGTTTACATTAATAATCATGAATATTTAAAATAGATAATTCGTATATTTAATAATTTTGGTTAAATGGTAAAGTCTCAACTTTTATTTGGTACCAAATTTTATAGTCTAGTCTAATAAACAACAGACATATAGGACATTTTGTAGATATACCACCTTCAATTTTCTACCAATATTCCCTTATTTTTAATTTTTACATTAATATTCATGAATATTCAAATTAGATACTTCGTAAATTTAATCATTTTGGTTAAAAAAACAATGCCTAAGCTTTAATTTGGTACCAAGTTTTTGAGCCTACGATAGTTAGCAGTAGATATATAGGTAATTTTGAAAGTATACCACCTTAATTTTTCTAACAATTTTCTCTTATCTCTTATGCTTTCATTAATATTCATGAATATTTAAATTAGATAATTCGTATATTTCAACATTTTGATCAAATGGCTATGTCTCATCTTTTATTTGGTACCAGGTTTTGTAAGATAGGATAGTTAGCAGCTAGCCTACTGAAAATTTTGAAAGTATACCACCTTTATTTTTCTACAAATATAGTCTTATGCAAACATTAATATTCTTGAATATTTAAATTAAATAATTCGCATAATTAATCATTTTAATCAAATGGCAATGTCTCAACTTTAATTTGGTACCAAGTTTTGTAGTCTAGGCTAGTACGCAGCAGACATATAGGACATTTTGTAGGTATACCCCCTTAATTTTTCTACCATCTTTTTTCTTATTTTTTACGTTTACATTAATATTCATGAATATTTAAATGAGATAATTCGTATATTTAATCATTTTAGTCAAATGACTATGTCTCAACTTTTATTGGGTACCAAATTTTGTTGGATAAGATAGTTAGCAGCTGGTGTAGTGGTAATTTTGTAGATATACCCCTTAATTTTTCGACCAATTTTCTCTCATTTCGTATGTTTTTATTAATATTCATGAGTATGCAAATTAGATAATTCGTATATCTATTCAGTTGGTCATTTTGCCAATGTCTCAACTTTAATTTGGTACCACGATTCTTAGTCTGGAATGATAAACAGCGACACATAGGTAATTTTGTAGGTGACACCCCTTAATTTATTCTACAATTTTTCTCATTACTTACGTTTTCATTTATATTCTTGAATATGCAAATTATATAATATTAATATCTAATAAGAGCGTCATATTGCTGTTTCTGAAATTCTATTTTATCTATTTAAGAAAGAAAGACTAGCAATTTCAAACAGATATATTTTTATGTGAGTAAAATTTAAAAAAAAGCAGAGAAGCAATATTTCAAGGAGGTACTTAACGACGCTCATCTATGCTGGTTTTACATTATTTCTAGTACCAGAGTTACCTCCCCGTTTTATGAATGACGATACTCGATTTTAACGTACAATCCTCACAAATTATTAGTACAGATATATTGATCTTAAATTGAGGCATGTATCATCATTTAGGACGCTAATGTAAGTTTTCTCCAAAAGTAAATCAGCAAATCTCCTATGCTCGTATCAAGTGTAGTGGAAAAATGCATTAAAACGCTGTTTTCCCACACAGGGGTGGCAACTTTAGAAGCAAATTTCTGAGCCGTCAGGCATATCAGGATGCGGCAAATCATGTTTTTGAAAAGCGAAAAGACAATTGTTTTAGAAATTATGAAGTTTTGCGGGTTCTGATTAAATATAACGGTATTATAAGGAATAATATAGAGGAAAATATTAAATTTTATAGGGTAGTAAGAGTTATCCCCCCAAAATACTATGTTTAAATTTATAAAAATCAATAAAACTCATACAAATATAAATGACAGTAAAGTTACTTTTAGAAAATAAAATAATTTGCTAAAAAGAACGTCTTTTTGTCAATACAAAATCAGTTTAAAAACCGTACTTTGCGTTTCCGTTTTTTGCAAACATTGAGTTATCTCCCCATTTTTTAATATGATGCTACCAATTTTAGAGCGTACAACCCAATCAGAAATAAAGTAGAGTCATTCATCTTGAATATAAGACTTGTTTTATCCTTTATGACGATGAGGTAAGTTTTTTCGAAAATTTGAATTTCAGCAACGCGCCTATATGAGCAAACAGTGCAGAACCTAATCAGCAGCCCCATTCTGTGGCGTCTGCTGATGCCGCATAAAGGGACAATAGGATTAAATGGGTTAAGTGTCTTGCTCAAGGATACAAGACAGTGCCTCCGTTGATTTTTGTTTTGTTTTTTTGTTCGATTTGATTCTTTATGTCCAAGTCAACAATTTTTCAGTTATGTCTGGACAGGTCTTCCTGGGTTGAACCAGCACTGAGCAAGGGTTATTGTGTATTGCTCAAGGACACAATGCAGTGATGCCTGTGACGCTCGAACCCACAACCCCTCGGTTTCGAGTCAAGCACTCTACCACTGAGCCACTGCCCTCCCAGTGCCTTCATTGAAGCTCTAAACAGATTACTCTCAATCTCAAGTGAAGCCCTCTACACCTGCCCCTGAAAAGCGGACAGTAAAAACCAGAACAAGGTATTAGGTTTGTTTTCTTTTTTAATGATTACATAATAGTACATGTTAGCTCCAGATCCAGAGAGTGGTTGAACATTGAAGTTGTGAACTCGGACCTAGTATACTGGGTCTGAGTTTGAAAATAGCCAGGCCCCAAGGATATAAAACTTTTTTTTATGCTCAAATCAACTGAACAAGTTATTTCAACTGCTCAGAAAAACTAAAATGATATGGGCCTCGACGCTAGAAAACTTGTCTTCGGGGGTTTGCGAACAACAAAGGCGCAGACCAGCCTATGCATCCCCACAGACTGATCAGCGCCTTTAATAATTCGCTTTTAGAAACTATCATATCTAAACTTTTTACCAGCGAAATTTCAATTTTCTATCCAGTCTCTTTAGCTGAGGAGACTGGTTTGAGTCTCGGTTTGTCAGAAACCCCGGAGACAGGTTTTGTCGCCTCGAGGCCTATATAAAAAAATATCTTCTTGCTTAAAACTCTCAGATTTTGTATTTATCCAGCTAATAAATGTTAAAATGCCAACAACTGTTGGCATTTTTTCATTTATGAGCAGGATTAAATACATGCCTAGTTTAGCATGACAATGTTTTATAACCCCTAACCTTGGTCAAAAATCCCAAAATAAACAGGAAAAATGAATCATTTGCAAGTAAATAGAACATACAAATTCTGAAAACAGCAAATTTGGGAGCAGTCTGATCTGGGTTCATTTTGTTTTGAGTCCAAAAAAAATCTAGTCTGATGTGCATTTGAAAAAAAAAAAGTGGCGGGATATAAGTTAAAATGGAAGCTTCCTGTTTATGAAATTCTTCTTTTCATTTCATTTTATTTACTTAGTTTTGCTTTTTTCTAAAAAAAGACAAAAATGAGGTGAAAAATATCCATTTGAAAGCTGTTAAAGAGGCTTCATAAATTTGGACTAGGACAATCTCTGCAATTGAATGAACGGAATGACAAATCCACATTAAAATATGTGGCAAGGTAACGGACCCAAATTCCATTGGAAATCTGATTATAAAGTTGCTACCACATCTCAAACTTCTATGTAAAACAAGCTGATATAAAATGGGCGGCGACTTGAGAAAGCCTTCTTCGAGAGTTTGCGAACAACACAGGTGCAGACCAGCCTGCCCATCCGGGCAGTCTGATCAGCGCCTTTGTTATTCCCTTTTTGGAAATATCATACGTAAATTTGCTACAGGTGAATTTCATTTTTCCAGCTAGTCTCTGTAGCTGAGGAGACTGGTTTGAAACTTTTTTCAGAAACCCCGAAGACAGGTTTTCTCGTGACGTGGCCCAAATAACACTATCCTCACACTTCTTTTATCTGATACTACAGTTAAGGTAAGTGATCTAAAATTTCCTTTCTTTTTTTATTTGACAAGGCATCAGTTGACATACAAGATTTATACCTTTTTGTAATCTTCATTCGTATTCCACAGGGTACAATATTTAACACATGTTCATATAACTCTTAATTCCATATTTCGACCAGTTTCACGACAGTTGACCCTCAAGAAAGGAGCACTGGAGATTAGGTGTGAAATCTGCAGCCTAGCCAGTTACCTAGAAAGGAGCCCACTGATGTGGATGATGCCCCTGCATCTTAATAAAAAATCTGATTATAATATGATATGAGTGGCGACATGAGATTTCCAACAATGTGGTATGTGCAACCAGCAAAGCCTCAGATCAGCCTGTGCATACAGCCTGTCTGATCAGAGCCTTTGTAAGTCGCTTGAATATGCTATGAGTGTTAAGCTACTGACCAAACAGCATTTGGAATTTCTAAGCTTAAAAGAAGACTGCACAGGCTCTTCTGAGTCTAGACTTGTCAAAATGCCACATTGTTGGAAATCGCATGTCACGGCTCATATATGAGTGGCCTTTGTCAAATAAAAATATGTGCATGTTTTTCTTGAGAGTAATTTTTTTTCTTGATAAAGGCCTCTGGCCGAAATACAGAAAAACCTCAAAAAATCAAACATCAATTTTTCAAAATACTCCCTAACGCAAATTAAATTTGGAACACATTGGATTCAGCGAATAGGGCCTATTCATGATCTATTTAAAAACTGTCGATAATAACATATGTTTTGGGTGCGTAAAAGAAACCTCTCGTTGAAACGTTTTTTTTGGGGTGCGTAAAAGAAATGTCTCGTTGAGACATTTCTATTACGCATCCAAAATTTATGTTTGATTGGAAAAAACTGGATATAATCATTTTATGGTGATATATATTTTTATGTCTTCTTCCCTGTATTTCAAACTATTAATAATTCAAAATGAAATCTCTAGTCCCGAGGACTTCAAATTTATGTGATTCAACTGTATTGAATTAAAAGTAAAATCAGCATATGAGCCGCTACATGAGATTTCCAACAATGTGGTATGTGTGACCAGCAAATGCTCAGACTATCCTGCACATACACGCAGTCTGATCAGAGCCTTTGCTAGTCCCTTGAATATTCTATGAATATTAACCTACTGACCGAACATAATTCGGAGTTTCTAAGCTTAACAGGAGGCTGTACAGGCTCGTCTGAGTCTACACGTGTCAAAATGCCACATTGTTGGCAATCAGATGTCACGGCTCAATTATGAATTTTTTTATTGCTAGATTCTCCCATTTTAATATTGATACAATAAGGATTGTAGTCGACTGTATAATTGAAAAAATTGGAAATTTTAGACCATCTACCATAGTTATCTATTTATGAGCCGCTTATAGTAATAATAAACAAGGTTACATACAAGTGTATATAAACATAAAAGCAACAACTTAAAGTATTGTTATCACAGATTTCGTGAGACACATGGAATTTCAAGCATTGACATAGATGATTGTAAGTCATGAGGTTAAACAATACACAGCTACTAGTCTACTTTTAAAAAATAATCTTAAAATATCTCCAAAAATAACTAGACTTCTGATTCGATGAATGATAATGAAAATTTGAAGTGATGCTTTAGACACCCCCCCCCCAAAAAAAAAACGTTCTAAGACAATTTAAAAAAAAACAAACAGATGGAGCAGTGCAAGTTTTAATTTTTCCTTTAATTCAGGCACTAAACCCATTCTAGGTTTTTAGCTCTCTTGGGCTGTTAGGCTCACAAGGTGAGCTTATAGTATACCCATCAAGCCGACGGTCATCGTCTACCATTTTCAAAGATCTGCTCTGAAACCACTTGGTCAATCAAAGCCAAATTTTATGCGGAGCATCTTTGGGAAGGGAGAACCAATGTTTATATAAATGGGCCAGGTCACATGACCAAGATGGCCACCATACCCATATATGGTAGAAACATTTAAAATTCTTCTCCAGAACATGAAAGCCTATGATCTTGAAACTTGGCATGCAGCATCGGACACTCAAGGTCTACAAAGTTTATATAAATGATGACCTGTAATGACCTAGACCTATTTACGGCAAGGTCAAATAGCATGCAGCATCGGGGACTCATGCTCTATAAAGTTGATATAAATCAAGACCCTAGGATGCCCGATTTATGATAAGGTCAAATTTGGCCCCTAGGGCCTTGGAATCTAAAAACTTGGATAAGGAAAGCATCTACACATCTAACAGCTTGGATTTCATCCATAAAAATTAAAATCTTTCACCGTTTCGGCCCGATAACTTACAAAAAGAGAGAAAAATCTGACAAATGTGGCACAATGGCAGAAATGATGGCAAAAATAAAAAAAAAAAAAAACAAACAAAAAACCATTACTCACAATGGTCCACAATATCCGGACTGCCACTCCATTACGGTTATTACGATGGTTTGAACTTGAAATGCGCTGTTTTTATTTCATTTTTTTAGAAAGCGATACAAAGGTATAATGTGGGTCTTTTCAACCAGATGCCGCAGTACCTGAGAATCTATTCTATTTTTTTTTTTGACCATAAGGTTAACCCTTTTCATTTTGATGGTCTATTCCATACATATTGATACAATATGAGTATGGAATTGTCCATTTTGTATTTTAGGGGTTGTTTGTCAATTTTTTTAATAAAATGATGTATTTCTGTCCCTGAAGTTCGTTTTTATCTTAGCAAACAGTTCAGACCCAGATGAAATGCTGCCTTATACAGCATTTCATCTGGGTCTTCACTGTTTGCCAGAGTACCTGTTTACCGGTATCCAGAATGAAAAGGGTTATAAGTAATAATGAAATATCAACAATCTGAAAAAAACCTAGTCAGGGTTCATACAGGCAAGTTTGATTAAAATTCAATGACTTTTCAAGGACTTCTAAGGACTATCCTAGTTTTCAAGGACTAAAAGTTTATGAAAAATCCTGATTTAAGTGTTAAAATTCTACTTCAGAAATGCTAGACTGAGATAATGGAGAAATTAGTACTAGAAAATTAGTTTAAAATTGCCGTGCCTTTATTTGGTGCAGCATTTGCTGTACCAAATAAAGTCACAACAGTTTTGTTCTGATTTAGATCTCTATCAACAGTGCTAATTCCTGCAGAAAATAGAAGAATTCAAAGACTTTTCAAGGCCTTGGCGTGATTTTCCTGTACTTTACTAGTCATATTTAATTTTCAAGGACTTTTCAAGAAAGTCCTCTAAATTCAAGTACTTTTCAAGCCTGTGCAAACCCTGCCAGTAACACCTGTTTAAGCGGCCATATTTCTGGCTCTGAAAATCATAAAAATATGTCATTCAAACTGACGAGAAATTGTGAATTTTTAGTGAGAAATTTTAGCAAAATCTTAGCTACATTAAATTTTGTTATGAGATTTTTCTCCAATTAAACCAATTTCAATGAGATTCTTGGCAAAAAAGGGGCAAATCTTTCAATACTCGCCCAAAATTTATCCTATGGAATAGGCAAAACTGCTTTGGTTTACAAAAGGGCAAATTGGCCATCAAAAAACAATATTTTGAAATAAGACTCGTTTAGAATGCAAGAGATTTGTCTTTTTAAGACTCCATCTATCAAACATGTGACTCCATCAGAAAAAATATGCAATGATTTCAACTCTTGTCCTCCTTTAGCCGAATGTATCCATTTTTAAAAACACTGTAGATCCAGATCAGCTGGCTTCTAACAAAGCGAATCTGATCAGGATCCATTCTATTTTCCACTCTGACTGAAAATATATGCTTAGGCTAAATAAAAAATAAGTGTGTTTTGGAGAACGGGTCTGAAAATTTTAAGTAAGGTACTTAAAGGTAGGTACACATAATTTTTTAATTAATTTTTTTTACTGGCAAAAAATATAATTTCATGCATTTTGAAAGGCATTTTGCCTTTCAAAATGCATAAAATTATATTTTTTTTTTTCATAAAACCTGTAAAAATTCTAGGCATCACCAGTAAATTTAGGTAGGGTAGGGTTACCCTAAACACAGGTATTATTTAATTTGGCCTTACAACTGGAATGTTGCAGGTTTACAGGATAAAAATTGGGGAGGAGTATAGCACATTAAAATATTCAGCCTGACAAGGATTAAATTAAAATACATCAGCAAGTACTGAATTTCAATTTTGTTCGCTTTACTTATTTAAAAAGCACTGTAGCTTCTCAAAATGAGCCATTTTCATATACCACAAGTAAAATATCATTTGGTATCATTAATATGACGTATGTATAGATTAAAAAAACGAGCGTAAATATGTCAATGTTTTCTTCTCCATAATTTATAACATACGTTGTGGGTACTCAAAAGATGGTTCTTTTGAGATGGTTCTTTTGAGCACCCAAAACATATGTTTAAACTCAGTGATTTTATACGGCCATTTTTAGGGCCTTATTTGGGTGTCATTCCCAATCAAAAAATGGCCTTTATTTCCCCAATTTCATGTATTTTAGCACTTCTTTTTCCAATTTTAATAAAACATTTTCCCAAATGTGAAGGAAAAGGTAGCTTCCTAAAATCTCAAATAAAATCACTGAAATTGATGGATAAGAAAATATTGACAATTTTACGCTCAAAAAGTTTGCTTTTGTTCTATGTAAACTGTATGACAGAGATCATTTCAAATAGCAAATGCATGATAATTAATCGTTTATATTTCACAACCTCATAGTAAAAAAATCATTTACAATTCACAACTATATGGTATACATGTAGCAACACTTAATACATTATCAATGGTGAAATACCATTTTTTGAAGAACTGAGATTAACTTAAAACATCTTATTGCAATAGCTACTAGAAGAAATAAATAAAAAGCATCCTGGTTATCATTCTTAATTAGGCCTCGATTTGAGAAAACCTGTCTACAAGTAAGACTCAAACCTGTCTGCTCCGCTACAGAAACTAGCTAGAATATGGAAATTTCGCATGAAGCAAGTTCAGCCATTATAATTCCAGAAAACGAAACTGATCAGTCTAGTTTTCTCATGTCAAGGCCCTTTTATGAAAGTGAGGGCAAGGTCTCTAATTTTAAGATTTTCAACCACTTGATAGAAATGAAAATAGCCAGTGATTAATTTTTTCCATTTTAAAAAAATTTAAGGTAGATTTTATAAACAGCAAAAGGACAGAAAATGAAAACTTGTAATACGAGGGGCATTTGGAAAGTTCTTAGCATGGTCTTCTATCTCAGTAACTGAGTTACAAAACCTATCATGTTTGGTATCATTTTAAAGAGCCATCTTTCCTCTGTGTTATGGCACAAATTTCATGGGGATATTGAAATGCAGACACGAAAAATATTATTGTGAATACATGTACTGTTTGTATACTGGAAAACGCAAAATGTCAGTGGAAAATATAACATTTTACCTTTTGAAAAGTGTGCAGAACATTAACAATAGTTCACGAAATTAGATAATTTTGTACCATTTGGTAGGCCACAATCTGGTACAGTTAATATACAATTGATGACCGAGTTGGATGTTTCTAATAACTAAATACCGAAACAGCAATACCAAAGCCGTCTAGAAAGCAAGGCAATGTGCTATTTTTTTTGGCTAAAATTTGCGTGTCACAATGCACATATTTTGAAAATATATAACCAATAGTAGTTTAAAAATGCTGTGCGTTGGTATTTTTGTCAAGCACACTTTATGTTCTTTGTATTGAAACTAAAATAAATTTTGTAAACCTGAACAAAGGGAAGATAACTCTTATAATCTTCCCATGGGGCAGAGTAAGTTAAGCTATGAGTTGACGTTTTGCTTCATTTGATTTGAAAACGGTGACAAGCAAAAAAGTAAAAATACATTGAGAGTAGATATCGATCAATTTTGTGATGGTTAATGCGATACTATGAGAATTTCTTATACCATCGACAAAATGTGAGGGGTTAAGTTACCCCACCCACTTCTTGAAAAGTAGTGGTAGTGTTATTAGAAATAATTTTCTTGAATACAGAACTAAACAAGCCACACTTTTTGCGCGACAAAATGATTTTTATGCATTGTTTGCTACAAATAAAGCAAAAAATATACTCAATAGGCATTTTTCGTGCTCCTGTAGTGACACAATTTATAGTAAAAGTATAAAGAAAAATCGAAAAAAAATCCCATCTTTGAAAGTTTATCATTTCTCTATTAGTCACCATTTTCCGAATGTAAAGGTGGTAGTCGTGCAAGTAGTTATAGCATAACATATTTTAATAAAAAATTAGTTGGCATCAAATCGTTAATTTGTCAAATCATGATCGCAAATAAGGTCTGAATTTTCCTCGCTTTTTTCCAAGTATTTTGCTTAAAATTTTCGCCAGTATATAAACCCCTACTCATTTTGAGCAGGTGCTGCACGTGCACGCCAAGTCCTTTTTCGACAAAAATTAAACCATCAAGTAGCCGTTGAATTCTAGTTTCCAGAAATGTATAATTTGATAGCATTTTATCAACGCATTGTGGAGTTATGATGCCATGCTAAGAACTTTCCAAATGACCCTCGTATATTTAACTTAAAAAAGCTTCTTTTTTTGCTTCGTTAATCGAGAATCAGTCTACCTGGAAAAACCACATTAGCCAGCTACTTCAGAAGCTGTCTGATCAGGATTTACACTTTTCATTAAGAAACTTGTGTTAGATTGTAGTAGAGTGAATTGCACGATTTTGGTGTTAGTAGCTTTCTAAAATCACAAGTGATGGTTATTCTTACATGCTCCCCCCCCCCCCCCTAAAACACTAGCATTTAGTATTAAAAGTTATCAATTGCTAAATTTGATCCCAGAAGGTTAACTAAGCAAATCATAACAAAGCTTTTGACTGAAAAAAATTCCTCCTTTTCCTTGCTCCGTTGTCCACTTGGAGACAGTGATTCAAGTTATATGTTCTTTGCATCTAACAGGTAGATAACTTTCCCACTTTCACCAAAATACGACAATTCTAAACGGTAAATTCCATAGCTAAAGTCACTTGGTTAGTAGGGTTACTTCCCTTTTCTTAAATAGCAGCTCCTTCCTGGATAGTAACTTTAATTCTGTAGCTTAAGTCACTTACTTGAATTAATTCCATTGGGAATAGAAGCTCTTTCCTGGAGAGTAGCTTAAGTAACTTGAGATCCCTCCCTTTCCGGAAATTTCAGTTCTTTCCTGCAGTCTCTAGCAACGTTAGGGATAAGTTGAGTTGCGAAGGTTAAAGTTTAGATTATAACTGTTTCACTTCCAAGGCAATATACCAATAATTGAGGTTAACCAAAGTTCGTAAGTTAGAGGCTCACCGTTTTCTTGCACACCAGATAAGAATACTGGAGATTTTTAACATGGGATATCTGTCCCTCAGGATCAGCATTTGTCATCACCCTGCAAGCCTCTTGATGCCAAACTGTGAGCCTTGGGATGGATTTTTTTCATCCCCCCCTCACACCCATGATAGATTCTTTTATCATATGATGTCACGCCTGGGAATGATATAACTCCATGCCATAAATTGATAAACCACTAGTGGATTACAGATTTAGTGACATTACGGAATTATAGCATTGCAAAAAAAAATGGCAAAATATTGACGTTTACATGCCAAAAATGTGATTTTATGTAATTTTAATGGCATATGATAAAAAGAATCTAACATTCTTGTTCCTGTATTATTGAATTTATCAAACAAGTTGCGAAAAAGCGATAAAATGCTCGGCAAGCCCCAACTCGTTTAATAAATTCAATAAACATGACCACTCATGTAAGATCCTCTATATATTATGGAGAAATATCACCATTTATCAGTTGGTACAAGGTAATCCTCAAAATTACCCAATTGCTGCCTTACTAAATGTGAAGCTTTTTTCAATTTTAACTGTTAGAATTAGAAATCTTCTTCCTCACTCTCATGTCCGATGGGAGATGGCGATTCCGGGTACATATCCATTTCATCACCTAGATGAACCACCTCTCCTCTCTCACTAACATAAGACTGCTCAAAACTGTCCATTCCATAGCTAAAATCACTAACTCTCGACACACGTCCCTTTTCCGACGTATCCGCTCGTTCCTGTATTGTCTCTTTCTTATACTCTCCCTTGCCTTGATCTTTCCTATTCTCCTCCTCCTCGTCATCAAAGGGAGACAAACTCATGATTATCTCCCCTTCTGGACCTCGTAAACTGTCATAGCTCTCTGTCACCGCTAATCTGTTATCTTTATCTATCTCTCGGTCTTCTCTCTCGTCCTGCTCATTGTCCACATTTTCGTTATCGTCCTGATTTTGTGTCAAGTCACCCGTCACATCCACCGTTAAATCAGAATCGCCCATGTGACGGAATGCACCATTAGTTCCCTGTAGAATCCTTTCGTAAAGGTCATCATGCCGCGCCTTAATAGTATCATTTGACTCGTCCAGGAAAGATGACATTGTCGGGTCATTGGAACTTAAGTATGGTTTTGGTCGTATGTTTCCGTTCAACGGTTTATCTGAGCCCAAGAAACTGCTGTTCATGTGGTTATTTCCGCCTATGTCGCCATAGAAACCATTTGATTTCCCAGCAGGTTTAGCAAACTTGGTTGGCTGATCTTTGTTAAATTTGGATGAGTTTTGTTGGCTGAAAGGTGAGCCTTTGGCATCAAGGCCAGCCATGGTGATCAGCTGACCAAGGCTGAAAATAGAATAAATGTGTCAATCACAACCAAAGTCGTCTGTTATGTCGTCTGCTGAATTGTTTTGCAAGCCTCTTTGACATTGTGGAGCAGTCTGATCTGAGTGCACACTGTTTGCCTCTATATTTACATTAGTCAAATAATATTAGCAAAAATATGCAGCAGACGCCTTGAGCAGACAACATTTTCAGATGATTTTTCTGCCAACACTTTAAGGGTAAACCCTCTTCCCAAAATTCATGGAAAAAGTTGTCTACTTTCTCATCTGCTGACACACTTTGTTAGTCTACATAATGCGAACAATATGTTGGTACATTTTGTTGCCAATATTTCAAACAATATGGACCCAGATCAGATTGCTCTCTTAGGACAATAACTATTGGTGGGCTAATTAATCTCATATTTCCCCCATATGTTCAGACATATCTCTTCACTCTACCAATCTTACCCCAATTTTGTCTGAAAATGCTGCCTGCTTTTTACGTCTGCTGTATATATTCTATTGCCCTCCAGACTTCTTTTGATCTTGGAAGCAATAAAATGTTGCCAGCTTTTTACGTCTGCTGCATATATTCTACTGCCCTTCAGACTTCTTTTGATCTTGGAATAAATAAAACTTTGCCTGCTTTTAACATCTGCTGCATATATTCAAAAGCGCTTTAGCTTTCTTTTGATCTTGGAAGCAAATACTATGAACCCTATCAGACTGCTCCTAAAGAAGGAGCAGTCTGATCTGGGTTCATATTGTTTGTAATATTGGCTACCAAATTGTATGAGCAGATAAGTGAGCAGATTACCAATTTCTCACACAGTGATGCTGGTGAGGCTCAAACCCGCTGCACCTTAGTCTCCAGTCAAGCACTCTACCACTGAGCCACTGTGCTCCCCTGATGTGATGTGTGTATAAGGTAGTGATCAAAGGGGAAATATTCTAAACTCTGATCAGATCATCCCTTAAAATGTGATCTGATCTGGGTTTGCATCACTTGCCCAGGCCTATCTCCCAGAATATGTAGGGAAATTACTGCAATTTACTTCTTTCAAAATCAACATCATAAACCAGTCTGAGTTAAATGCATCTAATTTTCAGCTGCTCATTACAATTACAGTCAAATTAATCACCCTGCCATTTGCCATTGTAGCCATTTGCTTCTAAAAATGTAGAGTGGCTACAAATATAAGTCACTGGCTAAAAGTGCAGTCTAGGTGATTCAAAAATTACATATTTGCGAAAAAGTGTATTTTGATCAGCTTTTGGATTTTCCAATTCCTTCACACTTTTTTATTGTGCCATATTTTCTCTTTGGGATTTTTTCGATACCATCAAGGTGTCAAACAGTCTGGATCCACAATAGGCCCGACATTTTGTCCGGCCTGATCTGGGTCCAAATTAGTTGCAAAGGTTATCAGCAGTCAACAAATGTCGCCCCTAGCGGGAAAAGATTTAAATACAAATAACTTGTTGATACTACTTACTGGCTACTACTTACTGGCTAAAGTTAATTTCATTTGGCTCCAACTTTTTTCCATTTGGAATAAGTGTTGGCTACTACAAATTCTGAGCCAGAGTAAGCTCTGCTTATGTATCTAAAAGTGACTGAGTAATCAAGACAGGACTGCCACGCCCTAATGACTCCTGGGCAAGCTTGAACAAGCCTTTAACCAGTACTTTGTGCACATACTTTCGCTTGTAACTGACAACTATGAATCAAAGGAAAGGGAGGAGAATGAACGTAGAAATTATTTCATGATCAATCTCCATGAAAGTATGGGACCAAGTCCTGGACCTGCAGTCAGACGTTACCGACTGCACTACAGGGCCTGGTAACTGAAACATATGTTGTAGGCACTCAAAAGTTCTTTTGAGCACCCAAAACAAATGTTTAAACTGACGGATAAGAAAATATTTACAATTTTATGCTGAAATATTTTGTTGATTAGAACTTATTATAGGCTTACCCAGCATCTCTAAGAAGGTCAAGGAATTCATGGAACTGTTTAAAGGAAGCTTCAATGCTCTCTAGTACACTATCATCATCCAGTATGCTGCCTTTACTTCTCCTCAGTCGACTGTTCTCCTCCCGAACTTTCTTGTTGTCTAACGTCAACTACAACAATCATCAACATACCCATTAACCCTGTATACTAATGAAATTTTCCATCTGCTTTGATTTTGTTTGTTTGATTTGATTCTTTATGTCCCATCAACAATTTTGTTTTAGTTATATAGGGATGAGTCTTCCTGGGTTGAACGTTATTTCCATAAAGCGCTAGTATATTAAAGTTTAAAATGCCATCCGTAACACCGTCGCATTTATAATGATGTTTTCATGCCAAAAACACAACTTCAAATTTTCAATGAGATATGAAAAATTGAATCTAACATTAGTGATTCTGTATTATTGAATTTTTTAAACTTGTTGCAAAAAAGCTATAAAATGCTTGAGAGAGCCTTGCATTCTATCTCATTTTCTCAACTATATAATAAATTCATTAACAAATGAGCACTCCTGTAAGATCCTTTGTTTCTTGCATATATGTAAGGTTAGTCTTTAAACCTCCATGCTTGGCTATATTGTGGGGTTAATGCTCTAATCCTCAGAAACTTGAGCTACATCCATTCTTTGTGTGGACAATAAAAATGGAATAGTAGTTTAAAAATTGTTAAAAATAAGTACAACAAAGGATCAAATGTTTATTTTGAGTGTGTAAAAATAACATTCAACAAATTTTCTGTATTAAACGTTTGATGTGTCCCTCAGTCGTTATTAATGCCCTAAGCTTTGCGTAAAACAATGACCGTAAGCCGCAACAAATGCTTAACACCTAGGCCTGTGGTTGAATCTATATCCATTGGTTTGTTATTCTACTCTTGCACTCTGTGATATTATTGACTAACTTATATTTTAGCAGTAAATTCCTTGACCACAAATGGCCCAGAAATAAAATTACCTCAAAATTCAGGGTTCATACAGGCAAATATGAGTAAAATTCAAGGACTTTTCAAGGATTTCTAAAGACTCCTGCAGTTTTCATTCAAGGACTATAAGTTTATGCAAAATCCTGATTTAAGTGTTAAAATTCTACGTCAGAAATGCTAGACTGTGATAATGGAGGAATTAGTACTGGAAAATTAGTATGAAATTGTTGTGCCTTTATTTGGTGCAGCATTTGCTGCACCAAATAAGGCAACAACAATCTATACTGATTTAGATCTCTATCAACAGTGTTAAGTTCCTACAGAAAATAGAAAAATTCAAGGACTTTTCAAGACATTTGAGTGATTTTCCAGTACTTTTCAAGGCATATTTAATTTTCAAGGACTTTCAAGAAAGCCCTCTAAATTCAAGTACTTTTCAAGCCTATGCTAACCCTGCAAGTGTTTTACAGTGCTCACCTCAACAACTCTCTGTTCAGCTTTGTGTCTAGCAAGTCTTTCCTCCTGAATCTGTCGCCGTAGTTGTAGCACTTCAATCTGCAATGTTAAAGATACTAATGTCAATATATCGCTTATCACAGAAAAGCAAACAATTTGTGAATAATAATAGGCTAAACCAATAGACGTTTCCTTACCAAACCCAAAATGTCACTCGAAAGTCATCTGATAGTGTATAACTGACCAATGTAATGACAACAGCAAGGATTTTCCTAGGCCTGATTTGAGGCCGAATAATGGCCCCTGTCCAAATAAAAAATGAGCAAAACCTTCCCAAAAGGTGCATATCATTTCCAACTTCTTAGTTCTACATTTTGGTGAAAATTTCATGAAAATCCGATCAAAAATACCAAAGTTACAGATTTTTATGGTTGGCAATTAAAGCAGCTTTACGCTGCTAATTTCTTATATGTTTTTTAATCCATTTAAGATGGCAGTCCAGTTCTAGTTTTCCCGATTTGATGGTCCAAGTGCTTTTTTCCCCAAATTCAACAAGCCCCTGGCCCAGACTTCAGAAAGGTTGGAAAATTGCTGCAACAGGCATGTGACATAGTCCCGCAGACAAAATTGCATGAGGTCAATCTACCACAATAAGTGAAGTGATATTTATCTGTTTAAAGCAGGCATGGCTTTCAGAACACTGAGTTAAGAAATTGTGCAAAAAGTGATGATTGTCCTGCTCAGTACATTTTAATTAACTCTACTTATGATAAATGAGCAGCGCAAAGTGATTTCCAACAACGTGGCATATTGCAAGTGTAGACTCAGACCAGCCTGTGCAGTCTCCTTTAAAGCTTAGAAACTCCAAATTATGTTCGGTCCATAGCCAAAGTCATAGAAGGCTCTGATCAGACTGCACATATGCGCAAACTGTTCTCTACCTTTGCTGGTCGCACATACCACATTGTTGGAAATCTCATGTTGCGGCTCAAATCCTGAGAACTTTCATCCATGTCTTAACTTTAAAGGGTTATGCAAATTTCATAAATTGACTAAAATAACAATTTTACAAACCCTTAGTCCCTTCTGGTTATTGACTTGTGTAGAAAGAGCACTATCGTCTAGTTTCATTCACTAATAAAGGCTTATGCAAATTTCATAAATTGACTAAAATAATCGTTTTACAAACCCTTAGTCCCTTCTGGTTATTGACTTGTGTAGATAAAGCACTATCGTCTAGTTTCATTTTCTGGAGCTCCCCGATTGTGTCCTCGTCTTCCTCTTCCTCACCCTCACTCTCCCCCATGGTTACAACAATAGCTGACTGATTAGGGGTGCCCCGCGGGGACATACCCTCACTGTTCTCTAGCAGGCTACTCTGGCCTGGTACATGTTCTGGTGGGTAACCCCTGTAATATAAAGATATAGTTACAACAATAGCTGACTGATTAGGGGTGCCCCGCGGGGACATACCCTCACTGTTCTCTAGCAGGCTACTCTGGCCTGGTACATGTTCTGGTGGGTAGCCCCTGTAATATAAAGATATAGTTACAACAATAGCTGACTGATTAGGGGTGCCCCGTGGGGACATACCCTCACTGTTCTCTAGCAGGCTACTCTGGCCTGGTACATGTTCTGGTGGGTAGCCCCTGTAATATAAAGATATAGTTACAACAATAGCTGACTGATTAGGGGTGCCCCGTGGGGACATACCCTCACTGTTCTCTAGCAGGCTACTCTGGCCTGGTACATGTTCTGGTGGGTAGCCCCTGTAATATAAAGATATAGTTACAACAATAGCTGACTGATTAGGGGTGCCCCGCGGGGACATACCCTCACTGTTCTCTAGCAGGCTACTCTGGCCTGGTACATGTTCTGGTGGGTAACCCCTGTAATATAAAGATATAGTTACAACAATAGCTGACTGATTAGGGGTGCCCCGTGGGGACATACCCTCACTGTTCTCTAGCAGGCTACTCTGGCCTGGTACATGTTCTGGTGGGTAGCCCCTGTAATATAAAGATATAGTTACAACAATAGCTGACTGATTAGGGGTGCCCCGTGGGGACATACCCTCACTGTTCTCTAGCAGGCTACTCTGGCCTGGTACATGTTCTGGTGGGTAGCCCCTGTAATATAAAGATATAGTTACAACAATAGCTGACTGATTAGGGGTGCCCTGTGGGGACATACCCTCACTGTTCTCTAGCATGCTACTCTGGCCTGGTACATGTTCTGGTGGGTAGCCCCTGTAATATAAAGATATAGTTACAACAATAGCTGACTGATTAGGGTTGCCCCGTGGGGACATACCCTCACTGTTCTCTAACAGACTACTCTGGCCTGGCACATGTTCCAGTGGGTAGCCCCTAGACGATACAAGAAAACCATGATAATTTCAGAAAGCTCAAAGTAGAAAATACAAGGCTTATATAAGCAAAGCTGTATATGTAAAATTCAGACCTTTCAAGGACTATCGGCTAAAACACAGTATTGGTGCTGATGAGAGTCTCACTAGGCAAAAAATAAAGCACTCATTACGATAATATGTTATCATTTTCTACATTGTTTTTTTACACATCTTACCTAAAACTAGTCTTAAAATTTGTTTTTGAAAATATTCCTTCATACAATTTTTTAATACTTTTACTTCTGCCAGTTAATAGGTTGCAGACACTACACCTAAGATATAACATGCAAGATAAGAGAAAAATATAAATATCTGCAGTTCATTTTCTCTGAAACAACAATGGGAGAAACTGGTTAGCATTATAAGAGGCCAAACAAAGAAGATAAACACTTAAAGATGTAAATATAAGCATATCTTTATGATAACCATTGGCTGATTTTGTCATAAATGGCCCTCTATCAGATTGCATCTCTTAACTTTTACCAGAAGTATATCTCAATGCTTACAATAATTTTCCATGCTTAAAGACATCAAAGTAGTTACAGTAGTCCAAAAGGTCAACTATCAATAAAATATTCTTTGTTAAAATGCACTTAAATCTGGCTCATGTTCCATGTAATGTCTGTAACTTTTTCCGATGCTAATTTCTCACATATTCCAATTGTCATGACAATGAAACTTTGTCTATCTGATATTTATGTTGAATGACATAAAATATTAAAAGGAAGTTATTCTGAGATTGAAAATCTTCAAGATTTCGCTTCATGAATTGTCATGGTTACAGACACTACAAAAATTTACTTTTTTGTTCCAGACAGAAATGTTCTATGGTGCGAAGCATTGGACTAGCCTGTAATGCAAACTGTATTTTTTGGAAACTAGTCTTTCATGAAATAATGTAAATAAATTTACTTCAATAAACACATGTCTTGTATAATCATGGGTATAGTACAGTGTATTAGTGTCGTTCTTGCAGTTTTTATCAAAAACACTATTTTTAGGAATTTTAGGAGAAAATCTACACTTTTTTACCAATTTCTTTAATTCAAATTGCAAAATGTAGAAGATAAGTGTCTTTATAAGATGCAAACAGTTCTGTATCAATATTTAAATAGGAAACATGAATTATTTGGACTTTAAAATAATTTGATTTTCGAAATGAGACAGCATAACGCTTATAAATGGCCATTTAGGGTGCACATTATAGACCATATCTCCAAAACTGGCAATGTTAGCAGCTTGAAATTTTCGGGCAAACAAGATCTGACAATGCCGTTCTGCATAACTCTTATAAAGTGTTCCTTTATGACACAGTTCTTCTGTAGCATAGATATAACAAGAAAAAAATTAAATCAGCACCAATACCGTGTTTTAGCCGTATCTTTATAAACTACCATTAAAATGTTTTGCCTTTATTTAGTGCAGCATATGTTGAATAAAATAAAGGCAAAACAATTTTATGTGATTTTGCCCACCTCCAGACACCCTTTTTACCTAATTATGTGTGTGGCAGCCAGTAGTCATAACAAGATGGGAAACTTACCAAATACGTTAAAGTGGGTTACATACTTTTATAGGCTAGCGATCTAGGCTTTTGAAATTATTAGCAATCATGAAAAAAAGTAGTTCTAGTTTTCAAGGAAAAAGCAGAAAAAGTAGGAATATTTTCAGACAGGACTACTTGTAAGCCAGAAAATCCTAAGAACAGGAATAATTCTAGAAACTTTCACCCATGAGTATACCTGTATCTGTTGGCTCTTGCAGCAGTTCTCCAAGGTAGACCAGGACCAGCCTTCACCTCTTCTGAACTGATTGGTTTCATCTTCCGAGACACGCCGATAGACTCGGCTGATCTAGTTCTTCTCCTAGCTGCTCCTGCTGTTATCTATTGGAAGAAAAATGACCAAATCATTCATATACGGTGTGTGAAAGAAAAGTATTTTTCTTACTTCTCAACCGAAACATATGTTTAGGGTACTCAAAAGAACCGTCTCAATGAGACAGTTCTTTTGCGCAACCAAAACACATGTTTATAATGATGGGTAAGAAAATAATCACAATTTTATGCTTAACCTTTTCGCTTACCTGAATCTGTGATGACCTAATCACCATCACAAAAATATATCAATTTAGGGCTTTTCTCAATCAAGCATTTAATAAATCTTTAGATTTTCCACAAAGCTCTGTTCAACTTTATAATGAACAGTTCAAGAAAAACTAATCAGAAAAGGGACATCAAAAGTCAATTTTTCGCGTTTCTTATTAATGCAACAGTACTTTAAACAATTTAGCACCAGCATATATATCTGGCCTGCTTAAACCGGTGTCCGAAACCCATACTCGTTTTTTAAGGTCATCTGAAAATGGACTTCTCTCCGTACCTAGATCAAGTACTGCGTTATATGACCGCTCTTTCTCATACTCTGCCTCAAAATTGTGGAACATACGACCACAGTCAATCGGAACTAAACCCCCCTTAAAAAGTTTCAAAACGTCTTTGAAAGCACAATTTCAAACATAATTGTTAATGCCAGACACTTTGTTTAAACCGCATCATGGACCATAAATATAACTGCAGACCCCTAGAGAAGAGAACATACTAAAAAGAATAATTTTCTTATTTCTCAACCAAAACATATGTTGTCTCAATGAGATGGTTCTTTTGAGCACCCAAAATATATGTTTAAACTGATGTATAAAATAATAATCGGAACTTTATTCTGAATTTTTTTTTGCTTTTAAAACTGGCCCAATGAGACCACAAAATACAACTACAGGCCCCTAGATAAGAGTACATAATTAATTTTCTGACTTCTCAATCGAGCACCAAAAACATATGTTAAAACTGATGGATAAGAAAATGTTCATTTTACACTCAAAGATTTAGTTCTTAGCTCACTTACACATGCAATAAGCTTCAAATAGGGTTATCATTTATCATTCTAATGCACTTGATTTTGTAAGGCGATATCTGATTGGATAACGTCAAAAATTTGCGACAGTATATCCTGTGATATACTGTCCGAAACAGTTTGAGGTCATTAATTACGTCACATTTCCTTGGATGACATGCAGCTTTATGGAATGAGAGTATTTAAGGTACCAAATCCATGCATTAACAGATGTAAGTTACCTTGTTAAAAGCATGTGGCACAGATTTTATGCAATAAAGGCAATGTGGTTGTTGGAAAGACATACCCTTATTGTTGTCTTGCGTCCAAAGCTACTGTTCAGCGTTTTTGTTACACGTTTCTTCCCAAGTTTGCCTTTACCGCTTTCCACCGACTCCTCCGCCTTAATCCACTTGTACTAGATAAGAAATATACATTAGATTCAAACATATACAGTAAAACCTGTCTTAAGCGGCTACTCCAATATAGACAAAACAAAGATCTTAAAGCTGCATAGTCTGTAACTTTTGATCTTTTAATTTCAGAATTAATGTTTCTATTTTTCAAGAACACAGTAAGAAAAACTAAAATTCAGTTATGCATTTTACCAATTTCGTAAATCTTAACAAAATTATCAGTATCAAAACAATAGCATTTATGTTAAAATTAACTGTCTATAATTATTGGAGGGACGCAAATAATTACCAACAAGAGAAAAACACACCTGTTTTATAAGATAATTCACTTTTACGTGCAGTTTTCAGCTATAGTGAACAGATTTATTGTGAAAACATACCTTAATTCTACTTTTACAAATGATTTAAAAACAAATAAAAAATTTCGAAAAATGTTCATAGTTGCAGACTTAGTCTCTTTAATGACAAGTGGTAGCTTAATGAAGGTCGAAAGTATTGCAGAATGCTCTCTTAGAGCATTCTGCAATACTTTTGACCTACATTAAGCGATAATTGGTCTTAAAAACCAATTTTTGGTCTTCTTTTTGAGTGGCTGCTTCAGACAGGTTTTATTGTACTTAAAACCACTTTTTAAACTTCAGTCTTTTTGAAAACATAAAACAAATCTGGTAGTCTATTTTTGGGTTTGCGTTTCTGGTCTACAGCGGACACGTTTAGAGAAATAAAACAGTTCTGATAACACAGGAACTATGGAGCACCATATGCATGTGTTGTTTGCTTTTTGGGTCGTTTTGGAATTTGAAAACATTATTTTCATAAAGTTGTCTTTATGTCAGACTGTTCCTAGGACACGGTCTGATCAGGGTTCATATAGTTTGCTTCCATGAAAAAATCTAGTCTTAAGTGCACTTGAATATATACAGCAGATGTAAAAGTAGACAAAACTTTCAGGTTGGATATATAAAGGTTAATATCAGCTTTCTTATTGTTCAGGCACATCCTACTTGGATATTGGTTTTGAAAGGAAACAATGAGGAACATAAACACATTTGACCAACATGTTTTTCTCAGGATAGTAAGTCTGTGTTTGGAACCCCCGTATGTAATACTTATACCATGGCTTGTCCACCTGTATGTGAAGATGATCCACAAGCTTTAGCGAGTGGATTATCTTATGTAAAGATGGACAAACATGGTATAACTATTTTATGCCACCTATATCAGCATAGACCTTGATATTTCATGCAAAAGTTGGTAATGGTGGTATGAAAACAGTCAATTCTCAGTCCAACGAAGCAAAGCATTTGAACTCCAACATACTTAGCGGATTCCTATGGTGTAACATTTATATTAATCACCTTGATTTGTTTTATGAAGAATCTACTCACAATTTTCCATACAAAAAATGAAGAGAGTATTAGAATTTTTTGCAGATTTAAAAATTCTATCTGTCAATTTAAATTTACCCTATATGACTTTTTGAATATACTGCCTTGAGGTGTTACTCAAATCATATTGGAAACTTCCACACGGCAAAGTGAGAGTCACAACCACTGTAAACCCTTAGCCTGCCAGTCACAACTTTTGTCATCTGCTCCTTTTGCCTGCTCAGGGTTCATATTGTTTGCTTCCCTGAAAAATCTAGTCTGAAAGGCACTTGAAATTTAAATATAATATGCTGCAGATGTAAAAAGCAGACACTTTCAGAACAAAAAAAGTGACGGGATAAGGATTAAAATTCGCTACTATGGGAAAATGCTATACATGTCAGTTTGAAAATGGGTACCAACCTCTGTATCCTGTCCATTACAATTGATCATTAACTGTTCCATTATGGCATGTACCAAGTCACGATCTGAAAATTAAGACAATATTTTCATTTAATTCTCAAGCGTCTGTAAAGCAAAAGAGACCCAATACAGAAACAAGAGCCAGTCAAACCAGAGAATATCCCCAAACTGCTCATTGTCATAGAAACAATAGCTTTATATGTACTGGAATGGGGTGGAGAATACCCAGGTGTGTGCAATCGTCACTGAATATATGTCATCATAAAGAACATTAATTTATGTGGTTTGAGGGTGGTGATGGGAACGTTTTTTGAGATATCAAGTCTTTTATGAACTGTCGGTTTGGGCAAAGACTGATTCACAGTCTTCACTGCCAATTTTATTTTCTTCATAATATAGTACAAAATTCTACTAAACCCTGTAACAAGCTAATGTTTAGAATTATAACCTAACAGATAAATTGCTATAGCACTACTGTACTATATACAGAATACTCATTTCCAGAATTTTCGCAAAGAGTTGCTGTACGCTGCAGGTGTTACAATCAAAAGCAGTGAATGTACACATTGTAATGATCACATATTTGTAAAATCACTATTTTAACAAGCATGGGTAGCTCAGCCCTAACACAGTAATAACAAAGATATAACTTTTGGTCAGAGTCTTCAACATCATCCATATTCTGTGTAGTGGAGAAACTAAACCTCTGTGGCAAGAGTGGGCGATGTGAAGGCTTGTCTGAGCCTTAATTGCTCTAAAGCGGCCACTCCAAAAAAAAAGACAAAACATTATAACGTCTTATAGAATATAGACAGATGGTAGCTTAATGCAGGTCGAAAGTATTGCCGAATGCTCTCTTGGAGCATTCTGCAATAATTTAGACCTGCATAATAAGTGTTATTTAGTAATTGAGACAAAGCTGCAGAAGTGCATTAGAACTGAGATAACCCGGTGATGATATTCATTTGAGCGCCGATCTGAGATAAGGGTCCTTCGGGCATTTTAGCAGTTTTTGTGTAATCAAAATTTCAAAAACGTCTAAATTTTCAAAATTTTGCAGGTTCTTACAATAGACTCAAATTGCTTCTAACATGTAATACAATCAAAGGCACAAACAGTTCTGATAAAATTAATTGATACGAATAATGAATGTTGCCATGGCAACAGCTGTGCATATGGACTACTCACTTCCTTGAAAGCAGGATACCTCATTTCAAATGCTTTTGTAAACACGGGATGTACGTATGTGGGCTATTTGTGCAGTCTATGCAATTGCATGCACATCAAATTTACAGAAACATGAAGCATTTTTGAAAAATTGCTCCTAGCGTATTTGTATAAGCGCCATATGCTAACACAATGGCGTTGACGTCAGAACGTCATTTACAATGTAAGTGACGTCATGTTTAAAACGCATCATATATACGAGTTTAAACGGTCATTACTTTGTTAGTTGTACAGATAATCTCTTCAAATTTTCTGTAATTGTTCACAACAGCTAGGCCTTTCTTTCTCTGTAAATATCTCACTTTTGACTTTTATTGTCAGAAGGTCCCTTTTGTCAGATCTTGGCTCATTTATGATTGATGTATATCCAATCTTTGCTCTTCTTTTGAGTGGCTGCTTAAGACAGGTTTTACTGTTGCTTGCTTGATCAAGGCAGCAGGTGATACAGGGGCCACCATGATCCGAGATCTTGCTACTGCGATTATCCGTGATGGCAAGGTCCCAACTGACTGGGAGGAAAGTTTCATTGTCTGCCTTTACAAGGGCAAGGGTGATGCTTTGGATAGAGGCAACTATCGAGGCCTCAAGCTGACTGAGCAGGCTATGAAGATCCTAGAGAGGATTGTCGATGGTCTCATAAGACAGGTGGTGTCTATTGACGACTCCCAGTTTGGCTTTGTCCCAGGTAGAGGCACTACAGATGCAATCTTTGTGGTCCGGCAGCTGCAGGAGAAATACTTAGCAGTGAACAAGAGGCTTTATATGGCCTTCGTGGACCTAGAGAAAGCATTTGACCGTGTCCCTCGGAAGGTTATCTGGTGGGCCCTGAGAAAGCTAGGCGTTGAGGAATGGATTGTTCGTTTAGTCCAGGGAATGTACGCTAATGCACGAAGCCGGGTTCGTGTTGGCGAGGGTTTCAGCAAAGAGTTTGAGGTGAAGGTCGGGGTCCATCAGGGATCCGTACTCAGTCCCTTGCTCTTCATCATTGTGCTGGAGGCCTTGTCACGTGAGTTTCGGGCTGGTGTTCCCTGGGAGGACCTATATGCAGATGATCTTGTCATCATTGCTGACTCCCTAGAGGAATGTGTCAGGAGGCTCTTGATATGGAAAGAAGCCATGGAGAAGAAGGGATTGAGGGTGAATGCAGGAAAGACAAAAGTCATGATCTGTGGTACAGGCCTGGACCTCTTGCAGAGTTCAGGCGAATACCCATGCGCTGTCTGTCGTACAGGAGTAGGCAACAACAGCATCTACTGCAATGGCTGCAAACATTGGGTGCATAAGAAATGCAGTGGGCTACAAAGACTGACACCAAATCCTGATTATAGGTGTGCACGGTGCATGGGAAATGCTCGCCCTATTGACGGCAGACCACAGAGTGAAGTCCAGGTTGGACCTGATAAGCTTGAGGTGGTAGCTTCCTTCTGCTACCTAGGTGACATGCTTTCTGCTGGTGGAGGCTGTGAAATGGCGGTCACTACTCGTGTGAAAACTGCCTGGAAGAAGTTCAGGGAGCTACTACCAGTTCTCACATCCCGCCACCTCTCTTACAAGACCCGTGGCCATGTGTACAGCTCTTGCGTGCGGAGCGCCATGCTCCATGCCAGTGAAACTTGGCCACTTACCAAGACAAACCTGCAGCGCTTGCAACGCAATGATAGGGCCATGATCAGACAGATCTGCAGTATCAAGCCAGAGGATGTGGCCAGGGTAAGGTCAAGCGAGCTACTGGCAAAGCTTCAGCTTGAGGACCTCGACCTCATTTTGAGAGAGAGAAGGCTTCGCTGGTTTGGGCATGTGGCGCGTTCCAGTGGTGCAATCAGAACAGCATATGATATGCAGATTGACGGCAAGCGGGGGGCAGGGAGGCCCAAGCAAACATGGAAGAAACTGACAGAGAAAGACTGCCGTGAGTGGAAGCTCACCACAGTTGACCCTCAAGAAAGGAGCACCTGGAGATCAGGTGTGAGATCTGCTATGCGTGCAGCTAGCCAGTTACCTGGAAAGGGGCCCACTGATGTGGATGATGCCCCTGCACCTGCACGTTAATCAAAAATCCGATTATGATGATGATATGATTGCTTGTGTTGATGCTTTACATCCCAATCAACCATTATTCAGGCTTGTCGGGACAATTTCCTGTCTTCCTGTACTAAGCAGAGGATATAGTGTCTTGCTGAGGGACACAATACACAGTGCATCCAATGAATCTCGACTTAGAGTGTCTCTAACTCTGAACCACTGAGCCCATGAGCAGTTCCAGACGGGAGGACAGGGGGTCCAGACCCCCCCCCCCCCCCCCCCCCCCCTGAAAAATCACAAAAATATAGGGTTTCTTAGCAATACTAGTAGTGGATCCCCTGAAAAAATACTAAGCTACCAAGCCAGCGCATTCAATGTTAGGCCATCATCGGCACGCCAGCGAAACGCCATTTAAATGGTGTTTCACTAGGGGGCCCATGATGGTCCGCTTATAGTGGTATTTGGATCATCCCTCCCCTCATTGACTAAAAAAAATGCTGTCAAAGTTGGACTCCCTCAGAAAAAACTTCCTGTATCAGCGCATGGAGTCACTGCGCTCCCCATGCAATTTTGAAAATGCCTTATGCTCACATTGAGATAATATCAAAACATTTGCGGTTGTAATAACCTACCCTATTTTAAAATCCCATCTAATCTATTTACAGACAAAAGACATAATAAATTAGCATTAATAGCAAACTATTACACAAACATACACAGTAGCTCAAAAATTAAGTAATAGCCTAGCAAGTACATTAGTAATTCAAAATAAACAACAAGAAGGTGTTTCACTCTACAAAGTAAACTGACAAATAAAAGCAATACAAAACACAGATTCATGTAGTAAAGTTTTGTTTGTTTGATCTGATTCTTTATGTCCCAGTCAACAATTTTTCAGCTATGTAGGGACGGGTCTTCCTGGGTTGAACCAGTACTAAGCAAGGATTCATATAGTAAATAAGATGCAAATTAGTTAATTTTCAGACACATGAATTAATAAACAAGTATTAACAATCTATTACACAAACTAGCTCATCAATCAAGTCAATGCTTATCATAGTTTAGCATTTTAATACAAAACTATTACACAAACATTTCACACTAGCCCAAAACTTGTCAATGTCAATTATTCCTTTGCCTACTAAAGAATTTTTCTATCTGGTTCTTTGCTTGCTTGTTTATGTTGATGCTTTACATCCAAGTCAACGTTTTTTCCGCCATGTACATACACTTATATGTCTTCCTGGAATGAGCAAGTACTAAGCAAACAACATAAGAATCCATCATGAGTTTGAGGGTGGGATCAAAAAACGTCCCAAGGATCATTGATTACGATTGCTTCTTTTACTCTTTGCATGCTGGCTAATTTTTCATGCCTTTGTCGTCTGCTGACTTTTTTTTAAATTAACTTTTTTGTCAAATTCTTTCAGAAATACTATCAAAGCATCATAAAGTCTGTAGCCAGATCAGGACGGATGTTCAGGTCAGTCAAGATCTGGGTCAAAACTTTTTCCAAAGTTATCATCAGATGACAATTTTTTTTAATGTCGCCCCTATCAAGGAAAGTGATTGAATCCAAATACGGCAACATGATATATCTAACCTAATAGGCCAGAATTTTTTATTAGTAGATTTACTGGATTTTTTTTTCAGATTTAGGGTCGGGGGGATGAAAAAAGTAAATAAAAAAGCTCTGAAAATGACCAGTTAACCTGGTCATTTTCAGAGCTTTTTTCAGAGCTATTTTTTCTTTTTTCTTCTTTTAATACAGTAAAACTAGTAAAGAAAACCAACAGTCTGTATTAAATCTTTAAATCCTGCATAGGACAATCACTTTTAACAGTGTCACTCAACAGAACATCAAAAATATATCATTTTTTTTCAGCAAAACAAATAATATTTAGAGTCGGCGGATAAAATAATTTTTTTTTTTTTTTAGAAATTGAATTTTATTTTTCTCTACTTTCCAGAAAATTACAGTAGGAGGGTTTGTAAATCAACTAATAAAAAATTCTGGCCTTATGGTTTAATAGGTTGTAGTAAAATGTGTCATCTGAAGAAGTCATGAGGATTAATTAAAGTTTGTAAACAAAATCAGTCAACAAGATCCAGGTTAATATTTAGTTCTGTTCTGCTGTATTTTAATTTTCAAAATTTATTAAAACAACAGCCAATCAAATCATTCCATTCCATTTACTGCAATGAAGGGATAGACAGACTGGTAAACAGTGTGAATCCTTATGTCTGAAGCCAGCTGATCTGGATAGACCAGTTTGCACAGAAAGTTGAACTAGTTGAGACGCTGCAGGACTTTGGTTATCTCTTTGCCTACTGGGTAATTTTTCAAGCTTTTTTATCGTCTGCTGAATTTTTTAAAATCAAGTTTTTAAAAAAACTATTTCAGGAATACCATCAGAGTGTCAAACAGTTTGGATCCAGATCAGGCTGACATTTTTTTGGACCTGATCTGGATCCAAACTGTTTTCAAAGATTATCAGCAGACAGCACCAGCATGACTTTGGTTAATCAGAGTATTTGGTTTATTTTATTCTTTTCTATCTTATTCATCAAACATCAATATATGGAATTCTGCCCACAATTTATTTACATACCTATACATCTGGCAAAAAGTTAGTATTCATTTGTTTATTAACTTTTGCCATGCTGAACCCTGAGATATATCCTGTTTTGAAAACAGTGTAGACTCAGATCAGTTGGCTTCTGAGAGGCCAGCTGATCAGGGTCAACACTGTTTTCCACTCTGTTTGCAAATACATAACCATCTGTAGTCCTGTAGGTTATCTGGATAAAATTTGGGAATGAGTGTAAGTACATAAAATATTCAGCATGATATAGGTTAAGGTGTTTACCCTAAATATTCAGCCAGGCTCTGGTGAGGTGCCCCAGACAATTTTTGTTTGTTTTGATGCTTTATGTCCCAAGTCAACAGCTATGGTCATGGCGGGATGGTCAGTTCACCTAACCACACTTTTTTTTCTGGGCAAGCTTGAACAAGCAGTTGACCAGTACTTCGTGCACATACTTTTGCTTGAAACTCTAGAATGATTCAGTGGAAGGGAGGAGAATAACCATAGAAGTTATTTCATGATCAATCTCCATGTAAGTATGGGATGGGCCGGCCCATTCTTTCCCGGGGGAAACAACTTACTGGGGGGAATTTCCGGCCTGTTACACCAGTATGCCCCAGACAGTGCAGACTCCTCTGAGCCATCCCCGGTTGCCTTTGTGAGTTGTACATGTAATAATCTCTCACTACTAGGCTCAAATGATTTCCAGATAGGGAATGGAATTACAGTAAAACCTGTCTTTAGAGGCCACTCAAAAAAATAAAAAATTGGTTTTGAATTTCAAGACCGATCATCGCTTAATGCAGGTGAAAAGTATTGTGATTGCTCCAAGAGAGCAGAATCTGCAATGCTTCAAAAGAGCATTCTGCAATACTTTCGACCTTCATTGAGCTACCATTTGTCTTTAAGACCTTTGTTTTGTCTATTTTTGAGTGGCCGCTTAAGACAGGTTTTACTATATCAGACATAAAATACTTATAATAAACTTACAATGAATAATTATACAAGTGAAAGTTCATAGTTTCCAAAACCCTGAACTTAAGAAATTCAAATTCAAAACTTACTGTATGCCTAAAAACCGATAACATGTTTAAGTTTAAAAGGCCATTTGTTCTAATAGCTTATCTGAAGATAAATCACAAAATCTTTTATCATCTGCCTAATTTCTATGCAAAGTCAGCCTCAAAATCCCATTTCAAGAATAATTTTGTTTATCATATGACGTTACTGTTATTCAGTGGATAACGTCATGTCATAAATAATGTTATGACATACGTTACATAACACTTTCGGCGGGAACAAGTAACATTATGACGTCCTTTGTGACAATGCAAATTTTAATTGAAATAAACAAACTTTGAAGGTGATAAAATAATTTAAAAGGTCATATGATAAACAGAATTTAACACTCGTGTTCATCTCGCCAAAGGCTCGTTTAATAAATTTCATATGAATTGATCACTCATGTAAGATCCTCTATTTATTTGTTTGTTTGAGTTGATGATTTACGTAAACAGTGAACACTTATTCAGCCATGGTGGGACATTATCCGGTCTTTCTGGGTTGAACCAGTACTTAAAGCAGAGGATAAAATGTCCTGCTCAAGGACACAACATAGTACCTCCAGTGGGTCTTGAACAACCGACTCTTGAATCGCAAGTCTACCAATCTACCACCTAACTCCTCTATTCTATGTAAATATTGTGCATTTACTGTAATTATTTGTGCCTCGACGCGAAAATACCTGTCATCTAGGTTTCCATAAGCCAGATTCAAACCAGTCTCCTCAACTACAGAGACTAGCTAGAAAATTAAAATTCTGCTCGTAGAAAGCCTAGATATGATACTTTCCTAAAAAGCGAATAACAAGAGCGCTGATCAGACTGCGCAGATGCGCAGGATGCTCTGCACCTTTGTTGTTCCCGAAGACAGGTTTTCCCACGTCGAGGCCCATTTATGAGACAAATTTCATGCAGGATGAGTACAGAAAACTTTAAAGCATTATCTCTGAAAGTATTTATGATAAGCCATATCATCTGAGTATTGACGTGAACATTTTGCAGTCATTCATCATTTTATTTCACTGAAGATTAATTGTCATGCAAGATTGCATATTTTTTTAATTTGCCATGCTGTATATTAAAAACATAAATTGCAAACATGTGACCTCTAATTTGTCTAAAAATCTAAAAAAGCAAATAATAAGTCTCCATACAGTAGTTCATATTGGCTTATTTTGTTGGCTCTTTAATTCTAAGTTGAGAGCGTCGTTCATGAAAAGTGTCACAGTTTGCAATCTATGAGCCATATTTATGTTTCAGCAGCTGTGTTTCAGCATATAAAGATTACCTACCCAACAGTGGATTGTTCCTAATTTCTATAAAACAACATTGTTATCATTAGGAGCAGAAGATAAAACAGAATAAACAACCAAACAACAGCCCGTGTTGTATTTTTATTGTGGGAATATCGACCTGTTTCGGTCATGCAATGACCTTTTTCAAGATTATCATTTATCACATTATGGTCAAGATTCTGATTGTGAATAGTTTTATACATGTGGAATCCTAGAAATATCTTTCACAAGACAGAAGACAACAGATGTTTCCCATCAGTGAATATTATACAGTTATTTCATGCCTGTTTGTAGTATAGTCAAAACATTACCCCTGATGTGCCGTGGTCGATACCGAGTGGTTATAGTTCGACAAATAGGCATGAAATAACTGTTTTATTACCCAACCCATTTGATGACATACATATCAGCCTTCCTTGAATGGAGTTGCTGTAGATGATCCAGTTTTGTTGAAAAACAGGTAAGTTCATTTTATCTGCTTAAATTTGGTCTCAAAATGTTCCGCTTGTTCTAACTTAGAAAACCAGTACCCACACTTTAATGTTTCTCACGATAGACAACAAAGTTATGGGTGTTGCAAGGTGCCAAACCATGCCTCATATCCGCCATTGTTACATAACATCTCCTGGCGTAAACGAATTGTGCGTGCATCTTTGTCGCACAAGTCTATGTCGCTCAGCGCCTTCGTGTTATTAGCAGTGAAGTAGGAAACCTGAGGCCATGGAAAGTTCCAGTCAATATCCAAAACTATTGCCTTGGTGACTCATGACATAGCAAAACTAGAGGACCTGAAGGTCCTGAGGCGCTCACCTGATCTCCGTAACAATGTTAAAATAGGTCAAGGTCAACTACATCTTTAAACAATGGAACAAATTTTGTTTTTACCATATACATTTTGGTAAAGTGACCTCAACAATCTAATGAATAATCCATCAAACAGCCCAGTGATTTCTGAGAAAAAGATATTTAGATAGGTATGTGGCAGTCCAAATGAATGGCCTTGGATAAAAGGTCACAGGTCAGCTAAATAAACCATTGTCTCAATAGGTTTAACTACTATGAATTCGGCTCAGTTATAGAAAATGAACATTTTAAGATTTTCTCCATATAACTGCATTGGGAATCAAATTTGACCTTGCCATAAAGTAGGTCAAGGTCATCATAGATTCATCATTTGTGCTAACCTGGTAGGGCCCACATCGCTGATCCTACATACCAAGTCCCAAAGCCAATGGCCTTTTTGTTCCAGAGAAGAAGAGATTTAACGAGTTTTTACCATATATGGGCATGGTGCCATGTTAGTCATGTGACCATAACAATTTGTATAAGTTTTGGCTAACCAATCATTAGAGTTGTCATATGAAATTTGGTTTCAATTGGCCGAGAATTGTCTGAGAAAACTATGTTTTAATATGTTGATGGGACTCCAATATAAGCAACCTTGGCTGAAAGGTCAAAGATCAACCTTGACCTTTGTAACTTATTTATAGACACTAGATTGAACATATCAAGTGAGAATAATGACTTTGGCTTCCACAGTATTCAAAAAATCAACTTTTCAAAAAATTTCCCATTCAAATGCATTAGGAAGCAAACTTGACCTTGACGTTAAGTAGGTCAAGGTCATCCTAGGATCATCATTTGAACAAACTTGGTAGGCCCCACATCCCCAATACTACATACCAAGTCTCAAGGTCACTGGCCTTCTGGTTCTGGAAAAGAAGATTTTTAAAAGGTTTTTCCCATATATGGGCATGGTGGCCATCTTTGACAGGTGTATGTGACCAGCATATTTTGTATTAAGTTTGGCTGACTTATCATAAGGAGTCTTCACATGAAATTTGAGCTCAATTGGGCCAATGGTTTGTGAGAAAACTATGTTTTTATATATTCATGGGACCACAATATGAGCGACCTTGGCTGAAAGGGCAAAGGTCAACCTTGACCTTTGAAACTTATTTTTAGCCATTGTCTCATTAGTTTCAACATATCAAGTAAGAATAATCACTTTGGCTTTAACAGAATTCAAAAAATCAACTTTTCAAAAAAATTCCCATTTAAATGCATTAGGAAGCAATTTGACCTTGACGTTAAGTAGGTCAAGGTCAACCTAGGACCATCATTTGAACAAACTTGGTAGGCCCGACATCCCTGATGCTACATACCAAGTCCCATGGTAATCGGCCTTCTGGTTCTGGAGAAGAAGATTTTTAAAGGGTTTTTACCATATATGGGCATGGCGGCCATCTTGGTCATGTGACCAGGAACATTTGAACAAACTTTCGTTCCCCCATCCTAAGGAGTCTCTATATGAAATTTGAGTTCAATTGGCCCAGTGGTTTCAGAGGAGAAGATGTTTGAAAATGTTGACGGACGACGGATGACGGACGGACGGACGACGGAGTCACTGGTATACTAATAGCTCACCTCGGAGCCTTCGGCTCAGGTGAGCTAAAAATCAATTACTCCTTATATAGGCGGTTGGGTATTAAAATTATTTATCACTTCATTGCGCCTGGGAGAGATATAACTCCATGCATTACAATCAATAAACCACTAGGGGTTTACATATTTAATACCAGTATGTAATGACGTCCAAAACAACATTGCATATATAGGATGTGGGACGCTATGTATTTAAACAGGTTATAATGTCCTATATCTGTATCTGCACATCAATGCACATCAAATGTTCCTGAATTTGCATTTGTAAGCTTTCGTGGTCACCGTATACAGATATTCTGTTTGTGTATTGTGTGTAGCTCATAGGCCAGTACGCCTTTTAAAATGAAAAAAGTCAATAAGCAATGCTTATTAGATACCCCCCGCACAGTAAGGGTCAGTGAAAAAACTTGGCAAGTGATAGTTCAAACCAGCAGACCCTAGTTTTGAAAAAAAGATTTCAGTAGAATCTGTGAAAACAAGATTTAAGTAGAATCTGTGCAAATGATCTTAAAGCTTGCAATCTGGAACATTTGTTAAGATCAAATACACAAAATTATTCCCACCTGAAAGCTCTATACCGAAAAAATAGTCTAAGTTCTCATAGATGTCATTTTATCAAAAATTATTTTTTCCAAACTAAACTCCTTCATGCATATGTTCAATGTGTCTATATTGTAAAGGCAACATATCAAACTGCCCCATCAAAAACTGTGGTAGGAGTTGATCGGCCCATAAAGGCACTATCCATGCATATACAAAAGCCATATAAGTGTAAAATTGTCGTTCTCACAGCTGTCATTTTGTCAAAAATTATTTTTTCTGAACCAAACTCCTTCATGCATATGTTCAATATGTCTATATTGAATGGGCAAAGTATCAAATTGCTCCATCAAAAGCTGTGGTAGGAGTTGATCGGCCCATGAAGGCACCATCTACGCATATACAAAAGCCTTATTAGGTAATACAAAAGCCTTAGGCCAGAATTTTTTTATTAGTTGATTTACGGGAAATTTTTTTCAGATTTAGGGTCGGGGGGACGAAAAAAAAAAAAAAAAAAAAAGCTCTGAAAATGATCAGTCGATAATAAAAAAAAATAGAGATTTTTTTTCTTAAATTTTTTTTTTCAGATATTCCGAGAACAAACAGTAAAACAATAAGGTGTAAAACCAACAGTCAGATATCAGTTATAACAGTGTCACTCTATAAAAAAAACCCAGACAAAATGGCAAACCTTGTAGATCCTAACCATAATGCTCCTCTAGGAGAAGTCTGATCGGGATCTACAGTGTTTGCAGATGACCATCTTAAAACTTCATCATCATGACAGACTGACTAGATAAGACTGACTAGATGTTTGATAATATAAACCACAGAGTTCGCACAGGCTTAAAAAGTACTTGAATTCAGAGGGCTTTCTTGAAAAGTCCTTGGAAATCTGCCTTGAAAAGTACTGGAAAATCACTCAAAGCCTCATACTAGGGCTCTGAAAAGTGAAAAGTCATTATCCCCGCCCATCCCTGTAGGTGGGGGAACAGTGGATACAAATGACTGGTGCATAACTAACGAGACAGGGCCAAATGCACCAGAAAACGAGTTGACCTAGGGAACGAGTTAACTTGGAGACAACTTGACCCGCTTCCATTGTGATGATTGGCAGGCTAGACTATAGAATCTGTCCGCCCAATAAATGTCCTATTTTAAACACTAAATTGAGTGGTGGACAGATTCTAAAGGCGCTCCTATTTATGTTTAAATTCATGGATAACTGACTAAACGGTGTCTCCAGCTCCGCAGAACAGTTCACTTGGTTCTCCCTCTCTCGGAGTCTCCGGTGAATACCGATAAAACAGAAACTTGGTCATCTTGGAATATTTTGGATACTTCATTTCCGATGGTTGATTTCAAACTGACTTGCCGTAATGCTTTTTATTAAGTACCTTAATAGTAAAGCACTCGAATTTCAGAACTAAGAATTGTTGTCGTTATTAAACGGCCATATTGAAAATAGGAAGAAATACTGGTTGCCCGCTTCATGTAAAATAACCAGCGCCAATTTAAAAACACTGGATTTCTAGATACCAGTGTACTGGATTTCCTTCTTATAACGTTAAATCAATACACGCCAGTAACCAAAGTTGGGTCCAGGGTTTTAGATAAGCTTTATTTTTAACAGAGTACAGTACTCGTCCATTTTTTTAAAAAAGGAGTAACGAGAAATTTTTTGGGGTACTGACTTTTTGTCTTAAAAAACATACACGATACAAGAAACGATTAAGCTATTTCAAGAGACCGTTTAATTGCGCCCGAGCTAACTGCTTGTTTTCCTAGTCTACTAACAAGAGAGCAAAAGTTAAGATAACAATTTTTATTTGGCAAAATAGGTGTTGGGTTAAGCAGGACAAAGCCGCAGAGGGGACAAGGGGGTGCAGGAGGAGACTACTTTTTTGTAAAAAAATAGTGCAAATAGGAGAATTACGAGTGCCCTTTTAGTGGCTATTGTCTGCTTTGGGAGGGGTAGGTGGGTGAGGGGTTTTGTTGAAATCAAAATATTTGATCAGAACTTGACGCTACTTAAAATGATCTGAAAGATTTTTTAAGTCATTAGACAGACCGAAATACTTTTGTATAAGCCAGTACTTGTTTGGATTTTGTGTATTCGATTCTCGCAAACACAGTCTCCTGATACTTTTTTTTCTAAAAGGAAAAAGCCGCTGGATTTCAGAGATATTTGCAGAAAATACTGTATACTGTACACTATTACAAGAAGGCAAACACGCTTGGATTGCTTTATTTCTATAACTTTCTTCCGTAGCATTTTGCAGAAAGCGTGTTGTGAAACCGAAAGTAAAACTGTGTGTTACACAGCAACCTCGTGGTTCTCGATGGTTTCCGCAAGCTGCACTATTGATCCGGCGGAGACTTAGACGTGTTTTCATTTGATGGCGAATGCGTTTACGAAGATTTGCGATGCCTCCGTAATAAAACGAACATGCCCGAAGAGAAACAAATTCGGATATCCTCTAACTTTTTCCTACCGTGTAAACAACAAAACGAAATATGACGCTCTGGAAAAAAACATTAGATGCGTATTGCTTATTTTGTTTTTCGTACATGATATGCGCTAGAATTTAAATAAATGCGTATCCTGTTGGGTGAATCGATCGCTCGCAATCCATTTTTATTTTTAACGAAACGAATAATATTTAGAGTCGGCGGATGGAATAAAATTAAAAAAATTTTTTATTAATTATATTTTTTTTGCACTTTCGGGAAAATTACAGTCGGCGGGTTTGTAAATCAACTAATAAAAAAATTCTGGCCTTATTAGGTAAAAATTGTCTAAGTTCTCACAGCTGTCATTTTGTCAAAAATTATTTTTTCTGAACCAAACTCCTTCATGCATATGTTCAATGTGTTAACATTGTATAGGCAAAGTATCAAATTGTTCCATCAAAAGCTGTGGTAGGAGTTGATCGGCCCGTGTATGGCCCATAATAGCATAAGCATAAAACCCTATACAAAAAGCCATTTAGAACTACAACTGGAAATAACTCTAATAGAATTGGCCCCTAGCCCTTACTTTTTTGTTTAAAGTATTTGTCTTGCATATATGAACATGTTTGCAAGGTTTGATGAAAATCCAGCCATGACTCTTCAAGATATTAAAGAAACAAAGCGTTACGGACGGACGCACGGACGGACGGACGCACAGACAGACGGACAACGTGAAAACAGTATACCCACCACAAACAAAGTTTGCGGGGGGTATAAAAATACAAGCATCTTATCTTATAAATGTATTATTATAATGGCCATTTTTATAAAGGCCGGTAAATGGCCATAGGTCCAGATAAGGAAATTTTATGAGCGTTAAATTGTAATTATTTTCTTAACCATCAATTTAAACATGTGTTTTGGGTGCTCAAAAGAACCGTCTCATTGAGACGGTTCTTTTGAGAACCCACAACATATGTTTTAGATGAGAAATAAAGAAAATAGTTTTCCAATACACACTTTTATCTGGAGGCCTAAATGGCTTATGGCTCAGCTGAGCTAAAAATTAGATATGTTCAAAACAATTTAGCACTATTCTATATGCACATATAGGAAAAATACTAATTCATATTAGATAAAAACATCAACTAAATTTTAAGACATGTAGCCAATCATCTAAACCAAAGCAAAACAAATACATGTATGAAAAAGCCCAATAAACTTACTAGAAAATCCTAGAAAATTATAAATTCAAATGATAAGCAACAATTTAAAGCAGATAACATTGATATAGTTCTTAATTTAAGCAATACTACAGATCAATATGAGCCTGTATGTGTGCAGTAAAACGGGTCTTAAGCGGCCACTCAAAGAGAAGACCAAAAATTGGTTTTGAAGACCAATTAACGCTTAATGCAGGCCAAGAGTATTGCAGAATGCTCCAAGGGAAGCATTCTGCAATACTTTTGACCTTCATTAAGCTACCATTTGTCTTTAAGACATTTGTTTTGTCAATTTTTGAGTGGCCGTTTAAGACAGGTTTCACTGTATGTGGATTTGTGCTTAACACCCCTAACCATGTGCTTTTCCATGCGGATGGAGCATTCCTTTTGAACAAGACAACAAACATGCCAAAACTTTAAAAGGGCTGTTATTGTGTCAAGCACAATTATTATTTCATTTTTAAAGGGCTTTACCAGGGTTCATACAGGCAAGATTGTATAAAATTCAAGGACTTTTCAAGGGCTTCAAAAAGACTTTCTTACTGTTTTCAAGGACTGAAAACTTCAGAAAAATGCTGATTTAAATGTTAAAATTCTACTTCATAAACGCTAGAGTCCATTAATAATGAAAAAAGTCAATAAGCAATGCTTATTAGATACCCCCCGCACAGTAAGAGTCAGTGAAAAAACTTGGCAAGTTATAGTTCAAACAAGAAGACCTTAGTTTTGATAAGAAGATTTCAGTAGAATCTGTGCAAACAAAAATTATAAACTCCTTCGTGCATATGTTCAATGTGTCTACATTGTGTCGGCAAAGTATCAAATTGCTCCATCAAAAGCTGTAGTAGGACTTGATCTGCCCATAAAGGCACTATCCATGCATATACAAAAGCCATATAAGGGAATAATTGTCTAAAGTCTCACAGCTGTCATTTTGTCAAAATTATTTTTTGTGAACCAAACTCCTTCATGCATATGTTCAATGTGTCTACATTGTATCGACAGAGTATCAAATTGTTCCATCAAAAGCTGTAGTAGGAGTTGATCGGCCCATGAAGGCACCATCTATGCATATACAAAAGCCTAATAAGGGAAAAATTGTCTAAGTTCTCACAGCTGTCATTTCGTCAAAAATTATTTTTTCTGAACAAAACTCCTTCATGCATATGTTCAATGTGTTTACATTGTATAGGCAAAGTATCAAATTGTTCCATCAAAAGCTGTGGTAGGAGTTGATCGGCCCATGAAGGCACAATCTATGCATATACAAAAGCCTTATTAGGGAAAAATTGTTTAAGTTCTCACAGCTGTCATTTTGTCAAAAAATATTATTTCTAAACCAAACTCCTTCATGCATATGTTAAATGTGTCTACATTGTATAGGCAAAGTATCAAATTGCTCCATAAAAAGCTCTGGTAGGAGTTGATCGGCCCATAAGGGCACCGTCTATGCATATACAAACACCTTATTAGGGAAAAATTGTCTAAGTTCTCACAGCTGTCATTTTGTCAAAAATTATTTTTTCTGAACCAAACTCCTTCATGCATATGTTCAATGTGTCTACATTGTATAGGAAAAGTATCAAATTGTTTCATCAAAAGCTGTGGTAGGAGTTGATCGGCCCGTGTATGGCCTATAATAGCATAAGCATAAAGCACTATATTAAAAGCCATTTAGAACTACAAAGGGAAATAACTCTAATAGAATTGGCCCCTAGCCCTTACTTTTTTGTCTAAAGTATTTGTCTTGAATATATGAACATGTTTGCAAGGTTTGATGAAAATCCAGCAATGACTCTTCGAGTTATTAAGGAAACAAAGCGTTACGGACGGACGGACGCACGGACGGATGGACAGACGCACGGACGGACAACGTGAAAACAGTATACCCCCTACAAACAAAGTTTGCGGGGGGTATAAAGATATTAGTTTAAGAAAATTAGTATAAGATTGTGGTGCCTTTATTTGGTGAAGCATATGCTGCACCAAATAAAGGCACCACAATATTATACTGATTTAGGTCTCCAAAGACACCGTTGAATCCTCCTGTAAATAGTAAATTTCAAGGACTTTTCAAGGCCTTTGAGTGTTTTTCAAGTACTTTTCAAGGTAAATTTAATTTTCAAGGACTTTTCAAGACAATCCTGTATATTCAAGTACTTTTCAAAACTGTGTGAACCCTGTATACCTCCAAAACTAGAAAAATATGGGTCTAACAATATGTACAAATTAAAAGAAATAACAAGAAAAAACAATTCACCTCTTCAAGAGAAAAAATTCAAGAAAGATTCCAAACATTTTGTTTCAGACAGCTTTTTCTAATGCTTAAAATTTGACTACTCATCTTTGGTGACTGTTTCAAACCAGCAAATAATGTTAAGAACTATTTTCTTGATTCCTGGAGATCAGACAAACATATGTCAATTGAATATTACAAATATAATGAGAAATAAACATGTTACAGCAAATTCATATTTGTTCAAATAAGTATAAATAGTCTCTGAAAAAGTTCAGGACTTTAGCTAAGAGTGCATACCAAAAATTTAATTTTCTTATTTCTCAACCAAAACATATGTTGTGGGTACTCAAAAGAACCGTCTCAAAGAGACGGTTCTTTTGAGCACCCAAAACGGATGTTAAAACTGATGGGTAAGAAAATATTTATAACTTTAAGCTCAAAAATTGTGTTTATCTAGGCCTATGAACTGAGAACCAGACTAGAAAACAAGCTTACCTATGAGTGGATTTCTCCGCACATCCAGTACCACCAGGGTAGTGTTATACTTGAGTACATCCAGAAGCGCTTTAGCTCCCGCTGATGATATACCATTGCCTTGCATGTCCAGAGCTGAAAAAGAAAGCATTTTCACTTTTCACTTGCCTTAAGATAGGGGAGAACTTGTGACCCATCCCGTTGCTGTATATATTTGGCAATAAAATATGTTTAAACTAGATAAGGAGAGTGTTATTTAAAATCAAATTTCCTATTTCTGAACAAAAACATATGTTATGGGTATTCAAAAGAACCGTCTCAATGAGACGGTTCTTTTGAGAACCCAAAACAAATGGGCGTTGGCACAAGAAAACCTGACTGTGTTTAAAGTTTGTTGTGTAAGGACAACAATATAGCAGACCAGCCTGGGCATCTGCACAGTCTGATCAGTGCCTTTGTCATTTGCTGTCCATGTTAGTTAAAATTAAATACGATTCCTATAACAAAAATCGATATTTAAACTAGATGAAAATAATTTATTAGTTTAGATACTTTAGAGCAGGTATTGTCTGTGCCACAGGGATGAAACAATGTACACACTTGTGAGGCGTCTGCCCCCTATTTTAGATTGGAAGGGCCCTGTTGGACTCCTTCGCTGCAATCCTAGTTTAACACTGTGTATTTCCTTAATTGAATCCTGGGACTCTGATGAAAAGCGTGAATTGTTCTGGAAAAAGCCAGGGATTTTCCTACCTTTCTAGAGACGGGGCCAGGGACCTGATGAATTTGGGAAAATATCGTTTGAGCCATCAAAAATGGGAAATTTGATGCAGTCTAAAAGAACTGGACTGACATTTTAAATGGATTAAAACCAATTAGAAATTAGCAGTGTAAAGCTGTAATAAATGCCCTTCATAAAAACTCATGAAAATTTGCACAAAATGTGAATGAAAACATGTTTTCAATCACATTATTTTTGCAAATTTTCTTGCATCTGGAACTTTGCTATTTTTGTTTGGATTTTTCATGAAATTTTCACCAAAATGTCGAACTAAGAAATTGGGAATGATGTACACCATTTTTGAAAGTTTTTGCTCATTTTTGAATTGGGAAGGGGGTGAAATTCAGCCTCAAATCAGACATTGGAAAATCCCTGAAAGCACACAAGACAAGAAATGAGATTTTAGTAAAGCAGGAAAGCCTCAGAGTAATCTGTACATCTCCACAGTCTGGCCAGTGCATTTAACTTTTTGCATGCTGGGTATTTTTCATGTTTTTATTCTCTTCAGCTGACTTTTTTCAGTTAACTTTTTCAAAAAATTATTTCAGGAACACTATCAGAGTGTCAAACAATTTGGATCCAGAACAGGACAAACAGAACATCAGTCCTGATCTCGATCCAAACTGTTTGCAAAATGTATCAGCAGATGTAATTTTTTCATTTTGTTGTTGTTGTCTGCTGACTTCTTTCAGAGCAATCTTTTTCAAAAAATTCTTCAAGGAACACTATCAGAGTGTCACACAATATGGATCCAGATCAGGACAGATGTTCTGTCGGTCCTGACTCCTGATCTTTTTCCAAACTGTTTGCAAATGTGTATCAGCAGACAAAAAAGGTCGCGCTAGCTAGGAAAGAGTTAAGATGTTTTGATATCCAAGAATCACAACTGCCAATCTTATTATTTGATCGATTTTAGTTTGAAATGATGGCGCAGCATGGCCCCACAGCCCTCAAGCATAATCAGCACTCGTTCTGCCCTCTAATATCATTATTTAAGCCACCCATAAAAAAATGTTTATTTGCTGTCATGCGACTCACTCAATCAAAATGCCACATACATATTTTATGGCCTCTTTTCTTTTTATTCTTGTTTTAGACATTTTTTCTTCATTTTACGTATCTTTTTAAAAAAACTAGTTTAAAATAATGCTTACCTTCCTACCAGGAAAATTATGAGTCGGGTGACAGCAAACAAATTTATTTTAATAATGGCCTTACCTTTCAACCAGAGGTCATCTTTCAAGGCTTCTGCTAGTAAGGTAGCACCCTGATCCCCCATCATGGGATTATTATTAATGGTGATCCTTCGAATGCCCGGCATCCGGTCTAAATCTGGTCTTCTGTAGCGTAAACTATCCCTCCATGCCTCATTGTGTCGCCTCATTGCTTGATGCTGAAAATATATAGAGTACAGCCCCTTTATAACAGAACTCACTACAACATGGATTTGCATATAACAAGATCCATAACACAATCCATTTTTTACAATGGTATTTTACAAAGGAATTATAGGAAAATGACCATGAAATGGCCATTTTCCTATAATTCCTTTGTAAAATTGTCCCTTTATAACATGGTTCACTTATAACATGGTACTTTCCTCTGGACCATGAATATAGCATTATAGAGGAACTGCATTGTAATTTGTTCAGTTATGAAATTATACTGTCTTACCCACTGTTTTTATTTCCTACATTCTAAAAAAGCTCAACCCAGGTGGATTTCTTTCCTCAGAGGTAAGAGGTAAATTCCAAAGGCCACTATGACCCCCAGACTCTAGATAAGAGTGCATGGATTTTATTTTTTGCAATTTTAGGAAGGGATCTGTGAGGCTGTGACACCTCAAAATATACAATGGGCCATCCAGACTTAATTGTATGTAGTTTTATGGAAAATTCCATTGGTCTGAAAAGGGTTAAGTTACTTTAACTAAAGCAAGTACCTCTAGCTATCAGGAGTCTAGATGTTGGGAGCAGGGCTAGAGAAATTTTCAATTCTCATTCGGTCCGAACATCAGCCGAAAAAATCGTCTTCAAACCAATATTTGTCAACATTATCCCCCCCCCCCTTACACACACACAAATCCACAAATTTCGAAAAATATTATGCCAATTTATAGCCTAGTAGGTAGTTGATTAGTAAGGTTAGACTGGCATACGGAAATATAACAGCTTTTTGCGAAAATGTACTGTAAAATATAGTCAGCAGACAGCTGTTTATTTAGCAAGCATTACTGTTTACCTGTGTACATTTCCGGTCAGTCTCGGTGTATAATTGACCCCCGCAAGATTTATCCGCTGAATTTGATAAGATTATTATTTTTTTAAATGCAACTTTGATTCGGTTTCAGTTAATCAGGACATCCAAAAACAGAAATCCTTTAATAATTTTGTTTGCAAAAGACCTAGCAAAACTTGCAATCTGAGCCAATTTATTTTTGTAAATTGGGTCAGTCCATATGCAAACTTGGGGATAACACGGTCGCACATGTGTATTTAGCTATTCTTTTAGACATGTATCTGCAGGTATCTAAAACAGATGTCACTTTCTACAGCTCTCTTTTGCATATACGAGTAGCCCTGGCTTCTGTCACACTGCGCACATGTACCAGGTCACATGGCCCTTCGTACCCACTGGTGTAAAATGAACTGGTCCATGTATCGGGTACAGCTTTAGACTTAGTGAAACAACACGTTAATATGGCCCAAGGCAAAAGAAATTGACACATTTGTTGACCCCTTGAGTTGAACAGGTGTTTATTGAATTATAAAACATCCCAGATAGGGACCATGGGGACGTTACATCGACTGAATTTTTCATGGAAAAAGGGAAATGACTCGGTCTGGAGGCTCATAATTCAGTTAAAACCGGAAAAATCTGTTTTTCTGTACCCATGATTGGGAGTTAAATGTACCTTGATAACTTTTGCCAATGAGTCAGCACCCTTCCATGATAGACTACATCCGGTAAAATTCACAGAGTTGATCGAGGCAGAGTTCTTGATTCCTTTACAGATTACTGAAAATAAAAAAACGAAACAACAGTCATATAATCTTTTATGACAAGAAATCATACACCCAACACAGGCTTAGATATTCAAAAAATTTCTACTAAAAATTGTTAATGTTTTCTAACCCATAATTTTTTAGCATATGTTTTGGGTGCTCAAAAGAACCGTCTCATTGAGATGGTGCTTTTGAGTACCCACAACATACACTTATCGAAAGTTCTAACGGATCAGTCTTAAAATCTGTTTTCTAGAAAACTACATATTTTTGACAAGCAAAATGTTTAGCACATAGTAAAAATGTTTAGCACATTGTACAAGGGCAATCTTATATCGATTTTTCCATTTTTATTCCTGAAATTACATGTTCTCTAACCTTATCTAACCGGTTGGGGCGAATTTCATTTATAAACCTCAATTATTACCTGCTATAAAAATGAAAGTGATCGGTTAGAACTTTTGATTAGTGTATGTTTTGGTTGAGAGATAAGAAAATTATTTTCCTGTTAGGCACTCTTATTAACTAAAGGCCTGACCCAAGAACAGCGACGTCATGATAAATCTAAGATTGCCATCACTCAGGAACAGCTCTACTATTGGATATAATATGGGCTGTGACACGAGAAACCCCGTCTTCGGTAGTTTGCGTACAACAAAGGGGCAGACCAGCCTGCGCATCTGCGCAGTCTGATCAGTGCCTTTGTTTTTCGCGTTTTGGAAAGTATCATATCCAGACTTGCTACATGTATGAACAAAATTTCAATTTTCTAGCTAGTCTCTGTAACTGAGGAGAATGGTTTGAGTCTTGCTTTGTCAGAAACCCCGAAGACAGGTTTTCTCGCGATGAAGCTCATATGATGTCAAGCACATCTTATCATGCTTATTATTTTCTGATCTATCTGACCATCTATACATATGCTTTGGGCAACCAAAAGAACTGTCTTATTGAGATTGTTCTTTGAGTACTTATAACATATGTTTTGGTTCAGAAATAAGAAAATGAATTTAAAGTTACACACTCTTGTTTGGAGAAATGATGACAGGGAAGGCAATGGTTGGCTGCTGGGAAAATCATGTATACGCAATAAAATTTATAAAGAATGCCATGTCAACCTGGCCCCATGGATATGATACTTTTTTTTCCATGCTCAATTCATTTGAGATTAAAATTTGTAAACTTTATAATTATCAAAATAGGAACAGATGAGGCAATTTTCCTGCTCAGAACAAAAGACAATGCCAATTCAGAAAATCCACATTTATAAGCAGAAATTTTTAGGGTAAAATTTGCTATTATTTATTTACCAATCAGTCTAAACTTATGTTTTGGGTGCTCAAAACAATGAGACAGTTCCTTTGAGCACCCACAACATGTTTTGATAAAGAAATAAGAAAATTCCTTATTTCCAATTATTAATGTACTCTCTAGACTCATCTAGGTATGTCGTTTGTTTCAGTCATAAATTCTAATGTACTTGCCGAGGTAATGCGACGTTTGATAGTATAAAGTCAAACTTTTGTGAAGGTATATCCTGCAATATACTACAGGAAATAGCTTGATATCATTATTACGTCACATGTCTTTGAATGACATGTGGCTTTCAAAGCTCTGATTCGAGACGAAACTGCTGAAGTACATTAGAATGGGGATAACAATATCCTCATTTTTCATTTTGGGAGGTATACCAGGGTTCATACAGGGAAGTTTAAGTAAAATTCAAGGACTTTTCAAGGACTTCTCAAGACTATCCTACTGTTTTCAAGGACTAAACGTTTAAGAAAAATACTGATTGAAGTGTTAAAATTCTTCTTCAAAAATGCTAGACTGAGATAATGGAGAAATTAGTACTAGAAAATGAGTATGCAATTGTTGTGCCTTTATTTGATGCAGCATTTCCTGCACCAAATAAAGGCACAACAGTTTTAAACTGGTTTAGATCTCTATCAACAGTGTTAAGTTCTACAGAAAATACTACAATTCAAGGACTTTTCAAGGCCTTTGAGTGATTTTCCAGTACTTTTCATGGCAGCTTTAATTTTCAAGGACTTTTTAAGAAAGCCCTCTAAATTCAAGTACTTTTCAAGCCTGTGTGAACCCGGTATGCGTTCGAAACTTTTATGGCTCCGCTCCAGTGTCGCTGTAAAACTAAATTTCCAACTGTATATCCGATGATTAACCTCCCCAAATGAAAATTTTGAATACAGTTATCCCCTTATTTTAAAACCCCAGCAATTTCATTCAAACAAATTTCATGCTCATGCTTGTTTGTTTGATTTGATTCTTTTTGCCCCAGTCAACAATTTTTCAGTTATGTCAGGATGGGTCTTAGTCATCCCCTGATTTCAAAACGCCAGCCATTTCATTCAAACAAATTTCATGCTCATGCTTGTTTGTTTGATTTGATTCTTTACATCCAAGTCAACAATTTTTCAGTTATGTCAGGATGGGTCTTAGTCATCCCCTAATTTTAAAACGCCAGCAATTTCATTCAAACAAATTTCATGCTCATGCTTGTTTGTTTGATTTGATTCTTTACATCCCAGTCAACAATTTTTCAGTTATGTCGCGACAGGTCTTCCTGGATTGCACCAGTACTAAAGTAAGGATGAATGTGTCTTGCTCTAGGACAAAATGCAGTGACGCCTGTGAGGCTTGAACCTGCAACCCCTCCATCTCAAGTCATGCACTCTACCACTGCTCTCCCTTTCATGCTCAAGTGAGTCAAACATGAAAACAGTTTCACAACCTCAGAGCCTGGATACAAAATATTATCAGAAAAGTAAGAACAAACTTACTGTCTAGGCCTGCATCTCCTATTCTACAGAATTCTAGAGAAAAATGGCTCAGTGTGTTGTTCTTCACTAGACCCTGAAAAATAACAATCCCATCTTCATTACAGTAAAACCTGTCGTAAGTGGCCACTCAAAAATAGACAAAATGAACATCTTAATGACAAATGGTATCTTAATGAAAGTCAAAGGAGCATTTTGCAATACTTTTGACCTGCATTAAGCGATAATCGGTCTTGAAAAACAACTTTTGGTCTTCTTTTTGAGTGGTCGCTTATGCAGCGCCCTAGATAAGCTTTTGGGTCAATTGGGTATTTACGCAACCTGATTATCCTCAATTGCGTACTTGCAAAAACAATTGCGTATTTTCATATTTTTTTACGCCACGTTTTTTTTTTCTGTGATTACACCTTTTCTTATTGCATGAAGGCATCGGGAATGTGCTTGCATATTTATTCACTCCCATCGTCTGCCTTTCTAAAGTATCAAACTCGCGGATTTTATTGTCCCCTTGTTGACATTGGAGCATGTATACTTTGCAAAGTTTCACTTTCATCTTGTTTTTCCACGAAATACTGGACTGGGCAACGATATTTTCATAAAACTGGAGTATATTGCGCGCTCGCTAGTAAAAATAAAATCAATACCAGACTGGTATTTGTTTATTAGCCGAAAGGAAACAAAATGGACCAAATGGTACGCAATGACATCGCATGTAAATGCATACCGATCTTTAGAATTGCTTTTCGGTACGCACACATTTCATTTCAATTGCTTTTTTGATGATTTTAATTGCGTATTTACGCAAATACACTGCTTATCTATGGTGCTGCTTATGGCAGATTTTACTGTACCGGTAATTGTGGGTAATTTCCAATTCTAGCCAGGGATTGCATTGCTATGTATACATATAACACAGGTAAAGACAAACAAAATTTTTGAGCGCAAAATTGTAAATATTTTCGTACCCATTAGTTTTAACATATGTTTTGGATGCTCATTGAGATTTCTTTTGAGTAACCACAACATATGTTTTGGCTGAGAAAAAAAATGCTACAAGCTCTTATCAAAATGCCTGGTATAAGCTGTGGGCCTCAATGTTTTAGAGAAGATTTTTAAGGTTTCCCAATTAAAAGTCAATGGGAGTTTTATGTTGCCATGGCAACCAGAGTTCTAATCCAATCAGCCCAAAATACTTCTGAAACATTTCCCTCAACCGGATGATGTTTTACAAGAAAATTGAGCACAATTGGCCTACTGACTTTAGTGAAATATTTTTTTGAAAATGAGAAAAATGAGAATGGACGATGATGATGGACGGATGTCGGACCATTGGCATACTAATACTGGACTTGAGCCTATGGTGAGCTCAAAATGAGGCCAACCCTAAAAATATTTTTGTTTCCCCTTACCTGACCTTGTTTTTCCGGTATGGGTCGGTCGGTCGAAAACTTTTTTTAACTAATAATCTCAAATTGGATACCCATTAAACTTAATTGTATACAGTAAAACCTGTCTTAAGAGGCCACTCAAAAAAAGACATAGCATAATGCAGGTCAAAAGTATTGCAGAATGCTCCAGGGAGCATTCTGCAATACTTTCGACCTGCATTTAGTGCTCATTTGTCTTAACAACCTTTGCGTATATCTTTGAGTGGCGGTTTTAGGCAGGTTTTACTGTATAGTCCTACTATAGGCAATAAAATTAAATACACAAACAATTTGCTAAGATAACACTGTTTACATTGGACAATTATCTCGGGTTGCAATAAAATAACAATTCTCTCCGGTTGCAATAAAAATAAAGTGTTATGTAAATAAAGTGTTATGTTGATATTCTTGACTGAAAATTTAAATAAAATTTTTGAGTAGGGCCTTTTTTCAGGGTCGGTCGGGTAAGGGGAAACAAATAAAATTTTAATTTAGGCCTGAGGAATTTAATGGTTGGCATGAAAAAAAAAAATCATAATGTATGTGTCACAGTGAGGGTACAGGGCTCTCGATCACCTCATTTTGAAAATTCCCAATTTTCTTTATTTCAAAAAAAGCGAGACACAAACCATTCTCCTCAGCTACAGAGACTAGCTAGAAAATTGAAATTTCCCTCATAGCAAGTCTAGATATGATACTTTCCAAAACACGAATAACAAAGGCGCTGATCAGACTGCGCATATGCGCAGGCTGATCTGTGCCTTTGTTGTTCGCAAACCCCCGAAGACAGGTTTTCTCGCGTCGAGGCCCATATAATATATATACAGAACATATACAGAACATATTGTTACATATATACAATTTCACAGAATAATAGAATATAATAACACTTGCTTCTTTCTTTCCCTTTTCTCATAGTACACTAAGGTAAGTCTAATTATTTGAATCAATCTAGCAACGGAAATGTCATACATAAGGACGATGTCAAATTTCCCAATTTTAGTCAAAACGCCGCCAATTTTCCCCAATTCCATGGGCCCAGGCCCCTTCCCAAAAAGGGGTGTGAGAGCCCTGGGATGGGATAGAAAAATTGTCCCTTGAGATCACCATTTGTCATCCCTCTGCAAGCCTTGTAATGCCAAACGGTGATCTTTGCAGAGATTTTCCTACCTTTCTAAAGTGAGGGCCAGGGGCCTGTTGAATTCTAAAAGAACTAGACTGCCAATTTAAGTAGATTAAAAAGTATATATGAAATTAGCAGTGTAAAGCATTTGTTGCTTTAATTGCCCTTATTATTATTAAAAACTCATGAAAATTTGCAAAAAAATGTGAATGAAAATATGTTTTCATTCACATTTTTATGCAAATTTTTCATGCATCTGTAACTTTGATATTTTTGTTCCGATTTTCATGAAATTTTCACCAAAATGTAGAACAAAGAAATTGGGTATGATATACACCATTTTGGGAAGTTTTTGCTCATTTTTAAATTGAGACGATTCTTTTGAGCACCGAATCATATGTTAAAGTTGATGTGTAAGAAAATATTTACAGTTTTATGCTCAAAATATTTGTTGAAACTCATGCCTCACCTTCATTAGCGTGTTGAGATCTCGTTCCCTCAGTGGAAGACCTTGTAGCTCCAGACAAGTCATAGCCGGAGTCACACCAAGACATTCTTTAAGAGCTTTACACATACGATAAGTTATTTCTTTTGATCTCACTGACGGAGTCTTTCTTTTCTCTATCAATGCTTTTTTCTCTGAAATAAACAACACAGGCTTAGATAAACGAATAATTTCAGCGTAAAATTGTAAATATTTTCTTACCCATGATTTTTAGCATATGTTTTGGGTGCTCAAAAGAACTGTCTCATTGAGACGGTTCTTTTGAGTACCCACAACATATGTTTTGGTTGAAAAATAAGAAAAGTTATTTTTCTGTTACACACTCTTAACTAAAGTCCTGAAACAATTAACTCTTGTATCATCTCAAGAGCTCAGAAGGAGTGCAAAGTGGTAGAGATCAAGCTAGGGCAAAGTGGAATGCGAGTCATTAACTTGTTGCATCCTGGGTAATTTTTCATGTTTTTTCTATTGTCTTCTGCTGATTTTTTCAAAATCAACTTTTTTGAAAAAATCTTTCAGGAAAACCATCAGAGTGTCAAACAGTTTGGATCAGGCCTGACCTTTAGTACGGCCGGATCTGCGTCCAAACTGTTTGCAAAGGTTATTAGCAAACGACACTAGGAGATTAGCAAACAACACTAGGAGGTAAAGGTAAAGGGTTAATTGACACCACCTGTCTTATGAGGAAATAGAAAATCCTCTCTAGGATGTTCATGGCCTGTTCCATCAGCTTGAGCCACAGGAGAATAGTCACAAACTTTTTAAGACTGTAGACGTGTATTGCTAAACTAAGTCTATAACAGTAAATATAGGCCTAATTTTTCTTTTCTAAGGGTGTGTATCTAGCTAAATATGAAAAGAATGAGGCCCTGGAAGGGGGGGCTCAGTATCCCATATCCCTTTACTTGTTTGTTTGTTTGATTTGATTCTTTACGTCCCATCAACAATCTTTCAGTTATAAAGGGACGGGTCTTCCTGGGTTGAACCAGTACTAAGCTAGGATTAATGTTCTTGCTCAAGGACACAATGCAGTGACGCCGATGAGGCTGGAACCCTTCGGTCTTGAGTCATGCGCTCTACAACTGAGCCACTGCACTCTCTATCCATATCCCTTTAATTATTTTGAAAAACATCCTATATCCCTAAAATAAATATGGCAAATATCCCCAAACTCAGAAAACATTGTATACCCGTATCCCTAAAATTGATTGAAGCATCCAGTATTCCTTTAATTATTTACAAAAATATCCTGCATCCCTTTAAGTTTTTGGTCAATATCCCTATATCCCTAAAAACCCTTTCAGGGCCTCAAGAATTTAGTACTTCAGAGGAAAATTTAACGTTTTTCTTCCAACAGGTATGATTAATTTTTTTGTCATGAAAGTAAATCGACAGTGTAGGCCGCGAAATCACCAGCCACCGTCTGGTTTTGGGAACACTGTTACCAGGGCTCACCATCATCCATCCGATTTTGGGGTCAAAATTCCGCCCCATTCCCAATGCCAAAAAGTATGTTTTTTCCCAATTCTAGATAAAAAATTTCCCAATTTTACAAAAGAAAAATGCAATGTTTTTTTTTCTTTTTTTGGTTCTCCATCTGTATTTAATATAATACAAATACAGAACATATTGTTACATATTTACAAATTCACAGAAGAAAAGAATATAACAACACTTTCTTCTTTCTCTCCCTTTTACCATAGTACACTACGGCAAGTTTATTTATTGGAATCAATCTAGGACTTGAGACGTCATACTTAAGGACGATGTCAAATTTCCCAATTTAGTCAAAACACCGCTAATTTTCCCAATGCCATGCCCCCCCCCCCCCCCCCCCCCCCCCCCGGCCCCATTCCCAAAAAGAAGGGGTGTGAGAGCTCTGCGGTGTTCTTAGTAAACTAATAGATAATGACACCTACCATTATCGTCAGAAGGGGGAGTGTAGTAACTTCTGATGGCAACAAACTCTAAACTCTTGTTGATTCTTAGTGTGTTCAATACTGGCATCCAATCATTAGCTCTTTAAAACAAAAGGAAGCACATGCTAAAACTCATGCTTTACCTCTTTGGCTAATAGTGTCATCTGTTGATAATCTTTGCAATCAGTTTGGACCCAGATCAGGCCGGACATAATGTCAAACAGTTTGGACCCAGATCAGGCCCGACATAATGTTCGGCTAGACTTGGATCCAAACTGTTTGACACTCGGGTGGTATTCCTGAAAGAATATTACGAAAATATTGATTTTCAAAAAGAAATCAGCAGACGTCAAAAAAAAAGCATTAAAAATTACCCACTAGGCAACAAGTTAAATCTGCATGCACTTCTACAGTGAGGCTAGATGGCTTAATTGGTGGCAAGTGTGTAAAAAAGTGAATGTGTGGACTCCAATGTATTTATACAGGTATGGTTAATAAACTTTATTTACTACAATACCTATACAAAACATTTCATGTTTGTTCCAAGATACTTTTGACTTTAAAGTGAATTTGCTGTTATAATGAAATGCCGACCAGTACCAGGTTTCCACATCATAATCATTTGATAAAAGAAAATAGTATAAATACAAATGAATTTAAATGCTATTATTCCAAATGTATACATCAGTTCAAATTAATATTGCATCAAAATTCACAAAGCTCCACTCTTATCAAATGTGACAGAAACCTGTTCATGCAAAAGACCTTGTCCTGATCACCAAATTGACTGACACATGGTAAAAATTCTGTTGTAATGCATTTATTGTCAATAGAAAATGCACATCTGTTCCCAGAACTTACTGTTGGTGTCGTTAAGTGAATATTCTGTCATAAAGGGGAATTTTAATGGAATCAGATCCATTCCCTGTCAATTTATGTCGGATAGTGAGTATTCTGTTATAAAGAGTGACGTTATAACGAGGTTTGACTATATTTATCATACAATATTAATATTCTGGGTCTGGAATTGCATAGTTTTTGTTTAATACACTTCTTAGAAAAATCATGAACTTGTCTTTCTTAGCAAACGCTAATAGCTTTCAGGGTTTAAGCTTGAGCACTAGAGGATGTGGGCGACCAAGGAAGTCTTGGAGTGAGTGTGTTAAAGCGGATGTCGAAGTGTGCAACCTAGAACTTAGAAGGCATCGATCCCCAGAACAGAGAAGCCTAGAGATCTGGGCCCGGAATTACAATGCCTCCTTAAAGTTAAGCAAGACTTAAGTTAAGTATTGATATTTCAACATGCTATATTAAATGCTAAATAAATTGCCTGGATCAATGCGGCATTTATGGTCAAAGATATCATTGTGATCTTCAGAAAAATTAAAACCACAGGGATAATTCTGGCTCAGAATATCATGAGAGAAAATATCCCATTCAGCTGAAACTGACGAGAAATTTTGAATTTTTTAGCGAGAAATTAAAACAAAATCTGTTGCTTAATCACATTTTGCTATGAGATTTCTCTCTCATCAAACCAGTTTCAATGAGATTTTTGGCAGAAAAATGAGCAAATCTCTCACTATCTCCCCCGAAAATAATCCCTGAAACCATATTGATTTTAATCAGTTTTAAACGCTTTTTTTCGCATCCTGAAAAATCAATACTTTACTTAAGTCTTCCTTAACTCTAAGGAGGCATTGTAATTCCGGGCCCTGGTGTGAGAAGGACAAGCCAACTGCAGCTTACCCCAAGAACTGGGAAACTATCTGCAGTCTAAATATCAAACCAGGATTAAGTAAGTAAGTCTTGTATACTTAGACTAAAACTTCTCATTAAAAGAGGCTGAACCTCTCCCTATATTAGAGGGAGAAGTTCAGCCACTTTTAGTGAGAAGTTTTAGTCTAAATTTTGAGTTTCCCTAAATTCTATTAATTTAAACTTCTCCCCCAGTCAGATTAGGGAGACTGTTTCTCCAGTCTCCCCAGGGCTCACCCTGCCATTAGCCATTGTAGCCATTTGCTACTAAAAATGTAGAGTGGCTACAAATATGTCATTGGCTAAAATTACACTATTGGTGGTTAAAAAATTACATATCTGTAAAAAATTGTAATTTGATCAGCTTTTTGATTTTCCAATATTGTTTTTATTATTCCTTCACACATTATTATTGTGCCATATTTAACTCTTTGAATGCTGGATTTTTTTCAATACCATCAGAATGTCAATCAGTTTGGATCCAGATCAGGCCCGACATTTTGTCGGCCTGATCGGGGTCCAAACAGTTTGCAAAGGTTATCAGCAGATGACAAAAGTTGCTGCTAGTGGGCAAAGAGTTAAACACATTTAAAGCCAATTTCATTTGGCTCCAACTTTTTTCATTTGGCTCAAGTGTTGGCTGCTAGTGTAAGCCCAGGGGACAAAAATATTTAAATAGTGCACTTGTCCTGCAGAACGAGTGACTTACAACTTTCACTCATCCTGCAAACACATGCACATGTCCTTTAAAAGCTAAGCAATTAAGAACATAAGTGAGTAATATGTAATACGACTTCCTCAAGTAATTCTTCCTAAAGCACTCGTCCTACAGGACGAGTGCTTTGGGAAGAATTGCTTGTCCTTTCTAGATTTCACTTGTAGTTATGAGCAGACAAGTGGAATTTTTGTCCCCTGAAGCCCTGCTTTCTTATACTGTAGCTGGAGCCATGAGTTCTGCCCATTGTTACCTTATTCTGTCTCCATTCAGATCCAAGACTCCCTGCGAGAGATGTGCCTTTACAGCAGGTAGTGGGCAGGAATCTTGAAGGGCACATAAGTTGTCATAGTGTGTCTCGAAGTCGAAAGCGCCACGCTGGCGCACCTGGACACTTTCAATCATCTTGGTTCACATGTGTATCTGTAATTGATAAAATCACATATTTTATGCAAATAATATTCATATGTGTAGAACTGCAGAAATGTGTATGCAAACTTTATAAGCTTATGATTGTGACCCTTACTCTGCAGGGGATTTTCTGGCCATCTCTAGGGGCCTTTGCACTTTTTTCAAATGCATTTATTATAAAGCTTACAGTATGGCTGGAATAATCCCTCATTAAATGTCTGTGAATGACCTTCAATTAGCCTGTAATTAATTACTTTTGCTTGTTCATGGGAGTCTGGCCATTCTCAGGTCAATGAGCTCTACACAAGAAAACTGGAAGCACTTCCATCTGCTTACACACAACACAAGCAAAGTTATATAATATCCTTGATAATGTCAAAAATAACAATGTTTCAGAGTAATATCTTTAGCAGTGGGTGCATTGATAAGTATATTTTGATACCTGGCTGATATTTAATATTTGTTTCATAAATTTAACCCTTAAAGCACTAATTATTACTGCAGCAGACATATTTTGTAATATTTTTCTTCATTTTGGGCACAAAAAGATACGTGTAGCAGTGTTGTGCCTAGGTCAAGATTTCTGGGAGACACCAGTGTCCCCCTACCTGAATTTCAGAGGGACATTTGCAAATTCTGGGGGACACACCAAATCCATCTGATTTTTACCTGTAAAATTGAACACATTTAAAAGTAGTTTCTTCATTGCTGTAGTTTTTAATTCCCCAGCAAATATTGTATTTCTACATTAAAATAGCTTTTCTGGCCTTCAGCTGGATAAAATTTGCTTTTTCCGCCATTGTTGATGTATTGGACTGGTTGAAAAATCAATACCCAATGCAACATTTATCATCAGTAAATACATGTGAACAGTCTAAATTGAGCCTTTTACTTCCCTTTACTGAGTTACACTAAATACGGAAAAAATCCACAAAAAATCTGCAGATTTTTCAAAGGCCCGCCTGTTAGCCCGCACTGGGTGCATTTTTAAGGGACATCGACGGTAAAATCTCGTGAATCCCGCGCTCTAGGCACAACACTGTCGTGATTAAAATCAAATGAAACTTATTGAAAAATAAAACATTTTTCTTTTGACAGTTGTAACATTCTAATTTGCATTGATCTGACCGTTGATTGTAATTAAAACAGAATATACATTTCCAATATTGAAATGAAGAAATTGACTGAAGGTGCTGCTTCAATCATTTGGCTGACCTGCATAAAGAGGTAAACTCAGGTTAATGTGTGTGTGTTGCTGTAAGATGGCTGCTCCCAGATGTTTGCATAAAGCTGATAAATAGTCGTGTAATTAACTTAGCAGATGAATAAATGATCTGTGAAAATTAAATCAGTACATTATGAAATATTTAGTTTTGATTCAAGTAAAATGTTAAAAGTCAAGAACAGTCACTTTAAACACTTGTGCTTAAGTGGTATGCTTGGCATAATACAATCTAAAATAACTTGATTTTGAGGAAAAATTTTGCTACCCTTGTTATGCTCTATGTCGTTAATCCCAATTTTGATGTTAAGTCGATTATTTTTTCCCAATTTGGCCAGGGGCCTTTTCCCAAAATTGCTAGAAAAAGCCCTGGACCCTTTCTCTGTCTGTCTTTTTTAAGTTTAATACTTGCTTTAATGAATGTTTGATCATTATGACAGGGAGAGCCAATTTTGAAGTTTGGATTCAGATCAACACCTTTTGGCTGTATCAGTACCTTTACTACCTTAATTATTTTTTTTAGCAATTGGGTATGTTACTCACTCCTTTTTCATTCATTTGGGTATTTCAAATTTAATTCGGTATTCAATATTTCTAAAAAAATGCTTATTTGCATATTTTGCTTTTTCAATTGGGTATTTTTTTTGCAGATGCTAACTTCCATTATTTTACAGTTTGTTTTCGACACATTTGCTCCTGAATGCAAGTTACTTTCAGTTTAGAATTCAGGGATGTCTTTGCTCTGAAAATTGATGATACAATTCTGAATCCTGGTCTGACACACTTATAAAGCACTTTCGCTTGCAACTGACAAAAACCCTTCTTGAATGAATCAGTGGAAAGGAGGAGATCGAATGAAATTATTTCATGATGATCCACGAAAGTATGGGACCTGGCCGGGATCAAACATGCGACCCTTGGATCTGCAGTCAGACGCGCATCTGTAGTCAGACACTTTATCGACTGCACTACACGGCCCGCATATCACATTTGTTATTATTGTCCTGAGATTCGGCAGGCCCTGAAGCATCAGGCTCTGAGTTTCCTGCAAAAAATCAATGGTCAATGCCGTTTCTGCGATGATGGTTGGTTGACTGAAAGTTTCATCAGTATTTTTTTACTGTTTAATCTTACGGGGGACATGAATTATGTTCACTGACCAAAATGGAATGTACCCCTTAATTTTTTTTATGAACCCTAGATTCTAAACCTAAGGGGACATGATGTTCCGCAAGTGAAAACGTCAAGGGAAAACCCAAAGTGGCCATCTCTTGAGGTCTGTTTGGGCCATTACGGATCCATTATCTTTGCTTCTCTTCCATAAGATTCATTGTGGTGCTGTGTCTATTGATAAAGTTGTTTATTTAAATAAAAATAAAAGGCTCAAAACTTGATTTAGGAAAATCCTTGCTGCTAAATTTTGTTTATTTATTCGCTATTTTATTAACAAAACATCAAATATATCTGTAAACATGATAATACAATTATTCACTGATAAGTCTGACAGATCTGGTAACAACGATAAAATCAGAGGAGGGCGAATGAGTTTCATGCTGCAACTCGTCGCAAAAAGTTTGCAAGTTTTTTGTACAGCTCTAAGGCAAAATCATGAGAGAGGCGAGAAATTTTAACGTTGCAATTGAGCAAAAAGTTACTTTTTCATTCACCACTCTTATTTATATTCAAGCCTTTGTGTTAAAATATCGAAAACGTTGGATTTTTCCCAAACAAACGTCTTTGAAATTTGACAGGAAATGGCGCTATTCATCTGGTTCCCAGCCTCTGGCAGAGCCAGTTCACCGACAAGACAGTTCACCGACATCCAATGAGGAATATAGTTTTTGGGAAAAAGAATACTTCAGGGCATCACTATAAGTCTGGGGCCTGCAATACTGTGAGTGTTGTGATGACCTGGTAGATGTTGTACTCTGAGACGTGGCCAAGTACTTGTCTTTATCAATAGACATAGTCCCACAATGAATCTTGTGGAAGAAAAGCAGAGTGGACTGATCCCTCGGACCTCCAGAGTTGGCCATTGCAGTTCATCGAGCATACTTACATTCAGTAACTTGCGTTCTCCAACACTACTAGTGTTGCGCGACCTCCTGCAGGTCCAGCGGGCTGCCGTCCTCTGTACCTTCTCCACTTGTTGGATCTGAGTTTTACAATAAGGGCTCCAAATGGGGGCTGCATACTCCAATTTAGGGCGTACCAAAGTTTTGTATGCAACCTCCTTAGTACTCCTAGGTGCGAGAGACAAGTTCCTTCGAAGGAAACCTTAAGTCTTAGTTGCTTTAGACGAGATATCAGATATATGTTGACCCCAATCCATGTTCTCTGTGATTGTTATAACAAGATATTTCGCGGACTGAACGTTTTCCAAAGTTTGCTGATGCAGAGTGTACTCATGAATGATTTGTTTGTGTGATTAATGCCAAGTCACTCTCATAGAGTGACATTTGGCAACATTGAACTTCATTTGCCAATCGGCCTCCCAGAGCCCAAGACTGTCAAGATTTTCCTGCAAAATGAGACAGTCTTGCAATGAATGAATGTTCATATACATGACACAATCGTCCGCGAACAGGCAAACTGAAGACTTGAGATTATCCGGTAAATCATTAATGAAAATTAGAAAAAGAATCGGTCCTAAGACCGATCCCTGGGGTACACCGGATAAAACAGGGACTGGATCTGAGGCTTGACCGTCTAAAACTACTTGTTGACTGCGCCCAGAGAGCCATAAGCTGATCCAATTGTGGGTTGACCCTCGTATCCCATTGTAATCGAGTTTGTGTAATAGCCTCATGTGTGGGACCTTGTCGAATGCCTTTGCATAATCCATGATGATCAAATCTGTCTGCTTGTGCCCCGGATTCATCGCACCATCCAGGATGCTGATGATATCGTTCACAAACTGAACCAACTGGGTTTCACAAGACCTCCGACTTTGGAACCCATGCTGATAGTCAGCAAGTATGCTATCTAATGCTCAGTGCTTGTTGGTGTTGCTCACCAATATATGCTCTAGGGTTTTGCAACAGATGCAGGTTAGCGACGCTCTAGGGTTTTGCAACAGATGCAGTTTAACTCACTGAACAAGTTGTATTTGCTAATGGAAAATATATATGTAATTTATGATTATTTCTTCTAACTAAGATACCAGTTTAAGCGCTATCTAGTCTTTACTAGATTGTAAAGTCAATATATTTTCAGGCTTTTTTTCAATTTAACTCTATTTATCAATTTTAAATATTTTCAATAATATAATCTCTTTTGCAGAAATCCAGGATGACAAATTTTATGTGCTGAAATTGCTATGGCCGAAATTGACACGGGCCGATTTTGTTTTGGGTCGAAATGACCTAGACATTTCGGCCCAAAACCCAATCGGCCTATACAAGTTCGGCCCACAAGTATAATAATGAAGGCTATAAGGACCTCGGACAGTTTCCTATTCAATCTGCCCAAATTTTGACAGCCTGTGGCTAGCATAATGCATAACTGACAGCTATAGTTTTGTGCTAAAATGAAACCCTTACATTTAGTGCATCTAACAAAATAAAATTATTTTGAAAATATTGCATAATTATACCAGAACTTGAGGGTTTAGGGGGTGGGGGTATTTTTTTGTGACCAAATTTTATTTCGCAGAAAGTCAAAGTTTCGTCAAGTATTCGCCGAAATATTTGTTAATATAATGTTTGCAGCATAAAACTTGAGACAAAAGTGATGCGTTTGCATAAAATTTGGGTTGAGATGATTTAATTGTTTCGTCTAAAGAAGTGTGCTGTCAATTACTTTTGACCATTACCTGTAATGTTTCGAGTTCAACCAGTTCGACTTGTGCACTGAGGTGTATCATATCTATATACTGTATTAATCATAGTCCAGATAAACACAGTTTTTTAGCGTAAAATCGTAATATTTTCATACACATCAGATTTAAGCCCTCCAGTAAAATATTTTACTGACAGTTCCAAGGCGGTACTTCTTTTGTGGATCTTTTATGTTTTTGTTCTGTCTTGTGTTTGCTATGTCTTTGTGCGCGTCTGTTTATATGTGCTTTGTGGTCATCTGCTGGGAAAGGGCTGACCTCTTGGCTCTCGTCTGTGGTGTCTACTGTGAGTTTGTCACTTTCCCATTGGTATCCTGGGTCAGGTGTGGAACTGGATTGTATCGATTCCTGATCTTTGCACCCTTACTTACTTTAACCTATAATTTTGGTGCTTAAAAGAACCGTCTCATTGTGACGGTTCTTTTGAGTACCCACAGCATAATGTTTTGGTTGAGAAATGAGACAATTAATTTCTTTGTAAGCACTCATTACTAAAGCCCAGATATATGCCATTGCAAACTGATATTTACCTACAGGTTTTTACAAAATAAGTTTCTAATAAGTTTTTATAATAAAGTGTTTTTGAGCATTTTGACAGCGTTCTCCCCGTGACCAAACATGCCGTTTTTATATGATGTGTGAAATGTAAAACTACAACTAGATGCAAAATGATTAGTTTGGTCACGGGGGGAAAGCACCTCAGTAAAACTTTTTCTATTTTCTATATGTTGAATAGCAAAATCGGAGTTTTCAATCCATATTTTTTAATTGGTACTTGTCCAATGAGAAAACGGCTTTTGTGGATAAGTCGAGGGTTGAACCTACTATCTTTTTCATAGAAAAAATATCATTTTCTTTGAAACTTTTCTCTGGTCATTTTATGGGAAATCCTTCATTAAGACTGTGCGAGGTCATGGTATGTTTGTCTATAATTTGTATAATTAGATCGGCTTACCTGTAATTATTCACACAGACGTAATAATTAATAAGAATGGTCCGTTTCAATTGATTATGAGTTCGTATGTAAGAGAAGAGATTATCACAGAAGAGCCTGCGCATTTGCGCACTCTAGCCAGAGCGTTTCCTGCTCGCATATGAAACGCAAGCGATTCTTTCTAAATGCAATTGTTCAGTTTAACTCACTGAACAAGTTGCATTTGCTAATGGAAAGTATATATGTGATTTATGATTATTTCTTCTAATAAATATACCAGTCTAAGCGCTATCTTGTCTTTACTAGATTGTAAAGTCAATATATTTTCAATCTTTTTTCCCAATATAACTCTATTTATCAATTTTAAATATTTTAAATATTATAATCTCTTTTGCAGAAACCAGGTTGACAAAATTTATGGGCCGAAATTGCTATGGCCCGAGATTGACATGGGCCGAAATTGACATGGGCCGATTTTGTCAATGGCCGAAATGACCCGGAACCCTTGAACCCAATCAGGCAGAACACGTGATTGGCCAACTTGATAAATGTCAGTGTACCGTTTTTTAAATTTTTTTAGCCTATCAATGTCAGCCTGTTTCCGACTTTTAAAATTTTAACCCTATCATCTTTCATTTCACTCCAACTAACAAATCTTATAGGAACTTTTTTTAAATGTATTCTTCCACTAACACCGCAATGACGCCCATCTGTATATAGTTTAAATCAACAGTGCGACAATGCTGGATTCACCGGTTTTGCACTTTTCATGGGAAGAAGAAGGAGAAGAAGACCTGCGCGCTATCTCCTAGAGTGGGTGATGCAGTAGATATAGATAGATAGATAGAAAATTGTAATATATTTATTTCTAAACTTTGTTTACAGACAGCAAAGAGGGTAGGGCCTATAAAAATCAAAGAACAGTATATGAATATGTAAACATTTTGTTCAATCAAGTATCTCAATAGGTCATTTTTTTCGAGACCAGGTATATGATTTGGGTAGATTTAAAACAAAACTGGCCCGCACACCCGTACCAAAATTACCCCAAGTTACCCCCCCCCCCCCCCCCGAGACCAGTAGTAAATTGGGGACGTTTTGTTCATCGGTTTTGACATTTCGACTTGGGAACGTTTCAAATTGCACAGGGAACCATATCCACGGGAGCTAATCATCGTAAGGGAAGTAACTTGACAAATTATTTTGAACAAAATTTTTTTTTTTGGTAAATAATGACTTCTCAACCGCTTTCAAAACCAGCCCAACAGGTATTTGCGAATGACAGTTGTTTGAAATGACTAAATGAAAGTCAAAATATCGTGACACCTCACACTGCATGAAAGATTGATTAAGATTAAAATTGTCTCATTAGTTTTCGCGATTGAACACGTCCGTTTCGCCCCAAATTGTTTCGGCCTGACCGGTGCCTTGAAGCTTTATGCCACTGACAACCATTTTATGTCATGTCGGAGCCCAAGGGGGTACTCTCATCTTTTCGTTATACGTAGTCTCGGGCTAAGCATCTACCGCTCACCCCCCAAAAATATCAGGAATTTCATGCTGCAAAGCACCCCCAATTTTTTTTTTGAAATTTTGGCAACCCAAAAATATCTCTGATTCTGTACCTTGATCTTAAGAAAAGACCATAAAATGCATAGCAATGACCACCAAATATTGTCCAATTTTGTGATGACCCCCAAAAAATATCCACAAAATCTTCATTCATACCCTAAAAAATATTGGAAAATATTAATTCTTCTGAAAACCTCCAAAAATATTGAAATTCAAAATTTTGAGCAAAAGAAAATGACCAGAGCCTAGGTTTATATGCAAATATCAGAGTACCGTAAAATTCTCTAAAACAGGGCCATCACCGTGAATTTTAAAGTGGTCAGGCGGAGGAAACCATTCTCTTAAACATCACACCCTGATCTTGATGCGGGTTCACTCGGCCAGACCTGAGTCGACTCAGCCCAGGGTCAACACAGCCTGAGTCAATTTGGCTAATTGTATTTATAGAGCATTCAATTACATATATACAGTGATTTTATTTGGGATTTTTGGAAGCTACCTTTTCTTTCACATTTGGATTTTTTAATTAAAATTGGGAAAATAAGTGCTAAAATACATAAAATTGGGAAAATAAAATCCATTTTTTGATTGGGAATGACTCCCATATAAGGCTGTAAAAATGGCCAAATACAATCACTGATATGCAAGAGCAGATTAAGGATTACGCAAACTTAAACCATATAATCATAATCAAAGATTAGGCCGAGTTGACATGCATTCCTCTGAATACACAGGTAATCTTCCCCTTATATTTTGGTGAATTTATAACACGGGATATGCCGGGCCATGCAGTGCAATTTGTAGTGTGTCTGATTGTAGATCCAGTGGTAGTGAGTTAGATTCAGACCTGGCCCCATACTTTTGTGGAGATTGATTGTGAAATATTTTCTAGGGTTATTCTCCTTCTGCTTATTCAAGAAGGGATGTTAGATCTACAAAGCTTTGTTTAGCTGTTGATGCGGACATTTATTAAACCACAAGCCAAACAAAATGTAATTAACTTGCAAAAATTATCTTTAAAGTTAGTGAAAATTCTGCATTGAACTTTTCAACATCCTTTCTTTTCTTCAGTCATATGAGTATTTTAGGCTGTATGTTATTTCACGTTTAAGAGCTCTGCTGAACTACTCAGTGAGCAAAATCAGGGGACAAAAATATTTCAATATTGCACTTGTCCTGCAGCACGAGTGACTTACAATTTTCACTCATCCTCCAAACACATGCAATTGCCGTCTAAAAGCATATGCATTAAAGAACACAAGGGGGTAATATGTAATATGACTTCCTGGAGTAATTCTTCCATACAGGATGAGTGCTTTTGGAAGAATTACTCGTCCTTTATAGATTTCACTCGTAATTACAAGCGGACAAGTGGAAATTTTGCCCCCTGATAATGGCAAACACTTATTAAAAGTCATTCAAAAGCTTTAATTTTAAACCATAAATATGTCCAGTTATTTTATAAACACTTACTCAGAGGTCCAGATAAGCTTTCAGTTCAATTGGGTATTTACCCTGCCCACCAGATTTTGATCAATTGCTTTTTTAGCAAATAACCTTAGAAGCACACAGTCTTAAGTGATTTTTGGGAAAGAGTCTATCAGGGCTTACCCTGGCTCAGAATTTGTTGTAGCCATCACTTTAGCCAAATGGTAAACATTGGAGCCAACTGAAATTGAATTTAGCCAAGGTTTTAGCCAGAAAGTAGTATCAAGTAGTTGTTCTGTAACTCATTGCCAGCTAGTGATCAGGCCGGACAAAATGTGGGGCCTGATCTGGATCCAAACTGTTTGACACCCTGATGGTATTGAAAAAATCCAGCATCCAAAGAGTAAAATATGACACAATAATAAAGAGTGAAGGAATAATAGAAGCAATATTGGAAAATCAGCTGATCAAAAAACACTTTTTCGCAAATATGTAATTTTTGAACCACCTAGAGTGTACTTTTAGCCAATGACTTATAATTTTAGTAGCAAATTAATGTCTACAATGGCTAATGGCAGGGTGAGCCCTGGTCTATTGTCAATTGAGAAACCATTGAGCATCTGCATTTTGATTTTCTATCATCATGATCTGGCTCTCTGAAAAATATTAATTCTAGAGTAGTTTGCTTTAAATTTACTAATGTGCTATACAATGTATACTGGAACATATTTATAATATAGTTTCATTTTTCTTTTGCTTTTTCCATAAATTAATTGTTTTTTCTTTCCCCATTATTTGAAAACAATTGCTTTTTTACAAAATCGCTTAATTTGTACCCCCAAAAGTGGCTTATCTGTTCCCCTGCTTACTTTTGGAAAGAAAATCATACTTGAAAAATTATAAGATGCTGAAAATTTCAACGCAGAATTTTCAGTATTTTTAAAGATATTGCGAGTAATGAATTCACCAAATTAGCATTTATTAGCAGGATAAATACAACATCAGAGAGTTTGAAAACAAGAGAAGTCTTTATTATTCAGCATTTTGTTTTTATGAGAAGTTGAAATATCATGCTCAGTTGAGTTGAGCATGCAAATAGTTTTATAACCACAGGGCCTGGTCCTGAACTGGTTCATATACTTTTACAGGCCTTCAGTTTTAGAGTGTGAACCGAAAAGTTAATTTTCTTATTTCTCAACCGAAACATATGTTGTGGGTACTCAAAAGAACCATCTCAATGAGATGGTTCTTTAGAGCACCCAAAACATTTGTTAAAATTGAGTAAGAAATTATTAATAATTTTATGCTCAAACATAGCATTTATCTAATTTTACCTATTATATATTCTATCAAATTTTCAGTCTAAACCAAAACGTATGTTGTGGGTACTCAAAAGAGCCATCTCAATGAGACGGTTCTTTAGAGCACCCAAAACATTTGTTAATTTTGTTGAGTAAGAAATTATTCATAATTTTATGCTCAAACATAGCATTTATCTAAACCTATTATATATTTTATCAAACTTTTCAGTCTAAACCAAAACATATGTTGTGGGTTATCAAAAGACCCCTCTCAATGAGACGGTTCTATGAGCACCCAAAACATACATGTGTTAAAATTGTTGAGTAGGAAATGATTAATAATTTTACGCTCAAACATTGCGTTTATCTAAACCTATATTTTAACAAACTTTTCAGTCTAAACCAAAACATATTTTGTTGGTACTCAAAAGACCCATCGCAATGAGACGGTTCTATGAGCACCCAAAACATGTGTTAAAATTGTTAGATAAGAAATTATTCATAATTTTAAGCTTAAACATTGCATTTATCTAAACCTATTATATATTTTAACAAACTTTTCAGTCTAAACCAAAACATATGTTGTGGGTACTCAAAGAATCGTCTCAATGAGACGGTTCTTTTGAGCACCCAAAACATGTGTTAAAATTCTTGGGTAAGAAATTATACATAATTTTACGCTGAAACATTGTGTTTGTCTAAACTCATGTTTTTATCAACCTTCTCAGGTTGGTGACAGAGGAGCACCCGGGGATAAAGAGAAAAAGAAGAAAGAAACTATTCTAGACCTGTCTAAATATCTGGAGAAACCAATCAGAGTGAAATTTAGTGGTGGTAGGGAAGGTATGTTTTATAATTTGTTATCATATGACATAGCGTCTGAGGGAGCGCAGTGGCTCAGTGATAGAGTGCTTGACTCGAGACCGAGGGGCCACGGGTTGGGCCTCACAGGCGTCACTGTGTTGTGGTCCTTGAGCAAGACACATTTATCCTAGCTTAGTACTGGTTCAACCCAGGAAGACCCGTCCCTGTTTAACTGAAAGGTTGTTGATGGGATGTAAAGAATCAAATCAAACAAAACAAAAAAAAAGTAGCGTCTGGGAGTGGAATAATGCCATGCATTAAAATCGATAAACCACTAGTGGTTATAGATTTTCTGGAAACGTTATGACGTCCATAACAAGGTTGCGTACATAATGACAAAATTATAGTGTTTTTTACGGGCAGAAATGAGATTTCAAAGTAATCTTAATGTCATATGATAAAAAGAATCTAACATTTACGCTCTTGTATTATTGAATTTATTAAACTTGTTGCGAAAAAGAGGTAAAGTGCTCGGCAAGCCTCGTATTTTACCTCTTTTCCTCAACTTGTTTGATAATTCAATAAAACATGAGCACTCATGTAATATCCTCTATTTATCTTTTCTTGTGCTGACATGCCGCTAGATAAGAGTATGTAATTAAAAATTAATTTTCTTGTTTCTCAAATAAAACATATATTGTAGGCACTCCAAAAGAACTGTTTCAATGAGATGGTTCCGACTGTAGCAGTTCATTTTGGTGTCATTACAGTAAAGCGTGTCGTAAGCGGCCTCTCAAACAGAACACCAAAAATTGGTTTTCAACACCGATTATCGCTTCATGCAGGTCAAAAGTATTTCAGAATGCTCCAAAGGGGGCATTCTGCAATACTTTTGACCTTAATTAAGCTACCATTTTCCATTAAGACCTTTGTATTGGTGCGACCAGCAAAGCCTCGGATCAGCCTGCGCACACACGCTGTCTAATCAGTTCTATGATTGCTGAGCTACTGACTGAACACCATCTGGAGTTTCTGGGCTTGGAGGTGGGCTGATCGGGCTCGTCTTGGTCTGCGCTTGTCGGGGTGTCAAATTGTTGGAAATCACATGTTGCGGCTCACATGTTGCTAACCAGCTTCATGTACAATATATTTAAAAATAACTCATCTCACAAGAAATGATGATTATTAGATATGGGCCAGTTCGTGGGATTTCACTGTTTGCTGATGAGGAAGCGGATGTTCTAACGGGCCTATGCATAAGCGCAGACTCGTTGGAACCTTCCACGCACAATCAGGTGATAAGGTTTTGAGATAGGTGGGGAAAACTTACACCGCCCAGGAGATCAGCTTTATTGTGTGGGTTGGAGGATCTACATCAGTTCGGTAAGCAGCTGGTTCCCAGGGACGGCTCATACCTTCATATTTTGGGTACAAAATTTAATACATTAACCGGAAAATGATATTTCTTTCTGTAAAGATACTGTCTGTTCTCTTTTTCTTCTCTTCCTTTTCGTTCAACTCTTCTAAGACTGGATACAATATTGTAAATTTAACTGGAGTCAACATATCTGCTGAGAATGAAAAGACTGTAATGTATTACAGGTATATATGGGAGGTCCATATGGCGGTTACATACGGTATATTTGTAGGTATTGATGTCTGATGATATACTGATTTTTTCGCAAAATTGTCAGGGGTTAGCAAACATGCAGAAGCGAAGGGACCTTTTTCACTTTGTTAAGTCAAAAAATATAATATTATATGTTTGCAAGATGTACATCTAGAGAGGAAAATGGAGCCATACATAAAATCAGAATGGGGATACCAAGTCTATATGAGTCCATTTCGAAGTAATCGTAGGGAGGTAATGGTTCTCTTAAATAATAATTTTGATCAAAAAGTTGAAAATTTTAAAACAGACCCAAACGGAAACTTTATTATACTTAACATGACGATACAAGGCAAAACAGTTACATTAGTTAATATTTATGGACCAAACGAAGATAACCCACAGTTCTATAGGAATCTAAAAGAAAAATGCTCAGAATTTGATAATGAAATATTGATTATGTGCGGAGACTGGAATTTTGTTCAAAATCCTGATATTGATTATCATAATTATTTGCATGTTAATAACCCTAGGGCGAGAAGAGTAGTTTAAGACACAATGTAGGAAAATAACTTGGTCGACGTGTGGAAAGTGATGAATGAAGATGTCAGGGCATATACATGGAAGAGAATGAATCCAGTAAGAAAGCAGGCTAGACTTGATTATTTTTTGATGAATGAAACTTGCTTAGAATTTGTTATGGAAACTAATATAATTCCAGGTTATAGAACTGATCATTCTTCTATTTTATTAAAACTTAAATTTATTAATAATGAACGGGGCCGGGGTTACTGGAAATTTAATAATTCATTGTTAAAAAATAAAGATTATATCAAACTAATCAAAGACACCATCCAAGAAGTTAAGGATACATATAAAACCAATAATGAGGAAAATTATAATAACATAGAATTTAATATAAACGACCAACTATTTCTGGAGACTCTTATAATGATAATCAGGGGTAACACTATTCAGTTTAGTTCTTTTAATAAGAAAAAGGACATAGAAAAAGAAAACAAATTAGAAAAAGACATCAAAAAATTAGAAGAAGAAATAAGTTCAAACATAAATAATATTGAGAACGAAAAAATTGACATGTTAGAGCAAAAGAAAAATGAATTGATCGAGTTAAGAAATAAAAAAATTGAAGGAGTAATGTTACGCTCTAGAAGTAGATATGAAGATCTTGGTGAAAAGCCATCAAATTATTTTTTTAACCTTGAAAATAGGAATTATAGTAATAAAGTAAAGAATAAATTAATAAATGAACAGGGGGAAGAATTTTATGATACAAAGGATATTTTAAAATGTCAAAAAGATTTTTACCAGAACCTCTATTTCAATCATACGAATGTTGATGACACGCCATTGAGGGACACTTTAGGCGAAAATGAAAGAAAATTGTCAGATGAACAATCAGCTTCACTAGAAGGAGAACTTTCCTACGTAGCAAATGCCCTTAAAAATATGAAAAATAGTAAGAGTCCCGGTCTAGATGGTTTTACAGTAGAGTTCTTCAAATTTTTTTGGATCGATATTGGTATATTTATTTTAAGATCATTAAACTATGGGTACAGAAAAGGTTCTCTGAGTATTACACAGAAGCAAGGGCTAATTACATGCTTACCAAAACCAAACAAATCAAGACTAAGTTTGAAAAATTGGCGTCCGATCTCCTTATTAAATGTCATATATAAATTAGCTTCATCAGTGATAGCAAACAGAGTTAAGAATACACTACAAAACATAATTCATGAAAATCAAAAAGGGTTTATCGCAGGACGTTTTATAGGAGAAAATATAAGATTGATATATGATGTACTTTTCGAAACTAAACAACAAAATATACCAGGTCTAATCCTTTCCATCGATTTCGAAAAAGCATTTGACACAGTTTCTTGGAAATTTATTTCAAAAACACTAGATTATTTTAATTTTGGGGAATCAATTAAAAAATGGATACATATTTTTCAGAAAGGGGCGGAAACAAGCATAACAAGTTTTTTTCGTCTAAAAAGGGGCTGTAGGCAAGGTGACCCACTGTCACCATACATATTTCTTTTATGTGCTGAAGTTCTTGGACAAATGTTAAGAAAAAATATTAATATTAAGGGAATAGTAATTAATAACATAGAAATGAAAATAAGTCAATATGCGGATGACACACAAATACTTCTGGATGGGACAGAGCAATCGCTGAGAGAAAGCCTTCAAATTTTGATTTTTTTTATAACCTATCTGGGCTAAAAATAAATGAAGAAAATCCCAGGGCGATATGGATAGGTGCAAAAAGTAATTCAAATGTAAAATTATGTGAAGAATTTAAATTAGATTGGAAGCAGGGACCTGTGAAGATACTCGGAGTTACTTTTACAACCAATGTTTACGATATATGGGATTTTAATTCAATAGATGTTTTAAACAAAGTCAAATCAATTTTAACGAACTGGTCAAAAAGAAAACTCACTCTTTTTGGACACGTTACTATAATAAATAAAGTCATTGGCTTTATCAAAATTTGTATCACTGTTTCTGTCATTACCAAATCCTCCAGTTGAGCTAATAAAAGAATTGGAAGTAATTTTTTTCAAATTTCTATGGAATGCAGGCCCTGATAGAATAACCAGGAAAACTGCAATTAAGAGCTTATCTTCTTGCGGTTTACGGATGCCTCATATTTATTCTTTCATTAAAGCATTAAAAATATCCTGGTTAAGGAGAATAATCCAACAAGAAAACAACACAACTTGGCACACTCTCACCCCAATTGATTTTGGTAAAGTTTTATCGCTAGGCGGAGAATATGCTAGGAACCAAGCCATTCATTTGAATAATCCATTCTGGAAAGACGTGCTAATTAGCTGGGCAGATTTTTGTAAAGAGGTAAAACCAGAAGATATTAAATCTGTTCTCAGCGCACCATTATGGTTTAATACAAATTTAAGAAATGGAAAAAACTTATATGTGCATAACTGGGATAATAGAGGAATAAAAACTATAGGGGATCTTTTAGATAACAATGGTAATTTTTATACTTTCGACAGACTAAAAGAGATATATAGAGTAAGGGGTACTTTTTTAAACTATGAAAATATCTTACACAAAATACCAAATGAGTGGAAAAATATAATAAATGCAAACAGAGTATTTATCTATCAAAACCAGTATATTATTACATGCAATGTATTTGTTGCACACTTGTTAAAGGACAAAAAAGGTAGCAGAAGATTTTACGATATCTTAGCGCATGTTAGTGAAATAAATATAACAAATAGGTGGATAGATCAACTTGGAAACATTAATGATAAAGAATGGAAACTGTATAACTCTTCAATTCATGATATTAATGAGGTAAAACTAGCAGATTTTCAATTTAAGATTAATAATAAAATTTTAGTGACAAACTCATTTTTATTCAAAATAAAAAAGATCAACAATCAAAGGTGTTCTTATTGTAACATACACAGGGAAACCATAGAACACCTGTTTCTAAATTGTGTAAAAGTTAAAGCTTTTTGGAATAACCTTAAACATTGGTTAAGTAACAATTGTAACATAATCGTGCAGTTAGAAGATAAAACATGTATCTTCTCATCGCAGAAGCCAAGAAGCATTGAAAATTACATTTTATGCTTAGAAAAATATTATATATATAAGAAAAAGTTTACAAAAAACACACTAAGTGTACAAAATTTTGTCGCATTACTTAAAAATAAATTTGTCAGTGCAAAATATATTGCAAATATTCATAATCAGTTTGCCAAGTTTGTGACAAAATGGTCAAAAATATATAACTATTTTACCAATTATTAGTACGTAAATTAACTCCTGACAAAAAAGAAAAAAACAACATAGAAACTTTCTTGAACTAATTCTCATGTTAGAGGCTGAGAGACTGATATACATATCACCCCTACCATATGGGCCTCCACTATATAAAGAATGGTGTGTAAGTAGATTTTTACGTACAGAATATAAAGTATGAAGTCGATATTTATTCATATTGCGGTGTTTGATTCTGTAGGTCCACATCCTCTTAGATCGAAGCCCTTTGTGCTTTTTGCAACTGTAAGTCAGTATATGACTGCTGTCTCAAAGTCAGTGAAGATTCATTGAGCGAGTGAGAAACAGTATTGGTCCGGAGTAGAGAATAACAACAGAGAGAACCTGATCTGGATCAATACTGCTTTCAAAAGAAAATTAGAAAAATGCATAATGCATCTATTGGGTCAAGCACTGTTATACGAAATAATAGACGCTTATTGTACGAGTGACTATCACGATTTTACACACTGATCAAGGTTATATAACTGCATAAATGCATGCACTTCATGAAGAAACAAACAAACTGATATTGCTGAAATATCCAGTCAGAATGTTAATTTTTTTAATTTTAGATCTATATCTTTATCTCTTTCTTTCTCTTTCCCCCTTCTTTCCTTCTTTTATATAATATCAAAATCTTTAAATATATATGTATCTATCATGTGAGAAAAATGTTTACAAATGTATGTAGTAGATTTCATGCGAAGATTGTGATCAATTTGTAAACATATAATTACTATATGCAAATAAAGAATTATAAAAAAAAGATCTTTGTATTGTCTATTTTTGAGTGGCTGCTTAAGACAGGTTTTACTGTATTTTCAAATTTTAGCCATTTTAGGATTACCTCTTAATACATGCCCCTTTTCTCTGTTTCAGCCAGTGGTTTATTGAAGGGTTTTGATCCACTCTTAAATCTTGTGTTAGATGAAGCTACAGAATATTTAAGAGGTATAGTAGAATAATAGTATGGTAAATCACAGGTTTAGATAAAAAAAAAATCAGCGTAAAATTGTAATATTTTGTTACCCAAAATATTTAGCATATGTATTGGGTACTCAAAAGAACCGTCTCAATGAGACGAATTTCCTTAGCCCCTTGAAACCTGTGTTCTTATTAGTATTGTAGCCCCTGGTCAGCCAGTCCGTTGTGCATTTTGATAATATGACTAATTGGTGAACCCTTTGAAAATAAGAAAGAGGGCAAAGATCAGGAATCTATACAATCAAGTACCACACCTGACCCAGGATACCAATGGGAAAGTAACAAATTCAGAATTAGACATCACAAACGAGAGCCAAGAGGTCAGCCCTCTCCCAGCAAGTGACCACAAAGCATCAATAAACAGACGCGCATGAAAGCATAGTAAACACAAGACAGAAATAACATGAACGATCCACAAAAGAAGTACCGCTTTGGAACGGTCAGTAAAAATATTTTACTGGAGGGCTTAAACCGGTTTCACAGCACCAACCTCACCCTTAGTTCAGATGTGGATCAAGACACATAGATGTTTGGTTTGCATGAAAGACCCCTAACTTAAAGACAGGAAACCCCTAAATAAGTACTTTGACGAACAGTAACCACCCTGATGAAATGCCGTATAATGTGACATTTCATCAGGATCTGAATTGTTTGCTACATTGTAAGACAATATCAAGCATCTGAGAAAGAAATACAAATTTTTTTGGTAAATTATACCCTGTAATTCCTCAATGTATACAGTTGATCATCCTGACTTTATTGTATGTAGCTTTATGGAAAATTAAAGCAGTGTTTTCAGAAGAAAACCATTTCCCACCAACTCTAAATTGAGTTGGCAAGTATGCTTTCAAAATTGTTATCAGCTCATAATTACATTATTGTGTCATGATGATACAATATATAAAGAATGGCTGAAATTCATCAAATATTTCAAGGGATAACATGAGGAAACACAATCTTTGTTTGCAAATTGTCAAATTTTGAAATTACAAGTGCTGGTATGACCTTGCGTAAGAGTGAGGTCAAGATCACCAAAATCTTATTATCTCTTTTCCTTCTCCAAACATTGTATCTATTCAAGTTTGGTGAAATTCCATGCAGGTTTAATGATAATTTTATATGCTTGTTTTCAGATCCTGATGACCCATTCAAGCTCACAGAAGACACTAGGAATCTTGGTCTCGTCGTGTGTAGGGGAACTTCTGTCGTGTTGATATGCCCAGCGGAAGGGATGGAATCAATACCAAACCCATTTATACAGCAAGATGGATGAACAGTTGAACTATTATAGACATTAATAGGTCCTGAGAAACAAAAGAAAAAATGAGCGTAAAATTGTGAATATTTTCTTATCCATCAGCTTTAGCATTTGTTTTGGGTGCTCAAAAGAACCGTCTCATTGAGACGGTTCTTTTGAGTACCCACAATATATGTTTTGGTTGGGAAATAAGAAAATTAATTTAAATTTACACACTCTATTCTAAAGGCCTGGATTTTGATAAGATCAGCTTACGAATTTCTATTTAGGAGTATCTTAGTATTTCAAGAAAACATTTCTTGTGGGTACACTTTAAAATTGTCTTGCTGAAGCGTTCAAATGAGCACCAAAACCAATAATATAAATATGGAAAAATAACTATTTTTAAAAAAAATTTATAAGGATTGTTTTTTGATCAGGATTTTTTATCAGGACTATGGATGCTATGTGAACAGTGTGTGAATACAAAAGGGCGGGCTAAAGTAGTCCTGGCTGGTTAGGTAAACCACAAATAAAAGTTAAAATGAGAGAAGAGAACATGGAAAACAGTCAAATGTCAAAGAAGAATAGTGTAGAATATGATCATGCTTGCTGGTCCAATGTACGCTGGAATAAGTTTGGGATTTACAGTCATGAATCTACCCAGGTGGATCTATCATATTAAACCAAATGTGTAAGCCCCTGACATGAAATGAGCCGAGACACGAGATTTTCAACAATGTGGTATATGCGACCAGCATAGACTCAGAACAGCCTGCACATAATCGCAGTGTGATCAGAGCCTTTGCAAGTTGCTTGATTATTCTATGAATAATAAGCTTCTAAGTGAACTGCATTTGGAGTTTTTGAGCTTAAAAGGAGGCTGCATAGGCTTGTCAGAGTCTACACTTGTCAAAATGCCACATTGTTTGAAATCGCATGTCACGGCTCAAATATTGTTGACTGGGACTTTGAGCCTTAACTGAGCCAATCAAACCAAATGCGTAAGCGCACATTTTCCTGTAACACACAGAAAACTTTATGGGTTGTTCAGGGTTCGCACAGGCTTGAAAAGTACTTGAATATACAGGCATGTCTCGAAAGGTCCTTGAAAATTAAATTTGCATTGAAAAGTACTTGAAAAACATTCAAAGGCCTTCAAAAGTCATTGAATTTTACCATTCACAGGAGGATTCAACACTGTCTTTGGAGATCTAAATCAGTATAAAATTGTGATTCCTGTAAATAAAGGCACCACAATTTTATACTGATTTTCTAAATTTCATATCTTTAGTAATGCAGTCTAGCATTTCAAAAATAGAATTTTAACGTGTAAATCAGTATTTTTCATAAGTTTTCAGTCCTTGAAAACAGTAGGAAAGTCTTTTAGAAGTCCTTGAAAACAGTAGGAAAATCTTTTAGAAGACCTTGAAAATACCTTGAATTTTACACAAACTTGCCTGTATGAACCTTGGTTGTTACAATATATGTGCCTCCAGACAACAAAACCCCCTCATCTTCATCATATGCACAGAATTTGGTTCATTCATTTGTTACATCTCTCATACCATAAAAATAAATTGATAAATAGATGCATTATATTGTTTCTGTACTTTGCTACATCATTGGTATCACAAGTATACAATTTTGGCCATTTAATGAAATGGGCCTGGTAGCGACAAAACCTGTTTTTGAGGTTTTGGACAAAGCAAGATCCAAACCAGTCTCCTCAGTTACAGAGACTAGCTAGAAATTTGAAATTTTGCCTGTAGCATGTCTAGATATGCTACTTTCCAATAAGCGAGTAACATAGGAGCTTTGCAGACTGAGTGGATGGACAGGCTGGTCTGCGCCTGTCTTGTTCGCAAACCTCTGAAGACAGGTTTTCTTGCGTCGGGCCCTTATGATAGAAATTATCACATGGTGTTTTGGTTGTCACCCATTACATAGGCTTATATAGGGAAAATATCGAAAAATCTTCTTGTTTGAAACCATAAGGCCTAGAGCCTTGATATTTGGTATGTAGCATCACCTAGTGGACCTCTACCAAGTTTGTTCAAATTATGCCCCATGGGCCAAAACTGGCCCCATCCGGGGGGTCACATATTTTACACAGGCTTATATAGGGAAAGACATGGAAAAATCTTACTGTCTGAAACCATAAGGCCTAGAGCCTTGATATTTGGTATGTAGCATCACCTAGTGGACCTCTACTAAGTTTGTTCAAATTATGCCCGTGGGGTTCAAAAATGGCCCCGCCCCTGGGGTCACATGTTTTACATAGGCTTATATAGGGAGAACCATGAGAAATCTTTGATGTTTGGTATGTAGCATCACCTAGTGGACCTCTACCAAGTTTGTTAAAATTATCCCCCTGGGGCAAAAAATGGCCCTGCCCCAGGGGTCACATGTTGGCCTATATAGGGAAAATATGGAAAAATATTCTTGTTTGAAACCATAAGGCCTAGAGCCTTGATATTTGGTATGTAGCATCACCTAGTGGACCTCTACCAATTTTGTTCAAATTATGCCCCTGGGGGCAAAAATGACCCCACCCTTGGGGTCACATTTTACACAGGCTTAAAAACATGGAAAATATTACTGTCTGAAACCATAAGGCCTAGAACCTTGATATTTGGTATGTAGCATCACCTATTGAATCTCTACCAAGTTTGTTCAAATAATGCCCCTGGGGCCAAAAATGGCCCCGCCCCGGGGGTCACATGTTTACATAGGGAAAATGTGAAAAAATCTTCTTCTCTGAAACAACAAGGCCTAGAGCTTTGATGTTTGGTATGTAGCATCACCTAGTGGACCTCTATCAAGTTTGTTAAAATTATTCCCCTTGGGCCAAAAATGGCCCTGCCCCAGGGGTCACATGTTTAACATAGGCTTATATAGGGAAAATATGGAAAAAATCTTCTTGCTTGAAACCATAAGGCCTAGAGCTTTGATTTGTGGTATGTAGCAACACCTAGTGGACCTCTACCAAGATTGTTCCAATTATGCACTAGGGGCCAAAAATGGCCCTTCCCTGGGTTCACATGTTTTACAAAGGCTTATATAGGGAGAAACATGAAACCACAATGCATAGAGCCTTGATATTTGGTATGAAGCATCACCTGGTGAACCTCTACCAAGTTTGTTCAAATTATATCTCTGGGGCTCAAAGTGGCCCCACCCCAGGGGTCATGTTTTACATAGGCCTATATTGGGAAAAACAAGGCTTAGAGCCTTGATATTTGGTATGTAGCATCACCTAGTGGACCCCTTCCAAGTTTGTTCCAATAATGCCCTTCGGACCAAAAATGGCTTGCCCCAGGTGTCACCAGGGACATGGTCAGCTTTCATACAATTCCTATATGTAAATTTTAAACAAACTCAGGTGAGCGATGTAGGGCCACTTGGCCTTCTTGTATAACAAAGGTTTCCAGAAATTCCTGAATATGCTAAGCATTGACATAATATAATAATTTTACGTCACTTTAACTTAGCAATGATGTCAGTTATCTTCCAACGTGCGGCTGTTCAATTATTATCTTTCCCACAGATTGGTACGAGTATGTGAGATAAATAGAATCCATCATTGGTGTTCAGTGTGGACAGGGAAATCACAACCCAAGGGCCCATCGTTTCAGTGCACAAGGCTTGTAGAGTTCCTACTGAACGGTAGACCCAGGGTTGGGATTTTCCTGTAAACACTGAAGAACAATGATCGATTATTTTTCTCACATACCAATTGTACATTTAAGCTGTAACACGTTATTTCCAACAATTTGGCATTTTGACAAGTGTAGACTCAGAAGAGCCTGCGAAGCATCCTGTTAAGCTTAGAAACTCCAAATGATGTTCAGTCAGTAGCTTAACACTCATAGAATATTCAAACGACTAGCAAAGGCTCTGATCAGACTGCGCATATGCACAGGCTGGTCTGAGCCTTTGCTGGTCACACATGACAAATTGTTGGAAACCTCATGCCACGGCTCATTTGTCTATGCATTGTACAATATTTGGTGGTGATATCACTGAGTCGATGTTTACAATGGTGCACACAACTGAAAATTTGAGTCAATTGTTTGTGGGCTAAAATATTACAGCTTGAAATAGTGACTAAGCAGCACTATTAACAATGAACACATTGACATTTTACCAAAATGGATTTACAAGAACTAGCTTGTCAACAACAGTCAGTAGATTTGTTGAGAAAAATGAATTTCTTTTTACACATTGGCAAGACTCCTGTGAATTGTTCCATGGTATGACTGATTGCCCAACACGTCATAATATATGCCAAACACAATACATTCAACATGTTCAAAGCATTTGAATAAATGTTAAAGTAAAATGCTCAACACGATCAACAAATTAAACTTTTGTTTTCCATAAGAATTCAGTCATGCAGCTAAAATGTCTCATGTAGCTTATCTCGCATTGGCAACCAGTCTCATGTAGCTTATATCGTATTAGTAACGCTTATCTCACATGAGTAGGAATTCTGGATAGAGTTTGCCGAAATGGAGCTAACATGGCGACCACTCAATCTTGTA